>JAGMVK010000006.1:0-1491224 GCA_020747065.1 Cadophora sp. MPI-SDFR-AT-0126
TATAGTCCTGAACTTTATTTAGAGGAGTTTAAATAAACTTAAAAAACTTATTAAAACTTAGTACGGAATTAAGTAAGAGTAGTATTTAAATCTTAGCTTAAGCCTAGAATATAAGTATATAATTAAGGTCTAGCTAGGGATATAAAGTATCTAAGAGTTGCCTCTATTTTAACTTTCTAGTGAGATAGATAAGAGGTGATCTAGGGCTCTACAAGTAACGTTAACTATCCTATCGCTTATGTAAGTTTCTTATTTATCACTAGGTGTTTAATACTATTAAGAAGCTTTTAAAACTAATTAAATAATATTTATATCTGACTTTTATTAAGTATAATTCGTTGCATAAAGTAATTAATCTAAGTAGTCCTTAATATATTATCCTTCAGTTTACTGCAAATCTTAGGATAGGTAATTCGGTCTCTTTAAGCCCTCGGCAGGGACTAAGGAGTAACTTAATCTTATACCCTCCTTTAAAGTTAATTCTATTTATAACTTGTTTACTAAGCCTTTATAAGTAACCTTTCTAGATTTGCGATCTCCTTTTTAACTTAATAGTTACTAGCTATATTTCAGAAGTACGTTTCTCCTATATAGTTGATATATATTTATAGGTTACAGAGTACTATCAGTGATATATCTGTGATAATTTAGTACAGATTCTTCAATTACTAGCTAAATTAAATTAACACAAAACCAAAGGAATTGTAAAGATAGCTACTATCTTACATGATCCGGCTGCAGTAAGCTTTAGCCTCTTCTGATATCTCCTTTAGTTAAGCTTATTTTTATATCCTTCTCTTTTCTCTTTGTGGAGTATTATAGTTATATGGATTATTATGGGAAATCTCATCCCTATGATATTCCAGATATTATCTGACATAGTTTAGAATATGAAATTATCTCCTATCGCAAAGTGCTGTATCTTGAAGTAGCTACTATATAATCTACTACTGGAGAATAGCTATCTCTTCTAAATTATTCAAATAAGGTTCTTATCGCTTTTTACTACATCTGCACAAGCTAAGATTATTACTTCAGATAATAACACGCTTACTAGCTTTAACCTCTAGTAGTCCCTAAAAAGTTATCTGGGCCCGTAATAAGTCACTAATTCCGAAATAGGGTTAATAACCTGAGAAATATAATCTAGCCCGCAGAATACAATTTCAGCTAGTGCCCTGATAACCGATGTGGATATAACGACCCTACCCTGTAATAGACTAAAATTATTTAGTTCGGATTAATAACCTTACTTAGCTAGCAGGTAAGAATAAAGTGTTCAAAACATTAGTTTTAAAGGATAAAAAAGATAAGTTATTAAAGTGTTAGTATCAGATTAATGACGTTATCCTGCTAGTAGATAAGAAAAAATAGGGTCCGAAAATATTAGTGCTAATATAATGACCTTAAGTAGAACTTATTCAGGGTACGGACGTAAAGACATAATAACATGAGGACCTTAAGCAGAGCTTATTCGAGGTGCGGATATGATAACATAATGGCTTAGTGACCTTAAGTAGAGCTTATTCGGTGCGAAAAAAAAGATGAGGTACAAAGTGTTAGTATCGATTAATGATCTTACCCTGCAAGTAGATGAGAAAAATGAGGCTTGATATGTCGACTAATGATCGCGCGGAGTGTTCCGGATAGTAGTGGAGGGCTTGGCCTGGAGCACAATTCGACTGTCGTAAGCGATAGCAGGCACGTACTTTCGTACGTACCAAAGTACTTTCGTACGTAAGGTACGTACTTCGTATTAGGGGTAACAGAGGTTAATTAGTGGGATGCGTCAGGGATGTGCTATAGTGCTGCTTTAAGCAAAACTCCTAATATTTTGTATACTATCCATCTGCGTCAATCACAGCCTGGCATCGCTCTCTCATACTATGTACAAGCTCTCTAATTCTCTCGTGTGTAATTGAATTCCAAGCTTCTTGTACTGCCTCCCGGAGCCTTTTATAAGAGCTATGAACCTTAGGGTAATGCTCTTGTATATAATCCTTCATATCATCCCAAATCGTCTCTATTGGACTTAGATCAGGGGAGAAAGGAGGCCATTCAATAACCCTAAATCCTGCAGCTGCGATTACAGATCGTGTAAAAGCAGAAGCATGTCCTGGTGCGTGATCTTGTTGAAAGGAAAGGTCAGGATATTGTCCCAAGATCTCGTCGACAATTGGGATAATAATTCCAAAATAAGAACCCTCATTTATACTCTCCCAGTCCTTCTCCCAAAAGAGCCCCTTATGCCTCCCATATTTCCCACTTATACTCCCTCAAAACATCCACCCAATCTTCTTCCGGTACTTAGATTGTATACAATCCTTATGATATACCTCCTTCTTTCCAATCTTGCGAGTTGTCCAGATCCGTGTATGTCTCCCAGGTTGTACCCACGTCTCATCGCTCCAGAGGATCTCATCCCATTGCTCGTCCGTCCAATCTATATGTTCGTTCGCCCAATCAAGTCTCTTCTTCCTATTCTCTTCAGAAAGTGGTGGTTTATTCCGTGAGACACGTCGTACAAAGCCCTCCTTTTTAAATGCCGTCCGGATCGCATACTCCCCGCAATCAAGGCCGAGTATTGAGGGGATTTCTACCCACGGAGTCTCGCGATTCTCTTGAGAAGCTGTCACCCATTGGATTAGCCTCTTTCGTTGAGGGGTATTAAGTAAGACTTTCCGGCCAGTCTTGCGTCTCTGAGGAGTAAGACGGTGGACAAGCGCGTGACAGACTTGCTTGTAAGTATGGCCAGTTTGAAGGCATATTTGCTCGCATGTAAAGTTGGCGTCAAAGAAGAGAGTTTGGACACGGAGTCTCTGATCGCGTGTAAGCTCTGGTTGTCTTGGTTGCTTAGGGACGGGAAGTGGAAATGTCGTCGCTATGCTGAGAAGCTGCTGCTACAGTACAAAATTGAGTAGTAAAAGCAGCAGGCGCGCATCTTAAGTTCATTGGGTGGACCACCCTGTCTAGCGAAGAACCTGCCAGAAGCCAATTAACCTCTGTTTCCCCGAGTACCATAGTAAGGGGGTGGACAGTGGGTCTCGTCCAGCCCTGTCTTCTCCCTTACCAATCTAGGAAATTTTTAAGGAAAATCAGAGTATTCGACACTGTTCTATGGAAAACGTTGCTATACCGCCCCCACAGTCGTGGACGAGACCCACTGTCCACCCCCTTCCGTACCTCTAAGCGAGTAAGTCCCCACCCCCTATTCGGGCCACCCCGCTAAATTCCAGCACCTTATAAACAACACTTAGTAACTCTACAACGCCTCAACTTCTATACAATCTTCTGTAGAATCAGAATCTTCTACTGAATCTGAATCAATAGCTATAATTTCCTGATCTCCAGCTGCAATTTGAGCTCTTTGAATAGCCTGAATATCCGTAAACTTGGAATTTGGACTAGTTTGAATCTTCCGTTTTTTCCGTGGTTGCAATTGGTCTAATTTAGCCTCCAATTGTTGTATCTTTATCTCTGCATGTCCTAATGCGAAGTCCTTTTGATCAAAGGCTTTAACAGCTTTTTTGAAGAGTAGTCGACGTATTGGAAGGTTGTCATGTGACGACTTGGTCAAAGTATTGAGTTGTAAACGCAATTCCTTTCCAGCCTTTGGTGTAGACCATATAATTGATGATTCCTCTGTATCCCTAATAGCCTGAGGATCCTCTAAAACATTATTTTCCAGCTCTTGATTACTATTCTCTAATAGTAATCGGCTCATCAATAGTTTTGCCATATTCACTGGCCATAAGCCAGTAGCTCTCCAGCCAGCTTTGATATTCATACCCGTTAAGCTCTCTTGACGTGCTTTATAATAGCATATCAAAAAGTTACGCTTGCCAATTGGGGTAGAATCAGTCATTGATGCGAAAAGGTTAAGGTGTTTCCGGTAGGCCGCTTTGAGAGGAGAGAAAATCGATAAATCCAAAGGTTCTAAGACATGCGACGTATGTGCAGGTAAAAACAATAGAAATATATTGTGTTCTAAGCACTTCCACATAAATTCCGTAGTCTCATGACTTCCATGGCCGTCTAGGACTAGTAATCGGGGTTTTGATCACGTGGCTGCGTTTGAGGGATGAAGACCTTTTCTAGCCATTCCAATGCAGTAGCATTATCTGTCCATCCATTCTCTGTTGTTGTAAACTGCCATTCCTTGAATATATTGATATCTGCTGGAAACCACTGTTGCTGAATTGATTTCCCCTTATATATTACAAGTAAAGTAGTTTTCTTGCCGGTTGCAGAGATACATTCAATGAATGAGGTCCAATTCCGAGAACCAGGCTGTTTTCGCTGAATAAAACGTCGATTTGTATGGCCAATAACCAAGCCATTAACTCCCCCGCCTTCCATAATCCCTGCTTCGTCCATATTCCATCGATTTTCAGGTAAAATTGTCTTGATAGCTGGAATCTGCAATTTCTGGAACCACGGCTTAATAACATCAGATGTTGCATTATTAACACGTACAGAATCAATATAATATTGCTTCTTAGTGCTTAGAATAGGATTCCGCTTAAAAAACCGCTGTACCCATCGTTTTCCGAGTAGACGAGTATCCCCTTGAAGTGCACAAAGTCGTTCCCCAAAAAGCCGTACTTGCGCATGAGTAACACTAAACCCCAGTGTTTCTTGAGTCAAAATCCAGTGTGTAAAACGGTCCTCTAGCATCGGGGGTAGCCTTTGCAAGTGACTAGCAGCCTCTTGATGGGTGTTTGGGTTATGAATACGGCGTTGAAGAGTAGACCTTAGAATACCCCACTCAATTGAAGCGCATCGTTCGGACTTGCCATTTTTAACCGCATTAATTGCTTGAAGCACATCGTGCTTAGTATATTTTGACTTCATTATCGTCTCAATTCGCATGCCAAAAATCAAGAAAATCGATAAGAGATTGAAATAATTATTAATTATTAAAGGTAGGTAGATGAAAATAGCGGTGTGCTAAGCGAGGTGGCCCGAATGGGGGGGTGGGGACTTATCAAACGACGCTAAAAGTGGCTTCTGGCGGTTCATGGGATAGGCAAACGAGGTTGATAGATGTGCGAGCTAAGTCATCGACAAACAGGGCTGTGGGGCGGTATGTCGGTTTAGCTAGCCCCTATTTATGGTAGTTCTAAATTCGTAGTTAAAATTCGCTCATGAGCTCGATTATTACACTTTTTTTTTTGCAGAAGTAAAGAGGGTTTTGTTTAGATTCCCCTTTAGAAGCTAACATATTCTAAAAGTCGAAGTAAGCCACGTGACGGAAAACACAGCGCAGCCAGCCGACACTCTACTTAATTGACGCACGGTTAATGGACACTGTGCTGATCGAGCTGTGGCACGAGCCGGAAACTCGCTAGTTGGAGTTTTCCGCGGCTTGTCGGCCGCGAGTTGTACCGACCTTCGACGGCCCCATTTAAACGGAAAGTTATCTTACCCAAGATAAACTTTTCTTCATCGGTGGTTTAAGCCTTATATGGTTCTGTCCACTTCTTAACCTATTTTGAAGCCATCCCAAGGCTGGCTTAAGCTGGTCTACGTGGTAGCAATCCGCGATTCGGAGCTTGGGGCGGTTGGGGCAGAGCAACTGCGTTCCGCACGAGCCGAACGGCCCGCTGCCAGAATTGCTAGGCGAATAATTCAAGATATATATCTATGAAAATGCGCTTGCAGTTTTCCGTAGCTACGGATGTTCATCAAGTCAACTCAGCTGCCTATTATGTCTTCAAACGTTGCCCTAGTCACTGGCTCGTCATCTGGCCTTGGCGCCGCCATTGCCAAAGCACTCTCTCGTGACTATCGAGTTGTCGTGAACTACCATTCCCGCCCAGAAAAGGCTCAAGAGGTCATTCGAGGATTTGAGGAAGGAGGAACAGGAAGCTCAGATACCGCAGAACCACGCTTCCATGCCATTCACGCTGATCTCTCGAACAAGTCAGATGTGCGAAAGTTGGTCCAAGAGACTATAGAAGTGATGGGTCGACTCGATGTCGTGGTCAGCAATGTTGGTTGGACCAGGATGGTCAATTTCTTCGACCTCGAACAGAATGTCAACGACGAGGACTGGGACAAATGCTTCGCCATGAACGTAAAGTCACACCTGTGGTTACTTCACGCTGCCAAGCCGCACCTCGAAGCGAATGAGCAGGGAGGCAGCTTCCTCTCAATTGCTAGTTTAGCGGGCGTTGTTCCCTCTGGCAGCTCTATGGCTTATTCAGTGACGAAAGCTGCAGAAATACATCTCTTGAAGTGTTTGGCCACTGTTTGCGGACCCAAGATTCAGTGCAACAGTGTCAGCCCGGGAATGTTGATGACTGAGTGGGGACAACAGTTTCCGGGATTTGCCGTGAAAGCAGTTACTGAGAATGCCGCTTTGAAACGGATGAGCACAGTTGAGGATGTGGCGGAGCTGGTCCGCACTATAGTTTTGAACAAGAGCTTGACAGGACAGAATGTTGTCATTGACTGTGGCATTGCCATGTGAAGTTTGGCCACATCTAGTCTTGGTCAAAAAAGTCAGATAAGAATTCAAACGGCAACCAATGCCAGCAAAGTATGATTCTGGCATTTTCAAGATGACCTCACATTTTTACTTGAGTAAACAGAGATGCCTGGGTAGATATTGTGATTGACTTGTGGCAACATGTTGTTCACGCATCTGAAGCGTTCGGGAAGTTGTTCGTCGCCTTAGCTATTAACAGCTGCTTGACTATTACTGTATCGTTCTAGCCTCAGCAGCTTCTTGCAACACTTGGTTGGTCCTGGCTCACTGTGGCTTTCAACTGGTCAGTGATCGCGTTTGTCGGAATTCTCATTCCTTTGATTGCATAGAGTTTGCCGTATTGTTGTGATGGCTTGTATGATGGCGTTGATATCCGGGTAACTAGGACACACGTCTTCACTCGACGATTTCTTTTGCCCATGCTACACAAGTCGTAAAGACTGATTCATACTGGTATAGCAATATTCGAAATTCAGCTACGAAACTCAACTCCGGTCGAAATTTACTCGTGGATATCCGCACAGAAGAACTCTTACCCTAGTAGGTATATCGAAAGTTTACATCACCCTCCTCCAGAATCTTTTCACCTCTATACGCTTTGCCATTCTGTCTTCGAAAATCAATGGTCAAAGCAGCTACCACAAGACAAAGCACCACTTGACTCCCTATAGCTACGCTTAGTCCAGGCCTATATGCCGGGGCATCTTGGCTTCTAAACACAGTGCTGCCAATAATTCCTCCAATTCCTCCAAAACCGATGAAAGACGAAGAGGCAAAGGTGCGTTTCCATTGGCCACGGATATTATTAGCTTGGTAAGCCAAAGAGACTGGGATGTTGGAATTGGAGCCTGCAGTAGCGAGGAAAATGCCGAAATAGCGAACTTTAGGATCAGGATGAAAGCCGACAATTACGAGTCCGATAAGAGAAAGGAGGGCATTTAAAACAAGGGCAGGGCCTCGCATACGGTAACGGTCGCCCCACCATCCAGAGACATACATCTAGAGCACTAATATTAGAAATGTACAAGTGAACCAATTAGAAGAGGAGCTTACAGTTATACCAGCAAAAATATAGGGAGGCGCGACAAGGCACTGGGATGTGCCAATGTCATATCCAAGCTCCCCATGGAGAATGATCGGGAGGAAGTTTGCAAGAGCGTATGAAGTTAATGTAGTGCAGCCGAAGATAGCAGCATATCCCCAGACCTTCCAGTCTTTCCCTGACGCTGCCCATCTTTTGAAGTCGAAATTTGTGATTTCAGCATCTCCACGGTCAACATTAACTCGTGCGATAACACATCTTAGTTCCTCTGGCGAGAGGAAACGAAGAGATCGCGATGATGTATGATCCGGAAAAGAGAGCAAAAACACAAAACCCAAGCTGGAAATAATGCAAGTGAGCTAAGCAAAGACGTGGTTAGCGACTACGTTGAAGCACATGGCCCCAAAGCCGTCAAAACAGGAACACCGGCGAGCTTACAATACCCTCCATAATAAAGATCCATCGCCAAGCATGAAGCCCTCCTACCCCTTCCATCTGTATCAGACCGTATGCCAGAATACCACCAAATGCTGCGGCCACGCAACTGATGAGGAAGAAAATCGCATATCGTTTGCCTAACTCGTAGCGCGTATACCATGTTGACATAAGGTACACGACGCCAGGGCCAAATCCAGCCTCGTGAATGTCAGCAAAGCTCTTGCTCCTTGAAAAGGTATCATACCTCAAGAATGCCAAGAAGTGTTCGAAGCCCGGCAAGATCCTTCCAATTTTGTGCAAAGCCGAATGCGATCATGACGCCACCCCACAAGAGTGTGATAGAAGACAAGAACACGCGCGATCCAATTCTGCGGCAGAGGATTGTTGCGGGAGGTTGAAACACAGTATAGGTAACGAAGAATATGAGAACAATGACAGACTGGCGTTGTCAGCTTCTTCACATCCCAACTCATATAATTTACACGATAAAACTCACATATCGATCTACCCCATCCACCTTCCTGATATTTAGATCTTTATTCATCCTGTCACGGCCGTCAGAACCAGTATAAACCATTGTATGATAAATTCTACAGACCCTGCAATTGCTGCGTAGGAGATATTTGTCCTGTCTAGTAGAGATATACAGAACAACAATCCACATACTGGGATCAGGCGGATATCGACCTTGTGGATAATTCGTTTCTGCGTCTTCATTGGCCATCTCGAAAGGGTCTCAGCATCACTACCTGGATCTGCGCCTTCTTCAAGAGCAGATGGGGTAAATTCAGACGGATTTTCGACATGCTTGGACTCTGCCGTCATAGTCTCCTTGGTAACCCGAATGGACATGGTGGTGGATGCCGAGGAAAGACTGGCTGTCTTGGATCTCTGACTTAGAGGGACAATAAGTTAGTTGGGAAATGCCTTCACAAAAACGGAAGAAGATTTGGATAAAGTCTTAGATCAGGATTTCTGCAGTGATCAAAGATGAGAGCAGCGGTCCAACTATCATCTCAGTTTCCTCATGCTACTACTTATAGCTCATTCCTCTCCCAGTAGGCTCGAAACCATCCCTAGAAAGTGCCGCATCGACAACCCCAACACCAGACCCACCCCCGCGTGCCACCCCGGTATGCCACCACCCCGCATTCGCATGAATAATATCGCTTCGTTCGATTCATACGTGGCTGGAATACTAAACTTCGTTTGTTGGGTGCAAGGCAGCCTGACAGGGGTTGGCGGCTCTTGCGGTTGTCGGCGGGCCTTGCGGGCCTTGCGGGTCTTGCGGGTCCTTCCCTCGCTACAGTAGAAAGAAGTTGTCAGGTTGACGAACCCTGGCTAGTCTCCGCCAGGCTTGTCTGGGACTGCATATTATGTGACCTTGAGGATGAGATTGCGGAGACCATGAGTAGGTGTCACAGCGACAGCGGAGAACAAATCAAATGTACAGTCCCAGAATTCAGTGGCTAATCATGCTTTAGGTTGTAATTACTAGGGCGGAACTGCTTGGCACAATGTGTATTATGCACATAGCAATACAATACTGCTACGTGACGCGTTTGAACGAAAGAGAACGAAAGATTGGAAACCAGCCAAATAGCCATATCAAGATTTCTTTGTTTTCAACCTCAGAGCCTTCAGCCTTGCCAACCCAAACATCCGTGGAATTACGAATTCAAACACCCAGTTACCAAGGAAGGTAGAAACAAACCACTGGGTCCAAGTTAGCCTAGCACTATGGCAGAAGCATATGAATAAGAAACACTGTGACATACGACAGTCCAGACCTTGGCCCCACTCCATACCCATTTCTTCTGCCTCCCTGGGGACTTCAAAGCCTGTCTCACCACACTTCTTGAGTAGCCTTCGGCTGGCATAGCACCCTCTTGGCTATGCTTCGTCCTCCTCAAAAATTCACCTTCAATCAACGCATACAGACTCCCATCCTGCAAAGCGCGGTCCGTCCTTGCAATCCTGCTTTTTACCCCACCAGTCACAATAACCATAACCCTAACGTCGAACGGTGCCAATTCTAGCCTTAGAGTTTGTGAATAGGCATGCAGAGCAGCCTTGGAAGCATTGTATACCGAGCCGAAAACGTACGGGATGATGGCGGCTACGCTCCCGATATTGATTATCAAGCCCTTTGAACTTAAGAGGAGGGGCATAAAGGCTTGCGTCATGGCGATGATAGAGAAGAGGTTGACTTCGAATGTTGCGCGCACTTCAGAGAGGGGGACTTCGAGAGCTGGAAGATTGAGGCCTCGTCCACTGGAGTCTGATTAGCACCGACTACAACCAGGAGCATTGAACGGAAGTAGTTGGTACGCGTTGTTGACCAAGATATCGAGCCTTCCTCCTGTCAAAGCATTCACTTCGTTCTTCGCAGCCTCAATGCTTTCGCTACTATTGACATTTAATGCAAGAGTGGACATTCCCATTGCCTCTAGACCATTTATGACCTCTTTGGTACGAGCTGTAGCAATCACATGAAGCCCTATATGTTTGTATCAACTTTAGTAACCTGCAGATGAGCCGAAGTCCATTTTACTCACCCTGAGCAAAGAACTCTAGGGCCAGCGCATGACCGATTCCTCCTGGAGAACACCTACAGTCAACCATTAGCACTGGTCGTAATATCATTATACTTCGTAGTAGTCGTTTTCCATACAAAAGGAAGCTTACCCGGTGATCAGTACACTTTTTTTCATTTCGGTCGCCATAATGCTAACTGACGTCAAATATTATGCTTGCTTGGAGGTTGAACTGTAGAAACGCGATGTACAAGAATCCAAAGTAAAGGCACTGCCAGATCTAAATATTTTAATTAATGTACGTTGGCAAAAGCGCACTGATAACTGACTATCGAATCACCTAGTTGCGATCCCATGCCGAGGCAAGTACTTGGCAGGAAGATGGAGGCAGGATGAACGACGACTGGTCCAACCTATTACGCCGAGATACTTTCCGCTAGCGGAGCAATGAGGCCGATAACCCGACTATTCTGTGGCAGAGCATTCAATCCAACTCCTGTCGCGGGACAACGGGGTGCCGGCATTGCGACGCGGGGAGACACAATGCTTAAAGGTCTCTGAAGTCTACAACAGATCGACCGCTTATTGCGGGTAAGTTTTAACGAACCATGAAGTTTGCCCTACAGAAGCATCTCAAACTTTATTCAAAGCCAATCATGCTTCTCAACAGATCTCCGGGAAAACACACACTCATCACCCCCGAGTGATTCAACAAGATGCAAGTCAGAGGTTTGTGAGGTTCGTGGAATACGAACCGAACCCCTCCGCAGTCGGTCGTCGAAGGAGAATTTGAAATGTTCGAGAAGAACGTAGCAAGTGCTTGCCCGTGACTATCTTAAACCCTGCAGTTGAAAGGGATGCAGGGCAAGCAGATGTTCGTGTGGCGGGCTGTGTAACAAAATGATGAAGTTGAAAACATACAGTCTATTCTCCTAAAGGCATAACAGAGACCTCGGGTTCGGATCCTAATCGCTATCTCCCTGTTGTATTTTTATTATGAAGTATAGCAGGTCGAAACACACACCACTCCGAATTGCATTTATGTTTGGGTGATCTTCTTATGTACTCTACGCTCAACGAAATTGGATTCGAGGCTGAATCCGCTGTTTGCAATAAATCTTCCCGAAACGCGAGACCTTAAACTGTTTCCTAAACACAAGTTGGGAAGTTCGCAACAATGGGACCTCCGACCCAGAAAACTCCATGTTCTCGCCCTGCCTCTCCGGCAACGCACACAAAAGGCGCAGGAAAGAGTCTCGCGTCACTAAGCGATCAGAACTTTTGATCATCCTCCACGAACATTTCCCCTCTGCCCGAAAAAGGGTTCGCCATATATACCAATAGCACAATGGCCAGAACGCAGACCACAGTCTAACCATATATACCAGCAAGGCAGCAAGAGGATGTTCGAAATCATCATGTCAAATTTGATTTAAATTCTACTACCGTCACAGGTAACGCCCAGATCTAACACAAATTTTCAAACTGGACTGAAATCAATCTGAAACTTGACGAGAAGCTCCACGAGCACATACGAAGAACGATGGTGCAGAATAGGACAAATGAATTGCGTAAAGTAGCACTGAAGTTCCATTGGCCTTAAGGACGCCTAAGCCTCTCCCCACCTTTGCATCACTGTGTCACCTTGGCCAAATTTCAAAGATTATTGTGGAAGAATTCGGCCAGTTGGGTATATCCCCTGAGATATTCCTTCCGAACATTCTCATCTGCCAGGTCGGCACGAGCTGCCATCCACTATTGATTAATTAGAGTTTTATGCCAAAATCGGTTTTTTTTTTCCTTCGAAATCTATGGGAAGATATGAAAATGTGAAAAGGAATTGACATGATTCAAGGATACTCACGCCATGTAGCTGTGTAGGATAAGTATCAACCACTCCTGACTTTCTCTCCACTTCTAGAAACCTCTTGCACTCAGCCACAACACCCGAGTCTTCGCGTTCTGAGGCAAGTATAATGTGTGGAATTTCAATTTGTTTGACTTCTGCGGCATCGAGTTCTCTAAGTGTTGTTAGCTCTTAGCAAATCCATGTAGCAAGATAGGAGAGGGGATACTTACGAAGGATGGGCTTGAGCTGAGACCTTCCAGACAGTATCCTTGCCAGAAGTCATGGCAACAATCTACAGTGGATGAATTCACACTCTTCTCTTCTGTCATACTTCGGAGTGGATGGCTTACCTTTGCGCCCCAGCATAACCCATAACTTCCCCAAGTAGTAATGCCTCCTGGATACGACTTGATGAACTCGTTGAGTTTGGGGAGATACTTATGGCATTGGAAAACATCAGCGAAATACTCTGCCTTGGCCTTGAGATGCTTTTCGTCTGCCGATGGGAGATACCAGTCAACTTTAGCATAGTGGCCCTCAAGAAGATCTGGGATAATGACTTGAGCATTCAAAGCGGTGGCGAGGATGTCTGCGCCCTGAAGA
The DNA here is from genome assembly GCA_020747065.1 of Cadophora sp. MPI-SDFR-AT-0126. NCBI lineage: Eukaryota > Fungi > Ascomycota > Leotiomycetes > Helotiales > Ploettnerulaceae > Cadophora > Cadophora sp. MPI-SDFR-AT-0126. The sequence goes on from JAGMVK010000006.1 coordinate 12,963, forward strand.
GTTTGTGGGATGTGTGCGAAGATATCATAGAATGCAACTATAGCTTTCATCGCATCTGCTGGTCCGGTGATATCTGTTCGAGATGTCAGTGGAGATCTAAAACAATGTATGATGGGGCAGTAGAGGCGCAAGATGGGCAGTACAAAGAGAAGAAAAAGGGCAATACCTACACGTCTTCAGTCCAGAGATGGTAGAGTATGAGCCTTTAGGCCTGTAGTTATCCTTGATGACTGGGGGAATAGTGAGGCACGCTTCGCAAGACATTTTGCTGTCTGGGAGAATCTGATACTTGGGTGAGTTGTCTTAGGGAAAGGTCGAATCAGCGACTTGGCGGAAAATATTTGAGAACCAATTTGAACTCCTGATAGCCGAATTGCGAAAGAAATCGACCAGTTTTGAGTTGAAAGGGAATCAAGTTTGGGCGTCAATTATTTATGTTTGTACAACTACAACGAGACTCCGATTCCGCTCGGCACGAGACAGTGATCCCAGGTCCGCAGCGTACTTTTACGGACTCCACTGAATGGTATTATAGGCCAGTAATTGGGTCATGTCTCCACAAGCACAATATTAGCAGTGTTATCCTGCTTCATACTTCCGTCATGTCGAACAACAAAGCTATGACCTCCAATTATGCCAAATACTGGATCCGCTTATCCCGCTTCGCCGTGGTTTCGCAATGTTTGATGCATGCTCCTAGTTCGTACTGCTCTTAGCGTATATTTTCCCCGCATGACTCGTCTCCCCACCTGAAGATGTGGCTGGCACGGCACTGTAATTTTGAATCGAGGCTGAACGGCTGTAGCGGTCCGCACGATGCGACGGTGCAAGCGTATGGATTTGCTGCCGACGCTTTCTTCCGTCTGTGCCCCCAGCAGTCGGCACCTTAAAGTATTCGCCGATGCGAGTCCAGATACTGGGTCGGCAGTCGGTGCTCATGCTCATAATTCGGACGAATCAATTGACTTTCAACGGACATTGCGATAGTGCCGACTTCCAGAAGCACGGAGAAAGACGAGCCCGATTTGTACATAGATACAATGATTCTTCTTGCTTGAAAAGTCCCACTTTCATACCCCTTTCAGTCGCACAATTCAACCACAATCAATATCTCTCCAAGTGTTTACAGTTACCATCACCATGAACAGACTCGGCCTTTTGCACCCATCAGAGCTTGACGAACAGGCTAAAGCATTATATGACGAATTTTATACCTACACGACCACTCGTTATGGCGAAAGGTAAGCAAGGCTACAACAGTTTCGCGTTCTATGGTGCGTAATGTCTCCTAATGGTGTTCTAGCGCCAAGCCCGGGTTCCTCACAGAAGATGGTCGCTTTATGGGACCTTTCGGCGCCGAGCTCCACACACCAGGGGTTGGCCACCACTTCTTAGGCATGACCAAAGCATGCAAACAGATCCCTGGACTGAGTGACCTCAATCGTGAGATTGCAATCATTGTGGTTGGGGTGAGGTACCAGGCAGCATACGAACTTTCATCGCACAAAATGTTTGGGCAGAAGTATGGACTTTCCCCGGAGGAGATAGATACACTTTTCGAAGGGAAGAAGCCCTCGACCTTCACAGAAGATAAAGCTGCCGTCTATGATGTGGCATATGAGCTTTTGTATACGCCTGGACCTTTGTCACAAGCGAAGTGGGATGAAGCAGTCCGATTGATTGGGAAATCAGGAGCTACTGCCATCGTTCAATACGTGGGCTTCTATAGCTACGTGTCAACGGTGCTCAATGGTTTCGATGTCCAACTTCCGGATGTCACCGGTATTAAGTTATAGGGACGCGGTATCGTGGCACTACCAAAATCTCATTTCTCGAGTGTCCAGGAAAAATGTATAGACCAGTTACACGCTTGATGAAAGTGTTCGCAATACTCGCCATACTCGTAATACTTGTGTCCCCTTCCCTACCTCCTCCCATTGACAATTCGTCCTCTCCCGGTAACCGTCATCTTTTAAATTGAATCATCTCTTATTTTTTTTACGCTGGGGAATTCGCTGTACCTTGCAAGCTATAGCTTTTGTTGTGTGGTTCCTAGGCAATGCCCCTCCACTATGAATAATTTCCACGAATTCTCAGAAGATTCACGGGCGTAATAAGTTCGGCCGCGAGCTAGGTTTGCATCACGCACGCGGTTTCATCTTTCCATTCCTTTCCCAATCCGTGCACAGCCATACATGATCAAGCCCTCGGCTGTCATCCTTTACCCCGCATCACCTATAGCTTCAGCTTCCCCCCCTTTCCCTTTCACTTTCACAATCTTGATCCCTTTTCAGCACCTCCTCAACCTCGTCGGTCTGGAGTAGCAGCGATTTTACGTCTCCATGCAACACTCCGCTCCTAGGATCTCCTGAAGACTTTGCCTCGCCACCAAGAATGGCCGATTCGTCTAGCAGCTGCAAACGGGTACGTATCCGCAAAGCCTGTACCGCATGCTCCTCACGCAAAAGAAAGTGCAACGGTGCCCACCCGTGTGATGCGTGCACAGCATATGGCTACACCTGCTGGTACCGACAGGATGGTCGCGGCGCACATCCAACGCTTGACCTAGCAGGAAAGAAACGACATGGAAACAGCCTAAAGAGCGCTGGCAGAGGGTCAGTCAGTCCGGGGGATGCAAATACTCTCCAGGACGCTCAGCTCGAATCATCCCGTTTAAAGAGTGATGACTCCTTAGAGGAAAACTCCTACCCATACGTTGGCAGCCACTCCAGTATTTCATTTCCAAGATTTCTAGGCTTGCAGCTCCAATCGCAGATCATCCCCGAGTTGCAACCATTTGCATGGAATCTTGAGATCAGAGACATGCCACCCCGCACAGCTCGGCTATCAATTTGCTCTTTGATTTCCATTGAATCGGCGAGAAATCAAGTCGATTCTTTTTTCCAGAGCCAATCTCCTGCATGCGGGTTTCTGGACCAGGAGTCGTTTCTTGAATGCTGTAAGAAGCACTGGGCTGGTGAAAACCAAGGGCTGCCTTTTGAGGCCCTGATCGGTGGTATTATCGGCCTTGCCTCTATCCTATCACCCATGGCATCCCGACAACAAGAGTTCAGTATCGTTAAACACACAGAGAGCATTTTGACAGATCACGCCGTCATCGCTCAACCTAGCCTAGAGCTGCTCGCTGCAACAGTTTTACGTGGCCTGTATCTTCGCGCAACAGCCACTCCACACATCACTTGGCTCCAAAGTTGTACCGCCATGCACATTGCCGAATCACTCGGTCTTCACGAGAATACCAATTCGCCCACACGAGGCGAAAACATTCTGTGGACTGCGCAAGTGCAGTCTTGTTTATTCTGGACAGTGTGCGCAGGAAACCGACTTATCTCGCATGAACTCGGCCGTAGCCCAGTCATTATCCAGAAAGTCACCAGGGAATACCCATTTCCACTGTCCGATACTAGCAGTTCTGCCGTTCTCTGTCGGCTGTGCTGTACGCTGCCAATTAGAGACATCAGTGGCGAGCCCGACGATGAACAAGCAAGACTGGCAGACTTCTTGAGGATTCTACAAAGTACTACGATCGATCAACCATACTTGCAGCTTGTTGCAGCAGACGTCTGCTTTTGTCTTTATCGACGAATCCGAGTGAACCGGTTCATCGTCACCGAATCTCAAGGCCGATCGATTGTTTTGGTAGGACGAGGAGCTGTGCAGGCGGCCAATCAGCTCATTCAGCAAGGCAAGCCTTGGTGGAACTTGCTTAGTACTTTATTCCAATTTGCATGTACCTTGATTTCGTTGGATTGCTTGGACAGTCTCGTCGATCTTCGGGATACACTTAAAGCTATAAGCCTAGTGAGCAGCCATTATCCTGGAAGTAAGATAGTGCAAGCATTGTCGACCTTGAGGATATTGATACGCGCCTCGAAGCAGAGAAAGGAGAAGCAGCTCGCCTATCTACAGGCTGTTGAGGAGTCCGGATTTGGAGGCGAGGAGGATCCGCAGGAGAACATAACCGAAGAGGCATTCGATCCCTTCCTTCGAAGTGCTTTCCCTTACAACGAATGGTCCACAACTGACTATGACTGGATGTCGGCATGGGCACCAATCACTCAAAATTGACCATCGTAAGACGGGGTTCTCTCTGGCTAAGCAAACAGCCAGAGGTTTTTGGTTCATTGGTCTAAAACCACTGTGGTATGCAAGACGGTTCAATTATTCCCTACTGAAATCAGCAAAATCTTCATAAGAATATTTCCCAACATCTCAGGATTTGTTTCGTTCGCAGGTGGCTCATGATTGACAATTTGTTGCGTCTTTATCATTGGGTCTTTGTGGAAACATTATTGAAGCCCTTTCGGTTGTATTCACGAATATAATCAATTTAAGACATTCCCACATCGTCCAGTCGGTTGATAATGCCAGCCTTCGATGCCTTTGTCAACACCTCATCGAGTAGCAGGTGGCAGAGGGTAGTTCTTTGCAGGCTCAAACAATTCCCACCTCGATAGTACCCCTGGGCAACATCCCACTCTCTCACTTGCTCCCTTGTCAGGGATACGCCGCCACTCGCTGCAAAGCCTTTCACCTACCGAGTAACGACAGTCATCTAGATACCGAAACCATTAACAGGAGTATCAAGACGCAGATGTGGGATTCCGAGCATGGATTGATGTCAAACCACGGTCAGCTATTAAAGCATGCTCTTCGACACATCCACTGTCGCACTGTAGAAGGCGGCTATGTACCATGAACGAGATTATGATATTATTCGCACATCGGTTTAGTATGTAGGAATTCTAAGGGATACTAAATTCCTATGTGCTTCTTGAGATCAATTATATCTTCCTAAATAAAGCACATAATCTATGGAAGCAATGCATCACGTCTAAGATACATGAGCCTAGATGGTTGGGAAGCTGATACGAAGGACTTTGGAATGCTTCACCACTCCGTCGTGTGGATTCTTGATGCCACCATCAGTTGAGAAGTAGGCCACCTTTCCAGCTTCATTGGGACCACGGCCCCAGGCTCCCGCCGTGGGTCCAATCATATTGACATGGAAGGGCTCTCCGACACAATTGACCCTCGCACCATCGTTCAGTGAGATTCGCTCAATGGTATTCTGTCGATGTGTTGTCACATAGGCGAAACTAGCTTCTTCGTCCACAATCAAATCATCGGCCATCATCCCGCGTTTGGCCACCTCCTCGGGATCGCCCACTGGATCCAAGCTTTGCAGATCGACTCGAATGCGACCAAATAATGTCTGAGCAGTTGTCGTGAAGTACAGATAACCATCCTTTGTGTTGAACTTGATGCCATTAACGCCCGGCGAGTCGTGCAGCTTTGGGTCGTTGCTGTGTGCCAGCATGCAGTGTTTCATCCAGATTCGAGTCGACGGAGCCGTCCCGTCCTTAGGAACGTCAACACGCCAGATACAGTCGGCAACAGAGTCTGCACATAGGAGTACCGTTGGGGACAATACGGCGCTGCCGTTAAGCACTCCAGTCTCGGGGGGGAACTCCAGAACGGAGACGGGTTTTGGGAAAACGTTTGACAATGAGAAAGTTCGCATGTCCAACTTCCAGAGCGTACTTGGTCCCGTTGGAGGAATGATACTGCTGGTCGAGATATAGAAGATATCCGTTTCCAGTTCCACGATGCCCATGGCGGGTTCCTCGAAAGTGCAAATGGTTTGTGGCATCAGCTCCCCAGAGAATGATGTCCATGGTGGCAAATAGAAGAGACATCGAGGATTGACGGCAGTGACTAGAATCGATCCGTCATGACGAACAATTATATTCTCTAGGAATGTGAATGGAGGGAAGCTAGCAACCACTTGGACTTGTGCCTTCGCTGCGGTGGCCATATTGCTGTCGTCGTGAGATTCAGGATGGTATGTTGTGAGATATTATGTTCTAGAAGGAAAGTACAAAAATTAGACCACTCAGAGGAGCGAGAACCTACTAAGTAGATATAGGCATCCATGTCATAATTCTGGATATTATTAGTCTCGTCAAGTCGGGCTCGCGAGGTTCGCAATGAAATGCACGCAGGATAGAATAGCACGGCACGGCATACCCTGACAGAGTTGGGGATTTAGCTTTGTAACGCCCGGTCCGCCCGGTCCGCCCTCTCAACTCTGCTCTTCACAATGATGATTGTTTATGACAGTCGATCGGACTCGTTCTTAGGGAGTGTGGCGACTCGTAGTTGGAATAGCTTTGTGGTTGCACTTATTCCGCAGCTACCGGTCTTCGCCGGCAAGTGTTTGAAAACTGCTAACAAGTAGTCCGCCTGTAATGCCTGGGCCGTCTATCGCCTCCGCTCGCCTCACTCGCTCTCTCGTTCCTTCGCCCCTCTCACCTTCCGCAATAATCACCCCGCATTATTGGAATTACTGAGATGGAATCGATGTACATGGCTGGGATGTATTCGTCTCCAAATATAAATACGGTTCACTTCAATGTTAGTGACACACGCTACTCATACGACTCCCTAACTTAACCTGACATGTCAACAAATCAAGCGACTGACCCTCGCTTGGCACCGCTCACTGTGCGGGGTCGCATTAACCGCCACTGCAGACTAGAGTGTTGCTACGAATAGAGAACGACGATGGGCGGCCCCTGGTGGCATGATAAGGACAAAACATCACGCAAACGTTAGACATTATCGGGGTATCGGGCGTCGGGTATCGGGATTCGGCTCTCCCAACCTCCGTCTAACCCCACCTCGATATCCTCAGTAGGCTGTTTCAGACCTTCACCTAATTGTGGGATCGGACATACCACCCTCCGATACAACTACGCCTCTGGGTGGGGTACAAAAAGCAAGAACTTACTAAAAAAAACTTCTGCAACCCTGCTTTGCCGCTAAGTGTTTTTCTTGTTTTGGCATATATTTATTTCAGCGACGAATATTCAGGGTCTCAAACATCCTAGCAGGGAATGAAATCTCCGTAACTATTCGAGGGCTGCCAAAAAATTGCTGATTGAACAATCCTGTGTTGATTTCGTAAAGGGGTGGGGTTGATTCACGAGCTTCGTAACAGGCCTAAGGAGACGACTTATCAGTAGGAATGAAGGTCAAACGGGTCCACTGTTGTCTCGAATGAGAGTTCAGGGTTTACTAGATTCTTTCGAAAAGCGAGAAGAACTATAAGCCAATATAACAACCCTCAGATGATAAACGGGTGACAATGGGATATGTTATGCAGTCAGTACACTCTGTGCCATAGCGGAACTGGTGAATATGGGACTGAATATCTAATCATGCATTTACCACTCACTACAGTAAGGGTCCCACTCTTCCATTCTGTTTGCGGTTGTTCTTCATGGGCATCTACTGACTAAACCCCCGAAACACAATCTCCCAGCCTGATGCCGATTTACAATTGCTCTTCCTCGATGACGACGCCCCACTCATGTTGCTCTTTTCCGTACATGATGTTGGCCAGCCAGCTCTTAATGAGGGACGCATACTCTCCCATCTCTCCGAGAGCCATTGGAATTTGGAGATCGTGTTCTTTGTAGTTGATGACGGAAAGGGCGGAGACGAAAAACTGGTGAAAATTTCAGACAATAACAGGTCTGTGGGAAAGTCTTTCACTTACAGCAGTACCAGCAACGAAGGCCTCGATGATTCTTCCCTCCTTGACAGCCGCAACAACCTCGTCCATCGTGAAGTTGCGCTCAACGATCTCAATTGCCTCGAGACCACTCTTTCCGTCTTCGAGACGCTCGCGCGCTAGTTGGAGGATACTCCTTCTCGTAACACCCTCTAAGATGATCTTGTCATCCAATGGGGCGGTGACAAGCTGGATCTTTCCTTCTGGGGTCTTCCATACAGAGAAGAAGTTGGACGCTCCTGCTTCGGTGACTTTGCCGTCCAATAGCTAGAGAACTTGATCGTATCCTCTCTCTCGGGCCTCACCATTGGCGAGCAAACTAGGACCTATGTTCCAATTAGTCAAGGCTTTCGTAAAACTCAGTGTTGGAGAGCATACTGTAGTTTGCACCCAACTTGGCATAACCGAATCCACCTGGCCAAGCTCTGACACCATTCGTAGACGCCAGCAGCTTCAATCCAGTCTTCTGATCCATATGTGGCTTGAAAGTAGAGATGACAAAAAGGGTAGCTTCCTTTGGCGAAGCAAAACCCAGAGCACCACCAGAGCCAATCATGGCTGGTCTCAAGTAGAGGAAAGAACCAGGCGTTGGGAGCCACTTTGGACCGTCAACGGCAATCATAGCAATGATCAACTTCTCCAGCTCCTTAGGATCGAATGCTGGAAGCGAGCATCTCACACTAGACATAACCATTCTTTGGCAGTTGCAATCAGGTCGGAAAAGTCTCAACTTTCCATCGTAACCACAGTACGTCTTCATTCCCTCGAAACATTCGGTGACATAATGGAGAACGGTTGCGGTTGGTGGCAGGGAGAAGTTTCCATATGGCTTCAATTCTGGAGCGGACCAACCCTCTGATGACTTCCACACGGCGGTGATCATATGGTCGGTGCATTGAGAGGTGGTGGCGATAATTGGATCTCCTGGCGCTGGGACGATCATTGGAGTAGAAGTCCTCGTGAACTTTAACTTAGACGCATCCAATGGACGCAGAGTACTTTCAGTCTTTCCACTATCAGGCTGTGAGTCTTTACTTTCATGACACAAACTTGTCCTTCTTTTGACGAGAAAGAGACCTTGGAAAGATCCAGGTGCCAATTTGAAAGATCGTGAGATGCATGTCAAATATTCACGTAACAGTACTTACTTCTTAATTAATTCGGACGTAGTCTGACCAAGCTCGCGAGTAATGGCAGCGCTATCGAGCTCATTTCCTGATTGAACAGGAGGAGTAACTGCGGAGGGTGCCATTGAGCTCGAGTATCTGGCGGTTGTGAGGGTGGAGAGAAATACTTCTTTCGTTTTGAGAGAAAGGATGTTGATGATGAACAAATATGGAAGAAGAGAATGCGAGATGTGATACTTTGTACTTGTAGCCCCAATCCCTGTTCCCTTTTCCTTGCAACAAGAGAGCAAGCAAAGTGCGACTGCCAAACAGCACAGCAAAATAACTCCCTCCCTACAAGGATTTCTTCCCTTTCCATAGAGCCGAGATCCATACATGCTAACGTATGCTCAACATGACGGATAGCATGCCGGGATGCATGTATAAGCACCTTCCCTACCCTCCATAGAGCAAATGCGGTCACAGGGTTGGCACAACTTCCATTCAACCACCGATATGGCGTCACGGCATGAAGGGACAGACATGCATGGTCAATTGTGCTTAGTTATCTCTTCCGGAAGTAACGTCACCGCTTTTACGGATTTCCGATATCGCCACTGTGCAGAGGTCTTAGGGTAACGTCTTACGGCCTGTTGCGGCTTTCCTCGGGCTTGAAGCGGAATTCGGTTCATGAGAAAGAAAGAGGGGAGACAACAAAACAAAGAACTCCGTACTTTCCTGTAGGGCTGGGTATGCTTCATCATCGACCAGGTCTAGCTTCTTTCTAGCTCACGGGCTAAGCAGAATTCTTTGGATAGAGGTTCCTACCCAAGATACTGAAGAGCCATACTTTTTCGATTGCACAGGGGGGATTATGACAGAGGTAATTGATTCTATAAGCCCCGCGAGGTAATGAGCTAAAGGCCCTCAGGAGGACCTGGTCCATGGTAGTACTCGGACGGTCGAGGTGTACTACAACATAGACGCAGACCCAGAGAAATGCGATGTGCACCCTATCGCCTTCTGCATTCCCAACGAAGGCTCCTAAGAGTAAACTTCTCGGCCTTGCGTCTGGAATTTTGCATCGGAGTGCGGGCTGGTAGGCATGCTCGATATCATGCCGACGCTGAATAACCTGGAGCTGCCCGACGACGGCTTGGAGAATGAGTTTCGGACACCCATACAACAACGGGAGAGCTGCAATTCTAGCGTATCTACCGATACCTTTCCGGCTATCTCGAAAGGTTAAGGACTGGTGCTGGAATTAAGAATCTCCCACAACAAACGATCCTCATGCCCGCTCCAGCTTCTTCAGGTGAGTACCTCACGCTTTAGGCTTCCACATAGCCATAATTTGGCAGCTCCTCCTATTGGCACGAGTACTGATTGGCTTTATTCAACAGGTGAGCATTAGGTTGCTGAAAATTCGCCGTCCCGCCTCGCCAAACGTCGAACGAGGCGATAATGATTTCATGTTGGCAAACGAAATGATACAGCACATGCCATCGCCTCAATTGCGCTTCCACGATGTCGGAAAAATCGAGTACGTTCAGCGACATCGGTCACGTACCTCGCTATATCGACTGTAATCGCCACACATTCCTCAGATACCAAGTAGCCACTATCAACAGCCTCATTATCGGCTGCATCCAACGATCCTTGTCCGCAACTTACCACCACCCCATTTTAGCCGGCTTCACGGGCTTCAGAGCACGGGAAACATGACTGCCATAGCGGAAACGTATCCATATATTTACAAGAACAATCCACAGCACCCACAGATGCAATTGCACAATCAGAACCCAGAACTGCATCATCAGATATACACTTCGTCCCAGAGTCAAGATACATCACAGCCATATGATAGTAATAGCGACAGTACATCAGTCTATCCAGCAGCTTGGGTAGTCCACCGGATACTATGGGCCCCCAATGCACCTCGGGCCTGTAGATATGCCCCCGAATAGCAATCCTAAGTGGTCGAGCTAGTAGGTTGTCTGCGATACCAACAGCAACAGAGTCTTTACTGGAAGGCGTTTTGTTCCTTAAGGCTCGCCAACCATACGAGAACGTGATCTAGTAGGCGGTGGTGGGTGGTATATGAACAGTAGCGACATGCCATATTCGGGTATATCACCTTACCCAACTGCTAATTGGAGATCGCCACTTCTAACATCGAAGCTTTCTCAGATTAAACGAACAGTAGCAGCTTAGTTAAGGAAGAGCAAGATTCCCTTAGCGGACTCTGCTATCGAAGAGAAGGTACGATATTTTACAGGAATTTCTAGAGGCGATACTGATCGTCTCGTGGTTAATAGCCCTAGTTGACTCGAGAAATTCAAGCAAAGGAACAGTATCGCTACCTCGCCGAGCGTCTCACTGTAGCTTTACCGGGGAGGAGTCCGGAAGCCTTGAAATTTTCCAACCACTGTAAGTTTGATACACAGTCGTGTCGAGCTGATAAGATCAAGGTCGGAAACGGCGACTGCCCGAGGGTGAGATAGATAATGGATCTTAATTTCCCTTCCAAAACACCCACAGATGGGGAGAGTGTATTGGACCTGCGTAAATGGCTGTCGGTTGGAAGAGGAGTTCAGCGAAAATACCGAGGCATTGAAAAATGAACTCAGGTCTAAGTTGACGCGTTTTGAGATAAACTAAAATTAGATGCCGCTGCGACCAGAAGCCCGTCAGTAAATTCACGTACTTTCAAGCAAATTGCATGATTTCCTTTGTCTGCTGCTTAAGGTCTCCAGGAGTGTCGGTATTGGGGCAAGTCTGCAGGCTTCTCTGAATCACTTCGGGCTGCTTCCAATCTATACTTCGAAGTTGAGCCTCAGATGTCCGCATTCCTTATTCGGTGGTCGCTGAACCGTGCTGCAATAGCCCAGAATCAGAGCTGTGTTCAAAGTCGTGAATCTGGCATTTATCCGTTCCTTGGAACAACCCGTCCGATGCCAGTGACAAGTCAAATGTCTTCCCATATAGGCCAGCCCGTACGTTTTGGTTTCTCTTAGTAGCCGCTGTTCATGTCAAGATCGCCCATTTATTCCACGATTGATTGCCTTCCCGTGGCGGTCTGATGTATCACTCGTTCACCAACTATGTCCATGACGGTGTGTTCTGCAATCATTGTCAGCTCAATATCTAGCGTCCTTGAGGATGTCCAGTGCACTTCTCTCGTTTGCCCATGTTCGCTTGCATAATCCAGTCATCTCAGGTATATGGTACAGCAGTCTGTGCCTACGGCTCTGAGTCTCCCCTGCCTCGAACTAGCTTCGTTTTCTTTCTCTTGTGCAACATGGATTGGTGACTTAGTGAATTTCTGCACACGACAGAAAGTTCTTGTCCACCGTTGTAAACGAATCGATATATTCGTCCTAGGGCTATCCGCACGTGCGTCCATGACCCGGTCACTTCAGTATCCGCAAAGCTGTCCATGACTGTACGCCCATCGTCCTTGGTAAACACATCCCAGCTTTAACCTCATCACTATCTCAACCGGATATCAAGATGGTGATACAAGCAGTCGGCACGCTCAAAGATATACAGGCCAGAAGGTATTTAGCCGCGGGGACAGATCACGCAGCATGCTTCAATGGTTTACTATGGCGTGGAGGTGGCGACGGGAGCTGTGCTGTTAGTGGAATCGGCGGTTATGACGACCGAGGGTTCAAGGTTGGGGTAGAGAGTGGAGTCGGAGGGGACTTCGCACACGTAGAGTCTGCGGCACTTTTGTTGGCGGGGTGTAGGAGGCAAGGTCTGAGCTGGCTTATGGTTGAGAGCGGTGCATAATGTCGTGTCTAGCAAGGGTCGAAAAACGGCTATGACGTAAACGAGGCGCGCGGCAGTGTGCTTGCATGGTCACGAAATCGGCGAATGGGAGAACTGGATTGCAGCGTGGTAGGCGAGGTAAGAGAACGCTTCTATCCAACCTATCTACAAACCGCATCCGTTTCCAAAACAGTATCCATTGAACAACGAATGTTGGATTTTCTTCACCTTTGGGCTGATAAGCTAGCCTTCCAATCAGACGTAACGAAGCCACTTGTCTGTAAATTCCTATCTGCCTGTTTGCAAATGGAAACTCGCGCCCTGACTCGTTCTTCTCCTCTAGGAAGTTCCAAGAACTCCCACCTAAACTTCCTTCATGGAAATTGTGTGACATCAAATTAACTCGTACGACCCGCGCCAATCTTCCACAACAAGATAGCCAAGAGAACAGTAGACCTTACATGGGTGCCTGAGAATTACGGGGAGCATGAGCCTCCTCCATTCAAATAAAATACTCGCCCACTCACCCCACTAAGCGTCCTCCGCCATTGTGCGGAAGGTACAAGGCGTCGGTTAAGGAGCTTGCAGAGATAAGCACCATCAGAGTTAGCTCTTCCATAGCTGAGATTAATAATGCGATTATTCAGCGGATCAAGAAATACCTTAAGCGTGCCAACCACCCAAGCACACCAGAAGCAGAGGGTAAAGCAGTGCTTTATTTAGCTGCACGGTTGATGGGACAGTAGAATATATCGCAGGCAGAGGTCCTTATTTATGAACTACCTTCGGCTTAGAGGTAAAATGCTGGATAAAGTGTGTATTAATTCAACAGGGCGACAGAGATAAGTCAAGAACTGTGAACCATTAGAGCTATCTCGATACACTTTGCTACGCTATAAAGTGTTTTTTCTACTGCAAGTTCTATTCAGCTACTAACTACTCGTCTTTGGAGTTGATATTTTATGGTATTGCGGAGAATACGATCGCTGCTGCCATGTCGTTCGAGATAGCATATAACTTGATTGCTGAATGGGCTAGGCCTTATAAGATGTCGGGAGCAAAAATAGCTACTCTCTCGGTGTTTCCGACAAGCTGAATAGGATAGCTGTGAAGGAGAAGGCCGACGAAGAATTTCAGGCAGAGAAAGCGGAGAGGGACGATATCGCTGCGAAGAGGAAATAAGAAGCTGAGAGATAGCCGTAGCTAGGGCCTTTAGCTCCTTTTCCCGAGATTTCAAACCAGCTCTTGTCCCTCGAACTAGTAACAACTGCCGATGTCAGGAGTGATATCGACAGTGGCCGCGCTCTCTCCCACGATGACGCCTGGAATTGGAGATGACGGCGGAGACGGTGATCCCGGCCCCTAGATGAGAGAGCTGATGAGAACAGCAAAGACTATATCGAGCCGGACTTCAGAGTGGAAGATGAATATAATTTCAACTCCTTCGGAGACTTAGGCGAAGAGATCAGCAAGCTCATCAAGCCTGAGCCACTATCATCCGAGCCTTCTTTGGACTGCATTTGTCGCCTCCTGCACCAAGAACTCAGAGTAACATTTCCTCCCCACTACCGAAACGAGAGCCAACACCGGCTCGCCCAGCCGAAACGGAGCAAAAAACGAACAAGTCATCAGAATTGGAGTCACAGTAGGCCTCGCAGATGCAACTCGTCACATTTCGCACAACAGCCACCAAGATTGCAGATGAATATCTCGAAGAAAGAGGTGTGACGCCTCACAATTAGTCAGCCAGATGCACTGTGATACGGGATCGAAATGCATAGTGTCAGGGAACCAAGAATAGCAAGAAGATCGATGTGCACAGGAAGAGAATTAATGAATGAGTGGTCACTGGAGACGCGGATGAAAGAGAACAAATTTAAGTAGGCCAGTCGAATGTGATACTCTCTAGAATGTTCATAGCTGCTTTAGAGGCGGCATAAAATCCTGTTGTTGCATCCTGTTAGCATTTGCTCAATAACATTGGTTGGTCTTACAGATGTGAAAGCGTGGGAGATGTAAGGTAGGAAGCACATACCATTCCGCGGAACATTGACAACACCATCACTAGCCCCAATATTCACCAATGTCCCCCCACCAGATTCTACTATGAGCGGTACGAACGCTCTGACCATGGCAAGTGGCCCCCAAACATTCGTCTCGAAGACTGCTCGCTCGTCATCTAAGACACCATTTCCATCAAGCAGTGGCCCCACGAGACCCCTCCTCCACTATTAACCAAGTGCTTCAGTCTCCCATTACCTTTCTCTCACGCTCTTACAGCCTCCACAGCGGGAAGGATCGACTCGGGGGACGTGACTTCGAGTGGTAGGCAAGTGATGCCCGCAATATTCTGGAAATGGGGAGGTAATGAATGGTTTCCACCTGTTCCAGAACGTGGATGATTATATTAAGTGGAGAGCTGGAGTCAACACACCTTCAATAAAAAATAAGGGGGAGGAAAGTCGCGGAAAGAATAGTTACGTCTTTCTTTTGAAATGCTTGCACGATTCCAACTCCCAAGCCTCCTTAACTACATCCTGTGACAGGACTGAATTCATTGCCATCGCAAAGTAGCGATATTTGTTCACCACTCCGAAATTTGATGGGTTCCTGGCCTATTTGATGAGTGAATGCCGCAAAACGTAAGTAGGTAAGCATTAAGATGTCTCTGTGTGTTGCCCAATTCCGGAATTTTCGAACACAGCTCGGAGACATTCACAGGGCTTCCACACATATGATTCGGCGCCACAAAGTCGCACTTCAAGGCCTTCATTGCCTTCATCACGAATCAAAGACTGACTCAATGCCAATGCGTGGTTCAACTTTTTTTCTGGCCTATGTAAACAATTCCTCCCACCCGGCGGGCAACAGTTCATAAGCCGCGTCTACCAACATCTTCCCTTTTCCAGCAACCTACCACACATCCCTCATTAAATCTAATATCGTGCCCCGGACGCCTAGAATCGCAATTGCTATTTGCCGTCTTTCCACTATAGCCATGAAGAAGCCATCTGACACGATGACTGGCTACGCTATGATCATACCCTGGTGTATGGTTTCCCAATCTCCACAAGGATAGCGCTGTCGCAAACGATGCACAGCAGACAAGTACTCGTCTCTCATCTCTTCCGACTCAGCTTGTTTAGCTATGCGTGTTTTTAATAATATTATGATACCTTCCACCTCTGCATCCAATGGGGTGTTGAACGCCATTTCGACATCAACGTTGACGAGAGGTGCTATGGATGTATGTTCGATCTATGGCCTGGTGCTGATAACAACTATGTTCACTCCTCTGACCAGTGCCAACGTCTTGAACATGTTCTTGACATATGCAGCTGCGACTGCTCGAGGAGCCAATAGCTGTTGCTGATAGGAGAAGATTGCGGGATTGCCATCGCCAAACATGCCACCAATGTAGAGAAGGCCACAACCGGAGCGCAATTACCTTCTGTAATATGATCCAATAATGGCCGATAGAGACCCAGAGCAGATGTGTGATAATATACGGCGACATTAGCGTACTCTTCTGCAGCATGCGACCGTTCGTGGGCCAAGTAAAACGCTGCTATTACTAGAATACCATGCATCAAAAACGCATTTGAAAATGCCATCTGCGGAATATCAAATTGCCAAATTGATCTGAGGTGGGTTAGATTCGTTATTGTCAGGTATGTCGATATGGAGAAATAGTGAAGAAGTTCGAGGTCGCCGTCCTGGAAGACATTTTGGGCACTTTGTAAGCTGGTGGGTTGGCATTCCGCTGCAGATAGTAGAATACTACCGAGGAGTTGGAAAATTGTCGGTTGAAGAGCTGGAGCATTTGCGTGACTCTGTCTGTCTGTACCTTTCCGAAAATTTGGAAGTTGACCAGGTGAGCTCGATGGCTCGACGTAATGGCACGAGCCCTTTCGCTTTTCGCATCTTCCGCAAATCGGCTTCACCTCATCGCACTGCCGAGTCGGTCAGGGATGCCACAAGAAAAATTGAACGCGCTGGAATCAAAGAGAAGATGATGGCTGAAGGAATGAATTGGAAAAGACACCAGCTTTGCTTACAGGAATATGGTGACTAACTTTGACTTTTCGGACTTTGCATTCGACGCAACCAAGGCGGGACTTTGAATGGGAACGACGAGATGGCATAATTACCACACCTCACCCGTGGTATAAGTGTATCGATTCTGTTCAATCACTTGAATGGAGGCCCCAGCCAACACAATACGCGGAATACGGCTGAGGGCTAGTCAAATTTCCACTTACTCGAGGGATCGTACTATAATTAGAAAGCGGTTAGGTCATATACGATAAATTAGATGCCAGAGAGGCCAAAAAGGTCACATATACAATCGTAAAGAATACCTATGAATGTCTCAGGATTGTTGTAACCCTGGTAGAAATGTCGTTTCATAAAGAGAGCATGTCGACACGTCATATTGACCTGAAGCTAAACCCTTAGTGTACGGCATTTCAAGCCAACCGTGGAGTGGAGAAGCCGCTCTGGGCTAGTTTACGAGATGCATCAGCTAGTGTACGAGCATTCCGCCCCCCCCCCCCCCCCCCCTTTTCTTCCCCACATTTCGCATGATCCTCCTCGCTTGAGTCTTTTCAAGCACCCTTTTCCGCCAGGTGCATCCGCATCATGCATTTCTTTTCTCTCCTCCACATATGTCTCAGATTAGGTGGTGGAGACAAAATGATTCGATGTGCAGTACAGATGAGCCTGTTATTGATCCTCTATGGGGACGAACCGCTGTCTGAAAATGAGGCTGCTCATACTCCAGGAGATCGATGTGGGCCTCAAAATCTGGTTTGTACCCGTTGAGTCCCCGTTACTATGGCAGTGCTATTCGTATGGCAAGGGGCTTTTAATACGATAGGCTGGCGCGTTTGATCTGTTTCTGTCTTGCTCACTCGAAAGTTACCGTGGTTACGACCGCACCTAGGTGACTTCCTTCACAACACATAACCTGTATGCCTAGATCAACATGAATTGTACACAATCTGTCGTTCTTTCATCATTCCAAGCAGCAGAACTCCATCTGTCGATCCAGCCCTTCTTCTAAGCAACAGAGTCGCTCCAGCTCATCGGCCCAGTCGTCTCTCGATTGCGGTTACGCAGCTTACCTGCTTGAGCCACATCCAAATCGATTTTCGATCATCAAGCAGTGAACTCGAGCCAAATAAAGACCTCCGACAGGATCGAGTCTTTCTCAGCCCAGCTGGTAGCTTTCATCATGACCGCAGCAAATACCACGACGACTGCAGACGAATCTGCCAATGGGATATATCCGTACAAGCCAAACAGCACCATATGTATTGCAGTAGCCATCCTCTTTAGTGGGAGTGCGCTATACCATATATTTCAAATGATTTGAAAGAAAACATTGTTCTATACACCTCTATTCGTCGGATCAGTCAGTAAGATTTTCGTCTCCCGGTCTCCTTCCGCTGATGACCCTTGGTTATGTTGCAAGATACTTCTCCACGAAGGATCCAAACAATTTAATGCCATATAACGCACAATCTTTATTCATCATCCTTCCGCCATCTCTCTACGCCGCGACGCTATATATGATATTTGGTCGTATCGTCCTCCTCGTCAACTACCCCCGAGCCTCTATCATCCGACCAACACGCGTCACTAAGATCCAATGTAGTCGATAGTTTTCTCGTTCTTGGCAAAACGTGAACTAACGGCCGTTCGTTTCCGCTAACCCTAAACGAACTAGCGTTCGTTTTTATAAGTCAAAACGGCAGTTCGTTTAGATGAAATATAAAAACGATATCGTTGCCAAGAACGGACTAAGTAAACTAAATATAATAAAAATATATAATAAATACTATAAATATAAAGGATTTTATATATAAAAGTATAAAATATTATAAATTTAGAGTTTAAAATAGGAAATCTATTTATAGTTATAATATTTCGAACTTTCTTACTTATAATTTATAAGTCTTTTTTAATATATATACTTTTTAAAGTATATTAAATAATTTTAAATCACATGTTAATCACGTTTTTTAATACTTAGTTTACTTAGTTCGTTCTTGGCAACGACCTCGTTTCGTCCGTTTATAGCCTTATAAAACGGACTGCAGGTCGTTTTATACTACTAAAACGTCAGTTCGTTGAGAGGTCGTAAAACGACGTCGTTCAACGGCCGTTCAACTATCGACTACATTGCTAAGATCTTCGTAACAGGAGATGTGCTTGCGTTTTTGCTACAATCAGGGGGTGGAGGCATGATGGTGTAGGAATCCATAGCAGATATGGGCCAAATGACGATGCTCGGTGGACTCTTCGTCCAACTCTTGTTCTTTGGCTTCTTCTTGTTAGTGTCCTTGATCTTTTTCATACGGATGCGAAACTCGCCAGCACGCTACGCTATCCCGAAATACGGCAAACATACTGGGGTTTCCCTGCTCAGGCTCCTCTTTGCAACAGCTGGGTTGATCATCTTGAGATGTATCTTCAGAGCTATCGAGTTTGGTCAGGGACATGCTAGTTATTTGGCAAGTTATAAGGCCTACATGTATCTCTTTGACGCATTTCCTATGTTTGTAGTCCAGGTTATGTTTCACGTCATTCATGTTGGGGATGTCTTCGCTCCTCACTTTGCTATAGGAAAGCTAGCAAATGACAGCAAAGATGACAATATCTACTTACAAAGTCGAGTGTAGCTAGACGGGCGAAGATTTACAGTCCCGATTTGCGGCAACCTTAGGGAGGAGAGTCAAATTGGGAGCCAACTTCGTGAGATAACCACCAATGGGAATTCAGACGTTTCTGATATTGTGGATTTGTACACGGATAGAAGTTCCCGCGTGTGACGTTGCTGTCATTGGCAAGTCAAACGAGTCAGCGT
This sequence comes from Cadophora sp. MPI-SDFR-AT-0126, assembly GCA_020747065.1. Classification (NCBI taxonomy): domain Eukaryota; kingdom Fungi; phylum Ascomycota; class Leotiomycetes; order Helotiales; family Ploettnerulaceae; genus Cadophora; species Cadophora sp. MPI-SDFR-AT-0126. The sequence continues at coordinate 32,314 of JAGMVK010000006.1, forward strand.
CTGGATGTAGGGCATTGAGCATTAGAAAATCCCGAGAAATATTGAGTGTTTGTACCATCTGCAATGACTATAATTTATCGGATGCTTGGATACTGCGCACGGGGAGATAAGGGGTCTCCTGTCGGACTGCAAATTAAAAACACTAGATGTGCACGCTAGCCGGACGAATGATTGGATAGTAAATAGAAACCCGAATACCGAAATTCAAATCAAATTTAAGCTTCCATCGCATCGACGTTTGAGTAGTGGTCGATTTGGTTTTTGTACCTGCTCTTCATCTGAGTTTAAGGTTCCCTAGTAGTCCTTGCGAGGCCATTGTCAAACGCAAAAGAGCATGACGCTACGCGGATCATGAAGTAGAAGGATATCAAAGCTCAGCTCCCTCGCCATTATGTGATGCAACCTTTAGTCAGCTAACTTGCATTATCAGCATTCGATCTGTGACATCCTCAATGGAGTGGAAATAGAAGAAATTTCAGCTGTCAGCTGTGACTCTGAGGCTCGAGGACCTGTAACCGCTCTTATATATAGTAGTTCGCAATCTCTATTGCTCTCTAAGCAGTACTCTTGGTATGGTACTTTTCATAACAGTCGTAGGATCCAAGGGCGACCGGGAATTCTGGATTTACTGAAGATCACATTTCTATCAATCGACATTCACAGGATGACAAAGGTACGATTAAGTTTGTTGTACAATCTCACTGCAACTGCAAGCAATGTCCTTTATCTAATAAGTCGTCTTATTCTTCCCGAATATGTAGAGCTCGGATATGATACCGGCTTTATTCAGCTCTGACCAATTGTAGGCAATTATCATTAGAGGGGGTCCGGCTGGCTTCGCAGCTGCTCTGCAGCTTTGCCGCCAAAATAAGTTCACTTGCGTCGTTTACGAGTTGCGAAGTTGCCCATCAACTCTCGGCGGCGCAGTCGGTGTGCCTCGCAATGGCTCTCGTCTCCTCGCTCGCCTCGGTGTTTACGTATCTCTCCTTACTCGCTGAGCCGTAACGAGCGATGTGACTATGCACTTAAAACAAGGCGCGATTCTCGGACGCGTTGATATCACATCTTGGAGTGAATTCAAGACTGGCTACCCGTACTTGAGAGTCAGAGAAGGTGTTTGATGGAGCAGCTACTTGACGAGGTGGAGAAAGAGGTTGGCATCGATGTGCAATGGGGAAAAAAGGTCGCCTCAATATCGCAAGATGAATTCTCAGTCTAGGTAACCTTCTTGGATGGTACGAAAGACGCCGGAGATATTTTGCTTGGTTGCGATGGGATCCATTTCGACGTCCGGACTATGTACGTCGATCCATTTACGCAGCTAGAGTATTCGGGTCTTGCATTCATCTTCTCTGTTTTGACGAATCCACGGTTTACCGATACTACGCCTATCCAGGATCTCAACGCAACTCTCACAGCCGATGGCCTATTTGCGGTTATACCTTCAGATTCAGCTGCAAACGAAGTCTACTGGTTCTTTACCGAAGAAGTTCCTATGCTGGACGGAGGTGATAGCCGAGATGGCTGGGAGGCAAGGCGAAAGCTCGCGATGGAACACTTCAAGGACAAACTCGTGCATGGAGCCTTGAGACAGGTCGAAGGAGAATGGGGATCCTTTCTCAAAAAGCTCGTCATCGACTCGGAATCTGTGAAATTTTATCCCATCTTTAGATTACCACTCAGTAGCAACTGGTTCAAGGGGAGAGCCCTCTTGCTAGGTGATGCAGCACACGCCATGCAACCACATGCCGGACAGGGTGTGGCAATGGCTCTCGAAGACGTCTTCTTACTGTCCCGACTATTCCAGAGTCTACCTGTCACTTCAGCACAAAAGTCGATTCGGCAGGTTTATACCAGGTTCGAAGAGCTTCGAAGACCCCGGGTAGAGATGTACCACAAGGCAGCAGCAAATGGTGGTGAAATGCGCAAGCGGATGCCCTCTTGGAAGCTGGCACTTTTTGAGAAGGTTTGCTTGCATAGGCTGTGGGTTTTCAATATGTTAGGATTGAATCGCATGGGCATGTCTGGAAGCCAGGGGACTTTGGTTTACGATATTGAGAGTGTGCCATTGTGGCATCAGAGCCGACTGGCATGTGCAAGTATGTACTGGCTACAAGTATTACTTGAGTTCTTGCTTATTTCTAGATGTACTGATGTCTCTTCATTTTCCCTGGTCATGATTACGAATTAGATGGTCTGCCAGGACCGTGACAAAGAATGTCTGGGTTCCACAGTCAAAACGTAACATCAAACTCACTTTCATGCTTTGATAATCAACTTCATATCCCCAACGCTCAAACAATGCACAAGACAAGGCCCCCGCCCCACCCCCCAATTGAGCTCCACGAGTCCATGGCAAGCACCGAGACCCGAGACTTGCAACATGTCTCGCTAGCGTGAGCTTTACCGAAACCCGACAACTTTGCTTCATGGGGCGCTCGCTTATGACGGTTTCAGCAAGGATTGTTTCCAACAACATCCTCGAATAACTTTTCTCAGCAGCATGAAGAAGAGAGAGGAAATGTACCTTCCGTACTTAGTCGCTGGTGAATCTGATGCCGCCAAGCTTTCTGGAGCTTTCTCCTGTGCAAGGGCAAATGACCCAATCAGGAAACTGGGAATCGAAGAATTATACCGTTTCAAGTAAAGCCTTCTTTCGCTCTTGGCGTAACTGTTACCTTTGATACGAAGTAGAGGGTGGAATGTTGGCTCGCTTATGGTTTGGTCCATCTCTGCTGTCTACTTTGGTATATGCCCGAATAATCTGACCTTTTTTGTCTGTGCGTAGTACTAGAAGATTCCACTTTGCAGGGGAAATCAACCAATGAGCCAATCCGCTTTATTCTTTTCCGTCTGTAACTAGTAAAAATCTGGGTTATGTAGCACAAACCGAAAAGGTTAGATTATTGCCCTTGATACGAAGTATGTACGTATAATCACCGCCAGATTGGTTAATTCGCTCGGCTTTTTTAGAACCATACAAACCCGTCATACAAAACCCAACATTTTCAAGCCATCTGGCACAACTTCCCAGTGTTTAAGTTGTAATCCCAAGCATTACTTCCCACTCCAGTCAGGACAAATAAACTATTAGTAGGATCATACTTCTTCTTAATCTCAAACAGTCGATTGCAACTATCGTCATAATACGCTTTCTTGAAATTGACGTTATAAGGGTTCCCTTTATTCATGTACGATCCCATCTCGGGCGCCCATTCCTCCTATATCACTTCCAAAACTTCATTCACTCACTTAACGGACGAGTCCAAGGTCGTCTTTGGGTCTACCGCAGGGTTGATAGATGATCCGAGGACAATCATGTGGATGTAGGCTGTCCGCCAAGATGAAAGCAAAGCACCTCGCATCGATACAAGGACGTTTGCTGTCCCCTTGCCACTCTGCATGCCGATCACTATTGTTGCACCAGCAGTCGGATCTTGGCATTGGAGGATGCGCTGGAGATACGAGACTATTTGAGACTGGGTGACGTTATTGGTCAATTGATCTCGTCCGAGGAGACGGCTGGACGCACATGCCGAATTCCTTGAAACCTACGAAGATATATTATCGTCTCCATTAAAGCGACTCTCTAATAAGAAGTTCCGAAAAGGTAGTACAGTCAATGCGATATTGGCCGACGCCGCGCACCAAGAGCTCGCTTCAACCGTTCCAAATAATACCTGGGGCAGCAAATCCCTCGTGCTGAATGACGAAGATAGTGCTAAGAGAGTCAAACCTCGTGGCGGGGGCCGCGTAATCTCCTCTGGGGAAGGGTTGCGAATCATCGGCGAAAGGAACGATGCTGCCGAAGCTTCGTAGAGAGGCGAATATTACTGGAAATATATTGAAGTACTTGGCTGTGAGCGGGATAATAGTAAAATCAAAAACCTAAGTTTGTGTTCCTTATAGCAAGAGAGTTTCTCGCATCCAAAGCCCATCGATGTTTGGCAGACTGCAGAAACTTCTCCTGCGTGATTTATTCCTCATGCTCCCACTATGTTGGCTGGCGGCTCCTCTGAATATTCGGTGATCTATATTTTGGGGAGCTGGCAGCAGTTTATACCCTATAAACAATAAGACCATGATGTTTTGTAGTGAATATAGAGTTTATGTGACATGTCGTTGTGCCACGATTCCAAGCGAAGTCAAGAAGCGGTGGATGAAATTGAATAAGGTGTCTGATCAAACATTTCTTCAGCCAAGGTAAAAGGCTATGGAGAAAGATGTGTATTTAGCCCATTTGAAACTCTTGGAGCATTCCAGCAGGAAACTTTCCGAGAAGAATGGCTGAAGAGACGGTTCTTTGACAAAGCACAGATTTAATGGCTACTGCGGGGCTTGGTCGGCCTCACACAGCAGTGACTTAATACTGAATACATATCTTCAACTCACTCACTTTTAAATTAGGATGTTTAAATAAAGATCTGGCTCCACGAATATTTCTGTGTTTCAACGGCTTAGGCGTGGATTCGAAACTTCAAAGTGATTTCAGATATGATGAGAATTAGTTTTTTGCATATGTATTGTTAGAGAGTCACATTCAGGGAAATCGAACGGAACGGACAGAGAACGACAAAGGAATAAAACACATGAATAATGTTCTGTGCTAAATGTATTTGTAAACTGTAATTATATATATAAGAAGACTAAGGGTGAAATAGATGCTCGAATATGCAGCGAGTAATGCATTCTTAGAGTCACGTCTGTAGATTGGAGCGTCCGAGTAACATGATTCTAGAAGCGGGGTCATAAGTAAGCGGTTGCTAGTAGTTTCTGGTTTCCGGGAATGAGTTCTATTGGCGTGCCTCCTATTTAGTTTAAGATACGTATAATCTTATAATGAACTTTCAAAGCGGTAATCGTGGTAGAAACGGAGACTTTCCGCTTTAGAGTGAAAATGATGAAAACTTTATGTTAAATCACAATTTAGAATAGAGATAAAAGAGTTTAGGATATGTGTACTTTTGATAGCTATTATACGTTTGCAGCCTAGCTATCAGCGAGTGACGTCAAGCGGGTGATACCCGAAGGTAAGGTTCTGCTTATTATAGGTACTGTCCATCGAGTTAGCCGGTGATCTATCTGCTTTTGCATACCTTGGACTAATAGACAGACACTTTGTCGTTCACGTGACAAGGGCCTCTAGAATGGAAAGTGGCATTGATGCATATAATTTATATCTTAAATACGAGGCACAGACTCGGTCGTATTAAGATCAAAAGAATACCAAATCCAGATGATTAAAGCAGCTTGAAGGTTCGGGTTAACCTTAACCCCTACCCCGACCGGTAATACCCTCCGTACTCATCGAGCCCTTAGTACCCCCTTCAATCGCCTGCGAATCACCTGATTCTACTCTCTCCCCTGGATCTGGATAGATGAAAGGACCTAGAACACAAACTCGCCTACCCAATTATCTAACTCATAATTAAAGGTCTTTCGCACACTCTCTCAATTCTCTATCCTTAGCTTCGGGCTGAAACTATCTGATGGGAGTCATACTCAGACACCTTGTGTTCCCGTCGATGCCGAAACATCCTATCCTTCGACCCACCCGAAATTGTGATGCGCATGCTCAGCGGTTGTGAGATTTCTCAATGGCATTCAAACATTTGAAGGGAATTTTTTTCTTCTTTTTGTTTTAACTGGATGAGCCTTGAACTATTCTTTGTATCTTTGATATGCACTCCCTCTATTAAACGATTGGGGTTGTACCTCCTTCCTTAATCGTCACTCGAGGGATCGTATCCGTGAACAGATTCGAGTGTTCTCTGTCCAGTGACCGCACCCGCTGGTCTTTCCCCCTTGCTCGACGAACCGACCACCTCGGAAGATAGTGTTTGCGAACGGCTGAATTTCTTGGCAAGGGGGCGAAAAGAGAGAAGACACCCACAGACCAGAAGCGTATCAGCCTCGATCATAGACCAAATAAGGATGGTAACATTAGCCCCTGGGCGTGACGAATGTGTTAGTCTATGCGCCTAATCTAGACTTGAGGGGTTCTTACAGGTAGGATCGTAGGAATGTCGTAAGGTGATCAAATACTTCAAACGAACCATACTTGTAACACAAGCACTAGAATATTACGTTAGATTTTGATCTTTTGTTGCAGAAATGCTGTCCTCGTTCAGGAGCCAGCCGATGTTGATTACTTACAATGATCCAAGGCTGAATAACAACATGATACTAATCTTTTTGCACAGATTGATCTGTAGCGTGTTCAACCATGGAAGTGGAAGGGCGAAGATGGCCAGATCGTCGAAAATGCTGAGGCCAGCCCCTGCATATCCCACAGCGGTAATATTAACACACCGTCCTGGGATACTCCGATCCCATAATGAAGTCAGAGGCCAGCATTGAAATAGCAAGACGAAGGTGAAAGCCACCCCTCCTGTAATGAGAAAGACGATAAAACCCTTGCAGATGCGATGGAACCTCTCCATTGGAAAAATTCGAATATACAGTAGGAGTACTGCTATCCTCGAAGAGACTTTGACGGTGGTATACAGTAATTCAAGAGCGTGGAATATCTATCCATATTAGCCGGAAACAACTACTCTCCCCTTCAACATGCCTTTATCAATGTGGGCCCCTCTTTAGGATTGATATTCCAATAATGTTTGCCAAGCCCCTTTTCACATGCTAACATAATTAAAATTGAATTGTTAATAAATGAAAGGGTGGAGCCTGTAACTCACCAATTAATTGCAAAACAGTCCCAGTGATATGAACCAGCTTTGCGACAAATGTGAGCTCTCTCAACTTCCATGTATTTTGGGCGGGCGCTACACATACAGTTGCAAATATCGATACCCAGTCGTCAATCCATAGCTGGCCGAAGACAATCCATCGTGATACGGGCCGCAAGATCAGAAATACAATTGTAATAGAGAATAACACAATTGTAAGGTTCCTGAGAGTGGCACTACGGCTCTCCTGCGGGTAGCCAGCACACAGCTGCTGTCCTGTTTCGGCGGCAACTGAGATTGCTTGATTAGTCTTGACTCGACAATCCCTTATCACAGAAGGACAATATGATATCAGGGACGCACCGAGTTGATCTCCAAACGAACACGTTCGTTGGACACAAATTGAAAGTTGTGCTTGCAGGGTTGAATTCAAACACAAGCAATTCCTAAAATCGGATGAATCGCAACGTGTGGCCGTAAGTGAGGCGATCGAGCAGTTCAGCTGTTCAACCTTTGCTTAGAATTGACTTTGAAGTGTGGCAGGAGGTACTTACAGCGCATGGATGTGGTTTTCCGATAGGAACCGTCTCGTTTTTCGCAGCAGCAGTAGCAGCAGCAGCGGCGGCGGCAGTAACTAAGATAAACAATACGCTGAAAGGGAGGGAGAAGAGCTTCATGTCGGTCTGCAATGTGACATCGTACCAAAAATGCTGCTTACTTCCCAGAGGAATAAAGGCAGGGGTTTGTTTGCGTGAGAAGCTGGGAGCGATGTCTGTTTGACTTTAGCAGCCGTCTCCTCTCTCAGGGCATGCTAAGAAAAGGAATCCGAATCATCGTCGTGCGAAGTTCAAGTTCAAATGTGTGTGGGGAAAAAACGCTGAGACCACGTCGTCTGATCTGTCTGATCTGTCTGATGTGTCTGATCGCCGGAGTCAACACAGCACAGATCCCCTCCCACAATTTCCCCTGAATGAAGCGTGGCGTGGCCAGAACGGTCTGGGGAGGGAGTCCGCTTGCGGCGTGTTCTTGTGTTCCCCGGAGAGAGCACTCCGCCAGCCCGGCAATCGCCACGGCGCTACAAAAGTACCTACTACTACTGTATTGACCGTCCTGCCGGCCGCGATACAATACAGTACAGCGGAAGCAAGCCCCGTTGAATTGCTGTTAACGAGCCTTTTAATTTACTAGGAAATTTACAAAGCATACCAGGGCTTCAAGAGTCTTGTCATGCGCGTCCGCTGTGGCGTTGAGATAATCTATGACTTGACAATCTGTATGTAAACTCTCGTGGGTGGTGGAATGAATTCTTTAGAGCGAGTGGGGAAATGGGGGAATCTGTCTGTCTGGATTGTTTTGCTTTGGTGCCGGTACTCGAGTAAGAACAGGATGATGGTGACAGGTGACATCGTGCAGGGGTGGCCATTAGCTCGAGGAATTTGCCGGTAGCTTGGGGTCAGCTCATTGGGGAGAATACGCCCTCTGCAAGGAACTGTCCCAAAATCCAGGAACTGGGCCGTTCAGTCAATGCCGTTCCCTTGACAGGCGAGACAGGTGTCTTACAAGGGTGTGACCTACTACTGTACTACTTCGAAGTAGTTCACACTAATAACCACTATGAGTTGTGGCTGATGTTTAAGACATTCCGACATCCACTAGTTTTATTATGTAGGAATGTGAAGTTTCGAAATACGAAGGCATCCGTTCATAAATTTAAGTTCCTGGAGCAATTGAGGTTAGCGCATCCATACTTGCTGTCATGAACTTACTTCGTACAGGCATAAACTATTCCGGATTCCACGTCTGTGCTTCCTACGCTGGCTTAAACCCAGAACGGGATAAAAGCTGTGAATCCTGAAGTTCTATTCGTTAGAAACCGTTGTTCTTGGTAGAACATTCGATAGGTGCACGGACGAGAAATCTGGAATAGTTTGGGCCTGGACGAAGTATGACCAGAGTGCTGGAAAAAACGTAGCAGGATGATCTTGCAAGCCCCCTCCTGCTGTGTCTCAAAGGCCCCGGTAAGCACTAATACAGTACTCGCGGTTGGGATGAATAAAACCGGGTTCTTGGCCAGAAGCTTAAAGTGTGTTTTGCTCTCGCAAATTAAGATCGCCTCCACAAAACCTTAACATTCAGCTGTCTGACTGTACTTGTTCCGTGTGTCAAGTGCTGGGGTTGTGTGGCTCCAAAATGCCCCAGGCAGAACTGAGTTTGAGTTTGTATCGGATACTCGTACTGTAATTTGGGCGGATATCACCATGATGGCCCCGGGAAAGTTAAAATCCTTCGAGAGGGTGTGGCCGGTAGCCATAATAACCACCACCTGCTTAGTCCATGACATGATAGTAGTCATAGCCTGTTCCTGGGCTACTGACTTCTATTGTAGCGTGTTATCCCCGTATAGCTTTCTTGTACTCTTCAGTAGAGCCGCAGCTGACTACTTCTTCTGTAGCCGGTAGACCCCTATAGCGATCTTCTTAAGTATTTGCGGCCCGCTAATGTCTTTACTATCCCGCTTCCTCTTCCTAGTAGGTCTAAGCAGCTAGTCAAGCCCTTATAAGTCCTTCTATAGCGTTGAAGCACGCAGATTCCAGCGGATAAGGCTATCTCACACGCTCTTAAAGTTAGTATTCTATTAGTTTATATATACTCAGTTAATAGTTCGCGTACTATAGTTTCGCTACTTAGTTATAACCTGAATGTTAGCCTTAATCTCTTCGGTATCCTCTTCGTTAGCCCTATTATTAACCTTAAAGTACCTAACATTAGCTATAAACTTAGTCTTAATAATACTAACTGTTATCTACCGCTAATTAGCGATATATAGCCGGGGGATACTTACCCGGGTACACGCCTACTCTATGTACTACGTCAAGCGGTTATTAGCCCAGACTTTACTATCCTTCTATAGAAAGTAAGGGGGTATAATAGTATACGGGGTAGACTAGTAAAGGAAGACCTAGCGTAAGGGAATGATATAAACTAAGTAATCTAGTAGAAGGTCCCTAAGAGCCGCAGGTAAGAACCGGATATTATCCTTGAACTTACCTGTTTACTACTAACCTTTATAGTACATAGTATATAGTATTACTAGCCTATGCTTAAGGTAGAGGCTCCGCTACCGCTAGGTATTACGCTAAGTGATAGAGAATAGCTCGCTCTCGCGCAAGGGCTAGCTAGAGCCTATATAAGCGGGGATTACCTACCTCTTCAGGAACTCGTCGGCAATAGACTTATACTAATCGATCGCCTTCTCCCGCTAGACCTTAGTACTATCTGCAGCTATATCAAGGAACGAATCTCGTAATAGCTTCGAGTCTTAGATAATAGTTAGCAAAGACCTCGCTAGCGGCTTTATTAGCTTAATGTTCTCCTAGTACTAGCTAAAGAACTAACTAAAGACATCGGCGTCTAAGTTATCCTTTAAAGCCTAAGCACATATCCGCGGGAGGTTCTCGGCCCCGAATATTATAATTATATTATCTATTAAAGTTATACGATTATAAGAGTATATATATAGTAGTAACCTTTAAAAACGAGAAATCCCCTCTTTTCTTTTCCTTTTTTAGTTTCTTTCTCCCTTCTTTATTACTTCCCTTTACTTCTTATATAACTTCAAAGTAGCAGATCTGTTTCTTTTCTTTGAAAAACATCTGGAGAGAGTATGTCGTGTATTTCCCGGTATACTTAGCACGCTGCGGCTTTAGCTAGTGCATATTGGATATGTACTAGTAAATCGTCTGTTCGCTAATTGTATAAAAGCTAGACTCAGTTGTATAAATATTGTAATAATAGCCCTGGAGTATCTTAAGACCCTCGATTGCCGGGCTATATAGCAGGGGCACAGGGACGTCCTTAGGCGTAGTAAGCTGGTATTATGTAAACTGCTAGAGTAAGGCCTTACTCGCTAGGCTAAGGATCTGGTGGACTATTTGCAAGTGTCGGTAGTAAGCTGTCTTAGTCGTTTAAAGGGCCGACTTACACGTGAGGCAAAGCAGGATTTTATACTGCACTTTGTACTGAAAGCCTACCGCGATAGTACTAGTATTAAGGCATAGCTGCTTTACTTATAAAGGCAGCGCTAGAGGAGGTACTTCTGAATTAGGGCCGCGCTTTAAGAGGCGTATCCCTGGCGTAAGCGCGAGCTTATAGACCTGGGGTAAGCCTTAGCTCTAAAGATAGCAGTGCTCGCGATAGTATTGCTTGTTCTACTATTACTAAAGAGTCGAGAGGTGTAAGTAGAGCTCGAGTAGCTTAAGCTGAAGTCTTGTTAAGTAAGCGTAGTTAATTACGTACGAAGTTAGTAGTATCCTTATACTATGCCTAGCACCTATAGCTAGTATACTCTTCGGCTCTAAGGTAGAGGATAGTTCGTAGAAGTTAGTTTACTTAACAAGCTTACTAATATAGCGCTTAGCAATTATAAGAGATACCTAGTGGTATAACGTAAGTGCTATTAGTGATAGGAAGGCTGCTATTATACGCCGGAGTATATTAGTTACTTAAAGAGAAGATAGATATTTCTTCTTCCTACTAGGATCCTAGAAAAGGAACTCAGGATTTAAGCGGAGGTAAGCTAAGCCGAGTTAATTGTATAAAAAGTCTATAAATAGCCGGATGTAAATAAGGTACTAATACATAGTAATACTAAGTGTAAGGGGCAAGTAGCGGATAACGTAAAAATAGTGGTTATTTACTACCCTTGACTTATTATATTTAAATACGATTATAAGGCGTCTATAGAGGATAAAGACGTTCTGTATTACTTGCTCTGTATTACAGACTCGAATAGCCGTGATTTCAGAGCCTCGAGGTAGTAAGTTAGCAGTGAAATAAATTAATGCGAAGATCTTATTAGAAAGCTGGACTCCTAGCTTAAGATATTTAATACACTCGGTACTTATCTAATAGCCGCCCTTTACTAAGCTAAGAGCGGGGATCGCCTAAGCCCTCCGCGAGAGGGCTTTATAAGTAAACTTGACTTTATTACTCTTCTCTTATAAAAAGGACTAGCCTGCGGTTTTACACGTGAATTTATCCTTAACTCTCCGAAGGTTAATAGCTAGAGGCTACTATCTAAGTATAGCCTAAGCTACACGCTCTTCAACCTTACTAATAGAGGCCTTATATATATAGGTGAAGTTAAGTAATCGAATTATCCGGTCTCTAATTAAGAAGGATTATCCGTTAGTAGTCTAGGCTAAATTAGCTCGCGTACTTTCTTTCTTCATAATTGACTTTCTGTAAGCGCGAAGCTTAATTATCTCGCCTATTAAGTGAAACTTACTGCGGCGCAGATAATTTACCTGTATCTGCTTAAGTCGCTCCGTTTAATTAGCGTAGCTATCCCGTGCTAGCTAGGGCTATACTAAAGTCGAATAAGTATATAAAGATAGCGCGTACTTAAGGAAGAGTAGTCGGCTAATCCAGATTAAAGCTAAGAGTATAAGCGTATAGCTATAAGCTGACTTATACGTAAGCGCTCGCCGGTGAATACTAAGGATACTAGTGAAATACATAAGGACCGATAGGGCTAGATCACCGGTCGTGCTACGAAAAGTCCAGAAAGCCATCGAGAGCTAAAACAAAGCCTTTGCGATCTGAAACTAATTATTTATACTTATATCAGTACTTTTATTTATATCTTCTTCTCTATTATATAAGCTATTATCATTACCACTATTAAGACCACTAGCTTCTTTATTATTATTACTAAGTAATACCTCCTATAAGAATTGTATCTGACCTGCCTCTTATTCCTGGAATATAATCCTATAGATCTTATCACATAAGGGTTCGTTCGTCGCCTATACCTAAAAGACGTAGCAAATAAAGCGCTTCTAAATCGCAATATAGCGTGTACGCGTAGTAGCTGTTTATAAGGACTAGAAAGGTACTAGGCGAAAGTAACGTAAATAGTAAGTCTGGAGCTAGTAGCGTAGGCAGTAGTAGGTGTGATATAAGGTCTCTTTAGCGCGGTCGAACATCTAGTCGATAACGTGTATCAGAACTCGCAGCTTCGCCTTATTAGTAGCGAGGCTGATAAATTCTGTACCGGCCTAGTCTCTAAGGATATAGTCGTCGTCTAAGGCAATCGGCTGCAAGGCGCTAGCGGAAAGAATATCTAGTAGGCGATTAATAAGCCGGATAAGCTATTAGGTTTACTTAAGCCAGAGGGTCGTCTCGTCGTTATTAATATAAGAGCAGTTGTCGACCTTATATTCCTCTATTACCGCGATAAAGCAGGCGTCTTCTTCTTCTTCTTAAGCTAGAAGAAGAGGGTCGTCTTCAAGCACTAGTATCTGACGCACTACTACGCTCGAGGCGTGATTTATATTCGAGGATATATCTTTAAATAAGGCGGAAAAGAGGCTGTTCTATATTATAAGTAGAGTAGTAAGAGGAAGGAAAGAGCAGACTTTACAGTAAAGGGCTAAGAACATATACTTACCGCGGCTCTCTATATACCTCTTTTATCTTCTTAATATAGTAAGCTAGCTACTAGGAAATCTAGGGCGATATAAGAATATTATAAGAGTATAAGTTATCCGTAGCGACGAGTAAGAATCCGGCTCCTAGGCTAAGCGAGATAAAGGCGAGGATCAGCCGGATAAGAGTCTTGCTATAACGCGGCAAAGACGCGTTTTCACTATAAAACGAACGATACCTAGTAACGTCCCACCCCCCCATTCCGGCCACCCCCGCATTCCGACCACCTCGCTTAACCTCACCGCTTCTTATACTACTCTACTTTAATAATAATCAATTATTTTAATCTTTTATCGATTTTCTTGAAATTTAGAGTGATAATTGTTCTTATTATAAAGCTTTAATATACTGAATATAACGTTATATCCGCTCTTAAAGAAGTAGTAAATAGTAAGTCCTTACGGAAGGCATTAATTAAGTAGGGTATTCTAAGGTCTACCCTTATAGATCGTAACGTAATAACTTAACTATATAGGGAAGCCGCTAGCTACTTGTAAAAGCTACCTACAGTAGTAGAAAATCGATTAACTAATTGGATTTTAACTTAAGAGGCTCTTAAGCACGGAGTTACTTACGCGTAGATACAGGTTTTTAGAGAGAGGCTTCTAGCCCTCTAAGAAGACTACCGGGAGCTTAGAAAACACTAGATAGCATAGTTTTTAGCTTATAATCCTGTTCTAAAGACTAAGAGGTAAATATACGTTGATTTTATACGTGTTAATAGCGCTTATTCTGAAGTTATTAAGCTATAGTTCTAAAAATTAGAGATTTCGGAAATCAAAGTAATTCCGGCTGCTTAGCGATAGAATATAGACGAGACTAGTATTATAGAAGGCTATAGTCTTAATAGCTATATCGTAGGGAGTACTAAGAAACGTAAGGTTTAAGGGAAATAGCTAGGCTTACGTACCTGAACGTTAATTATTAAGTGTATATCTGTAACTAGCTTCTCTACGCTTCCGGCAGTAATTTATAAGGGAAAATCGGTCTAATAATAGTAGTTTCTGTCTTAATTAGATATATTCAATTAATAGTACTTTATAGCGACTAATAATAGGTAGATAACTGATTAGACAGCTTTGGAGTAGCTAGAAAAGTGTTACAACCTGAGGTTGCAACAGGTGGCATAGCCCTGAGGCTCGGCAGAAGGCACGACCCGCAAGGGGGCCGATACTGCACAGAGAAGCTATAGTCACGTGACGAGTCATAGGATAAATCATCTGAACTCCTTAAGTTTAAGTAATAATTCAAGTAATTTAAGTAATTTAATATAACAAGAGTTTTATATAAACAAACTATATTTCCTATATAAATAGAAGCCTTATACTTAACTTAAATAAAGTATCTTTATACTATACTTAGTAACTAGTAATAGTTATTAGTCTTAATTAGTGATAGCGTCCCTACCTACTAATCCACTAACCTTCGCACTCTCGAGCAATACCAGCTTGACCGTACGTTATAAAAAGGTCTGTAACAACGCAATATTACTAAGTGCAGTATTAAGTATAGGAGTAAGAGGGTAGGTAAATAGTAATATTATAGGTCTGGTATAAAGGAAATAAGAAGGTAAGGAGCTCTTATAAGGGGAGCGGTCTTATATATACACGAATCTAGTCCAGCTTCTGTCTAGTAATATTCCGGCTAAACCTGAGTACCCCTATTTCCAGTACTTCCGTTACTTTAATATTATATTACCCCCTTCTTATAAGAGAGCTTACCCCTAAGCTCTGAATCGTATTTCCATATAGAATTATTATTATATAAAATAGTAGAAATATATAGCTTTAGTAAGGAGATTCTAGGGGAAGTATTAATTTAGTAGTACTAGTTAATAATAATAGTAGTAGTAAGTAAGGTAGTAACTTAACTATAAAGCTATCTGAAAGGCGTCTAAACTAGGTCTAGTGAGGCTATAATCGCTTACTATTATATATATTATAGTACTTAATAGCGCAGATCTCTAGAATTCTGACTTTCTTCTTTAAATAGCTATAACTTTAAGCTCTATAAGTAAACCTTATATATAGAGATTTATTAATCTATATATATTACTAATATATTTTAATAGTTTATATTAAATAAAATAAGTAATTCAAGAATAAGTTAAGTTCTGAATTCCTAATAGTTTAGTAGTGATTCAGAGTTAATTCAGTATATTAATATAAATAGTACCTACTTTAACTCCTATTAATACCCTTAAGTCCGCTTACTATAAGTATTATATCTAATATATCTGCCTACTTACTACGGAACTAAACTATATTTACGAGTTTAATAGCGCTAGAAGTAAGAAGTATATATACTATAAGAAGTAAGTAGAAAAGTATAATCCTATAAGTACTTCCTATTTCCTTTTCCTAAATCCCAATTATTATAAATATAGTCTAATTATAATCCGAATAAGTTAAAATACTGATTTCTGTACTAGATTCCGCACTATATAGCTAAGGAATATTATAAGCTTTCTCTTGCTATTACTACTAAAGATAATAAGGGTACTATTTCTACCGCCTAAGAGATTAATGCCGGATTACGTATTACTACTACTAATACCCCTAAGATATAAGGTAAGCTGTAGTTAAAGTTATTAGAGGAAACTTATATTCTTTACCGGGCTATTACAGATCTAGCTATATAATAAGCTATAGGTTACCCCCTTTTCTTTTATTTTTTTCTTCTATTATAAGTTTTGCTTATAATTATCTCTATCTAGGATAGAGATCTAGTTCTAAATATACTTGTTTTTACTTAAGCGAAGTTTAAATAACCTCTGATTAACGTATATTTAAGGTATAGTTTTAGCCCTAGGCTAAATCTAAGAGGAGATTACTACTAGTGCTACTAAGGTAGCTAAGGAGGTTCGCCGCGCTCTTAAGCGTAAGAGAGGAGAGAAGGACGCTAGCGAGGTACTAGTAAGATTCCGTGCGGAGAGATACCTAAGTAGCGCGGGAGAGGATGAGAAGATTCTAAATAACTTAGAATAAGGGGAGAATAAGCCCTATTTCAGATTAGCTTTATTATTAGTTCTTTATAGCTATACCTTTAGTTAGACTTCTTATACGAGAGTAGCCTCCTATAGCGAAACTAGTGAGATATTCTAGCTAAGGTATAGTTATAAGACCGCGGTATTAGTACTTTAAATCAGAGGGCATTTAGATAGTCTGAATTAAACCTTATTTTACTATCTTACTAACTGGTCTATTATCTTCTAAGTAACTGTAGTTATCTTCTCTATTTTCTTATATAGCTAACTATTCGAGTAAGTTTTAAGGTAGTCCCGGAGTAGAAGAGTTAACTTAGTAAAAGTCTCTTAACTTATAAGGCAACCCTATTAAATTAGATATATTATACTATATAGTATTAGGATCATGGCCTACTTAACTAACTTAATACTTTAAGGTATTATAATATAGTCGCGATATAAGAATTTCTTATACTTCCTATTCTTCTTAACTCTTAATTACCTTAGGGGGGTTTTAAGGCTATTCCTAACTAGGTAAGAGGTTATTTAGGTCCTGGAATAATAGCTCTGAAGTAAACACTTTATAAATATTCGATCCTACAGGTAACTAGAGCTAGTAAGAGTTCCCTACTTAACGTAAAATCTTAAATAGCCTTTCCTATTAATTACTAAGCTTGCGGCTTAGTTAATGGCTCTTAAGGTTCTTAGTAAATAAGTATACTTTATTACCTACTTAGAAATTAATAGGTCTATAATACTGGTTTATAACCCTTACCATACGATCCTACGTAGCTTATATATTCGATTTAGTTAACTCCCACGCCTCTTTCATACGTTTTACTACTACTTTAGTATTATAGTAGTTAAGCTTTTCCAGAGGAGTAGTAGCTTTAGAAGAGTTCTAATCCTAACTATTTCTTAGATCTAATCCGAATTTAAGCTAGTATAAGACTATACTAATAGAGGTATAAGAAAGGGTTATCTAAGCTTAATCTATTAATAGAATTAGTTTACTCTAGTTATCTTAGTAAAAGTTAATAAATAGTTATAATCTCTAATTAATATACTTATTTATAATCTCTGTCTAGCTATTAGTCTCCTCATAATATACTATAGAGAGCCTGATTTTAACGCTAATAATTTAGTAGAACTCTTTCTAAAATAATAAGACGAACTATAGCTCTTAGTCTAATATAATTAACTCTAGAGTATATCTAAATTAGTAGATCTACTAGATAAAGAGTTTAGCAGTACTATATGCGTTAATATTTTAGTAGTAGGGAATTATTACGGAATTCTTTCTTAGGTAATTAATAAACACTAGGATTCTATTATAACTATACTTATCCTTTAGGAAATCCTTATAATTTATATATAAATATTATATAAGATAACTTAGAATTAGTAGTAAGTGAAGAAGACCTTACTATTTAGAGTATTTAGAGTGCGAGAATTAATAAGCTTAGTAATTTCTTATGTACTAATTATAGTCCGAACTTATTCCGACCTAGTAGTACTTCGGGGCTAGGAGTTGATATATCTTTAATTTACTAGGATAAGTAATAGACAGCTAGTTATATACTCTTTAATTAACTTAGTATAAAGTAGAGTATTATGTTACACGTAGAATCGATCTTTGAAGAGTAGGAGTCTATCCTTAATTAAGTAGTCTTTAGGTAAGGATTTTTGTATATTAGTAAAGGTAGTATAATTATCTTAATAAAGCTTTTTAATAAGGTTAAAAGAGTCTAGGGGAGTATTTAGAGGAGCTTTTATCTCGGTAGTAGTTAGTAGCGAGAGAGATACTATAACTACAGAGGAAATAAACTATTCTGCTAGCTCAGAATTAATACAGGAGTTAAGTCTTTCTAGTACTAGTAGAGTTCGGCTCTGATTATTTTTCTGGACTTATTTCTGTACTTCTAAATCCTACTCCTAATAGCTTAAGATATTAGCCTCTAATTATCTTTACTAAGAGTATATATAATTTAGAAGTTAAAGTTAAAGAGAAATTCCATCTAATAAGCTTACTTAGTTATAAGTACTTTAGTAGTTATAAAGTACTTTAGGGAGTAGTAGTCCGAATATACCTTAATTCTATTCCGAAGAGATATTAACTCTAGGCGCTACTTATAAAAGCCTTCTATAATAGCGTATAGTTCTTTATTATAGATTTCCTAGTTTAATTCGTAATTATTAAATACATATAAGTAGAAACTAAGTGAGTACTATTATTTATTATTATACTATTATAATACTACTCTAGCGATTACCCTATTAGAAGTATCTATTTCTAGCTTAGTAGGTAATTCCGGCTAGAAATAGTAAATCCGTTAAATTAATAGTAACTACTTTCGGAGCTCTTTAAATATAATATAATACTCTTTTATCTAATTCCAAGCTACTATAGGTTAAGTAAGCGCAGACAGAGGTTTAGTAATAAGCCTGAAGTTACGTATGAATTATTAGTAAAAATTATAGAAACTTAGGTATAACTTAATAGCTATTATAGTCTTAAAGTACTTCTAGTTATATAGTAATTCAACTTTCTCTGAATCTGCCTTAATACCTTTAGTAATTACTATATAGCCTAGGTACTTAGTGCGAGTAATATAGAATTCGTATTTCTTAATATTAGCTTATAATCCGGCTTCTATTAAACGCTTTAGTACGGATTCTATATAGGCCTGGTGTTCCCCTATAAATTCGGAGTAAATTAGGATATTATCTAAGTAAGCTATATAGAAGTTATCTAAGTAGTTAAGGAGTACATTATTTATATAATATTAGTATATACTAGGTCTATTACAAAGGCTAAATAGTAGTACCTTACACTTATATAATCTATATCTAGTCTGAAATATAGTATACTCCTTAGAGGCTAGATCTATATAGATATAGTTAAAGGTAGCCTGAATATCTAATTTTATAAATATCTTTATATTTAACACTCTAGTAAGAAGCTTATTAATTCAGGGGATTAGATAAGCATCTTTCTGTATAAGGGTATTTAGCTTCTAATAATTAATGCAGAATCGTAGGCCTCTATTAGGCTTTTTAATAAAGAGTATAAGTGATATAAATAAGCTCTAGCTTAACTTAATAAAACTTTTATCTAGATTCTTTAAAAAGTACTCCTTTATTACTTTAAGCTCTTTTATTAATTAATAGTAAAGAGAAAAGTAGGCGTTAAGTAGTAATTCCTTAAGATAAATCTTATAATTATAATATTAATAAGATAAAAGAGTATCTATATCTTTCTTAGAAAATACTAAATTCAGATATTAGTACTATTTCAGAAGCTTTTTAGATAGGAATTAAGTAATATTAAGATCTTTCTATTTATACTATTCCTATAAGATATAGTCTATCTTATAGATACTAATTTAAAAGAACTTAGTATCTTTATATTTTATATTAAAATAAAAAGTATTTATACTAATCTTATAGATAAATATAGATATAAGTAATATCCTTAATAGTTTATATTTTAATTTCCGGACCTATAAGAGTCCTCTACTTATAAGAGATAATATTAGAGTCGGTTTAAGAGCGACTTAAAGTAGATATTCTTCTAGTATTTAAACTGTAAAAGGGAGATATTTTCGTTGTATCTTATCCTTTTAAATTACTAGATCTCTGCAGTTTACGTCGCTCTAGTAGTCTTATTATAAAGGGAGCTGTATATATAGAAAGGGTAAGACTAGCTCCTAAGACTATTATTTAGTAAGTAAGTAATCAGATAGCTATAAAAATTAATTCTGGTTTATTTATAACTTAAGACAGAATTAATGTATCTATTTAACGCTTATTATTATATCCTGCTTCCCTAGGTTAAGGATTATAAAGAGACAGTTATATACGCGTTAACTATTAATTGTTAAGTGCAGACGCATATAGTAGGTAATATAGCTTCAGATAAAGTTCTGAAAACTATAGATTAGTATAGTATATAAGAGAGGCTAAATCTTTACTCCTAATACCCTTAAAAGATATATAGATATAGTCCGATTTATAAAGAGATAATTATTTACTCTAGTATCTACTAATATAAAGAGTATAACTCCTAATCTATTTATACTAAGTATATAATTAATTATAAACTACTTCCTTTCTATTAGAGAGTTTAAATCAAGTTTTAATAGATTATATTTACATAAGCCTAAGAAAAAGTCTTTTCCTAGGCCTCTTTATTTTCCTCTACTTAGTCTTCTTTACTCTCTACTATTTCTTTAGTATTATTATTAACTTCCTCCTTATTAAAGACCTGAACTTTAACTAATTTAAGATAGTCTAACTTATAGTATCTAAACTTTCTATACTTATAATACTTTACTTATAAGTCGCTAGAACCTCCCTAAGGTTTCTGCGTATCCTCTTAATATAGTAAGATAAGAGTTATAAAAGTCTGTAGTATTAAGTAGCAGTAGAAGAGAGCGTTAGGAGAAGAAGTAGGTTTAAGTACTAATTAAGAAGTAAGTAGTCCGGAAGTCTTCTGAAAGGGGCTTAACTTAGCTGCCTTCCGGGGAGAGTCTGATTTATAGAGGCTAGTAAGAGATAGGTTAAGTTACGTATTCCGTTGCCTATTAGCGTTAATTAAGATAAGATGAGTTATTATAGCTATATAGTTGTCTTACTATAAGCTCTTAACTAACGTAATAGTAGTATAAAGCTAGGAGGTAATTTTAAGCTATATAAAGAAGAACTATTCTGTATAAGCTATATTTCCTTAGATTATAGTATTCTAGAACCTTATATGAAATTAAGTAAAGGTTTTATATACATAGTCTAGTTCTTATATACTTATATCGAAGAACTTAGTATAAGACTTATAAGCTTTATTTCTAGTAAGAAAGTAGGTCTCTAGTAAAGAAATTATTTCTTAGGCTATCCGGAATATATTAGTTTCAGATAAGTATTAAGGCTCTAAGTAAAAGCAGGCTAAGCTAGTAATTAATCCCTATACTAAAGCTCGCTATACTTAAGCGTTTAAGTAGAGACTCGCGTTAATCTTTAATTAATCTTTAATTAAAGCTTTCTATTACTTAAATATTAAGTTAGTTCTATTATTTAAGAGAGAGATCTTTTCTATAAGCTATACTTTAGGTCCTCGAGGGGTATCCGATTCTACTCTGAATATAGTAAGGGAGGTATTTTCTAGCTTATATAAGGTATATCTACTTTAACTTATTAATTCGTCTCTTTCCGTTAATCGAATAATTAGTAGTAGGGTTCTAAGGGAAATCGAGGTAGAATTAGCAAAAGGTACTACTAGTATAGCTTAAGCGGAAATTAGTAATTACTCGATATAAGCTAAGGAAGCCTTGTAAGCACGATTTCGATTCTCTATAGATTAAATAATTCCTCTTAATACGTCTAGATTACTAAAGTCTCTCTTATCTCAGTTAGCGCGACCTTTACTTTTATTACCTCAGGTCCTATAGCTAAAAAAGCTTCTAGCTAGAGTTAGAGAGTTAAGAGTATTATTAATAACTCCGCTAGACAGACTTACTATATTAGTAGTATCTATAATAGGAATAAGAGAAGATTTAAGCGTGATTCAGGTGCGGCCCGAAATAAGAGTTCCAGAAGTATTAAAGGGATACTTCGTAATTTCCTAGTAAGAGATATTAGTATTAGAGTAGTTTTTATACGCTATAACTCTACCTCGGAGAGAAATACGCAATTACGTTCTAAAGGGGAACAAAGGTAGTTTAAGAGAGTTTTATAAACTTAAGAGTTCCGGTAGCAGTAGTTACGATACCTCAAATTTATCTATAGTAGCTGTAACGGTCTGGTTATTTACTCGGTGTAAATACAGAAGGCTGTAGTTGATCTCGGATGATCGAGAAGTAGGTGTATCATATAGACGATCGAAGATAGTTACTAAGTATTAGGTGAGAATACTATTTAAAGTTAAGCACAAAGCTCCTACCTAATAGTAGACGTACTAGTTTTATATAGGACCTTCGTTCTTTAAGCTCTTCCTAGATCCTAAGTTCTAAGGCTCCTAGAGCCCTAGATCCTAAAGCTCTAAAAGGTCTAACTATCACATGACTTAGCCGCGGGAAACCGCTGCCTTTTTACTGTGTTTTATAATACTACTATAATAAATAACTACATGATACATGTTTCCTAGACCTTATTAGCTCCTAGGAGCTCTACTCCTAGGAGCTACTTAGCTCTCAGGAGTACGCCTGCTCTCAGGATATTTCCTCCTAAGGCCCTGTAGGCCCCTAGGAGCGTCCGTAACAGTAGCCTCTGTGCGAAAGGGGTTATTTAGAGTCTCTGTCAATAAAGACTACTCTACTCTAATTATACTAATTTGCAACGAGCAGAACTAAACCCTAGTTCATTAGTTCGTTCAGGAGATCTCTGGAATCTTAACTCTTTAAGGATAACAATTAGGGGCGATTCAGATGAGAATCAATCGACTATATCTTCTAGGTAGTAGGATATTATATAAGCTGTCCCCGGTAGGAGTAACCTTCTTATTTAATATAACGACGTAATATTACTAAGTGCAGTATTAAGTATAAGAGCAAGAGAATAGGTAAATAGTAATATTATAGGTCTAGTACAAAGAAAACAAGAAAGTAAGGAGCCCTCACAGGGGGAGCGGTCCTATATATATACGAATCTGGTCCGGCTTCCGTCCGGTAATATTCCGGCTAAACCTGAGTACCCCTATTTCCAGCACTTCCGTCACTTCAACGTTACAAGGTCTTTATCCTATAGACTTAACTATATGACTATTTAGCTAGACTTCTAATTCTAGACGGCTACGGAAGCTATAAGACTATAGATTTCCTTTGGAGGTGCCTTAAGTATAATATACACCTTCTTTTCTTACCTGTATATACGTTATATGTCTTATAACCTCTTGATTTAACGGTTTTCTCTGTCTTAAAGCGTGCCTACCGGAAAGAGCTTTAAAAATTGAGTTTAATAGTTGATTCTACGCTAATTAGTAAGCGTAATTTCCTTATCTGCTACTAGAAGGTATATTTAGAAGCTTTTACCTCTTCTAATATTAAGGCTAGGTAGAGGACTATAGGTCTATAGCCGGTCTTTATAGTAAAGCCTTTAATAAGCTTATTATTATTAGACAATAGTAATAAACTAATCGATCTACTTCTGCTAAAGCCTTAGGAGACGCTAATACTACCTCTAGAGGTTTCCGATACTTCAATTAAGGTACAGACTCTAAAGGCTAGGAAAGATTTATATAAACAAATCTGTACTTTAGCTAGCGGGTTATATAACTAACTTTCGGAAAAGCGTTTACTCTTTAGGAAGGTTATAAAGGGAATTAATAAGAGAGACTACGAATTAGGGAAGGCAAATATAAAGGTTAAAGAGTTAGAGGAGCGAATAGAGTAAATCCGGCTAAGGAAAAAGAGGAAAGTCTTAACTAGTCTAAATTCCCGGTTTACAATAACACGTGCTATTAGAGAGGCTTAAATTGCAGCTAGAGAGCGTTAAATTGAACTTATAGAATCAGAATTAGATAGAGATTCAGAATCTATAATATTATATATAGAAGTTGACGTAGAATAGAGTTATTAAGTCTTGAATAGGAAGTGTTGCAATTAAGCGAGGTGGCCGGAATGGGGGGGTGGCCGGAAAGGGGGGGTGAGACGTTAGGACGCGTCAGCCGGAAGTAGGTTTTACGGTATAATCGGAGCTAGGAGCGAATCAGCGCTGGGGATTCTCGCGTTACGGCGTAAGTTACCTAAAGCCTCTTAGGTTCTAGAATGGACTGCCCGAAGACGTCAATGGGCACCCTGCCTTATGTAGAGGGGGTGTAAGGTTAAGCATTGTAGAACAGGGCTTATTAAATGAGGTACCCCTAATTCAAAGACTTTTAAACTCACGATGACCGTACAAAAGCTTCGGCTCTCCTCGCAGACCTAGCTCGGTACTCCAATGATGCCACTCATGGACGCCGTCAGCTTTAAGCACTCCTTCAAGGATATGGCGATGAGAACTCCTATTGTCCACATCCAACATTTTTTAGCCCTCTTCGACAATATCAGTGCCTCAGCAGCCCTAGTTCAAGACCCCGAATATCCCCAGATACTTTTTGTCGCTAAATCCCCTTAGGAGGCGGTTCGTTGGGCTAGAAAGTTCATGTCAGCCAACGAATGGTCCCAGGTTTCCGGTTCGACATTCTAATCGTTCCAAGGGGGAGGGAAGAAGATCGAAGTAGAAAATCCTACACATCTCAGCAACAATGGGAACACTATCGCTTCTAAGCGCCCATTTCAAGCTCGGAACTCGTGCAGTGGCTGCGAAGCACCCGACTCCGATGGGTCCGACCCTCTTCAGAGCGACCCCGAGCCGAAGCGACGAAGGATATTGCCAATTGGAGATGAATCAGACGATCAGCTTTCGTCTGATTTTCAGACTTCTAAGGTTGTTAGCAGGAAACGCCGTCAGAAGCCAAAGGCTTATCATCAAAGGAAATCGCTGTGCAGTGATGAAGGGACAGATACTGGTAGCAAGCCAGACTTTTCTGACGCGGATGATGAGGATAATATGAGCCAGGAATGCGCGGAGATTGGAGAGGATGTTTCAGTTCCTATAATGATGAATGCAGTACTATTGCGACGGAATATTTCAGCCGGAGAACCCGTGGCCCTATCTTACTAAGACCCTTCATCTTCCCAAAGCGAAGCAGCTAGTTAAAACACTACAGCTAAGCTCGAGCTCGAGAGGTTGGAATCGATTACAGGCGTACAGGCCTCTCCAAACTATCGAGATGCGATCGTCAAGCAGTGTTTGGCGCTTGGAAAGCGCGAGACTCTTGAAAACTTTCGTTAGGCCTGTTTCTACTGGCGGAAGCACCACATACCTTCGGGCCAGGAATCAACCCATCCGTACGACCTGACCCTGAAAACACACTCTGCCCTTGAGCAGTTCTCTTACGCCTACCACGTCGCCCAGATAACAATACTCCATCGTGTAGTGTTAGATATCCTCTACCGAGCTGACCTTGCTCATTTGCACGAGGTCTACCTCGGTACCCTAGAATATCTCTCGCGCTTCTCATCCCAAGAGAAGAAGGTGGCTAAGTCTCGGCCGCTGGAGGCCTTTGATGGCGATGTTCGCAGTGTTGCTGTTCATTAAATGTATTGGGCATGTTACCCTGACCTTCAAGGAAAGCCCCGCTCGTATAACATGTGCCTAGCTCGGAAGTTCACGAAGACATTAGAGGATGCTGAGAGGTGGTATACCCTGCGAGAGAAATTTGGCATTGGTATACTTGCACTCGTTCCTCGGGGAGCTAACTGGTGGTTTGAAAAGCTGCCGTTCAAGGATCTACCCATATACCTTCGTCTTATCGCAGCAGTCAACTGTCGCAGTGGGCATGGCGGAGATGATGGCCAAGAGGGTTCTCTCCTTGTGGAGGCGCGAGGAGCTTCCTGGGCGGCTTCTACGCTTAGAGTGTCTGAAAACCGTTGATGAGAGCTCCTTCAAAGCTGGCCCTTTGAAGCTTCTCGAGGAGATGTGAAGGAATGGTCAGGTGACTTTCATACTTCTTGTATATATTACTATACACGGCATTTTGCGTTAGAGCTCTCCTTACGATCTCGTCTCTGTTTGTAGACAATCACAACGCCCGTTCTTTAGATATGACTTTGACATTTAAATAACAATTAACTACGATAATGATCATTTCAATACAATATGGAATTAAAAGTGCTGCTGCGTCAGCTTCATTGTACGCTGCCAGCTAGGAGGCTGTTGAGCGAGATATTCGTAAAACTTCGCAATTCTCCTTCCTGCGTCAGCCTCTATCGAAATCGGACATCTAACTTCTTCGGTCGCAAGTATATTCAGGTCTGTCGTACGCTGGATCCCTATTTCTAATAGTGGTGGCAGAATCTGATGGTCTATAATAGTACGTCCGTAGTCGTTGAGTGCCGAAGCCAGTTTATGGAGGTTAGGGCAAATGATATGGAGCCGGTCTATAAACCAGCTCCACGTCGCCGTATTGACGTCCGTTAAGCATTGCTCCACGTTCCACTCCTAGTTTATGGGAAGGAGCAGGCCTAGGCTAAAGGTACTAGATTGCTTCCACTTCGAGTGCTGAAGGAGGGTTAGCTACTGGCGAAGATTCCGAGCTAGAGAATACTAGTAGGTTTGGGACTACTTACTAAACTCTTTTAGGTTCAGGCCTAGTAAGATCTCTTAATACTGTCAGTCTAACAGCGTATCAGGTATATTGAAAATAGTAGAGCTGGGCGAAATTTGCTCGGCAATCGTACTCATGAGGATATTCCGCCACTAGTACCCTTGATACTGAACTTAGTACACCTTAACTAGGCCTGAGAGTAGCGATGCGCTTAAGTTATGGAACGGATCAGGTAAGTCTTCGTCAGGATTGAACTTGAGAATCTCTTTGCGAGATCATAGCCGCTCTGCCCGGATAAAACCCATGGCACGCTCTATATTCTCTCCAGATATCAGGTATCCAAGAAAACCTATGCACGTATTGAAAGACGTTAAAGAGACGTATAGTATTTCCTCGGCATCGCTCGCGTAAGCTGCTTCTTCATCGACTTAATAATCCTTCCAGAAGTCATTTAGATGTCGGAAACCCTTCTTCTCGTACTCCGCGAGCGTCGCCTCCTATAGGAGTGTATTTCCGGAGTGGATTCGGATACGTTGCTCGTTGTCTGCTCTTAGTCGTTTCCTCCCCGCTATATTAATATCACGCTCTTTTAATAGTCTTTTTTATCTACTAAACCCCTTTTTTATAACTTAAACCTCACGATTAAGCTCCACTATCCTTTCCAGATCCCTAAATATATACTACTTAATTGAATTATATAAATACCGTAGAACTAAATCTTCTGTGAGCCCTGTAAGTATCCCTAACGATCTGGTATAACTGTTTCTATGGGTTTGTACACTATACGTGCATTACTATGCACTAATCTGCTCTTCTATAGTCGACGGTTCCTATAGATTAAGTATTTTAATAGGATTCTCCATATATTTCTTTGCAATAGCGACAGCGGCTTATCAGTAGAGTCCTATTTTCAGCGGTATAGATGGCACTTTATTGGAATATCGCTTTAGAGCCCTTATACTCACGTGATGCTACGCTAGTGTAGCTAGCTAGGCATAAATAACTACATAGAGTAATAGGTACAAGTTAAGTAGTTGTGAAGAGGATAATATATTAAAACTAGACTAAGGGCTATCTACTTTCCTCTGTTTTCCCCCTGCTACGTTAACGTTAAGCTCCTTTAGTGCCCTCTTTTGCCTATAAGAGCCCTCCGCTTTAGCTTAGTAATGATACCTAAGCTTCACCATCCTTTCCAGGTCTCCGAACGTGTGCTACTTAGTTGAATTATACAGGTATTACATAATCAAGTCTTTAGTAAGCCCCGCAGGTATATTTAACGATCTGGTGTATATATTCCTGTAAGTACGTATATTATGCGTGTATTACTATATACTAACTTACTCCGCTATAGAAGATAGTTTCTATAGATTAATATCTTTAATAGTATTCTCTAAATACTTTTTTATAATAGTAATAAAGGCTTACCGATAGAGTCCGATCTTTATAAGTATAGATAAGGTGTTTATTAGACTATGAAGAGCTAAGCTTCTATCTATAGTACTGAAGTGCTTGCGTGATAAGTGGTATGATACATATAAGTACGTAGTTCTCTTAGTATTTTATGGAGCGGATACCTTCTAGAGCGAGTCTGTAAAGGGTCTGATATATGTAATATATAGGAAGAGAAGACGAGTAATAGACTTTGGAACCGCACGTATAACCTAGAAAGGCTTCCCAGTCGAATTTTTTAGCTTGGAGTTATCTGTTATTATAAGTATAGTCCTATATTATATGTAAATGTTCCTAATGTATTCTCGAGAATTCGCCTATGTAACTAGATTAATCTCGGTCCTGCGTTCTGGAAGGCTAAAGGTAAGGTGGACCGCGGTGAAGAGGCTCTGAACTAAGATATCTACGTCGCGGAGATACTCCTAGTAGCGGCTAACTTAGTACTAGAACTTCTTATCTATAAGATAGCGAGGGCTCTTAGCTGATGTAGCTACTATTCTTAGAGTATAAAATACTTTCTGGAGATTATTATGTTTATCTATTATAAACGAGTATCTGATGTTCTAATTAGCTAGATTATTATAGATTTGATTAAGGTTAGTATCTGGTTTAAGGCTGTATATTAATTACTCTACTATCTCCTCTGTAGCTAAGATAATGTTTACTCTCATCTAATGGAAGTCCTTTATTATAAGTGTTATATTCTTCTTTAGCGTTTCTAGAACTAGGGTATTATCTACTTCCTCGGTTGTCCGCTACAGAACTGTAACCTTCCCTCCTTCTTATAGCCTTAGTTCGTTGTCCTTAAAGAGCAGGTCTAGTATTGTATCTAGCGGGTATAGGCTCTCGTGTTAGACGTACTTTATCCTGATATAATGGAGCCTGCTTAGAGGGTTAGGGGACTAGGTTCGCGATGCTTTTAGCCGGTTAGGGCCAGTTAAACCTGTGTAAGCCCTCTCTAGTAGAGTATACTCTAAGAAGAGTAGTCGCGATATCCATACTAGTCCGGCGAGAATAGTAGTGAAGTCGTATAGCGCTTTTCAGAAATACGTCTTCTTATCGATCCCTAAGACTCTAACGAAGTATATTATTATATAATTCTTATGGCTACTACCTAGGTATAGGATCGTGAGGAGATTAATTAATATATTAAACAGCTATACTACTAAAGCATTATGAGTACTATTATCCGTTAGCTTAAGCTCCTAGGCTATAGTTAGTTGTTCGGCTACTTCTTCCGAGTACACTTAGCTATAGACTGTGTCTCTATCGCGTTAGTCGAAGTGATATACGCGGAAGAGGTAGGAGGCGAGTTATTTCCAAGTACGGAAGTACTTATCTAGAGAACTCTGCCGCTGATATTACTTGAACGCGTTGGTATAGTAGCTATTGTCGATGCTATTAATCTAACGCGTAACTAGCGTCTTTGTCGTGTTTAAGGTAGATAGGCACTGCTCGAGTATCTACTGTAGTGCTACTATAATAGCATAAAGCCTTTCTTCGAATTGTCTGTCCTACTATATCGTGACACTGTGATATGTTCCTACGGTTAGCCTAGCGCGCCGGCTTTTAGGCGAAGCAGAGGGCGGCTTCTTAGTGATAGCGAGGATATTAAGCGGCCTGCCCTTAAACCTTATTAGCTATTTTATGTGATACTTAAGCTATGCCGTACTCTTATCTTGATTCTTAGTATTATTTTCTTACTAGTTCAGCCTCCTATCTTCCTTCCGTTTCACGTCCTTTTCCGCCTCTATCGCTTTAATCACTTATTCGTAGGCTGTTTTCGGTACTAGTAGTATTCCAGACTGCATAACGCTACTAATGATCCAGTAGGTACTGCGTGTATTGTTTACTTATCTCTGAACTCTTACCTCCATAACGGTGTCCTACTACTTCTGGCCTAGTATTTTCGAGTACTCCTTCTCGACGTGTACTTTCAGAACGCTGTCTTCCTTCCGTGTGCCTTATAGGTATAGACAAGTACAATACTATATACTATTAAGGATAGGTAGGAAGGGGAGAGGCTCAGAGCTATGGAGAGGGACCGCTAGCTCTACGAGTATCGCCTTCGGCCGGGGGCGAACGACCTAGGTAGCGTTGAAGATAGGCTACTATATTACTAGCGGTAGCTTATAGTCTCAGTTAAGACGTAAGTGGTTCTTGAGTTCGCGAGACAGTATAGCGGAGTTATGCTTAGTGCAGAAGAGGGTACCGAACTCGGGAAGATAAACAATACCCTCTCTAAGGGACTGCGACCGGAAAGTCATAGCATCCCAGGACATGACTCTGTGAGATGTGTATGCGTTTGAAAGGTCTACTAGAGACGCGTCGCGTCCGACAGTACGTTAATGAAGACATGAGCCGCGTGCGCGGGCGTGGGCCGAGGCGCTAGTATAGTCTTACTAGGTGACTGGGGAAGATTAGCATAGCGGATAGCGAAGCTAATCGCGTTTGCAATTGAGTGGAGGTTTAATATTACTCATATGTAGGAGAGCTGTTCCGGGTTAGAGCGCAATTACCTTAGTGGGAATGACTACGGCAGCCCATTGTAGGTCGAAGTACAATTTGGCGGAATTTGGTATCCTCGAAGGGCAATAATAAACCCCTCCCCTTGAACCCTTCACCAATCCCAACCCCCACAAAAATAAATAATAAATAAATAAATAAATAAATAAATAAATAAATAAATAAATAAATAAATAAATAAATAAATAAATAAATACCCCTATTCTATCTTCCTCCATCTTTTCCCTTTTAAACTTATCTTTATCCTATTTTATTTTAAAATAATCTTAACCTTTTTCTTTTAATCTCCTAACCTTATTCTAATAACTCTTTTTCCTAATAAAAACCCTACTTTCTAACTCCTTTTATACCTTTTTTTTAACTTCTACCCCTCTTCTCTACCCCTTTACTTAAACCCTTCTTCTTCTTCTTCCCAACCTTTTATATCTCCTCCTCTCTCCTCTATCTTTTTCTTTTAAATTTCTTTTTAACTCTTCTTCTAATTCCTTTTACTTTTTACTATCTCTTTTTTACTTTTTATTACTCTCTTTAAACTACTTACTCCTTCTACTTCTCTTTTCTTCCTTTTCTCCTTTTCTCCTTTTCTCCTTTTCTCCTTTTCTCCTTTTCTCCTTTTCTTCTTTTCTCCTTTTCTTCTTTTCTCCTTTTAAAACTCTACTTACACCCTTTCTTAACTTACTCTTTCTTCCCCCTATCTTCCTTCTTTAAACCCTCCTAACTTCTCTTCCTCCTTTATACTATACCCTACTCTCTCTCCGCTACTACCTCCCTTCCCTAACTCTAACTCTCTTTCTTTCTTGCTTTTCTAATTCTATCCTCCCTCTTTAAACTTTCTTTAAATAATAACCCTACTAACCTTAACTCTAAATTTTTATTCCTTTTTTAATTATTAATTACTTTTATTATAATCTCTATTATAATTATTATTCCTTTCTTAATTACTTTTTCTTTTTAATCTTTCTTATTACTCCCCTATTTCTAAATTCTTATTTATTTTACCCTAAACTCTATTTTTATTTTTCTATATACTTCTCTTTTCTTAATAATTTCCTCTTTTCAACTACTTTTTCCTCTTTTTTTCTTTTTTTCTTTTATATTCCAATTTACTTTCTATTAAAACATTTTACTTTCTTTACTTTATTACTACTTCTTAAAAACTCCCCTCTTTCTTACTCTTCTTAATTACTCTACTTTTACCCCTAACTTCTACTCTTTTTCTAACTCTAATTTTACCTTCCTTTCTTCTTCAACCTTTCTTCCCAAAAAAACAACCCTCTTTTTCTCCTTCTTCTTCTTTAACCTCTTTTATTTTTAAAAATATCCCTATTTTCTTATACTTATATTCTACTATCCTCACTCACTTACTCACTTACCTACTTATTATTATATAACTTTTTTCTGCACCTCCCTTCCCCTTACTTTACTTAACCTTACCTTTATTTATCTATTCTTTCTTTCTTTCATTCACTCTTCTTTTACCCCTTTTTATTTATTTATTTAATTTTAATTCCTTTATCTCTTACCCTTAAATCTTAATTATAACTCCCTTTTATCCTCTTACTTTTAACTATCTTACTTCTCTTTTACTTTATATCTCTCCTTATATTCCTCTTCTAAAATAGCCCTTTCTTTCTTATTTACTCTTTTCTTTTAAATCCTACCTCTTTCTTTTTTACCCTTACTATTTCCTCCTTTCTTATTATTCTTAATTATTTATTCTTTATACCTTTCTTTTATAACTTACCTTAATCCTTTATCTTATACTCTCCTTTTTTAACCTATCCTTTCTTTTCTAACTCATATTCCTCTTTTATAACTTATCTTTCTTCTTTAATCTATTAACTCTCTTTTCTAATCTACTCCTCTTTTTCCAATTGCTCTCCTTCTTCCCTATAGGGTCACAATTAGCGCTTCGCGCTTATAGGTTCGAGTTAGTTCTTATAATCTTAACCCTATTTTAAATAATAATAGCAGCTTAGTATTAGGATCTAATACTATTTATATATACTCTATCCCTTCTACTGATGAGCTTAATGCTATTATATATATAATATATCGATTAATATTAGGCCCTAATACCCTATGTTCTATACTATAGCTGGATAAGACTAAGCTTTATAAACCCTAACTTTTTAATAATATCTAATATTCTTACAAACGAGTTCTATATTCTACTAATCCCCCTGTTCTTATTTACTAACATGTAAAATACTCGTATAATCCGCGCTACTTTAATCCCCTCCTACTAAATCCCCTAACGGAACTACTTATACACTTCCGCTTGCTTGGTTCATACTACTTCATCTCTTTCTATCTAATTCCCAAATATTACCTATTCTTTGTTATATTTATTTATTAATATTGTTATGATTGCGAGAACTAATATCCTAAAATATTGATATCATTGCCCTAGCTTCTCCTTCCCTCCCACTTCTATACTAATATACTATTGCTAATATATTGCTTATAGAACCCTATATAATGAATAACTTCCCCTACCCCTAAAACCACCTAATGCTGCAATATACTATTGTATAATAGTAACCTAGTTAATGATCTTAACTGTGTTATGCTACTAATAATCCAATATCTGGTGTATCTTACCCCTGAAATCCCCGGCTAAATAATACGCTAGGTATATTTAATACTACTTCTCTAACTATTTCTCTAAATAGTCTAACCTCGATTATACTGTCCTATTATACTAACATGTAATCTAGTACTAGAATAGACTATTACTCTTGTCACCGCTTTAGTTATTATTAGTAGTCCTAGTTATAGTACTAGGTTCTGGTAATTCTAAACTATTATTAATACCTTCTGATCTTTTTTTAATTATCTAATCAAAAATAGGGGAACTGCTAGGCAATACTACATTATCGTTCTAGCTATTAGGCTCTATCTTACTATTATTTTAACTACTTTTTATTACTACTTTACTATCCTTAAACTACGATATCCTCTTTTATCGCTTTATACTCCTTTATTCCCTTCCCCTAAACCCCGGATTAGAATCCTAATACCTGCTATTCTTAGAATTGATACCTACTATCCTACTATCCTTAAATTTAGACTGCATTTTTCGCTTCCGCTTCTTAGCCCTCTACTTCCGACTAGAACTGCTATTTATACAATTAATGAGCCTAATAACTTCTCCTTTATCATTATCTGCAACCTTACTACTTTAAACCCCGTTATTACTCTTACTAATCTTAATCTTGCTTAATCCTTCTCCTTTGTAATTATCTATTACCTTATTACTTTTCTTATAATTCCTATTATTACTCCTATTGACCTTAATCTTGCTTAAATCTCCTTCGCTATTCTCTACTATATCCTTATTACTCTTTTTGTAATCTTCATCCTAATTGTTATTAAACGCATTAAACACCTTTTCTTTATTATTAATTACCTTTTCCTTAACCTAATTATTAACAATGACTTTAATACTATTATTAACGACTTTTTTAACAACCTTATTCCCTACTTCTTCTTTTTCCTTATCCCTGGCTTTACCTACGCTAACTTCCTTAACCTTATTATTTCCTATATTTGTACTAGCATTAATAATACCCTTATTATCTCTCAAACCTAATCTACTTGTACTCTCTTTCTTCTCTTTAATTCTAGTATTCATATGATTATCCTCTCTCTTATTCTTATCTATTACCTAATACTATTA
The DNA here is from genome assembly GCA_020747065.1 of Cadophora sp. MPI-SDFR-AT-0126. Classification (NCBI taxonomy): domain Eukaryota; kingdom Fungi; phylum Ascomycota; class Leotiomycetes; order Helotiales; family Ploettnerulaceae; genus Cadophora; species Cadophora sp. MPI-SDFR-AT-0126. The sequence goes on from JAGMVK010000006.1 coordinate 66,255, forward strand.
TTAATGATCTTAAAACTATAACTGCAATTAGGCCGCTTTAAATAATTTATTATCGCTTACCCTTTACTACTTATACTCCTTGTTCCTATATACCTTCATGCGTTTCCGGTTACTGGATTTGAATGGGTATATTCGGCATTAGTACCCATTAATCACTAAAATAATTAGCTATAGTCTGGACCTGTCCTCAGGTAACTAGATCATCGAAAAATCATAATCCCAACTAAATCCCTTGATATACTTCTGCACTCGTTCGCGGTCATATAACAGGGTCTTATATTAGACACGTAAATGCTTACTAAACGCGCGTGACTAGACGATCTTACGGCACTTATTATATAGGTAAATAAATACTTAAAACGCGACATTCACTTGGATTAAATCTTCTAATTTGGGCGGAATATTTATAGGGCACTAATTATTCATATTAAATACGTTATGTAAAGTAGAACTCTTAGTATTAGGCCCTGATACTGTTCGTGTTCACGCTTGCTACCTGCTCTTACGTGACCCTGGCAATAGTATTAGGCCCTAATATTCGCCTACGACTGCCATTTACCCCTACTAATTTATTATTATACAATTAGTAGTAATATAAAAACTTCCCTATATCTCATGCTATTACCCTTAACTTTTGGATACTATAACTAAGCCTATAAAACTGTATAAGATCCTTTGACTTATAGTTGTAAATGCCCTTATATTATTTACTATAAAAACTTATATAATAAAGAGTTTAAATTTCCTTAAAGCTAAAAGAAATTATAATTATATGACTATAGTATATCAGCTGCTATTATATATTAAACAGATCTATATTATACTGCATTTCCAAAGCCTACTATTTTGTCTTTACTTTATATCGCACTTGCTAATGATACTGTGCTCGCCCTTAATGCCGTACCCTATACCGCTAAGCGTATGACTTCCTCTGCTCTTAAGCGCGAGTATCGATTATTACTTAATTATAAAGGAATTTATACTACTAGTCTAGTCATATGTACTGCCCTAGCTGACTAATACAAGTAAGCTAATTATCAGGACTAGGATTTTCCAAGTTAGTTGGTTTTTAAGGCTTTAACTTAGGCTAATAAAGATATTCTTTCAGAGTTCTGCGGATATTTAGGGGAATCTTACTAAGACGATTTATTAAAATAGTAGTTTATAAGCTACGAATCTTTAAGAGGCTCTAGATCCCTAGGGAGTCTATATTAAATAGCGGTGTATGACTCGTAACGTGAATTTGCAACTATTGTAAGTATATCTAATATAAATTAGTTATCAGTAATTCAAACGCCTTGTAAGTGTAATAGATGTTATATTCCTAGTTCAGTATAACCTAGTTGTCTCGATAGATAATGCGAATATATATAATATTAGCTAAGCATTAGCTAAGTATAATAGCCTAGGTATCTTACTAGCCTAGGCCGTTAGTAAAAAATCGTATAAGAGTCTATAAATCCGGGAAGTTGAGGGCTTTCCTAATTATAAGTCAAGTATTAAGTAGCCGGTGGCAAAAATACTGGCTGCGCCTCTAAAGTCGCTTATATAAGATAAGACGTTTACTACTAAAGTTAAACTCGCTCTTCTATCTAAGGTAAGCTTCGCGAAAAGCTGACGAGACATAGGCTACGAGTGTATAGCAAGTACTTAGATAGCTTAAAAGTAATATATATAAGCCGGCGTAGTAGATAATTCGACTAATAATCTCTAAAGGCGCTTGAGTTATGCGTGTGTAGAAAGAAGTAAATGTTAGTGATAATATTAAAGCTATAGTAAATTAGCGTTGTATGGAAAAATAAAGAAATTGCATTATAGAGATAAGGGAGTGAGTATATATTAATAAGTATAGTTACACTGAATTTTTTTGCTTTTAAGTTATTAACTAATTATTAGTAAGGAAGATATTTATTAAAAAGCGTGAAAGCTTATACTAGAATTGTATAAGAATATTTATATTAATAGATTATAGAGTTCTTTAAATAAACTCCTAACCTTAACCTCTAAATCCTAATACTCTAGATTATGATTCCTAAAACTATTAAGGGCTAGGTTAAATTCCTAATATACTAGAATTACTACTTATATTATTCTACTAATCCTATAGTATACGCTTCGGATATCTCTACTAAACTGACTTTAGAATACCTATCTAACGGCATTTGTTTTATTTAATTAGCTGCTTACTAGCTTATTTTTCCAACAAGAGTACCTCCTTTATATAGACGAATAATATATTACTAATCATAGCCTAAGTACAAAGCACCTTATACGAATACTACATAGCTAGAAAGCTAAGCAGGTCCTAAATATACTAAAAAGACAAATTCAATAAAACCACTTCGCTATCCTGCGAACTATGCTATATAAAGACTCCTTTAGTATATGCATATAAGTATTTAAATCAGTAGCTATGTAAAGAAATACCTAATTACTATAAGCTAGACACGTCTTAATACCTATAGACCTAATATTACAGAGAGGCTTAGAAAAGTATACCTCTTTATAGTTTAAATATAGTATAGTATTAAGATATAGAGATCCTAATTATTACTTAGATATACTATTATAGTATTATAATTCAATTATTATATAGAGATATTATCGTAAATCCAAATATCTTTATCTTACTCTAAAATCTGTATAATTTATTAATTTCCTTACATATGCAAAGGACTTGGCCTATAAACTAATTAATCCTAATAAAATACCTATAGAACCTTTATATAAACTAATTAGATTATACTAAAGAGATTGCGAGTACCCTTATTCTATACTATTAACTACACTGGATTATTTACTTTTCAATTATTCCTTAAGTCCGTAATTACTTCTCGGATATGTCGCTACCCCCTTGCAAGAGAGCAAGATTTAGTTGAATAAAGGAATTCCATTGAGTATGAATCTAGGGATTACGATAGATATTATGAATTAGATTTTAGTAATTATGGTAATGAATAACTAGTTGTAATACTAAAGAGGATATTTCTTATACATCTTACAATTATGCTCTTCTAATATAGATAAGTAGAGTGCTAAGACTAAACTTATACTGCTCGAGTACTATCATATAATAATAGTAAAAAATCAATTGCTACCTATTTATTTTCTTATGAAGCTACATATCCTACATTACCTTTTAAGTAAGACTACGCTCCTGTGCGTTTAGCTGCAAGTTGTGTTATACTTATATAAAGAAGACTACCACTATCTAATGGGGTATTCTACTAGCAGATGACTACCTAATCAAGTAGGTAAAAATATAATTTAAGTTAACAAAGACAAGTAAGAGTTAAGAGTACTTAGATAAGGTAGTCTTGGCGGTAATATAACATCCAAGAATATCTGAGACTAACTTAGCACCTGACTAAGGGTCCGTAGGGTAGACGAGAAATCAGATATTAATTTACTATATTAATACCCTATATAATATAATAACTGTTATTATACAAGTAAGACTATACTCTTAAGTAATACATATAATATTATTAAGAATCTATTTTTAAGGCAAATAAAACTAAGTATAATGATTATTAATAAATAATATTCAATTGTTCTATATAGAATCCGAGAAAATTTTCTAATAGTACTAAAAAAGCTTAAACTGGATTAGAGCAGCTACTATAACCCTAGCTTCCTAAATTGCCTTACTTCTACTAAAGCTTGTTTTTCTACTATAGTAGGTAAGAAAGTCGTTAATAAGCTTAAATCTCTGCTAAAAGTACTCAATTAATTACTTAATTGCGTTAATATAACATTTACTAAGGTCAAATCTTCTAATTTAGGCAAGATTTTATGGGGTACTAGTGGTTCATATTGAATATACTATATGGAGTGGAACTCTTATACCCTATGTAAAAGTAATATCTAAAGTAGTAGTATCATACTCATATATACTAGCTAGTATAGTAACTGCTTTCCTAATCTATATCCCAATAGATATTGAACTTACTTGGACTAAGTAAAGTAATGAAAGAGTTAATAGCTAATTAAACTACTCTTTCTAAAATCGTATTAAATGGATTTTTATATGTATAGCACTAGATATCCTAATATTATATATTAAATCCAAGTGTAAAGTATGTCTTGTAACCTTACTCTAGTTCTGTAATAATTAGTCCTTAATACCTACCTCTCGTTACCTAACGGTATAAAAACGCTACTACTATTAATTATTATAGCTGTAAAGCTTTCATCCCACTCATTGCCTTAATGTCTTCTACTATTGGATTTTCGGGTAAAAGCAGCTATAATAGCCCTGCAAGTTTTAGAAGACTAAGACTAATGATTATTACGCTTATTAACCTTAACCTCTGGTCTAGGATTATTATTACTAAGATTTGAACTATTATCTTAGATATTATTATCAGTATACTTATAATTAAATCCACTCATCAGATTTTTTAGTTTATTTAAGCTTTGATTTTTAATCTACTTTAATATCTTTAGCTTTAGTAGTTGTGTTTACTTTCACACGAGGATAAATCCTTTTACCCTAATACTTCTTTTCCTAATTACCTAAAACTCTTTGGTTTTTTCTTGTTTATGTACCTTGAGTTCTTAAGTACTATATACACTAATAAGTTAGGAAATATCCTATATATTTTAATACTGATTATTACTAAATATTTACTATCATGTATTTTATAAAATACTATAAAGGATAATAGGGTAGGAGCGGAAAAAAAGCTCTACTTTCTCAGGATCGGCATATATAGCCGAAAACTACATTATCTATTCCTTTAGATCTTAATTATAGTTAGTCTTTGTTAATATAATAAAGGTGGAATATAATAGATACGGGAGAACCTAATGTATTAGATAAATAAAGTAAAAGAACTCATCTAACTACTTATCTGCGCGTTTATATCCTAGACATTACTTAATTAATTCGAAGTTCTTTTATAGGATGACTTAGTATAACTTATTACCTTAGCTATAGCGTTCCTAGCTATCTTCCTAGAGAAATAAGAAATCGAGAAGATTAGTCACTCTCTTAAATCGTATTTTATTTCTAGTTATAAAATAAGGTGGATTAATAATCTCGTTAATAGAAAATATCTGCTTTATACAGCTCTAATAAAATTAGATGTTTCTCTTTTACTTGATTGCATTGAATATTAATTTAGAAGATTACTTATAGGATTTAAGCATAGCCTTTCATATATCTATATTAAACTGTTTAAAGTTTAATACGTGGAGATATTTAAGTCACTTGCCTAGAAGGGCTCTACTGTACTGTATATTATATTGATTATACTAAGACTTAGCCTAATTAAACTGAACATAGATATTTCGGAAATCTTTAATTACTCGCCACTGTTATCTATACTTCTTATATATTAATATATTCTCTACTAGAATATTCTCTCTATATAGTGGTGCGAATCGCTATATTACTTAATTGATCTTTGGCAAGAATCAGCTAAGTCCATATTATTTAATAGTCTATTGTATCCCTAGACCTTCTTTTATAATCGGCTTTTTATTATAAAGATTCTTTTAGTAATCTTGGTATAGGAATAATTTACACTAGATCAGGTTATTACTATAGTAAAACCGAAGTGCCCTTAACGTAATTACTATAATAATTATTTCTAGTAGTAAATATATTATAACTATATGAGTAAGAATATACTTAAAGAGAAAATAGTACTTGTTAATCTAAGTATAGAGAAAGCTAAGAAGCTCTTTTATAGGGATAATATAATAAAAGAGTAAAGATAAGGCAGTATTAATCTCGTTATTATATAGATCCTATTAGTACTACTACTAGGTAATCTCCTCTATTATTGTTAGGAAGATACAGTATTCTTCTTAAATGCTATACAACTTTCATTAGTTATTAACCAGATTAGTATAAGCGCGTTTCTTGCTATAGAGATAGCTAAACTTACAAATACCTTTTAAAAAAGTAATGCCTTTACCCTCTTACTAAAGTAATTGAATATATCTAAAATCTAAGACTAAATTCTTAAGGGACTTATTATTAAAGATATATACTTTTAATATATTAAATAAAGTCTTAATTAAGATATAGAAGTAAGAGTATATTAATCTATCTTAGCTTTCTTTCTCCTGCGGTATTATAAAGAAGGTCTAGTCTATTATATTTTGTATAGTTGCTTAAGGATATGTTATATATTTAGGATTCCCCTTAGCTGCACTTCTATTAGCGTTAAGAATAGTCCGTGTTTTTATATACGTATTTAAGTAATACTTCCTTTATAAGAATACCTCTGCCTTATAATTTTCTGGGATATGATTATATAGTAGAGCACTATCTTCTGAAGTAGTCTACTTCGTAAGATCAATAAATGCGTAATCTTTATTATAGAACTATGAATCAGTTACCTAAGACTAGAAATATTCCTAGCCTTCATAAGTTATAGTTAGATTACTAGTTATATCTATAGACTCTAGTTTAGTGTTTTTTGTATATATAAAAAGAGTGGCCCTCTAGAATCGATAATAGCTAAGGTTCTTAGTAATAGTCTTAAGTATGAAGCTCTAAAGAGTATCGAGGTACTAAGGTTATAAAGCGTACTTTAAAAGCTATTCTTATGAAGAATCTTTCTAAGCGAGGCTCTTTACAAATAATGCAATTAAGTCTATATTAGTAATACAAGCGGTAGCTAGGTAATGTTACAGAATATTAGAGGATCGAATAATCTTGTAAATAGCGAGACTCAGGATTACATTATATAATAATTCTTGGTCCTACTTATTAAGATATATTAAATACTTATAATTACTCTTAGTATAAAGCGTAAGAAAAAAGATAAAGATAAGAAGTCCTTTTATACTAATCACAGAGCTAAAGCAGGAATAAGGGATCTTGTGAAGAGAGGTATATTTCTAACTTAATACCTTACGCTTATTATATAAAGGGACTTTTAAGCTAAAGTAAATATCTGCACTAAGATTAAGAAAAGGATATACCTTAGAAAACTAATTAATCCCCTAATAAGCAACGGCCAAACTAATCGGGAAGTAGTAAGTGCTATTAATATTAAATAATACCTTAGTACAACGGTTTTTTCTATTAGTAATATAATATTGCAATAAGTACAGATTTATGGGTAGCTTTTTATCACGAGTTTTAATATTTTTAGGGGCAGCTAATATACTGGTGCCTTTAAAGACTACTTGGCAGTCTAGACTACTAAAGTCTATTAACTTCATTAATTTAGTATTATTAAGGATATCTAAAAGGAGTATATCTTAGTGATATTCACGTAGGATATTACTGATCTATTAAAGAGACAAGCACTTGGAATAGATATCGGAATATTCATAGTACTCTTGATACAATTAATCTGTCTTATAGTGCTACTCGTGTATATACCCTTGAAACTTTCGAAGCTGCTTGGCTAATTTAAAGGCAGTTCGCTTAATAGGGACTGGAGATGCTATTATATTTAGGAAGGCTTTTAGTACTAAGGAAGCTATTATATATTAAGGAACTATTAGTACTAAGGTAGAAGCTAAGATAAGTATAAAGCTAGCAAAATCTACTATTATCTGAATTACTGATTAAGCAGGTAAAGATAGTGTAAAACTTTTAATTTAATGGAAGAGTGAAGGCGAAGTATTGCTAAGAGGCCTCTTTAAGGCTAGGGGGGAAGATATGCTATTTATAAGTAATATTACTAAAGACTTTATTTATGATAAAAGATTATTCTTTTAAACAGGGAATAAAGTACTTCGTTTGCTAGTGCTTTCTTTGCTGATTTTGTTTGATAATAGCAAAGGAGTTAACTTGTACTAAGTTAGTGTTTGTAATAGTACTATGTTTTTTAGAGATCTTTGAATACTTTGCTGGTCTATTAGATATATTTGATATAGTAATACTATTATTGTCCTATATCATAATTGACTTATTTATAAAAGCAATTTGTGAAGAGTAAGAATGCTATGGCTTCTTATTATAGGCTCCCTTCCCTTTGCCCGCTGTATTTAAATCCTCTATTAATTGCTTTCCTAGTAATCCTGATTTTCTACTAGTTCTGGCCTTCTTAGTTATATTAGCTAATCGTAATCTAATTAAAATTTCTATAATCTTTACCTTATATTTATCTCTCTGAAGATTCGCCTCTTATTTATCTATTTGGATCTGCTTGATTTGCGTAATAACTTTAGTATCTTTATTAATTAAAGGTAATTGAGTCAATAGTAGGGAAATCAGTTGCAGGTTTTGTGGAATATTACTCGATTAAATATTACTATCTATAGGTATTTAAATATCAGAACTTGTTCAAAGTCCGTTAGGAGGAGTATTAGTCGGTATATCTGGGTAAGGGGGCTTGTAGGTAATAAAAGAAGCTGGACTAATAATTTAATGTAACGCCTGCTGCGATTAATAATACGAACATAGCTTACTCGCTCTCGCAGCCTCTACTGCATCTAGATCGGTTAAGTGCTTTCTAGGCCTACTGCTATGTTTTTTTGGAGATTGATTTAGAGCTATTGAAATAAGGATAAAGAAGAAAGTAATTCTTTGAGTACTTATATAAGACTAGAAAATAATCTTGATTCAGTTAGCGCTATTCCCCTGCCTACTATACAAATTAAATGGGTCTATAACTTAACTAATTCCACTATTAAAGCTCAGATAATTATATTTAATTATATATTTCTTATAATAATATTTAAGGTTATCTGATCTTTTTATTATATCTACAATTGATTGTGTTAGGCATAGGTGAAGTAGGACTAGAAAATAATCTTAATTAGGAAGGCGGTGACCTACCGGCAGTACTAGGCTTTTTACTAAATCAAGAGGCGCAGTACTACAATACCTACCTTTGATCAATTATATATTCCACTATAATGCTTATACTATGATATAAATAAGTATAGTATTACTTTTAAGTAATTTTAGATAGAAAATATACCTTAAATCCTAAATCCTATCCTAACTCTTACCCTATATTTCCCTTTTATATCACCCTATCTATTACCCTATCTATCACCCTATCTATTAATTACAACTATACCTGCAAATTTATCGCGAAGCGATACAAGGCACTAGCCTTGATATATATTATATATATTATATATAATACTTAGGGTCAGGCTTAGGGTCAACCTTAGGGTCGACTCTATACTCTCAAATTTATCGCGAAGCGATGCAAGGCGCTAGCCTTGATATATTATATATATATATATAATACTTAGGGTCAGGCTTAGGGTTAACCTTAGGGTTAGGCCTAGGGTCAACCTTAGGGTCGAGCTTAGAGTCGATTCTATACCCTCAAATTTATCGCGAAGCGATGCAAGGCGCTAGCCTTGATTTATATTATATATATATATATATAATACTTAGGGTCTAGCTTAGAGTTAACCTTAGGGTCAAGCTTAGGGTCAACCTTAGGGTCGAGCTTAGGGTCGAGCTTAGGGTCGAGGAATATATTTTAAGCCCTAGCTTCGGCAAAGCCGACTAAAAAAACACCTGTAAAGGTGCTGAGAGACGCTGGATAGTACGCCATAACCAGGTTACCTGTGCATTTACAACTACCCTTTCTAGCCGGGAAGACCTAAAAGTCGAATCAGAGCCTACACCTATAGCTATAGCGTCTATACTCCCTGAAAACAGCTAACGGCCTGATTTTTCAGTACTTCTAGGTACCTCTAGACACTACTACGATATACAGATCGTTGCTATTAACAAGGACTTAGCACGAGAGGAAGCCTACGCTACTCTTATAGAGGCTGCAAACGCTAAACGCCGTAAATATAGTGACCTAGGCCCTGTATTTCACCCTTTGATTATCTCAGCCGGCGGCCTTATGAAGAGAGATATAGCGATAGCTTACAAGGCTCTACAGGACCTCTTAGGGCCCTCTAGAGCTAAGTGGCTCGACACTTATATCGCCCTAACTCTAACTCAGGCTCGAGATATCGCTGCAACCTTGATTCTAGTACGCAAGTAGTACGAAATATACTACACCTGCCCTGAGGTACACGCTATACCTACCCTCTGATACACACTACACCTACCCTATAGTACACACTACACCTACCCTGCGGTACACGCTACACCTACCCTCTAATACATACTACACCTGCCCTGCGGTATATATCACACCTACCCTACAGTATACACTACACCTACCCTACGGTACACCTCACACTACACCCACTCTAGATTACCTCTCTTTCTGTAATATAGCGTTCTCCTCCTGTATTTATAGTACTTCACTCCCTGTATTTAGTTCCTATTTTACGAGAGTTAGAGAGAGAGTAAAAAGCACCTGTAGTAAGTTAGCTAGTTAGAGCCAAATCAAACCAAACCTCAAACCCTTACGAGAGGTCAAACTACAGATATTTACAATCGATTATATAAAGAGTATCAAGTGTAAGTTATTAATTATATTTTTTATATTATTAATAATACTAACTTAATATAGTTATAAGCAAGATTATTTAGCTACACAATTGCCAATTAATCGAACCGAGAATTTAGCTTTAAATATTATCGAAGACGACGACAACAATTTAGATATATATATTGAAGACGAAGAAGAAGAATTAAACGAATTAGACTCTTATTTTAAAGAAAAAAGAGCTAGTAGACAAGTAAGTAACTCAATATATATTAAATACTTTACTAATATTCTTTTAGGTAAAGCCTTTAACGTTTTGGCTTAATAACAAAGTTAAATACCCAGTATTATCTCTATTAGCACGTACTTATTTACAAATACCGGCGACTTCAGCTCTTTCAGAGAGATTTTTTCGTTAAGAAGCTAGAATTATTAATAAAAACCAAAATAAGCTTAATAAAGATACTTTTAAGTATATAATAGCCTTAAAGAGCTGGGGTCTTTATATTAATAAAAAAAAATAAAGAAAAAGAAGAAGAAAAAGAATTAAGGGAAAATAACTTTGAAATTATAAATTAATTAAATTTCTGTTTAGTCTATTAGTTTATTAGTTTATTAACTTATTATTTTACTATTTTGTTTATTCCTTAGCTTATAATTTATTCAAATTATCCTTTATACTAAATCCTTTACTTTAAACGTATATAATCATTTGATTAATTTGATTAAATCAAATTCTTAATCAAATCAAATCAAATCAAGCTTGATTTAATCTTAATTAAATTGAATAAGTTGATTTTTTTTTCTTACGCTGGATTTGCGATATTTATAATTTTGCCTCGCGATATTTTATTATTTACTTCTCTAAGAATTACCGGGCTTAGTGCTTAGTAATTACAACTTTTTTAACCTTAAATAAGTATAACCTTTATTATAAAATATATTTAAACGGTGTCTCGGCTAATTATTAAATGAACTTCTTATAAATCTTATTAAAAAATACGGATTTAATTTTTATTATTTTACTCTTAAAAACAAATATAATTAAAAAGCATAAGCTAAGTAATCTAAGTTGAAGTTAATAAGTACCTATTAAAGTTTCTTAGTTCCTCTTATAATCCTTAGCCTTTCCCACGGACTTTTTTACTTAATATAATATAAAAACTTAAAACGAGCGATTTAAACGGCACGCTATTAATAATATAATAAATTAAAGTTAAGTAGAATCGCTGAATAATATACTTAAGAGCTAACTCTACCTTTTTTTTTATTTTTTTAAAGTTAAAGCCTTTATAATCTCGTTTATAACTTAAATTTACTAAGCAGTTAACTGAATAATATCCTTAAGCAGCACTTGGTTTAACTTAGCTCGCGTAAAATAGCCGCCTTTATAATATACTACGCGATAATTGTGACGGCTCAACGAAAGTTCATTGATAGCTACAATACAAAGTAGAAAAGACAAGAAGAAAAGAAGTTTTGAAAGAAGCCTCGAGTTTAAGTACAGAAGGTGCGGCCGCTAGTCCTGTCGTAACGTCGCGTCCAGTCACCTCACCTAGTCTCGTGACTCTTAGGTCCCGTGATCTGCGACACACACGTGACTACGCGATCTGTCCATCACAATAATAGTATATTAATAGCTGTTTTATAATAATAAAGTAAGTAATTAAAGTCGAAGTATTTTTAAAATACTAGAACTTATTTGCTTTATTTAACGCCTTAATATAGAACTTATTTAAGATATCAGCTTATTATTATGTTATTTTGCGGTCTAGTGAGGTGTCGTTATATAACTAGTATACGTCTCTTAAAATAACCTTAGTTATAATTAAAATTTAAACGACGTTAAGACCTTTAATATCTTTATTACTTATATTAAGCTCTAAATATTCTCGTTCTTTAGCGTAGTATTATAATATAAAAATCTTATTATATTATATAGCCACAATACTCTTTTCAACCTTAAATCTCTAATATCTTAAATTATAATTATTTACTTCTTAAAATTGCGTTTCACATTCTTATAATTCCTCTTTAATTTCTTCTTAAGTTGCGTTAATAAAATAAAGTTATTATTAAATATTAAGAACCCCCCCCCTTTTATTATTATTTATAATTATAAAGTAATTAATACGCCTCCTTATACTAAAGTATATTTATAGCTTATATTTGTTTTATAATAAACCGCTCTTTTACTTTATATCTTTTACTTTATAAGAGATTACGTACTCTTTTATCTTAAGAAGATGCCAGGTATAATACGTATAATATAAACACAAAGAGCTATTATAATTAATTAATAATAATCTTTAGGTCGAGGCTTATATTTCTTAAGCTCTTTAACGATCCTGAAGTTATAGTTGCCTAGGAGCTAAAAGGTCGTCTTTAAGATATCCTTAAGAAAGCGATAAAGGGCAGCCCTTAAGTACCGCTCTTAAGCTAAGTATCTAAAGATAATATAAGACTTATAAGCGTAGTATCCTATTACGTGATACAAGGGATTATATAAAAACATAATAAGACTTATAAAAAGCCTCCTTGTATAAATAAAAATAATAATATAAGAGCCTCTTTTCTTATTGTACTTTCTAACTAGAAAAGTGTATTAGTCAGCTACGGAGGGCGAGCCAGCCCTGGCACGTGCGCTCCTTTCCGACCGGGAAAGGGGCCCGCATAAGAGGTAGTGTCCTTGCCCCTACTATTACGGAGGGTCCGGTGGGTTTTTTTTTTTCTAAAGACGTGGTAAATAAGTACTGATAGGAGAAAGTATATCTAGCTACGATCCTAAATACTATATTAAGATATAATCGAAAGTTAACTAGGTATCCTATTTACCCTTAATATTAAGGTTTTAAATATAATAACTTATGAATTACTCCAGATTATTCTCGTCGATTTCTAGTACTATAACGCTATAGGGTCTTACTTATCGTTCACTAAACTCTCGCTAAACACGCTGTTTATAACGCTCCTCCAGTAAATAAATATCGCGGATTTTAAGATTAGTAAGACAAACCTCTACATTAATATAGTTACTTTCCTACGTAGAATATAGCCTACGGATTTAAATAGATTTATGAAAATATAAACTATTATTCCAGGCTTCTATATCCAACGCTTAATTCATATCCACGTTAAGGTACAAACTAATTAAGTCCTCGCCCCTAATAGTACTATCTCTACTAGTAATAGAGTTAGTACTAAGCAGATTTATATCCCTAATAATATTACGCTAGAGTTAATAGCTATTAAGTCTTATACCTCTTACACTACTATTAATTGCATTACTAATACTAATAACTATATTTTTAGGTAGGGGTTTATAAATAGGTATAATCCTATCATTAATTTAGTCATTACGGATGGCGTTAATATGGCGAATAGAAGTCAGTTTGATTATTATTGAGCTAATAGAATAAAGCTAACTAGCGTAGTTATCAGGTATATTACTATTAGGATTAATACTACTAATATTTAGACTAGGAGTTTATCCAGTACGCTAAGTAAGGCCCGAGGAGGGCAAGGGTATAAAGGATAGTTAGAGGGTAGCGAGAGTGAGAATTTAGAATTATTATTACTTTTGAAATTTGTTTTAGTAAATATATCTTAGGCGTAAAGTATAAAAGACTTTTAATACTTCCTTTCTTAGTATCCTAGCTATAAAGGTGGAAGGAATTATATAATCTCTGTAAGAAATAAGAGGTCTCTCATACGTATAAATACTCGATAAAGTAGTAAGGTCTGCGAAGAGCGTCTTTAATTTTACTAAAGACCTTCTTATAAAAGAAATTAAATAACTTTGTAAGCCATTGAAGTTATATTATTCTCTCTCTTAATATATATCTATAAGTTATGAAACTTCTCCCGCGCTACCTCCTTTCTATAATTTTTAGGCTAGTACTAGTTATTTACTAGTAATATATTTCATATATTCCTATGTATATCTGTAAACAGTTTTCATTCTCCTTGTAAAAGTAGCGCTCTAATTTAGCCTGGTATTATTAATATCTTAGATCTTTTGGCTATTTAAGTACACGTTTATATCAAATTAAACATTATGCTAGCTTTGAAAATCGGCTGAAAATAGTTTAATTAAAACAGCGTAGCTGTAATATAAAAAGGCGGGAAAATAGGAAAGCTTAGATAAAGAAAGGTATTAATACTATCTCCTAAACTTGCACTATAGAATAACTTAAACTATCCTATTGGATTAGTTTCTCTACTTCAACGTCCTATGCTTTTGTGTCTTTACCTTAATAAGTGGCTCCTTAAGTAGAAAGCTTCTTCACTAAGTCCTTACTACTAACTATTCCTCTCTTTAATAGAACTAAGACTATTAGTAACCCATCCGTATAAAGCTTCTCCGCGCTTAGTCTTAACCCCTTATAAGCCCCTTCTTCCTTAACGTATATAAAGTAAAAGGTACCTAGAACTTCAACATCTTACTCCCTACCCTTATTATCTGTCTTCTTATCTCCTCCGCCTATCTCCTTAGTTAGAAAATCTTCCCTTTAAATAACCCTTACATTCTCTTATTAAGTAATTGAGAAAGGATAGGTAATGTACTAGGTATAAGAAGGTTAGTAAAAATCTTTACATACCTAAAAAGTTCATAGCCCTTTTTATTCTCAAAGATAACTTCAAAAAATGACTCGTGGAAATAAGTAGAAAGTAGAGTATATATCTTAAGGAGTTTAGCCTAAGTAATTTCGCCAGTAAAGGAAGTACTTAAGAATTCAGTAAATATGAAATCAAGGGTGAACTAATTAGTATATAGTTTAATCTTAGTACTACTAAAGTTAAAGGCAGTTTCGTAGTCTATCTATTATTATAAATAGAGAAGAAACATAAAGAAGATAAAGAGGAGCTTACTATCTAGTTGAAGATAGAGTATTCCTTAAGATACTCCTCCTACTTAGCGTAGGTAATAATGTAAGCTAGTTATGTTAGGTATACTATTATTAATCCCTGTGTGTGTTTAAAGTTATCTAGTATTCTGCGATTATATTATACTTCCGTGAATTTAATTTAAGGACAACTAGCAGGATTTATATATTTCAATTTCCTTAATTAGACTTTTCACTAAGTATATCCTTATTCAAATCCAGTAAATCATAGATATATATTACCCTAAGATTCCATCTTTCTTATAGAGTACTCTACTCTAAAGCCTCTAGCGCGAATTATTAATTCCTGTACCTTAGCTTTCCAGTTCATTATTAAATAAGTTAAAGCGTAGAAAAAGACTTAATAAAGCGAGAAGTAGTAACTTATATAACTGTACCGCGAACTGCCTAAGCTTTTAAAAGAAGAAATTAATTACTTAGGAGATACTCGAAGAGCTGGGTAAATATAGGAGTATTATTAGAGGTAATAAGATTACTAAGCGTGTAGCTATGAATTCATAGAGAATACTAATAAGAGTTAAGCTATCCCGCGCTATAAGATTAGCCTTATAAAGAGATTCTTTCAGTAATTAGTGATTATTAGTAATACGTATAAGAGCTGAAATAGTAAGGTAATAGGATTCCGGAATAAAGATTTAGGAACCTTAACTATCAGCCCTAGCTTTGAATAATATCTGAAAATTAGTAATACTATACTTTAATTTGAAACATAAAATTACTAGTACTAGAGCTAATATAATAACTTATATTTAACAAGGAGAATCCTAGGCCCACCGTTAAAAATATCCTTTAAGACACTTGTTAGTCTCGTTGATAATGCGATCAATAAGAGCGATCACCCTTCAAACACTTAAGTTCTCTATAAGTAAGAGCACACGTTATTACGAGTATAGAGCTTCAGTAGTTTATCTAAGGTCCACTTTTCTTTTGCGTAGTTATAAGATTAATAATAACTTAAGCCTTATTTTTCTTGAATCAGGAATCCTCTTATATAAGCTTTACATGAATATAATTACTTATGAATCTTCTATTAGCTCACCTAAGGTTACATTTAGGAGTCCTTCAGGAACTACTCTTACTTATTAATATCTCAGTGTAATTAGCCTAAATAAATTCCCTAGTGCTTAAGCCTTAGCTAATTGTATTATAGTACCTATATATCGCGGTAGCACTTAGACTCTCGGTCGTAAAAGCTTTACTTACTTACTAAAGGGAACACATTACACCCTAGTCCAAATTTCTATATTTAACGACTTCAGTTTACGCTCTAAAAGCGAAATTTTATTAGATTTAAACCTCTAGTGTAATTTCTAGCGCGTTAAGTATACTTTCCCGTACTTATATAGTATTATATCTATACTATATTATATCAAGGCCCCTTTAAACGGATTCCTAGTTATTACCGAGCTTTACCTGAGCTTAGTGTTTTCCTACTTCAGTATTTTCCACGCTCTAGTCTAACTCAAAGACTTTTACTATATAAAAAGCTTTATAACTTCAAGCTGGGATTCTCTATTAATAAGCTCTATATACCTAATAGTAGCAGCACTTCCATGGGTCTATATTACTATCCCGAGCTTCGTAATCTCTATTTACTTTATAGCGAATTTCTCTTATATAGTTTATAGCTCCCGATTTACAGCAATAATAATACGCTCTACCTATTTAACAAAATCTTCTTAGCTAAAAAGCTCGGCCCACTTCTTAGATAACTCAAAATCTTCTTTTCTGACTTATATGCTCCTTACAGTGAAAGCTTTTTCTATTAAAACTAGCTCTAATCCTCGCTTAATTACTTATTTTATTCTAACTTAAAGGTCCTGAGTATATACAAGGTATTCACTAAGTGATTCGAGATGATACAGGAGAATGAAATTTTTAAGCTAGATTAGTATTTCTGCTTTGGTCTAACTAATATCGTCCCGAGTGGCCTGAACGCTACTATTGATATAAAAGATAGTACTTAATATACTAAATAGCTAAGTAGTATTAAATTAATAAGCTAGTGGACTTACTAAGCGTGAAGAAACCCTAGCTAATAGCTTATCTAGGAAAGAGTACTTATCTTCGTATACTTATATTCTTACGTCTACTTCCTATATCTTAGTTACTTATTCCTCTTAAGCCTTAGTAATACACTCTTCTAACCTTAAACTAGTTCTGATTTTCTAATTACTAAGCTCATAAAGTTTTAGAACCCCCGTATACACCGCGCATAATATTATACTCGCGTTAACTGCGTTATTAGTGCGAAGCCTTTAATAGAACCCTACTATAGAAGTTATAGCGGTTTGAATCTCTTAGTAATTAGCTCAGCCTAAGTATAGAGAATTAAAAGTATTGTTTTAGAATATATAAAAGTTATAAGCATTAAAGTTGAAAGATTGATTTATTTACTATAAGATTAAGGGCTCTTTTATACCGAAGCACTACGCGATTCTTAATTAGGAATAGAATAGTAGAGCTGACTAATCACGGGGCTACCTATAATAAAATACTTATGGACTCAGGATTAATTTTCTCTTTTACTAGTTTTATTTTAGTCTATAAATATAAGTAACTATTACTTTAACTTAAGTAAATAATAAATATACTTAAGCTAAGAGTAAATATATTAAAGTAAAAGAAGACTACGTAAAGCCTAAGCTATCTTAAGTAAACTTGAGTTAATTATAATATAAAACTTATTTTAACTTCTTATATACTCCGGTTATAGTTTTCTTATTGAATTTTACTTAGGAATCTATTTTTACACTTTTATAAAGTTCTTATTAAAGTATACTTTAAACTCAGCTAGCTGAAGTTGCTTACGAAGATTAGCTCGTTGAGGGTAGTCGAGCTTCGTTAGGGGGTGGGGGGTTTTACTAGTGGGGGTTGGTTTTACTTTAGAGTATTGAATTAGTTATTAAGCGTGGCGCTCCTTTAGTTTCAAATAAGAGTAACGAAAAAGAGCGGCTGATAGAGTAATTATAAGCGTATCTGATCGATTACTAAGAGTAGCGTATACTGAAAAAGCGTTAGTTTTAGAATTAAATATGCCGTAAAAATGCGCTTAAAGAATACGCGAATATTTTTCTAAAGACCGTACCGGCTCTCTTATAAAGGTTGCTTTATTGATTCTTTTTGATTAATCGGTAGCTTATTCCGGAGCTAGCTTCTTTCTTATAGCTTTTAAGAAGTCCTTCTTTAGTTGGAATCCTTGTAACTTAAGGAGTTGCTTCACTTCGGCTCTTGAAAAGGCTAAAAACTAGTTTGTAAACTATTCTAATGAAGCAATTAAGCTTAGCTTAACTGTAGCAAGTATTTTCAAGTACTGATTCCGTATTTGTTCCCTTGTAGCTTCTTCTGTAAGTGCGTACTTCTGTTGTAAAGCACGTATTAAGTTTTATAATAATAAAGCTTTAGTTAAATTCAACTGCTCTTGTAACAATTCTTGTATCGTAAGAGGGATCGTTTAGCGCACTTACTTCTAAAGAGCTAAGTACTATGTATTTAAGGTGCTTTAGCGAGAGTAGTGAACTTGGTATTCGTGTAACCGGTATATATACTCTTCTTTAACGTTTGCAAACCGAGTAACTGTTTGTATTAGCTTAAGCCCCTTTTGCTCTAATATATCCGCTACTTAATCTTTTAAAGCTTATAACCGCACCTTGTTTTCTACTTCTAATAGCTCGTTGATTGATATAAAGAGTTTTAGCTTAACTAAAGTCGTATAAGGAGTATCTGGTCCGCTAGAATCGACTTGTTCTTAAGTTCTTACGGTAAAAGCTTAAGCTTTAAGCTCAGCGAGCCAGGGAGGGAAGGAGTGCTTGTCGGTGGAGAGGTTAATCATAAAGCTAGCGGCAGATTCGGAATTTATAATAAGAGCAGCCGAAGGTTCGCCAAATCGTTATTAAAGAGAAAAGTCTTTAAAAAAGTATTATTGCGTATACGAGAAATTTAATAATAAAAGGTTTTGCACGAGTAAAGGAGAGCGACCGTATACCACTCTTTAAGAGAAGGCACCTTTTTAAAGACTTACTTGTTGACTCAACAGCTTGCGCGAAGCGCTAACGGGGCTTATAACTGTAGTACAGAAGTAGAGCCTCTTAGAGGTGCTCTCAAAGTAGTGATTAAGTTGTCTGATTCTGTAAAGGAGGCTCGTAAGGAGTAACTGATTATATATAGGAATAAGGGTTGCTGAGTCAGCAGAGCCGCCATGGTGCCTAGGCCCGTGCCTGTACGATAGTGTTAGTATGTGAAGCCGCTGTCACACGTGATTGCCGTCTTTTTAAAGCAAGCGTTATAGTTTAATAGTAATTCAAGCTTATAATATTAGAAAATAATAAGCTGTTTTAACTTAAGTATAATTATAAGACTTTATTATATAATAATTAATATCTTTTATTACTTATAATTAAACGTTTATATTATTCAATTATTTAAAACTAAATTTAATTATAATAATATTATAATTTAAAAAAATTAATATTATATTTAAGCAATTTAAAGTATTCTTTATAATTTGTAAAGTTTTTGGAAATTTATAAATACTTTAAAAATTATATATTTTTATTCAGAATTACTTTTTATTTACATATACTTTAAGAATAAATATAATAAGTAAATAGTATATATTCTTATATATTAACTTAATTATAAAATAAAGATTTATACTTCTAAAACTTAATATCTTCTAAGAGTACTAAGTGGATTTATTAAGAAAATATTAAGTTTTTTAAAATTCTTATAATATCTTTTATTAACCGTATAAAATATTATAAATAAATTATTATTTATAAATATTTAAAAGAGAAACGTAATAAATAAATAAAAATAGATTTCCTTATCTTATTATTAACTACTCAATGAAAGTTTATAAAAAGCGCGTTATATTTATACTCTAAGAGTAAAAGCAAGGTTAAGTTTAAAAATAATTCGGACTTTATAAGTAAAAGTTTAAATTGAAAATTTAAAAAACACTTAAAATATATTAAGATTTTAAGTTATTAATTTTTTTTAAAATAATATAAGTATATAATTATCTATTAATAACAATATCTTGAAATATAATAATAAAAAAATTATTATCGTCTTCGCTTTATTTAATAATAAAAATTCTATTATTGCTTTTGCTTTTACTTTTTACCTTCGACTCTTGAAAATATTTAATAATAAGAATTTATTATTACCTTCGCTTTTACTTTTTACCGGCGACTTTTAAAAATATTTAATATTAATAAGTCTTAGTATATAATCTTATTAATATTAAGCGTGCTTATAATAATAAGCTAGAATAATTTAGTATATTAATATATTAAAATAACTGGCTTTTATTACGTAATAGCCTTAATTAATATCAAGAAATTTATTATATTTTAGCTAAATATAAATATTAATAAAAAGTTTATTATAAGAAAAGAGTATATATATAGGAAATAAAATTAGTTATTAAAAATAAGTTTATACCCTTGATTAAGGCTTATAATATTAAGAAAAGAATTATTACATATATAAAAAAAGCAAAGTTATACAAAAATGCTTAGCGCTAAGGTTATATAATAAATATTAATAGTAATATAAATATAAGGTTTTATATAAACCTTTAAACTTAAGTAAGAATATAATATATATATTCTTTAAATAAAAAAATTATAATACGTTTCTTTTAAATATTATTAATTCTTATTTTATTATAATCGAGCTTAACAAACGCATTTTTTATACAAATATTTATAATATACTACTATTTTAATCTTTATATATTAAGTTAATACGTTAAAAGAGTTAAGCTTAATAAGTTTATAATCTAAAAATATAAATATACTCTTATATTATCTTACTAAAAATAATTATCTTAAGCATTTTTAAAAGCTTTATAGATTTCTTAAACTACTTCTTTTAGATTTTATATAATATATCTTATATTTCTTTTTTATTTCATCTTTAAATAAAGACTTTTATATAAATAATAATAAAGTATATAACCTTTAGCTTTTTAAATTTAATCAAAGTTATTAAAAACCCCGCCTTACTACGTTTAAGCTTATATTTAAAGCTAAGCTTACTTGCTTTATAAACAAAGTATATATAAAATAATATGTTTAAGTTAACTAAACTTTTTATTAGTTATAATTTTATTAGTTTTAATTTTATTTCTTTAATTAATAATAAATATCCTTTATAAAACTTAAATATTAAGCTTAATTTGTTTTGTTTTATATAAAAGTATATTTAATATATGATATTAATTACTATAATAGCACGGATTTCCGTAAGCGAGCAGTACCGAGATCAGGTGATAATACTCTTTATTAACGCGAATATTAAAGTAAAAATCTCTTTCCTCGAAGGTAAATTATTCTCCTTATATCTTTGATATCGTTTAAGCTATTCTTAATTAAACTTAATTATATAACATATATATTACATACGTATTACGTATTAGCGCTATATAGTTTCATTTAATTAAATATTAAGTAAATATATAATGTAAAATGCTTATTTATAATCCCAAGCTTTATTAAGCTTTATTAAGCTTTACCGAGGCTATTGCGTCTTTTCGTAACGTTATAAGCTAATCTTATTTAAGCATAGTAAATAAAGTAAAAACCACTACCTTTGCATTACCCCCCCTTTTAAAAAGAAATCGATTTTATAACGTAAAAATGATTAAAAAACAAAAGTAAAAGTGATTATTAAACATTATTATTAAAAGCAATTAAAACAACAAATATAATAATTCTATAGCGTAGTAATAAAATGAAGGAGTGTCACAACACTAATTTGGTAATGTAATTTATTATAACTAAATTAATAAGTCAATTATATTGACTTTATACTTGTTAGGAGCGTATTAATCGGAAGTTGAAATATTCTTAATAATATTTAATATTTAGCGAATTATAAGCTTATTTAGTGTTAAAGAATTATAAGTGTTAGCTTCTAAGCTCCTGCGTAAGCGTGTTTTAATTAGCTCGTTCGTAGTCGTATCTCTTGCTCTTTTTCTTATAATACTTATAAAAAAGCGTTTAACACGCCTTTAGCGTTAAGGCTTAATATAACAACTAATTGATTAGCGTATAACTTCTACTTTAAAGGTAAAGCCTTAAAGAGCTCTGTCTCATTGTTTACTTAGTTATAATTTAATATAATTATAAAAGAACTTTTTAAAAAGGCTTCGGAATTAACTAAATTAAGCGAATTAACTAATGTTAAATTAATATTAAACTCTTGAAGTTGTCGACTAATCTCGCTTATACACGAGGTTTAATATATTCTTCTTAGATTAGAGAACTATTCTTTCGTTTCTAAGGTGCTTATCCGCTTTTGGCTTATAAAAGTATAGTCTTCGACATCGGGTTAAGTTAATAAAGCGTCTTTTAATTAGCTAAGAGGCTTATCGTCTTTATTAACGTAATATTCGTATATAAGCCTTAGTAAGTTACTAAAGCTAATAACGTTATATTACTTGTTATTAAGTAAATAATCGTCTTAGTCTACTTTATATTATAAAGTATTATTTATAACTTTATAATTAAATATACGTAATACAATATACTCGTGATTATTGTTTTTTGTATTAGCTATAACATTAGTAACGTTTAATTAGTCGATAGGCCTTATAAGAGCCTTACGTAATTAAGAAGGGTTAATAATAAAGTAGGTTTTTGTAGACGAAGGCAAATCTAAAAGGTAAGTTAGCCCTTTTTAAGCTAATACCTTATAAGGTCTTTGCTTAATAAAATCGGGCTTTTTTAAGAGTCGTAACATAGTTAAATCTTTTATATATAATTATACGCAATCTTTTACCTTAAAATTAATAAGCCGTTAATATCGATTTATAGTTTATATTTAAAAAGCTTACGCTCTCTTAATATAAACTTTTATATACTTTATAATATTAATTATATATGTTATAAGCAATAAAGCTTTCTTACGTTATTAACGTATATATGGCATAATCGTTTTTAAAGTCGTATTAAAACTAAAAGCAGTTATAATATCGTTATTAACTAATTCGGCCTCGATTTTAGTAATCAGGTATAATTCGAATAACTTTATAAAAATAAAATTAAGTATAATCTTAAATCCAAACATATCCGGTAAGCTACTATTAGTAATTATATTATATAATAAGTTACTACTCTTTATAACTAGCTTACCTTTAGTTCTCGCGTTAATAAGATTCTTTAGTATAAGCGGCGTATTTTAAGTATTAAATATTAAAGGAATCGATTCTAAGTCGTCTTTTAAAGTCCTTATTAACACTTAACAATATTAAGCTTCTGTATTAAGATTAACATTTAATTTTTTGGACGTTAATAAGGTTTTAAACTTAGTAATAGTATATATATCGTTTGAAGTGATATTCTTAGTTAT
The DNA here is from genome assembly GCA_020747065.1 of Cadophora sp. MPI-SDFR-AT-0126. Taxonomy (NCBI): domain Eukaryota; kingdom Fungi; phylum Ascomycota; class Leotiomycetes; order Helotiales; family Ploettnerulaceae; genus Cadophora; species Cadophora sp. MPI-SDFR-AT-0126. The sequence continues at coordinate 89,851 of JAGMVK010000006.1, forward strand.
TTTCTTCGTAATTTAATTCTAATTAAAAGAAGTCTTTAGTTTATAACTATTAAGTACTTTAAAAAGGCTAAGCCAGCCTAAGCTAGCGTACAGTAATATTAACTACGTATAGTTTAAAAGAGAAAGAAGATCGAACTAATTATCTTAGTACTTATTAATAAAAGGTCTAAGCCTTTATTTTAAATATTAATTATAAATTTCCGTTTAACCATCGGTTTAAAAGTAATAAGTTATAAAATACTTTAATTTAACGCTTAATATATTACAAAAGTATTACTAGTATTTAAAGGCAAATTAAGAGCTTTTATTGTTTATAATCGAATCGGTAGCGCCGTAATATTAATATATATATTTAATATATAAAGAAGCCATTTCTTAAGCGTTTATATCCTTTTTATAAGGAATCGATATTAATTACTTCGTTAAGCGGTCAATTACAACAAAAGTATAATTATAACCTTTCTTATTAGTAAGTAATTGTGTAAAATTCATTATAATATCTTTCTAAGGCCTTTCCGAAATAAGTAAAAGCTATAATAAACCAAAAGGTTTATCCGTTAATTTCTTAGTTCTTTAGCAATTATAACAAACGGTTAGATAAGCATTAATATTATTAAGTATATTAAGCCAATAATATCGACTCTTTAAAAGTTAATACGTTTTATTACGATTAAGGTAAGCTATTAATATTTAATTATAAAACTCTTTTATAAGATCTCGGCGTAAAGAAAGCGTATTAAAGACTAATAGCCGGCTTTTATATAATAAAAGTCTGTTTATTAACTCGTAATAACCTTCTTTACGGCTAGCGGCTTTTCGTGAAGCTTTAAAAGACTCTTTTGTTTTATTACTTTATAATAAACGGTCTATTAAAAGAAGGTTTTTGTCGCTAATATTATTTAACTCGTATATTAATAAATCCGTTTTTACAGCCATATAGATTTAATTAGTTTATAATAGTGATTGAAGGCGATATTTGGCTTTCTCGGCGTTTTAATTCTTTATATTTTCTTCTTCTTTTATAGGAATATCGCCTTTAACGTTGTCGGCTCTTTTTCGATACATTATTACAAAGTAATAATCGGCTAAAGCTTCGGCCTAGCGTGCTTAACGATTAGTTAGAGCCTTTATAATCATAAAGTACTCTAAAGCTTTATAATTTATATAAATCCTTATACGCTTATAAGTTCTTTTTAAGTTAAAACGCTAATTCTTTAAAGAACATACTATTATAAGTATCTTTTTATTATATATTTCACAATTACACTTCGCCGGGGCCATAATGTTAAAAAAGTAAGCTACGAGGTAATATTCGTCGTCTAAGTGTTTTTAAAATAAAATCCCGGCTATTACATCATCGCTAACGTTAGTTTCGATTATAATTTCTAATTTAAGGTTGTAATAGTATAGAATTAAAGCTTTAATAAAGTTACTTTTAATAATATTAAAAGCTTTTTTATAACTCTTATTAAAATCGAAATTAACTCTTTTATATATAAGGTTTATTAAAGGTTTAAAAAGCTTTCTAAACTCTTTAATAAAAGTTATAAAAGCCTAAAACGATTCTATTCTCTATACCATTGTAAATTATTTTTAATTATAAATAACTGATATTTTGTCTTAATTTACTTTAATATTATCAGTTATAATAATAAATCCGAGGTATTTTATATATATAACCAAGAATTCGTTCTTTTTTATATCGACTTATAAATTAGCATTTAATAATTAGCATATAACCTTCGTAATGTAGCTGTAATACTCTTTTATATTTTCGAATTTATTATAATATTATTTAAATACGTAATATAAAAAACGATTAAATAATTTACTAAAACGTTATTTATATACCTTTAGAAATAACCGGGCCGTTTATTAATCCGAAAAGTAAAACTTTACACTTATACGCTTCGTAACACGTTCTAAAAGTAGTGAGTTCTTTATTATTAAGGTCCATTTTAATATAATAAAAAGCTTAACAAATATTAACCTTTATAAAGACCTTTGCCTTTTCAATTCGGGTTAACGTCTCATTTATTAATAAAATTAAATAGCGGTCTTTTCGTGTAATATCATTAAGCTTTTTAAAGTTAATATAAAAGCATAAGCCACTATTAACCTTTTTAATAAATAATACTAACAAAGCGTATAAAGTTTCCGAAGATTTAATAAAACCCTTATTAAGGTTATTATTAATATATTCTTTTATTAATAAAAGCTCTTCTTATAATATATTATATGATAGGCTATATTTTAAGTCATAAGGTTAATCGAGAACGATTCGGTGATCGTAACTTTAGTACGAAGGTAATTTATTAAACTCTTCTTTATTAAAAGCTTTCGAATAAAGTAATAAGTACTCGGGTATTTTAGCTTTAATTTCTTTTATATCTTCGGGAGCTAATTCGGCAATTACATGATTAATTTCGTATAAGCTAATAGTAAATACTTCTAATTCGCTCTTCTTTTTATTTCTATTTATTAATAAATTAAAAGATTTAAACGAAATAACGTAAATATCTATAAAAGAGCTAGCAGGAATCGCTGAATTGGCTTTAGGGTAAGCGAAGTATAATATAAATTAAACTAATTACTTATATTAAAGTTAAATTTAAAGGTTCTTAATAACTCTCTTTTTATAATAGCGATATTTTAGCGATAATCGGCTTTATAAGTCGTATTAATTTGTAATTTCGGCTGAATATTTTTCTATTCTTTAGTAAGAGTATTAATATTAATAATATTAATATTAAACTCTTCTTAACGCAACATAGCTTGATCGCGTTTAAAAGCCTGCTTTTGGTGACGTCGATTAAGTCGTTTTTTAACTAGTGTGGGAGGGACGAACCCTAATCCATATAATAAGAGGGTAGTATGCAGCGAGCCACTACAGGTTTCCCTAGCTTTGTAAAATAACAGAATAATTAAATCTAAAGATATTATATATTTAAAAAGTACGAATTAGTAAAGAAAGGGAGGAGAAAGAGTTCTATTAATAGAATATATATAGTGTTACGTCCTTAACGTTCTGTAATCAAGTGTTAGCTCTTTATATATACGAAGGACCGGCGTAGTTATATAATAAAAGAAATTAAGGGCTATCCCTACTACACTAGTTGGTTGTTTTTTTTTTGAGAATAACTTCTTTGCAATATAGTTTAAAACTCTCCGGGAGCTTTTTAAGCTATATTAATAACTTACTAACTACATTAAGTAATACTTTAAAATATTCTAACTAAATGCGGCTTAGTCTAAGGTCATGATTTCTTAATTTTAATAAGAAAAAAGCTATATTAATTATTTTACGCGTATCTATTATAAAAGAAAGGGATAAATAAGTCGTAATTTAATTATTAGTTTTTTTATCGTAATCTTTAATCGTAATAGGCTATAATAATCGTTAAGGTATAATACTAAGAAAATTTCGTAATTTCTTAACGAATAGCTTATTTAAAAAAGCGAAGCTATCAGCGCTTATATTAATTAAAAAGCGTAATTAGATCGAAATCCCGTGTTTTATAAAGCGACAAAAGTAAGTAAAGTATAGTCCGCTTATAAAGCGAGATAAATCCAAGTTAGTTAGATTTATAACTCCGTTATATTTGCCTAAAAAAAGGACTTAATTTAGACGTCTTCTTTTAAATCGCCGTCTTTTAATTAGTCGATTTCTTTGTCTTCTTCTTCTTAATTTAGCTCCTTTAAGTCTCTAGTCTTTAGTTCCGGGCAATTTAAAGCTATATAACCTTTCTTATTATAACGATAATAAGTAATATTATTTATATTAGGCCTAACGTCGCTTCTTGATTTAGTTTTCTTATAATAATCAATCTTTAAAGTAATTATATACTTAAGAAATTAATTCTTAAAAGCTTTAAAAGAGTTATTACTATTATTATTAATAGAATTATTTTCTTTTCGCTTTTGTATAACTACTAGCCTCGTTTTCTTATGTAATAAAAAGTTATAAGGCAAAACTCGTTAAATCCGTTAATTAAATTAACTGTAAGCTTTATTATATTTTGTAAACTATTATATAACTTAAGCCGCAAGTGATCTTTAAGTCGATTTCTAAGTTTTTTAGCTTTATTAGCCAATTTCAAGAAACGAGCTTTGAATTAAACAAAATCGTCGCTTAGTAATATATAAAGTTCGTCGTATTTAGACTCGTACGTTAATATTTGCTTTTTAATAAAAGATTTACGTAAATCTAATATAAGCTTTAAATAATGGTTATAAAGATCTCTATTATAAAGGTCGTGCTTAATAAAGAGCGTTTCTTAAGCTATTTTATTAGTTATAAAATATATATATATAATCTTAACAAATTCGTTGTTAAAATAGTCTTAATTAACTCTTAATTTAAAGATTATTTATAACTCTTATCGTTTAAAAGTAAAATTAACTCCGTTTATAAGTTAGGGCAGATTATCGATTTTTTCGGTCCTCTTACGCTTATCGTTAGAGCTTAGAAATCGGTCCGGAGCCGCTAAAGTAATAGCTTTGCTTATTATAGTAAAAATAAGACTATTTAAGACGTTTAAAACTACGTGATTAATAAAGCGTTATTCCGTTATATACTCTCGGTAACCCTTATTATAAGTAGCTTATAAAGCGAGCACTAGCGTCGGGGTCTTTAATTAGACAATTTAGCGGTATAAAAGTTAGCCGTGTAATAGGCGTATTTTAGCGTTTTTAACCTTTACTTTATACTTGTTCCGTAATATTCATATTTAGCGTAGTTTCTATATTACGTCTTTTCATAAGTCTTTTTAAATTAGAGCGAGAGCTAGCTGGCTTATTAATTTATTAACGTAATAGTTAATTTTCCTCCGATTACTCCTTGATTAAGCTTTGTAGCTTTAATAACTAATCTTTAATTATTTAATTAATTACTTCGGGAGGTATGGGTCCTTTTTTTTTGCATTTAATTAGCTCGCCTCCTCCTTGATTAACCGGCTCAAATTACAGGCTTCACTTGACTTTCATAGTAAGCCTAGGCCCGGTAGCAGCAAAACGATAAACCTCCGACAAGAAAGAGCTTTAGTACGCTACGTAGTAGCTAATCTAAGGGTCCCTCTTTAAGCTTTAGCCTCCCTGTTTAAATCTGGCAAGAAACTTAGTATAAACACGGTCCGAAAGGTCTTGAGAGAGCATAGGAAGGCAAAGCGAGTTCCACGAAAGAAGCCTTAGCTCCGCGGAGAGAATAGGAAGCGGCAGTTGACATAGATAAGGGTTAAGAGAAGAAGAAGAGAAATTGGAATACAGTGTACTAGTTAGACGAAACCACTTTTTACGTAGGAGAAAATAACAACGTCTTTTATGTTACACGCGGCGCGAATAAGGAGTTCTTAGAGAAGAATTTAACGCCTACTTTTAAGAGTAGGAGGTTAAGATTGGAGTGTGGACGTGCTGTTGTGGAGACGAAATAGGACCGCTTGTTTTGATTCCAAAGGGAGGGATAATGACAGCTCTACGGTATATTAAAGTGGTTATGCAACGGACTATTTTTACAGCAATACAGCGCTAATTAAGTTCACTCCTTCCAGAAGCGAAGGTATGCTACTAGTACGTTGCATAATATAGGAATGGAGTCATTTTAAAGGTCACGTTTTAGGACTTTATAGAAGCAGACAAATCGATCAAAAGGAAATTAAGGCTGGTACAAGTTAAGCGCCTTGTTAAAAATGCTAGTGACAGTTATAACGTTCTTCCCGGGCTAGTATATAATCCGTTAAGCCTTTAAAGGCTATTACCCTCATGTTTCCGATCATTGCAAATGATCACCACCATTTAATACTATTCTCCATCCTTCTTTCCGAAAGGGAAGGCAGCTACAATCAGCTACTCGACACGACGAGGACTGTGAAACTTTTATTATTTTGCAAAGTATATCCGAGGACAACTCGGAATGGCTCCCCAGCTGGCTCGATTCGGTGATCGTGATATCGTGAAAGCCAATAGAACGAAGGGATCTCTTATTCGCTTCCAGGAAGTCCTACAGAGCATTATGTTTTACTATCATATAGCATATATTAAGCTGATAAATATCCAGTGCGCAACGGGATAGTAGTTCCAGAGGAGAACTCGAATAACTCAGGCGTAGGACCCGAACAGACTACAGCAGCTTTCTGAGAGACTCTGACAAGGTGCTCAGGTCGAGAACCTCCCATACATGATAATACGGAAGGTCGAACTCCGATAAACTAATGGTATTGATCGCAGCGCCTCTATTTCTGGAACTCTGGATAGTATTAGATACGACTCGCAAATGGTATTTATAGGAATCTTCTGCTGTAGTCATGCCTGCGGTGAAGGGTGACGGCGACAAGTTGTCTTCTATCGCCTCGCAGGAGGACAAGCCCACCTCCGTCAGTCGAGGAAGTGCTCCAAAGGTTAAGCATAGAACCGAGAGGTCAACGCCATTGTCGATGATACTACGCTACTCCTTATATATATCGTGCAAGGTTTCGTAAATAATTATATATAAAAGATATTTATCCGCTTCACTACCTGTATCACATATCTCTTTCGTTATTTCCACGTAGTTATCGGGAGTCAAAAGTTGGGACTGGAAGCAGCTGAAATCCAGTATTTCTGCGCGAGATAAGAGTCGCGTTAGCGAAATTCAGCAGATTATCTAACAGGGAGGCGATAATATTACTAGGCTTACTAGGCTTTAATAGTTCTGGGATTACATATGTAAAAGAGATAATGTGGTAACGAGTATCTGACTTTATGAGGCTTTTGAGTCCGTTGAACCCGTCGGTCGAGAACAGAATCTCGACAGAGTGAAAAATACATGGTATACATGCTTCCTTTACACTTTTACTAATACGAGATAGATCTTTGACATCCTAGAGTGGGAGAAGGTTAATAATGATACGAGAAATCTCTGATGGCAGAGTTTCGAAGCGACTGCTTTTCGAAGGGTTAATAGTCAATTTGATTTTAGGGTCTGAATTAGTGTATCTAGATCAGGATAAGGGATAATGGACGAGGTTGCATTGATTAGAAAACGAAGCTACAGGGAGGTTTATATCAGGATAGTCTCTCCTTACTCTTAGCTCTCTTACTAGTGCTGCTCGACCCTGGGATGATCTCTAGGCTGCCGAGGATTTTCTGATACAGTGACACGGTCTACTTCAACCGAAGGGAGCCCACTGCATCGTTAACCCGACTGTAGCGCCTTGCTTAATGTGTCGTTTCTCCAGTCTGGAGCACGTAATGCTTATCACCTTAATATCCAGAAAACACTCGGGCTCGATCACCGCCGAAGATACCAGAGAACTGACGTTCCTCCAGCACCGTATGTGTTGCAGCACGGTTAAAACGATAGATGACCACGAGTAGGCTATTAGATCATCACCCTCTTGTTATTAATAGTTACGACCTTGGCAATCCCTATACCCCTACTTGGGGCGTAAGACCTACCTAAGAGGTGCATAGCCATCTAGCTGTTGATAGCTTCACTCCCAGATGATCACGGTCGTCTGGGGTTGTAGATTCAAATATGTTTCCGAGTTTCCGAGTAAAAATATTCGGCTGTACTTATCCGCTGGGTTGGTTTTCATCGCTTCTCTATCTCTACGTACTGTACGTGCCTAGCGTTGACGTCGTAGCGTACCACTTACTAAGCGAATCTCAAATATAATCCCTGTAAACCACGTAATACCACCACACCCGTCCTGCTGTCCTCCAAGAATGTGATATGATGTGATAGCACAGCATACTACTACAAGCGCACCTCTCCTATCCCCTCGCTAATCCACGCCTAGGCCTTAGCTCATCTCGCAAGAAAAGACAGAGGAGGAAAGCCGAGTGCGTGAGTAAGACTTCCAAGCGTCGCTCGGCGATACTTGGTACTATTACTTATGGCGGTTCGATGCGATAGAGAATACGTTTAAAACGGCGAGGGATTTACCTACGGATAAGAAGTCGCGTTTTTCTTGGGGTTTAGGTTCGGGATTTAGATACGGTAGTTAAGTTGAGTTGTATTAATACGAATACTATACAGACTGGTATCTGAGGTACCTAGGTACCAATGGCTCGTGCTTACTGATACTATACTGAGTCCAGGGGGAGGTGACTAGGTAGAAGTACCTACTGTATATTCGATGAGGTTGACTTAAGTTATGGATAGAACTTAGGTAGCTGGTAGGTATAAGTGGAGAATCACCAGATTCTAACTGAACGCGTTCCTGGAATTATAAGTTCTATTAAAGTATTGTGAAGGAGTGGAGTTTAGTGTGTTTCCTTTTGGTCTTTAGAGGTGTATGGGTAGGGGGTTTGGCCTGGAGCCTAGCAAGCTTCAACTAGGGGTATGGAGAAGTGCGGGAGGAGGGGTAGGCTGGCCAGGGACCTAGAGCATAGCGATGGCGACGATAAGGTAGGGCGAGCAGCCTCTCAATCTTAATCTTAACGTCTTCTGTCTTTACAAAACCTTAAGACTATAAGTAGGCTTTTGTTACATGCTTTTCTACGGTATCATAGTCCTGTTATTCTTTAATGAAGTATTTGGACTTAGTACCTGTTTTCAGTATATTACTTAGCGAGACTACACCAGTCCTCACCCGGTCAGGTACTTTACTTTCTGCAATATGTATAAGATGTCCAGTAATTAAGGGATCTAAGTATAGTAATCTCATCTCTCATTTACCACGCTTCTTAACCTTAATTTCGCCAACACCAATTATACCGCCCTTCGCAAGTATCCTTAACTCTTCTTCCTTCGCATCTATCCCTTCCCTCTCGATATCCTCCACTTCTCTCTAATTCCACTGTTATCCCATCACATGGCCGCTAAACCCCTTCACATAATCCTTACCCTTCTCCACGTAAACCTTCAGAAACTTAACCGCATCAGCCTTAAAATGCAGATTGAATTCAATTGTCCTATTTATATCCTGCTCTACTCTCTAAGACTCCCGCGTCTCATCACTGAAATTCGTAAAATCAATCAAGATATTACCTAAATAGTAGTTCCGAGCCGCTAGTTCGTGCTCGCCTTCATAAATAGGGAGGGAGAAATTGCTCTGGTTACGTAAGTTCATCGAAACGGCTATAGTCTTCCTAGTCGGTGTAACAGTCCATCGATGCAGGATGCGGTGGAATAAGCCGTTCTTCGTTTCGATACCGAAGCTAAGACTAGTCGCGTCCATAGGTAACCCTGTATAGGCGTCATCTGGAGTCAGCTAAAAGGCAAGCATAGAAGCTCCGCAGACTATAGCTTATTCTGGTGGGCAGTTATTTAGGGTTTAATGGCTTTTTTACCGGGGAAGTATACCTCTAAAGTATTTTGAATATTGGAACCGTGTTCTGGGTCGTTAGTAATGATAATGAAGCTATCGATGTTTTCTTTCGTTCTATTAGAGACTACTAGGAGTCGGTTAACAAGTTCTAGGGTCCGCTTAGACTGCGATTCGGCTGTTGGCAGTTCTGCTTTCTTGCCAGGAAGTTGGTTAAGTAGTAATGCCCAGAAGGAATTCGTGGAGTCGTTCTCAGGGTCCTCTGTAATAGTTCCTAGAACACCATACCCAGGATTTCCGGCACTAAAGAGAGTCATATGTGCCGCCCTCCCGTCATGCTTATAAATAATGTATCTGCAATCAACAACTGTCCCTTCTCCATCACAGTAAGTAGAGCTGAGACGATACGCTATCGCGATGGCGTTCGGCTCATCCATTAAATCCAAGACGTTAAGCTTTGTAAGTCTAGCAGCTTCAATCGTAGCATTCTTTTACTGTTCATCGAACTTATAGGGGACGGTTATGATCGCGTTTTCGATTATGGTATTCAGATGAGTTTCCGCCATGCTCTTCAACTTCTCTATGATTATTGCGGTGTACTCTTCCGTCTTATAAGCAGTGTAGTCATTCTTGATACCTACTCGAATCATCGGTAGATTAAAACGATCCTGAATCCTGAGAATTTTATATAGCAATTCCTTAATTGCTCTCTTAACGTCTGGATCGGATGAATTACGACCCAGTAGCCGTCTAAAGATCCATTATCAATACTCGGAAAAGATAATATCGAAGAAGTACTTGCCTGAAATCATAGAAAGTGTTCTGAGGGTTACTCAGCGCCTGCTCTCGTGCCTCGAATCCGATAATAGGAGGCCTAATATTATTTCCCAGTTTCGGAAATACGACATAATTCGGAATCGTAGTACGGCCTTGCTCATCCGATATCGGCTTAAAAGAATACCCTCTCATATAACTGACGCGAGAAAAATCTCTTCCGAGATCTATACCGATCACTATAAAAGTATTAACACTCTGAGATCTCGAGGCGGCTGATAACTGGAAACTTTGCATACCATCGCCATATTTAACACGAGGAGGATAATAATCGTCGTACTTATCGCTGAGTCTGTTGAGCTTATAGGAAATGAATAGATAAAGTACGATCCCCAACTACATTAACACAGCATTCTTGAGCTCTCTACTAATGTGCATTTTAAGTTTATTGATTTAAGTTGGAAATTATTTTTGAACAGTGGTCTGAGAATATAGCGAGTTCATGCCCGCATAGGTGTCCTTCCACATAGTTGCCTGTTGCCTTAACAGGGTAGGATGCAACTGAGACACTTAATACTAATCATATTCCAGAAAACGGGTATGGGTGCCAGAAAATATTAATTGTTTAACTAACATTCCCAAGCTTCAATCGATTGGATTCGTGTTTATTTTTAAACAGCACCTGAATCACGCTGAGGCGTCTGTTACAAAGCGGACTAACCAGCATTCGATTTAGGAAGTGGGACGCGGACCCCTACTTGCCCCTTATTATTCATAACAGCTTTGCCACGAGGCTGAATTTCCAATGATATTGTGTTTCTGGATATAGCCTTACATACCTAGGTACTTAAGAAGTAGCCGCTTCCTGGACTTGTGGCCTCGAATGCTTTTGCTCCACTACTTTAACAATAGCTCCTGAACTTGTTATCGGTGGTATCCGATTTGGCGGTCCCTCGGATGCGACTTTTAGCGTCTTGGCAGTTAATTCCCCTACTAAAATATAAGGGCATTTAGACTCTTTTCACAAAGTCTCTATTCTAAGCTATAATACCGGGTAAAACAAGTGCTATCCTTATATAAGGGAGTATTACAAACTTTACAGCTAAATCGCGTGCTTTTCTTATATCCGGATCCGGTTATATTTAGTGAGATATTCGTAGAAAGCTCCTTTAAAATCCTTCTTTTAATTGCCCGGGAAATGCTCTCTTTTTTATATATAATATAATCTTAAGCGAAAGCTCTTCTTTCCAAGGTATACTCTTCCTTAAAAAGGCCTAAGATCGGAGGTATTAAAGTACTAGCTAACCGTTTGCGCTTTATACGTGTTTCTTACTTACAACGTAAATATTCTTAAAGAATCGCAATACGGAAGTCCTCTTAATTAGTTTATTTTTCCTTATCGGGTATATCTGAGTAAAAATAAATCTTAAAAGCGTTAATAAATGTTATATCGATACTCTAATTAACTAGCGAATAGTAGCCGTTAAGCTTAATCTTTCGTAAAACAGAGTTCTGCTTTTTGAATTAATTTCCCTTATTAATAGTGTTTATATTATGATTATATCGATAATTGAAGGTAAGAATCTTCAACCAGGCTTTGGCTTAGCTATTAAATAATACTTTAATAATTTTTACTAAGGTAGAGGTTTCTAAGGGCTGCTTTTTAAGTATTTCTACCTCTTTTTCTCCTTTATTTATAATTAATATAAATAATACTAAAGTATTATCTTTCTAAGCAAATATATTAATTTCCTTATCTTTAGTTATCTTAATATATAAATTTCCCTACGGTATAATATCTTTCTTAGCGTCTTTCTTCTTTATATCGCAAAATCGCTTGAGAATACCGGATTTAGCTATGCAAGTGCTTATAGCCCTTTACCTACGTTGTCGGCCGTACTTTAAGAGCTTAACGTTAGTGAAGAGATTGTTTAAATAGATTAGAAAGCCTTTGACTTAATTAGGAAGAGAGGCGATTAAGTGTGCAATAATAGCAGAGGAGTTGTTATCTCTAAGTTCCCGGGGTTATATAACTTTCCATAAACCTCTAAGCCCTCCTCTTAATATAAGGTTTTTAATAATCTCTTTGCGATAGAATACCTAATTTAAGAAGTAGCTTTATTATACTAGAACTTATATCTTATACTCCTCCGGAATAAGCTTTCTTAGGATAGTAATAATATCGTAAGATCTGCTTTCAAATCGTGATATTATCTCGTTTACTACAACGTCTTTACCTGGGATCTAAAGCTCTTGAGAGACCTAGCGAATATAAGTTATAAAAGGTTTTAATTAAGTAAGTTAGCAAGTGATGATTTATTTAGAATATATATAGCAAACCTTATTAAAAACGGACTTAAAGTCATAATCTAAGGTATCCGTAGCTAAGCGTAAAGCCCTGTGAATAGCCTTAAATCGCAATAAACTTATAGTTTTTATTATATCGCGGTAATACGGTGTATTTAGCTAATCTTTCCAATAATACGACAGTTAATTCTGAGGGTTAATACTGATATATATGCGTATTCTAAGGTAGGCATACCTCTCCCCTAAGGACATAGGTTTCCAGCGATGCGCTCGTTTATGCGGTTTCTTAACGTAATATAGCCGATTAGCGTGATCGTTCGTATTATCAATAATAATCTGCATCTGTTCTTTTAGCTAAAATAGTGTAAATATCTTCTAAGCGTTTTTTAAAGTAATATAAAAGAGTAAGTTAATCCGGAGCGGAAAATCGGGTAAATCTATAAGTTTAAATCGCTTTCCAGTGGATATTACTTGAGGCAAATTAGAGCGTAAAGTAATAAGGTCCGTAGAATTAGTAATAACATTTTTCAAACTGTTTAGTAGTATATTTACAGTGGAAAGTTATGATTTATTTAGTTTATTTATATAGTTTGTTTACCTGAGTTTTAGTAGGGAACCCGCTAAGACACTAAAACACGGGCTGCCGCACGAAGGGATAGCGATCTACTGAACGATACACACGCGGCTCAAGTATTCTCTAATCTAGCGAAATACCTGCGTGCTGCTTCGCTGCTTAGAGATCTTTCGTTAGGGTTTCAAGGGCGAAGGAAAATTAATATCGCTCCACTATTAGCGACGTTCGCGGAAGATGAGTTCACATTTCACTATCTCTCAACTTTGCAATTCCAAGGTATGATCACGAGCGAAACATCACTCCTTGATTTCCTTGTCTACTAGAAAGCTAGCTTAACGAAAGTCACTCTCGGCGGCGAAGGCGTGAAAGCTGTGAGGCAGCCTACTAATAGTGGGATTTTCCTTGAAACGAGAAGTTGGAAGGGGTTAGTGGAGAGGTTAAGTGAGGAGCTGGAGTTGGAATATTCAAATACTAAGCAAGACCACTACTCCCTCGTCCCGCTCTAACCCCCCTCCTCCGTTACTAGCGAGACGTAATACTTGCATCACGATAGTAAGGTCTTGCCTCCAAACATAGCATAATATCACTAGTAAGGCTAAAATAAATAAGATCAGTAGTAGTGGATGGGGATAGTAATTTAATAATCTATATATGAGATAAAACACAGTCTATTTCGTAAAACGCTTAAACCTTAGTTCCTGAAAGCTGATGCTATACACTATCTGTATATAGCCGATGAAATCTTATAAGTCTATAAGAATAAGCGCCTAAGACTTACATATTAGTTAATAGTATTTAACTTAATCCATTACTTTTGTAAAATAGCAAAAAGAACTTATTTATACTTCGTAGCTCCTCGATTCGTTTATAATACGAAACAGGCACTACGTCTTATCGCACGTTAGAAAGACAGGAGTTATAAGCCCGAATTTTGGAAACTCTTCCTTAAAAAGAGCTTAAAGGCTTTAGAACGCGAAGGAGGTAGCGTGAGGCGACCTCACGATAGTCGTAAAGCGCTTGCACTAGTTCAGTGGTCTTTATTCGACGGTTGATAGCGTCTTGCGGGGTAATACCCGAGATATTCTGATAATATACTATCACGGTCTAAGGGAATTACGTATGTCTTAGCCCTGAGGCTCGGCAGCTCTGCTGCACAGAGAAGCCAGAGACCGGAGGGATCTTAAGAGTAGAAGGGTTTCCGGGAATTAAGTAATTCCTAGGAGCACGGCTCCTAGGAGCCGGTAGGCTCTTGGGACTTACTATTGCTATGATATTATTATATAAAGTAAATAACTAAACGGCTAATTAGCTCTTGAAATACGCAACTAAAGGTTACGTAATATGCTAGCTAATTAAACAAAGCTTACAGGCTCTCGCGCTTAGCTAGCTCATTTAGTAAAGCTTGCACTTAAGATTAAGGTTTTATATAAATATAATAGTTTCTTAAGTAATAGAGTTTCGTGCTTAAATTTATATAATAGTTTAATTATTACTTATAACGTCTTAATTCCAATTAAGAACTAAAAACCTCGTGATTATACTTTATTTAAGAACCTAACTTACCGACTTGTACGCTGCGTATTAATCAGAATAAAAAACGTTACACTTTAAGTACTTTTACTTAAAGTATCGTTATTTAGTAAGATAGCTCCTACTAACGCCCCCGGAGAAAGCAGTAATGCGGCGCCGAAGGCTATACCAGAAGCCTCTCGAAAGCTAGAAGCGCTTAAGATTAATATACCCGACACTTATTATAAGTAACGAAATAAGCTTAAGCAGTTTATTTTTTAATATAATATATACTTAGCTTTTAACGACGACAAGTTCAACGTCGAACTTAAGAAAGTCTTATAGGTCGCCTCTTTTCTTAAGGACACAGCCGCTTATTAGATCGAGCCAGTATTAAGCGATTACTTATTTAATAACGTAAACGGGAGTTATTTTATCGTAATAGCAGAAAAAAGTAAAATTATCTTCAGGATCGTTATTAGATTTACTCTCGCTATTAAAAAAGTCTTTCAGAACCTCGATAAGATTAAGTAAGCTGAAAAGCACTTATTTAATATATATTAGAAAAGCTTCGTTTATAAATTCACCGTAAAATTCAACTGTTACGCACTACGCTTGGAATAAACGGACGGGGGTCTTCGGGCTTAGTATTATAAAGGCCTTAAGAATTATATTAAAGACGAGCTCTCTCGGATGCTAAAGATAATTACTTTCGATAGATTAATTAAGAACGCAATCGAAATCGATAACTGTATTCAGAAACAATAACGAGAGCGAAAGAGATACTTCGCTTATTTCTAATTCCGAAGGCTTTAGTTTCCTTAGACTTACGAGAAAAGGCACGGGAGTTATTAATTTAGTTAAAACAAACGAAATTATTATAATCTTATAAAAATAAATAAAGCGGAATAAAAAAAGACTAAATAAACTGAGAAGTAAAAGCAACGAAAGAAAGGATTATATTATACTTGTAGCAAAAGCGGATATCTCGCCTGAGACTGCATTTAAAAAAAGTTAAAAGAAAAACTTAATTATAAATAAAAACAAGAATTCGGCTTAGCGGAAAAGAAGCTCGCTTACCGGGAAGCGGCAGCCGCCGAATTCAGTTCGCAAAACTTTATTGAAACTAATAAAGCTTACGATACGGACCCAGACTTCGGAGAAAACCTGAATAGATTTTTAAACAACGAGAAAGAAAGCTAAGTTATTTAAAACGAGCGGACAGATTAGTATAATAACTTATTATATCTTAATAAAATTTAAGTTATTCGTAACTACCGCGGCGAACAAAAGATATAAATATAAGTAAGAGAGAAACCCGACTTCGTCGAGTGTTATCGTATTAACGACTCCCCGGCTCGAGGCTTATTATATATTATAATTTATAAAAATACTATAATAATAGTCTTTTAAGAAAACACAAGAGACTAAGAGAAGCAGCTACGCCGCTATACGGCTAACTTAAAAGAAAAAGCAGACCCGATATACTTCGAATAGTTAAATAATTACTTTTAAGTTAAGGATATCTGATTAGTTTAATACGAATCAAACGGAGCTTGGTATTAGCAGCGAAAGTAATACTCTTCCGAGATAGTTTTTTATTAGCGAGTCCGGATAAACGAAATATAAAGAAGAGCCGAGTTTGAAAAAAAAAAAATTATATACTTTAATTAGTTATAATAACAAATTATAATAATAAATAAACGAGATTACTAAAAGATCGTCGAAGAACAGAAAAAAGTCGCAGAAGCCTCGATACTTTACCTTAAGCTAGCCGTTACAAAAGGAATAAACTAACTGATTATCGTAATCGAGCTAACCATCCCGACCGCAGTAATTAACGTGAAAATAAGAGCGTTAATAAATTTAAGAGTTATAAGACGTTTTATAAGCCTTAACCTCGTTAAGAAATATAATATCTTTATTACAAAACACTACCGCTTTTATCGCTTAATTTTATTAAGTGGTAAAGACGCGAGTAGCGACGAGTAAATCCGAGAAAAGATATAAAAAATAATAATAATTATAAAAAAAATACGAAAAGGTCTTTTACTTCGATATTATATCAGTCGGAAGACACGACTTAATACTAAGAACTTTATAACTTAATAACTATAACTTTAATATAAATTAAGTAATTAAAAAAGTTAAGTTTAACGGATATCGCTATAAGCACAGTTAATTAATTAATATAAAAAAAGCTAGCGCCGCTTTAATAATAACGACGCCGATAAACTCTAAATAAACGAGTCGGATTCTCAGTTAAAGAAAGCTTATAAGTTATTTCAATTAAACGAATAATATACAAGAATAGCTGCTTATATTATATAAGAAGTTCGCAAAGATATTCGACGACTCGCAGGATATAAGAGCTTTACTCGTTTATTAGCTTGAAGATTACGAAATTAATTTTAAGAAAAAATTAATACTTATCGCGGAAAAACTTCGCTATTATAATTATATTATTATAAGAACGTTTAAGGAATACCGGGAGTTAAGAGTAAAGAAAAGATAAATACGAAAATCTAAATTATTTAGCGCTATTAATATATTAATTGTTAAGAAAGCAAGAGACCTGAAGAAGAGACTTTATAATAATTATCGTAAAATTAATAATAAAACTATAAAGGACGTATACTTTTTGCTTAAAGCGTAATACTTACGAGATAAGTTAGTTAAAGCAAAAGTCTATACGAAATTAAATTAAAAGAACACGTTTAATTTAATCCGAATTAAAAAAGAATACAAATAAAAAACCGCTTTTATATTACTTTCGGGCTTATAAGAATACACGGTAATGCTATTCGGACTTACGAATACACCTGTTATATATTAAAAGCAGAATAATAAAATCCTCTAAGACTTTATTAATAAATTCGTTATATATTATTTAAATAATATATTAGTTTATTCGAAGAACCTCGAGGAATATTAAAAACACGTTACTTAAGTTATAAAAGCCTTACTTAAAGTAAACTCCCGATTAAAGCTATAAAAATATAAATTCTCGGTTAAATAAGTTATTTTCTTAAATTATATAATACGCCCGGGAGAAATAAGTATTAATTTAAAAAAGATTAAAGTTATAAAAGAATAGCAATCGCTTAAAAACGTTAAAAACGTGTAATCTCAGCTCGGGTTTACTAACTTTTGCCGACAGTTTATTTAAGGTTATTCGAAGATCACGGAATTACTTACTAACTTAATATAAAAAAACGTTTTTTTTTACCTGAAACGATAAGTATAAAGAGGCTTTTTAGTAAATTAAAACGGAATTCACTAAGGAACTCATACTTCACAGCTTTAACGAAAACACGAAAAGTATAATCGAAACCGATGCTTTAAATACTTATATTAGCGCAGTACACTTATAAAAAAAATAAAAAAGAACGATTATACTGTGAAGGAGTAGAGTAGTGCCGTCAAGTGCATAGTAAATAGGGGAGTAACTCGCGTGTGGACTAATCAGGTAATGGAAGTAAGAGGAAGAAGATAATGATTACTAGTCTAGCGGCGCCGACCTATCTATCTACGGCTGGAACAGAAAAACAAAAACCCTTGTAGTAGGCCTTCGACCCCACTACAATACCCGATAATATATTACTCGGAAAAAATATCCCCGGCTGAGCAGAACTATAATATTTATAAGAAAAAACTTATAACTATCGTTAAAGTATTTAAATATTAGAGGTATTTAAATATTAGAAAATCTACTTATAAAAAGCTAAGTTCTTAATTATTATTCATATCGATTATATAAATCTCCGAACTTTTATTATTATTAAAGTCCTTAATAATCAAAGATTAATTAAATAAGCAAAGGAACTTGCCTCGTTTAATTTAATAATTAAGTACGTTTAAGGAAAAGATAACGCACGAGCCGACGCTCTGAGTAGATTATTAAATACAAGAATAATAAGGTTTATAATAAGACCGCGTTAGTTAAACAACTGGAAAACGAGGACTTAATGCCCGGCGTTAAAGAAGCGGCTATTATAAAACTAAACCTCGACGGCTCTTAGTCGAACGCTCTGAAAGAAGTTTAAAAAAGAGATAAGCCGTTATTAAACTAAGCTAAGGAAGCCGTTAGAAGAAACGTTATTAAGAATAAAATTATACGAGTCGACGGGAAAGTCTAGTTCCCGCGGAGTTTAACAGAAAAGCGCGTTAAGAAGTAACACGAGCTACTCGTATACGAATATTAAAAAATACAACGAACGTATTTTAAGATCTTAAAAAACTACTAATATAACGAACTCCGTGTCATAACTAAAAAAGTAATTATTAATTATAATACTTATATTAAGAATAAGCTTTTCCGGCGCGCATTTTATAAGCAGATAATCATAGTATTAACATTATTAAAATCCTAAAGATCGATATTATAAGACTTTATAAGATCGCTACTGCTATCGAAAGATCAAGTTACGAGAATCAGTTATAATATAATACTTATTATTATAAAAAAAAACTTATTAAATATATAATTCTAATACTAATTAAGTCCACTCTTATAACCGAGAACTTAGCGCAAGTATACTTTAAGGAGGTAATCTTTAAATATAAAATACCTGAAGAAATTATATCAGATCGAAACAAATTATTTACTTCGAAATTCTAAAACGCTTTAACAGCTTTCTTAAAAACTAACCGGAAGATATTAACAGCGTTTTATCCTTAAACTAACGAGAAAAACAAACGAATAAACTAAGTAATCGAAGTATATTTGCGCTATTACGTTAATTATTAGTAAGATAATTAAGTAAAACTGCTGCTATTTATAAAGTTCGCTTATAACAGCTCGATTACAGAAGCAATTAAAATCACGCTTTTTTTCGTAAATTATAAACATAAACTTATTACTTATAAGAAATTTAATATTATTATTAAAAATAATAATATAGCTCGTATTTAAGTTTAGAAAATATAAGATCTTTATAAGAAATTATCCGAGGAACTTTAGTTCGTAACAGAAAAAAACGCGTATTATTATAATAAGACACGTAATTAAGAGCTAACGCTACAAGAGGGCGATAAAATATATTTTTTACGAAAAAATATTAATATTAAACGCCCGAGTAATAAATTAGATTATAAGAAACTAGGATTATTTAAGATTAAACGAGTTAAAAGATTATTAAATTACGAACTTCAGTTATTATTTACGATAAAAAGAATATTTCTCGTATTTTATATATCTTTATTAGAAAAGGTATTACTAAGAGCTTCGTTAGTTTTAAAAATAATCGCTAAATTAGTAAACTCGCTCGAGGAATACTAAGTAAAAGAATTAAGAGATTATTAATATAAATAAGGCGTTATCAGATATTTAATAAAGTAAAGGAATTATTTACAGTCGGAAAACACTTAAGAACTTAAGTTAAACTTTTATTACCCGGAGCTACTTATTAGTTTCTATTAACGAAACTAAAGTCTGCTTAAAAAAAGTCTTCCGGGTCGAAAGGGAAGTCGATTAGCGAGTCGAATAAGAGGCTATCGAGGCTACTAAAGCGCTCGGCGCTCGTTAGCTCAGCAGCTTTCGTTATTTCCTCAGCTTTCTTTTTTTTTTCTTTTTTTTTCTAAAGTTTCGAGAGTATCGAGCTTATTTATAGAATTTAAGCCGGTAATAATCATCTTCTGCCGCCTCTTATATAAAAAGCGTTTCTGTTTTTTTAACTTCGCGAGTCGAGTGTGAAACTCGACTATCGCGGTATCTTTTTCGTTCTTTAGCTTCTTAATCTGCGAATCTAAAGACTCTTCATCGAAGGCGGTAAATATCCGGTTTACTAAGCGAATATCGCACGTTTTATTCAGACGAGTATAACGGCCGCAACGAGTCAGCTTAAGATCGCGAGGCGATATATAATCTTTATATTTCGTATTTTCGTAATAAGTACAAAGCGTTATTTTCTTATTAGTAATTTGAATCTGTCGTTTAAAAGTAATATAATTAACTTTAAAGATTAAGCGTTCGAGGGGCATAATAAAAGAAAGAAACGGCTGTAAGCAGCCGTCGATATTTCTTTTAATATATTTAAGCGTAAAGATACGCTAAAAACAGAAAAGGAATAATATTATAATCTAAGGGAATCACGTGTGTCTTAGCTGTAAGGCTCGGCAGCTCTGTTATATAAAAAAGCTAAATATTAAAGGGATCTTAAAAGTAAAAGGGTTTTTAAGAATCAAGTAATTCTTAAGAGCACGGCTCTTAAAAGCCGGCGGGCTCCCGGGACTTATTATTATTATATTATTATTATATAAAATAAATAATTAAACAACTAATTAGCCCCTGAAATACGCGATTAAAAATCACGTGACATACTAGCTAGCTAAACGAAGCTTACGAGCTCTCGCGCTTAGTTAGCTTATCTAATAAAACTTATATTTAAAACTAAGGTTTTATATAAATATAATAGTTTCTTAAGTAATAAAGCTTCGTGCTTAAATTCATATAACAGTTTAACTATTACTTGTAATGTCTTAATTTCAATTAAGAATTAAAAACCTTGTGATTATACTTTATCTAAGAACTTAATTTACCGACTTGTACGCCGAGTACTAGTCAGAATAAGAAACGTTATTATACTCGGACCACGATTATAAAGCTAATATCTTAACTTATAATAAAGCACGAGATATTAAAATAATACGATTACTTTTGCGGTTAATAAAATTAAATTAAGAAAAGAAAATAACTAAACTGTTTTATACGATTCAGTTCTCGTTTTTACTCTTAAAGTTATAATAATTAAAAACAAACGGTAATTTAAATAATTAATGGCTTAGCTGGACCTCGTGAAACTGTCTCGTGAAGCCTCTTTACGTAAATTAGCAAATCTTTTCTAATCTTAAGCCGAATATTATAGTTTATATAATTAATAAACTACTTATTTTTTAATTTACTTATATACTTCTTTATAAAATATCGACTCAAAGAACCTGGGTTCGTGTACTCGGCGACCCTCTCGCTTATTATTAAGTACAGAGTTCTAATACAAATAAAACATACTTTAAGCCTCTTATTAGTTCTGATAAAAAATATTACTTTACGGAATGCGATAAGTCCCTACCCCACTATTCCGGACACCCCCCCATTCCGGACACCTTTTAAGGCAAAAACAGCGGTTTTTGCACTTTTATAACTCTACGAATCCTTAATTAAATTAAATAAAATTTTAAATCTAGAATATTTATATATATACAACCTCGATTATTTACTTTAAGCTAGTTTCAATCGGGTAATTCTCGTTAATTTAAAATTCAAAAAACACCATATAAAAGTGACTAAAAATAACTTTTAATTTTATAGTTATAAGTACTTGAAATTAATATATATAATAATAAATAGAGTCCTTATAATACTTTTTATATTACTAAGTAATTCTATTAGTAGTTATATTGTAATTTTAAAATAACTGTTTTATAAGGGTCTAAACAAGTCTATTCTAATGTATATTAATAACTACTAATAGAATTATCTAATAACTAAAAATCTTAAAATTAATAGTCTTATCGGTTATAATCGTCCTCTTTTAAAGCATTTATATTCGCTTAATCATAAATTAATTTTAGTTACTTTTGTATAGTGTTTTTTAAATTTTAAATCTAAGAGAATTGCCCGATTAGAACTAGCTTATATATTATATTTAAAGTAATATATATATAAATATTATATATTATTATTTTTATAAGTTTTTATTAACGTTTTATGAAGATAGTATCAAGTGAAAATCGTTGATTTTGGTGTAAAGGGTGTCCGGAATGGGGGGGTAGAGACTTATCTGACTTAGTGGCTTGCACGAGAAAGCTGATAACCGTGCCGAGAGAACTACGCCGAATATAGCGAGACGGTGTCTCCTCTTTTATATCGCAATATAACGTAACCGCGTTAATAACTGTGATTCTCTATTATAATTCCTATTTGAGTAACTTCTTAAGTAAAGTAAAGATCGCGTTTATTAAGTTAAGCTGCTTTAGTAATATATCTACTCGGATTAAAGTATCTCGTATATTTTTATCGATTATTATACTTAACAATTACCGTTCGCTATTTTTAACCGATTGCTTTAACTTATATTATTTCTTAATATTTTTAAAAAGTTTTCTTCGCTTCCGCTGCTTCTTATTATATAATCGCTTAATAGCTTTTTAAAGCTTATTATCTTTCTGGCTCCCGATAGGAGCGTTAGACAAATCGTTAACTCGTTTATGCAGTTTTAAAATATATAAAAAGTTATTTATAAACGCAGTTTGTTTCGATGTTAGCTTCCGCGAGCAACGGGGTCGATCGAGCGGCTTATAAAGCATACAAACCGCATTAAGTCCTTTTAAATATCTAATCTTCGATACACGCCTTAAAAATCAATGTTAATATTATTAAAATAATATTTCAAGAACATATTAATACTTATATATTATAAGATTTTATTTTAAAGCGAATCGCTAATATCCGCTATTTAAAAGACTTTAAGTTAATATAATACTTAAGTAATAAAGAATCGGGCACTTACGACTTTTATTTAACTTTTTAATTATATTATCTACGAAGTTATAAAGCTTTAACACTTAATTAAAACTAGTGATCTCGCCTTTTACTTTTATCTGGTATCGTACTAACTTAAATAAAAGCCATAGCTCGCGAGTAATACGAACGCTTTATACTTCACGAACCGCCGTTTATCTCGTTTTATAATAGTAATAACTGCTTATTAAGTCTTTTAAGAACTTTAAGATTATATAACTTTTTCGGATAATTAATACTTAACGACTTAAAAACGCGAGCTTTAAATAATATACCGAAAAAAAAGATATACTATAATAAGGCGTATATTCAGAATCAGGGTGTTGCCTTAGGTAACCTTAGTTACGAGTCTTAGCGAGCTCTCTTCGCTTATAAGAGCTCTCTTCCACTTATAGAATTAGAAGAATTAAAGACTTTTTCCACCTTAAATATCAGCTATAAGTGGCTTCTTATGTTTTACTCCTAGGTTTAGTAACCTACTTAATTTATATTATCTCCAGGTCTTTATATCTAGTAATTTATATAAGGAGAAAAATCATTAGGATTTTGTTCTTATATAACTTATATAAAGGTATCTTATCTTATATTTAGAATTATTACGATCTAAAATTAATAATAATATTAATAGTTTTATTTCTGCCCTTAGTAAGCTGAAAACCCCTTACCTTAGTATTAATAGAAGAGAATAAGTTAAAAGACTTATAATATGATTAATACGAAAGCTAGAGTAGATCTCCTTATCTTAATAAGACTAGTATAGGCTTACTACTATTAAACTTAATACCTTAAGGTAGCTTCGGAAATTAAGTTTAGCTACAAAAGTACTATAGCTTTTCCTAAAAAGGAACAGGTACTAGGACCTTAGAATAAAAATCGATAGTCTAGAACTAAAAACCTGGGACCCCTCTTAGACTAATATCTTAAGTTAACTATAAAGCTTAGTTCTAAAGATAATTTTAATCCTCCTACTTATTTTAAATACTCTATTATAATTACTAAGATAGAATCTAGCTTAGATTTACTACTAAGTAAAAACCTTAGATAAGAAGAGCAGAAAGTTACTTATAATCTCAGATTATCAGTTAACTTAATATAAAAAGTATATTAATTCTTCTCTTAATAAAAAAAATCGAAAATTAATATCTTTATCTCTTTACTTATTCCTAGAACTTTTAGGAGAATTATTAAGTTTTAGTAAACTAGTACTTAAGCTTTTTAAAACTTATTAAGTTCTTTCTTTATTTAATATTTCTAATACTTCTAAAGAACTAAGCTTCTTAATCTCTTAAGACGAATTATTCTCTTTTATTAAACTTTACTTTAATTAGAATATAGCTGACTTATTAAAATAGGACTTACTTTAGTTAATAAAAGGTAAGATACCTTTTCCTAGGTCTAAGGGAATACCTTTCTTTATAGAAGCTAATATTTCTGATTTCTTAGAATAGTACGAAGAAATCTGTGATAATTATTTTATCTCTGCTATAAAACAGGTTCTTTATCTTCCTTACTATTACAATAGTACTTATAAGGATATAGTTAAGACTATACCTAAGTAGAAGAAGTATAAAAACTAAGATATTCTCTTTAAGGCTTTAAAAGCTGAATTCTAAGAGTATAACTAATAGTAAATTAAGGATACTATAAAATTCCTCTAGGAGTTTATAATAATAAGTAAGACTAGTAAAGACCTTAAGAACTACTATTAACTTTATACTTAAATATCAGAAGCTCTCTTATAGAAGGAGGTGCTTAGTAAGGTAGACTAAGGTTAATTATTCCTCCTTAGTATTCTAAAAGGGCTTAGGAATAAGCTTATTAAGTATTATAAGGTCGATAATTCAGCTTCGGAAACTTATAAGAAGTATAAAGAATTCCGTAACAATATACTTAAATTAGTAAAGAGCAAGTAAACTATTAAAGTACTTTAGTAAGAAAAGGCCTTAACTACTAAGTATACTTAGGAAATTTAAGACTTAGTTAAAGAATATACTTTATATCTTATTATAATAGAAGCTACGAAAAAGAAGCTTATAGTAGTACCTTTTATAAAGTAAGCAGTTACTAAAGTAAAGAAAGAAGATTTAAAATAGATAATTTTAAATTTCACTAATTTGAAAATTAATAGACTTTATAATAAGATTAAGAAGTTTATAACTAATATATAAATATAATATACCTCAGAATTTAGATACTAATATAAGAACGCCCCTTAGTAATTTTACTCAGAACCTAATTACTTAAATTATACTTAATAAGATATATGAAGTAGCTAAGTTAATATAGGTAAAGGTATAGAAGTTAATATTATAAGATATAAAGGAAGGCTAAGAGTTTATAATTTCTATAAGGGAAAGTTTAGGGCAGAACCTTATTAGTTTAAGGATAAATACCTAATCTTTTACTTCTATATTAATAATAGGGTTTATTATATTAATAAGTACAAAAAGCTTTGTTACAATTTAAATAAAGAAGGAGCTGAAGAAGCGGTTAAAAAGTATAGGATAGTATAAGTTAGTATGATTAGACTTAAGACTATTAGAATAGAGTAGGACCTGGATTTAGAAGCTTAAAAGAAAAACTCTCAGATCTATACTATTATAAAGCCCCTTATTTACGATACTAAGTTAAACTTAAAAGTCGTAACTAATCCGGGTAAAAAGATAATTACTACTATCTATATATCTAAAGATACAAAACTTAGATAAGTAGAGATAAATACTAGTATAAGAACTAGGTAAGCTTTCTAAGTAAAGTATAGAAGCGAAGAGTAGAGTAAGAGAGAGATTATAGAGTTATTTTAGATAGAGCGAATTAAGAGTCTAAATAACTTAAGACCGCTAATAATAATTAGAAGATAGACGATATAAATAGTAGTCCTAGAGTAGAGATTATTAAGGAAGGTACTAGGGCTAGGAGGTAAAAGAAAACAGGCTAGCGAAAAACTATTAAAGTACTAAAACAGAAGAAATTCCTTAATAAATATATTACTTCCTTTACTTAAGAGAATATAATTAATAATATTATAAATTAGGACTTAAAAGTAAAGATTAAGGACCTTTATAGCCTATAGGCTCGATAAGATAAGATAATGAATTAGATTATTCTCTTAGTACTAATTAAAGAGGACTCCGATATTCGTATTAGTTTAGTTAAGAAGGATAAAATCAATAAACCTAAGTCCGGTACTCTTAATACTATAGATATTAGTAAAATTAACGTAGAAAATATTAAGACCCTTGCGAACTTTATTACTAAATAGGATGAAATAATTAAGAACTATCTAGAGCTTATTATATAAACTCCTAAAATATAAGTAGTAGTCGCGAGGAAAATCAGGGTTCGAGCTATAGTAGACTCCGGGTCTGAAGTTAATATTATTAATAAGGCTATTACTAAAGTAGCTCGACTACTTATTATTTCTTATAAGACTATAACCTTCCGAACTATTACTAGAGATTAAGTAACCTTTAATAGGAAGATTAAGAATATTACTATTAATATTAGGGGTATTAAGAACTATACTGATTTCTTTATTATTAAGGATACTAGTTATAACTTATTACTCGGAATACTATTTATTCTTAAGAGCTACTTAGGTTTTAAGTACCCTAGTAATAGAATAATAATTATAATATTTATAAATGTAGCTTATATAAGGACTAAGTAAGTTATTATTACTAGAGACTCTACTGATATTAGAGATAGATCGGAAAACGCTTAACTAGTATACGTACTAGGGTAAGTACTAGTATAGAGAGAAACCTAGATAGCTAAAATAGAAGGTCTTTACTTCTGATCCGGAATCATAAGTTAAGGTAAAGGGATTTATAGGAATTACTAGCGCTAGGTTACTAGATTAGGATATAATAAAAAGAAAATAGTAAAAAAACTATAATTAGACTTATAAGCTAGGATTATAAGTAGTTATAAGCGAAATATATTCGATTTAATTAGACTTAAAAGGCAGAGAGTTTATGTTTTTTATTAATAAGAATCCTTTACTATAAGCTAAAACTAGAATTATAAATATTAATATACTTTATAAAAAGAAAGCAGATAAGATAAAGCTAATAGATCTAAGGACTTTAGATAGAAATATACCTAGGGAGATTAATAACTAGTTTAAGTAAGATAAGAAAGTATAGTTACTTCGACTTAGGGGACTATTTATAAATTATATTACTAGCTGATTTTCAAATAAAGAGCTAGAATACTAGCTTATATAGGAAATATTTAACTAATTAACTATTAGTAAGTAGTTAATAATAGAAGAATAGGAATTACTATTCTAAATACTACTAAATTATAAAAGAGCTTTAGCCTTTAACTAGATATAACTTAATAAGATTAGGGAGGAAGTTACCTTACTATTAGAGATTAAAACTATACTATATAAAGCCTGATAAGAGAAATCATTTCTAGTCTTAAAAGCTCTCTTAGAGAAAGTAATTTCTATACTTAAAGAATATCTGAAGTAAGGAATTATGAAATTATACTATAGTTTATACTAGAATAAGTGGTTTCTAGTTATAAAGAAAGAGAAAAAGGCCTTCTAACTAATTATAGCTATTATTAAAATAAATAGAGTCACTATCTGAGATACTAATATTCCTCTGAATATAGACTAGTTTTCTATGAAGTTTACTAGACTTACGATAGCTTCCTTAATTAATCTATTCTCTAGGTATAATTAATTTATATTAGATATACGCTTATAAGATATAATAGTAATTCATACTCTACTAAGCCTCTTTTATATAACTAGACTACCTTAAGAAGCTATTAACTCTATAGCTTAGTTTATTCGAGTTATTTATAAGATTCTACTTAATTATATCTTAGATATTATACTATTATATATAGATAATATTAGAATTAAGAATTCTACCTTATTTTATAATAATAAAGAAGTCCTACTAGGGATTCAGAGGTTTATTATAAAATATATCTAAAATCTAGATAAGGTCCTAGTATACTTTAAGTAATTAGAAGCTACTATTAGACCTAAATCCTAGTATTACTTACCTAGACTCAAAATTATAGGATTTATTACTAATAGTAATAGATAGCGCTCTAAAATAGCAAAAGTATTAAAGATTTAAGAATAAGAGAGGTATAATAATATTTCAGAAGCTAAGGCCTTTATTAGAATTATGATATATTATTAGCTGTAAATTAAAAATTTCTTAATTATTATAACTTTAATATATACTATAATATAGAAGGGAGTTATATTTAACTAGCAGAACCCTTAGAAGTAAGCTATATAGTAGCTTAAGGACGCGCTACTTAGTACCTTATCCTTAGTTAAGATTAATTATAGTCCTAAAGTAAGCCTTATTATACTTATAATAAATACTAGTAAGATTAGTTAAAGAGCTATCTTATAGTAGCTTAATAATTAGAAGAAGAGATATCTAGCGTGATTTAAGAGTAGACTCTAGAACCTTATAGAAAGTAAGTATAATATAATAAAAAGAGAATACTAAGAAGTTCTAAAAGCCATAAAGAAGATATAAAGTAAACTCTACAAAATATACTTTATTCTTGAAATAAATATAAAAGTTCTTATAAAATAGTTAAATAGAGTAGCTAGTAACTTACTTAAGATATTACTTATAAATTAGATTACCTAGATATACTTAATGGACTTTAAAATTAAATATATCCTAGGAATAAAGAATACTACTACTAATAAGCTATTATAACACGAAAAGAAGTACCTCTTAAATATTAATAAGAATAACAAGGAAGATATTAATAAGTAGATTTCAAATAAACTTAGCTTAGTCTTAATATTTATAATTTCCTTTAAATAACTTATAAGCTAAGATCATAAGTTAATAAGACAAATTCTGCGGCTAAACTACTCTAAAGAATCAGAGTAAATTACTAGGTTTCTTTACTTATTAAAACAGCTAAGAATAATTAAGTTAAGTAACTATAAGAAATTTAAGAGTCGAGCTCTTTAGTACTTTACTTAAGACAGGTATCTCTATTAAAGAGCTAATAACCGCAACTAAGTATATCTTATTATTAAAGGTAAGCTCAAATAATTCAAAGTTATTAAGGAGTATTATAATAAGAGAGGGTATAGAGGTGCTAAATCGACTTTTTTTCGCCTTTTAAAGTGATTCTTTTAGGCTAGTTTTTACGAAGATTATAAGGCCTTTTATAAAAGTTGTGAAGTATACTAGAAGAGATAATTTAGTTATAAAGAGAACCTGCTATATCTGACTTAGTTAACTAGGTTATTTGAATATATTAGCTTAGATATTATAAGAGTCCTTATACTAGATAATAGAAAGAAATACTTTATTTTAGTAAAAGAGAACTTATTAAGATAGATTAAAAGAAGATTACTTATAAGGGCTAAATCTGCTGATATTACTAAGTTCTTATAGGAAGAGGTTATCTGCTAGTATAGACTTTTTAGTAGACTTATAGTTAATAAGGGACTTAAGAATAAGAAAATAGTATAGGAATTTATATTGAAATATAGTATTAAAAGAATCCAGATCTTAGCTTATAATTCTAAAGCTAATAGGAATATTAAGTGTACTTATTAAGATATCTTAGATAGCTTCTCTAAAGTAATAAAAGGAGGTTTTTATAAATAGATAAATAAATTTCAGAGTATTCTCTTTACTTTAAAAATATTAATCTATTAATTAATTAAGGTAATACTATTCTTTTTACTCTATAACTAAGAGGCTATTTTACCCTTAGAAAGTAAGTTTCCGGTTTAGAGAATAATAGATTATAGTAAGGTCTATATTATAGGAGATCTTTTAGCTCTTTAAGCTCGCTAACTAGAACTCCGGAATAAAAATATCAAAAATATTATCCTTTATAAGAGAAAGTATTAGGAAGCTATAAAAGAGATATAAGACTAAATACGAGTCCTTAAAGCTAGGCTAATTATAAAGAATAACTTAGTTCTGATCTGTAATATATAGTAATTAATTAATCTTTTAGTAGATATGAAATTAAAGTACTGATAGCGTAGGCTATATAGAGTCTCTAAAGAGAACTCTCAGAAAAAGTATTATCAGCTATAAGAGCTTAATAGGGTTACTCTTAAAGAAATATTTACTATAAATTAACTTAAATAATTCTTTCAGTGAGACTAAACGCTTTTCCTACTCTTAGAAACTGAAAATAATTTATTAGAATTAAAAGATAATATAGATAGTAATAGCGATTATAAAGAATCAGAGGGTAATAAAACTCTTACTAAAATACTACTAATAGTCCCTTATTCTATTCTATAAGTACTTTTTCCTAGATTAACTACTACTTAATAAGCTAGTTATTATTGATTTCTATATAATTCTTAATTTAGACTACTACTTTTATAAGATAGGGTTATCTTATAAACTTAGTTAGGATAAGATATATATATTTTCTTATATTTACTAGTTTTTCTAAATACTCTTTACTCTTTTTTTAAACAGATTTTCATTTAAAATATACCTTTTTTACTTTATTTCCTTAGTCTTATCCTTATACTCCTTATTATTTTACTCTAAAAAGCACTATCTGTATTTCTTATATAGTTAAAAAGCCTATATATTCTCCTTTATCTACTTAGTTAAATTTCCTTTGTATATAATACTCTTTTCCTTGTATAATTTATTATCTATCTTAGTTGTTATACACGTGATAGCGCTAATATAATTAGTTAAGAAGCGATTAGCTGCTAAGGTTATTTATTAATATTTGTTTACCTAGAGAGTGAATTTAACTACCTAATTAAGTAAGTATAGAATATTTATTATATGTTATAGAACTAGAAAGAACGATCTTAGGCACTAGCGTGATTAGCCTCGCTAAGAGTTTATATATTCTCTGTCTTAGTAGTCTTTCTCTTATAACCTCTACTCTCTTATACTAATTAGTAATAAAATTTTCCTAGTCTGGAAATCGTACTGAAAATCTAAATTTGAAAGTTAATAATTAAAAATCTATCTAAATTTCACTTATAAGCTAGCTTATAAGTTGAATTTATTATTAAAAATAGCGCCTAGATCTACTCTCTTAAAGAATACTAAGGATTTAACTAGTGATCTTAGCTTAGGAGTTAAGAAGCACCGAATATTAAATAAAAAAATTAAGAAGTTCGTAACTATTATCTTAAGTAATAATAAGCTTAATATAGTTATTATAAGACTTTCTAAAATATTAACTAAAGGAAAAGAAAAAGAAGTAGCTAAAATAACTAATAATCCTAAATCATAAGTTAGTTTAAGACTAGAATAGCAAGGAAAAGTAATTACAGAAATATCTAATATCAAGGAATTACTTAATAGTATTAGCCTAGAGACACGGGCTATACTAATTACTTAAAGTAACGTGTATCTAAAGAAGTACTTAGAGAAGAAGGATAAAGTTCTTATGAACTAGTGAGAAATATCTTAAGAATATCTAGTAAAAGAGGAAAGCTTTAATACTAAGGCTTTTATAGAATACTATTATATCTTAAAGGAGTATATTAACGTAGCCCTAAGTTAAAGAGATAAGAAGACATAAAATCTTAATAAAATTACAAAAAACTAGACTACTAATCGTAAGAAGATATTTATCGTAGAATACTTAAGTACTATTAGTTTAAATTAATCGATAACTAACCTTAGTATATTATTTATTAAAATCCCTACTTTTTTACAAGTCCTACTAGCTTTAAATAAGTATATTATTAATTATACTTAGGTACTAAAAGTTATAAAAAACACTATGTTAAGAGACTAAAAAGATATTAAGCTTAATTCCTATACTCTAAAACACTACTAAGAACACTTAGATAATACTAACTTCTTTACTTAGATCACTATTCTACTAACTAAATATAAATTATATTAGATTAGTCTTAAAGTATCTTAGTATAGCCTTTTTATTCCAGCTACTTAAAATAATACCGGATCTAATAGAGATTTCTCAGATAAGGACTAACTAACTTAATTCTTTATAACTAACACTAAAGAAGTAGAGGCTAAGATTATTGAGTAAATAGCTGCAAACTAAGCTAATACTCCTATACCTATTAGTAGTCCTACCCCTGCTATAACTATAAATAGTTCAGCTGAAACTTCTACTACCTAAACCTAGTAAGAAAGTCTAGCACTAGAAATAACTAATAATCTAAGCTTATAAGTTGAAAGTACTAAAAAATCGCCTGAGCTAGTAATAAATCCAAAAAAGGATACTGACCCTGCCCCTTTAGAGAGCTAGGAAGCTAAGGTACTAGATAATTAGTAAGAGATTAGTGAACTAGAGTAACTTATTAATTCTACTATAGAACTACCTAAGGTAAAGGAAAACTTAAAGAAAACCACTAAGCTTTCTTTAATAATATAAGATTATTATATATTAGGTGATCCTAAAATAACTAATAATCTAGGCTTATTAGTTAACCTTAAGGATCTTAAGCCTAAGTTCCTAACTTCTATTAACCTTACGAAAGAGAATCCTAAAGCTACTCTAGTAATTAAGACATTATCTCTTAAGGGTAAAGAAAAGGCTATTATCGCGATTAATAATAATAGACTTAATATTAAACCTCTACTTATAGTCCTTTAAATACCGAAGGAATTCTAAGAGTATATTACCTAATTTTATAATTAGATACTTTAAGAATTACGAAAGCGTTTTAATTCCCTTATTATTACTCCTAATATTAAAGTAGTTACTTAAGAAAAGACTTTAGTTTATATTAATTAGATCTTCGACCTTATTCGATTCGAATTTCCTACTACTACTATTCTTAATAATATTACCTAAAAGGATAAATCAACTTATGATTCTAAATCACTAGTTAAAATACCCCGAGCCCTAAAGGAATAGTATAGCGTTAATAAAGTTAAATTAGATAAGGAGACTTATAGCTATAAGGTTCCTATTTATATTAAGAGAACTACTAAGTATAGCGATCCTTTTATTATAAATATACCTTTTACTAAACGTTTTTACTTTATTAAATACACTATAGACCTATATTCTCTTAAGATAAAACACGCGAACTTTATATATGAATTCTATATCAGAAAGTATAGCTAATACTATAGACTAGTAGACTAAATAAAGTTAAGTTATCTTACGAGTTATTTCAGTGTTATTAATCTAAATCTAAGAGGTATAAATAAACTCCGATTAGATCCTAAATAAGCTAATATCTTCCGGAAGAATCAGGACGCTATTAAAGTAAAGGAGAAATAATACCTAGGACCCTCTAACTTCCGCTCTATCTTAGATATTAAGAATAATATCGCTATATTACTAGAGAAGATTTATAAAGGTATTACTACTAAGGGAGCTTAGACTAAGTTCGAATTTATTAGTATATTTACACCTAAAAGCCTATATACTACGTCCTACTTCCTAACGAAGGAAAAGAAGACTAAGCCTTCCTTATTCGAAATCATGTAATAAGAACTGGCTATATATAAGTTTTACTACCAGGACCTTAATTCCACGAAGCTAGCTACTTTATTCCTTTATAGTATAGTATATTCTATTACTTAGTAAGTATTACAAATAGATCATAGATTATACCTAGCTTATCTTACTACTTATGGCGATAGTAAAATTTATCTTATAGCTTATCTAAAGTTCCTTATTTTCATAGGAACTAATAAGAAAGTTAAGAAAGTCTATTACACTAATACTAATATTAAGGATCTTATTAGTGATCGAAAAATAAGAGGTGATCTTAGATCACTAGTTAATATCTTATATAATTAGTGTCTTAATCTTCAACTCTTTTTCCCCTTCGAATTCAGTCTTAGCTAGATTAATACTTATTTATATAATTACAAAGGTCTTAATATTATCACTTAGAAAAAGACTTAGAGATATTTTCATCTAATTAGCTAAAATCCTAAAAGCTCGCTTAGAAAGTATAAGACTTAATTTAGAAATTAAACAATCTCGATTAAGACTAATAAGAACTATCCCTATATATCTCTAATATACTAATAAGAAACTATTCTTAATCCGTAGGTCGGTGACTATAGTATTATATCCTAACTAGTAGTTTTCTCGAATAATTACATCGCTTTAGTTAATAAGAATACCTTTAAAAATAGTGTAAAGGTATCTAACTTAATACTTGCTATTCTAAGTCTTAAAAGTCCCTTAACTCCTTACTTT
Organism: Cadophora sp. MPI-SDFR-AT-0126; assembly: GCA_020747065.1. Lineage (NCBI taxonomy): Eukaryota > Fungi > Ascomycota > Leotiomycetes > Helotiales > Ploettnerulaceae > Cadophora > Cadophora sp. MPI-SDFR-AT-0126. The sequence continues at coordinate 123,932 of JAGMVK010000006.1, forward strand.
ATAACTCCGCTTCCTTTATATACTCCTTTTATAGCCGCTATTACTATTACTAGACTAGGACTGTTATCAGAAGCTCTCGCTAATCGACTACTATAGACAGAAGCTTCTGTTTTACATAAGGCTAATGAACTTATTACTATAAAGGATACTAATTGTATTAAATACCTTAAAAAGCATAAAATAGAATAACTTACGATTACTACTAAAGCTTAGGAAGTTATTCGAGAAATAGAAGAGCTAGCTTATAGCGAAAAATCATAGATTAAGTAATCCTCTCTTAAAAGTAGACTACCCTTAAATAATATTATAGATAGAATTCTTAAGTTAGAATAAGATAGTAAAGATAAAGAGAATCATAAGAAAAGTCTCTAAGAACAGACTTATTAGATTAAAGATAACCTTAAAGCTAAGGAGAAGGATAACTTACTTAGTAATAAGGAAAATAATAATCTAGAAATCAGCTCTAATATAACTAGCGATCCTGAACTATTAGTTAGAAGAGAAGAGAAAGCTAAAACTTATAAAAGTGCTCTTTTAGATAAGGACGTTAGAAGCGTTTCAGAATTAAAGCGTCTTATTAAAGAAGATTATATTAAACCTACTAGTAATCCGGATTCACTAGTTAACCTTAGTAAAAAGAGAGCTAAAGGTTATAACTTAGAGGAAAGCTCCTAACTTAAAAGTAGTATTACTAAAGAAGACCCTACTAATTTAACTCTTAATCCGGGATTAGGGGTTATCTAAAGTACTAATAGTAGTTAAGAGATTAGCTAATAATTAAAAGAGGAACTTCGCATAATATAAGATATTAATAATAATTAAACTACTAACCCTTTTAGTATTAGCGAGTAAGCTAAAAGATAAAATAAACTAGCTACGCTTCGTACTCTTAGATCAGAGACTACTAATATAGAAGGCAGAGATAAGGTTTAAGAAGTTGGTAATATTAGTTATAATACTACGCGAAGAGAGAGATTTCTTAAGAGACTTATCGCCTAAGAGTAAGTTTTAGGATCTAATAATACAAGTAAGGGAGATAATATTAATAAAACCGGGCTTACTACTATAAAAAGAGCTATATAAGAGGCTATGATTTAATAAGCTTAGGCTATAAGTGTATAAGCTTACTCTTAAACTCTAATACTTAAGTTAAAGTTTCGGCTAATTATACCTCAATTAACCCTAGTAAAGACCGCGCCTCTTTTTACTCTTACTAAAGACTCTTATATAACTTACACGAATTCGGGATATCCTTTAAGAAGTTCTATAAAGAGTATCTCTTATATCTTACTTAATATTAACCTTAGAGAAAAGGAAGAGGACACTTACCCTCCTCTAAAGAAGAGCGGAGGAAAGTGTAAAGCTAGAGATTCTATAGAATTAAAGAAGGTAGTAAAGAAAGTAAAGAAGACGAAGAGCGCTTAAGTTAAGGAACTAGTAATAGAGTACTTGTAAATTTAGATTACAAGTAAAATTAAGCTATATATTAAAGAGTAAAAATAAGGTAATAATAAGGTTTAATTCCTTTTTAAAAGTAATACTATAGTATAGGTAAGAGTAGAGTTATCTTTTTCTTTTCCTTTACTTTTTCCTTCTTTCCTATACTAAATATACTTACTCTATAATCCTCTTATAGCAGTATAGCTAGGAATTATAGTTTAGGGCGACTACTAAACTTAGTTAGAACAGATGTAATAAGGCGTATATTCAGAATCAGGGTATTACCTTAAGTAACCTTAGTTGCGAGCCTTAGCAAGCTCCCTCCGCTTATAAGAGCTCCCCTCTACTTATAGAATTAGAAGAATTAAAGACTTTTTCCACCTTGAATTTCAGCTATAAGTGGCTTCTTATGTTTTGCTCCTAGGTTTAGTGACCTACTTAGTTTTGCGTTATACCAGCTCTTTAAAATAGTATTATTTTAAGTCAATTTAGTTGCTAAAGAATCATTTATTATATAAGTTAGTAAAAATATTTATAAATTAATTAATAAGAGAGTAATATATCTTCGTTAAGATTATTTAAAATTCTAGCTATATTAAACGCTTTATGTTAAGTTTTATAATGCGCTATATAATTAGAAGTTAAGTAATTTACCCTTTAATTTAAAAAGGTTTTAATATTTATTTTATTAATATATTTAATAATATAATTTAATGAAGGTTACTTACCAACAACTAGGATATAAGCATTTAATAGTAACAGTTTAATAATTTTCTGGCTTTCGGGCTCTTTTTTAGGCAAGTCTAAAACCTTAGAAAATAGCTTTTTTTTTAAAGATAAGAGGCTGCTCTTCAATATATGGGAATTAAGCGAGCCAATCAGAATGAGAGGAAGCGCAGTAGGTCTAACACGTGATTGGAGACAAAGTAAATTGCTTGCTTGCTTAAGAAAAGAGCTATAAGAGCTCTTTAGTAGTTATATATATAATATTAGCTTCTCTAGAAGCTTCGATGACTACGTAATCAACTTTTCTAGAAGCTTCGACTACGTAATCGAATACAAGAGTAATTTCCGAGCCGCGTAAGCAATGGAGATTACTTCGGCTATTCTCTAGCGTAGAATCGGCACAAGTTACTAAAGTTAAAATCTAACACTAAGATTCAATTATCAAAAAAATTAACCCCTTAAGTCTCGCGGCTTTTACTAAAGCCCTTTATTTCTCTTTTAACTATCAAATAAACCCAATTATAAATTTTAATAAGAAAAAAGCCTCGGCTAATTGTAAACGCTAATAAGTAATTCTTCTTTTAAAAAACGTTACTATCTTCTAATAAATTTAAATAATTTAACGAAGACGAATATTTTATTAGTTACGAATATATTATTTATTAAAACAATAAGTTAATAAACACGGGCTACGGATTAATCAACAATTGCTCTCACGTATTCGATACTAAGATAATCGAAGTATAAGAAAAATTAAAATACGCGGTTATATAGCCCTCACGCCGCCACTAACGATTATAGCTTTATATTAATAGTATTTTAATTATTTAGTATATCTGTAAAAATGTATCGAGCTCGTTATAATAAGATTTTTATAATATTCAAAACGTTATATAATTATTAAAAGCCCGAATTAAATAGTTACTAAATTATATAAATATTAAAAGCAATAAAACGGCCGATAAACTAGTCGATATTAGCGCTAAAAAAAACTTTTATAAAACGAGGGACTAATTTTTCTCTTTATTTTAAATAATATTCGCTCGGTATATAATAAATTAAAAAGATAAGTATAAAGCCCTTAATAAGCAAAATGTAATATTATATTATCGGCTTAATATAAATAATAAGAACTTAAGTATTCGGTAAAATTACTATTAAAACTAAAGCTCGCACGTATTATACTTTACCGTTTATTCGCCCTCCGAACTTCTTATAACAACTTCTTTTAATATTATATTAAATACTGTTATAAAGATATTAAACTCGAATACTTTTATAAAAAGCATAAAGCCCCCGAATATATTATATACTATTGCAAATTACAAGTATCTCTGCTTTTTAATTAATAGCCCGCACGCTTTAATTTTCTTCTTTTAATTAATAGAAAAAAAATCAATTATTTAATTAGCCTTTTAGTTTTACCGTAACGCTTCGTCGACTTTTTAAACGTAACAGAACTTTATTATAAAATATATCCCCGATAAAAGCTAATATATTATAATATTATATTTTAAAAACTTCGAGATATCGTAATACCCTCTCGGGGGAATTTTGTTTTATATTATACGATTACTAGGGGACTTTCTTTTATAAGTGTCTAAAAGTTTACTTTAAAATCATTTTCCTTTTATTAATAGTCTTTAATTGTAAACCTCGTTACTACAAATAGCTTTAAATCTAGATTTTCGATTATAAATTATACGCTTTTAGAGTAAAATTCGAGAGACACTCTCTACTTTTTATTTTGTGCTTATCCCGTAGTAGGGGAAAGGTCTTAGTCAAACGACCTTTTAGACGGTAATTGCGCTTCTAATTTGCTTCCTAAGGCTGTCTTATACGTAACTCTTTAGCATAGCACGTCCCTATACCCTTCGGGAGGTTTCTAGGGCGATGGGCTTCGCCCACACCCGCCGGACGTAAACTAATATCATCATCATCACCTAATTTTAAGTTGAAAATCGAACAAGAGTTATTGTATCACCAACACACCAATTACAAGTGACCTAGCGTAAGGTCACGATACTAGACCGGATCGCGGGGCTGGGCCGCAGTCGCTTCTCGAGATATATAGAGTCTTCAAACCTGTTGTTGAAAGCCAAGGTCGCACAAGGCTTTGGTCGTGAGGCTCGGATATTGTTCAACTTCAATACGAAACCTTTCCAAGCAACCATCATGCGCGCGCTTGGCTGTTCACTCGCGCTCGACCCATCCTCCCTTTAACGTCCGCTCTCCTCTCCCGCCGCGCCTTCAACGATCCCGTTGGGATATACCTCCAAGAAATGTGCTACCCCATCTTCAACAACAACTCCAGAAGCGCCACTCTCCACCTCACATCCCCAATAAAAATATCCTCTCTCGCCAACTCACCTTTTCCCTGCGAACAAGATCTTTACCTCCAACAAGTCTGCGCCGCTAACGGAACAACCGTCAACGATTTCCTCGCAGAACAACAATGTCTCTGTCAAGGATCCTACTTCACCGCCGCCGCCAGCTGTGAGAATGCTACCTCGCTCACGGCTACCAATTATTCACTGCTGAAGAATCGGCTGGCAATATCTCGACATTGAGTGTTGCGGAATGTGCACCGACTCCACCATTCCAACCATTCAGTAACCTATTGCCGGTGGCCAATCTTACGAGTATCAGTTTGAGTCCATTGTTGACTCTCGGTCAAGATCAGTTCCCGAATATGACTGCTGTGAGTAATTATGCGACAGAGACAGGCAGGGCTACGCCAGGAAGTATTACAGGGAGTGCGACGGCTAGATTGACAAGTTGGACGAATTTTGATGGCGGTCGGTATACGCCGACGAGCACTCCTCCGAATTCTGGAACGGGAAGCGCGAGTAGTGTGAGCGCGACGGCGGCTTCTGGGACAGGTTCTGGAGCTCAGAGTCAGAGTACGAATGCTGCTGCTACGAGGGTGTAGGATTTGTTGCAGGAATGCTGGCTGCGGGAGTTGGGGTTGTGGCTATGTTATAATTTTAATATTAATGATGAGACTCACTTTGATTTATATATTCAATCGTCACAGAAAACTATCGTCCTCCAGTTATTGAAAACTTGCAAAGTGCGACTCGCGAAGGTTTCAGAGGCTTAAGGGGAAGGGAGTTTAGTGACGAAAAGGGGTGTTGATTTATCCAATCCATCAAGCCTCTCGAGACGTCTCGGTTATGCATCCTTTCGGGGACGAATGCAAGCCACCCCCATTGTTGCACGTGAGATTCGCAATTCGAATTCTTGAAGCCTGCTGAGACAATTCAGCCCCGCCTTCTTCACCACATGAAAGCCTTCAATTCTGTGTTTTCGCCTCCTCCATCCACCCTCTCTGCAGGTCTATATATGGCCATACTCATGCACCACAATGGACCCCTTATCTGCAACCACCGGCTGCCTAGCTCTTATCTCAGCCGTGGGAAAGACTGCCTTGGCTATCAGTGACTTCGTTCAAAGCTGTCGCGAAGCCAAAGATGACCTCGCTACCGTTTCTACACAGCTCTCCGAGCTTCAATCCATCCTGAAACTCTTGAAAGATAGCAGTGCCTTGGTAGACGAGGACCCAGATATCAAGCCTCTGAAAATTCAGATCTTGTCCATAATTTCAAATTGCAACGGCGTTCTTTTGGATATCCAGAAGGTATTGAAAGGTCTCACAGGTCGAACGGCATCGATCAAATGGGTTGCTTTCGGGAAGAAGGAAGTGACCGCTCTGCGCGTCTTGCTAGATAATCATCGAGGTTCACTAAGTATTGCAGTGCAGCTCGTCTCCATGTAAGTCGCTTGCTGGGTCAAGTCACGAGTATACGCTGATTTGGAGCGCGAAAAGTTCACATACTACCACGATCCGAACAGACGTCGGAACCATCAAAGAAGACACGAGCCAGATTCCGCAAATCTTGGAAGAATTAGCACACCTTCGAGCTCTGGTTGCCAATTCTGAAGTCTCGGCAGCTACTTCAAATGAGAGTTATGCTTTGCAGAAGAATCTCGATGGGTTGGTCTCGTACGCCGACACAGTTTCCGCGGAAAAATGGCAGGACTCGGAGAAATGGAACTTAAACGTTCCGAAGAGGTAACATAAAGCATGTGTATCTGCATTTCCTTGACTGACAACGCCAGTGCTTCTACTGCTACCGACCAAGCGGAGAGCAGGGTCTCTTCCAAAAGCGACGTCCCATTCTTTAACCACAATATCAACCAAGACTGCTACCAAAAAATGAAGAAAATAGTTCGAGATGGTGAAGAAATAATCTGGGTAGCATTCTCTACAGCAGGTCGAGATGGCTGGAGCATTTTGTGCAAAAGCGGAGCCTACTTCAACCACAACATTCCTGAGCATTGCCATAACGCAATGGCTAAACTCTCGAAAGACGGAGCAAAAGTCAGACGAGTAGCATTCACCTATTCCGGTGAAGGCTGGAGCATCGTCAATGACCGTGGTATTTATCTCAACCATAACATTCCAGACGAATGCCACACAAAAATGGGAGAGTTATCCCAGAATGGCGCGAAGATTATATCAGTTGCGTTTCCTCCTGGAAGGGGAAATAGCTGGAGTATTGCTAATGATGTTGGCGCCTATTGGAACCGCAATATCCCCGATGAGTGTCATGAGAAGATAATAGAGCTGTCGAGAGGCGCGGCAAAGATTGTTTGTGTTGCTTTTCCTGCAAAAGGAGGGAATAGTTGGAGCGTTATCAATGATCGGGGGGATTACTTCAACCGGAACATTCCAGATGAAGCGCACTCGCAATTTGGAACCCTGCCAAATATATGTGGGCCTGTGAGAGTGGTTGCGTTTGACCCGAATGGAAGCGGGTGGTCAGTGATAGCTAGCAGTCGCAAGTAATATCCATCTTGCACTAAATACATATCACTGTGCGAATTTATCAACAGTATCATAGAATGATCTAATGTGCCTGCTTCGGGTATACATGCTAGACTAGAAAGTTTGATTCTTCATGAAGCGCTTTTTGGTAGCTTTTTTGTTTCTACCTTTGTCATTCAGATTCTAGAGCTTTCGTGCTATATATCGCTTCATCTCGTTGAATTGAGCTATTTTATAAACTTGTAGAAATGAGAACTTTATGTTGCAACTAGTCTAAATGTTTACGTTTCATTGAAGGTCGTATTGAACCGCCGTCTAACTTTATTTCCTGCACGATAAGAACTTCTTGTACGGGTCCAGTCGTCCTTTGTCCTTGAAAGCAGGTGGAGGTAGCCTGTAAAGGCACATTCGACGCTTTATCTTTTCGACGCCCCCATGGTGACCGTTGACTTCGTCGCCCCCAGGGGGCTGATGTTGCGTGATGTGCGTTAACGTGCTGTGGCTGGCGTTAGATCTGGTTTGAAAAGCGGTGCTATCGGAAGAACAGATACGGCATACAGTCTATAGATGGATGGCGATGTGCCTCTTACAACATACTTCAACTCCGAGAAGGTTTCCAGGTCCGAGATTTTGAGGGCATCAATTGCGCAGTTCTGCCGCCGTACAACCGTCATCAAGAAATCTCCTGTCTTGAGCGAATAGAGTGGTTTAGCACCCCAAAATAAAGCAGTTGAATAATGCTTATCAAACCCTCCCGTACAGCTCTGGGATTGACACACAAGCTTCAGTTGGCCATGAGGCGGTCGAAGCGGAATTTACCGAGAACCCAGTCACGTGGCACTCTACGAAGACAAAGCCATCTCGAGAAGTCTTCGTCGGGCCAGCAAAGTCGAACTCCCACCTGTCCGTGGTGCTGGCTACGAACCTACGGTTATAATATTATTGCAGAGCCGACGAGAGACGAGCGCATACAGCTGGAGCTAGTGATGTTGTAGTGTGGTATTGAGGTTATTGGAATTTCATTGTCGAGTTTACAAGGTCTTCCGAAGGAGAGGCAAGTATATCCATAACACCAAGGTACCAACTACTACATCGCTAAACTTTCTATAGCATGGATCATATTCTTCGACAGCCTTTGGATGGCTTTCGATTACCGTTTTCAAAACATCCTGGAGCGAGTTTCTCAATTGGACCACCTTTTAACAGAGGAAAATATGTCTATAAACCTTGAAGCGGTACAGGACCAGAGGATTGAACGTGAACAAAACGTTGTCCGCCAAGAAAAAAGAAGGAGAGACTTCTCTATTCATGACACGCTGTCTTGGCTTAATCTCGAAGAGGATGACGACCGACTTGAGATTCTGTCGAGTAAGAGACACGTGGACACTTGTCATTGGATACTCAAGAATGGCTTATTTCAACATTGGAAGGATGACCGAGACAGTGACCCTATTCTCTGGCTGAAAGGCATCCCTGGAGCTGGTAAACAACCCCTCCTCTATTTATCCAGGTCTTGTCAATTAAACAATAAATAGGAAAAACTATCTTGAGTACTTTCCTCATACAGTCTATACAACAGGATCCCGCCATTACGTCTGCGTACCATTTCTGCAACAGTCACACGTACGGCAAGGATTTGCTCGGGAGATTCTTGCGAAGCTTCTCAGCTCAATTATTTGGCGGTAATTTGGAACTCGGGCCCTATATATTAGACAAATATGCGAACAAGGGCTTTTCTCCGACTAAACCGCAAATGCGAGCACTACTCTCCGAGCTTCTAGAGGTGATACCATCTGTCCGACTTATACTTGACGGAATAGATGAATACTCAGAGTCTGACCAAAGAAGTATCCTGACAGAACTCTTGTCTCTTTCAGAGACGTCTAGAGGCCGATGCAAAATCTTGATCTCCAGTCGGGAGAGCCTTCAGATAAAGAAAATCTTGAGCTCCAAGCCAACGTTATCTTTACGAGAATATCATGGGCAGATCCAAGCAGACATTAGTGCCTACTTACACGAGAGTCTTGAGGATTGCCGCGAGAGATTCAGTAATGCGTTGATTGACAGCGTGGAAACCAGGGTCTTGGAGAAAGCTGACGGTTCTCCTACCATCCCGTCATTGATTCGACGATTATTGACCTGTTCTAGGTATGTTTCTTTATGCGAGATGTGCCGTAAAGGCTCTGGAAACTTGCTTCACTGTCCATGAGTTGTTGGAGGATATAACAACGAAATCACGCCGAGATTTAGTCTCTGTGTGAGTCAAGCCCCCGCCCTCAAGTTCCTCTCTCTGACCAACCTAACATAACATAACGCAGGTACGACCGTATACTTAGTCTTATGAAAGCGGATTTGGATGAGGGATTGTGGAATATAGCTAGGCTTATTCTTCAATGAGTATCTTACTCTTTTCGAACCTTGAAATTCTACGAAATTCGAGATGCAATCGTATTTCATAGTCAAGGGGTGGCCCTCGATGAACACACCCGGATACAAGGTGAAAGAATCTTCGATTTATGTTTACCTCTATTAGTAGAGGGGCCTAACCATACTATCGAGTTTTTTCACAATTCTGCCAAAGAGTGAGTTCCCAAATACTGTACTTATCATATGTGATCTGACATCTATAGTTATCTTCTGCACGGGAGAAGCGGTCCCTTTTTGGACCGGAACAAAGCCCACCATAATCTTGCTTTCTCATGTATTAATTACATGAAGTCGTGTCTATGCTTCCTGGACAACAAAACCTCGGAAAAAGCCATCAACAGCCGTGTCGTGAAAGGATTTCATGGATTACACCAGTACGCCAATGAATTTTGGGTTCCATCATCTGGTTCAACATGCAAAGTTTGGACATGCCGCTGAGGTTGAGGATTTGAAGGAGCCACTGAAAGGGATTGAAGAATTCTGGAAGGCGGAGCCTGGCACATGCGCGAGGAGATTACGGTTGAACACAGCTTCGGTAGACAGTATCGAAACCCAGTTGCAGGTGATGAGTTTTCTCCCTCAAGCTCAACGCATGGGACGCGATATTCTTACACTCCGTCGCTTTCTGGCGCAAGGGAATTGTGAGCATGCTGAACCTGAATGTAAGCAAGCAAGCAAGCAGTATTTGTCTTATCTGCTTACAGAGTAATAGTCTTGCAAAACGAGGAGCTCCGTCTAGATCCAACATGGTTTAGCAAAGTCAATCAGCGTTACCAGACCATCGTCCTCTCACTTATTCAAAGTTCGGCAGACAGCCTTCCCCCAGGTGTTAGTTTGCAAGAAGTTGAGCAGTTTCAGCATGTTTACACAAGCTCCGTATATAGTTGTGGCTATTTGCAATGCCCCCACTACTCAGACGGGTTCTTTTCATCTGTGGGTCGTAATATACATGAGAAGATCCATACCAGACCTCTCCGCTACGCGGATTCTTCTTGTGAATTTTATGGAAGAAGCTTTACGAGTCAGATTGGGCTGTTGGAGCACAATCGAAAATATCATCTAGCACCAGAGGACCCAGATGACCAGTCTTTTCCCCAACCCGAGCCTGAAGATGTCAAGGGAGATGTTTCTGTTGGATTTCACGATTCTGGCTATGGTAGCCATGTTCCCACAGACGCTTCAGACCCTTCAATTAAGCCAACTCCTTTGGACTCGGAAGAACTTCCACTTCCCGAAATCAGTAATGAAGAGCAAAAGGATAGCGATACCATATCTCTTGCTTCCTTCACAGATGAGATTAACTCTAAAGTGTCTACTAGAAGGAGCCCAGAGGAGGTCGCTGCAGAGGAGCATTTAGGGTTGCTACTAGCGCAAAACGAAGAGATGAGAAGACTTTACGAGTTTGCAATTTCTCAGATTAGCAAAGAACGACTTATCCAGAACCTCAGAAGACTGCTGAAACAGTACCATCTAGATCTTTGCAGGTTCGCAAAGACTAACTTGGAAAAGGCAACCGCTCATTTACTTCGAAGCCGGTGGAGCAGAGTCAGGATCGCACAAATGATTTCTGAACAGGTGGTACAGCGGAATACCGGAGAAGATCTGGAACAACCACTCGCTGAGGTTCCTCGCAAAATATTAGATCTCGAGGCATGGATTGCCGGAAATGCAGGATTGGCAAATCTCAAGATAGGAGAATCCTTTGATCAAGTGCCTGAAGAATGGAATGGCGCAGAGCCAGCTTACGATGAGCCCTCGGCACTCCGGGAAGATGACAGCTCTGATGAGAGCGACGAGGAAGCTAACCTCTTAACGCATTTACTGCCAAGAATATCGGAAGCACATAAATTCCTCATGGAAGGAGAGTCTTTCCTCAGGCTCCTAACAACCTTCCGGAATTTTTTAATGCCAGCATCCCTCTCCCATCTGACTCGAGTCTGCAGATGGGCAATCCAGAGCATGTTCTAGGTGAACAAGGACGTGGAGGCCGAACAGGTGCCAATACAATCCCCAGACATGGCAGCAGCGGTCATCAGGCTCCCAGAACGGTCGGTTCTGGTAGCCTCTGTCTACGTACCAGGGTGCGACCCCCAGGCATTACGAGACACTTGCCAGAGCCTACGGAAAGCCATCAAGGAGGTGAGGAGGAAAGCAGATACAGTAGTAGAGCTAAAGCGCGAAGGGAATCGTGGCCACGGATTAGGATAGCATCTAAAATGCCTCTTATGTTCATGACTCATTCGTTATCCACCCTTGAATTTAATTTTCATACAAAAGTCAACAGGGATGGACTGTCATCCCTCCTTGCACTACCAACTGCTTCATCAACAAACCCACCACAGAAGGAGCTTCTCGGCTTCCCCCCACTGGCCTTAGCTCCAATATCTCGACGCTAGGTTAGCCACGCTTGTTGCGGTAAGAAGTGACGCTTTAAGCGTGACACTTCACATGATAAGTATAGTGCTCGCTAGGTCAACCTTGACCAGCACCTTACCCCTAATGTTAGATTTAGAATTATCAACTTCTAAAACAATCAATATAATCATACCTTAGATGTTAAACAGCTTTGCTGTACAGAATTAGTTACACACGACACATAGGTACGTGATGATTAACTTACAGCACGCTAACCCTGCCTTCATGTAGGCGAACATTGGGCATTCCTAAGGTGAGGCAACTATTCGCGTGCTTTATACTAGGCTGGGACTTTTCACTGAATTAGGACTAGAAGGAATTGTAGGGCTACTTATGTGCATTACCTGTGTGATGAATCGAGACGCTCACCATTTTCCACTTCTGATCCCGGCTGCTTGAACCTGAGCTTTCTTAGCCCACAAGATCCCATCTTCTCGGGGCCTTTCCTAAAATATTTTCCATGCTTCCACTTTCCAATGGGAGTCGCGGTAAGTTATTGTTCTAGCTTGGCACCACTGGATGGACTCGAGAGAATTGAGGATGCCCCTAAGCCTCATATATGGGATTTCCTCCCCCCGAAACTCGGGGATCCCCACAAACTCTGGGTCGACTTTCAAAGGGGCAATAAGTCCCCACCCCCCCACCCCCCCCCCGTTCCGCGCACCCTTTTATACCAAAAACAGCGATTTTCACTTAATAATATCTTTATAAAACATTAATAAAAACTTATAAAATTAATAATATATAATATTTATATATATATTACTTTAAATATAATATATAAGCTAGTTCTAATTAAGCAATTCTCTTAGATTTAAAATTTAAAAAATACCATACAAAAGTGACTAAAATTAATTTATGATTAAACAAATATAAATACTTTAAAAAAGGACGATTGTAACCGATAAGACTACTGATTTAGGATTTTCAGCTATTATATAATTGTATTAGTAGTTGTTAATATACATTAGAATAGACACTTTTAGACCCTTGTAAAACAGTTATTTTAAAATTATAATATAACTACTAATGAAATTGCTTAGTAATTAAAAAACTGTTATAAGGACTCTATTTATTATTATATATATCTATTTCAAAGTACTTATAACTATAGAATTAAAAGTTATTTTTAGCCACTTTTATATGGTGTTTCTTAAAATTTAAATTAATAAGAATTACCCGATTGAAGCTAGCTTAAAGTAAATATACGAGGTTGTGTATATATAAATATTCTAGATTTAAAATTTTATTTAATTTAATTAAGGATTCGTTGAGTTATAAAAGTGCAAAAACCGCTGTTTTTGCCTTAAAGAGCGCGCGGAATAAGGGGGTGCGCGGAAGGGGGGGGGGGGGGGGTGGGGACTTACTTAGGAAATAACGAAGATTACTTCTTAAAAGGTTTATAATAAGTTAATAAAGCTTAATTAAAGATATAAAAGATTAACTTATAATATTAAAGTATATTAATATAATATTAAAATTAACCTTTAAGAATCGAGGGTAAGAGTAAGGCTTTGCGAAATACTAAAAGTAACTTTTAGTAGTGTATAAACGATAACTTACGATAATAAAGTATTAGAGAATAAAATATATTACAAAGACTTGCGAAAAAAAGCTAAATTTAATTATTTAAGGAAAAGTAAGCAAGGTAATACTTATAAAACGTTATTATAATAGTTAAGTAATAGCGAAAAAGAGATAATAAACTCTATTAACGAAGCCGAAATCGTAGTAAGAGCGCAGAAGACAACTTAAAGAGTATAAGATGCTTAAACGTTAATAGTATTATAACTCTTAGGTATATTAAAGTTAAGGCTAACTAAGCTTATTATTAATTGCTTAAAAGACTTTACCTTAGTAGTAAAGAACTATAGCGGGGTCGATTTAAGAGATAAGGCTAGTATCAAAGAAAAGTTTGCTTTTTTTTTTAAAAACGTTGTAATAATTAAGAAGTATTTAAGGGACGTTACTTAATTAATAAGAGAAGAAGAGAAAAAGGTAAAGACGTATTAAGGTACTAGAAAGAAGATATAGTATTAAGGAAAGGTATTATAATTAAAAAATTAAAGTTAGAAAATTAGTAAGAAAGATTCGATCTTATATAAAGGAGTTAAAAGGAACTAAGTGAAACGATTATTTGCTTCAAAGGTAATAAGTTAATAATCACGAGACTTTGTATGTATTAGTTACATAATATTTTGCTAATGATTTAAGACGCTTTAATTAGTTGTTTACTTCTTTTTGATATATATTGCTCGAGGGCGAGCAAAGTCTTTAAAGAAAGGGACGCATATAGTGGAGACAGCCCCTGATTTCTTTTGTCACATGACTACGCCGGTTCTTCGCATATATAAAGAGTTAAATACTTAATTACAAAACGTTAAGAACGTAATACTATATATATTTTATTAATAAAACTTTCTCTCTTACCCTTCTTTACTAATTTATACTCTTTAAATATGTAATATCTTTGGATTTAATTAATTTATTATTTTACAAAGCTAGGGAAACCTCTAGTGGCTCGCTGTATACTACCCTCTTATTATGTGGATTAGGATTCGTCCCTCCCACAGTATTATTCTTCTTAACCTCTTAATTGTGGTTATATATCTCGTATCAATAAGATAAAAGTCGACGACAATAAAGGCTCTAATTTTAATAGCAAGGTTATAAATATTAATAATAAAGATGCTGATTTGCTTATAAAGGAACTTACCTTTCGAGTAAAAAACTTAGCTTAAGAAAAGACTCCTTCTTAAGTATAATACGAGATATACGACATCTTAACTTTATAAAGCTTCTTAAAAGACAGGCACTTATTACTCGTATTACTCTTTCTAAGAATAGCTTTTTATATAAGCTGCCTACTCTTCTCGATTCCGGTAATATTTGTCTTGCCCAGACCGTCGAGCTCGATGGGGGTGTTAATCCCATCGTACTGGAGACGCGAGCTGGTGCTTGGGCTCGACGGGTGGTTCGATGAACCTCTTTTCTAGAATGCGAGACTAAGAAAAACGAAAAGATATCTTGTTGAAAAAATCACATGAAATAGCGGTGTTTTGCATTATTAATATGATATTAATCGGCTATCTTATTAATTATAAATCTATTTATTTAAACTCGTGATTATTAACTGAAGAACAAATCATAAGTCTTTAATCTTATAGCTTTAGAAGATATATTTCTTATAGAAGCTAAGTATAGCACTTTTCTAACTCGATATTCATTGTATTAATATACTCCTGTTCTTAGTGTATATAGAGAACTAAGAGCTAATGTAAAGATAAAGAGCGATATTTAAACAAGCGTATTAGTATTTAAAGAGAAATTTGTTAATTTCGCACCAGATGCATCTCTTGCTTAAAGCTTATTATTAAGTAATTGTTATTATAATAGCCCAAGATACCTGAAAACAATTAGTAATTAGTTATATTTTCTAAGATATATATATATATATATAATATACTTTACGGAACAAAGAAGCTCGATTATAGACTCAAGTTATTAATATATTTGCCGAATTGCCACTTAATAATGTATAAGATAATAAAATAATTTAAAGTTGTGTCACTGATAATTATGTTACTAAACTTAAATAATAAAGGAATATTATAATAAAAAAGTAAGTTTAGCTTGAAAAAAGTTTAGTAGAATGTTATTTCAGCGTTACTTATGCTTATGAAAAGACTGCCGGTCTGCTAATTAGTTATAAGTGCACTTAGCTAATAAAATCCCTAACGTTCGGTATAAAAATTACTTTTATTTAAAAGCTTTTTAATTTTATTAACGTACTTTTCGTTATTAAAGTTACTCGTTAATTTTTATATAATAACATATTATAATTATCTAGGTAAAATATAATTTAGTATATCACGAGGTATTTTTATCAAGTCGGCGCTTACGTTTTAATTCTCTTAAAAACTGTTATTATTTATAATAATAATAAAAATATATAATTTCTTAGAAATTAATTTTAAGAATATATAAATATTGTTATAGCTCTCGACACCGCTGGCATTTATCTAAGACTTAATATACGTATTATTTAATTATATAAACAATTTATATCCGCTTTTATTAATAATAATAATATAAAACGTAAATTCAGATCTTTTTATTATAAATAAACCTTGGTAAATCAGCGCACCGGTATAGTATTTATATTCAGATAAGTAAAGCGAGGTAAAGGTTTTAAGTAAAAATAAATTATTATTTGTATTATAATTTATAATAATTCAGTTGCTATTATTATATAATAGCGATAACTCTAGTAAATTATTTAATTCTTTTTATTTAAGCGTCGCTAAGTTAAAAAGGATAATAATAAGAGTAAAGTAATAAAAGACATTAGTCTATTTTCTGGTTATATAATCTGTAATAGAAAAGATTATTTCGTTATTAAACTTACACACATTCAAAAACTAGAATATGCGAGTAGCTTAATGATCCACTTACCCAGTGGTTAGGTGGACATACTTAGGTCCGTAGGGTGGGGTAGGCAAAAAGGTGATTGGCTACTATACTACAGGAGGCCCTCATTGGCAATAGGCCTCAGAAGTGCGATATGCAACAAAAAAGATCACTTTTGCGCAGCGAATAATAAACCGGAGGAGTCATTCAATAGTGTCAGCTGCTCCAGATGATATGTTGCGTCTAGTTTGTTGTTGGCGGAGGTCGGGATTTCCATGGCTTCTGTTAACCGACCTTTGTTTGACAGGTAATCAATATCGGTAGTCTTGAAATCATCAAGTTGGAGATAGAGCACACGGCTGTTTTCTCAATCCTTTCGGTCTTCGAGTGTCGAATCGGGTGGGGTAAGTAGGAACAGATCTCATGAGTACGCCTGAACCGCAAGGACATTTCTTACTAGTTCCAAATCATTGCGTCGATATAAAAGCAGCATTAGTTCCAAGACCCTCTATTTTTCATTGTCCCGTCAATTATTTGAATTATTAGATATTATCCCAAGATGTTCTAGTTCGTTCGCCAAGCTAAGAGTTTCATCTTCATTTTGAGATCCCTGTCTTCATTCGAATCGTTATTAGAGTTAAGATCAGACGGCGGGAATGTTACTTGATTATCTTTACCGTTTTCGGTATTATCATCCACGAAGTCCTCCTCAGATTCATCGGTTTCGTCCTCAGTCTTGCCCTCTTCTTTAGTACTATCATCCTCCTCTTCTTTTTCATCTTCCTCCTGTTCCTCACTTATTATCACTTTCATTCTTATAGTCCTCCTTGTCGTAACCCTAATCTTCGTCTTCCTGTTTATCCTTCCCTTCTTTCTCCTCATCTTCCTCGACGGCCTTGTTTAAGCTATTTCGTAGGCTAGTTGGATTTCGACTACTTAAGATGAGGCTACTCTTTATTTTTCGTTACGTGGGTGTGGTTATATTTATATCGCGGGTAGGGCTAATAACCATATTATAACTTGGGGAGTTCTATAGCAACCCTCTAGTAAATTTTATATAGAATGTTTAATTTCAAATTATACCGTACCGTAGATCTAGTAAATTATTTGCTCGAAAGCTGCTAACTTAATAATGAAAACCACTTGCGGATTTGCAAGATTTGGCACATTTCCGGTTGTTGACCCGCCATTAAGCAGGAAGCGTTCTCGAACTTTGACTATACCTAGGGCTACCCAAATGACAAAAATCTGCACTAACAATATTGAGCTTCAGTAGTCATCCGAATATGGCTTATAAACATAAAGACAGCATAAGAGGAGACTTTAGAATCCAATCCGACTGTAATAAATACTGTAAATAGATTCTTTCTTTAAATCTTACTACTAGACGCTGCCTATTATGAATCCCTATACTAACCATTACTGGGGCCACCGGCTTTTTAGGCAAGGTGGTTGTTGAGGAACTTCTACGTCGGCGGAATGATTATAACATCACAAAGATTATACTCCTCATTCACAGCAATAAAAATATAAAAGCCTCTAAACACTTTGAAAAGCTTATTGCTACCTTATTATACTTTATAAATCTTCCACAAGACTAGTTAAACTACGTCAAGGTCATCAATAGTAACCTCGCCCAAGAGCGTTGTGGGATTTAGAGTATTAACTATGTAGCTATCTATGAAAATGTTATGCACATTATTCATACAGCTGGATACACAAAGTTTGACGGCACAATATTGGAGGCCTTGTCGTTTGACGTTGATAATGCTCTTCATGTACCCGAGGTTACTAAGGACTATCAAAACCTACTGCGTTTTGTCACTACGAGCACTGCCCACGTCACCCCCCTTCTGCCAAGCTAATTTATGAATCTTTGGTCCACCTACCACAAAACCATGAGCTCAGTTTTCAATGCCTACCAACCGGACGCAGTTTGGGATATTTTCAATCTAGCCGTCTTCCCTTGCCCTTCCGGAATTCGAGCAAATGCGAGTGTGCAAGCTGGACAGCCGACTTGGAGATATAGGTATTTTGGGAATTTTGAAGAGTTGAAGTTGACCGAGGTGCCGGATAGTAGGGCATATCATGCTTTGGAATTGGTGGGTTTTTTTTTTGGGATACGGCGAGTGCTTTCGGGAATGTTTCGGTTTCGGAGGAGGCGAGATGTGTGGGGGGATATATGAGGGGTGCTTGGGTGGCTTTTGCGAAGGATTCTGAGAGGGGCTTGGAGAGGTTTGGGTGGCCTGAGTATGATCCAGGGAAGAAGACGCTGGTTAGGTTGGCGTATGATGATTCGGTTGGGAAGCATCTGGTGAAGCCGGAGATGTATGATGCTGCGTGTGATTCATTGGGTGGTTGAAATACTTAGGAAACATGAGGGAACTGTATAGAATATGATATATCATTAATAGGTTTAATTTCAATTTAAATGTTTACTCAACCTGATTTAAATTAATAACCACTCCTCCCATCCACAACACCCTCAGCACCACCCCCTTTCCCAAACATCTCACACAACCCATCCGTTATATCCTGAGGGCGTTCCCAAACCGCAAAATGACCTCCCTTATCATATGACTTGGAGAAACCACCGGACCTAACACAGCAGTCAGTAGCCCTACTCAACAAACCATTTAATTCCAAAAGCAACACACCTAGAGTACCCCACCAAGACTCAGGAGCATTCCCAATATCAACCGAAAAATCCGCCAAGCCGAGCGGGACATCGATATAAGACTGCACAACAGGGACAGTAATTATACTCCCATGTAAAGTCTTATAGTAATGATAACTACTTGCTTCCGGTCCCGCTGTGGAGAAGTAATAGATTGATACCCAGGTCAAGATCTCGTCTTCTGTCCAGGGGTAGTTGTTAGACCATGCTATTACTTTCTCGTAGATCCAAGCTAGCAAGGCGACTGGAGAGTCGGCGTGTGGGAAAGCTATTGTTGCAGGCTTTTGGGTGTGGGGAGTTAGTTTTGGAGTCTTTGAAAAGGAGGGAGAACTAGTGCGTACTTTTCAATCAATGATCAGGTTTCTGAACTCAGTGAAGCGAAGTCGGTTGCTCTATGGTTAAACTGCAGGCTTGGTTGATAAATTTCTTCAAGCTTCCACGTCAAATTCGTCAACAAGATGCACAAGAATGAAAAAGCGCAGTCTCATCCACTTGCTCCCGACAAGCGGCCACCCCCCTTCCTCACCTCCTACCCTTCATAAACACATCCTCGCAAGCCATCCCGGTCCCCTAACTCCTCACCCGTCATTCCCAATCACCACCGGGCTCCAAACTCCCCCATGCCAATCTGCAACCAAGCTCTTTTGAACGCGCCAGGTCTCTCCATATCAACTTTCCCAATTCTGTCACTATTCAAATCGTCGTCGTAGCCATCCCATAACCCCCTCCAAATCCAGCCTCCAACTGCGGCATACTATCAGCCAACTCGCAAGCTTCTACAGCAGCTGGCCATAGCACAAAGCACTTCTTCTCAAATTCGCTTCTGCTGGCGCTGTTGTGTTCGAGAAATGCTGATGTCGGGGATGGGAAGTTGATGTATGGAGTTAGGAACTGTCGAAGTGCTGTGCGGAGGTTGCTTTTGTGGTGGATTGGCCTTGTGGCGAGGGAGGGAGGGAGGGGGTGAGGTAGATTTTTGTGGTTAGAGGGGGTGTGAGAAAGGGGAAGAGAGTACAGTAGGTGATGGGATAAGAGATGTGCAAGAAAACAAGACCAGTGGTGGTGACTCATAAACAAGAAAGTGGAAACTCACAGCCCAATTCCCAATCCTCCCAAACCTTCTCATCGCTTCCACCTTCCAGTGCCCCATTCTCGGCATCTAAACTTTTCTTCTCTTTTACACCTTCCGCTTCCACCATCAATTCCCTCCTCCTCAAATCCACAATCCCAAGCACACTCCCGTCCCGCTCTCCCACCGGGGCCATCACATCAACCTCCCTAATAACCGACAAGGGGACTCCCATCCTCTCCCCTCTTTCCCCTTCCCCCATTTCCATCCTCAACTTCTCACTCCCCCCCCCCCCAACGCCACAAACGTATCACTCGCTGCTTTCTCAATCCTCTCAAACCAGGTGTCCAAATCTGACAGCGTGTATGGGAATGGAAGCCCAGCCTTTCGGTAGATTTTTGGGTCGTTGAGGATTGAGAGGATGGTGGGCCCGTCGGTGTAATTGGGTGGTGTCAGGATTATGTTATTGTGGAAAGGGAGGCTGTGGAAAGGGGAGGCTGTGGAAGGGGGAATTGTTGACGTCGAATTCCATGTGGCGGGGTCTGAGGGAAGTGCGGGTTGAGTTTTCGCTTGCTGAGTGAGAAGTTTGATACTGAATTGAAAGGGATATTGAGAATAGAAGTGCGATCTTGAAGACTCCACAGAGAAATGACGAGGGCTAACATGGAGAGCCGGGGAATAAATAGAGTCTTGGAACCGAGTCGAGTGACTCAGGAACTCACCCTGGGTCGCCTCCAGACGGGGGTCAGGGGCTTTCGCTTAGCGTGTCTCACTGCCCCTTATCCTACCAGAAAATTCTATAATCACTTTTTTATCTGATGTATAGTAGAAGTTCTGTATCAATTGTTGAATCTTTAGAAAAGCATCAGGCTTTCTGTCGCAGCCTTGAAGGAGCCCTAAAACTCTTGGTCGCCCGATTCAAGATCTTGGCTGCATGTTTGGCGGGCCTGTCCAATACTGTGGCGGTGCTAACATGAGTATGCGGTGTGACACGTGGGAAGCAGCACCTCGAGTCAAATGTAACATAATATGAGGGATTAATCCTTCAGTCTCCCCAGGCACTCTTCTTAAAAGATCGTCTCTTCTCAACCCGGGGCCCCGTCGAACAGCTTCATATGAACGACATAGCTGCTCTCGAAAGGCCGCAATGGGTTGCTATGCAGTCCACGTCAACGTCGTCAAGTATGCCGCAGTCAAAGCTCGAGGCAGCTTACACCGAGGTTGGGATCAACAGCCGACTAATCTCTCCCAAACATTATTTCGGTGGGATAAAACGAACACTGCAAGCCTTCCTTATCGTCGCCTGTGCAGTCCTCCTGGTCAATGTTACTTGGCTTGGCTACGCGAATGTGAAGTACGGAATCACTGACGGTTATGGGACGATTCGTCACGGCGACTGCGGCTCGGTCAAGAGCCTCAATACATGGCTACACTTCTTAATCAACACTTTGTCGACGCTGCTTCTGACTGGTAGTAATGCCTATATGTCGGCGTTCTCGTCTCCTTCGAGAAAAGAGGTAGATCAGGCGCATCAGCGACGGAAGTTCTTGCAAGTTGGAGTGTTTAGCTTAGGGAATCTGAGGAGGGTTTCAAAACGAAAGAGCTTAGTAGTTTTAGTATTGGGGATAAGTTCGGCTCCGTTTCATCTTTTGTAAGTCTGGAATGTCATGCCAAAACGGATTGATGGAAAACTAATGATTCAGGTACAATTCCTTGGTCTTCACCTCTCTCTCTACCAACAACTACTATTGGTCCATCGTCACAGAGGACTTCCTCGCAGGTGCTCCCTTCAATCTAACTGGACCTTGGGTTCCACAATACTACAAGTCAAATACCACCGAACCGATATTCACAGCCACCCCACCCAACGACGAATTCACCGGCCTCGGCACCTTGACCCCTGCCCAAAACATGCAATTCGAACATACCTTCAACGATTACTTTGGAAACATCCAGCAGTCCGCATCATCATGGGAGCGCCTCGAGAACAAAGACTGCATCCAAGCCTACTCCAACGCCTTCGTCCCCTCCAGAAGAAACGTTGTTCTAGTATCAAGCGTCAAGAACAACACCAATTCCATTTTGAAATACAGAAGTTCAGACATAAGGATCGCCATGGACAGCAACTGGTGGATCTGCTCCAAGTATTTCCAAGACGGCGGCCACTTAACCTGCGTCCCAAACGACTATATCTCTAAAGCGAAGTCATGGAAAGTCTTCAATTATCCGATCGAATATTGTCTCAGCGAGAGGACGCCAGATGTCTGTGAGATCAAATTCAGTATGACGATTATGCTGGTGGTGGTAGCGTCTAACGCGCTGAAGGTCCTGATGATGATTTGGGTGTTGTTTCGTTTTGATGCTGAGCAAATACTTGCTACGGTTGGAGATGCGGCTGCATCGTTTCTGGATATTGAGGATCCGACTACAGAGAGGATGTGTCTTGCGAACAAAAGGGAGATGCGGGACTTCTGGAATGGGAGGGGAACTGCTAGACCTTTCAGCAAGGCTAGACGGCATTGGGGTTCTGCTGTGAGTAAGAAGCGCTGGCTTTTGTTCTTTTCTTCGTGAGTATTCATATGTTGCGGGATTCGAGCAAGTCTAATTACTAGTAGGATGTTATTTGCATTTGGACTCATTGGCTTCTTTGCCGGATGGGGCTTCCGACATCTACAAAGTCGAGGCATTGGTCTTGATCCGACTAGCCTTTGGAGTCTTGGATTTGGGGAATTGAATCAGAATGCCTTGACGTTTGTTGGGAACGAGATTGGAACGATACATTTGGCTCTTATAGCCAACTCTCCTCAATTGATCTTGTCTATCATATACATGTTGTACATGGGCATTAGTAAGTTCTACTCCAGTTTTTCTGACCCCTTTATCGGATATAGTTCAAGTGTTATACTATAACAATCAAAAGCTAATTGAAATCATTAGCGAGCTCCATGTTTCTAGCGGCCGACTGGAGCAACTTTGCGTTTAGACCACAAACACTATTGGTCAGCAGCCGCCGTGGAAGACAGAGAGGGACTTGGCTCTTCGGCGCACCAATAAAATGGGGTCTCGCCTCCATAACAATGCAGACCCTCCTGCATTGGTTCGTCTCACAATCTCTATTCATGGTCCAGCTCCAAGTCTACAACAAAGACGGCAGTCCACGAGGCTCAGACTACACATGGGAGTTGGGTTCAATTCTCTCACAGGTCTCAAATTGCGGTTACTCTCCTGTTGCTATTATTTTTACTGTTGTTGCTGCCTGTGTACTGATGTTGAGTGCGGTGTTCTTTATGTGGAGGAGGTTTCCGGCAGGTGCTCCTCCGGTGGTATCGACTTGTAGTGCTGCTATTAGTGCGGCTTGTCATCCTACGCAGAGGATTGAGGGCATGAAGTACGGAGAGTTGAGATGGGGTGCGGTTGGTAGAGTTGAAGAGGGGATAGGTCACTGTTCTTTGGTACCAGCTGAGTTTTGGGATTCTGGTCAGGCTCATGAACCTGTAGAGGGAGTAATGTATGCAGGATTCCAGAGACATGAGCAGATGTTAAGGGGAGACATTCGCTGGGTCAAGTCGGTTAGGGTTCCACGAGAACTTTAGATTGATCGACCAATAAACACTTAATATTTTGCTAGTGTGTTCGACAAGATTAGTACAAGGGGTTCTACTAGGGACAGGTTCTATGTAAAACTATTTTGAGGCGGTTGGGTGGTGCCTCAGTGTTGTGGCAGTGCTGATTTGAAGCCAATGGGAGACAGATGTGGTTATGAGTTAGTAGGTTTCTTCTTCCGTCTTCCCTTTTTCCTCCTTACTTCTCTTAGGGTTAAAGGTTCATATTTTATTATCTTATCGCCGTAGCACTAAGTCCCCAGCCCACCATTCCGCGCACCCCCCCATTCCGCGCACCCCGCAATTTTACCACCACCTGTAAACAATACTTAATAACTTTACAACGCTTTAATTTCTATACAATCTTCTGTAGTATCAGAATCTCCTACTGAATCCGAATTAATAAGTACAATTTCCTGATCTCCAGCTGTAATTTAAGCTTTTTAAATAGCTTAAATATCTATAAACTTGGAATTTGAACTAGTTTGAACCTTCCGTTTTTTCCGTGATTATAATTAATCTAATTTAGCTTTTAGTTATTATATTTTTATCTCTGCCTGTCTTAATACGAAGTCCTTTTAATTAAAAGCTTTAATAGCTTTCTTAAAAAGTAGTCGATGTATTAAAATATTATTATATAATATTTTAGTTAAAGTATTAAGCTATAACCTAAATTCTTTACTAGCCCTTAGCGTAGACTATATAATTAATAATTCTTCTACTTCTTTAATAATCTGAAAGTCCTCCGGGGTATTAATTTCTAGCTCCTAATTACTATTCTCTAATAGTAATCAGCTTATTAATAGTTTTGCTATACTTATTAGCTAAAGACCGGTAGCTCTTTAATTAGCTCTAATATTTATACCCGTTAAGCTCTCTTACCGTGCTTTATAATAGTATATTAAGAAGTTACGCTTACTAATTAAAGTAAAATCAGTTATTAATACTAATAAATTAAAATATTTCCGGTAAGATACTTTAAGAAGAGAAAAAATCGATAAATCTAAAGGTTATAAGACGTATAACGTATATGCAAGTAAAAACAATAAAAATATATTATATTCTAAGTACTTTTATATAAATTCCGTAGTTTTATAACTTCTGTAGCTGTTTAAGACGAGTAATCGTAATTCCTGGTCACGTAATTACGTTTGAGAGATAAAGACCTTTTTAAGCTACTTTAATACGATAGCGTTATCCGTTTATTTATTCTTTATCGTTATAAATTACTAGTTTTTAAATAAACTAATATTTACTAAGAACTACTATTACTGAACCGATTTTCCCTTATATATTATAAGTAAAATAGTTTTTTTTACCGGTAGTAAAGATAAATTCAATAAACGAGGTCTAATTCCGAGAATTAAGCTGTTTTCGCTAAATAAAATATCGATTTATATAACTAATAATTAAGCTATTAATTCTAAAGCTTTTTATAATTCCTGCTTTATTTATATTCTATCGATTTTGAGATAAAATTACTTTAATAACTACTATAGTATAAGTCTTTGCTATAGCTTAATAGTTTTTTGAGAGTTCGTTCGAAGAGAGGTCGTTTGTAATTACTAAAGCGGTGATCTTATAGCTTATCTTTTTCTGCTTGCGGGTGATAAGATAATCGGCAACTCAGTATTCAGGGCTTTTGTATTCTAAACACGTAGTGCTAGCTGGTAGTATAATAGGGGTTACTGGGCGAAGTGCCGGCGGAGCTTGTTGAGAAGACTTTATAATAAGGGAAAAAGAGCGGTGAAGAGAAGAGGACGGAGTTTAGCGCTAAGTGTTTTTCTTTAAGATACCGGAAAGTCGGCCTTAAGAGGGCTCAAACGCAACGACGGGAGTTGCTTGCTTGCGATTAGCTAATCTCTCTTTAGTAAAGATATTACGAGACTCTCGATCTGCTACAGCGAGGAACTTGTTTAAGGTAGTATAATCTTTATTTATCTTATACTTTTCGATGCGAAAGTCGCGCTTTAAGTTAGCTAAGACTTTCTCGCATACGTCCTTAAACTAGCGGTTACGTGTAATCTTTCTAATAGTAATATAATTAGTAAACTTAATACGAAACTCGTTATAAGTTATCGTACTTATCGTAAGTCTATAATATTTAGCTTTAGTAGCTTGGACTCGGTTATAGTTGAAGAAACACCAGTTTAACGCTTCAAGTACGTCGAAGGCATTGTTAAAGATACTAGTAAAATCGGGATTTATATATTAAAGGATGATTATCTTAGCTTCTTCGCCGGTATACTTAAAGTAGGCCTTAACCTGCGATTAACCGGTACGGAAATTTTCAGAGTACTTTTTTAAGAATAATTTTATATTTATTTTTTAAGCGTCGTACTTAACGTCTCTCGAATAGTCTATAAATACTAAGCGGAGATACTTAATTTTATTCGCATCAACGAGTGCAACCGAGGGATTAATCTTAGGAAAGTAATAGTCGACTGGGGGCTGGAGATCCGTCGTAAGAGCGCGCGTTAATCGCTTTAGCGAAAGCGTAGTGGTGATATATCGTGAGTTAGCGGCTCCGTAAGCAGCGAGAGCATCCGTAACGGCCGTTTGCATTACATTTTGAACAAAGTCGCGGATAAGTTTATCAACCGCAGCTTATTAAGTAAAGGTAAGGCCGTTTATGATCGTAGTAAGCTCTGGCGTTGCGTCGAAGAAGGTCTGGGGTTTGGCCTCCGAGTTAAAGTCGGATTCCTCCGTAAGGGTTTCGACCGAAGGTATAAGAGTATTAGTAAAGCTTAGCCGTACAGGGGCGCTTCTTTCTCTAGAGCTTCGTTAACGAGGAGGGGAGCTAAGAGTAGGGGTTTATGATTAGTTGATTTATTAACCAGATATATAAGGTTTAGCAAACGTGCTAGCAAGTGTAAAAAGTAGCGCGCTATTAAGATAACGACGACACGGGATTCTTTAGCTTATTTCAGAAACATTTTAATTAACGGTTCGATTAAAAGGCACCTACTAGGTAGGTATAGCAACTAATTACGGTATACTGCAAGCAGCGATACGACGCGGTTCGTTAAGTTAATATTACGCTTCGAAGTAGTAAGGGAAAAAGTCTTTTCTTATGTTACGGCTAACTAAAGGTTAATACGACAGCTGGCTGCAAGCAGCGCAGTCTCAAGTCTATTATATTTAGGCTTAAGGCTACGCTTAGTATCGAGAAGAAAAAACAAGAAGAAAAAGAGAGCTCTTTATAAGAGAAAGCTCGAGTATAAATATAAGAGGTAGGGTCTCAATCAGGGCTAGCGTAGTCGCCACCTATTCGCTGCCTAGTCTTCCTAATTAGGCTTAGCGCGGTCGCCGACCAGCCGCCTGCTATTCACTCAACCAGTCCGTTACGTGTCGTAACATATATTGCTTTAGTCGGGTCGTATATTAATCATAAGCTTTTGAAGTAGCTTGGGGTTGTAGTACCGAAAATATTACCTAAATTAGGTATAAAACACTTCGTTAGGACTCTTAAAGCCTTTGTGAGTAGCCGGGCTTATATTATAAAGCGTAATTATTATCATAGCTAATTCCGACCAAAGTTATTAAGGTAGGTTTACCAAAAAACGCATCTTAATCGATTTTTTAATGATTTCTTTACTTGCGCACTTAACTCCCTCATTAAGTTAGTATATATACGAAGGGCTATTCTTAATACCAATGCCGCTCTCCTTATACCACTTCTCAAATTCAATTGATTTATTGATTCTTATAATTAAGGTATTGTTATCTTAGCGTATTTTGCAAATCGAGAGTTTAAATTAACGTCTCATTTACGCCTTAAACAATTTGAGAATACCTAGGATAGCGATTAACCCTTTACTTTTCGAAAGCCGTTTATAAAATTTCCTATTATATTAGTCCTTGATTAATAAGAGCCAACTATTCCCGTTATACCCCGCAAGAAAATTAAATAAATTCCAAGAAATATAATAAAAAGGCCAGGGAATTACTCCCCCTAAAAATCATCGACTAACCACTTACTACGCAATAATTAAAAAACATTACTTATACTTAATTTAAGTAGTTCCTAAGATCTCAACGTTACGCGCGTTTTTCACTAAATTTTCCAACGCTTCCTTCCTTAAGTGCCCGGCGCATAAATACCATAAACGAGCGTCGTTTAATCGTAACTTTAAATATTATTTGCTCGATTGGAATTCTTATTAAATACTTCGTTGTAACGTGGGAAATATTAAAAAGGTATAACTTAGGCGATTCATTAAGTTGAAAGCAGTTAAAGAGAATAAGTAGTTAAAAGGCTTGTATTTAAAGAAAACTAAGTTAAATTATCGCTTTAATTGCTTTAAAACCGTGCTATTTTAGCTAATTCTATGCGCAACGTACAATCCAAGCCATTATATCAAACTCCTACTTATAATAAACGAGTCTCCGAAATAATATTAATATTAAATCCTTCAACGACGGCAACGTTATAAAGCGTTAAATTAATAGTATTTGCTTCATTAGAATTAAGAAGAGTATTCTTTAAAATACGAACGCCTCGTTTCTTAATTATAAGGCTTAAAGTTTTAACCTTAACGCTATCGTCATTAGTTGATTTAACAAAGGTACCAGGCTTTAAAAGAATTACCAAATTTACTAAATAAGTAGCAGCTTTGTTATCAAATAAAATGCTTTTAAAAGAGGATAATAATTAACGTTAAATATGGCGTAAATTCTAAAATTTACTAAAGCTTTATTAAGTAATTTAGGACTAATAATACAAGTATTAATATTACTAGCGAACTTTGGTACCGCTAAAGTAATTAGTGCGACTGGGTCTTAGAACTCCAGGTATCGAGGCAAAAGGATAAGAGTTTCCGGTGGTTAATCCCTTAACGATATCTTTCACTATTGCTTATCTTTAACCTTTTTTAATTAATGCTTAGTTAAGCTTAAGGAACTCCTTTTTAAGCTTAAATTTGGTTTCTTTAATTTCTTTCTTATTAAGTAAGTTACGTAGTTTCTTACCGGTGATTTTATTATAATAAAATCAAAGTCTTTAATAGTCGATCGCCTTATACTTATAAGAGCTTATCTTATAAGGGCAAGTATTAAAATTAAGGTTTACTAAGGGAGCTTATTATACTTCGAGATTATTTGATCTACTACTAAGAGTAGCGTATAAGCCTGCTTCTTTATTTCTTTCGTAGGTTGCGAAAGCCTCTTTTTAAGCGCCGAGAGTTAATTAACGTATTAAAGTAATGTGTATTTGTTAGGTAAACTAAGCGTATCATTTCTTAATAGCTTCGAGTATTGCTCGTGTTCTTATTTCGATGCGAGCTTTTTCTTAACGGCTTTAATAAAGTCGATTACTACGAGGAATCCTTTAATTTTAAGAATATCGTATAATAAGTCGTTTTAATATATTACTTTTTACTCTTAAAGTTATATATTAGGGTTGATTCGACTTATTTTAATAGTCTCGAGTAATCGTTTGTAATTCTTTTATGCTTTTATACGAACGATTATTTCCGAAGAAGCGAAATCTCTCTTTAATACTTAAAGAAGTAATTGCAAAGTCTATGCTTTTAATTTAATTAATTAATCTCGCATCATCTTAAGTTGCTTCTTTACTTTTTGCTTTTTCCCGATTTTATACTCTCGTACGGCACTTTAATAAATTAAGAAATTAATTATTTCCTAAATTCACTTATAAACCGCTTTATAAGCCCGAGCCTTTTCTATTTATTATGCGAGCTTTATCGTATGCTTTCTCATTAGAGTAACGTACGTTGAAGCTACTATTAATATATTAACTAGTGTAGGAGATATTACGCTTAGCTTAGGTCCCTTTTCTTTAAGTACTTAACTATCTTAATCTCATAAAGCTTACGTATTAAAGTTGCGTACTAAAGCCTTTTTATCCCAAATCTCTCATAGCTCATTAAGCGTCTTTACTTATAGCTCGTTTTCGAGTATATTTAAGGTAATCGAAAAGAAAGGATCAACTAAAGTCCATATCTTATGGAAAATATAAAAGGATTTGAAGGCTTGGAATTAAGAAGTTCAAGTGCGCTTGTCGCAATTAAGCGCCGTCCAATTATTTAAAAAGGAGACTAAAGTTAAGTCTACTATTATAAGAAGAAGGCTGCTTTTCGCAAAGCTTCGTAGATTTAATAAAAAGAGAGAGAAAGGAGAATATCAAGTCTAATTGCTCGATTTATACTCTCCTAAAGTCGTTAAATAAAAATAGCGATGTAAACAACACTTATTAATAAGAGGAAAGCTTTATCACGTACAACTTTATTCTCTACCTACTAAACCTGCGTTAAAAGCTTTATTATATTTATAAAGCGCAAAAGGAAAAATACTAACTAAATAGCTTCGTCACGGGGCTTATAGCTATAGTACAAAAGTGAAGCAAAGCCTTGCAATTAACGTAGGTAAAATTAAGGTGCTTAATTATTGTTTAGAATATAAAAGGGGTTAAGAGATTTAGTTGTTTTATTAAAAGTAGTATGCAGTGGCAGAACCTAAAGAGGTAAGATGCAGTGCCAAGAGAACAACTGCACGTGCCTGTACGACATACTATAAAGACATAAAAAAAAGAGGCGAGGCAATCCCAAACAGCTTACCTTATTAATTGCTTTAATTTAAGTATTAAAAGTAAGCAGCTCTATTCTGAAATTCCTTAGAAACCCCTTAGCAAGGCACCGCAGCTTTAAGACAGAAATCAAAACCTTTCTACTAATTTCAGGAGAATTATATATTTATTCTAATCTATTAAAGGTTCTTGCTATAAGTACCGTACTAAGGGCTCATTGCGCATCGTCCAAGATTAATAATCCAGGCGCTAGTGATTTGTATAATGAATATAGACTTAAGGTCAACGCACTTAAAGGTAATACCGTTAACTAATTACTACTACTATAATGCAAAGGAAATTTGCCTTTAACCTAATAATCCTCTAAAAAGAGGTACTTTTAAATTTGTTATTAAAACTCTATTACCTCTAAGGACATGTAGCTTAGCATTTCAGACTTTAATATATTATAATTGCTAAGGTTCGAGCCTTTAAGGTTAAATTTAAATAATATAGGGTTACTAAGATTAAACAACAGCTCTTTATAAGACTTTTGAACAACCGTTGAGACTTGTGGTACCAAAGCCCCTTACATCGTTAATTATAGTAATAGTTTACTCTCAAAAGAAAGAAGTTCCGACGTAATGCTTACGATAGGCGATTTATTATTATAGCTTAAATTACAATAGGTATTACTAACTTAATTAAAATTTAAACTAAGATAAGGTCTTAGATCTTCCGGAGGTCTATTATGAAAATGTTTTGCCTTCTTTCACACGTTATCTTAACAAGAATCTGTAAGACTTTATTTAATACAATATTAACATAAGCGCTTATCCCTTACATAAACATATTAATTACTAGCATTTATAAAGTAAGTAGCACTAATATCTAAAGTAAATAAAAACTAAGGACAAAGAAAGAATAATTAAAGTAACAGGAATAAATTACTTATAAATGCAAGGCAACAACAAATATATAGCAAGTTAAGTAAGCCTTTTAATAAGCAAAGTATGCTCTCTTTATTTTCTTTTTCGTAAGTCTTAATAAATCTTTTGGGCTTAATCTTGGCTCTGTTATTACTACAGATTTTAGTGCCTTCTCACTGTTATTTATTTCTACTTCTATTATTATTAACAAGAGAAAGGTCTATTACATTACTAAAAATATTATATTTCTCTGTCTTCTAGTTATAAAAGGGATATTTCTTTCTTAAAGAAATACAATAAATAATTTTATTTCAAATTACAAGAGAATAATCTTTTGAAGTGAAACAAAAGCATACAAAAGTATAATTAATATCCTTTATTATTACAAGGGACTCCACTATTTCCTATTAGAGTTGTAACTGCTTAGCACCGTGGCTTGTGTACAAATCGGTTCCGGTAGGTGTTCGCCAATTTTACCGCTTTTGGAGTAGTAACTCGCAGGGCATATACCCTACTCTCCACATATCCTACGCAACGAAACTACTCTTATTCTTCACTAAAACCTGTACTATAGGTCGCGCGCCGAAAACAAGCCGTCGAGAGACTTCTCCGACTCGAAGAGCCGAAGTTTAGATTCGCTGGAAAGATAGCTACTCGATTCCTTAAATTGTGGAGCTTAAAGACCTACCCCGCTCTACTATACGCTTAATTATCGATCGTTGCGAAGCACGAGGTCGCGCTACCTATAAAAACCTCCCTCAATACGGCCTTACACTGAAAACTATTCCGCGGGATAATCGTGCTCTTATACGATACGTAAATAAAAATATAAGAGCAACCCTTCACGCACTCGTAACTCCGTTAAAATCAACGAAGTAACTTAGACGAAACCTCGTACGCAAAATCCTTGAAAACGCTGGTAAATCGAAGCATCGACCTCGGAAGAAGCCTTTCTTAAAGGAAGAGCACAAATATTAACATCGTGTATAGTATAAGGAAGAAAAAACACTTAAACGAGACTGGAATAAGGTGTGCTAGTCTAACGAGGTTACTTTCTACGTCGGTGCTAACGGATCGGTATTTTACGTGACTCGTAGCGCCGGCGAAGAATACCTTGAAAAGAACTTGAAGCCTAGCTTTAAGTCAGGGAGGACAACTATCAGTGTTTAGTCTTATTATTACGGAGACGAAATAGGCCCGTTAGTGATTATTCCGAAGGATAGGACTATAATAGCGGCTCGATACTTAGAGACTATAAAAAAGTATTTTATGCCTTTCTATTAACGAATAAGACGAAAGTACAGCCCGAAAGTAATTATATAAGAAGATAACGCTTTATAGCATAAGGTAAAGCTCGTAACAAGTTAGCTTAATAAGTAAGGAGTTAAGAGGCTTCGCTAGTCTACGTAATCTCCTGATCTTTTGCCGATTGAGAATTTATGAAAGTAAATTAAGATTCTAATTAGGAAAAGGAGATATAGAATTAAGAATTAAGGCATGATAGAAAGAGCGTTAGAAGAAATCTGGCCTATAATTTCTAAGGAATCGCTTCTGAAGTTAAATACCTCTATACTAAGGCGCTTGACTTTATGCTTGAAAAACAAGAGAGGATCGATTAAGTACTAGAATAGCTTCAATTTGATATATTTACCTTAATTATATCTGCTTTCGTTGTGGAGATATATGCGTTGCAAGTGGAATGGGCGCTGAACCAAAAGTGGCGAACACCTACCGGAACCGATTGTACACCATTTATTTATAACACAATTTAGCTAAGTACTTAACGCAACATTAAACCAAGGATTAATTACAGGAGACGCTAAACTTCACCACTATAGTATTTTTTCGTTCGCTAAGACATTTACCAGCGCTAGCAAGAAAGCAAAGCAAGGGTTCTAATTGGTCTAAGATGAGGTCCCAGTTGAGCCTCATTCTCTGGTGAATAACAGCTTCCCGTTTATGCCCCTGCTAGTGCTGGCAAATGTCTCAGCGAATAAAGGGATACTTACTTTGTACAAGTAGGTCATAACACGCTACAAGGCACTAAACCCTTGTAAAGAAGAGGTAAAACGTAACCCCAGTCTCAATCAGGACAGTGATTTATCTCAATATGATACTTTAGTACTCGGGGTAATAGTTGGTGCCAAGACTTTCAGAGAGTTCTCTAATAACAGGGGAAATTGACTAATAAGACTCTTAAATCTTGAGAATTGTTTTCTATATTACTCTCTTTTATCACAGGACTTCGGGGCCACTGCACTAAAGAGTGTAAAAGCTCGCTCTATCCCCTGCTCCGCTCTAATAAAGACAAGATCAGAGGCAAAGACACCGGCTAAGGGGGTCCTGGATGGAAAGGCATGGGTAATGAAGAGGGAAAGAGGCGCTGGGAATTCTAGCAATATTTCTGATTTGGGCTGGCCTCCGCGATGAAGTAGCGCGCGGATGAGAAAGCCACTTGACAGGTTCCAATAGGAACATTGATAAATACATATTTTGCTCCTCATTTTTGCTGAATTTCCGTCCATTGTGGTGAAGTATGTGGAACGAACAGCATGAAGCTTGTAATTCTAGATAGGCGCTTTGGCTTACACATTAGACAAAGGTACCGTAGAAGAAACGTGCATAATATACTTTGATATGGCTTCACTTGACATGCATTCAAGACCGGGCCGACCTTATCTTTGCATATTTTCTCTGCACCTTTTCTCTTAGGCGATATCACGGGTGCACGTCAAGACTGGAGTCCAGAGTGTACTGCCTTCAAAAACTTGTGCTGTGATATCCGGGCCAGCCAGGCTGCTTGGCCATTTTTGAAGATGTTGTTTCTCTTCAGTCTTGGCTCCTCATGGAGGCACGTAGAGGCATATATTCCAGGTATAAATGGAACCCTAAGCTGCAAAAATGGCTTCCAAATGTTGGCTAGTGGAAAATTTAGGCAAGGACACCAGTCAGACTCAATGTTGAACTTTAGGAATATTGCGATGAATACTTTAAGATTAGTACCGGTATAATTGCTAAGTCCTAAACCCCCTGGACAGTTAATTCCACATCCTCTTCAACGCATTCCCGTTGTTTACTTGTATCCACAGCGGCATATACCAAATCGACAATCAATGGTGCCCAGGCGAAAGGTGCGGCAATTTGTCCGATGCCCCATATATTTTGGCCTATTTGATCCTTCCATAGGAGGTTCATTCCCTGCCTTTCGCTAAGCAGATCTCTGAACGATTTGAATGCTTCGTAGAGTAGGAAAATAGACAGTCCCATCATAAGACTGACCAGGACCCGGCGCCATCTTTGTGGCATGCCTTGGTCCCGTCTACCCAGTAGACGGAATAGAAACCAAAAGCTTAAAACCAAGAGCGTTGAAGTCATGGCCAACGTAACTTGAACCACAACAATCCACATGTCAGCTCCATGCACTGGCCTAATGGCGGCTATTTTCCATGATAGGTTGTGGCCGTCAGCGAAATGTGCACATTGCTCGAGAATGTTTTCGGTCTTGGCAGCCCAGAACGGAGTAAGTACTGCGAGTAGTCCGAATACAGAGGTTGTAAAAAGGCTAACGTAGAAGAACGCTGCTCGTTTATTGAATGCTGCTCTTCTATGCCCCATGTCTTCACTGAGGACGGAACTTCTATTCCCTATGGGCAGCTCGGGAAAAAATGAAATAGTTGTGAGGACCAGGCTCAAATAGCTCACGGGAATAGAGCTCAAGATTGACGAGCTCTCATACACGCCGATGCGATCCTGCCGCTGAGTTTGACGAATGAAGCCGGCCAGGCAGAGGGCGAAGGTAACGATCATTTGTGTCCAGAGGCACGTTCCATGGTGCTTTGAGACCCAAAGCAAATAGTGTCGGGGAACGTAGCCATTCCAGAATTCCGGAATGGCGATCCCATCGAGGAACCCGACAATCCAAAATAATACAGTAATGACGAGTTGCATTCCAAAAGAAATGATCACCTTGTCGGCCACACGCATGTCAGCCATTATTTTATATTAGTCCAATATAACGTACCCCTATACCAGTCAAATCCGGGCTTCCAGCCTTGTAAACGTTTGCACAGAGGCACTCCGAGATATGTGTTGCGAGCTCATTCGCAGGAAGACCATCAATACGGAATATCTCAGAAGTAGTTAAATTGAATGTACAATCCATGCCGAACAAATTGGCAGTGACTTCAACACACGATAACGGCTTATGAAGCAATAAAATCTGGGATTCGTGCGAGCACTAAATAATAGAAGCAACGTATACTTCGTGAGTGGTTTTTAGACTCAAATACTTTGGGGAATGCGATTCTCTTATAGCAAGGCTTCAGGATACACTGCCACAAGTGGCTTGCCAAGAGAATTGATGGTGTAAGCCACCTGTTTGCTTTTTCTTAATGATGAGAGGTAAATTTAGTCTGTTGACAAGCCAGTGTTTCAGGGCCACGAAGCTCATAGGCGAAGCCGGATTCGAGGGGTTCTGGGGGAGTTCAGCGGAATGATGCAGAAGATGATAGAATTATAGCGTTCGACAGATCTGCGAAGCTGGCATTGCCGATTGAGCGCCAGAAGCACCACCACAACTCCAGATATGGACTTTACCGCCCCGCTAATATGTTTCATTTCCCTTGAAATGGAAGTGTATCTCTTGACGGCTCTAAAACATTTCTGATATTCAAAATGTGAGGAGGGCTGACGATCTTGGTAAAGCCACAACAATAAAGTCAGGCTGACTCGAGACGAATACCCTGGACTCATACCGGACTGTATGACTCTTGATTGATGTGCCACAGCGGAAAAAGCGCCTACACCAGTTTGGTGCGGGGGGTTGTGCCGGACGACGATGAGCTTCTCATCATCCTTGTCTCCTGTCCAGGGCGACCTATGGACGCCAAATTCGTTGTACCTATCGTATCGAGCACCATTCCAATGACGTGCATCTATTACCAAGCCCCACCTTCGAATGTTTAACTCAGTTAGACATTCGAACGTGGCACAAAATGAGGCTGAAAGCAGCCGTGGGGCCGAATGTCAGGTCAACATGATCAGCTTCTCTCACCGATCATGCCCTGCAACAGATATTACAGCATTGAATCTAGCTCCGCAGATGCAAGAACTATGCACCAAAGAGACGGTCAAACCCAGCGCCCTGAATATCTGGTTGAGCGAGGCTGCCGACCCCGTGCCCGTAGTTGGGTAAGCTAACGCTACCTCCCAAGGTCAAACCCCGCTAACCCCACTTCGTATTCTTGCAGTCCAAGGTCGCATTCCTGATTAT
Organism: Cadophora sp. MPI-SDFR-AT-0126; assembly: GCA_020747065.1. NCBI lineage: Eukaryota > Fungi > Ascomycota > Leotiomycetes > Helotiales > Ploettnerulaceae > Cadophora > Cadophora sp. MPI-SDFR-AT-0126. The sequence goes on from JAGMVK010000006.1 coordinate 160,253, forward strand.
CATCAAGTTTCCCTTTCACAAGCTTCAAACACGTACGAGAATTAGTACCTACACTCGTACTACACCCATTCTATGAGCTCCCACAAGTAAGGGATTAATAAAGATATTAATAACCTTATTTTGTATATTAAAATTATTTATTTTTTAATATAATAATAATACTTAAACTTGTAATTATAAATACCACTAATGCTAAAACCTTTTTTAAAAGCTAGAACCTTATTTACACTTATAAAGCTTAATGAATTTGACTTTAAAGTGTATATACTAAAATACTACTTTTTAAAAAACCTTGTTTCCCTTTTTATAAAATACTATAATAAAGATATAATAAATCAAATTATTTCTGGTATTAACTTATATTAAAAGGATTTTTTAAATAATGTAAGAACTTACTTATTAATTAGAAATCTACTTATATTTAGTTTTCTTAATTTACAAAATTATATTCCTTTTTAATTTAATTACGACTATTAGTTTATTTAGAAAATAACCCTTTTTTAAACTATTACTAAGATATTTTCAAAGGGTTAATTTTAAGAGTTATAATAATAATTTAGAATTAATACGAATAAAAATACTTATATGTATAATAAAGTCGGTTTTTTACTTACTTTTAACTGTATTAAACTAATTTTATACCGCTGAAATTATTAAGTATATATATTTAATAAATGTCGTGCAGTAGTGCGAGCAGGCTGGGTTAAAGAGACGAGATCTCCTGATTAAGGCAAAAGTATGGTATAAAAAGATATATTTAAAAGAGCGTTACCTCCTTAAGGGAGGGCCTGAGAGTATATTATATATATATAGTATACTTACTAAGTATACACTAGACCAGATATAACTTCTAATAGAGCGCGTTCGATATACCCCTATAGTAAGCTTGAGTCTAAGAGTCTTACTATTAGATTTACACGAATAAAGATTAAGTCTAAAGTAGCGAGTACTTTATGTACATATATATACTCCCTAGATAAGTACAACGATTATAAATATATATTTATAATATATATACCTAGGTTACAAAAGGAAGTATAAATAAATATGTTATAATTAAATAAGTAAATATAGATTATATAAGTCTAGTATATAACACGTCTTTATATCGCGAACATATACGTGAAATAATCTAGTTAGAGAACATAAATAAAAAGAATAACAAAGGATTTAATTCTAAAGATCGTATAAAGTGATTTAGTTCATAATCGTACATGAATTAAGAAGCGTATGGACGAGTAGTTATTATTGAATTTAAGTAAGGCTCTATAGTTACTAAATACAGGTAACCGAATTAGAATAAGTATTAATTAATAGAAGTAAAGTAAATCAGTGATCTTTTAGGAAGGTGCGCTGAAGGTTGGAAGTGAATTGGTAAATAGTGCATAATAGCGCGCTCTAATTAGCTATATATTAGTAGGTAATTACGTATTCCCTAAGTGATCGTATACTTTCTTAAAGTATATTAATCCCAGATTTTTCTATACTTCTGAACCTTTAAGCTTTTAATATACTATATAGCTCTTTATATCCTATACCTTTCTTCTTGTTTTTCTTCTTTGAATTTATACAGAAAAATTACTATAGCTCTAAATTACTCTAAGATACTTCTTAAAACTCCTTCACGATCTTCTATTAACTGTAATCGTAGAGTTACTGAACTCACGCGTTATATAAGAGAGTAGGTTACTAATTTAGGTAATATAAGTTAGGCTCGTAAAGTAGTCTAAGTAAGTTCATTTCTTTTTTAAATACTTATATTTATCTTTAGTTACAATTATTTAAAGCTTATACACTAATATATACTTAAGATAATAATAAAGATAAGAGCGAGCCTGAGCTTATTACTAGATCTTTATCTTCTTATAATAATACCTCTAATATATAATCTACTAGTAAATCTGATATTAAATCAGTTAATCAGATTTCTGCTAGCCCCGAGTATTCTAGTACAGCACTATCTAGCCAGAATAAGTCTTTCACCTAGAATAAGTCTTCTAGCCAGAATAAGTAGTCTAGTAAGAATAAGTACTCCGATAATAACAATAATAATCCTTTTATCTAGGATAATAATAGTAATTTCACTAATTTTTCTAGCTCTAATAATAATAACACTATCACTCTTCCTACTTATACGCGCCCTTTACTATTACTTCCTAAGCGTACGTCTAATTATCTTTAAGTCTAAGAAGATCTGTCTCCTATACTTAAGTGTAAGACTAAAAAGAAGTGTACTACTACTATACTAGAAAACTCTTATAACACTAATCTTATTTCCTTTAAGCTCGCTGAATTAACTCTTAAAACTACTACTAAGCGTATAAAATCTCTAGTTAAAAGATAATAAGGTAAGTTTACGCTTATTCCTTTTATACTTAATATAATCACTTATTTTAATATATACTAATAATATAAATAAGAAAGGAGTTTACTAATCTATACTTAAAGTGCGTGCGATTTACTATATCTAGGAAGGGAGATCGTGGTTACTACTACACTAATATTATTGCTGCTAGTAGTTGTTATTATAACTGCGTATCTAGCTATACTTACTCTCTTACTCTACCTTGTATCTTATTTCTAGCTCGTTATTTAATTAATATACTTAATTAAAACACGTCTTCTTCTGTGAGTTCTTTATTCTATTTCTACGATTATACTACTAATTCTTAAGTAGGAAATTAAGAAATACCGTATAGCGCTTTATATTATATTAGATAATTTAAAGCTTTCAGATAGAAGTAATAATAATAATATATTTATAGAAGAACTTATACAGGTAGTAAAGAAGCTACTAAAACACTGAGATAATAATAAGGATAATAAAAGTAGATTAAGTAGACTAAAGCGTAAGGAACTTATATAAGCTTTTATGGATATTATAAGATTAATAATAAGCTAGTAAGTGGGATTCAGTAGGATTATAAGATAGTTTATAGGATTTTCGAAGGATTTACTTAGATCTTTGCGCTAGTTTATAAGATTTCGTTAGACTTTATACTAGATCTTTGTATTAGTTTAGGGAATTCTCGCTAAGCTTTATTAGATTTCAGCTAAGCTTTACTAAGTTTCCCTAGATCTTTAGAGTATTTACTAGAATAATCTCTTTTATTTAAAGTATAAATAAAAAGTTTATATACTCCTTTTTTAAACATGACTTTTAAATAAGTATAATTAAAGCTCTTTTACCTTAGATCTATGATTATTAAAGTTTAAAAGAGCTCTAAAGTACTTGAATTTCTAGCGAAACAGATTCTTTATAAGCTTATTAGCAGGTATATCAACTATTAGAATATATATAACCTTAAATAATCCTTAAGTATACTCTTACTTTAATTACATGTTTTGAATATCTATATAGTAAAGCTTTATTAAGATTCTCTTGTTTTCACTTATAATAAGTCTAATCGTTTACTGATTATTATAGAAGATCTTCTAAATCTTACTAATATCTAACGCTAGATCTTAAAAGAATCTTTACAGAGCTATAACTTCTTTACCTATATACTCTAATAATAGAGTTTTAGCTTTAGTAATTAAAGTTATTACTATAGCTTATAGTCTTACTTTCTAGATCACTGGACCACTGAATATCATGATTATATACTCTTAGGATCGTCTTAATTTAGTATTATCAGTAAAAGACGTGTTAGACGCGCAGACTAAGGATTTCCTATGCTTCCTACTATATATAATACCTAGAAAGCGCGTTCTATATAGGTAACGGACTAGCTAATATATAGCAGTGAAGTGCTCAGCGCTTGGATTCGTTGTAAATCTTAAGAGTACTATAGTAGCGAATACTACGTCTAGTCTTATAATAATCGCAGTGTATAGCACCGAGCTTATATGCTTTTAATATACCTAATCTATTTCTTAGTAGCTTATCCTTGATTCTTCTGAAGATTAATAAGTAAAAGTAGTATACTTAAGTACTTTCCGTCTATTAACTTAAACTTAGATGCAATCTTTTCAATATATTAGTTATAAATAAGGGAGATAGTCTTAAGCTTTCTATTACGGACTACCTTAATACCTAAGAACTGCTAAATATCTCTAAGATTATATATATTATATACTTCCTTTAGTTATCTAATGATCTTTTCTCTAAGCTTCTGATTATCTTAATAATAAAGCACTTAAATGTTATTTACGTAAAAGAGAACTAGTATTTTATACTCTGCGTCTGTAAATATATAAGGCTCCTCTAAGTATGGAAAGAGTCCTAAATTCGTTAAGGTTTTACTTATATACTTATACTATAAGTATAGAGAGTCTCTTATTCCGTAGAGCACTTAATCTACTTGTAGTATAAACCTAGGCTTTTAGAATCTAAGGGGAAAATAGTAATACATAGTTTCGCTATCTATATCTCTAAGCGTATTAATAAACGCGTTAATTATATTAAAACACTTAATCTCTAGATTAAACTTTACTATAAGCGCCATAGTAATACGGAATAACTTTAAAGAGAGAGTGCTTACGTAAGTTAAGATAATTATACTTTTACTCTAGAGATTACTATATATAACAATACGTAATCAATATCTACTAATATATCTATTCTTGTTTACCTTATACTTAAAAACCTATATTAGAAGAACTAGCGAGCTTATAAGTTCTAAGTTAAATACTTCTAGTATCTAGTATTCTTATTTTTCTATATTACTTATTTCTAGATATATATCCTCTACGAATTACTACTTTATTAAGTGATTCTTAAGATTACTCTATCTTTTAGATTCTAGTAATAGATCTTAAACCTTAATTTTAGGAAGTAGGATCTTCCTACTTAATATTAAATAACTTACTTAAATAGCTACTATAATAACTATATATACTATCTAAGTAAACCTCCGCAGTTCCTCCTACTTCTTTACTATTATATACTAATCAAGTATAAATACAGCGAGTATTTAATCTACTTTATCTACTAAACTTCTATATACTTTCTTAGAGGGATTACCTCCGAGCTTTAAGTCACTACTAATATTTAATTAACTCTTCTGCGCTTTCTGAAGTAAAGTAATAAGTATCGTGAATACTCTATTATATTTACCTCTTCTATGCCCTCTTCTACTTGCTCGCTTACTTCTAGCGATTTTAGCTTTAGTATTTAAGTTAAGCGGTTTACTTAGTAGATCACTTATTAAGTTTAATATCTGTAAGCGTGTTATTACTCTTATTACTCTAAGTACGTCTGTTATTCTAATATCTCAACGCTTACTTAGAGCTTTTAATAGTACTAGTACTAATCCTAGTCTTATAATTACTATTAAAGGAGGCCTAATTAGAATTCGAACCTCGATTATTAAAGAATAAGGCAGACTCCGCGCTTAGTCTTATTATATACTTATTACTAAATCTAGGACTTACTTACGTTCCCTCTAGTCTACTTCTACTAAACCCTGCGCTATACTTAACGTAAGTCCTGGATTTAATATACTTTGTGATAACTGCTTACTACCTTAGCTAAGTACACTTTCTAGTTCAGGCGTAGCTCTTAGAATCAGAAGTTTAATTATAGTGCTCGAACTTCCGGTATAATCTTTCACTCCTGAGTTCTGACTTTTATTAGCGATAATTTTAGGTCGAGCTTCCTATATCTGCTCTTCTCTTAGATCAAGTGGAATCCCTTTATCCGAAGTAATTACACGCTTATTTAGTATATCTTCTGAAACGCCCTCTATAAGGCTAGAAATATATTTAATTACTTCTTTATCCTATAGAAGCTCTGTAAGAGATTAAGCTTCTTTTATAGAGATCTCTGCCTTCTCTTCTTTAGAGACGTAAAAGCTCTCTTTATTAAAGCGAATATTTCGTATGATAATAATTTAATTAAGTTATAGCACCTAGATCTTATAGATATTAGAAGCGCAGAAACTTATAAGATAGCTAATATACGCATAAGGTTTAACTTTAAACACTCTCTTTTCTTATCTAAGTACTTGTTCTACTATTAATAAGTATACCTTATATCTAAAGACATAGATCTTATTCTAATTAGGTTTAGAATCTACTATTAATCTTATAATAATTGCAGGATTATATTATTAAAAGTAGTTGCAGAACTACTAATTATTTGTTTTAAGTAGTGATCTCTAATTTTACATACGATTTAAGTATCTATTATATAAATAGATACCTGCTAGCATATATTCGAGTCCCAGTTCCTCAGAAAGATTTACAGATAGCTGTATTTTAATACCCCTTGTGATTACCTCTTAGCTAGCTTATTCTACTATACTATTTAGTTTATAGGTTACGATTAGTGAGATCTTAAGCTTAATACCGAGCTTCTCTGTTTATATCTCATATCTTATAAATCCTTAGATAGTAATAATTACCTTTTCTTAATTATACTTGAATTACAGATTAAAAGTCTAAACTAAGTCTGTACTTAACGTTTAAAGCTCTTAATATATTTAAATACCTTGTCATGTGTTTTTAACTGGAGTATATAGCTAATAAGTAGTCCGCTATACTCGTATTTAAGTATAAGGAGCTAGGAGTAGTTTCCAAGGTAAACTAGAAAGTCGAATAGATCTTAACTAATCCTTTAAAATAGTCTTACTAATCATCGCTTATTTAGACGGCGAGATATAACTTATAAGGCATACGCTAGCGTGTATTACTCACACTTTAAATATCTAACGATATCAGAGAATCTTATACCCTTAGAAGCTCCTACTAACTTTTAAAGAGTATCTAGACCTAAGTGCCTAGTCTGTAGATACTATAACCTTTCTATACCTAAGTAAGTTATGCTATGATCGCGTAATAAATAGAAAGCGCGTAGCCTTTAGCAGCTAGTACTAAAAAATATAATAATACTTGCTTCATTATATAAGATTTTACTTAAGTTTAATAAATAGTTTGAACGCTTATTATATTCAAAGAATATAAGATTAAACTCGTAAATAAGCTTTTGAATAACTAAGTAATTACTTATAAACTAAGTATCGTTATATTAGCGCAGTGTATAGTCTATTCCGTAGTACTATAATCTAATATTCTATAGGCGAGCTTTCGAGATAATATTTATATGAAAGCCTTTAATAACAGCTACCTTAGTAAGCGTGAGATTAAAGGTCTTTCTATCTAGGCCTCGAAGAATGTCTTTTAGAATACACGTTCTACGTCTAATAATTAGTAACTAAGAGCTTCTACACTTAATAGTATCTTATAGACCTACCTTAATGAATATACTAAGCTCTAATAAGGATATATCGTTAATAAGGTTCGTAGTTCTATAGTTATTAAGTAGTATACTTATAGATAAGGGGTAACATCCATGTAATCTTTAAGTAAAGTAGATTCCGGGCTAGAAAGCTTTATCTAAGTTTAGAAGTATTATAACGAAATTACTAGAAGATATCTTACCCTTATCTATTAGGTTTCTAGGGAATACTCCTTTTAATTTTCCCTAAGCTTTATTAGATTCCTATTTTTTAAGAGCACTTTCTATACTTAGTAATAATACTCTATTAGTTCCCTTACTAAAATTTAATCTTAGTATTCTCTATTTACTAGTAATAAAGCGATCGCGGATCTCTTTAGTAACTATATCTAATATAAAAGGCTTTCTCTTTCCTATATAAGAGAAGGTTTTACTGCAAACTATAAGCTAGAGCTTTACGCAGCCCTTTAGAACCTAACTATATATACGATCCTTTAAGTATAGATACTTATTTCCTACTATATTATTTCTACTAGTACCCCTAGGCTCTAGAGCTATTATTATATTAATATCAGCGTTACTACTCCTTTCGCTAAGAGTAGTAAAATATCTGTATCCCTTTCCTTTTTCGTTCATAAGCTCGCGATATTAAATATCTACTTCCTTAGTATAAAAGAGTCTTATAAGCTATATAAGAGCATATAGCTATAAGCTTTTAAGATCATTAGCCTCTTTAAAGCTAAGGAAGTATTTATAAGACTATATATAATCGAAGTTACTTACAGCGATTAGGAAATCGATAATACTAAGAGCTCTATTAACTTCTGGAATATAGTATAAGATACTCTTACAAATAAGCTCTTAATAAGATATAATCCATGTTTTAGGATTAGTTTTAGCTCTATTAGCTGCTTTAAGGGACGCTTAGTACTTACTTCTTATCGCTAATTAGATTATTATCTTAGTTTAGTTAAGGACACGTTTTAATACTCGTAATAAAGCTTAGATATTAAAATCTCTACTTGAAATAATCTCTGTATTTATAATCTTAAAGTACTACCTTACTATAGTTTTCTTGATCTATTTATAGAGCTTTTAGTACTATATCGTCTAAGGTTACTAGATAGAAATATTTATTTTTTAAAGCTCGGATTCTAATTTAGCTATAAATTCGTAATTAAAGCTTTTAACGATCTTAGGTTTACGTAGAGCTCTAAGTATACGATTTAGTAAAGATAGTCCTCCTACTATTTATATTTAGAACCGTGTTTTAGTTTCAGGAGTATTACTTTAAGAGCTATTTAAAGTTAATAAGGATCTTTCTACCTATACTTTAAGATTCTTTAAGTATTCTATATAATCTGTATTATAAGATTAAAGTAAGTAAGTATTCTAATCCTCAGCGATTTACTCTATAGTTCGAAGTGTTTTATTAATAATTTAAGATAGCGACAGAGTGTCTAGAGCATTTAGATCAATAAACAACTATAGTCTAAGGATATTAGCGCTAAGAGTTAAATGCTTGAACTAGGTAAGGAAATCCTCTAGCTTTAAGCAGATAGCGTTAGAGCTAAGTACTTTTCTAAAGTTGGAATCATTTATAAAGGATATAGTAATAGAAAGATCATAGATTAAAAGGATAATTAAGAGAGTCTTCTTTCAATAGCTTAATTAAAGCTGTAAACTGCGTTTACACTAAGTAAATAATAAGACAGAATATAGCTCTTAACTATCGTGCAGTAGTACGAGTAGGCTAGGTTAAAGAGATAAGATCTCCTAATTAAGGTAAAAGTATAGTATAAAAAGATATATTTAAAAGAGTATTACCTCTTTAAGGGAGGGCCTAAGAGCATGTTATATATATATGGTATACTTATTAAGTATACACTAGACTAGATGCAACTTCTGACAGAGCGCGTTCGACTATAAATAAAACCTATTATTCTAGAAATCTAATCAATAAGTAATAGCAAATAAGGTTATATTAAGGTTTGTTGACCGAATTAAGCTAATTACTATTACTTCTAAAATGCTTATTTTTACCGGAATTAAGATATAAGTTATTATATAGTAAGACTTTTTTAAATAATAAGTAAATTATATACTTAGGAAGTCAAGAAATATATAAGAGTAAGAAACTAAAGGATCTTAATGAGACTTAAGTAGTAGTATTATATCTTTTAAATGGTTTATTAAAAGCTTTATATTATATATGCGTAAATAATTTTTTCGGATCTCTTTAATTCTTTGAACACTTACGGAAAATAAATGTTATATTTATTAATATATATTGTATTTTATTTAAAGTAATTTAAAAGCTAATAAACTTTGAAAAACATAAGAAATAGAAGTTGAATATTATACTTTAAGAAAAGACTTACTTATATCTTATAAAGCTAAGCTTAATCTACTAATAAGGGTTTTAAGACAAAGCTTTTGCTTTACTTATATTAATATATTAAAATAATAAAACTAAGGTCTTATAATTATAAAAATATTTAAAAGAAAGTATTAGCAATGCAATTATAAGTAAGGCTTTATATAGCCTTGGCGAAACAATTATATATGTTATAAATCTTATAGAATTATAACATATATAACTAATTTATAAATGCTATTAATTTAAGAAACTAATTTTCAAGCTATAAGAAAAGTTTTAAGCGTATAAAAAAAGTCTAAAGCAAATTTTTATTAATACTTACTTTTAATAATATTAAGTAACTATTACTTAATTTATTAGTATTTTAAATATAATATAAAAACTAATAATTTCTGTATTTAACTTAAAAACTATTAATTACTAAAAGATCTAATTTATTAAGCTCTTAAAAAAGGCATATTTTAAGACTATCTAATAATACTTTAAAAGTCCTAGTTCATTATTATACCTTAATTAAAATACTTATAAAAGCAAACTACGTAGTATATATATATAAATATTCTTTAACCGGCTTTAAAAAAAATAGCTTTAATTAAAAAAGCGGCAAATATAAGCTACTTTAATAAGAAGTCTTTAGTTAGTTTTAGTTATAAAAATTATAATATTTATTTTTATAAATTAAGAAATTACTTTATAATTTAGTTATAAAACAGGAGTGTTTTAATAACTAATATTAACTTTTAATGTTTTTGATTAAATCACGGACTTTCTTAAAGTGAAGGCAGATATATTAAGACTACTTATACTTAAAGTAAAAGCAGATATAGATAAGCTAAGTAAGGAAGTACTTTAAGAAGTACTAAAGAAGAGTTTATTATTTATAGAGGAAGTATATAAAAATAGAATAAGAGGTATATAGTTCAGCGACCTAGAGCTTAAGGTATAAGACTAGCTCTTCTTTTCTTAACTTCTTTATACTATATATAAGATTATTATAGTTAAGGGACGACTACTAAACTAAGGGGGGACGTATATAATAAGGTTAAAGGCTTATTACAAGGGTTTTTATTTTTCTATTCTAGCTATAGATAGATAGATTAGCGCCGCTAGATTAGTAATTATTATCTTCTTTCTCTTACTTCTATTACTTAATTAGTCTACGCGCGAGTTATTCCCCTATTTACTATACACTTAATAGCACTACTCTACTTCTTCACAGTAGTACAAATATATAGATTATAAGAGCTTATAATAATGATTTAGATATATAAATAGACTGCGACGGATGAATAGTAGTAGTAGGTGACGCTAGTAGATAGCGCTAGTAAATAACTGCAGAGAGTGACTATAGGGGATAACTTTAATTATATAATAGTAAAATAGCTGGGTGATATAAACGTATAGATTGTAAGAGCTTATAATAAGGATTTAGATATATGAATAGATCGCGACGATAGATAGTCGTAATAGATAATAGTAGTAGATAGTAGTAGTAGCTGCGAGAAGTGCTTGCGAGAAGTAGCTACGAGTATTAACTTTAATTATATGGCAGTAAAATAGCTAGTGGTACGAATGTATGGACTATATAGATTACCTCTTAATACTAGTTATATATCGTATTATTTACTCGGCCTCGCTTAAACTATATATCCTTTTCTAGTATAAAACCTTATATAGATTCTAGACTCGGATATACTACTTCCTTATTACTTTCTCTAGGAGAGAGGAAAGAAAGAGAGGATTAACTTAGAAGGAAGGAGAAGAAGAAAAGGGAAGAAAAAAAAAAGAAAGAAAAAAAGAAAGAAAAAGAGCCTTAGATAATAATAGTAAAGGCCCTTAAGAAGACTTTCGCTGTTATTATCTGAAGTATAGATCTTACTAAAGATTAAACTTAGGACCTCTACGGAATAGTACTAAGCGCTCTAAGTTACTACTAAGCTATAAGATCGATTAGAAGATTATGAAGTGAACTTACTTATTCTTATATATAGAGACTTTAGTACTTATAAAAGGGGAAAGGAGAGGGGGGGGGGGGGGGGGGGGGGGGGGGGGGGGGGGGGGGGAGGTATAGTATACGTAGAGAGGTCGGTCGGATGTCTCCTGCGGACTCCTTACTACACTCCTTCTTATCTGCTCTCTCTTTAATAACTTTATATATATACTCTCTTCTTACTTGAATCTCGACTCTTATCTCTCTCTTTCTTCTATATACTAAGTGAGCGAGCTATACTAGAGCTCTAAGAGGCTAATTAAGAGATTACTTACTTAATGAGCTAACGGAGGCCGGGTTTAATCGATGATAGTCAGTTAGTTATAATGTCTTCCTACTTCTCTCTCTAGTGTGCTTTCCTTTAGTATATTAGCGTCAGCTAGAGAGAGGTCTTATTTAATGCTATAAGAGAGGTAAGCTAGCGTAAGGAGAGAGGGAGCCGCACCTGCGATCTAGGCCTTTTAGGATATAATTTTTTTAAATATAAGTCTATACGCGCCGGGGCGGCATAGGCCGCTCCTAGGCCCGCGCCCCCCTTTTAGACCGTAAAAGGGCCCTCGCATAGGAAGTAGCTTAAACTAATCTATATATCTCGACGTTAATATATAACTAGTACTTATTAAGGAGATACGAGTCATATAAGATAACTTAGCTATTATCTATTATAACCTCTCGATTACCTTTCCGGACTATAAACGTCTGCGATTTACCTTCGCTTCTTCGTTAGTATTCTAAGTACTTATCTTCTCGAATTATTATTATTAACTTAAACTCCTTTAGAAATCGCTTCTAATACGTTAACGGACTATCGCTAAACTTATAAGCTATATACGAAGAGATAGAGTAGTCTACTTCGTAAGAGCCATAAAGTATATAAGTAAGGACTAGCTCTTATAACTTACTTATAGAGTCCTTAATCTCGTCCAGAACTTCTATAGATATAATCTCGTTAATTCTATCTAGTATTAAATACTTACTTAGATTTATAACCTAAAGAAGAAGGTATAAATAAGATAGACTACGTTTTTAATATTTAATAATATATATATAAGCTAGATATTTCCTAAAGAGACCTCTCTTAATATCGCTTAATAGTTTAATAACTTTTAAGTAACACACGAGAGATAATATCAGGTTAATCTATAGCTTATTATACGTACTTATTACATTCATAGATAATTTCCGACTATTATAGATTAGCTATAAAAGTAATAAAAAGTGTAGGTTATCTGAAAAAGCGAACTATTACTATAGAATCTTGAAATAATTATTATATAAAATAATTGCTACTAATAAAAGAAGAAGGAAGTACGTAACGCCGACTTAAGCTACTGATTTCTCTAATATCTTCCTGAATTAATATATCTATAAGCCTATTATATATATTCGCACGGATATTTATTTAATATATCTGTAACTAATTAAGGCGTGTTATTTCGCAGGTAATATAAGCGTTAACGATGTATTACTGAAACAAGTAATTAGCCCAGAAGAGTACAGACTATTCGTAATTCCTTATATATAACTTATCGGTTCAATACCGAATATAAGCCAAGAATCAAACGTAAATATCATGTATATGCATATCAAGCTTGATAATGTGGAAAATCTGTGTATTTCTAAGAGGGGGCGGGAGATGCCAGACTATATACTGCCTCCGAAACGCCACTGAATCGCCTCCGCAAGTGGTCCTACCCCCTATTCTAGCTGAGACATGTCCTGTATGGGCCTGTGGACCAACATAACTAAAATCTGTAAAATAGCTATTAGTTCAGCTGTAATTATTTACAAGTATTTCAGCGATCTAAGAGCTCTATCGATTAATATCACCTGTATTCGCTATACGAAAAGAGAAGAATATAGTAGAGAGATATATAGGTAGCGGAAGTTATAACTATCTAGTGAAGAAGCAGCTTATTACGGCCTAGCTTACGGACCGTAAGTATTATATCTCGTTAGCTAGTGTTATTATACTTGTCTAGTAAGATTCCTGTAAGCTTATTAATTATAAGAAGATTCTCTTGTTATTTATCTGCTCTTATCTGAATCACTAAATATATTTATAAACTTAAGAGTATCTGAAAATATCTGTTAAGTGTCTATAAATATTCCTAGGCAGTCTTATAAATATTTATAAATAGATTTTCCTCTATAATTATCTTATGTAAATCGTAAAGAATCGTAGAATCAAAGCGTAGATCGCGTTCTAATCGTATATCAGCTATATAATTAGAGTCGTAAAAGAATAACTAAGCGAAAGTAAAGCGTTCTTATAAGCTAGGAATCAGGGGATCTTATAAGTAGTATATCTCCTTATAAGCTATAAAAGTCGTTAAGCCGCGAGTTAAATTAATATAATCCTTCTTCTCGGTATTTACAGATATAAATACTAATACAGAATTATATTTACAGATATCCCGGCGGAACCTAGCACTTCGCAGATTCGTACTATTTAAAAGCATTTATAAAACTAGTAGTAGTAGCTATAAGAAGTTCAACTTAATATCTCCTTTCTTATAGTAAAGCTTAAACTCCCTGCTAAGTCTCTACTCGCTAATCTAGTATAAAGCCTTATAATATATATATATATATATATACTATCTCTCTAACAGAGAATAGATCTATAATAATAAAAACAGACTAGAAACTTAATAGGACTAGCTCTTAAGAGACTATTAAAGCTACTATAAGAGCTATAGGAAGAGATACTATAAGAGAGGTATCTATAAGCGCTAAAATCAGAGAAAAAGAAAGATTCTATATAGCTACTTAATCTACTTCTATCTAAGTACACGTCTGCTGCCGACGCTTTATAAGTCAAGAGTTATCTATAAGAACTATAACTAAGCTACTATATATCTATTAAGAAGCGTTAACGTCTAATTCGCTAAGAGGATACTGTAAAGTTGTATTTCCCTTAAAGGCTAGTTAGCAAATAGCCTGTAAATATATCGTTGAATTATATTATATACCTATAATACGTCTTATATTACCTTCTAAGGTAATTCGTCCGAAAATCATATATAAAGCGATTTTATTTATAATTAGAATACTATTAAAGGAGGGAAGAATTCATTAGCTTAAGTAAAGTTAATTCTAGATATATAAAATCACGCTTATAAGATTAAGAAAATATATTATAAGTAGTTATAGCTTCTTATAGACGTATAAGCTAAGGGTTTTAGTGTTCCTCTCTCTGCATAGTCCGTACGCTCTTAGCTAATTAACGTATTTCACGTGACCTATTTTTTTAAAAATAAGATCCATAAATCGCTTAATATAAGATAGATATTGTAACAGTCTAGTATTTACCCGTTGTAAATACAGAGGCTGTGTTAATCTCTGATAATCGAAAAGTAGGTGTATCACGTAGACAGTTAAGACAGTTACTAGTATAGTTAAGAATACTATTTAAGTTAAGTACGAAGCTCTTATATAATAGCAGATATACTAGTCTTTTATAGAACCTTTATTCCTCTATAGATTTTCCGGGATCTTTAGATCCTAAGAATCTAGTAAGATCCTTAGATCTATTACGTGACTCGACTATAGAAACCTACGGCTGATTCACTGTAGTATATAATACTATTATAATGAAATACTATGTGCTACATCTCCCTTAGACTGTTATTAGCTCCTGTGAGCTCTACTCCTAGGAGCTAATAAGCTCCCGGGTATGCGCCTACTCTAAGGATATTTCCTCCTGAGACCCTAGGGTCGCCCAGGAGTATTCGTAACAGATATATAGTAAAAATAAGTCTATAGTAGTTCCTATTTCTTAAGAAAGTACTAGATATAGATAATAATAAGTATATATATAAAAAAAGCTTATAAACTATATATTATATTCTTTTCTCTTACTTTCTTTATTATAAATTATAGCAGAAAATATAAGGAAAAGAAAGAATAAGAAAATAGTAGGACTTTAAAAAAGTATTAAAAGCGTAAGCTCTTATATTAAAAGTAATAAAATTTATAAGAAATACTAAGCTTCTTAGGTAATTCGAAATTATTCTATAGATACTATAATTATAAGCTATATACTAAAAACTATTTAAAATATAATAAACTAAAAATCAAACTAAAATAAAGAAATAAAATAAATAAAATAAAATACTAGAATTATAATAGCCAAGTAAGAAGATATAAGAAGTATATAAATATTAATAGCTACTAATAATTAGATAATCACGCACTAACTAATATACCGTATAAGCCACCTATAATCGCTGGGATCAGTCTATGAATAAATCTATTAATTAATAATATAATCAATTAATCAATCAATTAATCCATAGTAAGAATGTTGTTCAAGCCTGATCGTTTTTGAGACACCAGCCCCGTAGACATGAAGCCGCTGCACTAGCATCTTCATCAGGAATCTTAGGGTCCCTAGTCTTCGTCACTTAACTACGAGGCGAATTGCTCTGGTCGATAAGAGCCAAATGGATATCTTCGATTAAGACGGTTGAACGAGAAACCGATGCATAGTTTGTTGCAAGAAAGATATTAGAACTCCTAGCATAAGAATCGATAAGCACATAAGAGTACAAATTTCCCTTCAAGTTTAAGTATCAACCCCCTCTCACCCCTCCTAATTCTTCAAGATCTTCTAGAGATTAACACTTCTGATATATTTTCACTCCTAACAAATCATCTACCAATCCTCCACGTCGACAATGGCTCCAACAGAGATGAATCAAACCAGCTCAAAAATGGCACCAGTACGGCCAGACACACCACCAAGTAGCCCGAATCAATCAGAGCATATTGTCGGACAGAACAATGCTCACCAATATTTCCATGTGCAGCTTTCCGACGCAAGCTATTGATAACTGTCCCTGCAGACTCACGGGGGGGAAGAAACAGAGGAATTATAAGGCGGGAACTCCTCCGTGAGGCTCTTCGTGCTCAATTCATATCCCCCGCAAGTCTCCTCATCACTGTCACTCTTCACCACGGCCGTCACTGTCTTCAAGATGCCTGCTCCGCTATTCACATCCCCAGGGCCAGACGCCTTTCCTCCAGAAACATTCGTCTCAAACCTATAGGGGTTGGTGCTCCTATTGACATTCGTTCGATTGGACGTGTGATGACCACTAGAATACCCATCGTCGACTCTCTCAGCATTATTGTCGCGCACAACTTTGGAGATGAGAACCGCCATAGTGAGCTCGATATGCAACTTGATAATGTAAGCGACGGGAGCAAATTGGACGTAGCTGAAGTTATCAGGTCAGTTGTTCGGTCATATATTAGGTATGAATATTAAAGGAATCTTAGGGGAAAACCTACTCGTATGGGTTTGGTAGGCTCAGCATACCAAGGAGCAGAATGTCCATAGATACGGAGACGAGAAGAATTGCCGCATTGAAATAGAAGAGACGCCAGTACTTTGACAATCCATGTGCAATGAGCCGGTACCGTACTAGGTATAGAAAGTACAAGTTAAGTCCACAGTCGATGATAAGAAAAAAGCTCTTCTCAATCCGTTCCCAGATTTGGTTGAGGACGACCATTCGTGGGGAAGCTGATGGGAGGTGGGCCATAATCCAAATGTAAAAGACGGAGATGTTGACAATGCCAATGAAAATAAAGAGGCCCAATTTAAGTAACCGGGATTTGCGCTTGTTGACCATGATCAATGCAACACGATTCGCGATGATTTGCGATAGAAGTTGGGTCTGAATGGCCCATAATAGTACTAGGGTTTGTCAGTCCCGAACAACACTTCAGTGTCTCTTTCAAAGGGTGTGTATATCTACTCACCAGCAGCAAACAAAAACGCAAAACTAAACATCTGATCAGCGCCAAATCAATGAAAAATAGATCGAACTTACCTCAATGGGATAACTCCACACAGGTATAAATATGTGGTAATAGAGAATATCAGATTCACTATCGCTTCTGTCCAAATCATGTAAAGGTAAATGTTCCTCAGGCTTCGTGTCCGTTTCCATATGCTCTGAGTCTGTTGCACTACCTTTGACGTTGTGAACACAAACAGGCCCATAAAAAGACCGAAGAAGATAGAATAAAGTTCCATGACTGAGCAGAGTCAGCAAACAGGTAATTGATAGAGAGGTCGGGCTGGAGAAAAACAATTCAAGCCAGCAAGGCATGGTTGATATAGATATTTCAAGAATCAATAGAAGGAAAGTTTTTGTCTCGGCAGCTTCCATTAGAGAATGAGATAACTTTATAGATGCTGCACTGTATCGGAAGGCTTTTTTCTGTCCTGCATCTAGAAATTTTCTAGTGGCTGGACTTTGGGATGTGAGACAAATGAAATTTGGATGTGCAGCGGACGGGACGCGTGCATTCTGACTCGAGTAGTAGGAATCCAGGAAGGCAAGTTCCGGTTGATCATTCAACAATCCCCCTCTCCTTATAAAAGGAATGACAATGTATTAACGCTTCTTAGTGGGATCTGAGACTGTTTCGCCGCGACATGGCTCAACGGCCTCCGCCTTTGCATCTCACTAATGATCTATAACCCACAGATCTTGGCGGGTTCTAGGAACAAGTAATGATCTCCCGGCATCTGCATAGTTGGGACCGTGAATACATGGCGATATTTAACATTTTAAAACCCCTGGAGGAGGTTGTCGATCGAGCTTTCAATCGCCACCAGGCGTGTGGGCTTTGGCGGACCGGTTACCACGTCTAGCCCGGATCCAGGTCCGGGGCGCCACAGCTTCAAAGTCATTCAGGAGCATGCCGGTAATGTTTTGACCGACGAAGTGGTCAACGGGCCTGCTGCGATTACTTGGATGTTCCTTAGGATCAGTGGCGTAAATGCAACACCCCTCATTGAACTCTGATAACGCCACTGTTTAGCGATCCTTTTCCCCAGACACTATCCGCCTTTGGTTCCTGCACTGTTTTCTGGTGGGAGGTAATTGTGGATGTAGGATCGACTTATCGATTACGGGAACGGCCACTCGGAATTGACCGACAGGTTCTGAGGCCTAGTTCAAAGGATCATGTGGAGGATGCTGGAGCTGATCCTGGCCCAACATAAGACAGACCAGTGGCAATATCCGTGGCTATATTTTAAATTTCCCGCCACGTAGTGGTTCGGAACACCTAGCGAATTTGTCCCATTTCAGAGAACTGTCCGACCACCACAACGGGGATTCAGGTCTTTGCTAATGACCAGAAAATGTCACAATTATCTGAAGGGGTAGCTTATCAGATTTGGAAGGATAACGTCTAACACCCCCATTCCGGCCACCCCCGCATTCCGGCCACCTCGCTTACCCTCACCGCTTCTTATACCACCTAACTTCAATAATTATTTAATATTTCAATCTTTAATCGATTTTCTTGAAATTTAGAATATGAATTGATGATATTATAAAGCCTGAATATACCGAATATAACGTTGCGTGCGCACTTAAAGAAGTAGCAGATAGCAAGTCCTTGCAAAAGGCATCGCTTAAGTGAGGTGTTCTAAGGTCTACTCTTATAGACCGCAATATAATAACACAACTATATAAGGAGGCCGCTAGCCACTTACAAAAGCTTTCTACGGTAGTAGAGAATCGATTGACCAATTGGATTTTAACTTAAGAGGCTCTAGGCCATGGAGTTGCTCACGCGTAAATATAGGTTTTTAGAGAGAGGCTTCTAGCCCTCTAAGGAGACTATCGCCTACTTGGAAAACGCTGGATAGGACGGTTTTTAGCCCGGAATCCGATTCTAAAGACTAAAAGGCAAATATACGTCGATTCTGTGCGTATTAATAATGCTTATTCCGAAGTTATTAGGCCGTGGTTCTAAAAATTAGAGATTCTGGATATCAAGGCAATTCCAGCCTCTTAACGATAGAATATGAACGAAACAGGTGTTATAGAAGGTTATAGTCTTAATAGATATATCGTAGGGAGTACAAAAAGCCGAAAGATTCAAGGGAAACAGCGAGGCTTATATACTTAGACGATAATTATTAAGTGCATATCCGCTACAGGCGATTCTATCTTTCCAACTATAATTTACAAGGGAAAAACAGTCTAATAATAATAGTTTCTATTGTAATTAGATACATTTAATCAATAGTACTTTATAGCCATAGATAATAGGTAGATAACTAATTAAATAGCTCTGAAGTAGCTATAAAAGGTCTTTATCCCTCAGACAGAACCACATGACTATTCAGTAAGACTCCTTATTCTAGACGGCTATAGGAGCTATGAAACTACGAATTTCCTTTAGAGGTGCCTTGAGTATAATATCTACCTTCTCTTCTTACTTGCATATACATCACATGTCTTATAACCTCTCGATTTAACGGTTTTTTCATCTCTTAAGCGTACCTACCGGAAAGAGCTTGAAAAGTTAAGTTTAATAATCGATTCTACGCTAATTAGTAAGCGTAATTTCCTTCTATATTACGAGAGAGCACACTAAGAGAGTATTACGGCTTTAAATATTAGGTCTAGCTGGAAAGCTTCAGGTCTATAGCCGGTCTCTGTAGCGAAGCCTTTAATAAGCCCTTTACTTCTGGAAAACAGTAATAAATTAATAAATCTGACTCTCCCAGAGCCTTAAAAGACGCTAATACTACCTCTAGAGGTTTCCGATACTTCAATTAAGTTGTATACTCTAAAGAGCCGGAAAGAGATATACGTATAGATTCATGCCTTAGCTAGCAGGTTATATAACTAACTTCTAGTTAATCGTTTACTCTTCAGAAAGGTTATAAAGGGAATAGACAAAAGAGACTACGAATTAGAGAAGGTAAATATAAGAGTTAAAGAGTTAGAAGAGAGATTAGAGCAAGTACAGCTAAGGAAAAGGAAAAAAGTCCTAACTAGTCTAAATTCCCGGTTTATAATAACACGTGCAATTAGAGAGGCTTAAATCGCGGCTAAAGAACATCAAATTAAAGCTATAAAATCAGAATCAGATGAGATTCAGAATCTACAATATCATGTATAGAGGTTAAGGCAGAGTAGATTTATTAAGTGTTAAAATCAGGTGACGAAAATAGCGGGGTAGCCGGAATGCGGGGGTGGCCGGAATGGGGGTGTTAGACGTTATCAGTAGTGGACTCGAGTATATTCATTCCTAGGAGATATTTCACTTTGATATTAAACCCGGAAACATTCTTGTCGGCGATAACGGCAGAGCCAAAATTTGCGATTTTGGGCACTCTCTGCAATCTGCCGTAGAACCGGTTTGCAGCTCCATAGGGACACATGCTTATATACCGCCGGAATTCATCGTTTCTTCTATGAGGGGCCCGTCCTGGGGATGTATGGGCTGCTAGGCTTGTCATGATGTTTGTTCTAGGTATCATGCCGCTACCGAATCCTGGTTACTGGAAAATATCGGATATTCAGCGGAAGTCAGACGTTGCTGTTCGAAAAATGCGCGTTTGGCTCGACGAGGTTACCTTGTACAAGGAGAAAATACCGCCCAAGCATTCACTTCTCTGGAAAATGCTTGAAGACCCAAATGATCGCATAACAGCTTCAAGTCTGGTCAATCATCTTTCCAAGCAACGGCGAGCTCAAGCTCGACCCATGGTACTCGTGCATTGAGGGTACATGGCCTTTTAAGCCCTTGTGCTTGTGGTGTTGCCTTACGATTGCTCTCCCCTCTTTTCTTCGTCGTCGGTGGATCCTGCACCTTCTTTCCGTTCATCGATGGTGTGAATTTTTCTGAACGAAGCCCATTCAATCAGACCGTGACTAGGTAATAACAATTCGAGAGTGGATTGGAAAATGCTGTTCTGAAGTATGCTGGATTGTCTTGAATAGGCAACTGGCTGCTGATCGGGGGAAGTGGACCTTTTTTCTTTCGTGGGTTGATGTAGGTGGGGACGTGGATTTGGGTAGGGAGGTCGATGGAGCTGACGAGGGTGGTTTGTTTTGGACCAGTGAGTTGAGGCAGCTGGGGAAATGAATCGACTTGGAGAGGGAGGTCGATGCAACTTGAGGGGTTACATTTCTTACCCTCGGTGAGCTGAGTTTCTTGAGTGGTTTTTTTTTCTGGGGAGGGCGTTTCAACTTACTGAGAAGCGGCATATATCAGCTTAACAGTTTGCGACCGATGAAACTGGAGGGAGAATAGGAATGAATGTGTCGAAGTGAGGCACACAGAGGCATATCAGGCGACGCTGGGAACGGTCTCCGCTGTTTCGTAGGTTCTCGTCATCCTCGTCATCCTCGTTATCATCGTCGTTTGTGTCATGACTATGGCCGCTGCTCTTGAGTAATGCAGCGTCTAGGAGATTTTAGCACATGCCAGTTACAAGTAAGGATACATAGGACTTATTTACCAATGTGAGCAGCGAGTTGTGTAGCACCAGCTTGAATCACGTCAGTCACAAGGGATAACGTAGAATGAGCGCAAGAGAAACATACTAGTATGAGCGAAACTTGTTTCATTGAGACGAAAGCATCACGTGTCTTTGTTGGTGTCCAATGGGCCATTGTTCTCTCGTTATCACGGAAGTCATTCGCGGCTCCAATTCGTCTGGGTTATCATCTACTCTGTGACAGTGTTTGCCTGCAAGGAGTTCTCACATACATGCCTCTGAGAGAATATAGCTCATGGTTGCGCTAGGGACACAGGGGCTCGGCAGTCAGACCAGCAAGATTTCCCGAGAGCCAGTAGTCAGTCGTACTTTCCGTACCTCAACCCCCGCCGCCCCCCCCCCTCTTACCCCCCAGTAGCGTCCGTCACATTCACACCGGCTGGATGAGCCCTGGAAAACGCTATCCTTCTTAACGGTACATTTCAACCTAGATTTAAGTCACCTTCAACCTGTTGGCGACCGTTAGAAAAAGCAGTTTTCGCCAGCACGAGTATCTATCTCCTACCAATCTCGCGATGAAGTCAGATCAGATGCGGCCAGAAACAGGAGGCCTGGATTGGGTCAATTGGAAATCTATTCTACCCTATCCACCACCTCGAAAGATTCGGCGACTTTTCCTGCGTCTGATTCCAGTTGTTGCCATAACACCGTTCGTCCTCCAGATACTGCTGGCTTATGTTGTTGGGTCAGACTTCCGGCTGCTCCCAGCAGAATTACAGCAAGTGAAGAACCTGTTGATCGTCACCGCGCACCCGGATGATGAATGTCTGTTCTTTGCGCCCAGTATATTGGGGGTGTTGGACAGAAACCCCGACACAGTCGGTGGCCTCTTGGTGATGTCCACAGGTGAGTCACGCTGGCCAGACGACCACACTGCCACAATAGGATATTTACAGTACTGGACTGACCAGTGCCCCACAGGAAACAACGAGGGCATCGGCGAGACGAGAAAAGCCGAGCTACAAGGCTCCTGCGTGACGCTGGGGGTGGAGGAAACACGATGTGTTGCGCTGGACCGGCCGGATATTCAGGACAGCCCCAGAGTCTGGTGGGATGAAAGCTTGATTGAAAGCATCGTCAAAGAATACGTCCAAAAGTGGCATGTGGATGTGGTAAGTTTGCGGCAGTCGCTGTTTCTCTTTGACCTTGGGTACTTCTTGGGTACTTCTTCTGCTAATCTGCGGCCCCGGCTACTTCAAGATCATTACCTTTGATGAGGGAGGTGTGTCCGGACACGTCAATCATCGAGCTGTCAGCGCCGCTATTAGGTATGTTGGGTTCACAGCCACATAACATGTTCCAGTGACATTCATGATAATCACGCCCTCGAAAACTAATTGGTACTGAGACTAATAACATCGTCGCAGGAATTATGCAAGCACAGATGCGCACGCTCCAGCGACCTATATGCTGTCGACCACGATGCTGATCCGCAAATATACCTTTCTCCTGGATCTCCCCTTGACATCTGGGCCGTTTTCCTGGGGGATCCTGCAGGCCCTGTTCTCTCGGAGCCGGGCTAGCGATCCCGGCGGGGACAGGGGGGTTCTAGTCGCTAACACCTGGGGCCGGTACTTGGCATCAAGACAAGCTTTTGCCAAGCACACCAGCCAATATTCTTGGGATCGCAACCTGTACATGATCCTAAGTCGCTATGTTTGGTTCAATAATCTACGGAGGGTTCGCAAGCAAACCACATAGGTAGATGGATCTTCTTCAGCGCCAGCGCGCGCGGAGACAGTTGGGCCGAGAAGTGCTGAGGCGTCCATTAATTATGGAAGGAAGGTTTTGCGCTACTTCGTATTTACTAGCCCATTAATCAAGCTCGCTACATCTCGTGTCTCTCCTCGTTGGGAATCATTCAAAATCCCTCCTCAAATCGCGTCGAGGGTGCGTCATCTTCTGGAACGAGCTGTTGAGTTTAGCTTTAGTGTCAACTACCTAGCCTCAGGTCGTGCTTGCGTACAAGATCCTCGGTATTCTGAGCCAGCCTATCAAGGCGCTCCAGGGACATTTCCCTCAATTTTATAATGCAACCCCGCCAGGGCTTCATCTGCAGACTGCTACATCCGGGCGGTCTCTAGTCAGAATTTCGTAAAGGGGGAGCTATCGGGGATGGATAATCTAATTGGGCAATCTACGGTTGTTGTACTCTAAACTGCGATCAAGTGAGTGGCGTGATTAGTGGGATAATCTGCAGCCAGTTTGTGCTCAGTCGGAGCTCTTGCTAGAATCGAACTTCTGTTGAAGCTATTTTTTCGAGACAGTGGTCGAGGCCCCCAGTTACGGGCGTTGCGTCTGAAGAAGTGATCAACGTCAACAACTTATGGCACCATCTCGATTCTTCCGTCACAGCAGCAATGCAAGAGTCGTCTTGTTACTCGCATCGGTGATTCTCGCGCTGTACTGTTTTCGAACTTCTCTCAAGGTCGCCTGGGGCATTATTCGCATGCCCATGGTATGGAACGATCGCGCCACCGAGTTCCTGATCTCGAATGAGAAAGATGACTTTGACGTGTCGTTCCGGAATTACCCCAAAGAAGTCGACACGGCACTTCCTGGATATGACGATGTTGTTCCTCCCATTCTCCATCATATCGCCCTCAGTAAGAGCTCTCCGCGAGCGAATTGGCTCGATGCGAGAGAGAGCTGTCTTCATTACCACCGGGGCTGGAAGTCGTACCTCTGGACCGACGAGAATGCGACCTCGTTCGTGGCGGAGCACTTTCCGGATGTCAAGCAGACGTGGGAGAACTACAGTTTTCCGATCCAGCAGATAGATGCCCTACGATACATGGTCTTATATCAATATGGAGGTAGGTGGGCAGTTTCCAAGAATTCAGTCCGCTGCGACTGAGATAAAGTTCTGACGTTTCGATAGGAGTTGTACTTGATATGGATCTCAACTGTGTTCGTTCTTTAGGGCCGCTCCGCAGATTTGGCTTCGTCGCTCCAGCAGCACACCCTTCTGGTTTCTCGGTCGGTTTCATAATGGCGAGCAGACAGAATCCTTTCGTGGGACAGTTGGTGAAGAATCTCCCTGTCTACAATAAGAACTGGCTTGGACTGCCGTACACAACTGTGATGTTCAGCACAGGTTGCCATTATGCTTCGTGAGTTGCGCACTTTTCGGGCCAGGGGCTACAAATTTCATACTGACTTTTGTCATTGCAGAACTATCCACACTCTGCAACCGAACAGAACAGATTTGAAAATCCTTGCGGGGCCAGAAACAAATCCCAATTTGCACAGCCTGAATGGGAACGTTGTTACTCCTTTGTTTCATCATCTCGGTTCCTCGTCATGGCACTCTTACGATGGTCGATTGATAGTATCACTGGGCAAGGCAGAAGTACAGATGCGCTTGTTATTTGCGGCGATTATCTTAGCGGTTGTGGCCTTTTTGTGTCGAAAGTCGCGGCGAACTGAGTGTCGTGATCATCTGCATAAACCAGTGCTTTTGGGATATGGCGGGACGAAGAACAGGGCAACTTCTAAGGGTGCACATGCACACGAAAGTGAGCTTGTATAAGTACGATTTTGGGTTTGCGGGGGAACGAGCGTCACATTGTATATATTTTGTAATTCAAGTGTAAAGCCGTTTTGAGGAATTTGGGTCCTGTTCAGGTATTGGTGTGGCCGTGGCCGGCACGCTTTGTTCAGGTTTAAGGCTACAGGTATCACTACTTCGAGGGTTAACGTACTTGATAAGTAAGCTGGCCGTGCATGTAAGGTGGCCACGCCCCACCAAAACCACTACTTCAAGAACTAATAACTCAATAACGAATTGAAATTATTATTATTAAACTAGGCTAATTTGAATTGAAATTAAGTGGACACGTACGGGCCGTGTGTTTGAGCGATTTACATATACTACATGTCCGCGGTGCGCGGATTCGTCGCTCTTTAACCCCACCTGTAAACTGACCCGTAGGCTCTGTATTCGCAATTACAGATCGATTTAAGCCCTCCTGAACTGTTAAAACACCCCCCGTAGCAATATACGACCTCCGTATAGCTCTCTTCTTCTTTTGGCGTTCATTTGCAGCCCGTAACTTCTTGTTTTCGTCCGCGAGAAGGACCGCAGAGTGCATAGCTATTTAGTAACCTTTGACTAATTGTTGAATTGCACGGTCCGTAGGGCTAGAAGAACCAGCTGTACGACGTTGTACGAAGTCTCCGATTGCCTTAGCTTGTAATTCCAACTCCTATATATTATGTGGCGTCTCTGGGACCTAAGGCGCTTGTTCGGTCGCGGGAGGAGGAGGAGGGGTAGGCGTCCGTAATTAAGTATTGAGCTTCGAGAGGACACGTTCAGGGTCGTACGGGACCAATCCAGTAGCTGCGAACCCGCTACGGACCGTATTTGAAGTTATAGACTCTATACGGGCCGTAAGATAAGCTAAAAGGAAGTCAGACTTGTTAATATAGCTAACCCCGGCCCGTATTAAGTCTTCAACTTGTCGTCCGTATAAACGCTTAAGGACCGCAAAACAGCTAACGTTAAGAGGCTGAAGTAAATGCGACGAATGCGGTGGCATACACAGAGTAATAATACAGTGGTCTTTATAAAACAAGTCGAATTCAGGCGTTACGTAGCTTCCGTGTCCGTTAAGAATCAAAAGCCGATATACACCCTTCGTACGATCCTTTATATGCGGATGAAACACGTCCGTAAGCTAAGTTAGGCCTAATTAATCAGTCGTCTAGCTATTATCACTAACTGCAATTATCTAATCGGATAGTAAAGAGTCGAGATACTAAGAAGAGATATGAGTTTTACCTTTAAGTATAATTATCGAGGGAAGCGACTAACCGCTCGAATTAATACACTCAATAGCCGTAACCTATTCGCGGTTCCCAGGTTAAATCGTAACGGGCCGTAAAGCTCGTTCAGAAGCCGTAACAACCTTTGCAGTTGAGATTACGCCTATTTGAAAGCTTATCTTATTAAAGTTGTAAATATCCTCGTCTTAAATCCTATATTTTGCGATTGTATTTTGTTCGAGTCGGAACTAGTCTCGAATAACCGTAGGATCTTCGCAGATAGTACGTTTGTAATCGTATTTCCGGTTATATCGGGTCCGTAAAGAGTCGTGGCGTTGGACGAAGTTATATAGCTACCGAACTCTAATCGTACGCGTAGAAGACGCGTCCGTACCGGTTCGTTTTTAGAGAAGTAATATAGCTATAACTCGAATTGAAGCCGTACGGACTAGTAAACCTCGTTCGTCTATAGATAAAATCCAATTAACGAGCGTTAATTCCTCCATAGCTGTGAGTTTATAGTTTATAGACCGATATTCTTATCGAGAGGGGCGTCCTTGAAAACGCGTTTAAAATATCGATTTTAGTACGTCGTACGAAGTAGCTGCGCCTCGTTAACTTATAAAATAGCCAGATTTATACGAATTGATCGTAAGAGCTATTCGCCCTTCCTTAGAAGCAAATTGAGCCTTAGTTCGTTGAGACATGACTGGTTGAAGAAGGTAAAAGTAGTGGTTTTGGTGGGGCGTGGCCACCTTACATGCACGGCCAGCTTACTTATCAAGTACGTTATGTCGAAGCTTCTTGAATTACCTAATCACGCCTTAATTTTCACTAGATCCCCGCGTATCGTGGTGGATGTGTCCAGCCGAGCGAGACCAACTCTTTCTTCCTTCTTTCTATTTTTCCGCGACACATTTGTTCCGTTTAACAATATTCATGATGTACGAATGAACTAAAAGGAACTTGTATATGGTTATTCACTAGCTTCATCATCACAGTTTTTTATTCTTATTTATGTTTTTTGTTGCAGACGCTGATGAAGCTCCCCCACCAGTATGAGCAGCCCAGTCCTCGCCCATGCTTATGACCGAGTTCCACAGTCCGACACTCGGTTTGACAAACACTTTCACCGTTATCAACGAGCGAGTTACTTGCTTGCCTTCAGCCTACGGCGGTGCCTCCAGCTGTTGAAGAAGCCTGTCCCCGCTATCATCGTCGTGCTCGCGCTGCAAGTTGCGTTCAACTCGTACTCAAATCCGGCCCCGTTCACTATCCCCCCAGAAAATGTCTTTATCGCGGCTAATATCGTTGATGGTCAGCTCGTTCATGGTGACTGGGGGACTAGTCTGATCGAGACATGCAAATTATTAGGTCCAGAGCGAACATATGTGTCAGTGTATGGCGGCCCGTTGACGGCCATGCGAGATCTAGAAACGAAGCTCAGTGCGGCGGGTTGCGATAATACGATCGTAGCAGAGGAGATGGATCCAATTGACTGGAGCTCGTTATACCGAGTAGAAGTCGCCCCAGGAGAATATCGAGTCAAGCGGATTTCCTACCTAGCTGCCATTCGCAATCGAGCTCTAGAACCACTTGACGGGTTGTCGAAGCGGTTCGATAAGATCCTCTTCCTCAACGATGTGTTCTTCCAATCGTCCGATGCAGCGAGGTTGCTCTTCGCTACCAACGTCAGGCATGACGGCAAGATGGGATATAAGGCGGCATGCGCGGTCGACTTTCACCACAGCTGGAAATTCTACGATACGTTTGCATTGAGGTCGTCTGATGGCTACTACCCAGGTGTGCGAATCTATCCGTGGTTCGCAAGTAAGGGCGACGGCATCAGTCGACGTGACGTCTTGAGCAACACCGACTCCGTCCGGGTCAAGAGCTGCTGGGGAGGTATGGTCGCCTTTGATGCGAAATACTTCCAAGCGGCCGCTGGTCAGCACAATACCACCATTGGCACAACCCCCATCAGATTCCGTTCCGAGCACGAACCCTTTTGGGACAGCAGCGAATGCTGTCTCGTACACTCCGACCTCCAGGCGATTCCCAATGATGCCGAGAGCGTGACCGATGGCAGCACTGGCATCTACATGAACCCATTCGTCAGGGTAACGTACAAAGCGAGTACCTACCGCTGGCTACCTCTGGTCCGCCGCTTCGAGCGCCTCTTTATTGTCCCCAACGCCCTCATCAACTACCTCACTCACATGCCTGAATATAACCCGCGTCGCGACGAGATTCCCCAGTCAACAGTGTTCGACTGGATCTGGGTCTACGATGACACTACCCCGCCGTCTTCCTCTTCTGCAATACCCGTGCGGCAGAAACGGAGATACCACTTCAACTTGGAACACGAGACGGGCCAACCGACAGCCAGAGGTACCACCCAAGCCCAGTACCACTCACTGTGGATGGCGAAGGGTTACTTACAGCGTGGTAACCGTACAGCGACGCGTGACGGCTTCTGCAGTACGCGACAGTTGCTGGTGATAAATGAGGGCGCCCTGATGTCTCCGAACACAGGCACGAATTGGGAAGAAGTAGCGATCCCTCCTTGGCCTAAAACTGATTCGTGATTGACTGATAGATAGAGACACTATGTCGATAAATGAATACGCGATTTACAGTGGAAAGGCCGACTAGTTGCTTCTGTTTAAAATCATATCAAATTTTACACCTTTGAAAGTAGAACTTCACTTTTGAAAGGCGTAGCCTAGATAGATTCGGTGCGAAGTCTTGCTCTATAATGTATACTTTAATTTTATCATTGAGGAACCGGTGACCAATCCCTACATAAGCCAAACATTGTTCTACAGAATTTTCCAAACTCCACTTTTAGATTAATCTTTTTCCAACTCCCCTGGCCACCATGCCAAACGCGGGCGTCAGGATCTGTAACGGATTTTGAACCCATGTTACCGAATCTTCCTCTTCCTGGGCTGTTCCACATCCAAATCAGCAATTTTAACAAAAGAACGAAGAGACAAAAGAGGGAAGATGTGGCAGAAATAAGGAGGGGCAACACCTAAACGCTGTGATGGGCAAGATCACAGTATCCCCCACCACCTTGCTCCGCCCTCCGTCTTTCAGCCCGGAGAGGGCGTCCCACCTCAAGCCAGCCTTCCCTTGCAACCATTCCATAGCCGCAGCAGTGATTGCCTCTGGACCTGCAAGCTTCAGTGGATCCTCTTTTTTGAGCTCTCCAGCCCTCGCAGCAGCAGTGACGTTCCCGCCATAGGGTTTCGCCAGCTGATTTACCCGCTGCGTAAACGCCGAGATCACACGGTCGAGGATGGGATGACGCGGCGCCGAGGCAAAGGCCCACTGCGTCAGTTGGACGTGGTATTTGTAACCCATGCGCCAATATGCGTCGGAGTTTGGGTCATTGTCGCCTTCGATACCGAGGAGGAGCTGTATCGGATGGCTTACAGACGGCGAGCTGTTGCTAGTTGTGCTGTAAGTTTTGTCCGTTTCTGAGTCCTTCCAGGGCGAGATATCGGTCTCGTTTAGCCATGAGACTGGGGAGCGCAGGGGTACGGTATCAATGTCTTCGTACTATCATGTTGATTAGCATGACCCTACGAACCAAATTCGTTTCATTCCTCCTGGACATCTTGGTAAACACGTACGATTCCGCCAATTGAATTCAACACCACTACCCTGAACACATCGGACTTCTCAGCCTGCAATGGTAATACATCAACGATGTCCACAATCTGTGGTTCCGACTCGGCAATCAGTTGTTTATACCCCTTATCCAGCCATAGAAAATACGCCATGCTAGCATTTCCGCCGACTGTTGCATAGCCAAGCCATTTCTCCACGCCGTGCGCCAGACCTTGTGGCCATCTATCGACCTTTGTGTCTTTCCAAGTCTGATGGACGATGAGGGGGATTGAGGAGTACGGGATTGTGCGGGAGGAGGCCATGGCTAGGCTGTATGCTAGGTGAGCTGCCTCGACGATCGTGGTCGGAAGAGGATCCGTCGGCCTCGGCCAATCTGGGGGAATATACCAGACTAAAGAGTGCACTTGTTAGCCAAGGAACAGATATTACCTCTTGAGTCCGGGCTGAAAGGTCAAGGTGGAATGAAATCACATACTACCTCCCTGCTCGCTTGGCAGATGGACATGCTTCCAAGCTAGAGGATATTTTCCTCGATAGTAGTCTGCATTCTGTTTCCCTTTTACAGACTTCGGCGTGTTTCTTGGCCAAAGGTAGAATACCAAGACCAAGAGAAGGACGGCAAGCAACTGATGTCGTCGATAGGCGAGAGATCGAAGATTGCATCTGTAGAGCATGGTAAGAAAAGAAGTGGTCAAAGCAGTGCGAAAGAGATCAGGAGAAGGAGCGTGTGCTTGCTCTTAGTTTATTGGTCCAACTTCATTGGACTATGCCTTACACATTCCCTAGTCTCTAAACAAGTGACATTATCCCGTAAGTTTCCTGGCTGGTATCAAGCAATACGAATGGGCTGCTAGTGGCTGAGGCTGCATAGCATCAGGGGTTGGCATGTCACTCCTGGATCTAGCTTAGTGTCGGACAGGCTTAGTAACTTACTAAAACGAGGGGAATCCGTTATTTCCACGCTCTAACTTCTCGCCGTTCTCCCAGGGGATGTAGTTGGTCAGTAAGCGAGCCTCGATCGGAGGAAGGGTTCGCGTTTAATCGATCTCGTGATCGTGTCACGACCATGGCTTGTTTTAAGTAAGAATTCCTTTTAATTCTTGGGACTCTCGGAATTAGAAGGAACAATATCAATAATTGCTTTTGAGATTACTTTCGATGAGAAAATTGATCTTGCAAAGCGAATCAATACACGTAAAATGATGCAGAGGCCGCTGAATCATGTGTTGTGGATTCATCTCGACAAGTTGTGTGTTGTACGGTTCAGTAACAATCATGTTCAACCGGGGGAACTATCGTGGAATGCTGTCTAAAGCTTCCAAGAACTGGTATGACTGTGGGACATATTCGAATGTCTGTCGAGGAAAGGGAATACTACGGAAATAAAGAGACAAGAATTGGTCACTGTTTGCTGTGCAACAGGTTACAACGGTCCTAGCATTCCGAGCAATTTAATTCCTACGAAACAGATCAACAGAGGTGATACAGACAACCCAAATTGGGTCGCCGTGAACATAACACTTGCAGAATTTTCCACTGTGAGTATTTTTCCGATAAAAAGGGAAAGCGAAATATCGGAGCTGGTTGCATAGGGTCATATTGTGGGCACGCTATGGAACATTTGCGATCGTAAAGAAAGATGGATACTTTTTGGATGAATTTGGTCGGGCACAGGGCTAACATTGAGCGAAGACTTCTTCGGAACTCGAGCCTACGTTTGAACGTAGCGCTACCAACTCTGACTAGTTTTATTTTGCTTTCGAGTGGGGTTACGATGCTTCCGAAAACAAGATGTTTAATAGCAATTGAGTCTTTTATTCTTGTCTGTGTTGCGAAAGGGACCCTCTGCTATTTGTACCACGTTACAAAAAGGTAACATGTGGCTGACAAGGCTGGACAGGCCTCGGTCTCGACCTCATAACTTGCTCGTTCCTGTCGGTTTTCGCCTCCCTCCTCCTTCCTAAACATCATTTCGTAGGCTTTGCTCACTTATAACCATCAACATCGATCACAGAAACTCCACCAAAGTATATCAAGTACAAAGTCTAAGAACTGCACTGCTACTTTTATAGTCGAGGACATAATGATATCGGAAGTTGTGGCAAGGTTGGTAAAGTCCCGATAAGGATGCTGTGCTATCCTTTCTGACGTGTCCACCGCAACCGGCGGTTAACATCTTGATCGAAATCCAACGCCCGGACTGAGCGGACGCAATAAGGCACTGTAAAGACAAGTATCATCACCCCATATGAGCTTTTAAGCCCGGCAAGTCCTGGTTCGTGTGTCGTATTTGGAACGACAATGGGTTTCGACTCAGCTGCAGCCCGGTAGCTGGGTAAAGTGCTCCTCAGCTGACACTTGCCTTCCACCTCATTGGCATGGCTTGCAGTAGCTCGGTACAGTTTCATCGTGACTCGCCATGCTGGCCTGAACCATATCATGTCATAGTGGGCTCGGCTGATTTTCGATCGTTGGGTGTGTTGTGCATCCCCATTTCCATCGGACGTCGCTGTTCAACATTGTTACCTCACTCAGGCAGCTACGTAAGTTACTGCTTGGCAGAATCTCCGCTATGCACTTGAAATGAAATTTTTTTGCCAGTCTTCTAATCACGTTCACAAGACGACAAATTACTATTACTTGCACAACTTGTTCCCATGTCTCACCTCGACTTTGCTGAATTCGTCGCTCTCCGTTCCTCGTCAACAATCAAGTGCTCGCTACATCCGACTGATAATGTCGTCGGCAAGTACGAGGTGGGAGTCCGGTTCGAGCCTTTAGAGTCGGACTCCTCGATTAGTAACGGACGGAAACGTCAGACTCAGATATCAAGAAGAAGCACTGGGCACTGGTGTTTACTCCGGCTTTCAACTTCGAGGTCACTAAGAGACCTGCGTTTCGTCTCGATCTTTTGCCCTGCACTGACAAGAAGCCACGGTATGTGGCCACACATATTGACGAGCGTCTCGAGAGGCACCATATTGGATACTGGACGGGCTGCTTCCACGATGTCAAAGAGATCATGGATGAGCATGCCGTTCGCCTTGGCTCCTATGATTACTCGCCATGTTTCAACAATTGTCAACACTGGGCAGCGACCATGTTAGTGCTTCTTGACGACCAGGCGGGTGCACGATCAGGCCGATTTTTTGAGGTTTCGAACAGCGGCATGCACAAAAAAGTCGAGTCCGCGCTCTCTACATCGGGAGACTTCCTTCATCACAAAGCGAACCCGTTCTTCAGGGGCGCAGCTGCGACTGGATTTGCCGTCACAGGAGGAGTAGCTGGAGCATTAGGAGTGACAGCCACGGCGAGTGTCGCAACGACAGCAACTGTGACGATCCCAGCTGCTGGCATAGCTGGCTTCTTTGGCGCTACAGTCACAGAAACGATTTTCCTTGGGACGACAGCCGCTGCGGGTCCGGTTGTAGCCTGCCTTGCATGTGTAGCCGCTCCACTACTAGGAGGAGCTGCTATTTTCGGGGGAATCGTATTGGCAGCTGAGATGGCAGAGTGGAATGCCAAGACCAAGTTCAAAGATACGAGAAGAGCCAGTTTGAGATTTCTATTATAACGAAAACTGGGGTAGTTTGCCAAGGTTTCATGGACATAGTCAGTACTTAATCACTACCTAATTGCTCATTATACAAACATTGCTGGTGTCTGCCTTCCATTTATGTATCAAGGATCGATCATGAGCATAACCTGTATCAATTTCTGTAGTCCAGATGCGCCATTCGCAGGCAGGGCTGTATGCTTGCCCAACAGACATGCCGACACTCGTTCAGTGCCCTGCCCAGTGCCCTGCCCATTCCTCGAGTACCTCCAATTATGTTGCTCTTGCCTATTAAAAGCCGACTCAGCGCTCGCTCTGGACTTCAGCGAGGGCCTAGAGGACTCACGTCGATAACAGCTTGTCCATCACTTTCATTGGAGGCAAGCCTTCGTCCTGATGTTCTTCATCAATAGTAGTGTACAATAATTCAGCGGAGGTTCAAGTCGATCGAAAGGTCAAATACCTGTAATTTGGCTCCCCAACCAGGGACAGACATTAGTAAGGGTAGAGAGTCTTACAGATGTATTTTATAAGGAATGACTACACTTTTGCAACTACAAGCTTCTGAGATGATCCAGTGCGCTCTGAATTTAGTGATGGATTCCCAGATCGAGGACTAAGTCGAGTAGTGGGGGGAAAGACAGTCTTGCGGCCTGCTAGAACTTCCAAACTCGATCATTCGATCGCAGAGCTCTTTCGATTTAACGTCTAACACCCCCTTTCCGACCACCCCCACATTCCGGCCATCCTTTTACACCAAAACTCACTAACTTTAGTAACTAATATTTTTGATATTTATTAATAAAATAAGCTAAAATTAAGGATTTAGATTATTTTTTATACGTTCTTTTATATAACTACTCTTTATGTATTTTATATTACGTAATATTATAAACTAAGTATTTAAAGTCTCAAAAATTTCTCGCTAACAAATTTGGTGTAAAATCGATTTTTTTAAATTTTTTAATAACTTTAGCAATTATTATTAGAAATAGCTAAAATTCGAATATGATATATATTATATATATAATATTAAGTTTTATAAGTTTAAAAGTATTTAGATTAGTAATTATTAAAAAATTAAGTAATAACTAAATTTTTATGTAAGATTTTATATTTTA
Organism: Cadophora sp. MPI-SDFR-AT-0126; assembly: GCA_020747065.1. Taxonomy (NCBI): domain Eukaryota; kingdom Fungi; phylum Ascomycota; class Leotiomycetes; order Helotiales; family Ploettnerulaceae; genus Cadophora; species Cadophora sp. MPI-SDFR-AT-0126. The sequence continues at coordinate 195,213 of JAGMVK010000006.1, forward strand.
CTTAATAATTAAATAATTACTAATATAAATACTTTTAAAATTTTAATACTTTAATAATATATATATAATATACCTATATATTAAGTTTTAGCTCTTTAGAATAATAATTACTAAAGTTATTAAAAAAATTAAAAAAATCGATTTTACACCAAATTTGTTAGCGAGAAATTTTTAAGACTTCAAATACTTATCTTATAATATTACGTAATATAAAATAAATAAAATTTTGGAATTATAAAGCCCGTGTGATAAATAATCCAGTTTTTTAATTTTAGGGTTTTTTATTAATAAATAATCTAATTATTAAATATTAGAAATAGTGAGTTTTGGTGTAAAAGGGTGGCCGGAATGTGGGGGTGGTCGGAAAGGGGGTGTTAGACGTTAGTATCTCATAAAGCTCTTCTGAGTGTATTTACTATGCATCCTGGGGTGGAAGCCAGTAAAATGTCTTCTGAAAGAATATTCGACAGGCGACTAGTATATTTCGTCCCACCCAAGCTAATCTGACGTTTGCTCCATTTTTCTTTCAAACCTAAAGGATTCCTTTGATATGAAATACAGCCATGCTTGGGTTCCACTTGAGTCTCCTGAGACGATATCGAATATAGCCTGGCGGATTGCTCCATCCTGAGCTTTCCCATTTGATCTCCGCCCCACTTTGATTGAATTGCTGGTCTCGGACTCACGATACGAAATTTTTATTAGTTTCATTCCTAATATTTTTCTTCTTCCGTCGCTTGTTCAGATTTAGGCTAAGGACGTAGATGGGGGTTGGTGCGGGAGATGCGGAACGAGATGCAGCAGCTCTACTGTACGCAAGGGAGCCGACGACTAGGTTGTAGATAAGATGGCCTATCAACAGAAACCTTATACACGAGTGGAACATGGTGATCTATCTCCTTTCGATGGAATGCTGATTGGCCCGCATAGAACGATTGCTAGTCTGCAGACCACAGCAGAATTTGTGCTCCACTGCCGGGACCCCGCACTATCCCAGCATGCCGAAAGAAGAAGGTGTGTTTCCCCAGAGTGCGATCGGCCTCGAGCAATGCTTGAGTTCAGTAAGCATCACAAGCCTGCTAGTAGACCAGAGTTGTTGTGAGGGGTCCCGGTGGGGGCTGATCCCTATCCGTAAGTTTTGATCGTGATCGATAAAAGACAGAGTCCCCCCGATCGATAATTTGAGCAAAAATGCAAAGTACCCGAAGTCTGTGTCATGCAAGATGGTTCGCATCTGGATTCAAGCATTATTGAGTTGGCTTCCAGTATTGACTCCTCTCGTGGATACAGCGACTGCAGAGCCTCGTGAGTCTCCTTGAGCGTGGCATGTATGTCGTATGATACTAATACGAAGCAGTCGTACCCTTTGTGTATGATGACATTCCATTGGGGTCCATTATGCCGAACGGATGGTTGCGACAGGAGTTGGAGACAGAGGCTACTGGACTTGCCGGGCATTTGTATGATTTCTGGAACTATGTTCATCGCTCAAGTTGGCTTGGTGGCAATCAAGAATATAGCGGGCTGAATGAGGCTTTTCCATACTGGCTCAACGGCCTGGTACCTCTGGCCTACGTGCTCGATGACCCGCGTTTGAAGGGGCAGGTGCATGAGGCCATGGACTATCTCATGGTTTGTCAAATCCATCTATCGGTAGGCACCCGACTAACGAGATGAAAAGAAAAACATGGTCAAACAGGATGGCTGGATTGGTCCAGAAGCAGACGGTCCCGGAGGCGGCTACCGCATGATTTGGGCCCGAAGTCTCGTCTTCTTCGCATGGACTAATCTAGCTGATGCAAACAAAACCTGGGAGCAACCGATCGTTGAAGCTATGCACAAGTTCAATAATCTTCAAGTTGCAGTGAGTGCACTACGAGTTGACGGACAACCTTGTCAATGTTTCTGACCAACATAGATGTTAAGCAACAACTGCACCGGTGAGCAGCTCCAAGCAGCCAATACTGTGCTCAACGATGGTTACTATTTCTGGGGACGAGGGCGTGTCCAAGAGATGATTTACTCCCTCCAATGGCTATACGACAAGCACCCCCAAGGCAACGAAGCCAAGCTGTTGGAGGGCATGAATCTTCTTCATGGCTGCGGCTGGAACTGGGAAGATTGGTTCGTTGAAGGGGTGTACCCGACTGGTGACGTTCGCGACTATCCGGACATCCCGTACCAGTTCGTCCACGGCGTCAATGTCGGTGAAGGTGCGTTGGTGAGCCCTAGTTATCCGCAGCACTGATACATCTTGCGCTGTAGGTCTCAAGGCTCCTGCGGTCATTCGTCGCTACACGTACAATGACAGTCTTGTACAGACAGCTAGAGACGGTGTAAGTTCCCAACGAACGTTTCCACAATGATACCGCGCTAATTGGGATCAGAGCAACTGGACATTCCAGTATCATGGATCTACCTATGGTTCGATCATTGCAGATGAGGGTCAAGTCGGGCTAGACCCGTGGTCAGGTTCCGAAACCTGCACTGCTGTGGAAGTCATCTTTTCGCAGGCATACAACTACCGGGCGATCGGCGACAGTTCTTTTGCAGACTCGGCTGAGATGTCCACTTTCAATGCCTTGCCTGGAGCTATGACTGGTGACTGGTGGTCACATGTATACATGAGCGAAAGCAACCAACCGTTTTCCAAGAATCTAAGCGAGACGCCATTCTCGAACGTCAATACTGTTGGTCAAACCTACGTAAGTCTGGCGAATGATTATGCGTACGAGTCCTCACAGCATTCGCTGACTACAAGTCACAGGGATTGGAGCCAGACTATCCATGCTGCACCGTCAATCACCCACAAGGCTTACCAAAGTTTTTGCAGTCTACATTCGTTACCGCTGGGAATGATGGTATAGTACACGCACTATTGAGTCCAGCCACGGTGCAGACTACACTTAAGAACGGCGCTCAGGTTAAGGTGGAGTGCCAGACCAACTATCCTTTCGAAGATGTGCTTTTTTACGACATCACAACCGATAAGCCTATCACCTTCAAGGTCCGTGTTCCCGAATGGGCAACATCTGCACAGCTCGCGAGTGCAGGCGACAGTACAACGGATGTGTCGTCTGGCCAGCTCAAAATGGCGATTCCCGCGGGCTCAACTCGCCTTATGTACACGCTTGGTGCCGACATACGAACCACAGCCCGAGAACATGATACTATCGCCGTCCTTCGCGGGCAACTTGTCTACGCTCTGCAGATTGACGCAGGAGTGACTTCTACGGGACCACATAATTACCGCACGGGCGAACTTTACCCGGACGGATACGCTCCAGCTCAGTCCCGGGATTACACGATGCTCAACCAGACAGAGTGGGCCGTTGCTATCGATCCATCGACATTAAAATTTGTACAAGCGAACCCTTCCAACTATACTCTCAACAGCGATCCCAAAGATATGCCCGGACCAATCTTTGCTCCTGGAGCGCCTCCTACCTCTATGACTGTTCAGGCTTGTGCGATCAATTGGCCACTACTGGCACCTGGATCCATCCCAGTAGCTCCTCCTGTGGGGGCAGACCGAAAATGTCTGGGTGACCCTTTCGAGGCGAAGCTCGTCCCATATGGAAGTGCCAAAATCCGAATGACTGAGCTCCCCACGTTGAAGATACGCGCGCCCTGGGCCATCTCCAAGTCGTGATTGCTGGAAGCAACGGCTACGTCAAGAAGACCTAACCGAGTGATATCGAGTAATATGAGTAGTTGATGAATATCACATGGCACGGATGATGTAGTCCCATCAGTAGCTTCAAGTGCGGCTTCATGTAGTGCTGCTCTATGTACTCGTCCTGTGTCGTAAACACTCAGCACTTCTATAATTGGTAATTGACTATTTTGGTAGCAGCTCACCACTTGTGATGCGACCATATCGTGTGTCATCCACCGCTGAAAGTTTCAATCGGCTCGTGTTGCAGATGTCGGTGCGGAATAACTTTGTCATTGTGTTCTTGGCGGAAGGATCTGTACTCTGTGAGACTAATGACACTTATTCGTGCGAGGCAAAGACCTGCTTGTAGCGGCGTGCAAAGAAGTCTTAGAAACGGGCAATTTGTTTATGCTGCTTTAGTGGCAAGATTCCCATCCCCAGATTTTCCATAACAATTTGTTGAGATTAAAGGCCCTCGAAACGTGACTATTCAACTCCAAGTTTCAGGACTTTGCTTGTGGATATTAGGGTGCTATCCACGAAATTTCGCTTTAACTTGCACTTAAGTTATGCGGCGAAAGAAGGGAAGCAAATTGATGCAACTCAACTGAAGTGAAGAACCAGAATTTCGTGCATAATAAGAAATCACTTACCCTCTGCTAGTTCCCACAAGTCCGCCATATTACCACCGAATGAGACGCTTCCGATTTAGGAAGGAGAAAGGCAGTACAGTTTCATCCAGAGCTACAGCTTATCAAATACAATCGTGGAAGCAATCCTCGTCAACGGCGGCAAATACTCGCTCGTCACAATACCCAGATACATCTCACCAGCTATGTTCTCTTTAGCCCTGATCGGCACGAAACGTTCCTCTCTACTCTCTCCCAAATCTTCACCCATTCTTCCCTGAATACTAGCACTATCCACATCAGTATCATCCAGATCTGCATCTAATGTTGCATCAGTCGTTGAAATTGAGTCTTTCTCCACGTCCACTACTTTCCAAGGCTTGACGAGCACGATTTTCGTTTTGCTATGTTCTTGCTTTTGCTTCTGCTTCTGCTTTTGTTTTGTTGCTCTAGATTGAGAAGGGAGCTTGACACGGCGAGGGAGGACGATGCCGAGGATAGAGTAGATGATCGTGACTATCATCTCAGGTAGTATTGACATACAGCCTTGTAGCAGCACACTGCCCTGCAAGATTGCAAAATTCGGATCTGGTGCCCAAGCTCCAAGGAACCCATATATAACTCTCGCAAAGATGAAAGGCAGGGACGCTGCCACGGCGTACAGAATGTATTGATCTGGTTCATCAAGTCGCGAGCGGATCTTGAAGAGCAGGGCTGTGAGGACTGTCGTTGCGATTGACACGACTAAGAAGAGAACCACGCCGATTCTGGACGTAATTGGAACTTTTGAAATTCTCGCCGCGCCGATGCCAGCACCATATTCGATCGCACCTTCATCACACAGAACGAGCGCTGCCATGACTGGAATGCGGAGGACGACAAGATGCACGGGTTTCATCATCGTGGGGTAGATCTTTACCATCCCAAACCGAACTCTGTAAACCAATCCCAAAGCTGCAAGCAACAATGGAGAAACACCCGTGAAAGACAATACCAGAGCTGCTGTGTTGAGAATACCAGCTTCCATGGGAGAAGCGTGGATTGAAGCAAGATGTAGGGCCGCGCCTGAGATGCGGATGAGGGAGAAGAAGATGAGGAATATGAAGCCTGTATTGGGACTGAAGCCATGGCGGAGGCAAAGGAAGATGCTGAAGAGTGTGGCGGAGGAGTAGAATACGATTGTGGCGATGGAGAGGAAGGAGAGACTCGTGAACTGCATCGCCAGAGTAAAGGGTGGGCCGGATCACCACGCATTCCTCTACCTCTGTCACTTCTTTCGTAGAGAGAAGTTCCTCACTGGGAGGTTGTGCTGGAGTTATGATGGATAAGCCTCCACTGCACTACACGGATGCGCATGGGGTGGAAGTCCGTCGGTTCATGCATTCCGAGTTTGACAGTATCGAGTCCGGTCCCGACTAACAGCCATCGTAGGATCTGACACTACCGCTACCCAAGTAAACGATGCGCATTGCACAATCTGATGTTTTCTGGAAGATGGTGTGTGGTAATGTGAGACCTGGGTTGAGCGAGATGGATGGGTTTGGCGGGGTGCTTTGACAGGGGCGTGCATGGTTTGTTGGTCTGAGGGTTGAAGGCTAGCCGAATTTGTTGACTAGTAGCCGAGAGAAACAATCGTTGTTTCCCAGTAGTTTGGTCATCTGCAAGATATACTAGTCGGTCCACCTTCTGTGGCTCGGGGCTCGCTTACAGTCGGGGAAAGCAAATGTCACAGGAAAGCAAAAGTGTCACAACTCAGATACGCGAAGCGCGTTTTCCCACCAAAAACACTACTTTTTGAATCGCGATTGTGATCCACCACTGACTAATTTTCATTTCGATTTACGATCGTTCAAATGCCCTTACCTGGAAATTACTTTGGCAAGTACGCCACGAAGTCAGACTATAATATAGCCTTCACAGAGGCTCGGAAATAGGCTCTTGAGCACTTAACGGAATCGTCGAAGACTGCGGCGCGAATATATAGTGTTTCTGAGTCTACTTTACGTCAATCTATCTGTAGGGCAAGGAGGAAGAAGGCTCAGGGAGGTATAAGGATCGCAGATTCGCTAGGAAGTGGTGGCTATAATAAGGTGTTATCGCCGGTGCAAGAGACGGCGGTTATTTAATATTGCCACGAGCAATGGGAGTTAGGTCTTGGAGCTACGCATGCAATGGTTAAATCAGTAATTACTCATCTTTTGGCAGTAAGAGCTTCTCCTTACTTCCGTGAACCTCTGCTGATATTGTATAGTCTCAGAATCCTCCAAAATCAGCTCCCTCCGATCGGTGGTACATAACTTAGTTGAATAAGAACGTATAACTCCACACGCTGAAGACGAAGCCTATGGAGGTTATACGTCTAGAATCGCATACTGAAGAAGAGATTAAGGCTTGGTTTGAGGCTCTAGGGAAAGAGATGCGGAGGCTACATATTAATTCAGGAAAGAAGGTCTTGAATATGGACGAATCAGGTGTACGAGTTGGTTGCCCCTCCGTAGAGAAGGTCGTTGTACCTGTAGCTGTTACGGAGCTATATACTGTAACTCAGGGAAGCCGTAAAACCGTTACGGTCACGGAAACTGTACGTAGAGATGGCCAGAAACCTTTGCCACCTTTTATAATCTGCCCTAGAGAACATATCATGCAAAATTAGGTGTCTCCAAACCTCACAGGTAAAGAGACAATCGTCTGTTCTTCAAGTGGCTACGTCAATAACGACGTAATCATGAAATATGGCTATCACTTGATCAAGTACTCGCATGCCGGTCCAAATAAGCTGTAGAAGCTCTTGCTCTTAGACGGCCACGAATCTCACTTCTTTTTGCCCTTTCAACTGCTCTTAAAAGAGAATCATATTCTTCCTTAGTACTTTCCAAGCCACCTAACGCATGCTCTCCAACCTCTAGATGTCAGTATATTTAGACTATGGAAACACTACTACTCTCTTGCCGTTAATTCGGCGTTGCGTAGCTTAGATCTTGAATATACAATCACGTCTTTCTTTAGAGACTTGTCCCGGATCAGAGAAGAAACGCTAGTTTCCTATACTATTTACAACGCTTTTAAAGAGTCCGGAATCTGGCTGTTAAGCTGTAAAACCGGCCTCACGAGAGTACGGTCTTTCAGTAAAGGAAACCTTTCTACGGAGCCTGAGCTTCCTTTAAACACTGCCTCTGAAAAGGTTTGGAAGACGAAAGCAGCAATTGAGTCGTTTATTGGTAGAGATCCGACGACATTCTCTGATATTACTGTAGAGGTCTTTAAAGAGGTAATGAAGGAGACGGCGGTATAACTCCAGAAGGCTTATTTGACGACTACAGAGCACGCTCTCTTGTAACAAAAGCTACAGGAAAGTGCTAGACGGAAGAAGACTTCTCGGCGTATAATTAAGAGTAATAGTAGAGGTTCTGCACCTACAGTTACTGAGTTACGAGTATAGATCTCTGTAAAGGTAGAAGCTGAACGAATGGAAGAGCTTAAGAGAGCTACGAGACTACTTTCCCAGGCTATTGGAAAATATAAGGAGTCTCTAAGAGTAGCGGGAGTTGCGGCTAGGAAGATTAATAAGGTAAGAAAGCAAAGGATATAGGAACTAGTTCGTGTAAGAGAGGTTATTCTACCTGATTCTAAGCTTTTGATACGAGAGAGAGAACCAGATAAAAAGCCTAATGCTGTAGAGGCTGTACTTCTAACTGAAGAGGGTCACCCAGGCCTATTAGCGTCTAAATTGTAATATTAAGTGGAGCTTGATAACGACGAAGAAGTAGAGATATATACGTAATCAAGTGGAGAGAAGGCTTGTACTTAATACGCTGAGTACGTCGATTCTTCGCCGGTAGGCTCAGAATACGCCGAAAGCTCTGGAGAAGAGGATAAGGAGGACTTATTTATTACAGGAACCGACTATGTAAAATTAGGGATTTGATGTGGAGTTTTACATTTGAATAATTGTTGCCGGTGACTTGGTTTTAGTGGGGTTTACATTAAAAATAAATCGCCGATGTTAACCCGAGCTGTGACACTTTTGCTTTCCTGTGACATTTGCTTTCCCCGACTGTAAGCGAGCCCCGAGCCACAGAAGGTGGACCGACTAGTAAACGGTAGAGATCTAGAATGTGCTAAATTGAGATAGGGCTGAGAATTGGGCTGTACCTGGGGTTGGAAGTCGTTCGCTCCTGAAGCTTATCACATAGTCGGAAAGGAAATGGCCGATAACTTTGCGCAAAACAGCTTCACCAAGGATAGTTCAAGAATTGAAACATGAAGACAGTGTGATGTGAAGCTCGAGAATTGAAAATTGAAAGGAATTTGAGATGGAATATTTGACATTTCATTCCCCCCAAGCATCTCAAAATTCGACAAACACCAACCATGCAAGGAAACACAATCTCGCGAATCATCGTCGGAGTGTATTCTGACATAAAGAACAAAGTCTATACGAGTGCTAATCGCAGTCATGTATTTCACGCAAAGGACAAATCAAACCTGTAAGTGTACATCTCGACCTATTCCATTACAACACTAATCCCATTCCAGCCAGGACACCACCGACAGTAACGAAGACGGGAATTGTGAGCATCATCATGAACGGCGGGATGACAACGTTGTCAGCGGCAGAGGAAGAAGTGGCTGAACCGCTCGTGGTGCCGGAACCATTGCCGCTGTTGCTTGCTGCCGAACCATCCATCTCGACCATACCAGCTGAGTACGATTCTCCTCCGTATTGACTGGGAGTCACATCGTCGCCAAGTCCAGGTCCCTTTCCAGCACCATCCTCCATGAACTTCTGGGCGAGAGCAGGCATAGCCGGGATCAAATCGTCGGTGACTTCCCAGTCGTCGCTGGCAGGTGGGCATTCGGAAGCGGTGGTGGTGGCGGAGTATCCTCCGTCGCCGCTTGGGTTCGGGGTCTTCTTGTATGCGGCTTCGAGACGAGTGAAGTCTGCGTTAGGAGCGACGTTTCCGTTGGTTGTGGAGACCAGTCCGTAGCCATTGGCCTCGGTGGTGTACTCGTATGCGAGACCTCCGGAGTAGACGGATGTCATGTTGGTGCTGTACAGAGCTGCGACTTCGTTCCAGTCACGTCTGTTTGTGATGCAACCGAATTCGGCCATGCTGAGTGACATTAGCAGATTTTTACTCGTAAAATCACGAAAGGCTTACAAAATCGGAACTCCATAACCAGTGTATCGCTCAACCTTCTTGTCCCATCCAGCTCCAGTGAAAGTGTTTGGGTCGCACCAAGAGTAATCGTTCAAAGCAAAGAAATCTCCTCGGACGCCATCAGGTCCACAGTCAAAGTAAGCAAGCTGTTGGTCGACATTCTCGGCGACATCTGCAGCAGCATAGCCGACCGGGATGTTTCTGTAATCTCTGGCCGAGATATACGCCTTCATGTCTCGTTGCAGCGCCTTGATATATGGAGCCGCAATAGTGTTGTTGCGCTCATTGATGACTTCATTTCCGTTGATGATAAGGAGCAAGTTCGAGTACTTGGCGAATGCATCGATGGTCGCGAAGATACTTTGGAGGTAATTCTCGTTGTAGGATTGGTAGAGGGTCTGGTTGTTCTGGCGGTTGAGGGAGAACTCGGGTGTGTTAGCGTCCAAAGCGAGGTAGATGCCTGCGTCTGCCAAGAGCTTCATGCCTTCGTCGTGGGAGACGGAGTTGTCAACTGTGTATACACGAATGGTGTTGATGCCGAGTTTCTTGAAGTTGGCTACATCGCGTCTGAGGTTGGGGATGTTGATGAGAGGATCTGCTGCGTCGGCTGCTCCGCCAGGTCTGGATGATGGTCAGTATGGATTGCTGGGGGTAACTCTGGTTGAACGAACTGGTAAGCGACACCACGGACGTAAAACCTCTCATCTCCAGCGAAGAAAGCATTTCCCTTCACTGTCACTGTTGGGAGAGCACCCGAGGAAGTCTGTCGCTTCTCGAGGTTGACAGTGGGAGTAGCAATTGCAATCGCAGCAAGCGACGCCACAACAGCTGTGATCTTCATTTTGATAAGACGTGAGATAAATCCAATCGGGGGAAGTAATTAAAAGGGGGGAGGAAAAGAGTACGGTAAGAGGAGAAAAATGCCGGAACTACTCTCTGAACGAGTGAAGAGAAGTTCGATCCGGTTACAGTTTGAAAGATGGGCGTTTGATGAAGAGGCGAAGAAGTCAACTGAAATGATCACATCAAACAAACAAGAGAAAGAAGAGAGGGAAAAGGAAAAACCTAGCTGGGCCGGACACGAGCTGATATGGTTCAGTCCAAGAGAACCCAAGAGCCTCCAAGAGTCCATGATATCCATAATCCAAGAAATCCCCGTGTCGCGATAATTTCATCGGGCTGTTTGCTTGCAGCGAGACTGTGTCTTGGAGGCTCTTGGAGACTTCTTGGAGTTGATGAAGTTGAGTGCTGGCCTTGCTGGGGAACTTGCTCCGCCCCCTTTGGCGGCTGCTCGCCATGCCACCAAGGCCCTTGGCTGCCGGGCACTCACCCAACCACTGCGCGTAAGTTTCACCCACTAATTACCGCGGGCGATCCCTCACTGGCCTGCCTACCGAGACGTATTTCTTGGGAGTTACAGCGCTCTTTATCCACTGCGCTTGGCTGCTCTGGCGCTGACGAATGTAGGAATTTCGATTTTCAGGGGCTGGATTGCCAAGTATGGAAGAGGGGAGGCGAGCGCTTGAAATAGGAGGCAATGGCCACAACAGACCAGCATCCGAGAAGACGAGATGGCAGGTAAAACTACCAAGAAATACAAAGCAGAGCCGCCGACCAGTCTGTATTGATCATTGTCTCTTGGGATTCCATGGCGATTGTGGCAACTTATCGACAGTAGTAGTGCGAGACAGTACAGTGTCAAGGAAGGCGGAAAATGGCGGGTTGGCATATTTTGATTGGAATGAGATCGGATCGACGAACTCAAAATGCGAGAAGTATTTTTTTATCTTCCATGCCACCTGATTGAAACGTGGCAGGCATATTTCAAGTTTTTTAATTCAACAGCATCCAGAACGTTTCTTTCCACGGCTATATACGACAAATATATTTCACTTGTTATATCACAAGCTCATGGACACTTTTGTAACGGTTCAGGAATTCGCGGTCTTCCCCAACGGGCACAGTAAGTTAACAATCGAAGCTCAGAATTGACTTCAATATGGCTATCGAAGATCTTACATTACATCTGCATTTTTCACAGAACACCACCATATAAACAACAACTGGATATTCTCATTTCTAATCCCGTTCCTATCCCTGTCCGGCTTCCGAGCCTCTCAATTACCCCCAAATCGCATCAGCCATCCACCGATTTGATACATCCTCTCCGCTTATTTCAGGTTTCATAGACACCAATCTCTCCTACAAGAGACAGAAAATTACCTTGTTATCATAATATACTGGCGATTTCTCGAGCGGGGCGAGCATGGGCTTTGGGGGGGTTGCCCCCACGGATTTCAAAAACGACAAAGCTAAGCTGGTATCAATGCGGGTATCAAATTCTCGAATTACATCTATCAGACACCACCATACAAGCAGCAATTGGAATCCAATCACCGTCCGGAGTCACATACTCTTTCAACATCACCCCCTTCAGCCCTGGGTATCAACGCCATCAATTATCGCCACCTACTCCGGCTTCTCAGGCTGCATCAACTCCTCATGCTGAGCATTTGGCCCCATCTGACTCTTATGTCCATTCTCCTTCCTGAAGATATCACTCTCACTCACCGGCGAGAAGACCTTGCCCCACCGTCCACTCACAAAGTCCTTCGCGGTAACAACCACGCTCCTGAAATTCTCCCTCACCAACTGTCCAGTCGGCTGGCTGAAGAGAATGTCGATCTCTTCGAGAGTTTTGTTCTTGGTTTCCGGCATAAATAGGAGTTGGTAGATCCAGCCTACGACGGCGATACCGCCGTAGAAACCGAGCGTGAGGCCGATGCGCGACATGGCTTCTTGCATCTGCGCGAAGAAGTAGGTCACGAGGAACGAACACAGGAAGAGCGTCACGTCCGAGGTTTCCATACCGTAAGATCTGAGATACGTGGGGTACACTTCTGAGGGAATGACCCAAGTGAGGCAGGAGTAGGACCCAAAGAAGCCTTCGTAGATGATCAAGCCCGTGATGTAAGTCCCCTGCGCAGCGGGGATGTTGGAGATCGGGATGAGATAACTGCAGCCGATGATAAGGAGACCGATGAAGAAGCCTGGAAGCATGGCACAGGCCCAGAAACGGCGTCCGAACTTCTCCATGTAGAAGATGGCGGGGATGGTGCCAAGAAGTAGGGAGCCGCCACCAACGAGAGACATGAAGACGGCTTCTTTGTCGTCGAAACCAACCTGTTGCATCAGTGTCGCCATATAATACTGGATTGCGTTTATGCCCGTGAATTGCCCAAGGAATACCATAATGTTAGCGTAGATTATGGAGCGTCTTGCTCTGGGAACGGTGAAGAAATCCATCCAGACGAAACGCTTGTGGACGCCTTGTTCTCGAAGCGTGAACTCCTCCTGGACAGAGTGTTTCATGACAAAGAACTCCTTTCTGGCGTCTGCGTCTGTTCCTCGTATTTGCTTCCAGACGTGCCATGCTTCAACGGTTCTGCCTTTGTGCATGAGGAATCGAGGGGATTCTGGCATGAAGAGGATGCCGACAAACATAATGGTTGAGAAGACCAGGGATGAGCCGAGCATGTATCTCCAGCTTCCAGACTTGACATTGACGAAGATGGCAGCGATGACATATCCAAGGACTTCTCCAAGCGCAATCATAAACTGGTACAGCGAGACCAAGTTTCCACGATATTCTCTGGAGACAGATTCGGCGACATAGACGGGGACAGTTCCACCTTCCAGACCAACGCCGAGACCAAGGATGATTCGACCTGATAGCATCATGCCGTAATCGATTCCTCCTGCACAGAGAGCTGCTCCGATGGTGTAGAGAACAAGGGAGACGATGATAGCCATTCGACGACCGACTGCTTCGTTTAAGGGGCCGAGCATGAGTGCACCGCCCACCGCACCGAGAGGGACACCGGAACTGACGAGGGAGACTTGGTGGGTGTTGAGGTCCAGGGCTGGGTATTTTAGCTGTTTGTTCTCTAGAGATGGGGTTACATCAGGCTTACATTTTGGCATGTAGAGATTGGCACCACTGATCAGAGATTGGTCCACACCGGAAAGAAGACCACCCATGGATGCGAAGCCTATAAAATCAACATCACCGCTGTCCATTCCTTATGATATGAGAACTCTTACCAACAAGCAACCAAGTAAAGTGCCTGGGATCCTTGAGCCTCAACTGCGGCTTGAACCAGGTCGACTTGATATTCATATTCTGCAACTCTGCATCAATCTCATCGATCTCACGATCAATGGATTCCACATCGCCAGCAGCAGCCATCTGGATAGCTTCCCATTCCGAAACATTGCGACGATTGGGTGGACGTTCTGGAGCTGCGATATTCTTCTCGTCGACTACCTTGGGTGGTACACCTGCATCGCTGTGCTCGGTTGAGCTGATGGCATCTGATTCCGAGAGTTTGGGGTCCGCCATTTTGTTGAAAGCTTTGGAGAAAACGAGATGGGGAATGGAGAATGGGGGAGGCAGCTGGGGATGGGAGCTTCTTATATTTTCTGATGTTGGACAGCAATTACCAGATGGGGAATTTCTGGACCCCATGGGACCCAGGGATCCCTCCCATCGTTTTCTCTCGACTCATGGGAGCAAGTTCCCATCGAGCATGTCCCATGATGATCGGCCCCATCAGTGTACAAATCGGACGATGAAGTTATCCAAGTGGGGCGATCCGACAGTGATGAATGGAAAGAAAGGTTGAGCCAGCTTGTGACTACTGCACAGAACAAAATAGTCTCCCGACTAGAAACAGCTTACGCGGTTTCGAGGGGCCCCTTCAACTCCAACGTCCGCCCTCCGCCCTACACCTTAACCACAGAGTTGGATGATCTCGAGTGTGGAGATACCGGAGAGCTGGAGACTGTAGTGATGGAGGGAGGATGAAGTCTTCCGACTTCAAGTAGGTGGTGGATAAACATTAGTCGATCGGCGACAGCCAGTGGAACGACCCATCCTTCTTGACGTCAATTTTCACTTCCTCACTGGGGCTCTTCTGCAAAACAACCTTTTCTCTTTCGGCGACTGTCGGTCTACGACAACATCGAACAAATCTGATTCGCCAACGCTGAAATATTCGTACGGAAAACTTCCCATACGGAGGTCCATACTCTCGGAAGATCCACTTGAAAAGTAGAGCCGCATTAAAACAAGCATCCACAAAGACACCGGTATTACAGAAAGCGGGCCGAAGGATGACCTGATTGACGAATCAGAGTACATTTGTTGCTGGAATGATGGTGTTGTGGCCCAGTTTTGATCCACATCGTTCATGGTTGCGGCTCTGAGAATGGTCAAGCTTCTGCCAAGTGCGGGACTGGCGTCGGACCGACCGTCCGACGTGTGTGGTGGCGAGAAAAGCTTCATCGTCCTTCGTACTTTCGGATGAAAGTATCGTGGTTTGATAATCCAATTCCATTCTTCCGTATTGAATGCCCCAGATTTTACTATATTGAGAAGGAAATGGAGGAATAGAGTTGGCTCGTTGGTTGAAATCCCTTATTAATTGGAATTTTCCAGCATTCCGCACACATTCCAAATCTGGTTCTAGAACAGGATGTGGTCGCGAGTCATGCATACATGGCTTCAAATAGTGGTATCCTCGTTCCAGCTCTTGTCTTTATTATGGATCGATCAATTCGATATGTCTGTAACTTTGCCATGGAAACGCGGTCCACACCTCTGCCCCATTAAAACATTTTTCTACTTCATCACCTCCACATTTCAGCAAGTTCTGCGAGTAAGTGATCTCCATACTGATGCTGGTGATGTCCATCCATGGAATACATAAAGATGGAAGTGCAGGAGACAAAAGTCTTTCGATGGAAAAAACATCCCACCTTTCATGGGCCACCGGACAGTAGAATACACAACATCACATCAAGCTTTTTCAAGTTCTCCGAAAAAGTCAAACAAATTCCCTCAAAAAGTTTTGCACTTGGCAAAACCCACCCTGCAACCCCCACGTCAGAGTCCAAAGTCAATCAACAGTCGTCTCAGCACCATCAGCAGCTGCCTTCTCAGCCATCATCGCTCTCTTCCTTCTACCCCACCACTGCGTCCCAATCGTAAAGCCAGCCCATGCAATCCCCGTAACAACCAATTGCAGAGTCAACGCGGATGCAATATTTTGAAATCCACGGATAGTCAGCCCAATAGGATATAAATCGTCCATAGGAAGTCCTGCACTGGCTCTATATGCCCTACCGATAATGCGCACCATTACTGCCTCAAGTGGCATGACGATAATTCCAGCTACGATCTCTCGTAATCCTTCCGTAGCCATGATGGGTGGGAGCATAGTCAAGCCCGTGACTCTGTACTTGACTTCTTCTGGAGCCTTTGGTTCATTCGCACTCCTCAACTCAGCAGACCAAGTCCCTGCAGCATTCTCGACGGGTTCTGTTGCCTCGACATCGAAGCTGATTAATGTAGCATGAGGCACCTCTTCGTCATCGTCCGAGTCGTCTCCATGTGTGCTGACCAATGCTGGCATTCCTTCGAGCGCGCGAAGGGTTGGCTCGTCGGTGCGATTGCCTTGTCTCTCTTCTGGTCGATCTGGTGTGTCGTATTCCATTGTAGGTGCTGACATTGCTAGTCCGGAGAACATACTATCACCAATGGGTCGTGGAAGGGCTTTGTATATTGGGCGATAGATGATACTGGAAACTGCGTACTTGATCTTTCCGTGAATCAAGATCACCAGCACAGGTGCCAATGTGTTAGCCAATGCACCTCCCCATGAGAGCATCGAGGCAGTGGTCATCGATGGCAATGGTGGCATGGTAAGTGGCGAAGACGATGTGAATGGAATGAATGATTTCAGGCTTGGGAACCAAGGTGAAGCTGGAAGGAGATTCAGCTGTTGAAGGATGGCAAAGAGGCGGAAATGGAGTGTGAGATAGCAAAATGTAGCATCTCGACTTGGGCCGTCAGCACAATGCAGAAAATTGACTCCAAGAAACTCACAAATTGTGGAGGAGATTTCGGACTTGCTCTTCTCGTTCTGTGACGGGTTCCTCGTCTTCATCGTAATACTGGTCGATAATAGTTTCAACGAAGAATGCCACCCAGTCAGATATATGATAGGAAATCACCGTCGGAACTCCAGAAAAGAACATATGTGGTATGCCATACACAGATCTCTCTTGTTTGAGAATATCCAAGAATCTTGTCTCTGCGTATGGCCTGTACAGCTATAAGATATCAGCCATGCTTTTCTGTAACAGTTGAAAAGGCTCGTTACCAAAACTCGCCTCCTCAAACCCATTACTCCCCACACACCACCAACCAAGACACCTCTTCCTACTTCCATAAACCTCAACCCGGTAAAGGTTTCTTGATTCTTGTCGTTCATGGACTGCATTATACTCTGCCTGGCGGCAAGTGAGTCTTCCACGACGCCGGTGACTTGCATCACTTCGTTTGCTGCTCGTACATGCTCCCGTTCTCGTCTTTTGGTCTCGGGGTTCCTTGGGTGGCCCCTATCATTGTACTGCTGTGTACTAGTACTTCCTTCTGCAGCAGTCTCGATGATCTCGTCTTCGTAGTGGCCACGGCCCTGCAAGTGCCTGTCAGTACAATGTCCACGTGATTGTGCCATCGACAAAGGCATGAGGTCCATGTAGAAGGGGGAGAGACGAGTCTTCGTAGCTTCGAACAGAGAAAGACGGCAGGTCTTCAAGAAGGCACATCAAGGAAACACAATGTTCTTACCAGAGCCATAGCCGTCAAGTACTCCTGCCGACCCATGGCACCTGTTTGTTGACTTGAGGTGCAGCTGTTTCTGGACTGAACATCCTCGGTTCGTCCTCACTGGTGCTCAAGCCACACTACTCTGAGAGATCAATACCACAAGTTCCGGTCGGCTTCAATAGTGACAGAAAAATAGGAAGTTATTGACGATGAGATGTTTAGTGCGAACGATGAACATGATAATAGTTGACAGAGGTTCTCCTCGAAGAGACGCGGCCGCTCAGATGGCGCTAAGATTAAGCTTATCTCCAGATCCCTGTCAATTCAGAAAATATTTCTGCCAAAACACCAAGAAACATCATCAAGCTGCACATCTGGAGCTGTATTCGGGATCACCTTCTCTCGCAGCACTTCTTGAAGATGGCTAATAAAGCCCCATACCAGACAACCTTTGAGCCGGAACACACTATTCAACCAATCTACACTGGCGGCAGCGTTGCCCTCGACCAAGACGGGCGCATTCTTGCGACGACCCTAGGAGAAGATGCTTTGTTGACGGACTTGAAGACTGGGAAGCAATTGGCGAAGATCGAGGGAGTAAGTCTGTGTCCTGTTCAGTTTGTGACCAAGCTAACCTTCGAGTAGGATGGTGAACTCATCTCCACGTTGACACGTACCTCTACAATTACCCCACCACGCTTCACAGACCACTGACTTTCACCAGTAACGCCTTCCGCCTCCCACCTCATCATATGCTCTCGATCATTGTCTATGCGGATATACTCCCTCACCCCTTCCGAAGACGGTACCATTCAATCCGAAGTGCTTCGAACACTCAAACCCCATACCACACCTGTTGTCGTTCTCGCAGTTGATCAATCTGGCTTATATCTTGCAACTGGAGCTGCAGACGGAGTAGTGAAAGCTTGGGATATACTTGGAGGCTATGTAACACATACTTTCCGTGGTCCCAACGTTCTGATATCTGCCCTACATTTCTTTCAGTTGGTCGCAAATAAGCAAGAGGAGGAAACTGGCATTTCCGGGCGAAACCGAAAACGAAGGAAGAGCGAAGAGCCAGATGTGGATGCAGCAAGAGGTTATCGCCTAGCTTCTGGAAGTCAAGATGGAAAGGTTCGAATCTGGGACCTCTACAAACGATCCTCCGCTGCCATACTCGATTCGCATGTTTCTGATGTTACGTCCCTCGATTACTGCTCGGAACAAAATGCTCTCCTTTCTGCCAGCAGAGACAAGACGATCATGTGGTGGGATGCGAAGACGTGGAAGGTACGGAAGGTCGTGCCAGTATTGGAGGAGGTCGAAGCAGCTGGATTCGTCGAAGCTGGGAACATGGCATATACTGGAGGCATCAATGGCAATATTCGAGTTTGGGAAACAAGCACGGGACGAGAGGTTACTGCAGCTCAGTCTCCACAGGGAGAAGCTGATGCGATAGTTGCTGCGATATCATTCAAGGATCGGATACTTTCTGTACAGGCCGACCACACTCTGGTTCTGCATTCAACCGCCCCGCTCCAAGAAGCGGCGCATACGATACCACCTCTGGAGAAAGTCAAGCGAATATCCGGTACACACGACGAGATCATTGATTTGGGATACCTTCTCCCAGACAGGTCACTACTCGCATTGGCAACGAACTCCGAGGAGATACGGATTGTATCTCTAGGTACGGATACGGATGCTGATTACTTTGGTGCGGACGTGGCTCAGCTTCACGGCCATGAAGACATCATCATTTGTCTGGATATTGATTGGTCAGGTCATTGGATCGCTACCGGTGCGAAAGACAACACCGCTCGATTGTGGAGAATCGATCCTGTGAATTCGTCATTCACTTGCCACGGCACGTTTACTGGCCATGCGGAGTCTCTGGGGGCGATAGCCCTCCCCAAACAAGCACCACCTGAATCATCCCCAGCGTTCAAATCACCACTTGACCACCCACCTTCATTTCTCTTGACCGGCTCTCAGGATCGCACAGTCAAACGTTGGGACATCCAATCCACACGCAAGGCTCCCAGAGCAGCCTACACTCGTCTCGCCCACGATAAAGACATCAATGCCATTGATATCAATCACACATCACAGCTCTTTGCCTCAGCGTCTCAAGACAAGAATGTCAAGATCTGGGCTGTGGAAGAAGGAGAAGTGCAGGGAATACTACGTGGACATAGGCGTGGTGTTTGGTCGGTCAAGTTTGCGCCCAAAGATACCCCATCCATTATTGGTGAGAGTGGGCCAGCGGCGGGGAAAGGGCTTGTTCTCACTGGAAGCGGAGACAAGACCATCAAGATATGGAGTCTCACGGATTACAGTTGCGTGCGAACTTTCGAAGGTCATACCAACAGTGTACTGAAAGTCGCCTGGCTTGGCCTTCCAAACTCGGAAGACAGAGGTAGGAAGCATGTTCAATTTGCCAGCGCTGGTGGTGATGGTTTGGTCATGGTCTGGGATGCAACTACTGGCGAGACTTCGTGTACTCTGGACAACCACGAAGATCGAGTCTGGGCCTTGACAGTTCATCCTGTCTCGAATATGATTGTATCCGGAAGTGGGGACTCGACTGTAACCTTCTGGAAGGATACCACAACTTCCACACAGGCTGCCTCGAACGCTGCTGCGACACAGTTTGTCGAGCAAGAACAGGAGCTTCAGAACTACATACACGCAAAATCATACCGCAAGGCCATTACCCTCGCCTTACAGTTAAACCATCCCGCTCGATTACTTTCACTCTTCACATCTGTAGTGACTGGGGTACATGAGGAAGGAAGTCTTTGCGGTGTCAAAGACGTGGATGAAGTGCTCGCTTCTCTGTCCGACGAGCAAATCTTCACATTATTATTGCGCATACGAGATTGGAACACAAACGCCAGAACAGCTGCTGTCGCACAACGCATTCTTTTCACACTAGTCAGGAGTTATCCCGTCGCGAGATTGGCCAACCTACAAGTTCGGGGCGCGAAAGGACAGCAGGGCTTGAAGGAGGTGCACAATGCGTTGAAAGTGTACACGGAGAAGAATCGGAAAAGGAGTGAGGATATGTGGGACGAGGCTTATTTGATGGAGTATACCCAGAGGGAGATGGATGGATTGATGTTGCTGGAGCCTGAAGCTGATGCCAGCAATAGTTTCGGGGAGTTGGATCAGGATATGATTACGGTGTAGTTATTTATTGATATAAACCAGAGCATCGCAAATTGTACGGAACCAGAAGTTATGGAGTGACTTCGTCGTTTCGATCTAACAGTTCTATGGACGCACACAATTACCCAACATCCAGCATTGACACAACAACGAGCTACAATAAGATAAGTCAAAAACACGAGCATGTAGAAGTAATCTGGCCGCTCAGCAGAACCCAATCTATGCAATCTGTCCATCAAACCATTTCACCAAGTGACTGACAGTCGGATGCCCCCAGACCAGTGTCGGAGGAACCTTAACTTTCAACTCCTGCTGAAGCATCTTCCTAAAAACAACTGTCATCACAGAATCCATTCCCAAGTCCGCCAATGCAGCCTTCGGGTCCAGATCTTCAGCTCCAGAGAGCTGCAAGACAGCAGCGACACAGCCAGCGATCTTCTCCGTGAGCATTGGAATCCGCTCTGGACCTTTCGGGATAGCTGCCCCTTTAGCACTGCCATCGGCTGGCTCAGCTGCCGATATTTTTGCATGTGAACCAGTAGAAGGAGTTTTCCTCACAGCGATATCCTCCAAAATCACACAAGGAAGCGGCTCATTGACCTCCAAAATCCTACTCCTCAACACCACCACCTGCCCCACATCCCTCCTCGCAACCTCATCCCAAGCCGCAAACGCCTCCTCCCTCGTCACGCTCGTAAACCCACGACTCTCAACCTCTGCATCCACAAACTCATTATCGCCCATCCCACCCACGCCCTTCCAACTGGTCCACTGAAAGGCGACTGTGTTGTCGCCTTGGGCGCGACGGTGTGCGGCGAGAGAGTCGAGGAATGCGTTGCCAGAGGCGTAGGATGCTTGACCGGGGAAACCGAAGAGTTGGCCGCAGGAAGAGAAGAGGATGAAGAAGTCGAGTGATGTTGGGGGGAACAGAGCGTGTAATGCGAGAGCGCCGTTGATTTTTGGGGCGATGACTCGCGAGAATGAGTCGGTGGTTGTGGAGAGTACGAGTTGGTCTTCGACTATGCCGGCTGCGTGGACGACGCCGCGGACTGGAGGGAGGTTCAGTGAGTCGAGCTTTGAGGCGAGTTGTGAAGTGGCGGATGCGGAACTGAGGTCGATTACTAGGATGTGGATACTTGCTCCGAGTACTTCGAGTGTTGTGATCTTGGACACAACATCTGCCAATGGACCAGTCAACGAGTCCCATTCTTTTCTAATGGGAAGTGACCGTCTAGATAGCAAGACGAGTCTCCTAGCTCCCTGCTCAACAAGATGCGCAGCAACTTCCAGTCCCAGAGAGCCAAGACCACCAGAGATGAGATACGTGCCCTCTGGACGCGGTGTGAATCCTTGCATAGCGGGCGCTCTCGTCTTTGGAAGTGGGCGGAGTCTCGCTACTCTCGCCACGGAATCCTCGATGCGGATTATATCTGCGCCAGAAATATATCGCACTGCTTGAAATGGGAAAGATGAAGAATCCACATCAATCAGCCCACCCCAGATATCTGGCTGTTCAGACGCGATGATACGACTGAGTCCTACGAGAGGAGATTGAGAGAGCGCTGATGATGTTTCGCCGTGGAGTGCTCCTGATGTGATGGTGAAAATCTTGATTGGAAGATGTTTGCCTGCAACGAATTTGACGATCGATAGGACTTCGGAGCATGATTTCTCGGCTGTCTTTTGGATGTCCTGGGTTTCGTCGGTGGATTCGGGGATGTAGACGATAATGGTACTACGGGCTTCGACAGTTGCTAGATCATCTTCAAGATTCTCAACAGTCGTACAGATTGCTGGGATGTTGCATTTGGAGAGCTGACGCATGTATTTCTTGACGAAATGCTGCTCCTCCGAGCCAATTATAACGACTCGTTCGAGAGGAGTTGGAGTCTCAGCCAGACGAGCAGGAACCCAGGCGACGCTGTGGATGAGATCGTCAATCCTACCACCGCTTCTAATCGTTCCCTCAATCTCCGCAAATCTCATCATGGTGAACTTCGCAAGGATGCGGCCATTTTCAGCAGCCACTGTAACATCCGATGCGAGATCGACTTTTGATCGCTGAACGTATATGTACGCGATCTTGGGTGGTATTGCACCATCGTAAACAGTCACTTCATCCACTTGGGCTGGCATACGTAGACGAGGTTCCTCGAAGAAAATAGTTGAGCCAATTGAAGTCGCTGCATCGAATACTGGAGCCCATGAAGTTGAGTTCCAGGGAAGGGTATCAACATCTTTGATATCTGGGCAGACATCGACACGAGCGAGCATCTCTTCGGTATTTCCAAAATGGCGAGTTACCTTCCATGGGAAGCCCATTTCTGGGACGCCGACATTGAGAAGGTAGTCAATCGAGAAGAATGGTTTGAGCTCTGTCTTGATTCGAGATTCGATGGCTGGGATGTCTAAGTGACCACCATCCATGACAATCGCAGTCTTTGTATCAGCAGTGGTATGAGTGAGCCACGAAGAGTCGAGACCGACGTCTACTTTCTCGTTGCCATTTGGGATAAGTCGGGACATGATGCGAACGGAGTCACCATCAACGATAATCTCCACATCTCTTGGGGCACCGATCGCAACAGGAACACGCAAGTGTATGTTACTCAGCGTTTTGGTTCCAGTGGCAGTTAAAAATGTGTTGAAAAGCACAGCAGCAGGGACGATCTCAGTACCATGCAGAGGATGATTTCCAGGGAAAGGTTTGGTCGACTCATCGAGTTCCGTGGTGAAAATAGTCTTGCTTTCACCTGCAACAGGAATACGTTGGCCGACGAGTGTGTGGCTATCGACGTCGTGAACTTGACTTGAGGATTTTGCTCCAACTTCGACTTTCTTCCAGTACGAGGTGTGCTGCCACCGTGTTTTGGGGACGTCTTTGGCCCACTCTACTCCGCTGAAATAAGATTTCCAGTCAATGGACGCGCCTTTGCTCCAGAGTGTGGCGAGGGATTTGGCTAGACAGAGTCGAGCTGGTTTGTTGCGGAGGAGAGTTGGTGTTACGAGGTACTCCTCGACGTCCATGTCCATGACTGTCTCGTTGACTGAGTGGGAAATCACGGGATGACTGGAGACCTCCAAGAAGATTCGGTAGCCATCATCGACAGCTGCTCGGACTGCAGATTTGAGCAGCACGGGTGAGAGGGTGTTTTGAAGCCAGTAGCATCCGTCTCTGAGCACCTGTTCGCGAGGATCTTCGGTGGCTGTTGAGTACAGAGTAATTTCTGGGTCCTTCGGTGAGATATCTCCCAGCGCCTCTAAGAGAGGTTCAGCAAGTGGATTGAGCAGTGGAGTATGAAACGCAACGTCAGAGTTGACCTGAAAGATCTTGATTTTCTCCCGTTCGCAAATGGCAGAAAACTCCTTGACTGCCGTAACCGATCCAGCTACGACGCATGAGCTTGGAGAAGAGTCAATTGCTGGCCAGATATCAAGTCGTCCTTCGAGTAGTCGCAAGGTCTGGCAGATGGGAAGATTGACGAGGCACATCGCTCCTTGGCCCATAACTTGTCTATAAAGTACAGCTCGTCGACAAACAATGATTGCCCCCTCATCGGGTGTAAGAGCCTCTGCCACAACAGCTGCAGCGATCTCTCCAACCGAATGGCCAATAATTGCATCTGGTTTTGCACCTTTCGACTCCAGCAGGGAAGCAAGAGCAACTTGCACAGCATAAGTCAAGACTTGGACTTTATCCGTGCTAGAGATATCTCCTGTGCTTAGAGCTTGGATGGGACAGAATCCTGCCTCGGCTTGGATTCTTGGAGCGAGATCTTCGATGACGTTGCGGAAGCCTGGCTCGTTCGCTAAGAGCTCCCTGCCCATGTCTGCCCATTGTGCGCCGTGACCGGAAAACATCCAGACGACTCGTGTGTCTGCCTTGTTCATGACTCGGCTGGTGATGAGTTGGTTGCTTTTGGTGCCATTAGCGAAGGTATTCAAGAGGTCTGTGGCTTCTTGACGAGTTTGACTTATGATTGCGGTTCTAAAGTCGTGATGACCTCGACGTGCAGACAGAGTAGCTCCAATGGATGCAGAAGAGTTGTTTAAACAATCTCCGATCATCCATTCATAGAGAGAACTAGCATAAAGTGGGATTCGCTTCTCGTGTGTTGAGGTCATGAGAAGGACTATTGGTTCATCACCCCCCTTGTTTACGGATTTCAATCGCATGATAGGAGGAGCTTCCCCAATAACAGCATGAGAGACAGTTCCTCCGTACCCATATGAGCAGATAGCTGCTCTCTTGGCACCGTCAACTGCCGGCCAATTTGTGATCTCTTGAGGAACTTTGATGCCGGCATCGGTCCAATCGATCTTTTGGTTGAGCGACTTCAGGTTTGCTTGGGGAGGAATGATACCATGTCTGAGAGCGAGAACGGCTTTGATAAATCCCACGCCACCAGCTCCAGCTTCCAAATGCCCAACATTAGGTTTGACGCTGCCAATATAGCAAGGTGCTTCTGCAGGCCTGCTCTTGCCGTACAAGTTCGACATTGCGGTGATCTCGACGGGGTCGCCGACAGATGTGGATGTGGCGTGAGCTTCAACATATTGGATGCTGAGCGGATCGATCTTGCCGAGGGCAGTTCGAGCAACGGCTTCTTGAGCAACGCCATTTGGAGCCATGATTCCATTCGTGCGACCATCCTGGCCAACAGCGGAACCATTCAGAACGGCGAGAACATTATCGCTATCCCTGAGGGCATCTCCAAGTCTCTTCAAGATAACAATAGCAGCACCTTCGCCACGACCGTACCCGTTGGCTTCGTGATCGAACGATCTACAAGTGCCATCTTTGGAAATGGCACCCGCTTTGTCAAGAACTCGTGTGAGGCCAGGCCCGCACATGGCATTAACCCCACCAACAATCGCGAGGTCCGTCTCACCAGCCAGTAACGACTGTCTTCCATGATGGATAGCAACGAGAGAAGAAGCACAAGCAGCATCGACAGCCGTCGAAGGTCCCCTCAGATCCAACAGATACGATATACGGTTTGGGACGCCGCAGTATGCTGTACCGATGCCCATCCAAGCTTCAACCCTGGGCAAATCTTCCAACAGAAGCTTGGCATAGTCATCGCTGTTGACGCCCATGAAGCAAGCTGTGTTGGAGCCTGCTAGACTGTGAGGTGGGATGCCCGCGTCTTCTAGTGCTTCCCATGCTACTTCGAGGGAGATTCGTTGTTGTGGGTCCATCAAGAGAGCTTCTTTGGGTGAGATTCCGAAGAAGCTACAGTCGAAGTCCTCGATGTTTTTGAGGAAATATCCTTTAGATGTTGTATTTTTGAGGATCTGGTCATGTCAGTTATCTCTGCTTATGATAACGGTTGTCAGGAGTGGCTTACCTTCGAATTCCTCGAATCTCGTCTTGAGTATGCCTCCCATCTCAATGGTGGAATTTCACCGGAAGCCATTTTTTGGTCAAGAATATATTTCCAGAGTTCTTCTGGGCTGTTGTTGTCACCTGCAAGGCGGCATGCCATACCCACGACCGCTATATCATCGGAGCTGTAATTTTGGCGTGAGAGTTCTGCGTGGTCGACTCGTGGGGTTGTGGGCTCGGTGTTCGGCGTAAGGATACCTGATGAAGGCGTCCAGCCAAGATAAGGAGGCATGGTGTGATGCGGCGATGGCAAGATGGTGTCTTTAGGGGTGACGAGATAGCTGTACGAAGGAGTTGGGGGAATATCCATCAATCTTTGGTGTGCGTTGATTGGGATTTGAGACAAAGTTGATGTGTGGAAATGCTGTTTGAGTTCATAAAATGGGAAATGTGTTTCTCATATTTCTAGTCCAGCTAAGTTCCTACTTCCCTTCCAGAACTCTACTCTTAGCTCTTTCAATGAGCCGGTACATCTCTGATACCGAGGCGCCGTATTTCTTACAGTCTAGGGACTTTCGTTTCCTCAGAGCTGAAGTCTGATCTGACGCCACATTCAACTTTTCGCCTTTACCGACAGACGTTTTGATCCTAAGCATCATCCCGTTGCTCAGCGGTCAATTCAAGGGCTTGAAGCTGAATCTCTTCATTGTGGTATGAGTTGGAGTGTAACTTCCGTTAGGCACAAAAATAGCATCGTGTACGAGATGATTTGCTTCGTGAAACAGAAGGTGGATATCGCCCATGGAGTTGTCCTTACGGGTGGATACTCCGAACAATCGGTAGTCACGGTGAAATGTCACACATTTCCCATCCACGACTGACAGCGCTGAGTAGAAGCGGTAAGCTCTTAATGTGCTAAGTTGAACATCATCTTCGTGTCACCCATTCCGGAGGACAACAGCTGGTCAGGTGACTCACAGCACGCCTCAAATCTCGACCGTTGTACTTGCAGAAGATCGATGTAGGGCTGAAGAAGCTTAGATCAGCCATGTGCGACGAAGGTGGAAGTCTTGAATGCCGAGTGTAACGGCAAACAGCTGACCGCTACCGTTACCGAGTACACTGGAAGGGATCCGTGTCACAGTGCACATTGGAGTGGATTATATACCGTACGAGTTACAAAGGTACCATTCCAAGACTATTGCTTCGTAACTCCACCAATCAGGAATTATTGGCGATATCCAAGTGCAACGACTACACAATAGTGGAGAGTGTACAAAGCTGTTTCTAGAATTCCTAGTAAATGTTGTACACGGCTTGATTCATCAACCCGACCGCCAGAGCCACGATCATTAAAGTTGTTTGTGTTCTAAGAAATGTGGGCAGCCATAAGATTCCTCAGCCCTGGTAGATGTTTTGAAGCCACATGGTGTAATAGTTGCAAGCTGAAATGTTCTTCGCCATTCCATTTCTCAAAATAGACATGAGTTCCTACCATTCAAGAGGGAGAACAACTCTCACACTAGTCGGAGAAGGACATTACTTCAACCTACCAACACCTTGAAACGCTCTCAACGCCCAAGCAGTCCTTTTCTATTCGCCCATCGAAAAATACACACATTGTAAAACTTGTAGCTAGCAACGTTAACACCATCATGTCCCAACGTCAACAACCACCTCAGAGCAAACCATTTTCCATTGCCATCATCGGCGGCGGTATTGGCGGACTATGTCTAGCTCTAGGATTCATCCGTCGGGGCATTCCCGTCCAAGTATACGAACAAGCGTCAGAATTCGGCGAAATTGGCCAGGGCGTTGCATTCGGGCCCAACAGCTCGCGTGCCATGAACCTGGTTGATCCAGCGATCCGCGAAGCATTCGATAGATTGGCCACTCACGCTGCCGAAGAGGAGACAGAAGGCATTGGACGAACTTGGATTAACTTCCGCTACGGAGGCGAAAACACGGACATGATTGCCAAGATTCAGACTTTCGATGCAGATTTGACAGGCCTTAGTAGTGTGCATCGGGCCAGATTCATGGAGGAGCTTGTCAAGCTTGTTCCTGATGGGATTGCGAACTTCAATAAACGGTTTGTTGGTATGAAGACGCTTGAGAGTGGCGAGATCGAAGTCAGCTTCGTGGATGGCTCGTCTGCACGGGCAGATGCTGTTGTTGGTTGCGATGGGATTAGAAGCTCTGTTCGCCAAGTGCTTCTGGGTCGTAAGAGCGCGGAAGATGATCTTTCGTTTTCTGGCACGGTTGCGTATAGAGCGATCATTCCCATGGAGAAAGCCAAGGAGGCGCTTGGAGAAGAATTCGCGGTTAATGCACAGATGTTTCTTGCTCCAGGCGGCCACGTTCTCTGTTATCCGATTGATCATGGTCAAACTGTTAATGTCATTGCTTCGGTCAACAAGGGGGAAAGTTGGGATCATGATGGATGGGTGATCAAAGATGCAAAATATGATGACATGAAGAGAGATTTTGTGGGATGGTGTGATGAAGTTCAGAATGTTATCTCAGTGGGTTCTTTTCGTATCTTAATTATCATTGTCATACTAACAATATCTTTACAGATGATCAAAGACCATACTCCAGACAAATGGGCACTATTCGACACCTTGCCACTTCCAACATTCTACAAGGGTAATGTCGCTCTCCTCGGGGATTCTGCGCACGCCACACTTCCGCACCAAGGGTCCGGAGCAGGTCAAGCCGTCGAGGACGCACTCATTCTCGCCGAAGTGCTCGCAGATGTCAACACCAGGACCGTGGCAGACATCCCGCTGGCGTTCAAAGCATACGACGCCATCCGCAGACCGCGTTCTCAGAAGGTTGTGAGGACGAGTCGGCAGGCTGGACAGATGTACAACTTTCAGGGACCGTACGGTCACGATCTGAATAAGCTTCGGGATGATGCGCTGTCGCGCTTTCATTGGATTTGGTATGAGGATATGGAGGTTCAGACTCAGCGTGCGACTGCCATGTTGGGAGATGTGATTGCAAGACTCTAGAGGTTCGCTACAGCCATCGATGTCTAGTATTCCTCAACCAAGAGAATTGTTTTCAGGTCGGGTTTTGTCAAGTAGACTATTGCTTAGAAGAAAAGAGTATGATTTTTTTGTCGGTTAGTTTAAAAGTCGAATGAAACCGCGGTTGAGGGCCTTCTCCTTTATTGTTGTATATTCAATGGAGTCTTTGATTTTATACATGACCTCTTGTACTGTCGTTTCATGATCAGTGGGTTTTAAACTCCAGCCAGGTGGCCCCTTTTGATTTTTCTTCTTTCGCTGTAATTTGTGACATGTGGCCAGATGTCGAGATCATAGGCTCGAACATGACATGGCGTCATTGCAGCGTGGGCATGATATCCTTCCTAGAATCAGGCCGTGAAAAGATTCAAGCAAAAGATTTATGACGCCTATGCTTCATCTTGGTCAAAACACATTTCTTACGTTTGAGGCGGAACCCTGCTTACACGTAACATTGCCATGTATTCATTGAATTCAGTGATGACGTATGTTCTAACTTGGTGTCAGACAACCTGATGATAAAGAGAATGCGAAATGTGGCTTGGGAATATAGTAATGAACTCCAATCGTGAGTTGACTCACGGTAGCTCTCGAGCTCTACAGGTAATACCTAGTTGCTAGTACTCTATGTTGTCGATATTGTGAAGACACTGGATTCCTGCTGCTGCTCAAAGGGCCACATGTTCAAAACTCGAGCCATGGCTTTGAATGCCTTGGTCAAAGCAAAGCTAGATTCATGTTCAGCCTTTTGTCCAGGCTTTTCAGATTGACCAAATCGCGAAGTGGCTCTTGAATTATTTCTCCGAGCGGCCCAACGTTAGTCATCTCGCAAATAATATTTATCTCATAGTTCGTGGCCTCTCACTCACCCTAGTCTAAGCTGAAAATTTCATCAACCAGACGCAGATGTGTCTGCGGCCTTCTCTTGGCATTCTCCACACGTTTTGGCATCTTAGCCGCCGGAAATCCGATGAGCAGATATGGCTGACCTCCCCAACCGCTCTATGGCGGCGCCAGTGAAGTAAATCACTACACCCAATGTATTCTGTTGATTACGTTAATGCGTGTAATCATGTAAACTGCCATTCTCACTTTAATACTCCTTTTGGCTCTGCGGGCTCATCTGTTGATGTCCGTACAGGCACTGTGGGAAATCTACTAGCATACTTAGAACCTGAGTCGGCCATCAAGACTCTGCATTCTTTGGTGGTTGCAATTCTCAGCCCCCATCGTCCAAATTTCTTTTGCGAGTTGTGTATTGAGCGGGAAGGAATGTGAGACCACGAAAGCTATTGTGAATCCGTCGAGCCTCCTCTCCCCTGAGAGGTCTCGCTTAAATCACTCTGCCGCAATTGATGACAACAAATGGCAAGATCGGCAAACCCGATGAATGAACGAGGTTGTAGATGTAGCCTTGGGCAATGGGACGAGACAGGGAAAATCTGGAAGCCCCCAAACATTCTTGGCATGCACGTTTCGGTGCTGAAGTGCAGGTTTGGAGCTTGTGGCTTTTATAGAGATTCATGTCGTTGGTGGGTTGGGGTCTGGATGCCTATCTGCATTTCAGCCCCCAGAAATGATGGTCAGTCGTGGTGGGCCCGCATGTCGATCTTCGCCCTGCTACAGAGGCCCAGCTGAGTCTGAGAAGCATTTGAGCCTCAAACACCGGCACCACGACTTTGCGACGACGATACTGCGTGATCTGGTGTGACGGGAAGGTGCATACTCAAAGACCATGTCTTGCCAAAGCCTGGCTTTCTAATCCAATAAACTGGAGAGTATCTGACGCAAAAGTTGGAATTTCTCTTCTGGCCACTTCGACATTGTCAACTTTCCTATCCGTTCCGCTCAAGGCTCTGTTGTTGATCTTCGACTGCAGGATGCATTTCGAAAAGCAGTCAGATGAGTCTCTTGGGCCCAATCAAGAAATCCAGCCGGCGCCCTCTATGCCTGTTTGCACTTCTAGAACCTGAAGGTTGAACACTTTGACGTATGGCTGAATACTTGATATCCTACACGCTGACAGTATTTCGAGTGAATCTCCATCCCAGCATTGAGCATAGGCCAGGACCTCACCACGATGACGGGTCCCCAAAGCCTTATTAGAGACAGCCCCTTGCTCCATGGGAAAGTGGCATGCCAAACACAAAGTTGATACATGT
The DNA here is from genome assembly GCA_020747065.1 of Cadophora sp. MPI-SDFR-AT-0126. Classification (NCBI taxonomy): domain Eukaryota; kingdom Fungi; phylum Ascomycota; class Leotiomycetes; order Helotiales; family Ploettnerulaceae; genus Cadophora; species Cadophora sp. MPI-SDFR-AT-0126. Next base: position 226,034 of record JAGMVK010000006.1, read on the forward strand.
GCATGTTTGAAACAATGCTTCCTATTCTTGTCATAATTTTGTCGTTGACCGTCTGCTGGGCAGATGCTGGCGACTTTGAAAAGCGGCAAGCCTCGAATACCACAGCCTCGTTCGTCAGTTCCGTCACCAATTTACCCATCCCAAGCCAAGCTCCGACTGTCAACAGCAGCGCTTATGACCTTACCAAACATTATTGTAGACTATGGAGGCATTCAAGTAGGCCATGCCTGGTCTGGATTTGTCGTCCTATACTGACGATTGTGTAGGTGCCTATGTCAACGGGAGTATCTACATTGACTCAGGCAATACAGTAAGACGATGCTATAATTTTACTGTAAAGGGTAACTAAGATATCAGTACACACCTCAGGGCAACACGACATTCAATACTACTAGACCGGGAGAATATGATTCGGGCCAAAGTAAGTTAGACTTTGTGATTTCTCCAATCTCCACAGAGTCCCAGAACAATCATACATTAGGATACATTATTGTGTCGCACGAACGCTGACTCAAGAGAAATTTGCAGATGTGAACCTACTGGTAATTGATCTGTCGAAGAACTTCACTGAGAATGATACCTTCCCTTACCGAACCATCAACAAGCCACCAGGTGTACCGCCTGCCCTCGAAGACTCCGCACTTTGGTACTCTGCGGTGACCCGAAAATTATATCAGCTTGGAGGATGGTTCTCAAGAAGCGGTACCCCAAGCACACCCGGCTACATACAGCAAGGTTCCATACCCAAGGCTGCAATCTGGGAGTTTGATCTTGATACAGAACTATGGAGCGAGCCAGAGGATTTTCAACTGGTCGATACCGGGAAGAAGATCGACAGACCAGGTGCTGCTGCTCATTGCGATGCTCCAACTCTGAATCAGAGTTTCATTTTTGAGGGTTTCGTTCAGCAGATGTTTGATCCTGATTATGAGAACTACACACTGTACGACACGTACAAATGTGAGACTGCTTCATTTTCACGACTGAGCACTTTAATACAGCTAACAAATTCTCTAGTCATCGAAGGTATGCTGCGACTCGACACTTCCGAGCCAGAGTCGCCCATCCTCACGAACATTTTGATACCCACATTTCTTCGTCCAAGACTTGATGGCTCGATGATACATGTGCCGATTGGAGAAAAGGGGATTTTAGTTCTGATCGGAGGACAAACAACCTCAAATCTCGATACACCCTGGGGACAACCTGTAAAGCACGCATCTGGAGGAAACATCATGGTCAGTAGTTATGAAACCCCATCGCAGCTTTCAGGTCAAGACATAAGAACTGATCAACGTATCCTTGTCCCTAGATCAACATGACAGAGATCGACATCTACGACATCAAATCTGGTTATTGGTTCCGACAGAAGACATTCGACTCTGGGAGTGGCATTCCGTCTGGTCGAGGAGCGATGTGTCTTGAACTCATCCCTGCTGCCGACGGTTCTTCGTGGAACATCATCATGGTCGCAGGAATCCTCACTTTTGACTCCAAAGGCTCGACGAGCCGACAGGAAATGTCTGTTATGTCACTTCCTTTAGTACTCTGTGCTAACAGCATTGTAGTTGGGCTCTGAGTCTCCCAACGTTTCAGTGGGTGAGACTGTATGGGAAAGATGGCGGACTTTACCGTAAGTAAACTGTACACCCTCTTCATCAAGTACAATCCTTCGGCCGAAGCCTGACTGATTTCCAAATAGATCACACATGCCACTTGGTAGGCGAGAACCTTCTCATCATCGGCGGCATGGAAAGAACTTTGCCATCAGGCTCTGGGGATGCCACATACTGCCAGTCTTCTATGCCAGCCAGAATATTTTCGATGCCTTTGCTGAACTATACTGGAACCTTCGACTACCCTGGCTCGCTACGTCCAGCATTGGTTCTTTCGGCTATAGTATCTGTCATTGGAGGCACAGCTACAGGTGGCGCCTTGAAAACAGCTCCGGAAGAGGCAAGTGACAATTACATCCAGTATATTTTCAACACGAGACTTGAGCGGCCTGTGTACACCCCACCACCGACGTACATTCTGGCTTCCACAAACGAGACCAACGCTACTTCCTCGTCAACACCAACGTCAACTCCAACACAATCTGCATCTATTGTTCCCGGTAGTGGGTCTAGCTCGAGCAATACAGGTGCCATTGCTGGTGGTGTTGTCGGCGGCGTCGCTGGACTCGCCTTCATCGGCTTCCTGCTCTTCTGCTTCATCATTCGACCAAGAAAACGCAAGTCAGACGAAAAGCGTCGAAGCGAGCTTCCATCTTACCAAGAATCCAAAGATCACCCGCCGGTGGAAATAGCCGACAGAGATGCACGAGAGGGTGCACACAGCCCTCCAGTCGAGATGCCAATTCCGGGCTCTCCAACACCTCTTGGCTGGAATAGTGACCGAGTAGGCGAGGAGGGTGATAATATCACACCGCTTGTGGGGGCGAGAAGTGAAAACCAGAACGGCGATCACTGGGGCCAGGGTCATAGAAGGGGTGATAGTGATTCGAGGTTCTCTGAGGTCTCTAATGATTCAGATAACACGGCTGTTAGGAGTGGTCACGGATCGCCGCCTGTGAGCCCAAGGATTCCGAGGAAGAACGTTGGACCTTCTGGGGCGTAGACGGCGGAGACAGGGCTATGGTGAAGTGAAAACCTTTCTTTGAGTTTGACTAGTGAATTTTGTCACGGCTTTTATTTTGGTGCCATCTGTTGTTTGTAGCTCGTCGATAGATTGAAGTCTATTTACATAATCAAGTACACGTTTGTTCATCAGAAGATAATTATCCAGGGAATCAGATATTCAGAATGGAGCTTAGTGGAAGTCCATTTCGGGGTATCTCAGATAATCTTTGCGTTCGAGTAAGTGTGGAACGTTGCTTGGATCTACGAAGGAATTCATCTATACTCTAGGTTTTTTTTGCTTGACTTGGGTACATCTTGAGTTCTACTTCGTGGAGGGACATAAGAAGTCAAATATCTCACCTCCAAGGAGTCCACCGCTTCCAGTAGTATTTGGTGCAACGCTATCATCATTCTCACTCATATGATCCATGCTCTCTCTCGTCCCCATTCCGCTCGTGCTAAGCCAACGTTCCAGCTTCATTTGTTCAAAGTGACTAAAATACCAAGCAACATATCGCAGATTGAACGGGTGGATTAGATATGAATACAACGTGTCATTTATCAGAATTCCAAGGTTCTATGGAGTTTGATACTGCAGCATACATAAATCCAGCAATGAACATCACAGTGAAAACATTTCCGGCGAAAAAGTACATCGTTTGCATATCTCAGTACTCGGCATGCGTTCGAATCGAGAACTTGGTGAGCAAGTTGTGGCAGAACCAGTAGCTACGATATCTTCATTGCGATTGAGTCAGCAAACAATTTCAAGATCGAGGTTCCATAGCGAAAAAAATATGAGATGCGTACTTTTTGACAAAGATGTACACTGGGATCGTGCTCGGCACAAGTGCAAAAGCCACACCCCCGAAAACATAAAATACTTCTGCAGGGCCAGTCGTCGCCGTCCAGTCGTTGACAAAGTAAGATCACGCATAGAACAATAAGTTCTTCACCAACATGCCCGCGAGGAAGACCTCGTTGCTCATGTCGCGATAGGCGTCTGATGCCTACGCTGACGATGCGGGAGTGGCAGCAATGACGCCGAACAACACGACGCCGTGAACCGTTGCGCAAGCATACATGTTGATGCCATTCTCGATCATGTATCCCCAAGCCATGAGGGCAGCGCCTGTGACAAGTGCACCGATCATAACGACAAGGCGGTACTCAGGCTCATAAACGCCCTTGTTCTCGGCGCAGAACCATTTGATAGTAGGGTCAAGAATCATGCCGAGGATGATAGAGCCAAGGATACCACCAATGAATGGACCGAGAGATAAAAGGCCAACGCCAGAGGCGTCAAGGTTGTAAGGTGGGAAGGAGAATACCTAAGCCAGCACGTACGCTTGAGCTACATAAGTGACGGTGATCACTCCAGACATGACGACGACCCAAAAGACGGCGATGTTGCTGAAAACAGCCAGCGGGGCGACGATGAGCTGCAGTAGATTCTCGTTCGAGTAGCTTCCCGTGAATATAGCCGTTTCCTGCATGAATGTCTTCTTCTCCTGGCGGAATGGATCGTACATCAGCGGCCACAGTCTCAACTTGTGCAAGCTCTGCGCCGTTTTCCACTTCCTTGATCTCCAATCACGGAGACGATCAAGGACTCGTAGGCCGCGATGCCACAGCCTTGGATGATGCGGGCAGCAAGGAAGCCGTTGTAGGTACTCGTGGAGGACCCAATGATGGTCCCGATGAGAGCCATGGCTGAAGAGAAGAGGAAACAAGGACGCTTGCCGTATTTACGGGACAGGGCTCCTATGAATGGCGCTGACGGACCAGCGATGAGGAGCTGGTAGCCGGAGAGAAGGGTAATATCGCCAATCTACACGCCGAAGTCGAGCGAGATGGTAAAAAGGCCAGCGTTGAGCAGCGGGCTAACAGTCGCTGCCATGAGACAGGTTCCGTAGCCAAGGATACAAGGATGATACGCTTCTTGGTGTTCGACCAGTTCAATGGGCCATTCAAATCTTCCGAGGGCTGCGGAACCAGGATTATTTGAGCATCTTTACCGCTGCCGTGTCGGAGTCCAGCAGTCACGTCGGATGAACGGGCGAATTCTTCGTTAAGGATAACTGTGCCAGGTACGTGCGGCAGGTGATTGTCTTCGAGGATACCAGCAAAACCCATTGTGATTGATCGATTTGTTGTGTAAGAAGGGGCTTTTTTGTACGTGTTAGCTTTCCAGCACACATTATCATAAGGCGAGGGTAAATGCAACGGAATACGCAGGGATTTGAGCGAAAAATGAAAGTTCGAGAGGCCGCGAAAGGTGTCAAGGGAACTTTTTCCCCCTTATGCTTTCTTTTAGTCAAAAGCAATGGCCGATATTGCTTGGCTCTGGTGACATTACAAGTCTGCTGCGTTGGCTGTTCCGCTAAGTCCAAGAGATGATGATGATATACGTCGTCGGGCACGGTCAAATACCCCTGCCGTTGCCATGCGGGGTATGGTTTTAATGGCCTATCCAAGGCACATTACTTCATCTCCCCATGGGGTAAGAGCCTGGGGAAGAGGTGACGGGGCAGACACAGGCAAGAGTCATATTGGGCAAGGGAGTCTCCAAATTGGAGTCAGCAAATACACCTGGGGAACTAAGCTTTTCAAATTTTATCTAGACCTTTCAGGTGATGTTGCGAAGGGCTGAAGATGGCGTGGGAGAGAAGTTGGAATCGCACTTTAACTTTGGACATTTTGTCGGGTTACGTTTACTTGTGGGGTAATCTGTCTACACACACAGACACTGGCCGGAAAACCCGGAGGATATTATGCTCGCTTAAAGGGCGGAGGTGTGCTTTCACGCAAATCATTTGGGGTAATGTTTCGACCAGAAAACAGTAGGAAAAAGAGGTCGGCCGCATTCTCTCATGTCGCTACTTTCTTCATTCTAGGCGCCCTACTTTGTGCAAGGTGTCTCGATGGCGTTAGCAGGTACCTTAGTCCTTGTCTCTGCTGTTTGTATTCTGACGATCCCAAATCGACCTTCTTGTCGTCAGTATCTCAAGCTTTGCGTCGATGTATAGTATTGAATTGTCCTAATAAACTACTAGCATGATACTACTGAGTCTGATTGTGAGACCATATGAACACCATACTATTCATCACAAACATGTTTTCTTTTAATGCATTCTCATATATTTAGGCTAAATTAAATTTGCCGCCTGCGGTTCAGAACTTCTGTACAGAAGTCGGGGACCAACGACCTCATGGTATGATCCGCAATTGTCCCTCATCCACATGATCGCTCAATTCTTTGCCCATCCATTCAGGCTGCGTCCTTGCCAGGCCTTCTTCAAGATCGACGATTTTATGACCCGCGACAAACAAGGACTTCCCATTCAGGTCAGTTTTGATGGCTGGTAGGAGGAGCGCTCTTGCCACCCCAATAGGCTCATTTGCCGGTAAATCACCCCATACATCGAGAAACTTTGGTAGCAACATTGGTGTTTCTTCTCTTAGTCAGATGGAAAATTGCTGTAAATAACCTGAAAGAGGAACTTACTTGTCAACCACGGAGCGATCATATTCACAGTTATGTTTGCATTCTTGGGAAGCTGAGTTCGCAAAGAACGCATCAGGCCGAGGACCCCTGCCTTGCTGGTACAATATGTGTAAAGTGGGGGTGTGTCCAAGAAGCTTTGTTCGCGCCGTCAGATTTGTATGATCCAAGTTTGGTTTTGTTTACCTGGCAGCACTTCCTGTCAACACGAGTTGACACAGCTTTCCAGCCATTTTTGCAAAATAATGAACCGCGCACTTGATCGTATAAAGTATTCCGATCAGATTGACATCTAAGGTCTTGAGCGGTGGAGATAGCAGTTTCCCTGTGCCGTCCTCGAAATCATCCTTCAACAAATTTCCGATTTCATTGACACCTGCATTAGCAAGAACAATATCGAGAGCACCAAAATGGGTGTATCCAGCTTCGAACAGCTCAAGCACATCATTCCATTGTGAGATATCACACTTCCGAAAGAAAATACGTCTATTTAGTACTTAGTAATATATCGGGGTCGTCGTTTGGGGTTTCGCCTCACTCTCCAAGCTCAGTAGCCAGCTGAATGCCTTCTTGTTCGAGAACATCGCCGACGACGAGGTTTGCGCCATACTCTACGACGATGCGTCAGTTCGGAGGCAATAGCTTGGGTGTTGCATCCGAGGAGACAGGGAGAACTTACGGTGAGCAAGAACAACTGTGGCCCTTCCAATGCCAGTCACCCCACCAGTTATGAGTATTGTCTTCCCATTCAGGACACCAAAGTCCAACTTATCTGTGTGATAGGTAGTCATATTTGCGGGTCTCGGACCCGGTCCGTGTTAGTCTGGGCTTAGGTGAGAAGGCAGGTAGTTGGTACCTGAATTTACCGTGTATATTCTTCTGAATCGACAAAAGCATTCCGCTAGTAATAAGGCCGATTTTCGAATTGCTATGTATATCTGCGAGTAAGAACGGCGACGATTGGAATGATGCGGGGAACGCCCCTCCATTTTGGAGAACAAGGATCTTAGTTGCACGGGGGTGCCCTTCCCATGGACTAATGTGCTGGGCGCCCGTCAAATTTTGATTAGAGTACTGAGTGTGGGGCAAAGGATTCATAGCTTTGAAGTTGTCTTGCTATGTTAACGACGATCGGGAATCCCATGATACCCGGGCCAATGAAGCCGAACTTCTTCGGAGCGGTAACATTTCGTCCGCAGAGCAACTATCAAACAAGTTAACAAACCGATTTCGAATTCGAGCACTTCACGGCCTACACGCGGTATGACTTTGCAATGCGATATTTGTGTTCCGCAAAATCATAGTCACAAATATTGTAGTCACTGGGAAATTTAAAGCTCCGTCGTGCTGCTGACCACTGTCCTCGCATCTCGTGTCCGTTCCATGTGTTTGCAGTCTGAAAAGGGGGGCAGCTACCCCACACATGTGACATAGCCAAAATCTGCCTGCAAAGGTTTGAAGATGAGGGGGTGCATCTCGGAAACGCACTCGACATGCTCCTTTGAGGTTGGACCAGGGAACCTTCCATACATACACCTAACGTCTTCGAAAGTCGTTTCAATCTATTCAATATCTTCTGGCATGAGGACTTGAGCTACGCCGACGGAATTGTAATCCAGCATAACATTTGACACAGAGTAAGTGAACCGCAAAATGATTCTTCCATAATGAAGAGTGTCTAATTTAACAACCAGAGAGCAGGGCTCGGCTCAACAGCCATCATGCCTCATATTATATACCCAAATGGGCAACGGACTCACTATCTCGAAGACAATTTCACAGATCCATGGAAGCCTGCCGAGACAATCGTCATCCAGCACGGTTTTGCCCGCCATGCAGCGTTCTGGTATCACTGGATTCCAGTCTTGAGCCGCCATTATAGAGTAATCAGACGGGACGCCCGTGGTCATGGCCTTTCCAGCTACCTGCCATTTCCCAATACGACATCTTATGACTACAGCGTCGAGACGGTCGTGGACGAAATCATTGACACTCTCGACCAGCTCGACTTGCAAAGGGTTCACTTCATCGGCGAGTCTACTAGCGGCATTATTGGCTGCATCCTCGCTGCAAAACATCCCGAGAGGCTTCACAGTCTCACCTTGTGTTCATCCCCTACGGTCCTTCCGCCTGCTGCTCAGACGCTCTTTGCGTTTGGCCACTGTGACTGGCCGACGGCGTGTCTACAGCTGGGCTCTCGAGGCTGGGCCGAGCAGCTTGCAAAGTTGTCAGGGACGCTCTCTGTTCCCGACCAGGAGTATGTCAGGTGGTGGATCGATCAGGTAGCAGTCTCGCATAGTGAAGGTTTGGCTGGCTATGCAGACTTCCTGTGCAAGATTGATTGTCGGGATATCCTCAAGGATATCAAGGTTCCTACGCTTATTCTTGCCCCAATGAGAAGCGCGGCCACGAGTGTGGAGGAGCAGAAGAGCATTCAGGCAAGAATTCCGGGGGCAAGACTTGAGTTCATAGATGCTGCTGGACATGAAATCTACGTACAGAAACCGGACGACTGTCAGAAAGTGTTTCTGAAATTTTTACAAGGCTTATCGAAAGCTTGAAAGCTCAATAGAAGGAAATACTACTGACTATTGATGTAACCAGCATCGTTTTTACGTCTGGAGAAAAATAAGAAAACGTTCACCTCGCATCGTTGAAAAATATCGATAGTGGAAACGAGCTATACCAATTACTCTTAATCAATTGTATTCCATAATAATCAATCCTGCCCGCAGGACTTTTCATAGCTGACAATAGTTGTTTGCCCCTACTACGTAGCAGCTAACCCCTCATCCAGTCTTTCGCTCAAAAAATCCGGCACGCCGGAAGCCGTTCGCACCCACCCACCCACAGACTGACCACTAGTGGGGTATTCTAAGCTTGGCGTACCCGACTCATATAGTATATGTGACTTGTAGACCCAGTAACTTCGAATATCCCATCTTTACTTTCAACATTCGCAGGAGGAAGACGAAGACCAACAACAGATACCCGACGATCGTAGTTTCTCGACCTTGACACATCCACATCCCACAATAGGATCATATTTTTGCTTCAACAACAAGAAAAGAAACAATGACGACTCTACGCCCAATCGAGAGGGACGAGCCCAAAGCGCTGGCGGGCAAGACCGTTATCGTGACAGGCGGCGCTAGTGGAATCGGTAGAGCAACAGTGCTTCTCACTCACGGTATGGGCCTCCTGTTGAACTTTTGATAGAGAAGAAAGGAAAAGAAATCACTGATTGGGAAAGAACAGGTGCTGGGTGCCAATGTCGTAGTCGCAGATCTCAATACATCAGTTAACAAGGAATTGGAGACGCAACTCCAGGAGTAAGCATATCCACTGTTCTGCCTTTATTTGCTTTCGGGTTCTACTTCCATTCATCCTTGGTATTCTCCGCAATAAGAAATAAACGACTCGTTTAGTGAACAAACAGTAGGCGCGTTTTATTCGTCGAGACGGACGTCACAATCTGAGAATCGGTTCTAGCGCTCTTCGAAGCAACAGTGAGTCGCTTCGGAGGCGTCGATGCCGTATTTGCGAATGCGGGAGGTACATTTCCGGATGGATTTCTGGACAATGAGGTCCATGATGCGGGAAGACTCAAGGCGCCTTCCATGAAGAGCATTGAGGTGAATTTGCATGGTACGGTATATACGAGCAAGGCTGCGATCTACTACTTCGAGAAGGATCCGGATAGGCAACATCAATTGGTTCTGACAGGGTTAACACTGCTTGAATCTTCTTCGCTTCTAGTAAGACGGCTATATAGGAACTTAGCCAAATCCAGTGCCTCTCACTCAAGGATCGTAGCATCGAGCAAAATATATCGTGGTCTGGCCCCTATCAGGAGAAATCAGACGACTGTAGTGCTGGGAAAATCTCAATGAAAATCTTCCCTCTAATCAGCTCTCCTAGACGCTCCACAGCTTCTTCGTCCACAAAGACACACTGGGTTGCCTTTCGATTTCCATTGTAGAGCAGATCGCTCTCACTCATCCTCTGCTGCACATCTTGCTTCGGTATCTTTGGAATGATGTTGGGGGATCGTCCGCAGATATGACCCTCAATTAGCTGAGCTTGACCAGGCTTCCAAAATACATCAAACTTCGCTGGGGGATTTCCCTCCGAAGTCCCTTTCCTACAATACCAGACATACGTCTTCCAATCTGGGGAGTACCAAAGATCTTTCCTACGAAGTCCATCAATGAAGTCCTTTGGTATTTGTACGCGGATGATCCAGGTTTCTGCCGTATGATTCCTTGCAGCCGCCCACTGACGATACTGCTCTGCCGTTGCTTCTTCTCTGGAGAAATACCACGCTCCCCTACGCTGGTTGAAGTCTCCACCTTTCATTGATTCTATAGACCCCATGTTGATACTTCCATCTTCGCGAATGAACCGCTCGGAAAGCAGCTCCACGGAAGATTTTCCCTTGTACAGCACAATGTGCCCGGGGAGAATCGATGGCGGGCTGTCGACTGACACGTAAGCAGCAGGTAGCGCATCCGATTGTATGCTGGATATGGCGCTTCCTGAGAGCTGCGACTGAGATGGTAATGAAGATGAGGAAGAGGCTTGAGTGGACGCAGTTTGGTCAAACACATCAATGACCTTAGCTCGCTTGCCGCCTTTTCTTCTTGCCACTGTATTCGCCCCACGGAACTTCAGCTTCCTTTGAAGAATCTTCAAGCTTCCATACCTATCCCGAATTGTGTCCGTTAGCCAGTAATGAAGCGTCTCAGACAGAAAGATCTGCCTATAGACGGGACTGGTGAGGACACTTTGGAGTTCATCAGACACGCCCAAGGCCGTCATTGCTTGCTCGATAGGTGCTTGATTCCATGGTTGCATATTCAACCGATTGATTTCTCCAATCATATATCTAGAAATCATGAGTCAGTATTCTACTACAATTTTCAGGCTACAAGTAAAGTCACATTTGATAGCAACTTAAATAAGAAGAGGCCAGATTAGAATTGAGATAGAAGGAAATGGAACTTACTCAAGGAGTCCATCTGGATTTTGTTGTGGATTTGGTCTGCTTAACCATCTTGAGTATATCTCACCGGCTTTGGTTCGAGTAAAGCCGCACCACTCAACCGCTGCGACACTTTCATCGCTTTCTGGTAGATCAAATGGTGCTTGTGAATGATTGAAGGCTCGAACACGAACAGAAGCTGACGAGGTGGAGCCCGATGATAGACTTCCTTGGGTAGATGGAGGAGCTTCAAGATACAGTTAGAATATCTCATGTAAAGTAATACGCGCGGAGAATACTCACTGAGAAGAGCGGCGCTGACTTTTCGCTTCCCATTAACTGGGCCACTCAGTAGCACTCGGTCGTCCTCGAGTGCTTTGATCTCTTCCTGGCTCAAGCTCGACATCTTGACTGATGAATGGTTGTGTTCGCTTAGGAGATGGATGGAATTATTTGGAAAGAAGGTGTGTCGAGATAGGAACAGGGATATCAGACAGTTGCCAAGGCACGATAACTAAAGGGAGAATATTTGTGTCGCTATAAGCTGAGGTGTGCAGAGCAGTGTGGATTTGGTGTGGTGGTGATGTTGGTGACTAAGAAGATGGGTGTGGGGCTTGATTATTTAAGGAAAAAGAAATGTGCGGCAACTAAAATAAGCCATGCTCCGTCAGTCGAGAAGAGAATTTTGAGTTGTGAATAAGCCCTGGCTGTGAATCACATCCCTTCAATAGGCCGAAATGTATGGGGAAATTGGCCTGGCTGTGAATCACAGCACTTGCAATGGGCCGCGGTCACACAGGAAAGATTATCTCGGGTGTGAATCACATCAATAAAGTGTGAATGCCACTGCAAATTGTTCAGCCATCATTTAGCTGCCATACCGAGCGCCAAGCCTGAAGCGAATTGAATGTCACAGGTACCAATGAGTATTATTGTACGTACAGTTTTATTCCTCCCCCTGCCCGTACGTATACTGAGAAAAAGATGTACCTCGGACGGATTATTGCAGATATAAGATCTTCAGATCGTCAAACTTTGTATCTATCACTATTTGGTCTTCTCATTGCAGTCTTCGCTTCCAGACTCCTCTGGCGAACTTCTCCAAAGTACAAGTTCCCTCCTCGCGTCCCCGGCGTTCCTGTCGTCGGAAATTCCCTCAGGCGCCTCCCGTCTAGCACGGCCCTTAGTCGAAAGAATTAGCAGAGAAATATGGAGAAATGTAAACATACTTAATACCTTTACCTATACTTCCAATCGATAATTGACTTTCGGTCAGGTTCACAGTCAAGTTCGGCGGGACTACCTGGGTTTTCTTGAATTCCTCGAGGGTCGTGACAGACCTTTTGGAAAGGCGAGCTGCCGTCTATTCTTCCCGACCTCCATTCCCCATGACACAGGACATCATGTCTGGAGGTTCGCGCATTGTACTGATGCTCTACGGGGATCGTTGGCGCAGGACCAGGAAGATCATGCATCAGATTCTAAGCACGCGACAGAAAGACGTTTTCCAGCCTTTCCAGGACCTCGAATCCAAGAATCTGCTGTACGACTATCTTCATAAACCCGACAAGTGGTATCTGGCTGGGCGTTTTGCAAACTCAGTCATCATGAGCATTGTCTTCGGCACGAGGTCGAGTCTTGACGATCCGGAAGTGGTAGCCCTGTTTGAGACCTTAGAGATGTTTCTCGAGGAGCAGCAGCCGGGGAGAAATGTCGTTGATGGATTTCCTGTTTTAGCGAACCTGCCTAAGATATTACAGTGGTGGAGACCACGGGGAGAGAGAATTTTCAAAATCACAAGGGAGTGAGTGCATCCTTGTGTGACATTATTGTTCGTGAGGTATAGAGTTCTAACTGGGATTCAGAGTTTACAAGAAACAGCTCGACAGAGTGAGAGATCGCATCAAGAAGGGTGTCCAAAAAGACTGCTTCGCCGTAGACTTCCTGAAATCGACTGACAACGATCCTTTCTTTAACGAAACCCAGAGGCTCTTTGTTCTTGGAACATTGATGGAAGCCGGTAGCGATACATCAAGGGTCTCCATCGGGCAGATGGTTGCAGCTGCTGCCACATATCCGGACTGGGTGGTAAGGGCAAGGGAACAACTTGACAAAGTGTGTGGCGCCAACGCAGAGCGTCTTCCTGAGTGGGTTGATCGAGAAAATCTTCCCTATATTACCGCGACTGTGAAAGAGATCTTCAGGTAGAGGCCAAATATTGCGGAAATTGGAGCTCCGACCTCCTTAACGCAGGATGATGAATATGAGGGATACAAGTTCCCCAAAGGCACAGTCTTTGCGTGGAATGCTTGGGCAATTGCACTTGATCCAAAGGAGTATCAAGAGCCAGAGAGGTTCTACCCGGAGCGTTTCTTGAATGCTGATCTAAACAATGGCCTAAAAGGGCACTGGTCTTTTGGATCTGGTAAGTACCCACAACTGCTACGCTGAAAACCTACCACAAGATGCTGATCTCATCTCTCAGGGCGCCGCGTATGCGTAGGCTGGAACGTCGGGGAGATGAACGTCTGGATCGCAGCGGCGAGACTACTTTATTGTTTTGACTTCTTAGAAGACAAGGTATGATGTTTTATGTGCTCGACAAGATCTTTGGCTGACAATCCTGCAGGCCCGGCCCATCTATACTTTCTCCATTCCACAGTTGACGAAGAATAAACCTCAGTTCCATGTCGAGATCAAAGTTCGAAGCCCAGCTCATGCCTCACTGGTTGAGCGTGACTGTGCTTTTGCACCTACTGTGCGATACTAAATGCACCATACCATATCCATCTCTACCAGGATAAGGGTATAGTATAATGATTTATCAAGGAAATCTGAGAATTGTCAATGGTGTTTATGTCAAATTTGTGTCGATTCAATTCAATGGCTTTATTCGCATCTAGTCTTTACTGAATAACGTTCCCGAGAATACTGTATTTGTATCGTGCTGAAGTCCTGCTAAGAGCAATCAACGCGGCTCTTTTATAGTTCATGGAAGTAGTCCTAACTCAAAAGTGCTGAAATGAAGATGTTCAGGGTAGGCTTGGTTGTGTTGTATGGGAATGCTGCGATAAGCCATGATGTTAACCATTCCATCCATCTAATGTATTTTTTTCGTCCCGTGTGATGCAAAGAACAAATTGTTGGTTCCCCTCCTGTGGCTCGGGAGTCGTAAGTCGTCAGTTTTTATGACTCTTCCAAGCCGCAGTCCAAAGGCCAGGTGCATTCTCAGAGCTTCTGTGATGACGGCTTTGAGATAGAGAATCCGCTGTTCTTCAGCAAACGTTTGCAATCTCGTCTTTCAAGGTTTCCACAGCGTCTGGATGGTGACACAGGTGGTAAATCACGAATCTGAGTCTTATATGTAGGATCTGAGCCAGCGCTTATATATGGCATACATGTTGTGGTGGGGATTGGCCTCGGTACACTTTTGTCGCCTAATCTGTGCATCCCGCATTGTACGAAAGGGGGTTTCCAGTGGGACTCGTACACCCTGGCAAGGCAGTGAGGTTATTCTTCCAATCAACAGTCTAAAGTTCCAGAATTTTCTCCATACATTTCCTCAAATGTTAAAGCAGAATATCCGGGGTGTACGAGACCCACTGGAAACCCCCTTTCGTACTTAAGTTGAAATCTCTTTGGAGAAAGAAGAACAACAATAATAGCACTTTTCCTTCTGATAGATTTTACACTCCTCTCTTCAAACTGACAATTGGTACTCTTCAGATATATGATATCTTTTGATTCAGTCTGTTTATTATTTCGCAAACCTCACACCTTATGTCCTGTACAATTGCTACTCTCTTGTCGTGTGGGGATTGGGGTCTTCCCCTCCACAATGTGCTGAAAACATCTTCCCTGGTGACTTTTCGGGATCTTCAGCATAGAAGTTCAAGAGCGTACCGAGGAAATCTCCTCCTTTCTCCTGTTTAGATGTGTCATAGAATCCACCGTCGTCCGTTTGACTCTCGGTGAATCCGGCGCCAAGTTACTACCCTTGCAGGAAAGTGTGGACAGGAAAATTGTCAACTGATTGTGGAACTCCAAGTCGACATCGACTGGAACAGCATGTTCCAGATAGTGACTATTGATGGAGGATCACATGGCTAGTGCAGTTCTGTGCCACGGTCAGATACTCTAAGAATTTATTCTGTCGTAGAATCAAGTGAAGACTATACATACATGAATTTTCGACGGGTTTCAGATTCACAAGAGAAAGGTGGTCTCGCCAGCGGAATAGTCTCTCAAACAGTTTTTGGTGGGACTGATTGAACTGGTTGACCTGCTTAGTCATCGTTATGCAGCCATCAACCACTCTCGATTAAACAAGTTTATCTTGTGTAACAAATGCATGCTGGCAGTCGCAAAGCCTCAATCACAACCCGCCTTGAGCAAAACCTCTTGGATCCTTCTGTTTGATCGCCGACCCCTTCCATAAAACTTCCAAAGACGTGCATGGCTCATATTCATCGCCCGTTCCTTTTCCGCCCCCAGTGACAAAGCTGGAGATGCAGGCCTGCACCTCAGCTCATTCAACATCATGCGTCTTCTGCAAATTCATCGCAACGGCGACATCAGGCTGACCAAAGAACTCATCAGAAATATTCCACCTTATGCAATACTGTCACATACTTGGAGAGATGATGATGAAGATGTCACCTTTAAAGATCTTTCGGGACGTTGTGGCAAGGAAAAAATCGGATATTGCAAGATCCAGTTCTGTGCAGAACAAGCCGCTCGTGACAGCCTTGAGTATTTCTGGATAGACACATGTTGCATCGACAAGTCTAACAACACCGAGCTTTCTGAAGCTCCAACTCCATGTTTCGTTGGTATCGTGACTCTCAGAAGTGTTATGTATACCTCGCAGATATAACCGCAGGTGATCGCGATATGTCTGGCGCTTCTCAATCTTGGGAGCTAGCTTTCAGTACAAGCAGATGGTTTACTCGCGGTTGGACGCTTCAGGAGCTCATTGCTCCGACCGTGGTTGAGTTCTTCTCTGTGGATGGAGAGCAAATTGGAGCTAAGAAGTCTTTGGAGGAACAACTCCATACGATCACCGGGATAGATCTTGAAGCTCTTCGAGGGAGCGATTTGTCTCAATTCAGCGTACAGAAGCGGCTATCTTGGGCAGAAAATCGAAACACGAAACGAGAAGAGGACAAAGCTTACTCTCTATTGGGTATGTTCGAAGTTCATTTGCCGCCCATCTATGGAGAAGGGGTGAAAAATGCAATGCATCGGCTTCTGGAAGAGATCGACAAGCGTGCACATCCCTCCTCACACTCAGTGCTGTCCAATGAACGCCACAATACGGTAGTCATGCCTAGAAATGATTTCTTTTTCGGCAGAGAGGACATTCTTCATCAGCTCCATCAGTACGTCGGCCCAAACGAAGGGAAAACTACTCCCAGACAGAAATCATGTGTTTTGGATGGCCTAGGTGGTTCTGGGAAAACCCAGATAGCACTCGAGTATACATATCGATACAAAAAGTCGTATCAGTACATCTTCTGGCTTCGAAGTGAATCGGCCCCGGAATTGGCTGAAAACTATGGCAAGATTGCTTCAGTCCTCAAACTAATTGCACCAAGCGCATCAACGGATCAAAAGCGGAACAATGAGGTTGTGTGGAAGTGGCTATCGGAATGTGGTATGACACTGAAAATTCTTCGAGCCATGTTTACCACTAACAAGACCAGAAAAGAATTGGCTTTTGGTTTTCGACAATGTGGTCAATGTCAAGAGCATTCGCGGCTACATCCCTGCTGGGTCTCGGGGATCAATCATATATACCACACAGTCGAGCGACCTCAGGAATATTAGCGGATCAAACATCCAGGTCAGCTCTTTTAACTCAGAGGAGGGTGCATCTCTTCTTGTCCGACACCTCCAAGATGACAACTATGAGGAGGAACAACCACGCATGGCATCGGAACTTGTGGGCGGTCTTCCACTAGCTATTGCACATGTCGCAGGGTATATCAATTCCTCCCAGTCAACACTCCAAAATTTCATGGATGTCTTCAAAGACAGACGGATTGGCTCAAGAATCTGGTCAGGACCCCCAGGAGCATCGACATTTCAATATGAGAAGTCTCTTGCTATTGTGTTCGATATAGCTCTTGACGATCTCACACCTGAGGCTCCGGAATTGATTGAGTGTCTCGCTTTCCTGAATCCGGATTCCATGCCAGAAGCAATGTTGTTCCACGAGGAGGGCAAAACGTCATTGGTAGAACCTACCATGTCTGGAGACTTTCAGTTAGTTACTCCACCTTAACGATATCTTTTAGCAGCATTCATCAAAATATCTCTAGGAAAATGGAGCTAAGGAAAACACTTAGCGCTCGTCATCTTGTCGAACGATACGCAAAGCCGGGTTACGAGCCCGCACTATCGATTCACAGATCACTCAAGCAAGCTCTACTCTACAAACTTGACCAAGATCCCCAAAAACGACAAAAGAGATTCAATCGTGCCTTTGAGCTTGTTCGTCAAGTCTTTCCACGCCAGTCGCCATACCGAGCTCCAGTTAACGATTTATGGCCGGTTTACGAAAGATACCTACCGCAGGTCCTCAGCCTTCACACATCGTATGTGACATCTGAAACACCTTTGGCTCCATCTCTACCTTTCGCCGAGCTACTCTCCGACGCCGGGAACTACCTATGGGAGAGAAGTCTTACAAAGGATGCTTTCACTATCCTTGCAACGGCTACAGAAATTTGCGACGAAGTCCTCGAGATAGATGATCCCAATCCAGTTCGCACGAGTATTCTTGCAGTCGTTGCCTCCTTCGAACCGAACCAAAGTGCTCGCATGCGAGCACCAGGACTAGCGCATAAGATCAGGATCCTATCACTACGAAGGAAATACATGGCAAGCAAACCTGTGCATGAGCTCACAAAGTTCGACGGTCTCCTACTTGGTAGTGCTCTCAACAATCTTGCTGGAGCATACATGAATTGTGATGACTGGCAGAACGCCGAGACAGTGCTCCT
Organism: Cadophora sp. MPI-SDFR-AT-0126; assembly: GCA_020747065.1. Lineage (NCBI taxonomy): Eukaryota > Fungi > Ascomycota > Leotiomycetes > Helotiales > Ploettnerulaceae > Cadophora > Cadophora sp. MPI-SDFR-AT-0126. The sequence continues at coordinate 244,151 of JAGMVK010000006.1, forward strand.
CGAGTCCCTCGAAGTTAAGAACAGATGGAGCACAGAACAAGATACCCCGTTTCCCTTCGCAGAAGCATACAAAAACATCGCATTGGTCCGCTTGTCGCAACACAAGGTCGAAGATGCATTGAAGCTCATAGAACTTGCGGTTGAGATGATGCTTGCATGGAAGGGGCCTAGGACCAAGGCGTCTCAGTATTTCAGGTTCGTGTGGGCATTCATGCTTGAGAATTGTGGTCGTCAAGAAGAAGCTCTGGCAATGCACATGGAAGTACTGGCTATGAGAAAGGAGGTCATCGGGGAGGGAAGTGCGCAGACATTGGATAGCTGCTATTCCATTGGTGCTATTCATTGTTCCCGAAATGAGCTGGACGAAGCAGAAAGATACCTTCGTGCTTCCTTGCAAAGCAGAGAGGAGTGGTACGGACCAAACATTGCACGCGCAATGTTCAAGCTGTCCCAAGTCTTCGAAAAGCAGAAAAAGTATGACGACGCGAGAAGATGGTATCAAGATGCTCGTAAGTTGCGAGATACACTAGTTTCACCAGAGTATCCATGTCCTGGCGTGAACTTGGACGAGGAGGATGAGATGCTGATATATGACCAACTCGTGCAAATTTGGTCAGGACGCACGTCCGGGACATTGAACGTTGAAGATCACATCAAGAACCAGCAGGATGGAAGCGATAGCGTGGATTCTATGACAAGGCCTGGCGGAGCGCACAATTCATGGTGGTGCCTATTATGTTTTTGGCCCTAGGATGTTGGCTATCATGATTGACCAGCAGGCGTTCTGCTTGTTACGAATAACGACGCAATGACATTACCGTTCTCATCAATGCCTAAGAAGAATGAATCCCTTGTTCTCGCTAGCATTCTGGACTACCTGTGAGCATGTAACATGTGACTGTCTTTCGGAAAGATGCAAAGGGACGCTGCCACATGGAAGAATTTCGCTACACATTAGGATATCGATAAGTTAGGGTTAAATGATCCTGATTTAATAGCACGATGTAATCTAGCTACCATGAGAAACAACGGCACGTGCTTTGCCACTGAGAGTGGGATCGGTGATGTCCCCAGCCCGATGGATGTTCGGTATCATCAACACAAGCGGCGGATAGTCAGCATCGTACGCAGAACTCGGTTTAGGGCAAATTCGAATCACATTCTCGAATGTAGAGAACGAGTTCGAAGCTATTCACGCTACGTGTAGGGGACTGCTAGTTAGCCTTGCACAAGACAAGCGCCCTTTCGTGTCACCTTTCGACGCGATTAGCATATTGGGTAACTTAGGTCGACTACTAACACATACAACACACGTGAGATATGGTTCCTCAAGTTGATGACTACAAGTAGTCTACTGATGATGGAGTACCAAAGGTTAGTCGTGTTTCTCCATTGCTGAAGAGGCCAAACGCAGCCATCGTCATCATCATCATCATCATCATCACGGTACAACACCCACAGCACTGTGTCTAACCAAAACGTGTTGTACGCAATAGATTAGGCAAATCTGGGCTCAAGGTATCCAAGATAATTCTAGGATGTATGAGTTACGGCAGCTCGTCATGGGCGAAATGGGTGCTGGACGAAGAAGCCTCGCTGGACCTTCTCAAGGCTGCATACGACAAAGGCATTACGACCTGGGACACAGCCGAGATCTATTCTAACGGACAGTCCGAAGTTCTCATCGGAAAAGCGATTCGCAAATTCTCTATCCCTCGTGAACGGCTTGTGATCATGACAAAAGTGTTTGGAGCTGTGGACGAAGAAAATGTGGAGAATCGTGTTGAGCTGCCTGTGGAGTCCGAAAATGAGGGGCAGTGGGTTAATAGATGGGGGTTGAGTCGAAAGCATATCTTGGACTCGGTGGATGATAGTGTGAGGAGGTTGGGAACTTACATTGATGTCTTGCAAATTCATCATACGGATCCGGAGGTAGAGTGTGAGGAGATTATGAAGGCTTTGCACGATGTGGTTTCTATGGGCCATGTTAGGTATATTGGTGAGTTCCTTCCAGTGAATTTCATTGATAAACATGTGTCGTACGAACCATTATCGAATCAATTGTAGTCAGATATCTGTATCGACCTAGCATGAATGGATGAAAGCTCATCTCCACCTTAGGTGCCTCATCCATGTACGCGTGGCAATTTTCCCAACTCCAATTCACAGCAACTATCAATAACTGGACCAAGTTTATCTCCATGCAAAACTTCTACAATCTTCTCTACCGCGAGGAAGAGCGAGAGATGATGCCTTTTTGCAAACATACCGGCGTAGGTCTGATGGCCTGGTCACCTGTAGGAAGAGGGCTTCTTGCCCGTCCTTATGAGAAGAGGACGGATTCTCTTCGTTCAAAGAATGATGCCAGGATCACTTCCTTCTTCTTGCAGCATGAGAATACTGCAGAAGGGGAAAGAGATCGAGAGACATGTAAGCAGGTGGAAATAGTGGCTGAGAGCAAGAGCGTGTCTATGGCGAGTGTCGCTCTGGCTTGGGTTCTAGCGAGAGGAAGTTTTCCAGTTGTAGGGATGAGTAGTGTCGAAAGGATGGACGACGCTATCGCAGCTCTAGGCATCGAGCTGAATGAGGAGGAGCAAAATTTCCTGGAGGAGTGCTATCACCCGAAGAGAGTTAAGGCACACACATGACTAGGTCTGATCAAAGCACATAGCAACCCTATCTCAGTGACAGATAGGTGCAAACGTCTTCATTTCATTCTCATCCTTGACGTGGATAATGCTAATGCTCACTTGTGAACGACATTGGTACACAGCCTGCCTGAAGAAAATACAGTCCGCTCAAACTTCGCAAGAAACCATCCAAAGCGTATCTCAAATAAGCGCTGATCCATATGATCCGATCCAAGCCCTAGCTACCACCGCGCAACAATGCTCCGCATGCTTAAGAAGCAATCCCATTATCTTGCACACCACTTTTCAACACCAAGGCATCATCTACGCCTTCCGCCTTGAAGCCAATGTCCACCTTGTTTCCAAACCACTTCTTCCACGGCTGCGCTCTCTTATCTTCGGAAGCTTGCGCTGGAGCAATGGGAGTCGATTGGTTCGCAAAGAAACCGCTCGTAGGGCTGGGGAAGGTTGTACTGGCGGCTGGCATCTTCCGAAGCAGAAATTCCGTCGTAGTTGAGTCTATTCAACACGGCATTAGCGTATGATATGGTATATGATAATAGAATCTAGAGTAACCAACCTTACCTGAGGTGGAGTAATTTCCGCTGATGGAGAGCACTGGGATGGATAGAACTGGGATGGATAGAACTGGGATGGATAGAACTGGGATGGATAGAACTGGGATGGATAGAACTGGGATGGATAGAACTGGGCAGCTGTGCGAATGAGACTCTGGAGCCTTGATCAAAAATATCTTGTTCCAAGGCTGCGTTGAGCCTCTGCCACGTCACAAGATGCCACCCCTCGCCCTCACACGCTCACGTTATTGAGATTTAGCCTACTAGGAGGGTAGCCTTGGACGAATGAATGAGCAGGACTGCAACCAATCATCCCTTCGTTGCATGCATGAACAGAAGCATGACCATAATTATCTATTCAATCAACACTCTTATCACTTCTGATGATCTCGCGATAAAGTCGGGATGGCACTTCAAGCTCCAGCCCCGCGAGATGAACGAGCTCGATTTCTCTATCTTCTTTGGGATGACAAATTCTTAACAGAGAAACCGTATCAAGTGTTTGTACCGCTACCAGATGGTGTGCCTGAAGAGCGGCAATCGAACCTCAACTTTGCGCAGAGCGAGGAGGTTATTGTGATGGATATTCGCGGGCATCCTATCGATGACTTCTCACTAGACACGAGCGGCTTTGAGGTGGCTCGATGTGAAACTAAATTGGAGGACTTCTTGTGTCCGGACGATATCGAAAGTATCTATCTGCAGGAAATGAAAGACCTGCTCCGTGCCAGGATGCCCGATGCAGAAAAGATTGTCATTTTCGATTGGAGGGTATGGAAGTTCCCACAGGAACTTATGACTTAAAGAACAACACAGTGTAACAGATGCTGATGCAACCCCAAAAAGCAGATTCGGAAAAGTGTGGAGACGAAACCAGATGAAAGAGTTAATATGGACGACAAAATGACACCTCTGCTGCCTGCGCAGCATGTCCATATTGGCAGTTGAACACAACTTTTTTTTTTCGGTTTCCCAAGGTCGGTTAGTAAGCTCGCCGCCTCTACTTAGGCCTCTCTCTTCACCTAGCTTACCTGAGCAGCCTGAATAACCTGAGCAGTCCCTGAGTAGCCCCTGAGTAATACCCACTACTTACTCACATATTTAATCTCTAACTAATCTGGATATAAACTAGGGTCTTTTTAGTTCATTTTTGTTAAGTTTTGGCGATAGCCCCCTGGGAGCCTAAACAGGCTTCCAAAGGATCTTGAATTGGACCCTTATGAAAATAGACCCACGTTATGTTATAGGTAATCGCTTACGGTAGTGGAGTATAAAGGTCTTATTAAGGAGAGAGATTTGCTACTGTTTCTTATAAACCCTCTTCCTGTCTCTGTTTACAACCTGAATTCTTCCTTCTTAGCTCGATTACCAGGTTGTTTTTAATATTTTTTTTTTCCAGATAACACTACATATTTCATATTATTTTAATCCTTTTTATTTTTTTACTTTACTTTTACTATTGCATGACTCTGTACGATGCTAAAGCGTAAATAACCTGAAGATTTCTTCAAGAAAGCCTATGAGAATGGCTCCGAGAAGAATGATGGCGGAAACTGACATAGAGGCACTTCAGCACCATGATCATAGCACCTCTTGCATTTCTCCCAAACGCATAGGAACGAACCGCCTTCCTGGCAGCAGAGCGGTCCAGTGGTTCCGAATGTTTCAGGCACACAGGTCTGTCCCTCTCTGGCACATGCTGGCTGCGCCTCGCAGAGTCCTTGAGGAGAAAGATGCGTGCCATCTAAGCATCCGATGTCGCATTAAAGCTGTCCGACCTTGCCGCATGTGCTAAAACAGAAACCCTCACGGGTGTGCAATCCCGAGTCACAGCCGTCTCCCGGGCCGTCGCATGGTAGCTTTCCGTCGGAGCCACAGTAGGCACATAAACCCCGACGCCTCTTCAGTGGAGGATAACAGCCAGTTCCTGGACATGGCAGGGTATTTTGCACTCCACATATCTTGCATACAGTGCCGACAACCTGTAAAGGAGCCACACACTGTCCATCATCGCAAGTCTCTTCGTCATCATGACCACAGTGGTACGTACAAAGCCCGTTCTTTATCCTCAGACCTGGCACACAGAAGTTATTGTCGCAGTGTGACATCCCTTCTGAGCCGCAAAACTGGCACCGACCTCGAAGAACGCCCAAGCCCGGCTTGCAATGTTCCCAGTCAACATAGTGAGTACACATCCGACTGGATCTATCTTGCACGCCGCATTCGATCTGATCAACATCCCCACAAGCTTTGCAGAAACCACCTATCTCAATGTGATGTGGCTCACACCCTTTGTTACACCAAGACTCGCTGAACGGGTCATCGCACGCAACTTCATCAGTTCCGCCGCACAGTACGCAGACGCTGTTACTGAGCTTCAGTGGATATTCACACTCTCCACCACATGGAGGGTTGTTGATTCCTCCGCAATAAAAGCATGTTCCGCGGGTTCCTTGGCTACCATCCTCGAACTTGCAATCCAGATTGATGCCAATACATCTCGCAGTCGCTTGGCTGGCATCTGGAGGGCAGCAGGCCGTACCAGGTGCGCTACTACAAGCGACACAGCGATGTGTTGGTTGATCGCAAGTGCCTTGAGCACACATGTCTATTAAACCAAACCCAGTAAGTGAGTAGACGTCTCCGAGGCCACGCCAGCCCAGCGCACGTGTTTCTGGACCATCACCGCATGCTTCTCCCGGCGCACCGCATGGAGATACGCATGTGAGAGTTGAAATGTCACACCCAAGACCCTTTCCGCATTTAACTAAGGTTCGAACGCTGCGTCGAAGGGCCTTTTGACCCATGGTGTGTAACAGGCTTGACCTTCATCACCACAGAAGAGCCAATTAGGGAAGACGAACTTCTAGCTAGGGATGTATCTTCCTTGAAATTGACAGCTGGCGAGAAAAGGTTCTGAGAAAAGTAAAGCCAGCACGCAAAAGAGGCGATTTGAATTTGCCATTATTCGTCGGAACGAGAGATCGTAGAGGAGTGAGGGTATGAAAAATGAAAGCAGCAGAAAAGAGGAAAAAAATAGGCTGCGATTAAAGGGTTCAATGTGCCAAGTGTTCCACAAGGAACAGCGCCACAACAAAGAGAGGGAGCACAGGATTGTTTCTCAGCCAATCGATGAAAGTGGCTGAGCAGCTGAGCTGAAGTCGTAAAGATGGGTGGAATTCTTCGAGAGTGGTCGAGTTTCAGAATGCTGTGCATGAGAAGGTGTGGGAAGATGCAGTAGTTGTGTGTAGAGTGGTATGATTGTCGGAAAGTTGCATCTGCAAGCACCACGAGGCGTCAGCTCGTCACCAGTGGGGAAAGTTGAGGCTGTGCTATTTTAATCGCGTGGAGTGAATTAAGCAAGAGAGTCCAGTCAACCGCGCAGTCCAGGAGGCACGATTTCGTTCTGTCGTTGGATGTTCAAACGTCGTCAAGTCTTTGCGCTGACGAGTTACTTGTAGCCCCCTTTCTTCCACAGGCTCCAATTGTCATTCTCCAAAGCTCAAACAAGCCCTAATGTCCTCGACTCAACATCATCGAACAATGTCTCGCTGTAGATGTTGAAGAAACCAATGCGCCTAACAGTCCCATCAGGCTCATCAGGGACCGGCAAGACCAGCATTCCCTCTACTGGATTTCTCTTCCTCCCTTCGTGCCTCACCAAGCTCATAGCTAAAACCCCCACCTCCACGCCCTCTTTCAGCTCTGGCTCAAGGGCATCAAGGGATGCCTCACCGATAATGTATTCCGTCGCGTCAGGAGAACGATCGAGTAGGAAGATGTCCGTCAAATCGGCTTTGCCTGCCTCTTTCCAAGGGAGCCAGAGGATCTTCCCTTCAACTTCGACGGCGTCTCTCGTACCGGGGGAGGTGAAAGAGGTTTCGTATCTGTAGGACTCCGGCAGAAAGATCTTAAAGAAGAATTCTTCTCGGGGGTCATCGCCGACATCGACAATAGGGTCATCCACAGCGGCCCAACTCCAACTGGGAGCACGCCATTCTGCAGGTCGCTGCGCTAAAGTATAAATCGTGCCTTCCATGCCAGGTGACAAGATATGGGTGCGAAGATCGACTTTCCAATGCAAGTCTTGGAAAAGGAACTCATCCCACAACCCCGCAACATATGTCCAGCCAGTTTGCTCCGCTATGTTCTGCGCCATGGCTGCGATGGCTGGAAGTTTATCTTTTCCGTAAGTGAGTTGACGGGAAGTATACTCAGCCCGGATTTCCAGCCACCTGTCTCTCAGATACTCCTGTAGAATCTCGTCGTCCGGGCGTTCGGGACGAAAGAGGCGAGGGAATGGACTGGGTGAGTCTGGTGGAGCCCCGGTGTCGATTGTACAAGAGTCGCAAGACCATTTTAGACCTGAGTTGGAATAAAAGAGACACCGAGTCGAGGAGATACGCTCCTGTAGCGTCCAAGCGCGTGAATTTATCGGGTCTATTTGGGATGTGTAAGTGGACCGGTAAGCCAGCCTAACGGTTTGACTCGTCGCCCCCGAAAATGATATTGAGAATGGATGGATGAAGAAATCTGAGGGTATCGTTGGCTTCAGAAATCCAGCTGCACAGGACGTCGCATTCGCAGCGATTATGGTGACAGCGCTCTTGTTGTAAATGGCACCCATCGCTTGGAGTTCCCTCTCCATGTCAGAAGTATCGTCTTGGATGATACAAAGAGCATCTACCCAGAGATACTGATACCCCAAGCGCCGTGAGACATCGATGGCGTCTTTGATAGTCTGAGGAACTTCGGAGATATCTAGCGACTCCTGTTTGCGATGAAGTGTTGATTGAGTAAGGGTGTAGGTTTGGTTCTGCCCCCAAACATAGCTGAGTGCTGCGTACGGGACTCGATACTCAGGGTGCTGAGCAATCCTAGGCTTAGAAGGATCAGATAGGTCAATAAGACGTCGTGGTTCCGGGACCATAGGTAGAAAATCGTCTGGCCATGAAAATTCAGAATGCTCTTGACATTCTTGAATCCAAGCCTGGGCCTGTTGATAACAATGTTCCGATCCCAAATTGTACACTTCAGGGAAAGGTGAGAAGACAGCGCGTTTCTCTGATTCTATGATCTGGTCAGGTCCAAAATATCTCGAGGCTGTCTGGGGTGGCATACCTTGTCCCGCGAAAATCTCAAACGTCAAATTCACAGCGTCGTCCCCTTGGAGGGCGAAAACACAACCGATCTGAGGTTCCTCCTCACTTTGCGACATCTCAAGCGAGACTTCTACCATCGAGAATGTGTCCGATGCACCATATCGGATGAAATCAACTTCCACTGACACCGACCCTTGGTACTCCTGAAGCTTTTTGAGACCAAACTCCCAGTCAGCCGCTCCGGGATTATCGTCTTCGTTATCTGATCTTGTGCTCCCCTCGGGCTTCTCTCCATCGGATTCGTACTTTCCATCTTCATCGTCCTCACCATCACTCTCATTCATCGAGCTCCCATCACTCTCTCCCCTCTCCCACCGCTCCCTCCAATAGTCCAGATGAACAGCAGTAGAGATTCCCTCGACCAATTTCTCACACCATTTACATCCGTCGACAACCGACTGATGTAGCTCATCCGTGGATCTTGTATATTTCAAGTCCACATTGCGCTCGCCAGCATCCTGAGCCGCCTTGAGATTTATCAGGAGTTCTGATGTAAATACAGAATCTTGACAGAATGAGCAAGTGCCAGAAGCTGGAGGCACAGCCTCGTCTCCTTCAGCCGATTTTGAGGCTGGAGAAGCGCCGGGGATAGAGTGGACGGGCTGCTTGCTGCCGTGGTGGGAGAGCATTGATGGTGTTTTGTTGTAACTTGAACGAAAGAAGTAAGCTAGAAAGAGCAGATAATTACGTGGTGAGTGAAGACAGCCAGGGAGGTGCGAGGTCCAAGGTGCGTGCCAGCGGAGGGAAGCCACGATGCGTGGGGTGCATCGTGGCGGTGCAAGCCTGCAACCAATTGCGAGATCTGATTCTCATCTGTCGTAGGGTTGAACAACGGGTCAATTTTGTCCGATCTCAAGCCACTTCTTCGCGCCAGAATCCCAGGAGTTCCACGAGGGATGTGACATAGCGGGCGTGGCGCGGATGAGGATCAGGAAGAGCATGCCGCCCCAAGCGACGATGTTGAGTGCGTACAGCGTGAGCAGGAAACCGAATGGCGTTATGACCCATTTTGAGAAGGCGGAGAGGGAAATGGTGAGGGATTGCCAGAAGGTGTGCTTGGGGGGGAATTGGTAGCCGTTTGGGTAGGGGGCTGTTGGGTCGTGGGGGAGGGAGGAGGAGGATTCGGCGGTGGGGAGGGCCGCCTTTTCGGGCCCCGCGATGGTTTCTAGTGTTTTGTTGATGGATTCGAGACCTTGACATTGTACAACAACCCCGCTGAACAACGCCCCATTACATCACTACTTGTTACATAATAACCCGTTGCACAACGCCCTGTTATATAACTACGTGTTGTATAACAGCCCGTTGTATAGCCGTTTGTTGTATAATAATCCGTTGTACAACTACTTGTCATGTAATAATTAGTTGTCAAACGCCCTGTTCTATAACCACTCATTGCACAGCAACTTGTTGCACTTCAGACGCAACTACTTCGAGGTGCAGTCTTTCAAATGAGGGAAGTGTAAAATGAGGAAAGTGTGACCGAGTATCAAGGGAGCCGGAACGAGTTCCTTGGGGAGCTAAAATGGCCTCTCAGCGCACACTCAGGCTGACTCTGCCGTGGTGCTCAGGTTGCTTAGGCGGAGCTGAGGACATGCTTAGGCATGCTCAGGAGTGCTCACCCTCGGCTCAGGTTAAAGCGGCAGCTGCTCACGTTCAAATACTAAAACGGAACCGGCGAAAAAAAAAGGTTGAGTCTGACTTATCTGGTAGGTACAACTCTCAACGGCGAAAGAATAAGTCAGCACATGAAAGACTTACACAGCTGCTGACGCAGATCAAACACCTTGGAGCGCCATGAAGCGGGTGTCCTTACATGCAGAGGAAGAGATAAATCGATTCAAGAATGAGGGATGGCGAGTGAGGATTGTGAAGTAAGTATATAGTATAGTACCATCACATAACAATTTAGTGACTAAACAACTCACAGCACCTGGCGACCTATAACCAGCCAAGTCTCAGACTGGCCGCTTGCACTCTGCGATGCGCGTTCCGTGTCGAATGCCGAACTCATCGCAGTAGACCACGTTCGGCGCCGTTATGTGGGCGAATCATACTACATGCCTTTCAACGCTGCGCATCGATGGTACTACCTCAGTAGACAGACGAAAGACGAGGTACTGCTGTTCAAGAATTATGACTCGAGAGAAGATTTGGATGGGAAATGTGAGTGGGCTCTTGTTGAATGGAAGAAGGACGTGATGTTGAACAGATGTGACGGGGCTGATACGTGCGATGTGTAGATTGTCCGCATGCATCTTTTCGGCAGAGCAATGGCGATCCGATGGCTACGCCTAGGTGTAGCATTGAGGTTAGGGCGCTCGTATTTTCTGAGCAGTAGACTCTGTGTCTTGCCGATTGTGGTGCGTCGTTCTGAACGTTGAAACTCTGGTATTGCTTGCTTGCTTGATTGCGGCTATAGTCACGGGCCATCCAGGAGGATGCTCCATGTGGCAGCTTAGGGAGTAGGTGAAATCGAAAAGGATTCCGCGGCTCATCCCTGCTTCAACAGGCTATCTCAGATGATGGGAGGTGGGATGCTGTCCCAAGATTTATATTAATCGCGTACCCGGCGATAATCCTAGAGCATATGTGGAGATGCTTGAAAGCTGCAAGTGTCTACAAATAGCATGTAAAAATGATCCAGCAAATTTGTCATCTGTCGTCGACATACATTGCATTTATATTGATACGAGCCCATCTCACCATGAGCGTGGAGTCGGATTCTCCACAACCAACTTCGCCTCCTCCAGGAAATGGGCCTTGAAATCCGCGTCGGTCTTGACCGGTTTCCAACCCAGACTGAATCCAATATCGGAAACTGTTCTCGAACTATATCCTTCATTAGCTTCACTTCCTCAGGCTCATCCGACATATTTATCACTTACTTGGAAGCGAATCCCAACTCAGCGGTCAACTTATCACCGTTCGTCCACTTCGCGCCCTCCTCAACAGTGATACTCTCAATCTCCTTCGTCTTCAACGCCCCAATTCCAAATAGCGCATCCGCGATTCCTCTCGCTATATCCTTCCACTGAAACCAACCACTAGAGCTAAACAGAACGCCTTTCTCACCAACCGGGACTTCCTCTCCAGCAAGCACCCTCTTCAGAAGAATCAGATACAGCTCCGCGAGATCAGTAACATGCACGTAATCCCACGCGCCCTCACCGCTCCCGATCATCTCCACTTTGCCCGCAGCGAGGGCATACCGCATCATGCTCGGTACCTGGATAGACAGTTTGTTGAACTGGCCGGTTCCGACACCGTAGATGGTGGGCGACATGATGAGGGTGGTGGGAACGTTGACAGCGAGACCGGTTTCGATGGCTGTGATGTCCGTGGTGCGCTGGCCGTAGGGTTGCAGGGCTTCGCGTTTCTTCTCGTACGCATAGATGTCTTCTGTGTCGCTGAAGATGTGGGATTCGGAGTAGGCGCCTGTGATGGGTTGATCGCCCAGGTTGGATGTGCCCGTTGTCTATAAAGATAGGGGGTAAGTATGAATAAAGTTGGCTGTAGTGTGTTCTGGAAGTAATTACATGGAAGTAGTGGACTTTTGCGCCTGTTGCTGCGACTCTGTCTCCCAGGCCGAGTATCAGGGATTTGGCTGAGCTGGTATGATATCCGGATGCGGTGTGGATGACGACTGTTGTGATTAGCAGGAGTTTCTTCGCATTGGACAGTTGGAAGAAACGTACTGTCATGCTCGCTAGCTACTTTGCGGAGAAGCTCTGATTCATCGAGACTTTTGAAGAGGATGGGTGTCACTCCTAGATCTTTGAAAGTCTGGGCTTTCTCTTCGCCTCGGATGAGTACGGAGATGGAGTGGGCGGGGACGATTCCGCTTTCTGGCTTGAGGAGGAGAGAGAGAATTGAACCGCCGCTGCTAGGGATCAGTTGAGAAAATGATCAAGAGGGGAATCGGCTGACATGTATCCTGTTGCTCCAGTGAGGAAGATCTTTTTTGAAGTCATTGCAGCTTTTTGGGGTCAGGGAATGATTGGAAATTTTCTTGGATTTGTTGACGCAGAACCAATTGTAGAAAGGGAGACCAATCAACGGCAGCACGATTTGAATGGAGGAAATATTATTGTTGCCGAAGCAGAATGAGAACTTGAGTAGATTGCGAGAACATTTCGTCTAGAATCTTCTTCTTTATACTAGATCCGTACATGCCTCAGGAAGGTACTTCTCGGGCAAAGAGCTCGCCATAACATTTCACTAACAGATCAAACCAAACATATGAGAATTAGCAATGAATTTTCACCTACCGACGTCAGACGTCAGACGTAGGATGTTTTCGCTGTAGAGCGGGCTGACAAATGCAACTTGCATGCCCAAAGAGCCCGCTCGAGTCCGCTCTCCCGCTCTTGGGCCGATCTTCAATGCCGAGACGAGCAGCCAATCCAACAATAGGAAGATGGGTTTAAGAAATAGTGTCAATAGGACTAAAGCAAATACTGCGCGTTTAAGAAGGGAGAGGAAGAGGATATCTTATCCCGTCCCTGATTTCTAAGCGGGGACTGTAAGCCTTAATGGAAGAAAAGTGGGTACAGGGATTTGAATATCGAAGAGAAAGAAGTAGACTATACGGATATCGGAGTTAAGGTGCCATAAGATGCAAATCTAGTAATGCATCGGCGATGGGACAAGCTATTTGAGAATTCTCTGCAGCGGGGCAAGATTTGAATCCCGACGGGCACATGGAGACGATAAGTGTGCGCAGGTGAGAGAGGACGCAAGTCTTGGATCCAAAATCTGCAATTTCATAGCTCATAGCACATGTGTCTGCCATTGTTGACATGCATTTTGTTTTTCTCGCTTGGTGAAGGAGGAGAGGGTAAATGAAAAAAGAGGGGAGGGGGGCGAGAGAGAAGGGCTGAGCGCCAAGACCCAACCTGAAATGTTTGGCCTGTTTGCTCGAGCCAGCTTCGCGACACAAAAATCACGACTCGACGAGGCCGAGAGAGACACTGTCAACAACAACATCACGATACCCACCTCTCCCCCTCACCTCACCCACAATGGCGAAACGACAAGCTGCAGAAGCCCTCGAGGAGATCGCCGGCACCGACTCTCCCTCCTTCAAGAAGACCCGCGTCGATAACTTCCACGATCTACACAATGGCTCTGAGCTGCCCCTCCAGCAAAGAATGGAATCACATAGCCTAGAGGAGGCGCAGATCAACCAGGCGAGTGTGCCAGGGAGGCCAGATGAAGAGGACGAGGAAGAAGAAGAGGAGGAGGATACAACGCGAGCTCCACTGCGACAAGATGCGCCATTAGAAGGTTTCGACGATCTATACCTGGACACGATCAAGAGAGGTGTTCTGGACTTCGACTTCGAGAAACTCTGTTCCGTCTCCCTTTCCAATATCAATGTGTACGCCTGTTTGGTGTGCGGGAAATACTATCAAGGTCGAGGTCCGAAATCACACGCCTATTTCCATGCGCTGGAGGTCGGCCATCATGTTTATATCAACATGCAGACGCAAAAGGTGTATGTGCTGCCTGAAGGCTACGAAGTCAAGAACAAGAGTCTGGATGATATCAAGTTCGTGTCTGATCCGCGTTATACCAAGGAGGAAGTAATGGCATTGGATAGGGAGGCAAAGACAGCTTGGGCTCTGGGCGGAAAGGAGTATGCGCCAGGCTTTGTGGGCATGAATAACATTAAGGAGAATGACTACTTCAATGTTGTGGTGCAAGCACTATCGCATGTCCCTCCTCTCCGGAATTACTTCATGTTAGAAGACTTCTCTTCGTCCCCCGAACTAGTCAAACGCCTCTCCATCCTCATCCGCAAGATCTGGAATCCTCGAGCCTTCAAATCCCACGTCTCACCCCACGAACTCCTCCAAGAAATCTCCCTCAAGTCAAGCAAACGATTCAACCTCACCAGCCAATCCGACCCCGTCGACTTCCTCTCCTGGTTCCTCAACAACCTACATCTCGCGCTAGGTGGCAGCAAGACCAAGCCTGGAAGCAGCATGATCCAGCGCGTTTTCCAAGGAAAGCTCAAAGTCGAATCCCAAGCCATAACTGCAAAGGCCGATGCAGGCGATCGTCTGCGCTTTGAAGAAGCAGCTTCCGTCCAAACAGACGTCAACAGATTTATGTTCCTCACCCTCGACCTACCCACTGCCCCTCTCTTCCAAGACGAGCTGGAGCGCAACATCATCCCGCAGATCCCACTCACCAACATCCTGAGTAAATACGACGGCGTGAACGCCCAGGAACATCTCAACCAGCGGAAACGATACAGACTTCTGCATCCGCTCCCGCCATTCCTACTCTTCCACATCAAGCGCTTCAGCAAGAACAAGTTTGTCGAAGAGCGGAACCCCACAATCGTCACGTTCGACGCCAGGAATCTCGACATGTCGCCTTATGTTGAGCCTAATCCGGCGTTACATCCACCCGGTGAACCGATCTGGTATGATCTCGTTGCGAACATCGTGCATGAGGCTGTGAGGGGGAGAGAGGATGCCGTGGAGGGCGAGCAGGAGAAGAGGGCTTGGAAGTGTCAGATCAGGGATAGGGGAAGAGAGGAGTGGGTGGTGGTGCAGGATTTGTTCGTCGAGAAGACGCAGAGGGAGTTGTTATATCTTGGCGAGAGCTACTTGCAGGTTTGGGAGAGGAGGAGGGAGGGTGGTGGGAAGGGCAAGGGGAAGGGTGTTGTGAAAAAATGAAATATCGAAGGGTGGCAGAGGAGAATTTACTGCAGCTTGGGGCTTGGAGATGCTGACTTGAGGCGGTTTGGCGTCTCAACGCTGAGCGAGGCGAACCCAGCGCAAGATAGAGGCCAAAGAAGCAGACTTCGGACCGCATTTCGAGCGCAGCAGAGGTACGGGAAGAAGATGAAGTTTATGTAATGATATTGCGAGCAAGCCAATGCTGTTAGAGAGAGAGAGAGACAGAGAAAGAAGTCTCTATCCTGAGGACCTCGAGGTCTAGCCTGTAGGAAGTAATAATAGTACTATACCCATAGACTGAAGGTACAAGGACACTATGTGGCCATCAGGAGTGGTAGTCAAGGAGCCTCATACACTTTCAAAGAACAAGCAAAGCACTGCTTTGACGCCTATGTAAATGTTCGTAAGTATGGCCAGACCGTCCAGTGGGGGAGGTTGCTGGTCACGTTATCATGATGAAGTGAAGTTGCGACTATCGAACATGGTAAGGCACACTTCAGCAACTGCACCGAAGCTTGATCATTCCGGCCTAGCAGTCCTGCGGACTCCTGGTTCCGTGTATGACATGTTCAATCAATCAGGCAGAACTTGCCACCTGGTAAAGCATCAGCGCCAAAAGCAGCATTCGCTAATCCATAACTTATAACCTCGATTCGTTTTCAGGTTCTTCTTCAGCCACCACGCCAACCAAGCCAAAGCATCGTCGAGGAAATCGAATGGAAGGTGAAGCTGAGGACTGGGAGATCGCATAGGTCGCGTTTGGTCTAGAGTCGACAAAGAAGGAGATGACGATCACGAAGAGACCGAAAAGAGTAAGTACTGACCCCGTTTCCCACCCGCTCCCTACTCTTCCACCAGATGTTTGATGTTTGACACAAAGTCTAGATGTTGCATTCTCTTCCACTTTCCTTCAGGCCCGTCCGCTCGGTCTCAGCATGGGCGGAACAAGATTCCAGGTTCTGAACGCTGTGTCCGGCACCGAAGAAAAGGTGCCTGTGTCGACGGATAAGGATGTCATCAAGATGTGCTCGGTTGCAGAAGGTCGTGTCGCGGTATATTTGTGATCCAAGAAGCTCGCTATTCGTGAGGGGGCATGTTCCGTGTTCGAGTTGGGGAGAGAATGCATCATTGCAAACCAAGTTGGCAGTCAAGGAGCTATTCACATTTGTACGAGTGAGGGCTGGATGCTTGGGGGCATTGTGGTGTAGTTATGATACGGGCATTTTCAGGTTGTTAGAAGGATAATTTGGGACGTTACAGCGGATTGATTGTGGAGTTGGTGCAAGAAAGTGCAATACGGACTCTAGGTTCCTCTGACGAGCTAGCGAATAGATATCTGTACGAAAATATCTGTACGAAAGGAACGTCATTTAGCATGGCTTGAAACTTTTCGTGTTGGTATTCATCATTAGGATCCTTGGTCTTGTAGTGTGTGTGCAAAGCAGACCCCGGTGGTCTCTTTGTTGCTCAAGCTTAAGCGAGTCTTCAGGCAGATATCCAATGTTGCAGCGCCTCAGCAGCTGACCAGGTCATCCGAGGACTACTGCTTTTCACCGCGGCCCAGGGTCCGGACAGCGATTAATGACATCTTTAGACAATTTGGCGACACCACGTCTTTCAGCTACCCCATTCTCCCACTTCAACATCAAAGCCCAAAAGCTTTTATTAGTTGCGGCCAGCAATGCAAACTTCCCTTCCAGAACTTCAGGCATAGTTGTGTCCATCAGGACCCAGCCGCAGTCTTTGCCGTACTTGTCCATGGCTCGGTAGGAGATATAGCCCACGAGCTCCTGAGGCTCTCTCTCGAGATGAAGATCGATGCAGATGGTCCAGAAAAGAAGCAATGGGTAAGAGCTGGCTCGGACTATTCCGAAGTCGATGTTGCTGACCGACACTGGGATCCTCTGAGAATCCCGCCTGACTTTGGACTTGCTATCTTCGGGACTCAGAAGCAGAGACTTTCGTAGTCTCCCTGTGTCGCTAATCCGACAGAGGCTGCCGTCCTCGAGCCTACAGTGCCAAATTATCCAACAGCGCAAACCAGCATTAGATGCAGCAGACTTGTCATCGGCGTCCTTGTCCCTGATCGGACGGACATTTGCCCTTAGGTCATCATCTTTGTACTCGGACGAGTGCTTCCACCCTGTCCAGGAGAAGCTTGGAAAGCCTTCTCGCCGGCCGGACTCTTGACTTGTTGAGGCCAGATAATTTTGGAATAGCAAAGATCGATCAAGCGGTGACGGCAATCCTTCAAAGCAATGCTGGCCTGAGAGAACAGAGAATTTTCGAAGCATACCTTGAGCTGCCCGAAGAATGTCGCTCTGGAAGGATACGTTGCGTCGCTGGTAGTACAACAAGATGATTTCAAAGCATTGAAGTTGGCCACGGAATCAGTAAAGATTGAGGAGTACAGGGACGCAATGCTATGGTATTGATCATAGAGTGGTCTTCCAGGCCAATTCAACGCCTCGCTGTAATGGCTTTTTGCACAACTGTAATAGACTTGGCCATCGATGAACACCAGGAGCCGCGGCGAAATGATCTCTTCTTGCATTCTAGCCGCATTAGATGGAAGAATTGTGCTCATAAACAAATGCTAAACTTACGTCCAAGCGCGCGTGGAGTAGGCAGATCTTCGAAGCAAGTTGTCCATATCCATCGTCGTCGTCATGTTCAAACCAGGGGCTATCTCTCTGACGCGTCGATTCGTCCGTCTTGGTGTCGGTGCTACGCCTTGGATAGCAGACCAAGCATCTTCACCATCGGCAGCTACAATGGTTAAACAAGCCATTTCGTAGAATAAGTCCATGATGGCAACACATTCCTCTAGCTCGCCCGCGTCATCTTGAACGAGGCAGAGGCTGTCCACCCATAGATATCGCTCCCCAAGCCTGCGAACTACGGTGATAGCATCCAGGATTGTATTTGGAATTGAATTTCGAGCATTGGCTAGGGCTCCAGGTTGCATCAAGGTCTCTTCGTTGTGAGTGGTAAGCACCAATCTAGTCCTCCTATTCGTGCCCCAAACGTAGCTTAGAGCGATGTACTTGCATCGTAGCGGAGTATAGACGACGCACATGTTGTCCACATCAATGACCTTGAGGTCGACCTGCCGCTTGCCGATTTTTGGTAAGACAGCTGGGTTGAATAGTGTCGGACGGCAATTACTCCCATATTCACCATGCTTCTGGTCGCATGTCGATATCCACCGACGGACGCCATCGAAATCAATGAATTCATCAAATGTCGCCCTCGCACAATATGCGTGCTCGCCTACTAAGTCTCCCACGATGCAGACAGAGGACCCCAAGAAGGAAATTGTCCGAGATGAAGCGAGCCCGGGAAAATTGCACCATGACTTCTTTGGAGTCGGCTGGGGGCGCGAATGGATCCGACGACGTTTTTGCCTTTGTGCATAAAGAACCTACGAGTTCGCAAAATGCACATTTTCTGACTCGCAATTCTCCGAAGGTTCCGAGATGCCAGGTAGAAGGGCCTACGTATTCTTCTGAGCGCAATGTCTTGAGCTCCGACTCGAGTGGTATTTGCGAGCAATGTTTGCACAATCGGGGCGGCATCTTTTTCGATTAGTGGGTGTGAAAGGGCCTTTCTTCTCAGTGAGTGTTCGGCCAATTTGCTAGCGATCAAAAATTTCACTTTGTGAGTGACCTTGGGCAGGAGCTCAGCTGAAAGACTGAGAAAGGCTGAACAGAGAGGACTAAGCCAAGACCAGGACAGAGCCACGACAACCAATGGTCACATGATGGGCTAGCCTGCTCGCGCGCGTGGTGCAAGTATCATATCTCGCCAGCAATAGGAGGATACAATAAGGCAGTGGTTGTCTTGTTTTCCACTTGAATAACGCAGACAGGCCTTTGGATTTATTTCTTCTATCCTAATAACTCTACTAGAACCTAATGACAATCGTTTATGTCAATAAAGTCATCCAATATGCTGCCGCTTGATATACTAATAAGTCCTCCACTTCCTATCTGCCTGCTCATCCATCTTCAACTTCCGGCGCTCGCCTGAACTCTGCATTATGTCTCCAGAGGCTGCACCGCACCCGTTCTCATTCACCAGCCAGTGCGGTCCTTCTCCAGATGCAACCAACCACGCTTCCTTGTCTGAGTCGATGCTGATAAGCTGCTGTTCTCTCCCTGGCGATTTCATCTCAGAGATATTGTTGTTTGGGGAAGCGAAAGAACTTGTGAGGAAGGTGCCTGATATATATTTTCTAGCGTCTAACTTACCGCTTGCACAGCGTGTATTTTTTTTAGAGATATGAATGGTATGATAGTTGTTATTACAATAGTACTAGTGACAAAGTCATCCCTTCCTCAATCTGCGCTTGTGTGATGAATTCACTTCCTTGGGCCAACTATATCACACACATCTGCTTTCATTCAGATACCTCATAGAACTACTAACACTCGAAGCGTCACCCTTCCCCTCCATCACTACCACAGTAGATACAGTCTTCAAAATCCCATCTTCTTGGTCATGAATCCCGATTTCGCCTTCGTTGGGGTAACCTTCGGATCGCGTATTGCTAGCATAGACGTGTGAAACCTGTCCCGGCTTGTTTGAACCGAAGAAGGCGTCGCTCTTTGAGCCGAATGGGGGTTTGCGTGGAGTCGACGTGAGTTCCGTGGGGTTGTTGTTCGAAGTCGAACCGTCCACACGGTCGTGGCTGCGGACGACCTTGGAAATGAGGTCTGCCATTGAGAGTTCAATGTTGAGTTTCACAATGTATGCCAGTGGGTGAAATTGGACGTAGCTGAGGTAAAGGTAAGCAAACAGCAAAGGCGCAACTAATGAGGCGGTGAATCATACATGAAGCCGTTTGGGAGAGACATCATGCCGATAATCAAGATCTAAAAAGAACGATTAGTGGCTGGTAGCTGGGATCGATTACGCATCCAATGACTTACGTCCATAGACAGCGACACGCCCACAATAACAGCATTAAAATTGAAAAGCGGCTTGTACTTGTTGAGACCACGCGAGATCAACTTGGCTCGGACTAGGTAAAGGAAGTATCCATTCAGAGCACCATCAATAATGAGATAGAGGACTTTTTCAATCCTATCCCATATATTGTTGACATGGGCAAAGGTGGGGGAAATATTCATGCGAGCCGGGATCCAAATAGCAAATACCGAGATATTGATAAGGCCTACAAAGCCAAATAAGGTCCATTTCAAAGCTCTAGCTTTCCGCTTGTCGACCATGATAAGACCAACTCGGTTGGCTATGATTTGAAGTAGACATTGTGTCTGCAGAGATATTAGTACTCAGCAAAGAATTTGCGTCAAAGAGGTTGTATACCTGGAGTGTCCATAAACAAACTATTCGGTGTGACTCGTTTAGCTCTACATGAACTTGAAGCACTCAGAGACCAGTAATCTTACCAAGAGCAAAAAAGAAGCCAAACCTAGAGTAACTCGTTAGCGAGCCCGAGCTGTCATACTTGTGAGTGTAATTGGACTTACGATCCTTTTATCTCGCCACGAATATAGAACCAAGAGAGTATGGCCATAATCAAACTGGCAAGTCCTTCTAACCAAATCATCCACGCATAGAAATTTAGCAAGCTGTGTGTCCTTCGATATATGGCCAAAGTTTGATGGCCAGCTTTCATGCTGGTGAGAATGAAGAACCCCAGCGAAAAGCCAAAGCAGATAGATACAATATCCATATCTGGAACGCCTGATTTCGCCGCCATGATAGAGGGAAATGATAGCAAAATGGTCGAGGAGGTAGAGAGTAGTGCTGGGTGAAGGACAAAAAATATAGGGAGAAAGAGGAAACCACACAGATTCCGAATTTCGTTGTGCGAACTTAAGTACTTGTAGAAGTCCTGAGATGATGTCGACATTCTCTTCGGTGTTATGTGCACATTTACTGCCGCCATCACAAGACTATTGTTCCTTGTGGGCTGCCGCCTTGAGCGCTAGCTAACGCCACTCGAGTCAGGAGCAGACTAGGGAAATTCCGAGCCTTCCTACTGATGCATCTAAGAGGGGGGAACAGGCATGAAATGTTTCTGATCAACGATGCTTTATCGACAGAGCTATTGAGGAAGATCGCTTTGGTGGAGGGTCGCTATAGGAATGACTCGAACAACTAAAAGTCTATTCCTTAGCGGTATGAGGATTAGGCGCCACACTACAGGAACGGTCTTCGATGACCGGGGGTGGTAGTGACGGGGAAGTTGCCGAGCCCTATTATGTACCCCAGATTCTGTCCTTGAAACGCCACTGTCTGATAGTTGCTGGCTGCCCTTTGACACCTGCTGCAGATCTGGGGAAATTACAGCCAAGACCTGATCTTCCTTCTCTTTGAATATTATGACCTGTTGCCAATGACAATCGACCAGCGAGGAGAGCATCGGAATGTCGTTGCATGGCTTGCAACTAAAACCAGCTCAAAGCCACCTCCCTTTCCAGATCTACGCAGGCGTGATGTCTTCGGCATGTCTTGTTGATAGGGCCGATTGACACTTGGAGCTTTACGAGCCACCAATCTTCGTCGTGGCGTTCACCCTTTCTGCTACCTCGGGCCGTTCAGGTCCTCTTCCCCGCATCTTTCTCCAGTACCGGACGGCACATACCGACAGACACATGCAGCTGCTCCTCGTCAACGCTGCCGCGAATAGCGCAAGGATTGCGGATGCATAAGCAAAATTCAATGAATGGTAATGGTCCTTGAGAGCTCTATGAACATGATGTTGATATATCACCTTGACTTGGCTTCCTAATTAGAATATTTTTCTTGATTTTCATATTTGGAGAGGACAATGCAACCCACGGACCACTGCGCGATTTCTTCGCATCAGCCATCCTATCATTCTAAGCGAATCAGGAAGTTCAATGACAACATGAACCATTCAGCCAAAGGGGGAGGTGGATTAACTCCGTAGTCCTGTTCATTCGCAAGGGATAAAAGCTTTGTCTGGCAGTAGAATACCCCACTTCCGATTACTGTTGATAAGAAGGCTCCCACCATTCAGGAAAGTATGGCAGGAATGGTGGAGGCCGGCCTTGCGAATGCCCAAGTTCATAGATCTAGCGGAAGAGAACATATCAATTCTGTTGGAGTTGGCGATTAGTTAGGGGATTAACAGCGCACGGGGCCATTATTGAGACCTTTTAATCTTGAATCGAGATCGAGGAGAGGTAGGCCCGGCATGATCTGGAGTCCCCTATTATTGCTTATTGCTTATTGCTTTTGACTTCTCTGTTGTCGTGCGGGATTGGACTTTGGTGGCTTGCTGTGGCTTCTGAGGGCAAACATGGAGCGCTCCTCATCCTTACTGGCTGCTTTGTGCACTGCCCGGTCTTTCGGTAGGTGCCCTGATGTGCACCCTGATGCGCCCCTCGATCCTTCTATCTTTTCACCCTGCGCCAACCTCTATGCCAATTTTTCTATACCTTATAAGAAGAATCTCGTAAGAAGAATGTCCAGTAACGATTCAGTGAACTCTTTCAGCCACCGCCTGGACCTTATAATCCCGAGTTCTTTAGTATGAAGGGCCACTTGATAGTCGTATGGTGTTTTGCTTGCCTACTCTGCCTTGTTCGAACGGACTCTTCAATAATGGCATCTTTGCCGTCCTGTGCAGTAAGGTTGACCCCCGATATGTTTCTTGGATGGGGTGCTGATGATAGTTGCGGCAGTTGACATGCATGTCCGACCTAATTTCTTCCTCCGGATGTCTTGTCACCGACCAGTCTTGTATATGTAGCAATCGCAACCTCAACGAAAACATAAGCATATGCCTGATGACGAAATGCACATTAAGAGATTCATTGAGTACGTTTAAGTTTGATCTAGGTCTTCTTATTTTCGAGATTGCTAATATTCTCAGCAACGAAAAACATCTCGTCAACAATGTGCGGAGAACCGATACGTACAAAGCCAGATATAATTGGCTTGGTTAGCCTTACCGTGGTGGCCTTCACCGCCGTCCTGCTGCGATTACTTGCTCGAGCTCCTACGATAGGTGCTGGCAGCATTGGGATGGATGATTGGACTATTTTTGTAGCAGCAGTCGGTCCCAACATTTGAACAGGTTTGCATGGCTCGGCTAATGACAGTGCACAGCTTCTTTTGGTACCGTACACAGTGTACTGTTTTGACTGTCAGTAGCATCTATCCGTCTAATCCGATTTATATTTAATCCTTTTAGCTCGATATTACGGATTAGGAACAGACATATGGACTATTCCCTTCAAACACATTTCAAAGTTGCTCTATGTAAGCATTTGAAATCCGAAGCACTGGCAAGATGCTGACCCAAGCAGAACTACTATGTCGCTGAAGTAATATACGCTCAGTTAACGGCGCTAACGAAATCCGCGATACTCTTCTTCTATCTTCGGATATTCCCCCCAACAATCTCTAAGAGACTGTTATACGCTATCATTACTTTCTGCCTGACATACGGAATCACCTTTAGCCTAACATTTGCATTTCAATGCCTACCGGTGCCATATTCCTGGAATGGGTGGGACGGAGAGCATTCTGGCAAATGCATGAACAGGAATGCGATGGTCTGGTCACAGTCTACCATCAACACAGGTCTCGATCTCGTCATCATTTTACTACCATTACCATGTCTCGTCAAGCTTAATCTCAGTTGGAGGAAAAAGATTTTCATATGCCTGATGTTTAGTGTCGGATTCTTGTGAGTGTTACCACCCGCGAAGATTCAGGGTGAAGAAGAGTGTCCTAAGGGCAGTGTAGTATTACAGTTGTCAGTTGTATAAGGCTGGCCCAGGTAGTGGAATTTGGCGGCACGACCAATCCCTCATGTGAGTGGCTTAACCGCCTCATTGACAGTTTCAAGACCTAACCTGCACTCAGGGGACTGGTACGGAATTGGTGTCTGGAGCATTGTTGAGGTCGATGTGAGTATTCTTTGCGCCTGCATGCCGGCTCTGCTAGCACTCCTTCGCCACTTCTGGCCAGCTGCATTCGGAAATACTACAGATGAAAATATTCCCGCATCTTCACCATGCAGGCGGCCTCCTGAATCGTCCCAACGACTCTCCCATACAACGAGGAGCAATTGTTCGGATTTTGTCCAGTTGATGGAGATGGGCGATCATGGCGGAGGCAATGAGACTTATGTTGAGCGGGTGTGATGACAATATACGAATTTTTTGATCATTTCACCTGCCTCCTTAATCATGAGGCTTGGCTATCAGCGATTATCTCTTATATCAGTCATAGTGTCCATGAAGTGCTCTTTCTTAGGGGAGTCGACAAGAAATGTTGTGTCGTGGAATATGCGATAGATAGATCAATTGATCGATACACAACTATAGAAGATGGTAGATGGTCGCCGCAAGACGGCCAAAGCAAAAGCCTACAGTATAAAGCCGTTCTTGCTTGACAGACATCCACTCGCTCCTCCCTATTTATATTCAAAACGCATTCGGTCATCGAAGTGCCACAACGTCAGTCTTTTCAGGTACTCTATACAGGGGGGACAAGGAGATAGTTATAGTTTATTACCGCGTTCTCTTATGTTGAACACCATCTAACATTGTCTTTACAAGATCCCAACCCCCATCTACAAATACATGTGGTCGATGAATGAAACTAGATGGACTAGCTTAGCAAGAGGCTTTTGTAGAATCAGATTTTTATAAGAAAAGAGAGAAAAGATCTGATAACAAGAGCTATGGATATAAACATCTCATACGCCAACGAGGCTTCTCTCTTCTATCTTCTCTCCCATCCCTTCACACATCCCCTCATCCAGCATCCCCTCGCCAATCTTCTCACCTTCTTCTCATCCTCTTCTCACCTCTATCTCCAATCCATCCCTCCCATTCCTCAAGTAATACCTTCTTTTTCTCGATTCTACAGATATGCATATCCGTGCCCTACACGACATGCTCATTTATTTTGCCCCGCGCTCATTTGAATGAAGATGCTGGTAGAACTATCTAGGAGTTAGTCGGGGATGTGAAGAGAAGAGAAAGAACCATCAAATTTCCGGATTTTCCAATCTTGAGACGCTAGTTAGTTACCTGATACTGGTTTATTATTACACTCCCAACTAACGAACCCTTCAAAAAAAAAAAAAAAAACGTAATCTGTGGTGGCGTGGCAGCTTTTTGTAAACTTAATCCTGTCCGCTCGCTCCCCGTGCTACCTTTCCGTACGCTTTACTAGATAGATAAAAGTCGTCATGATGTAAAGAGGACCCTGCATCAGTCAGCCCCTGCTGTATTGTTTGACGGCAAAGAGTAGACATACAATTGATTACACCGTCACCGTCAAGATCCGGCTCCTTGAAGATTGCACTCGACTGGTCCTTGTTCATCCTTTGTCCCAAAATATCTTTTATCACCGAGTACAACCCAGCAGATGTAACTTGTCCCAATTTTCTCTCCATTACACAAATACCTCGAAGGCTCTGCTTTTGCTTTTGAATTAGGTAAAAATGCGTTAAAAATTGATAGTAGACACATGC
This sequence comes from Cadophora sp. MPI-SDFR-AT-0126, assembly GCA_020747065.1. Lineage (NCBI taxonomy): Eukaryota > Fungi > Ascomycota > Leotiomycetes > Helotiales > Ploettnerulaceae > Cadophora > Cadophora sp. MPI-SDFR-AT-0126. The sequence goes on from JAGMVK010000006.1 coordinate 269,708, forward strand.
TTGAGTTAAACAGAGCCTTCGTGCCTTCAAGCATCATCCGAGTCCTTGTACCTCTCTACTTAACTCCCTTATACTTCCCTACTTAGCTTAGACCCTCAAGCGGCGAATTCAGATTAGGAATTCGATATCTAACTGTTTTAGTGGGTGGATCGATCACACTCAAATTATTCAGCTCGCTTGTTTTCAGATGCGAGATTTAGGTGGGGAATGAATGGGCTGATACGTTTTGGTAGATATGGCTAGCTAGCTAGCTAGCTACACATGAATGAAATATCCAGGAGTTTGTGATAACGAAGGGTCGTCTGATCACTCATTCCTTTGCATCCAAATTCTCGAGCGTTCCAGGATTATGTGCAACCTTGTGACCGTGTTGATCGTGGAAAACCACTGTCGAGTTACTGGTTAGTATTTTTGATCATAGGGAAGAATTTGTCGCCTTCAGACCTTTTGGAGGGTTTTTGACATTCTCCTTTTGAGCCGCTTCTTGTGTCGTGATTATTTCTTCGACCTGAGAAGAAAAAAAGCTTAGATAGGAGGTTAGATTGTAAGTAATTGAATATGGTGACTCGCCTCGCCCTCTCGCTTTCCACCTCTGAATTTAGTGAAGACCGTGTCCCCTTCATGGATGGCATTTCCGTTCTTGTCCTGGACTTGAGTTGACATAGCTGTCTGTCTGTAGTTTGTGATGAGTGATAATTATTTTCCGCTTGGGTGGGCGATCTTGAGAATGGATTGATTGATTTTATGTTTGCTTTCGTTGTGTCTTGGATATTTGTATAGTCAAATGGGATGATATGAAAATAGTGATTGTTACGTTTGAGAAATCCGGGAGTTTGTTTTGTTTTATGTCAACGAACGTCATTGACCAGGAACCCCTACCTCCCTCTCTCCCTCCGTAATCAATCACCAATCACCAATCACCCATGATAATATCCTTCCTTCCTTCCTTCCTTCCTTCCTTCCTTCCTTCCTTCCTTCCTTCCGCTTCCTTTCGGACTTGGCGGGCTCACATGATATCATGTCATGTATACGTCACAGCTATTTACCACATCCACACTCTTGAATCTCTTGCTAGCTGGAGTAAGTTAGGCTAACCGCGGCTTTCAAGGATTGGGCAACAACACAATAAAACAACCCGTTTAAGTACTTCAGCGTTATTCATATCGAGAATAACTGCCTCACAATCGAGTCGTAGCCAGTGAAACTCTCCACGAGTTGTTTGTCGACCTTCTTCGAAATTGAGCAGCTTATCTGCAGGACAGTTCTATCTCGAAAATAAAATTTCCTAAGATCTAGGAAGCCTTCAGTCAAAACAATTCCGCCGTTTCATGCACGCTTGGAGGAGTGCGGTGTTAATGCTGTAATTGCTAGTGAAGTGAAGTGAAGTTAAGAGGTGGTTTAGTAAGGAGAGTGGTTGTGATAACAAGTTTACATCGAGAGTTTGATTTTGGGGATACGGGTTATTGTGTTTGGTCTAATTTGTCGGTGGACGTGATGGTCGGTCATGTCTAGAGGCATAGGGTCTAAAGACGTAGTAGTATGGAGGATAGAGTATGGACTGTAGAAGACAATCCGATTTAGAGACGTGGAGGTGGTTATGAGACAATGCAGAGGAGATGTGTATGTTCATTCGACAGAGCATGAAGCTCCTTGAGTGGAAAGGTGGGTGTGCCACTTTCCTGGTCTGCTCTTATGTATTCTAGACAAGACAAGTAGTCTGAATTGACATGGATCAAAAGCCAGTGATACCGCCAATCTCGACACCAACACCAATTATGCAATGCAAGCATGCTAAATGCAAAACACCATACCATGAATGAATGCATCTTCATCTGCTCTTTCTCCTCAGGCTCCTTCATTCATCCATGATTCAACCCGGCCTCCAACCTCATTCCTCGCGGCCGTCCTCGCCATTCGTCCTCCCCTCAATCTCAACCCGTGGTATCTCAAACACAACACCCCCATTCTTCCCCCCCTCAGCCCTCTTCCATCTCCCCATCCTATGTTCCTTTCCTACAGCCACAACGACACATACCCCGTCTTTGCCTCTGTCGCCTCGTTCGAATAGTGAGATGTCGTTTATGACGCCTCGGACGGGGGCTGTGGGCGGGACTTCGTCTGTATTTACACGGGTGTCGCCGTTGAGGGACGATTCGCCGTTTGGCAGTGAGGTATGAGGTTGGGATTGAGGGATGATTCCGGAATTCCCCAATGTCCCTAAAGCTTCGATTCGCTTCCTGTCTTCACTGACTCTCCACGCCCTGACCTCTCCATCCCAACTCCCGCTCAGAATAACATCTGAATACGGGATTGTCGTTAGTGCTGTGATCCACCTCGGCGTCGGCTGCGGTATGACCTTCTCATCCGGGGTCTTCTCAGCCGAGACGTCTTCCACTTTGAGAGCAGGGTCGACGCCATGACAGAGAGGGAGCACAAAGAGTGGTTTCTTCTTATGGATGACCCAGAGGGAGAGCGAGCCGTTGTCTGAGCCAGTCACGAACATCTCCTCGTCGATCATGGCAACGCGGTCGATGCTGCCTTCTTGAACCGAAGGACGACCTGCAGACGTGGAAGGTTTGGAGCGAGATTTCTTCTCGGCGCCACCGCCTCGGAAGACGAGTTGTGTCTCCTCAACTACCTTCCACAGTCGTGCGGTGCGATCTCTAGCGCCGACAGAGATGCAGCGTTCCTGTGCGAGGGCAGAGACGTCAACGACTTCGTCCTGGTGCCCGAAGAGCGTTTCGACGTAGGCGAGTTCGTCTAAGCTCCAGATCTTGATGGTGCGGTCTTTGGAGGCGGAATAGAGCTGGTTTGTTCCTCTTCTGAAGGCGAGACTGCAGACGGCGTCGCGATGTTGTGAGAAGACTCGTAGGCATTTCAGTGTTGCGGCATCCCAGACCACGATCCGTCTATCCTTTCCGCCTGTGACTACGAATTTGCCGTCCTGGGAGGCGGCTACGGTGAGGATTGTGTCGACGTGACCTTGATATGCGTTATTCTTGCTTTCGCGCCTGTCGCCTCGTACGAAGAGGACTTGTTCTGGTTTGCGCTTTGGGGGTGGCGGTTTTTTGGATTTCCGCTTTCCTTTCTTCGGGAGCCATTGTTGAGAGGGGAGGTCCTGGATCCGCCATTTGCTTAAGCCTAGATCTTTCGTGACTGTATATGCCCACGGCGTGCAGGTAGCCACACTCGTAACGGTCTCGCTGTTCCACCTAAACCAGCTATGCGTTGCGTTTTCGAAATCTAGTTCCCCAGCAAGATTCCTGTACAGACGCCCTTTTGACTCTGCTACATCTTCAATGAGTCGCTCGGCGATGAGGTCGCGGTCTATTTCTTCGGCGTCGAAGGCGGAGGGGTCGGCATTCGTGGCGGAGGCTTCGACTTCGTTGCGGATGTTGGAGAGGTAGCGTTCTGCGAGGCGGAGACGGCGCTCTGCTGCTGTTTCTTCGGCGTCGGAACCTTCTTCTCCTTCTTCACTGCTGCTCCCATCTTCTAGGTCGAGGTCCATATCATCATCTCGTGCGGCGCCGTCATCGCTATCATCGTCGCTACCTGAAATACTTTCATCTCGCTGGGGTTTTCTTGGGGCGGGTTTTGAGGGCTTGGATTTCGAGGTGGATGCGATTCGCTTTTTTGGTGCGGGATTGGAATTGGGGGCATCGTTTCGTTTTCGCTTTTTGGCGGAGGGGAGGGTGAAGAATGAGGACATTGTCGTGGTGGTGAGGAGGGAGTGTTATGAAGTTCTAGAGGGGACTTGGGAACTTTTTTCTCGGGCTGCACCAAAGATTGCATCTACCATTGGAAAATTATATTCTGCCGGCGGTGAGAAGATGGATTGGGCTTAGAGTGGAGGGATGAAGAACATCAACATGCCTGGCTTGGGTATTGATATTAGTTAAATATATTCAGTGGCACTTTGAATTATGATTTGAATAAATAATCAATTTACTCACAAGTCCCTCTTTTTGATAATCAAATTATATATCTGCAGGCCCATTTTCCCTTCTTTGGTTATCGTGTTCTGGTCTCGTTCCTGACGACTCCCATGCGGCCGCTAGCTCCAAGCTTCACAAGAGGCAGCAAGCTCCACGCGTAGAGAGCAGAGCAGACGAGAGCATTCAAGCAACGACCTCAATAGAGCTCATCTCTCCACCGCATCAACCTCCAAACACAACAACCTCCCAATCCAAAACAACCAAAACAGACATTCACAATGTACACCTGCCCCCTCAGCTTTCCCATCCATCTGCTATTATATGGATGCTAATATTGTGCTGTTACAGGGAGGTATTACTGGGCATCACCGGCAAGGACTTCACGCTCGTTGCGGCTTCGAAAGCTGCTATGCGTGGTGCTACGATCTTAAAGGCATCGGATGATAAGACGCGCGCGTTGAATAAGCATACGCTGATGGCTTTCTCGGGAGAGGCTGGTGATACTAGTAAGTTGGGCTCTGTTTTGTTTGAGTTGGACTGGAAGAGGAGAGAAGGGCTGGACTGCTTGGGCATGGAGTCCCAGTTGGAATTGAAGCTGGGATCGAGCTGCAGATGACTATACTGAAGGAGGGGCTGTTTTCTGCTGGCCATTTGCTGTGTCTCCCATGGCTTGTTCTGTCTCTTCTCCAACCCAGCATTGGCTCAGCCTTGCCCCTTCTCTCTCCACCTCAACCCTCTCAGCTCTACACCCACCTAACCTCCCATAGTCCAATTCGCAGAATACATCCAAGCCAACGCCCAACTTTACAGCATGCGCAACGGCATCGACCTCTCTCCCTCCGCAGTAGCCAACTTCGTCCGCGGCGAACTCGCCTCCTCTCTCCGCTCCCGCAAACCCTACAACGTCAACCTCCTCCTCGGCGGCTTCGACCCCATCACCTCCCGCCCCTCCCTCTACTGGCTCGACTACCTAGCGTCGCTGGCGCCCCTCCCCTACGCCGCCCACGGCTACGCCCAGTACTACTGCTTGAGCATCCTGGACAAGCACCATCATCCGGATATTGGGTATGAGGAGGGACTGAAGCTGTTGAGGCTGTGTACGGATGAGTTGAAGAGGAGGCTGCCGATTGATTTTAAGGGGATGCTGGTTAAGGTTGTGACGAAGGAGGGGATTAGGGAGGTGGAGTGGGATGATGAGGCGAGGATTGCTTGTCCTTAGATGGGGGTGACTAGAAGGGGAGGGGGGAAGAGTTGCTGCATGGATGGATGTCTGGCTGGCTGGCTTACGGGCTGGAGGGATTGTATTATAGCGATATGATGGCATCAATGGAATGGCGAAACGCGGCTGCTTTCAGTACGAGGTGGCCATCTACGGAGGGCTTATTTTGTGATTAGTTCTCGGTTTTACTCAACTTCTCCTGATTCTGGGCGATTCATAGGAGAAGTGACACACTATCGACGATGATGATGCTATTTCCGCGCATTCCCTAACGTACTCGCTCGTTTCACAGCTCTCAAGGAGCACAAGACGGACCACTGCTTTGCCCTCTTTTGTTAAGACGGCAAGTAAGCAAGCACCAATTTCAATCCATCTGCACTCACAACATACACCCACACACCCACACACCCACACACATACATGCTATTGTTCCACTCACTCTAACCTATCTCTCGGCTAGTAACATTCCAACTCAGCCAGGACCCCGAGTCTAGATCCAATAGATTGAGGAAGTAAATACAATACCTCGCTTGCATGGGATGCCGATATCTCTTCCTCTCTGCAGAGATCCTGGATGGAACGATTGATGGAAGGATAAGATTTCTGGGTTGAAGAGGTTAGAGCAGGGCAGAGTAGAGTAGAGTGTGGAGCTATTTAGGTGGACTCTTGGGGGGGGGGGGGGGTTGGACGAATAATGTAGTCACTAGTACTGGACTGGACTGGACTGGAGAAAGCCTTTGAGGAGGAGCAGGATGAGTATAGCGATTATGATATGTATAGATCTAGACTTATTAGTGTGTGTAGATGATAGGGGAATCCGGGAGGGGGATGCAAAATGTGGGATTTGGGAGTGGGCTTGGAAGAGAGAATTATATATTTGTTGATGCGAGCTTGTTGCATTTGAAATGGTAACTTCGTTTCGCCAGTGATGGGAAAGTTGTGGTGGGGGGGGGGGGGGGGGGGGGGCAATTGTTGGTATGGAAGTGGGAATAGAATGGAATCCTTGAATTATCATATTTCTAGACCTGAAAATGGAAGAGTAACAGGAGCAGAAGAAGGTATGGATACACAGATGTATGTAACACCGATTGTAGAAGCTCTGCTCTTCTTTGGAGAAGTTCTATCTGGGAAATTAAGGTTTGGTATTGGAAGGTTTATCAAATGGCCGAGTCTTGCTGGAAGATGTTGGGAATGTGGATAATTTAGTTCTTATTCAGGTATGCGAGCGAGACCTGTTAATCTTGGGAGAGCAAGGACTTGAGGATGGGTATTTTGATTGCTGTTTAGATAGGTGGAGGGGAACGATGGGAATGGTTTGGAGGAAATTACTTTACTTTCTTGGATCTCGATGGTTTTGGTTTTTGTTGAGCCGTACGGGCAACATTTAGAATCTTTGCGAGGGGATGCAAAGGAAAGTATTTCAGGGGACGTTACTTAAGACTAGGTAGAGGGAGAAGATAGAAAATAGTCCAAGAATAATGCTTTACTTTATTGACCTCTTAGCTTCGTTTATGTACTTGTGGTCCTGCACGGAGTTGGGGAGTATTAAGAACTTGATTGATATATTCAAGTTGTAAGAAGCCAGAAGACTTTCAGATCGTTTGGCATGGCAATGAGACGATTCTAGAGAGTTAGAATACAAAGGAACTCTTCTGGTAGAAAAACTGAAGGTTACAAGACCAATCTCCAAAAATACTCTTCTTCTTTCTTGTCTTCCAGTTACGTTACTGCACTCTTTGGCCGTGGTCTTGGCACGTAGTTGAGGAGTACCGAGAGCCTGGTTGATACATTCAAGTTGGTAAGAAGCCAGAAGACCTTCAAATCACTTGGCGTGGCAATAACTTTATGCTACAGACTTTGCATGTACAGAGATACAATGTGTAGAAATACCTCAAAAATTCTGGCGCTGATGTGGTTGTATCCCCACGCCAAGAGAAGGCGTTTAAGGCATGCACTGACTTAAAGAACACAGAAAATCGACGCAGCAAGGAAATAAAAGAGCAAACGATGAAATAGGGTACGTAATAAGAGATCAATTACAAAGTTCTGTTCGCCTTAAGAGGATGCAGTTATTTCGAAGAAATGGAAACGGTACTAACACAATATTATTCCTTCCCCTCGTGAGGCAATACTGTAGAACCCCGGAGACTTTGGCCCCTTTTCCAAAAGAAAAACAGCCCGTCAAAGCGGCCAATGAAAACTCACCCTGCTGCAGACTTCCGACAAATTATTTTCAAACTTACGCTTTTGATTCGCCGCCTCACGCTGCAAGTATATCTCAGCACGCACAGTGCAATGCAAGCTCCCAGGTCCAATCAAGCCACTTCGCTTCTTCATTCGTCCTGTGCCGCCTGAACACTCAGCTGGGCGGCGTGGGATGCTGAGTATGGAAACCGTCCAGGAGTAAACTCATGGGTAGGAGAAATATAGTAATGGGGTGCTCAGTAGAGTCTAGAGACATGAAATCTCTGCATATACCAAGTGTCTATGTCTGACAATACATACCTGACTCGGTGCGGTATCAGAAACATATCCATCCATCTGCTTCTGCCCGACTCGTCAGAGGCAAAATCGCCCCAATCGTCATATACTCACGTGCCAATGGGCGGTGAAGGTGCTGACTAATTATTCAGCTCTGGCCTCCAGACCCTTAACCCTTGCCCCAATTCGGATAGCGCTAGGGCGAATCCAGCCAAGCGACTTATCGGTTTTTGTCGTACTAAAATTTTGCCTTCATGAACTTTCTCTTCCGTCTTCTTCCTCCTTCATCTCCTCCTCCCACAAACAACCAAACTTCACCCTCCTCCGCAAAACAAGAATACCACTCCCTCTCCTCTCTTTTCCTTTGAAAGTTCTTCGTTCTTTCTGGGGATTATCTACACTCTACGTATTCTGCGTGTTACGACTTCGCGTTTGATTTGACATAGATTCGATCAGAAGCATCATTCACGGCCTTCTCTTCCTCCTAATCGTTTCGACGGCGTTTCGCCTTCACCGCAACAACACAACAACTCACTCTCACGCTCTCTTATAGATCCCACGGTCTTTAAGGAGAACAAGCAGACTCTTCGACTCTCAGCAGTTCACTCGAAACTAATACAACAACACCGATCCTCAGCCTTATCTCGATCAACAACAATCATCAACATGGCGGATCAACTCAACATGGGCAACCTCAGCCTTGGAGGAGCAGGAGAGCCACGCTCGTATATCCCTCCTCACATGCGAGGAAAAATGGGTGGCCCAACTCCCGCCGGTCCTCCTAACGGTGGACCTCCTCCAATGAACGGTGGCATCAACGGCAGTGCCTGGGCTGGACCAACTGCGTAAGTTATCCACATACCTCACTATCCCCCTTATTCACTGATGGCCTGCTAACGTACTACCCCAAGCAGAAATGGCTTTGCAGGTGATGGTCCTCGTCCTGCCGGAAACTGGGCCAACGCTCCTGACTTCACTCCAGGTGCCGGTGGACCTCCCCCACGTGGTGCTGGTGGATGGGACAACTACACTGAGCCAAAGGCTTTCAACCGCAATGGATATGGCAACCCAGGAGCCGGTGGTGCCGGTGGTGGATCCGCTCCTGCTCGTGGCGGCGGTGACGGACAGTGGAAGGATGGCAAGCACATTGCTGGGCCCGCAAACCTCCGCATGGAGCGTGAGCTCTTCGGTATTGCCGACGACCCATCCAAGCAACAAACCGGTATCAACTTCGAGAAGTACGACGATATCCCAGTTGAGGCTTCCGGTACCAATGTCCCTGAGCCCGTCCTCCGATTCACCAACCCTCCTCTTGATGACCACTTGATCCGCAACATTGAGCTCGCTCACTACAAGGTTCCAACCCCAGTCCAGAAGTACTCCATCCCAATTGTCATGGGTGGTCGTGACTTGATGGCTTGTGCTCAGACTGGTTCCGGAAAGACTGGTGGTTTCCTCTTCCCCATCTTGTCCCAGGCTTTCATTCACGGTCCTTCTCCAGCTCCAGCTGGTTCCGGTGCCAACTTTGGACGTCAGCGCAAGGCCTACCCAACCTCTTTGATCCTCGCCCCAACTCGTGAGCTTGTCTCTCAAATCTTCGACGAGTCTCGCAAGTTCGCCTACCGATCATGGGTTCGTCCATGTGTTGTTTATGGTGGTGCTGACATCGGTTCTCAACTTCGTCAAATCGAGCGTGGTTGTGATCTTTTGGTCGCTACACCAGGTCGTTTGGTCGATCTGATCGAGCGTGGCCGTATCTCGCTCTGCAACATTAAGTACTTGGTACTTGACGAGGCTGATCGCATGTTGGACATGGGTTTCGAACCACAAATCCGTCGTATTGTTGAGGGAGAGGATATGCCAGGCGTTCAGGACCGCCAGACTCTCATGTTTTCCGCCACCTTCCCCCGCGACATTCAGATGCTTGCCCGCGATTTCTTGAAGGATTACGTCTTTTTGTCTGTTGGACGTGTTGGTTCTACCTCTGAGAACATCACCCAAAAGGTCGAATATGTTGAGGATATGGACAAGCGATCCGTTCTTCTTGACATCTTGCACACCCACGGTGCCGGTCTTACCTTGATCTTCGTTGAGACCAAGCGTATGGCAGACTCACTCTCCGACTTCCTCATCAACCAGAACTTCCCAGCCACATCCATTCACGGTGATCGCACTCAGCGTGAACGTGAGAGAGCCTTGGAGATGTTCAGAAATGGTCGTTGTCCTATCTTGGTTGCCACCGCCGTTGCTGCTCGTGGTCTCGATATTCCCAAGTAAGTGATTATCGATTACTGTTTTTTGTGACTTTACTGACTATTAAACTAGTGTCACCCACGTCGTCAACTACGATCTCCCAACCGATATCGACGACTATGTCCATCGTATCGGTCGTACTGGCCGTGCCGGTAATACGGGTATCTCTACCGCATTCTTCAACCGTGGCAACAGAGGTGTTGTCCGTGATCTCATTGATCTGTTGAAGGAGGCAAACCAAGATGTCCCAGCTTTCCTTGAGAACATTGCCCGTGAAGGTTCTTTCGGCGGTGGCGGACGTGGAGGTGGACGATCCGGAGGTGGCCGTGGACGCGGAGGCGGTGCCAACCGTGATTTCAGAAAGTTCGGTGGGGGTGGTGGTGGACCATCCTACGGTGGTGGATTCGCGGGTGGTGCCCCATCCTACGGCGGCGGTGGATTCGGTGGACCTCCCCCTGCTGCTGCGTATGGTGGTGCTCCTGCCTACGGTGGTGGACCTCCAGCTGGTGGCTATGGCGGTGGAAGCTATGGCAACCCATCTGGTGGCGGTGGTGGCCAATCCTGGTGGTAAATCCACCTTTGACGACGTCTTCCTTCGACCCTGTTATACATAGACATGGGAAAGGCGTCATTTGAGGTATCAGTCTTTTGATACCTGGGTCACCTGGTCCTTTTCTTCCTTTCGCATTTTTTCGACAACTCGGTTACTTTGCTTTGCGATATCGATTTTCTGGTGGCAGCAAAATCACGATCGAAGCTGGCTCATGTCCCTATGTAAATTGAGCTGGCTTTACATCGTGCTTTCGACCATCCAAACGGCATACGAATAGATAGCGTTGTCTTTTGTTCCTGGCTGTCCCCTTCGTCTCGAGATACCCAATAGACAGAAGGCGATCAGGCAGATGCATGAGACGCCGCATACGGCGTACCGGTCATTTGAGCGTTTTTTCCCTGGGAGCGTGGAAAATCCCTGGGTCACAGAACGCATCATGACGGTCATGTTTCGGAAACAATTCTGCTTTCAAGAATATTCATCGGAAGTTTGGCAGACAGCTTTCGTCTGGTCTGATGCTTCCACATAGAAGATCGTGCGTGCACATGGTTGTTTTTCTCGTCATTTTACTTGCGAAATTGCGTTGGTCTTTTTTGCTTTTTGCGTTGCGATAGACAAAAATGGATGGATGGATGGGAAACTCTTTCGGAATTCTTCTCTTCTCATGGACGACAGAGATACGGGAAGGAAATCTGGGAATGGATTCTTCGGATAATGATTGATCTGATTGATCTCTGCTTTTCGGTTTACCAAATTTTCTCATCATGGAAAATGCGTGTGGGGTCTGCAACATTCGGAAAAGGCAGGCAGGGCATGGATACCCAATTGTTTGTTTTTCTTCTTACCTGGCTCATCGAGAGGGATGGGATGGGATGGAAGGAGACGAACGAGCATATAGATCGATGTTTGGCTCGTTGGTTTGCGCATACATAGAGCTAGCTGATGGAATACGGAAGTGCTCCTGTCCATTTCATGCTGAGCGACAGGGCAGCACTACTCAGTTGGCTGGCGTGTTACAGGCACGCAGGCAGACATGCGCGGTACAGCGAACACGCGCTGAGTGATGGGAAATTTTTCAGTGGGATGATCTGATCGATGATTGATCGAAGATCGATATCCAAATCGAATGAAAGTCCGTTCACCATATAATCTTGATTTTCCAACTACTACTTGACTTGTTCTAATGTGATGTGTTGTGATATGATGTGATATGACGTGATGTGGTTTGATATGTAACGGATTGCAAGATAGTACAAGTATGCCGCCATCTCTTTTGCCGTCTCTACCTACCTACCTCATACTTTAAACGCTCTTCCCCTACGAAATCATACTTTACCGTATCAATCATTGAAACCTTGATACTTCTTATCTTATACTTGCTTCATTCTACCTTGATACCGGGCGGCGTTTTCAGTATCAGCATTCAGTGTTCATCTTCTCCCTCTCCTCTCTTCGCTCGGCACGTCCTACGTTTCCTACCTTTCCCATCTGTTTTTCGGGTTCGGAACTTGAGATCGATCGATCGATCGATCGACCTTTTTGGGGTTGGTTCGAGGTTGAAATTTGAATAGATAATGCTACTTTACGTGAAATTGAGTCCAGTCCAAGAGACGAGAGCTGGACGTAAGGTCAGGTCAAGTGTTTACTCTACTCTATTAATTTGAGTTTGAGATTGAGAATATTCAATGCAACTTGGACTGATTTGACATCACCCCTACTTTACTTTCTTAAATTGTGTATGTTCGGAAGGTGTTCGTCCGCCTTAGTCTAGTCTGATCTCGTCTGCCGCCGAGGGGGGGGGGGGGTAGGAGGAATGTGAGGCTCTTTTGTATGTGTGTGGGTGTGCGAGAGAGTGGAGAGTGAGCTAGTACATGGCATGGTTTCCTGCGGGGAAAATTTAACGGTGGAGAATGGGAACGACTCGCAGGTGCGAGGACATGGTAGATTCTGCTAGCTGTGTGTGGTAGAAATGGAAATGGGACTAGAGTGGAGAGTTTGGGTAAGAAACAAAGGACTTCTAGTGAGAGGGGGAAGAGAGATGTATGTTTGAGTGTGATGAAGAGACCATGCTTATAGGATTGCAGCTTTTTTGAATTTTTAGAATTTGTCGCCGTTCTTGGATCTGAGTTCTGCTGCCTTTGAAGCTTATTCTGTTTATATTATTGGTAAGCGTTGTAATTTTGTTTTGGAATTATCTTATTGTACATCTCAACACTACTCCATCGAAAAAAGAGTCCTGGATTCTTCTCATAAATCATCAAATTTGGTTATGAGGTGACGTGATTTTCGGTGCCACCGAGACTTCTCCATTCGTACCAAATGAAGCGTGGAAACACTGCAGCATTCGAAACAATACTACTATATTTTCCTTTCGAGTTACAAAATTTTAGTTGTGCGCTTAACACGATTTCCGGTACTACCCAGACTTCTCCATCCTACTTTCGCTTCGTACCAAATAAAGTGTGGCGTCGCGCAGGCGCCAAACATAATCATCAACGCTTAACCATCATAGCCAACGAGTCGTGGAACAATTCCCTTCCCCCGGGAACCCGAGCCGCAATTCACGATACATTACTGCGGGGTGGCATGGGGAAAGGGCGTCCCAAAAAGGGGGACGGTCTGCTACGTTCCGTCCGCTACCAAGTTTATCCACCCCGGAGGAACGGCAATTGGCCACGAGACGTGAATGAAAACGAAACCTTTCAGTTGGAGTGCGCACAGGGGTATCGTTGTACCTGGATCTGGGTTCGGCTTGTGGACCGAGCTGGCCCTGATGTGATCAGATGGACAATGAGGGGTGTTTGGTATGGACGAGAAGCGGTTACTCGCTTAGCAGGGGTGTGTGGGAGGTTCTCTGGTAGGTGGCATATGCTTGCGAGATGTTTATTACATGGATGAAGAAGCTTCATGGTGCCTTACTAGGTTGTCCCTGGTGAAATAAGATCGGATTCTTGTGTGCCTCGGGTGCCCTCTCGACATGGTGAAATGCTTTTAGTGGCAACTACCCCCCTTCTCGGATCATGGTCTCCGCCACAACTAATTCTATTCATCTCCACTTACACTTACCAGGACCATGAATCAGTGGATCTATTACCATGGAGAGTGCAAATCGAGGTCTCATCGGGCCGCCATGCCTCATCCAGGATGTTCGAGTTCTGAGGAAGTGATGGCAGCTCTCGGCAAGAACATATAAGGCGAACCATGTCCCCAAGCCTCAAATCTTCAGGACAACAAGCTTTCTCCTCACTTTTCCAAAAATGAGAACTTCTTCTATACTCTTGAGCGGCCTGCTCGCTGCTGGAGCACAGGCTCAGCTTCCTGCATATGCTCAATGTGGAGGACCTAACTGGACTGGAACGACGACCTGTGTGTCTGGATACTACTGTCTGTATCAAAGCCAATGGTACTCTCAATGCGTGCCAGGAACAGCTAGCACAACCGCAAAGCCAACTACCACACTGGTGACAAGCACGAAGGCAGCAACGAGCTCAACAGCAGCTCCACCTGCCTCTAGCGGAACTGGAAAGTTCAAGTGGTTTGGCATCAATGAGTCTGGAGCTGAATTCGGGCAGGGGAGTTATCCCGGAGTTTGGGGAACTAATTTCATTTTCCCATCCAACACTGCACTGGATGTAAGCTCTTCATTTCACATTCCTATGTCACGAGTCAAGATTAACAGAGGCAGACACTCATAAGCGAGGGCTACAACATCTTCCGCGTCGCTTTCTCCATGGAGCGCTTGGCACCATCTGGGATTTCGGGAGCTCTTGGCTCAGCTTACCTCGCCAACTTGACGGCTACTGTTAATCACATCACGAGCAAAGGAGCGTATGCTATACTTGACCCGCATAATTTTGGGAGGTTCAATGGTGCTATTATCTCGGATGTTGCTTCGTTCAAGACGTTCTGGACGAATGTCGCTAACCAGTTTAAGGGGAACTCTAAAGTCGTAAGTTGAGACTGTAATTTTAATTGACTTGTACTTCTTATTTTTACATTTGTGTTACTTTTGAGTTTGTGCTGATGATGCACGTACGCACAGATCTTCGACACCAACAACGAATACCACGACATGGACCAAACCCTCGTCCTCAACCTCAACCAAGGCGCCATCGACGCCATCCGCGCCGCCGGCGCAACGTCGCAATACATCTTCGTGGAAGGCAACTCCTACAGCGGCGCCTGGACCTGGGCATCGGTCAACGACAACCTGAAAGCGCTGACCGACCCCCAGAACAAGATCGTCTACGAGATGCACCAGTACCTGGATAGCGACGGGTCGGGGACCAGCGCCACGTGCGTGTCGTCGACGATCGGCGCGGAGAGGATCGCGGCTGCGACGGCGTGGCTGAAGGCGAATGGGAAGCAGGGTATCATTGGGGAGTTTGCGGGGGGCGCGAATAGTCAGTGTATGAGTGCTGTGACGGGGATGCTGAATGTGTTGAAGGCGAATACGGATGTTTGGACGGGGGCTCTTTGGTGGGGTGGTGGCCCGTGGTGGGGGGACTATATTTTTGGGTATGAGCCGCCGAGTAGTGTTGGGTATAATTACTATGACTTGACATTGAAGCCTTATGCTCCTGGTGTTTGAATGTGGCTCTTGGTTAGGTGGGGCGGAGGGATTGGAGTGAGTGTGGTTGGACAATTGGAGGATTTTCGTGTAAATAGCTGGGAAGGAAAATGTACATACTGGATAGAAACGATCACTTACTCGTCGATTGTATTTTTGACTGTATTGAGATTTTCTGTTGCTCGCCCATCAGCAAGAGCTTGCCTTTCTCCTTTGACTTATTCGAACGGATCGGAGCTTGGATTTAGACGAGGGCGAGACAAAGATCCTGCCAGGAGAGAATGCCTTCTTTCAAGCTGCCGCCGAACAACGGCACTGCCCAGTATATGGTATACTTACCTTTATTCAATTGAGGCAGTTGTGATTGAATATGAACAATGTATACCTACAATGACTTTATCTGGTTCCAAGTCTCTCCCTGACCCGGTGCGAAACAGATAGCTATCACTGATCTGTGATATAACACTGAGAGAACAATCTTCGGAAGAGGATCGTTTTCGAAAAACAACAAGTGACTTCACAGAACAGTTTCTGAACTTACGCAAACAATCTCTCTCAACACCGATAAATTCTCCCCCAATATCCCCATCTCTCATTTTTATTTCCCCATCAACTTCAACTCGAAGTCCCTCAAACCCCACACCCCAAACCCAAACCCCAAACCTCTTCAACCAACCAAAACTCTCAAACCCACAAATCCCAATCAATCAAAATGGTTCTCTGCTGGAAATGCGGCCGCGAGTTCACCAGCACCGAGCTGGTCTCGCACTTCAATTCTGCCCACCCGGAGGTAGCAGAAACCCAGAAGGTCACCTGCACCGTCAAGGTGGGTGGCAAGATCTGCGGAAAGAAGTGCGCTAATGTTCCGGATTGGAAGTTCCATCTGGAGGCGGCGCATGGCATTAGATAGATGATCGGCGAGTTTGCTGTTCATGGTCTCTGCTAACTCTGCTAATAGGCACGAGTTTTGCTGCTTTTCGTTGATTGTTTTCCTTTGTCTGTCATTCATACCAGGTAAGCGTTCAAGCTCCTTCCCCCAACCCCGATTCCTTAAATAGGTAACCAAACCCCCCAAAAAGAATAAAAAAATACTTGCGATTTCAGAAAATTGATTCCTCCAAGCCTAATCCTTGGAATCTAACGTACTTGATGAACAATATTATATTTGTCTTAATGAAATTATGAAGGTCCGTGAGAGTGATACATAAATTGATGATGGTTTAACATCTATTTCGACATGCCGACACCTACCCTTTAATAATAGCACAAAAAGTCTCTTGACTCATATACATGCTTTCGGGCATCGCTAACTTATACTTTACTTTATATAAAAATGAATTTTAAAAAGGAAACTACAAACGATTGCATTACTAGGTAATATTACTTCCTTAACGTCCATCCCTGCGTAGCGGAAAACCCTACGTGCCGGAAAATCTAACCGGTACAATAACTTCAAGTATTATAAAATCTATGCACACCGCAATATCTCTTATTTTTTTGTAGGTTATATTCCGTGGCCACTCCCGAACATCCTAAATGCCTCCAGCAAGAAAAATTCCTTTCGCGTCGTCGCCCTATGCCTAATTTACAAAGAGTCTCCTTTTATAGAGTTATAGACTTCCTTTACTACAGCTGCACCACTGGGCTCATATCACCTCTTTAAACTCATAAAAGGATCTTCGCCTAGTTCTCTGGCCTTCCCACAAAACGGGAGATCATAATAACCTTGTGGCGGCTGTGGCGTGCAAAATTATACAAGATTGCGTTGCGAGTCGGTACCTCCGTACTCCGTAAGCTCACTTATGTCATCACTGGACCGAAAGTGGTGCTTACTGTT
Source organism: Cadophora sp. MPI-SDFR-AT-0126 (assembly GCA_020747065.1). Lineage (NCBI taxonomy): Eukaryota > Fungi > Ascomycota > Leotiomycetes > Helotiales > Ploettnerulaceae > Cadophora > Cadophora sp. MPI-SDFR-AT-0126. The sequence continues at coordinate 286,556 of JAGMVK010000006.1, forward strand.
GCTTATGGAAATCTCGCTTACTAATCCTACCAGCTAAGCATAAATCGGTTAGTAAACAAAGATTTGATGAACCATGAACACGGCGAAAAATTCAAGAGTTCGACCTTAATTATGCGAACTTTTCATGAATAGAGACCTCTTTTACTTCATGAATCGTGAATCTTACACACGTGTTCATGTGCTTTAAATAGTATCCCTAGTTCTACGGCATCAGTGCTTCTCCGAATCCGAGCGAAATGCTAATTGACACCATTGATGCATCAACTCGAGGGCTACACCATCTTCGAAATGTACAAGCGGTCTTCTGGTAGATGAAATTTCTCAGACAAAGGGTAGGGATACTCAAGGTCAAGACGATGCGTCATCAAAGCTCCACAGTTGATTCTCTTGAGATTTGCGAAGCATATATTTGACAGGAGCTCGCTACAAGTATCTGAAACGCTTCTTCGTATTCACTATATTCATTGTTAATAGTCGTTGGAGATCGGTATGGTCTGCACAATGCTAGGAAGCCCCAGAGCTAATCCCCATATTCTCCTAGCATCTATCCAACACGAAAGAGAAGTGCTTCACTGTCGTCTTCGCGATACCATGGTTGAGCACTTTCATGGTTAGAGTTTTCCGTGCTAATTCCTGCTTTCTCGTGATGTCGATCGAGAATCATTCTGCTATATTAGCAACCAAGCCAGTTGGCGAAATCAAGAAGATCAGGTTCCCAGAACCAGATACCTATAATCCTGCACGTCGCTGCTGTAATGCCCTGGGACGTGGTCTTACCACAGCTCGTTATTACGTCAGGAGAACGCGCTGTAACCGGCCAAATTGATTCAAGTCAAGATACACAATTACGGTAAGGTGCAGCCTAGAGTAAAGGCAATATTGGGAGGAATTTGATACAGCTTTGCTCTATAGGAATAGGATGGTCTTGGCTGGTCGGGAAACTGATGCCGCCACTAAACTCCTTCAACAGCGAGAATCAGAGCTCCAATTGACATGTGACAGAACTAATATTAAGCAGCCATAGCTTGTTCGCTGAGCATCGCTTGCATGCTTTGTTGTGGTTGGCAGCTGTGTGCGGCCTCGCCAGTGATCTCTCTTATTGTCCTCCAGGCCACGCTGGACCATTTCCACTAAGGAAACTCGACGCGATCTAGTTATTTCGGCTCAACAATAGTATGAAATTTGCAGGAGGCATTTGGAGCAAAGCTGTGGTTTTTGTCGAGCAAACTGTGGTTCTCTTTGTGGTCTCGGCTCCTCCGCAGCGCACGTCGTCTCCGTAGCCCGAAGTCTATCGGAGGTGCGGGAAATACTGCGACCAGTTCGTACTTTCGAAGACTGAGCTTGGTAGATGCGGAATGCTAATAAAGCACTCCACGAAAAGGTAGATTCGGGCAAAAATGTACAGTATAACTGTACCAGCGACACTGACGCATAATGGTATTTCAACAGCCCATCCCACAATCTCTCTGAGAAGTTCACCTTCGGACGTCTTCCTGCTTGGAGAAATTTTGCCAAAGCCCTGGAATAAGCCAGTTTGTAGAAATGAGACCGTGCCAGATATAGCTAAGGTAACGCCCGAAATGCGCCACATAATAATCTGTGAGGCAGTGGAAACTGGTGGATTCCATGCAAGCAGATGAATTCCGCCATATACGAGGCCAGCGACGCTAAAAGTAACGTAAATCGGTTTGTTTCTTTCCCATACGTTGCCAAACCGAAAACTTTTGCAGTTTTTGCTGGAATCGGGCCAATTTCCCACCCTCGACACGACAAATGCAAGTACATCTGTATTCTTGTAATCCTTGGCGGCTTCCATAGCAGGATATAGCTCGTAGCAGTTCTTTGCAAGCCGTAGACGTAGCTGATCCTCTAATGTAAGTCGCAAGAAGAGGCGTCGATGGGATCCACCACTATCTTCGTCGACTGTATTAAAGCTGCTGGCCTCCCTTACCCGTACCTGCTTTCGAGAACGAGCGGAAGGACTGGAATAGTCAAACACTGCAAATTCGAACCCTAGCACAATTTGTCCGTCGTAAACCCGAATGTGTCGCTTGGTCGTGTGAATTATCAGCCCATCGCCTGCATTAGTACCATTGTTGGCCGAGTCCTCCTCTAGCTCCGGGACGGGTGTATTGTCAGGCGGAGGACGGAAGAGAAAATAAGGTCCCGTACGAGGCCTAACGTAGTGGATACGAATTCCACAATTTTTCACGCTGGTGACAAATCTCTGACCAATATAACTCTTCGTGCACATTCCAGCACATACAACCGCCACATGCTCTCCCTCGATAATAGACGGCTCCTCAACGTCGAATGGTTTGCTCCACCAGAAAGAGTATGCCATGAGAGCACAGATGGCATGGGCAAATGTGTTCAACTCCAATAGGCTAACCGCCAAGCCACCGGCAAGGCGTGAGATAAACTGAGCCACGAACCAGAAGGCTTGTAAGCAGACGATAGTCTTTGCAAGATTGTTTGCTTTGCTCCGGTCTTTGATTTGCGAAATGGAAACGTTGGGCAATAAGTGTGGCGTGACGGTTGCCAGATGCAGAACTCCGAGACTGGTCAAAGTAACTCGCTTTCGTCCATCTGGAAGAAAATCTTGCTTCATAGTATCGCTGTCAAATGCAAAGCCTCCCATCGTGGCATAGAAGCTATGTGTCATGGTCCACGGATGTCGCTTGGGATTGGCGGGCGTCTTCGGGTTAAGTTCTAGGTCCACAGCAGGTTTGGCTTTTCTCCGGATTCCAATTCTCTGCAGAAACGGCTGTGGGGATTCCTCTCCGAGAACATCTTTGATCTTCTGGTATAGAGCGCTAGCTTCCCTGTACTGCTCAAAAGCATTCCACGCTACCAACTCTGGGGCGAACAAGCCGAGTACCAGCCACCACACCTTCCGCCACGTTTGCATCTTGGTTCTATTGTGTTCAGGAAGGTTGAGATGGACCGCTGTCCAGACGCACAAAGCCATCGTAATTAAACATGATGAGACGAGACCGTAAGTTCCGCGACCGTCGGGATCTGGATGCCATGTAGCGTTCTTGCTGGCAACGCCGAAGTGTAGCCCTCCGCCCATAGCTGGGAGCGATAGTAATCTCGATCTATGTTTTTATTAGCAGAATGTTGAATAGTTTCAAGGAGCGAGCTGGCCCTGTCTTTTACGCTTTTGGAAGCCTCGATCGCTCGTGTCTTCTTGCTTGTTATGTGCCAAGAGCTTCGACTAGCCAGGGATAGCCGCCCTCCCAAATTATGATATTCAATAATATAAATCGAAAGGCAAATGCTTTGCTTCAAGACGGGTTTTTTCAGATAAAGTGGGAAAGATGTTGGAGGGGCAGGGGGTTTTCACCTCTGGTGGCTGTTTGGGAAGGCTGCTCAGCCACCACATACAGCTCATCAACTGCAAAGCAGCAGCAACACAGCCTCTCAATCTGCCTCACTAAATTAGAAAACAGAACCTATACAATAGTTAGCTGCGATTAATGCTGGTCTAAGACAAGGAAGCCTTACTTAATCAAACACAGCTCCCTCTCGACGAATGGTCGTGGCCTGTCTTAGCTGAGGCTCTGAGCATGGGAAGCTCTGTAACGACAGAGATATTTGGAGTAGTTGCAGGTAGGTCGAAATTGACTAAACAAGTATACAATGTGCCGAGCTCGATCGTAAGATGGACCTCGTTGAGTCGAGGATTGTTAGAATGCTTTAGTGTACGCCAAAGACGCACATCTAGGTAGAGAGACAGAGAAAAAGCCATGCTAGTACCGGACCTCTCGACGATGCTATACCTCAGTCGATAGCATTTTCTGCGGGTGTGGCCGGAGAGATGTCAGTTGGGGGAAGCCGGTGAACCTTTCCACCCAGGAACAACGAGACATCGACGACGGGTCGCAGCTTATCTGCAAACGTAGATTCCACGGTGGAGAAATCTGTAATATGGTCTTTAACAGTTTGCAAGCTCTGGAACGTCATGAGGATCAGGTTCATCGCACGAATCCTCGATCGGGAAGTTTCTGAACGGCGAAGAGACTCTTAGTCCGAGTGAGGGTTTGGCAGGTTGTGCTAGGGGTGCCTTTGGGAGATGAGAATCGTTGCGTTAGTAACTGTACCTAGAATAACGATCGAGAACTTCCATTTCTTTGGCTTCTGCTGAAGTAATGCTCATATTGACATTTGGTGAGATCTTCACATAAGTTACACAATTTAGTGACACGGATTTCGTCGCATTGTTATCACCAAATTTATTCTTGGACAGTAAGTATCGGATATATAAGCCAGTCTGTCTATTGTACTCATGACTAAAAAATTCATGGGGTCCCCACGAGTCATCGTCCAGCATATACGCTCCCTTCAACAGGCGGCTGTGCATATCCTTGCCTCCAAACCTCATCAGATACAATAGAACAATGCCCAACTCCAGTCACCACTCCTCCATCAGCACCCCATCGAAATTTACCATACATCCATTCTTCGTTCATTGGCAGTGGATGACAAGCAGCGCTGATCGCGGCACTGCAAGTCGACACCACAGGTGGCGATCCCGCAGGGAATCTCCTGAAGTAGAAGATAATGGCCACTAGTAAAAGTACCACAGCGACTATAATCGAGAAAATGATGGCAATAGGCGAGTATCCACAATTTGATAGGTGTGCATATCGAGTTTCACTCTCATCCTGACTGGCACTGTCCGGCACCGGTGTCCCGTCTTTATTGAAAATATTGATCTGAACAACGAAAATAGATTGCGACAGAAGCCAATGCAAGAGCGTTTGCAAGGTGAGAAACGCAGCACCCCATCCCAGTGGGGCACCGAGGATCCAGGTTCCTCTCTGCTTGCCGACGGGGCTGCTGACCATCAGCGTCTGCGGACAGAATGCGGAAGTGGACCAGTCCGCGGCGAGGAAGAGTGACGACATTATGCTCATGAAGACGAAGGATACCAGTGCTAGTATGACTTGAGGGAGATTGGCGATGATGGCCGTGGAGTCCGCGTTCCCTCCGCCGCCGTAGATGACCATTGTGTTTTGCGAGACTCTGCCGAAACCTAGTTTCCAGAGGCTGCGCAATTCGACGCTGACACCTCGCTTTTTGATGTGATGGAAGCCCCAGATTCCGAAGATGAGGAAGAGGCTGAATGAGAAAATCATGCTGAGTGGGTTAGACTAATCCCAAGATCATATTGGATCAGAAGAGCACTTACAGGAGGAAGAATAAGACCCAGCGCTTCTTGCTGACCGCAGTACCCCAGAACTGTCTTCGCTTGCTGAAAGGCCTAGCGAATCCTTTTGATTTCCAAAAGCTCGCCATATTCCTCTTGTCTGCCAGACACATCATCGTCGTTGTCGGATCCTGATATTTGAGAAACGAAGACACCGCGTCGCCGACCGAGATCAAGATCTCTTCGGCATCGTGTCGAAACAGGATCCAGAGCATGGCAATTACTTTCACGACATTGAAAGCTATCATTACATACATGATGGTCTCGCTGAACTGTACAGAGCAGACTGAGTCGACTTGCTCGCTGAGACAGTATTGAATGGGAAAGTCAAAAACTTCCCACGTCGATGCTGAGGCCGCGTACTCATCTGGATTGCAGGAGTCACCACCACCGTCGTTCTTGGTCTTGGAGCAGATCCACCAGTTATTGGTCATTTCGGCAGTCATATCTGCATCACCATACATGAGAACCGAGTTCCCATCACTTGGAATGTTGGAAACTAAAATGACGTTGCGTCTTGACGATACGAAGGCATCCGAGTACGCTTGGATGCATTCCTTGTTTTCGAGGCGTTCCCATGATGGCGCCGACTTTTGCATATCTGTGAAGTAATCGACCATTATCTCAAGACGTTTGGTAGCTAGGGCGACGTCGAAAGGGCTCACATATGCCCCATCAGGAGGGCTGGCTGAGAAAGTGGGAACCAGACCTGTGCTGGGGTCGCCCATGTATCGAGGCTGCCAGTCTCCAGTGAGGTTGAATGGAGCTCCGGTCAGGAAGTCCTCGGTCACGACCGTATAGTAGTATTCATTGGCTGAGAGCGTGCTGAAGACCAAAGAGTTATATCTGTGGGTCATTAGCTGTGTTAACTTTTTTAGAGGTAGGTCCCGGGCCCACAAGAGATGAAAAGGGATGGAAGTGCACGCCAGAATGAGGACGACCAAGCTCTTCCGTCCAGCGATTCCTCTCAGATTTGACCAGCTGAAACTACCAACATGAAGCCATCGATAGCGCTGATGCGATTTATCGACTTCTTCTCTTGATGGACAACAGAACGTCGCCATGAAAGTATTGCTTCCGGTCAGGAGCAGAGTTGATAGGATATTGATGAAGAAATGAAGCCAGGTGTTGGTGCTCTTTACCGCATCACAAGTGCTCTTACTGATCGTTCCAAAACCATCTCTGATTCCATATTTGGCTTTGGCGTATATCAACCATGATATATTGATAATGAGAACAACACAAGCAACTGTCACGAAGGCTCTGAGTGTGCGGCCGATGCCTCCGAACCATTTTTGGCGGAAAGTCTGGCGGCGGTACAGTGGGACTCCGCCGTCATCGCTGGGAACTTCAGCGTAAAGGGTGGTCGACGAATCTTCTTTAGGAATGTTCTTGTATGCTTGAGGTCGAGGCTGGAGAGGAATTGGTGGCTGAGAATGCCAAGCAGACATGTCTCGGATGGGAAAGATATCGATCTATTTACACAGTCTCCCGTATACGCGAAATTGTAAACAGTTCAACATAGAGAAATGCACTGAAATGAGAGGACCCCCGTGATCTTTCAAGCGATTGTTGAAGCTTTTCGAGACAAATACGGACGGTTCTTTTGTGATCAGCCCGCCAGCTGGATGTGGGGCTCCTCTCAGCCGCACGCTCCACAACCAAGAACTTGATTGGGTGACTTGACTTTGCCAAGGTAAATCTCCAGCCACGTGCTGCACAGAAAGGAAATGTGGTTATCTTGTCTCACTGGAGCTTGGCAGATTTCCTATTTTCGATGTTTGTGTAGACCGAGTTCTGTTCTCTTTCTCAACGAAAGCGTGATGTTATTGACTTAGTGTCGAGGTGGCATTGAAGGGCGGAATTATGCCTGCCCCGGTTTTGGAAGTGCATTTGACCAATGGAAACATTTCAGTTCATGGAAGAAATACGAAACTCTTGAGTTTGTGGGACGACTGGAGAACTTGATGGCTCTTACAGTCTCTGTACTGTCTCGGACGCATACATATTGCAAGCTGTTCCCTAAAATATACGAAAGAAAAGTCTTCCAATCCATCTCGGCGTTACCAGCAATGGACTAGGGAGTAAGCTTGTGTATGCTATCGTTCATCTTTCGTTCACTACAAACGTGCATGATCTCAACAGTTGCTTCGCAATAATGCTTCTCAAGACCCCTCTTGAGCTCATATTCTCTCACATTTTCTAGCTTTTAGATCTAACGTACACCGTCTTGTGGTTGTCTTTTGAACCTTTTCAAGTACTTTTTGTCTTTGTAATCTTCCCTCAAGTCTTCTCTCCCGTCTTTTGCTTATAATCTCGGTTAGAATTGAAATCAATTCAAAAGCCGTCAAATCAAAACGCTAAAAGCTCCTTCTTCCATAAGAACCTCGCACACCCCTCTAGTATGAACCACTTCATCCCTAGGGCAAAGTCAAACCAGCTTTCTTAATCCAATTGTTCTGTAGTGGCTACTCCTCGATCGAGTCTTCTAGGTGAAAATTGATGCAAGAGTTACCCCCGTGGAGAAAGAAGATGCCTGTCATGAGTTCGCAACAGACTTTTAATCTTTATGATTTTCAATGTATGAAGCACAAAGACTTGGCTAACAGGAAGACCTTCCGCAGCCAAAAGCATCAGGAAGAATGTTCAGAAAGTGTCTAAAGTCTGAAGATTGACCATAAACGTGTCATAGCATCTCCCTTGAATAAGCTTGTTTGGTTGACAAGACAATCGCAGGCGTGCCAAATAAAACAATATCCTCGCCAAACCTCGGTACCCCTTTTCGGCCCCCAACAACACGTCTCCGGATATAGCTAGCCGACTTCCACTTCCGGCGTCAATGCCCCACGATTAAAAACGTTGCAGCCAAGCATTGGCCACTGCAGAATAGCTTGCATGCATACGGAGGCTTTCTATAAAGCTTATTATTAAGATTTCGCGGCGAGCGCGTCTCTGCAGCAGGTTTTGCGAGGTTTTGGATTCGCTGTGTGAGAGAGCTGATTTACCACCTCCTGCATTGCATCGGCCTATCAGATAATGGTGGGAATACATGCGCTGCTTCCAGTCGTCAAATTTAAATTATCCTGGGGATTGAGGCCGCATTGTGGCTTGTGCTTGACTCGTCCGTACACACAGACGGACCAGGGGGCAGGCAGTTTCACAAAGGTTATCAGGGGGCTGTCAGCTCTAATTCTTATTGGGAGCATCTTCCCCTCCTTTATCAATCCCATCTACGGACTCGAGGAACTGGACGGACACCAGTTTTTCACGATGGAATTATCGCCTCTCCACGCCCCGACGGAAAAGCGTCCTCTCTCTGAATCAACTCAAGGATGGCTGCATCCGACGCATCCTCTGATGGGCACACAAGGCCGTGTCCGGATACGCTCGCATTTCACGATCAGCGATTGGCTTTTGATGGGAGGACTGCTTCAATCGATTATCGTTCTGCTACTGCCGATCCGTACGGCGTATGCGCTTCTACCGACATTTGGACTTGCGATTTTCAAAGTCACGAGATTGATTTTGAAGATTTATGGCGTGGTTGAGAATCCGTTGATGAAAGATGTTAATCATGGGAGATTATGCGCTGTGTTTCCGCCGGCTGAGATGGGGGAGAAGGGGATGGTTAGGCCGGTAGGCGAGAGTGTTGGGGGAGAAGAGATGTGTGTTTTCTTGCTGTCGAATCGCTGCAATCAGTACGTTTCTCGTCCCATTTTCTCCCAGCAGATATCCCGCTGACTATCTATCACAGCCCTCTCGGATTATTCCACTCCAAATTCCGTGAGATGGGAATGTACGCCAAAGAGATGTACAAAGAGCTCGAGATGAACCCCGTCGAGAACGGCTTTCTCGGCTACTCAGACTACAGCTCCAACAACGCCAACACGCAACCGCACTCGCTCTCCATCATGTACTTCAAGTCCATCGACCACGTGCACAGATGGGCGCACGGCAGTTCCGCCCATCGCGCTGCGTGGGAGTGGTGGGATGCTGAGCAGAAGGCTGGACGGGTTGACCATTTGACTATCGCGCATGAGATTTATGGCGTGGAGAAGGGGAAGTGGGAGAATATCTATGTGAATGCGAAGCCGTATGATTTTGCGGCGACGAGTCATGCGATTACGGATGCTGGGGGGAGGAGGTTGTGGATGTGTCCGGCGATGGATGCGAGTAAGAGTTTTAGGACGTCAGCGCAGAGGTTGGGGAATGTGAGGGGGTGATCAGAGGATTTGGGGAGAAAGCCAAAGAGGTGGTATATATGGATTGGGCCGATGTACATGGATGGGGATGTGGAGCTCAAATTGACTCTCCAGATTGGGTAAATATGCGGATGCGTCTTCTCGGGACGACGAGGGTTTTCGTTTTCTTTTTTTATATATTTTGGACACCATGTCATGTATCAATTCTTCAAGAAAGTAATATACCCCATCAGCAAAATACCATAAGGGGGGGTACCTGCGTCTAAGCTCCCGCTTTCCCACAAGTCCATCTCCTTCAAGTAGGGTCTGACATCAATATCACTAAAGAGCCCGCCTGAGAGCGGGTCCATAATCCTACCTGCTTCATTCCATTGCAATACCAGGTCAAAAAGGATGATCACGAAAGAAGCGCTTTCAGCCAAGCTGGAAGTCTGCTGAATAAGCCAATCCCCATCCTCGAACCTTCGATCGCCCATGCCCCGCTCTGCTCTAGCAGAGCAGGACAGACCGCGAAGTATATCCTCATTTTCACCCAGAACTCTTATCCATACTTCAATCCTACCTACGTCGTCCCCTCTTCTCGCAGCCATGAACCCTCTCCCACCCAACCAAAACCCACCCCCACCCACACCTACCATCTCCCCCGCAACACCATCCGACCTCCCCGCTCTGGCCCACCTAGTAATGACATCCCACATGCCCGAAGCAATCCTCGCTTTCCTCTTCAAATCATGGCCGCGTACAGACAAGATCCTGCCACACTATACTCCTCGCGTGTCTGCGAAATTGGAAGAGAAGGTTTCGACTTGGTATAAATTGACGCTAGACCGTGATCATGAAAATGACCATATGCAAGAGATTGTTGGAGTTGTATGTATGAGTTATCAGAATGGGAGGGATAAGTCGTTGGGTGTTATAGGTGGGGAGATTGAGGTTGGGAATAGGGAAGGGGGAGGGGAAGGGGGTGGTGATTTTGATGGCGTGTTTGCGAGGGAGGCGTTGGATGGATTGGCGAGTGTGGATGCGGTGATGGAGGGGAAGGAACATTATAGTACGTCCTTCAACCCTTTCTCTCCCTCCTTTACAATTCCAGCATCACTTCATACACTTTTGACTATTCAAATTAATTATTAATAGTGGTATCGTCCCTAGCAGTTCATCCCGACTGCCAACGGCGAGGGTATGGAACGAAACTCATGCTGCACTGTCATGAGCTAGCGAGTGAGAGAGGACTGCCGATCTATCTTACCTCATTCCCGGGGGCGCACAAATTTTATTTAGGTTTGGGGTATAGGGATATGAAGTATTTTGATGTGGATTTGAGTCAGTGGGGGATGGCAAATAGAGGGTTTGGCGTTTATCGAAGTTATGGGATGGTCTGGGAGGCTGAGGGGAAGAAAATGATGGAGGAGCTGTGTTGATGTAGGAGCTTGATAAATAGATGAGGGATCGTCTGATCTCCGGGTCATCGAAGCATTTTGAACATCCAATGAGATATTTTAACAACATTTAATTCCTTCTCATCATGGTCCCGGCTACCTCTTCTGGCCTACTTCTACTCAATCCATGTCCTTCATGCGATCGGTTCAAATGAGAACTCATTGCTTCGATCGACTTCTTAATACACACATAAAAATAGCCGTAGTGAAGTCCTTCATCTGTTTTGAACTTGGGGACGCTAAATAACAGTCCATTCGAATTTCGCGATCGAGAATTGCATCCACTTTATCTCGCAAGGTTCCGTCTTGGGATATTTACAAAGCAGAAGGTTTCAATAAATGGCAGTACCCCGCTACCCCGCACTTGACGCCTCAATTTGAACCTTTGTCAGCTCACAGAACCTTACCAAAGTATTCCCGGCTATTAAGACTGATAGCTAGCTTCCCTGATATGATTTATGATTCCTGTAATATCTTCTCATTTCAAAGGGGTTGCAAAAGCTGGAACGTTCAATCGTCTTCAGGATATGGAGTCACGATTCTACTTGCCTCTCATACCACGGAATGAGCTCAGATGAGCGAAGAACCCAAGATTCCGGTGCAATAAAGTCTGTCAGCAAGATCAAAGGATGCACTCTTTGTCATTCTGCATGGCTCTTGGCCTGGATAAGTAATATCTTATGCAGCAAAGCCATAGATTCTTGGCCAGTCCTGCCTCGCCAAGGGATCTACTTTGTCGGCCGACAATTTTCGGACTTGAGATGGGAGATAAGCAAGACATTCCAAATTCCGAGAGCGATGATTCTCCACGACGGGTCATTGGAGCGATACAAGTAAATCTATTGGACAGTGCAACTGACGTATGAAGCTTGTCACACTGATACACAGTCCTAACTGCCTGTTTAAAATGCAGGCTCTCTTCGGATTGGCTCGAGTCCCAAAGATTTGGGATCTATATTCTGGCCGCAAAGTTGGACGCAGCCAAGGCTTCACTGCATGACCTCCACTGCCAGTGACTGGCCGAGACTTTCAGGGGCTAAGCTGAGATCACAGTTTCGGGTTCGGGTTCAGTCACAGTTAAGCCTATATATACTGGCAACGGGCATTGTTCAGACAGCGTCTCATTTCTCACTTCTCGAGAACAATTGATTTACCCAAGCACAGTTAAAATATCGAGACCAGCTCCAGAGCTGTCAACCATCCAGGAAAACGATTACAAATTCTCTCTACAGCCACCACCATGGCCCCTTCTGCAGACTCGCCTTCTGTACCGAGCAATTCGGACTTCGGCCTCACCTCCTTCTCAAATGTCATCAATGGCAAACTCTCCTCAACATCCAAAACAACACACGCCATCAATCCAGCAACAAAGAAACCAAACTGGGAGGTCCCCATTTCTACACCCCAGGATGTCGACGAAGCAGTCGCGGCGGCGAGAACAGCCTTCAAGACCTGGTCGAAGACGACGATTGCTGAGCGCAGAGCTGCGTTAGAAGGCTGGTCAGCTGAGATTGCGAAACATGTTGCTGAGTTTGCGAAGTTGCTGGTCATTGAGCAGGGAAAGCCAGTGGGTTCCCCCTATCGATTGATGATTGATTGGAGTTTGACGAGAATAACTAGCTTCAATGGGCGATGTATGAGGCCGACGTAACATCGAAACAAATCGTCAACACGTCCAAACTCGAAGTCCCTGAAGAGATCACTGAGGATACCGAAGAGCGCCAAGTCATCACCCGGTACACCCCTCTCGGCGTCGTAGTAGGTATTGTTCCGTGGAATTTCCCTATGAGTCTTGCTTGTGGGAAGATATCTCCTGCTGTCTTGACCGGGAATACGATTATTATCAAGCCCTCGTAAGCTACATCTCAGCAAGATTACTCCAGAACAACTCTAATCTGTGTCTATAGACCTTTCACCCCGTACACAGCAATCAAAGTCGTCGAGCTCGCTCAAAAATTCTTCCCGCCTGGAGTCGTCCAAGTCTTGACTGGAGACGATAGCTTGGGTCCACAACTCACGCTCCATGCCGGGGTCGATAAGATCACGTTCACTGGATCTACAGCGACGGGGAAGAGGATTATGGAGAGTGCGAGCAAGACTTTGAAGAGAGTGACTTTGGAACTGTGAGTTTATGATCCAGATCTACAGACAAGCCTGACATGTGAATAGTGGAGGAAATGACCCCGCGATCGTCTGCAAGTCGGTTGATATTCCAACCGTGGCACCCGCGATCGCAACATTGGCGTTCTTGAATTCGGGCCAAGTATGTCCATATCCTCAAAATTTCATTTCGCCGTACCATTCGGGCTAATACTTCACAGATCTGCCTAGCACTCAAGCGCATTTACATTCATTCCTCAATCTACCCCGCCTTCCGCGACGCCATGGTAGCATACACCAAAACGTTAAAAGTGGGCGAAGGTTTCGAAGACGGCGTCTTCCTCGGTCCGATTCAGAACAAAATGCAATATGATCGAGTGCAAGGTTTCTTCGACGATGTGGAGAAGAACGGTATGAGTGTAGCCGTGGGCGGAAAAGTGCCGGATTCGAAGGGGTACTTCATCAATCCTACCATTATCGATAATCCGGATGATGACTCGCGAATTGTGGTTGAGGAGCCATTCGGTATGCCATCCCTTCCTTCTGGCTTATCTAATTCCGATTCCGTTCCCAACCAAAAGCAAGTCTTAGAAATTCACACTAACGTGTCACAGGACCCATCCTCCCGATCCTCCCCTGGGCAGACGAAGACGACGTGATTGCTCGCGCAAACAACACTCAGATGGGGCTCGGTGCCTCCGTATGGTCGAACGATCTCGATGAAGCTGCTAGGATCGCGAAACAGCTAGAAGCTGGCAGTGTGTGGGTGAATGCACATATGGAGTGGATGCCATCTGCTGCTTTTGCTGGACATAAGCAGAGTGGCATTGGGGCTGAGAATGGAGTTGCGGGGCTGAAGGCGTACTGCAATGTTCAGGTGTTGTATTTGAAGAAGAGGGTGGGGAAGTGAAAGACCTGCCTTAGCGAAGTTGCGTTTCTACCCGCTTGAAGCACGACTGTGTCGGCTGCATGAGCAATATGTTTCGAAGCTTCAATCATTACTTTGTTACCGGAGAAAAGTAAGAAATGTGAGTAAATTTGCCACGGTGTGCTCTTGGATCGAACGAGGCGGACAGGTGTTGAGAAAGTGTATGCTGGACACTGTGAGAGCGAAGGAACTGCTGCTTCTGGTTGCAATAGCAGTACTTGCACGTTGAATGATCGGATATTAATAGGCCGAAACAAATAAACCCGTAAGCAATGCAGCTTGAGAGCGCCACATAGCAACTTGCCCGAGATATCCCTCCCGCTCGATCCTGACTTCTGAAAAGCACGTTGATGTAAAATGCTGTTTGTGATACCTCCTCGGGGTTAAGTCGCCCAAGGGGGTTAACAAAACTTGGCATGAAACACAATGACATGCACTGATTGGAGGACAGTCACACGAAAAACGAGAAGCGAGAGCGCTGCATGCGGGTCTTGTCATAGGTTGGTTCCTGAATCCTACAGATCTCTGATTTGTAAATCTCAGGATGAATCACTCTCGTGTGTATAACTATAAGGGCTGAAAGCTGATCCATCTCTTTGACTTATCCTCTAACTTTGAAAACTCTTATTCTTCGCAGTTAAGCAGCCTTCAGAAAATCTTGAACTACCCTGAATACAATTTAATTCCCGAGAAAGCATCCTCAGCAGTCAAAATGGTGGCTATAGCAGCTCTCTCCATCGCAGTCAACAAATCCATGTTAGCCTCCCTCGAGCCAATGCCAGCAAGGATCATCGCCAACGTATAATGCGTCTTAAAATGATCCAAAGAAATCGTAATCTTACTCCCCCAAATATTCAAACAAGCATCGAGAGCAATCTTCGCCGTCGCGCGCTCCGGCATCTGCACACCAAACGTGTATTGGTCGGACAGTTTGTTCTGCCAGAGTCCGAGAGAGACGTACAGGGCTGCGATGAGGAAGTCGGCTTTGAAGAGCTCGGCGAGCCATTCGTTGTCGGTGGTGGTGTTGGAGTATTCGTAGAAAGTTCGCTGCAGGATGATGAGCGAGTAGGAGCACTCGAGGGATGTGAAGTATGATTCCGGGTGGAGGGAGATGGAGTTTGGGGCGAGGGATTGCTCGCGGTGAAGGGCGAGGAGGAGGCGGCGGAAGAAGACTTCTGTGGCGGTGCGTTGGTGGTTGATCCATGGGCAGTTGGGGTTCTGCGTCGCAGCAGAGATGAACATGTTCTGGGAGTCTTTGAGGGTGGCTTTGACTTGGTTACTGAGCATCAGGATTATTTTTGCATCGATTGGCTGCTCGTTGGAGTTGATCAAACTATTGATTTTGATGGCGAGAGGCAGCGATTTCGCAAGAAGCTGTTGGTGAGAAGATTCTGTGACAGACTTGGTCAAGGGAGAGGTTGATGATAGGTCGGCCGAAATGGAGATATCATCGTCATCGAAGTTTCTAGGTATAGGACACGAAAAGTCAGGCGAGGCGAGAAGCATTGGCATGCCAGATTCCATGGTCATTTGGATATCCAGACAAACGAACGTCGTCCAAAGCCGCTTCCTCATCTCCATCTCCAAGACCGGCATATCTTCGAAGTGACTTGGATCCTGATGGAGACCGATGGACATCGCTAGTCGCTGAATCACGCCCATGAAGCTCCACAATCCGTCTGAGTCGTCAAATGCGACAATGTCTATGTGTTTCGCGATGGCCATCATACACATGGCTCTAAGAGTCACCAAGTTGGGTTTATACATGAATGACGTCTCGCTCAGATAAAACTCTGCGGCGTCGAGAAACCCATCCACCATCTCGATATCTTCGACTCGTTTGGCACGAGGACAGCCGAGAGCCAACATCATCATGAGTTGGGAAAGCCACGAAGGACAGACTTCGGCTGGGGCAGCCCAGAATGCTTCAAGCTCCTTCTTGAATGTTGGAATGTGTAAAAGTCGATGCGTCATCTCAAAAGTACTCAAATAATTATTGATGAAGGACTCGACCAGTGACCGATCTGGAAGGATTGACATGATGGACTCTGGAAGGTTGAAATTGCTATGTCTCCGATGAAGGAATGGAAAATTTCTGTTTCGCTTGGTTCGGCTCGAGTAGAACCGTTTGCATGCTTTAAGTCGTTTGGAAGTTTCTTGGAATGCTGGACTGCACCCGAAAATGAATGGTTCGAGTTCCTCAAACTGGTAAAGTTAGACCGCGAAATACAGACGAAAAACAATCCGTCTACTTGCTTTACCAGTAATAGAAGCCCAATGTGATGGACCCTTGAATTTGACGTGCTTATCCTTGTAACTCGCATACCCTATTGGATTCCCCCGCGGTCTGTCATTCTGGCTTTGGTGATTAGCTTGCCCCAGGTGTTGATCTGGAGGAAAATCCGATGATGGGATTGAACTTGTGCTTTCGAGAGCTGAAGGCTCATTGTGGACACTATCTTCTGTAGGGTTATTTGCCTGATGGTAGCCATTCGGCTTCAGGTTGTCGGTGCTCTGAGCTTTCGAGGCGCTTCGCCTGCGAGTTTGTCGATCTGATCCTAGACTATAGCTGCAATCGCGCTTATATCGGATGCAGCTATCACATGGTCTCTCACGGTTACATTTGATCTTCTGCTGGCGGCAAGGGATGCATGACAGTGGTTTCCGGTTCCTGGTTCGGATTGGAGGTTTGGACGAGACGGCTACAGGCACACCATTCTTGAAGGAGGACGGGGTCAGCGTGTCTATCTCCATTTGGAACGTTGTATCCGTCCTTTCGGATCCAAGTCTTTGAAATGTGGGCTCTCGTATGTCTCTGGATACTTTGATGTTAGAAAGAAAGTTGGTACGAGGGTGGGTTTACGAAGATTTGTGGCGACTCGGGTATAACGTGAGATCGGAGATAAGATGACTGTTCAAGTAAGCTGTGCCAAGGTTCCAAGACCTTATTAATCAACATTGCACTTCTGCGCTGTACATTGTGAGTATGATCTGACAGATAGAACTTCGAAATATTATTTTTCCTGTCTTGGAGAGCAAAAAGATATTTATAGTCGAGCAATGCTCACGAAAAACCTCGATGTTGAACCATGAACATGAGCAAGACTACTTGTAACTACCGTTCGATTAGGCTGATTAAGGAGCTCAAGACTAGAAGTTAAACCCCATGGTCGAAGAATTTGTTTCAAAGCTCCAAATCTCTCTTCTGAACTTCCATGCATATCACAACATCATAAACTCCCGGCTCCAAACTGCACCCCTCAGAAGATGCAAAGAAGAAATTCCACAAACGTGGAGCCACTACCAATGTCCCCTTGCTACAACAACTGCTCTCTCCTGAGTATCTAGCAACCAGTGGGCACAGTATAGCTCTCGACGCGGTTGCTTCCAGTACCTTGGGCAGCAGCAGATCCAAGACCACGCTTAGCGAACCCCCTCCAGAGGAGACACCTGTTTGCTCCTCCCGTCAGAGCGGTATCTGCATCAATAATGGCATTACGTGCTGTGATGAATGTTGGGCTGCAAGGTTGGCTGCATGGTGTTAGACTCTGCATTGACGGAAGAAAGCTTCTAAATTTTGGTAATGCAAGGCGAGGGAGGGTGACGGAGTACTCACAGCTTCATTCCATCAACCACAAGCTTCATGGCCAAGAATCGTCCATCAGTCGGGACACCACCCGAGAAAGTTGGCTTCCTCGCAGCAGTAATACCATATTGATCAACCAAGTTCCAG
Organism: Cadophora sp. MPI-SDFR-AT-0126; assembly: GCA_020747065.1. NCBI lineage: Eukaryota > Fungi > Ascomycota > Leotiomycetes > Helotiales > Ploettnerulaceae > Cadophora > Cadophora sp. MPI-SDFR-AT-0126. The sequence continues at coordinate 304,173 of JAGMVK010000006.1, forward strand.
AAAACCTCATACAAGATAGTTGCCCAAACCGTGCCAATTGCGTGTACAGCGGTCATGCCGTTTATACTCTTGTACGTGTACGGGTTCGTCGTCAAGCTAGTGGAGTACAGATAGTTGCGAATGCCAGCGGGGTTGTTATAAACCCAGTCGCCCATGGGATAGTTCTTGGCGCGAGTGTCAGCTGTCTTGACGTGGATGGCGATGGCCATGAAGTCGGACCATCCTTCGCCCATACCGCCTGCTTCTGTGGTGCCGAGACAGGCCGAATTAGCTGGACCGCCAGTGAGGCGGTTGGAGAGACCGTGGGTGTATTCGTGGATGACGACACCAGCATCAAAGGAGCAGTCGCGATTTGGAGTGGAGTAGGTCCAGATGTACACTGATAGACATTAGCTCTGTTCAAAGCAGCCCTGAAATTTTACGACTGAAGATATACTCACTGCGCATACGTCCTGGGGATCCATCAGCAGGTGTGGCGAAGTTAGCATTATTGGTGCCAGATGCGTCTTGAGCATTGAGAATGACGGCATCGGCTCCACGTCCGCCTTGACCATTGTTATTGGTCTCGAAATTACCAGCTACTTCATTGAAGCCAAGAACGTAGAGGAGATCATGGCTGCGGGAACACGATTAGCGTCGTCGGGTCAATAGGCAAGCGAAAGCGCTGTTACAGGAAGCGAGAACTTAATACTTACTACATATTTGCGGTGTAGAAGAGCTGGGCGACAGATGCGTTAGCATAGGTCTTCGGGTCCGTGTTGGTTAAATCGAGTCCATAGTTGAAGTTTGCACCTGCACCGGCATCCGGTCTGTAGTCGTTGAGGTAGGCACTGTCTCCTTCCCAATTTGCCTGGGCGATACCATCTGAGTCTCTATCAGTAAAGACATTCAAAAAAAAAAAACATTTGGCATCATATATGTGATATGTCTAAAAACTGGTTGTAACAGTGAAAACTTACTATTGCCACGGGTGACGGTGTATGATGTTGTTCCATCACTTTGGAATCCAAATTCAGATGCAACGGCATCTTGGGGGTTGGTCTCAACGGAACGGCTTCCTTTGGTAGGGTCATTGATTGTCCAGGGACTGAATCTGATTAGCGAAGCCCATCAGCAAAGTTCTGATTACTTACTAGACAGTGTAGGAAGCATCCGAGACGTAATCAACAACACCAAGAACCTTACTTCCAGTAACGGCATCAACATAGGAAAGCAGCCAGTTGTCGTTGATATCAGTCTCAACTCTCCAGGTGAGCGTGAGTGTTGAGTCAGCATTCTGGAAATACACGAGCTTTGCCTTTGGCTCGGATAAAGTGCCGGTAGAGCCTTCAATGACATAGTGCTCAATAGCTTCTTCAGGGACAGCAACAGCATCGGAAGCAGAAATTGGAAGGACAAGTGTGCTGGTCACACTTTGGAGAGCAGAAACTGCATCGATCTGGTCACGCTTCTCAAGAGGACTCTCTGCAGGAATCGCTCCTGTGTAGAAGGAGTTTCCGTAGGAGAAAACAGTTCCATCTGCCGCAACCTGTAGCTTGTCATTAAACAGGCTCATTCCGGGGAAGGAAAGACTTACGTTGACATTGAAGTCCGCGTTGTCAATATCGAGGCCATGTGCGGTTTGCTTGAAGTTGACATGGGCAATGCCATTGTCGCTCACATAGTAGTCATCCACTACGCGAAACTCTGCACCAGGTACAACGCTTGCTACCAAGGCAGTGGCAGTGTCGACATAGTCAGCTCTTCGCACCAGCGTCGTGATCTCAGATTCCGCTGTGGCAGTAGCATTAACGTAAGTACTCTCAGTTGTGATCCGGAACTTGTTTAAGTCGATGACTCTTGGTGTGAGTCCTCGTCTTGAGGTAGATGGCGAAGAAGGGTGACCGAGAACATTGGCAGCCAAGAGAGCGACAGCTCCAGCTTGAGAAAGGAAGCGCATCTTGAAGGTGGAGGATGAAGTGGGGAATCAAGGACCGAAGAGATATTTGCACGTCTGCTTGACGAAAATCTGAGATGAATACTTATTGACCATTATATACACTTCCATTTCGTCCCCAGACAGTGTTGAGAAAATGGTCCTATCTCATCCCCAACGGAGAACCAGCTCAAAAGTAGACATACCAAGACAACTTGATGCTGGGGATTGCCTTGAGTCTTCCTTGATTGAGATAACTTCCTCTTGAAGCTAGAAGAGCCAAGGCAAAAGATGCCCGTATGATAACCATAGAGACACCGTTGATGTTCTCGAAGCGCCGTTGGAAGTGCAAAATCAACTGGGTCTATCACGACTTGCATCGTCGAGGAGCTAGATAGCAGACCCCGATGCAGTCCCGGTGAACGGATAACCTAGCTGCATCGGGGATTTATGCCGCAGACGGCAGTTCAGTGAAAATCGACACTTGTAACCTTCTTCATCTGATAACATCTCCCTGTTCAATACATTGCGCACATGCGAGGCACGATGTCAGACTTCCATCTCCTGCCTCTGATGTTGTGCCTCGCGACCTCCATCACGACATCTCGTCCGAGACAGGGGGACAGCAGGAGGTCAGAGAGCGGCTTCGCACGATTCGTAAAGTGAGATAAGCAATGCAATGGCATCGCAAGGGCGACTTGGCAGCCCTATTGCCAAGATATATCCTCATTCACCTCCCTACTTGGGACGTTGGAGCGCGTGACCCCAGTATCTTTGAAGTCTAAATGTCACCGTGAGCTAGATAGATATGGAAGGTCCGGCACTGGGAGGGAGGATCTCGGTAGAATACATGCCGTTAGATTCGCGACCTGAATAAACATAAGCGCCCGAGAGATAAAGTAGGAGAGTGGAGTTTTGATGATTAATAGATATGGGGTCTGGAGATGGGTTGACAAAGATGGGATGAGGGGTGAGATGCGGAGCTCACCGCCTCGTATTCGTCCGGCACTTCGTTTAACCGAGCTGCGCAGCCGATGAAAATACCACGTGCTCCCCTGGGAATTGGAATGGCTTGTAATTCATCTTGATCCTCAAACTGGGTAAAGTACAGTACAAAAGGAGGCACAAATCTTGGCCATTGGACAAGTTGGACGAGCTCGTCGGGGTGTGCGACGCCAGAAGCTTTCGCAGGTGATAAATCAAGTCACGTTTTGGAAACCTTGATTCGATGTTCCCATGCAAAGTTCTCTTTTATATACACACAATCATCGTAAGACCGAAGTACAGGAACTCGAGGAAGATTCTACTACTGTTATTTCTTAGGCAACCAAGCCAGTGTTTGCACGCTTAATGGTCAAACCTTTCGAGTGATTAAAGCGAATCTATTCGACTCAACTTCCTGCGTGATTTAGCTCTGCAGCTCCAGCAAACGTCCGAAGACCCGAAATTGTTGCTTGGTCTCTAGAAATACAACTATGAGCCTGTAGAATATCAAAGCAAATCATGCGTGCTGTTAGCGACTTGAATGAAAAAGCGAAACCCAGAAGTAAACAAACACTGAACCAACTGGAGTCAAGGCAGGTTGAGACAAGCTACATTCAAGTCAGACAAGTATATCAAGCACTTACATAAATATCAATTTCATCGGTTGATCCTAGGAAGAAGTTAATGTTGAGTCTCATTCAAAAGGAAATCAGACTCTGCCCGCTCCAATGTTCTATACTTGGCACAGGCAAGGATGTGGAACTCATGCACGAGAGATATAGATTCTTATAATGGAGGTATTCCATTGCTTTATCTAGCAACAGGACAATGCTCTCGAGGAGAGATACTTTCAACTCAAGTCATGGAGCAGAATGTCTCTTTTGTGCTTCCTCCAATCACCCTTCAACTGGTGTCTTGGGATCCTCCACGCTAATCCTACTCGCCCGCACAGGCCCCCTGGAGAATTTTGCAAAATGACTATAATGGTGGTTAAAGGACTCTCTTGTTCGCGAGAGACCTCGAAAGAAAGAATTTGGGTCAATGCATAGTGTTCGAGTGAATTCGGAGTGTGCTCTTGCTGTCGTCCTGGTTCTCGTTTGTTTCTCCTATTGGTTTGGTGAATCCATAAAGCATATTCTTCCACTTGCGGTCGATGAACGGGCAAGGGTTATAGATATATGTGGTGAATATCGTGTTGACAAGTTTTGTTGCATCATCACTGTTCAGCCACGACGTCAATGAAGCTCAAACGCCAAATATATTTCCATCTTCGGAAGTCAAATTGCTTTTCAATCGTAGATACTAGCCGTGAATCGTCGAATCACAGTATTTGGATTACATTACCAGTGCCCTGCCTCACCGGCGAGCCACAATCAGGATTAGCTCAGTTTATATCCACAGAAACGCAAGCGAGAAGTCTGGAGACAAATTCAGAGCATCTTTCGACCAGAGCCTTGAAGAATTGGAAACGCCAAGCACAGACTTTGAACACCAGAATCCATCAAGAGAAGCTCAATTCCTTCAAAGGCTTTCATTAAAAAAACCGTCAAGGGCGCCGAACTCTCTACAGTCTTTCAAGTCTATCAACTCTTTACAACCCACCTCGAACTCACGCACTTCAGACCCCATCTACTCGCAAAATCCACTCAAATCACTCCAACCACTTACATCAATCATGTCGCTCTACATTACAGCTCAACAGACGCCCGCCGTCTCCGCAGAGGAGAGTTTCGATTCCTTCCTTGCCGACGAGTCCTCTAGCGAAGAGTCTCCAGTCGAGACCGTTGCCACCAATACTGCTACATCCCGCAACAGCACCACCCCTGAGAGTGACTGCAGCGACTCAGTTTACACTCCTTCTCCTGCAACCAAGAAACGCCCGGAGAAGACGTCGACAACCAGAGGATTACCACATGGCTACGAGACGACAGCTACTCCACCTGTCGAGACACCTGCTGGGCGTAATCTCGACAATGACGGTCAAACTGCTGAGGAAGTCAAGGCATCGTTCCAACATAGCTATAACCAATGGAAGAAGGTAAGCACATCTTCTCTCTACCAAAATGCATCAAAAGTATCCAGCTTTAAGATGACCGACTAACCTTCTTGGATAGGCTACCGGAAACTGGCATTACAGAGCAGGCTTTGACATCGGCGCATTTATCGATCAAGCAGCTGATCAGATTTTAACAGCGGATGTCAAATTTCCATCAAAGATGGTTTAGAGTTGGCCAAGCATCATTTCTCCAAGATGCTTGCTCAGGATGTCTACACACAGGAAATGGCCAAGAAGAAGACTGCTGCTGAGGAGGTGGAGCGCGGACTTCGGGAGGAACAAGGGGTCATAAATCGGACAGTTGACGAAGTGGCGGATGGCCATGGGGAGGACAATGAGGAGGACAATGGTGAGGCAGAAGGCGCTGGACAAGCAGCTGATAAACATGGAGATGAGCAGGAGAATGCCGGGCCAGGTCATGATAATCAACCAGATGACGATCCATATGACATTCCCAACACCGACGACTCGGACTCCTCGTCATCCTCAGAGGATGGTTGGGACTGGGTTCCGAAGAAGAAGAAGTCGGCCCCTGCACCGATGTCGAGAAAGCGAAGCCGTGAGGCTTCCGAGACCCCTGCGGAGAAGGAGATTCGTTGGCAAGAGTACAAGAAGAGAAAGCTCGCTATCGCCCTGTCAAATGAATCAAACACTCAGGAGATCAAGGAGGCGGACTCTTGCTACCATCCATTTAGTGCATCTCCCGGTCTGTACATTGGTATGCGTCCAACCGATCTCGACTCCGACAACGATCTTCCTATAGATAACTCCAGTCCCGAGGATAGTGACAAAGGTCCTTCCAGACCGAGAGCAGCAGCGACACCACAATCTCACAAGAGATCGTTTTTGGAGGAGGTAGGCGAACCCAGCCAGCCAGCCAAGAAGGCTCGCAAGACCCATGCTACCAAATCCAACAACAGCTATCAAGGCCCCCAGCGACAATTGAGCGTAGCTCAAAAATGGTTCCTCGAGCAGAGCAAGATCAAGCCAGGACCTGTCAACGTGTCCAAGTTGAGACGCGGAGCTAAGGGTCGTACCTTGGCGCAGAAACAGCGAGGCGACTGGGGTACTCCGAAGAACACGATCACCAAGGCACAAATGAACACCATCCGTAAGCACTCCAAGTACACGACGAAGGTGTACCTCGACAAGGACGTCGTTACCAATATGGCCATGACCCACAGAGAGGCTATTCACTTCGAGAAGCTCGTAGGATCTAAAAGCTCGAAGTATATCTTGGAGCGTGGTGACGTCTCTGAAGAAGACCCGATCATCGATGGTCACTTGATCAAGTTCGAGTTGACCCAGTTCCAGAGAATCCGTAAGGGCAAGCAGGCAAGACGCGAGCGCCTTACTGCGGGAGAGGACCAGGACAGCGAGTCTTCTCTCTCGGATGACGACTCTCAATACGGCGACGATAAGGCAACTTGTGGTTGGGACCTGCAAGAGAGAATGGAGTACTACTTGGCGGGACAAGAGGCCAAGAAGGCTGGGGTAGAGGAGGACTACGACGGCTCGGATGAAGACGAGGAGGATGAGGAGCCACCCCTCCGCAAGAACAAGGGCAAGGGCAGAGCCGTGTCGCGCGACTACTGCGAGGAGGATGAGGAGGAGAATCGGAAGGCTCGCGGCAGGAATAAGGGTAAAGGCCGGGTTGTTGCATCAGCTCATGACGAGGAGGACTACGACGAGCCAAAGCAACGCCGAAAGAGCAAAGGCAAGGGTCTGGCAATGGTACAAGCTGCGGGGGAATATGAAGCCCAGGAGGACAACGCGGATAAGGAGGAGACTTGGGAGCGTGCGCCGGAAGCTGCGATTGAATACGTAGCTGAGCACGCTCAAACGATCCAAGTCGAGGCAGAGAGCGAAGAGAGCGAGGAGGAGTGACCGGTCAAGCAGGGCTCGCGGGCACAAGATGGAGGATTTCTGGGTGTATGGAGTGCATTTTCATTGGTTTTTTTTTCCTCTTCTCTTATGACACAGGAGGATATGGAGGTATGAAGTACGTGTGGGAGAGCAGAAGCCCAACATGTATGAGTCGACTTTTCTTTTGTATTCTCTTTTATTTCATCTTGGGATTTTGGGACTTTGGGATATGGTGTAAAAACTTGGGTGGGAAGTTTAATTGCATTGGAAGGATAAAGTGTCGGAGGGCAATGGAGTTATGGTACATGGTGGAAGCGTCTGTACCAGAAAGAAATTTTGGTGGCATGGCCATCTGGATTTGTAATCCTCCTCCTGGATGGAGAGAAGGGCACATTAAGCAATAAGAAATTTCTGTCTTCACCATGTATATCCTACTGATATGTGACACGGGCCTACTTAGGACTTTGATTTGCGACCTGGCATCTGTGATCATGGCAGCTTGTAACAGTATTCCTATGACCCTCTCCTTTCTTCTTTGGTCTTAGTTCTTCTTATTTGTCGCCGCTTTGGCTCCGGCAACTAAAACTTCTTTCGATTGTATTTGTGTATTGGGTATGACTCATAGGTGATCGCAATGGGGCATGGAGGCGTATTAACGTCTCACCCCTAGTTTCCGCCCACCCCTACATTCCGCCCACCTCGCTTAACCTCACCGCTTCTTATACCACCCAACTTCAATAATTATTTAATATTTTATTCTCTAATCGATTTTCTTGAAATTTGGAATATGAATTAATCTTATTATGAAGCCTTAATATACTGAACGTAACGTCATATGTACTATTAAGGAGATCGCAAATAGCAAGTCCTTACGAAAGGCATATCTGGAGTAAGGTATTCCAAGGTCTACTCTTCATGATCGGAATACAACGACACAACTACATAAGGAGGCCGCTAAACATATGCAAAGACTTCCTACTATAATTAAAGATCAATTAACTAATTAGATTTTAACTCAAGAGTCTCTTAGCTATAGAGTTACCTATACGCAGATACAGGTTTTTAGAGAGAGGCTCCTAGCTCTTTAAGGAGACCACCGCCTACTTAGAAAACACTAGATAGTACGGTTTTTAGCTCGGAATCCTATTCTTAAGACTAAGAGGTAAATATACGTCGATTCTATACGTATTAATAACGCTTATTCTGAAGTTATTAAGCCGTAGTTCCAAAAATTAGTAATTCCGGTAATCAAGGTAATTCCAGCCTCTTAACGATGAAATATAAACGAGACTAGTATTATGGAAGGTTATAGTCTGAATAGATATATAGTAAGGAGTACAGAGACACGTAAGGTTCAAGGAAAATAGCTAAGCTCGCGCTCTTAGATAACAATTATTAAGTGCATATCCGCAATAAGTCTCTCTACGTTTCCGGCTATAATATATAAGGAAAAATCAGTCTAATAATAATAGTTTCCATCGCAATTAAATATATTCGATCTATAGTACTTTACAGCCACAGAAAATAAGTAGATAACTAATCAGATAGCTCTGGAGTAGCTAGAAAAGGTCTTTATTCCTTAGACAGAACCACGTAACTATTTAGCAAGACTCCTTATTCTAGACGGCTATAAGAGCCACGAGACTACGGATTTCCTTTAGAGGTATCTCGAGTATAATATCTACCTTCTTTTCTTACTAGTACATATATCACACGTCTTACAACCTCTTAATTTAACAGTTTTTTCATCGCTTAAGCGTACTTACTAGAAAGAGCTTCAAAAGTTAAGTTCAATAATCGATTCTACGCTAATTAGTAAGCGCAATTTCCTTATATGCTACGAAAAGGCACGCTAAGAAAGTATTATAGCTTCAAATATCAAGGCTAAGTAGAGAACTACCGGTCTATAGCCGGTCTCTATAGTAAAGCTATTAATAAGCCCTTTACTCTTAGAAAACAGTAATAAATTAATAAATCCGACTCTCCTAAAGCTTCAGGAGATACTAATACTACCTCCAGAGGTTTCCGATACTTCAATTAAGTTACATACTCTAAGAAACCGGAAAGAGATATACGTATAGATTCGGACCCTAGCTAGCGGGTCACATAACTAACTTCCAGTTAATCGTTTACTCTTTAAGAAGGTTATAAAGGGAATAGATAAAAGAGACTACGAATTAGGGAAGGTAAATATAAGGGTTAAAGAGTTAGAAAAGAGATTAGAGTAAGTATAGCCAAGGAAAAGGAAGAAAGTCCTGACTAGTCCAAATTCCTGGTTTATAAGAACACATGCAATTAGGGAGGCTTAAATCGCAGCTAGAGAATACTAAATTAAACCTATAGAATTAGAAAGAGAAGGAGATTCAGATTCTACAATATCTTATATAGAAGTTAACGCAGAATAGAAATATTAAGTATTAAAAATCAGGTAACGAAATTAGTGTGGTAGGCGGAATCTAAGGGTAAGCGGAAACCAGGGGTAAGACGTTAGATCTACTTGTTGCGCATGTTAATTTCTGAAAAGACTTCTTTCGATACATATATATATATATAAGGTCTGCAAGAAGTATTGTAATCTTTGGGGAAGAGTTATAATTGGAACTCATATCAGTTCTATAGCGAGACTTTTCGCCTGAACTGAGCGATCTCGGCCTCTCTCATAGATGAAGAATGAAACTCACCATGCCTGTGGTTTACCCCGATTCTCAACTATTCCTTGCCCTTTGAATCCCCACAAAGTAATGACCCATTCCGTACCTGTTCCTTAAGCTTCATCGGATCTCTCTTTAAGCCTTTTTGTTCCATTTCTGGTTCCCTTATCATTCCTTTCAACTCACGACCCTGGAGTCCGCTTGAATGTCTTTCTATACTTCCCTTGAGGGAGTGCCAAGAACAGACGAGCAGTTGTCGATTTGGTTCTGAGCCTTGTCACAAGAAGTGAATGCCACATCAACCCCCAATGAAGAATGCGACTTAGGCAGCATTCGCTAGCGCCACCTCGGGTGAAGTCCTTAAGCTCAATGTCAAAGCCCTCCTCGCTTCTTCCACACATGCGTTTTCCCTCAAGGCTACCGTCAGGTCAAATCCTAGACATCTCAAATCTCGACGCAGCTTTGTAAAATCAGCGCATTTGCAGAACACGCCAATACACTTTCACGGGTGATAAGCTTGCGAGACTTCTGCGAATTGCATATCAAGATGGATCCAAAGGACGCGTTGTGGATGGAAGCTCTTCAGAGTGTGGTGAGTTTCAAATGTCACGGCGACCCGCGCTCCAAACTCACCGGTTCCTGCATGACTTTATTTGCTAACACTTCCGCTACAGAATTTGCATGCTCTATAATACAAGCCTGGCCATCAGAGCCCAAGCTTTCCGTTCACACAAAGCGATTTGGTGCTCTCCCTAGCGCAGCAAGCATTCAATCTTGCCTGGGAAAAGTTCAGAATGGCACAAAGAGAGGAGATGGATAGCGGAGCAGAACGGGATGGATCGGAATTGGACGACTCGGGGTTCATTGAAGACGACCGCAACCGACGAGACACAAGCGCTCTGTCGGATCTTGCCCCTCTCGCCGACCAGCTCGATGCAATCGAGCGAAATTATCCCAGCATCGAAGTAGATGAAAAAGCCCCAATTCCCCAAGACCCAAAAACTCATTCAGGGAAAGCACCGAAGCTGGCACCAGAGCACTCCAGCGCAAATCGCAACACCTACGCCGTACCCATGGTCTCTCTTAACAAAAGCGAACTCCTCAGAATCTGCAAGCACTTCCGCTACCGAACCGACCTATTCAAGGGTCTCGCCAAAGACAGCAAGGTCACCCATACTATTCGCTTGTCCCTTTGTGAGTGTAGACTGCTTTCGCGCCATCGGAAAAGCAGAGGGATCTCGTGGGAATTCAAACCGCCAAAGTCGATCAAGAATCCGGATCTGTATGCCCGGATGGCTCCAATCAATAATCGAAAGTATGATATTCTCCAACGCCGTAGGATTCGTGCGGAGTTGGAGCTTAGACGGTCTGGCCAACGGACTGAAGATTCTGAGGATGAGAGTTTGAGTGAGGATGAGGGACAGTACGATAGCGACTGTGAGAGTGATGGCGAGACCGTCGTCGGAGAAGGTGAACATCTTGGTGGAGCAGCAGACAGTGGCACTCCAGAAGTCGAGATGGAAGGAGTGATGAGTTCCGAGTACGATGCCTCCGATGAGTTCACGGATCGTGCCGATTCTGAGATGACAGAGTCGTCGGCGGCTTCTTCTGTTGGTAAGTTGAGTTCAACATATTGTATTGTTGACTTGGCACTGACGAGTGAATAGCGGATGAGAACGGAAGACCTTACAAGGGGGGCAAACTTTCCTGGACGGGAGCAAACGGATTTATCGAGAGCTGGAGCCCGGCACGGAGCACATCTGTCGAGAGTGGTAAGAACCTCCCTTCAATCATAAAAGAAGACTCGGAGAAATGAAGTACTGACTTTTATGAACTTTTTTAGGAGCTACTCGCCCGAAAATATTGGGTGCACCATTCTGAGGTTTGTCTAGAACATCACGAAGGATTAGCAGGATGTTGGGTTTGCACGAGTAAATCAGGGAATTCCTGGGGCGCGATATAGATGTTTGGAATACTGCAAAAGAAGAGTCTAGAGAATGGATACAGCCACAATGAGAATTATGGGGAGTTAAGGAGTGAGTGAAATAATGATACACCGATGTCGTACTTCTGGTATTCCACATTTAGCACGGCTAAATGTCATTGTTTACTTTCTTTCGCACATTAAGCGAGACGCGATGTGGGGCAGTCCAACAACGTCCCTCTTGCCGCAGCACACCCCAACATTTGGAAGTCATAGACTGCGAAGGGGGAACACAACCCTGACTTGTATTATTTTCGATGTGTATATGTTAAAAGCTACTAAGAATCAAGAAATCCATCTTCGTTGTAATGGACATTAGAGAATACTTAGTAAGGTGATAAGGTTATCATTCCTAGATTCGAGCTCCTTCCCTACGTCGTTGAAAACCAAGGTCCAGTCTATACATCTCCCTTGAGATAAAACATAATCATAAGAAACATAAGATGAGATGACTAGAAGTGTTATCTATACCAGACATGCTTTCGTGTTGATGTTAGAGATCTGATTTGCATAAATGAGCCAGATGCAAGGGGCGTTGTCTCCATGATTGCAGACCTATAGAGTTCTGATATAGCCAGTTGAGCAAGATAGCGATACCATGTGAAACTAAAGAAGTGGGAGGAAATAAGTTGATATCTTGCCCAGTTGATGTCTCAGATGAGGCTTGGGTGGAGGAGGAATCATAGAGCAGAAATGGAAGGATGACCTTCTCTATTTTCGGAAATCACTTTGTCATTGAGTCCAAAGGGGCTTGAAGTTGGCTGAGAGATATTTTGTTTGCGTTTCTACAGCTTAGAAAGTATTAACCTGGCACGAGGTTTAAAGAGCAGAAGAGTCAACATGGAAATGATAAGTAATGATGTCCTTTGGAGGAAAAAAAAAAGGCAAAGATGGGAGACGGTAGGGCGAACCTCAGGATAACGTCTAACCCCCCCCCCCTTCCGGCCACCTCGCTTAACCTCACCGCTCTTTATACTACTCAACTTCAATAATTATTTAATATTCTAATCTCTAATTGATTTTCTTATAATTTAGAATATAAATTAATAATATTATAAAGCCTTAGTATACTAAATATAATATTATATATACTCTTAAAGAAGTAGTAGGTAGTAAGTCTTTATAGAAGGTATTACTTAAGTAAGGTATTTTAAGGTCTACCCTTATAGACTATAACATAATAACATAACTATATAAGAAAGGTACTAGCTACTTATAAAAGCTCCTTATAGTAATAGAAAATTAATTAATTAATTAGATTTTAATTTAAGAAGCTCTTAGCTATAGAGTTACTTATATATAGATACAGGTTTTTAGAGAGAAGCTTCTAGCCCTTTAAGGAGACTACTACTTACTTAGAAAACACTAGATAATATAGTTTTTAGCCCGGAATCCTATTCTTAAGACTAAGAGGTAAATATATATTAATTCTATATATATTAACTACACTTATTTTAAAGTTATTAGATTATAGTTCTAAAAGTTAGAGATTCTAAATATTAAAGTAATTCTAGCCTCTTAATAATGAAATATAAACAAAATAAGTATTATAGAAGGTTATAGTCTTAATAAATATATCGTAAAGAGTGCGGAAAGCCGGAAGGTTTAAGAGAAATAGTTAGGCTCACGTGCTTAGATAATAATTATTAAGTATATATCTACTATAAGTGTCTCTACTTTTCTAATTATAATTTATAAGGGAAAAATAATCTAATAGTAATAGTTTCTATCTTAATTAGATATATTTGATTTATAGTACTTTATAATGTGGTGGGGATTGGCTTAGTAAAACTTTTATTACTTGACTTATGCACTCCGCATTATACTTAAGTTAAGACCTTCTTTAAGAGATTTTATTATTAATAATAGCACTTTTTCTTTTAATAGGATTTACACTTCTTTCTTTAATTAATAATTTATACTCTTTAAATATATGATATCTTTTAATTTCGTCTATTTATTATTTTTTGAACCTTATACCTTATATACCTTATATTTACTACCCTCTTATCGTATAGGAGATTAGGGTCCTCCCCTCCACATATATTTTAGTAACCTACGCAGAGAATATTCAGAGTATATAAAGTATTTAAGTAAGTATAATAGAGTATCCCTTATACTAATTCAGAATTCTTAAGGTTTAGAAACGCTAAATATACAACTACAGAAACTATTCAGTTAGCCCTTTTATAGGCCTTGATATAACAATAGATATAATAGCAGTAACTACAATATCAAGAGATTATACTAGAACAATAGACTTACTTTATAAAAGGGGGGAATCTCGAAGTACTAGAAAAATACTACCTCTTTTTACAGGAATTTTACTTCCGCCATTTATTTTATTTAATACCTCTTTAAGGACCTAAGACTTACTTAAGACAAGGAAACTACCAGCTCCAATAGAAATTAATCAGCTCTTTACTAGAGCCTAAAAGCCTACGAGTATTAGGAGAGACAGACTCGTACAGGTATTTTAAGCCTAAAATACTTAAGTATTAGAGCGTTTATCTTTACTTTACTATTTTCAGCTTAGAACCCTTAAGTTTTTATATACTAGGACAGAAATTTCTATCTCAGTATTCTATTATTACAAGTTTTATTTTAATTAATTTAATTTTTTATTTCAAATACTTATTTATAAACTATATTTTCTTTATCTTTTTTATACTAAGTCTTTACTTATTTCAAAAGAGATAGTTAAAGGAATTCTACCTAGGAGATTCTCAGGAAGCTTTATCTAGGAGCTAGCACACCTAAGGAAAGTCTACCTAAGCGCTATTTAGGAGAATTAAGTCTTTTATAATTACCTTTACTACTATTTTCTTCTATTCTACGGAATACTTATATTTCTTTACCTTCTGGAATTACTATTATACTCTATTTCATATATACGAACCTCACATAATAACACTAATTAATAAATCCAATACTATATTAGCAAATAATACTAAAAATACTAGCCTTAAAAAAAAGAAAGCAATAGGCTTTAATAGTCCTAAAGCTAAAACTCCCTTAGGCGCTTCAGTGAACACCTTATAAGTAAGACTAACCGCTAATACAGACTTATTAAAGCCTAATGTCTTAAAAAATAAAGGCAAAGCCAGTATTACTTCGAGCAGCTTAGGGCTATCCAAAGAAGCTAAGACCCCTTCTAAAGCAGAAGATAAAGGCCACTTCTAAGATACTAAACAGTAAATCAATATTTAGTAACCTATACTACTAGCTCGCAGTATCGGGGCTTTATACTTTAATAGGCAAGAAGCTACTTAATATCTTAAGAGTCTTATTCGCCTATTCAAGAATTAAAGAGTTATTTTAGAGAATAAAATGAAGCAATAAGTTATTAAGTACGCTAAACCTTCTGTAGTATGGAATCTTAAGAGGCTCCCGGGGTACGCCTTCAATACTTTTAAGGAGTTCAGTGCTACAATTCAAAAGGAGTATCAAAGTCTTAATTTACATCACCGCCTATATACTATTAGCTACCTTAATACTCTTATTCATAACTTTTAACTTCTTTAGGCAACAGACTCTAACTTAATAGAAGTCCATTAATTCTGCAGGGCGTTTAAGAAAGTCACTATTAATTACAAAAATAAAGGTAATCTTACAGATAAGCAAATTATACTTCAATTCCTATTTACACTTTTAATATACCTTAAAAAGAAAGCTATAAAGGTATTAATTCAATAGAGCAGGGGCTAGTTTAATACTAATAACCTAGTCTTGTTCTTTAAAGTATTTAAAGTAATAAAAACCAGGATCTTTTTTACTAAGGATATTAATACGCTAGTTAAGAAGCAGAGTATTAGCAACGATTCTACAGGGTATTCAAATATTAATTACTTTACTAAGCCAGTACTACTAATAATTTAGGCAAGTAATACTACCAGATTTTAGGCCAACTTTACTACTTACTAAGATAATACTCTTACTACTCAGATACAATAAGCCTTCCAAGACGATTTTAAGACTACGAGGCCTAGTTCCTTGAATTAAGTTACTGCTCCAGTTAGCGAAGACTTAATTCCGATTATTTAAAAGATTAAGAATAATATTACTTAAGTATTGAACCACGATCTTAATATTATTACTAAAGGATTAAGAGATTTCCAGATTTTTTAGGGAATAGTTAAGCGAATCTTTAACTCTTAGTTAATATTTAAGATTAACTTAATTTAGTACACTAAGCATACTACTAAGGAGGCCCTAATTCAGTAGGGTAAGAGTCAGCCCACTAGCAGGTCTAGTCGCTATAATCGTAGCGCCGATCACTATAGTAACAATAAAAAGAGGTATAAATAATACCATAATAAGTGCCTTCCGGAAATAAAACCTCAAGCTTTTTACTAATATATAAATCAGTGCTATAACTATAAGAAATTTATTAGTTTAGAGATAATTTACAAAGCCGATAATAATAACTATATTTATATTAGTCCTTAGAAAGAGAGGAAGTTAAAGTACCTTGTAATATTCCCTAATAGTAATATTTCTTAAAGATAAGAGGTACTAAAGAAAGTACTTAATACTATACATAGTCCTAATTTAGTAAGAAGAGCTTAAGCAGAAAAGAATTTTCTTGACTTATAGGTACAGGCTATATTAGCGCGAGAGCCGATCTATAATAATTTCATAAACAGCTTGGAAATTGAACTTGACTTAGAACTAGTTAATACCTTAAATATTCTTGCCCAAGTTTATAGTAGAGATACTCTAGTAAGAATTCAAAGCCTCTATACGCATACTAAGGAAGACTCAGACACTAAGGAATTCCAAGTATAATCAGTGGAAACTAGAGCTTATTCTACAGCTTTACGAAAACAATTCTATAATATAGAAGCTAAACTCCAGGATTAGATTAAAGCATACACTATTTATAGACAATTGAAATTCCTTGAAGAAATTACTAAAGGAGTATAGTTTACTAAAGCTTAGAAAGATACTTATTTCTTAAGCACTATAGATATTAATAATCCTAAGGAATCTTACAAAATACTTATAGAGATCCTTAAACAAAATACTAAAAAGATTAACTTTAGTAAATCTTCCTTTATTATAAAACTTTCTATATTATTAGCCTCTATTTATAAAACAGCAAAAGAATTAAAGCCTACTCAAACCCCTCCTTTAGTAATTCCAAAGTATAGCTTACGTAAGGCAAGTTCAAGGAACCCCCGCGTATATAAAGTATTATTTTAGAACAATTATAAGTACAAGAATATACTAGATAAGCTATTAAACCTAAAAGAGATCTCCGGAAATCTTACTCTAAGAGAGTTAATAGTACTAATCGATCCTTCTAAGGTAGTAAACCCTTCCACTAGAATTATTAATTAATTAATACAGAGGCATAGAAAGGCATAACAAGTAGAGGAAGCCAAAGTATAATTACTAGAGGCGTTAATTAATTCAGATAATATTCTCTAATAAAGACCTATACTATAGTCACCTCTTATAAATATTAATAAGTACAAAGAAGGAAACGCTAAGTTATAAAGTTATAATTTAGAGAAAGAAGCTTTATTTCCGAAAACATCTCCTTATAATAAGCTTACTCTAGAGATAGAGAGTTATTAATAGGTACTACTTTCAGAAAAGAAATAGAGAATCATAAGGAGCAGCCTAAAGTAGTACCTTTATATTTAAAAACTTGAAACTTACTAACAAAGCCAGCGAGCCTAAATCATCTAATCTATCAAGTTTCTTATTTCACGCTTTATTTTACTCTTATTAATTAATTCTATTCCTTTTCTTAGATTACCTCTACTTACTTTTCTTACTAACTTTTAGTAATCCTTTTCATAATACTAATAAAGTACCTATAAGACTAGCACTAACAGTGCTTTAGTAAGCGTCTATCACAGGAAGGTATTTAGCGTTAACTGTCGGTTCAATACCGAATATAAGCCAAGAATCAAACGTAAATATCATGTATATGCATATCAAGCTTGATGGTGTGGAAAATCTGTGTTTATTCTAAGAGGGGGTGGGAGGTACTAGACTATATACTGCCTCCCGAAACGCCACCGAATCACCCCCGTAAGTGGTCCTACCCCCTATTCTAGCTAAGACATGCTTTGGATGGGCCTGCGGACCAACACTAGCAACTCTTCTTTTTGGAAGGACACTTCCAAGCGAATCTTCATAGTACAGAAGCGAATCTCCAACCCAATGGTAAAGAAAACAAGCTGTACAGAATGACCATATTCGCAAAGAAAAATAGAATGAGCGTACCAGGTACGGAGCTACGGAAGTACCATAGTCCGAAAGACCTCCGATTCTGGCCTGAAAAACCTCCCACGGAAGTAGTTGATGCGGCCCGTCAGAAGACAATAGCAAGTAAACAGACGCTAAGCGAGACCACCGCTGGCTGTACTATTACAAAAACCAGATCTCCCTCCATTCTGAAGCTTTCTTTCTTTAAGCAAACATCAAAAAACTCTCCGTACGTACACAGAATTGTCGATCTCCAGAGATATTCGCTAACATTTTGCTGTAGCCCGTACCAAATCAAATAAGCAAAAGTATGTATACAAAACAAAAGAATCGTAGGTGGTTCAGTGGTGAAACGGATGCTAACACAAACAGTGCCTGCACCCACACCATTCGGAGCTCTCGCCTCTGCCCACCGGAAGGACTGCGTTCGCTGCGTCCGAGCCATGATCAAGAAACCCGATCACGTCTGCGCCTTCGAGAACCGGAAGAGCAAGAAATGCTCGTACTGTACCGACCAGAGCGAAATCTGCACTCCCGTAGGTACTCCCCTTGTTTCCCCCTTTCTTTTTCATTGTTTGGGATCTCGGATCCCGAATGTAGTCCGTAACTGACCCGTATATAGCTGCCCTGGTACTTGGAAGCCGAGTACCAAGATCTCCTGCTTGCCCGGACTCTTGAGGAGACCGACAACATCTCTGCTGCTGCTGCTGCTCTCGATGCAGAGCTCCGTGTTGCGGTCGCCGAGTTGCCAAAAACTCGCGACGAGTTGAGTTTGGCGTTGTTGGAGGAGACTCGTGCTCTCCGTGCTGGGATGGCGGATCTCGCCCAAAGTCAATTCGTAGGTAATCCCCTTTTCTTTTTGTTCCGAATCCCCACCGTATGTACTCCGGTTCACGTCCGGCTAACCTTTCATAGGACTGCGGGCAGATTCTCTCCCGCATGGAGAAGCGGGTGGAGGAGGCCGTGGCTGCGGTCGTTGCTCGTCGTGGTGGTGACAAGCGTAAGCGTCCTGCGGGACAGGATGGAGATGGAGATGGAGATGATGAGGGAGCTGGCCCGGCCCCTCGGGCAAAGAGAACTCGGGGTGGAAGACGCCCAGGTGGCGCGGAGGTGGAGGAAACTGGCGCTGAGCCAGTCGATTTGGGAGCCGCCTACGATTAGGGGAATAGGCCCTGTTTCGGAAAGGCTTCGTGGCTGGTTCTTCGTGGCGGCACTTTCTTCATACCGGTGTACGGGAGTAGCCCCCTGTGGTGAAACCGGCATTTAGTCCCTGTTGGAGTGTCGTCGCAAGGCCGCCCGTTGGTGCTTTGAATCAGAGGGTAATTAAATGCAAATCAAACTCGTTCTCTCCTCCGTATCTTGAACAGAAATGAAAATACTTGCAAGTGATTAATGAGAGTTGTAAGGAAATCATAACAAAGGAAAAACTGCTCCTCATCCGAAACTCCTCCGTTACTCCCCCGAATCGACCCTGTCGACTCGTGAGTCTGGATCATGAGTCAAACGAGCCTCCAAATCAACATCAAGTGGCCTCTGAACCCAACCTTCTATCTTCACAGTCAAGGTGTTGGTGTCAATTAGCTCTTGGAGAGCTTTATTTGGTGCTGTCTTTGTCATGGCATCAGCAGGATTGCTGGTGCCATTGATCCACCGAATCTCCGTCAGCTCCCTGCGCTCATATGACTGCCGAATTGCCATGATATCAATCATTAAACGCTTCTCCTTTGTAGTGCCAAGTTTGATAATGCACTCGTAAAGAGATAGGGAATCTGTACACACCACGGTCGGAAGCCGTGGGAGTCCAAGCTTATCCGTTACCATGTTGACGGTGGTTCCCAAAGCAATCAACATATCGATTCCTGCTACCATAGCATACAGCTCCGAAGCGGGTACAGCACGCGTTACTCTCTTGCACTTTGTAGAGCTTGCATGAATGATGTTGCCAGAGAGGGTAAATTCCGAATCCCCCTCCGTTTCTGATCCGATTGTTACCAGAAACCCGATCTGTGAGCTCAGATCCTTATTGTTGGCAAATGATCCATCGACAAAGACGTAAAGTCTGGCAGAGTGTAGGTCCACTGGTATGTACCGTAAACCTCTCTCCGTGTTGTCCATTTGCCATTGAAGACGTTGGTTCAGGGCCTTCGCGTCTTCTACTGTTGGATCCTGATGTTGCGCTGCCACCGACAAATCAAAGGTGGCTTCAGGTTGACAGATCGTTGCAATATACGCGCCGCGAGCTCGTTGTTCCACATATGCCTTCTTGTAATCTGGCACCGTCACATCAATTAACTCTAGTCTCGTTCCTTGACCTTTCTGCGACATGTAGATGTTGCTCCCGGCCAAAGTGATAGTACATCCGTTGAACGTAATAGATTCGGAGGGGTTTAGGACCTGAATCGGTTTTGTCAAGAAATTGGCTTTCGTAATCCCTTCCTGCTCTCGTGCTAAGAATTCATTATCTCCGAGGATTAACGTGTCGTCTGTTTGCATTCCAACAATCCCAAAATCGTGGCTGTCTTTGGTGCTGATTAGCAAGCAAGGGTCGTACGTTGATGTTTCCATTTGAAGTTTTTCCACATGATGTTTATGGTAGGTGTTAAACCAGTGATTTCCGGATTCTGGTATGCCATAAAGAGGAAGCATTACCATAAATATCGTATCAGGAGGGAACTCATTTGCGATCTCTTCAGGTGGCCACGCAAGGATGTTCCTAAGAAGTTTTGTCGTCGACTGGACATAGGCCTGGGTGATGTCCCGAATTGCTAGATGCATATCGGATCTCTTTCGGATCTGATTCGGATGTCTCATAGTAGCGGCCAGTGATATGATCAATCGCTGACTTACCCGTTGAATAGTTGGAGATTGGGTTAATATCTCTTTCTTGCCTTTGTCGTTGAAGCATTGGATAACGAGCCTCGATTTCTCGTATGGTGTTGATGATTCCTTGCCTTTTACTTCGTCCACCATTCTTGATTTGAAGATGCGGTGGCCTCTTGCTCTGGGGTCATTTCTGGAAATCGGCATAAAAACGCCTCTCTTGATGAGAGCCTCATACTCAACTCGACGGGACTGCTGGAATGGTGGGCCAGGTGTAGTAATCTTGCCCTCTGCGCGTAGCTTAATCGATAGCCCTCGATCCCTTATTTCCTTCTCAGTCAGAAACACGTTAGCATCGTAGTCGTCATCAATTGTTGGTAGTCCCGGGATTGGTTTTATAAATGGGACCTCAACCGTGATTCGGGGGGGTTTCGGTGCTGTTTCGTGGGCTTTTCGGACTGGTGAGCCAGGCTCACGGGTCACATCTGGCACTTTTTCTTTCTTTTGTTCAACGCCAGATGTATCTGTTTTGAATGGGCGCACAGATGTTGATCGGAATGTGCGTACTCTGCCGTTGTCCATATCGATCCTGCATGCCTCGCCTTCTATTCCCAAGAAAATGTATGGTCCTCTCCAGCCTTTCTTTTCTCGCCATACCAAAACTTGATCTTGAAGCCGGAGATCATGAATGTGCGTCGTACCGGGGCCGTTACGGGTTGCCAGCGCATCGTTGGCTTGGCGTTTAGCATGCACCTTGCGTACTTCTTTCATGGCCTTTTTGATGGTTTCCGCACGTTGCTGAATAGACGGGTTTGGAGGATCCATTTCTGTCATTCTGGGGTAAGCTCCAAAAACGAGCAGTGTAGGAATCAAGCCATTCGGTCCAGCTGTATCGTTGACAGCTTTGACAGCCATTTGTAATCGATCCTCGTCGCTCAGATCGGGATGCTCTACTGTGACGATTTCATAGGCACGCCTGAGTGGACGATGATACCGTTCTACTTTGCCAACTGAGTGGTGTGCCTCCACGGGCACAAGCTTTGGTGTACTTCCTACTGCTCTGAGTGCTCCCCGAAACTCCTCAGAGTTGAAGTTGGTTCCATAGTCGTAGACAACGAAGTCTGGGGGCCCAATGTATGTGTCCATCCATGCTGACTTGAAAGCATTGAAGGTGGCCTGAGCCGTAGCTGATCCGGGGCGCCTTCGGAGCAGTTTCGCAGCTCCGAACCCTGTGGCCTCGTCGACCATGTGAAGTGCATATCGGTTCCCAAATTGTGCTATATCAACATAGACTGTGTGATTGAAGTCGATGTCGTCTTGCAATTTGAAGCGAAAGCGATGTGGAGCGTCTGCGTGTTTCTGGCAATGCTCACACATCTCTTTGACTCGTAACATGATCTCGGAATCGGAATCATGGCCTGCTTGATCTAACAGGTGTTGCAACCGTTGTACCGATGGATGGCCGAATCTCCTATGTAGCCGGCGAATCTCTGTCTCCGTCAGGTGGCACTCGTTGATGGTACTGTTCGAAGAATCGACAAGTTGATGATTTTGGTCCAAGAGCAGCCATGGATGATCATCCTTCCGTACAATCAAGTACTTCTTATCACCTTGAACCAACACATTCTGTATGTTGTCGTAGTATGCCCCCATCTTGTCCATTTGTTGCAAGCATAGCAGGAATGGCACGTCTGTATCCACAATATGGAAATCCAAAATTCCAACTGGAGTATCCACTGTGGCGATTCCAAGGGAAGGTCGTGAACCTGCTCCGAATTTGATCCGACTCTTACCCGACTCGCTGGTATCGTATTTGACATTTCGAATCCGTTGCAACGCACGTAATTGATTGAGACCTCCAACGTTTTTGTTAGAAGCGCCTGTGTCAATGAGAAGACCTTGGAAGAAACGGTCCGTCCATTGAGTCGTATAGGCCTCATTTTCTGGAGGTTTCTGAATCCGGCTTTCCAGGATGTGGGTGGCCTTCTTCTCTTCAAGTTGTTCCATCACTTCCCGCGCATCGTACATTGCCTCACTGGCACTGAACACAGTTGTGAAGTTGGCCGATCCATCGCTGCATCCGCTGTCCGAATCTGTGGAGGTTTCATCGATCCCGGAAGAAGTGTCTTGGTTATCGGGGTCATCTGGGTCATCTCTTCCTGACTGACCCTGAATGTCCCCCGAACCCGATCCGACTCCCTCTGCATATGCCAGGTAGGCTTGAAATGATGCCTCTGTAGGTTTCACACCTTCAGCTTTTCGTGCAGCAAAGTATCGCGCTTTGGAGGCTGCCTGCTCCTCGTTAGAATGGCGGCTGCTGTGGCAGTCCATCTTCTTGCAGACGATACACCCTGTATAACCTGGCTTGGGCTTGAATGTAGTTCCGCGTTTGTTGCCTGCGGAAAACTTCATCCTTCGGTCCGAGTAGTGGGCCGTCCCGTCCGCAACGTAGGCACGGTGTCGACTCGGCCCTGAATCGGTGTGTTTACCGACTCGTGATCCCGGCTCATGAGCCGTTTCCACGCTCAGAGCCGTGCGAAGACTGTCCATCAATGTAGGGAAAGTTGGTGGTGCTCGAAACAGTGCCATCTTGAAGAGTGGGTTACCTGAAACTCCCTGCACGAGTTTGTCGCGCAAAGTTTTGTCGTTCCGCATATTGTCGTCTTTGAGACCAAGTTGGATGCTCTGCAGCTCTCTGGCAAAGTTCTCCAACTGGACCAGAATTGGCCTGCCCTTCTGGTAAGGTTCAGCTTGAAATGACAAGAAGGTCAAGCTAAACCATCGGCTGAGGAATTGGTTGGCTCTCTCTTCCGTCTCGAAATTGGTACGTGTTGCTTTGACAAGTTCGTCAAAGTTGTACCCTTTGTTCTGAAGGTACCGGTAATAGTACGTAGATGCTCCGTCCCGGAGCATCGTCGGAAATGCCCGGTGCCAAATGTCATAATCAACACCTGCTTTCTGGCAGAAGTCGGCAAAGATGTGTAGTTTCTCGTCCAAGTGGTCTTTGGACCCACTGTACTGAAGCTCTTTGGTGTACATCTTGCTAAGGTTCACTAGCGATTTCGATTGATCCTGCGTCAGTGTTTCCATGACATACCAAGGCGGCCGTATCTGTTCCGTATGTGGTCCGATTGTTCTCGGTACCGTAAATGGGGGCAAAGATCCATCCCGTGGGTGCACTTCTGGAATTGGTACGGGGTTTGGCAATGGATTCTCGTTCGGTCTCCACCTTGGCGCCGTATTCAGGGATTCTCTCCCAGGGGTAAATGAGAACTCTCTCTTTGTACGAACTGGTGGTGTCGCGGCGTACAGATCGTCGTCTGGAATGATGGTCCTTACATGGGCAGGGGTCATGAGATGGTCTGAGATCTGAGACACCTCGGCTCTTGGGAAATTGCTCCTCAACGGAATATGTTGGCGCAATCCCTCTTCCTCATCTGAAGGAGTCGATTCAGCAGAATCGATCACTACAGTTGGCCCGTTGCGTCGAGATGGTGGTAGCATTCCTTGATGAAGTGTTTGGGTAGTCGAAGCTGTCGCTTGGCGAGGGTTCTGAATATGGTCCGGTACTGTGTCGGGAGCGTTCCGAATCTGCAACTCCAGCTGTTCTTCCGGCCAAAAGTTAGTTTCGGCTCGAGCTGTCTGAGCGAGTGCAACCGTAATTGGTGTCTTATCCTTCCGTACGAACACGCCGTTTGCTCGTAACGTGTCACGTAGGTGCATTCGTTCCACCTTCTTGATGCGAGCGAAGTGGCCTGGAGACCAATTTCCGAAATATTCCCAAAAGTCCAGGAACAGGAATTCGCCCTTAGAATGGCCATCGCAGAAGTTCTTTCGAAACTCCTGCGAGAGCTTCGTAGCATCATCTGGTGGCGTTTCCACTGGTCGCGGTCCTGACCACATCGCCACCGCTTCCGCCTCTGCTCCCGTAGCTGTCTCTTCCTCTCTCCCACCCTGATCCGAAGTAACTGGTGTTTCTTCGGCCATGATTCGTACCTGATTCGGTGGTGTCCCGGAATTGATACTTGATTTTTGCTTGGAATCTCCTTAGCTGAAGTCAAGCAATTGACTTGACGATTGTCGAAGAGGAATCGTCGCTGTTGTTATGCGTACTGCCGTACGAGATTTGCAGTCTAAACGTGATGCCGGTCCCCTCCCACTGAATCGTCAATCGTTGATTCAGGTTCAAAGATGGCCCGAAAAGTACAGCTAAGTACTTAACGTTGAGTCGCCGCTTGTCCTGCCGTGACCTATCTGTCTGTGGTTCGCATTGACCACTGATCAGTGTCGGTTCAATACCGAATATAAGCCAAGAATCAAACGTAAATATCATGTATATGCATATCAAGCTTGATGGTGTGGAAAATCTGTGTTTATTCTAAGAGGGGGTGGGAGGTACTAGACTATATACTGCCTCCCGAAACGCCACCGAATCACCCCCGTAAGTGGTCCTACCCCCTATTCTAGCTAAGACATGCTTTGGATGGGCCTGCGGACCAACATTAACCCTATTAAAACTAGCCTAGATAGTACTTAGTCTTACTACTCTCTAATACCTAAATTAGTAGTTACTATACTTAGACGTATAATAATCAGTGATATTCGTACTACCCTAGATACTAGAGCCGAAGTCAGTTATATAATACTAAAAGCAGTAGTAAAGCTTAAGCTAGCTATTACTAATAGCTATAATATAGCCCTGAAAATTATTACTAGAACCTAGTCTCGATTCCTTAAGTTTACTAATAATATTCCTATAGTAATCAGAAATTATATTATTTATATAAGGTTCTATATTATAGATACTCTTAGTATTAAAATTATCCTAGGATTTCCATTCTTTCGCAAATCTAGATTAATATTTTAATACCCTTTTAATTACGATAGTAGTAAAGTACTCGCCAACTTATAGAACTCTTACTCTTATCTTATTACTACTACTAAGATAAATAATACTACGAAAGAAGCTAAAGACGCTAAAACCTTAAAAAAGTAATACACTATTAGAATAGTCTATTAAGATAAGGACACTAAGTATAATACCTAAGATAAGTTTTTAAAAAATAAATAATTAATCGTAAAGAGAGCTTAGCAATTAGAATAATAGAATACTTTTAATTTAATTTTCTTACGCTTAAGGATAAGCTTTTTAAAAAGAGAGACAATACTTAGACTTTTACCTCCGACCTTAATTCCCCCGAGCTAAGTACTAATTTACTTCTTATAACTGAAACGAAGCCTATAATAATTATCAAGTTCCTTGAGAAGGAGTTTTATATTCCGGAATCTACTCTTCAAAATTTTATACCAAAAAGTATTATTAAGAAAGCTCTATTAGACCCCTTTTTAGTTATTAATCCCAATTCAATATTTTTATTTACTATAAATTATAGAAAACTTAATATTAAGCACCCTTATTATAAAAGGCCTTTACAAGTACGTTTAGCCTAAGTTAGTATAATATATAAGATAAAAGTAAAGAAAGTTCAGTTAGTTAATAAAGCGGATCTAATAGAGAATATTCCTAGTAAAAGAAAAGATTAGTACTAAAGATTAAGAGAAAGAGATATATAATAAGTTCAATATAGGAAATTTCAATACCTTCTATTACCTTAATTTTCAAGCCTATCTCAGGGTTTTAGACTTACTCTAGAAAAGTTATTAAGACTTAATATTAATAACTTACTATAACTAGAGAAGAGAGTTCTTTTTAATAAAATAATACTGAATAAAGAAGGAGCTATAGTGTTTAAATAGCCTAAATATAGAAAGTTCTATAAAGACATTTCTCCTTCAGTAATTATTAAAACAATATCTTATAAAGTATAGCAAGTACTAAATTTCCCCCTACCAAGAGTACTAGTGCTTAAAGTTACAAAGATAGTGCAAGAGTGATTAGATAAGGGGGTACTCGAACTCTTAGAAGGACCTTATTAAAATACTTAGTTCCTAGTTAAGAAAAAAGAGCCCGGGAAATATAGGCTTATTAACTTAACAACTATACTAAACACAGTAACTCGATAGAACATAAACCTACTTCTTTTAGTAGATAAGTTTTCTAAAGAGTTCACTAATTATTAAATAACTAGTCTTATCAATCTTTATTCCGACTACAATCAACAAATACTCTACTAATTAAGTCAAGATATAACAGTATTCTATATACTATATATAAGGCTAGTTAGAAACACTACTTTACCTCAAGGGTATACTAATTCAGTTACTTAATTTATACGAACAATATCAAGAATCTTAAAGGACATTATACTAACTATTACTATACCGTTTCTTAATAATATAAGCGTTAAAGGCCCATATATAAACTATAATCAAGCTACTATTAATACTTTTCCGGGGATTTACCAATTTATATTAGAGTATATCATTAATCTTAATAAGACTCTAGAAAGACTTAAGAGAGCTAGAGCAACTATTAGAGCCAAATCTTAGTTTTACCTTAATAGATTAGATATTATAGACTACGCTTACAATTTAAAGAATAAAGAGTTCTTAGCAGTATACCTTATTAAGATATAGAATTAAAAAGAATTAAAAAATATTTTTAAGATCAAAGGATTTCTTAGCTTTATTATTTACTTTTAGATTTAGATTAAAGACTTTTAATATATTACTAAACCCCTTTATAACCTCTTAAGAAAGAGAGTCTTCTTTTTATTTAAACCTAAAGGACTTACCGGAAAAGCAATAAAGAGACTTCAAGACGCTTTTTATATAACTCCAGTACTTTACAAGGTCGACTATAGTAAGAACACTAAAGAAATAATAGTAGTAATCAACTTCAGTAGATTTAGCTAAGAAGGCTACCTAGGCTAAAGAAATCTTATTAGTAGATAAGTACGCCCTACTTAGTATAAAAGTAGATACTAGAATAAGGCTAAACGTAGCTACGATACTATAAAGAGAGAGTATAAAGAAATACTTTATATTCTAAAGAAGCTAAAGATTTAGCTTATAAGAATACATTTTATCCTAGAAACCAACGCTAATACTCTAGTAGTACAGCTTAACAGCGCTATTAACGACCACCCCGGGGCTATACTTATAAAATAGCTTACCTAAATAAGACTTTTCAATTTCAAGGTGCAATATATCAAAGACTTTACGCATACTGCGGCAGACTCTCTCTCTAGGAGGCTAAAGTACTTAGATAACACCGACTTTAACAATAATACTTCTAATAATAACAAAGATTAGATTCTCTTAAAACTTAAAGCTTATGAGATTTGCCCTATAAAGCTTGATAATAAGAAAGAAGCGATTATAACAAACCCGAAGTTAATAAAGCAGAACGCTATTCTTTAAAACATGAAATTACAGGTATAATAACTTAGAGAAGGCAGAGAACTCATAGAAAGCTCTAGTACTACTTCTAATATAAAATTAAATACTAAATATAAGTTCCCGGTTTCTTCTTCCGAATACTCCGACTACTTCATATAAATCGCTTTATACTTAATAACACTTAAGACCCTAAAAGGAATAAATTAAAAGACCTTTCGTGCCTTTAAGAAAGAAGCTCTAAATTTTGGAGTACATAACCAGAAAATCTAAAAGCTACTAATAAAAGGAGCCCCTATTAGGCTTATAATTAATACTAATCAAGACAAAGTACGGATTCTTTGAAGTTATTATAACAACTCTAAGTATAAAGAAAAAGAAAGTACTTATCACTGTATTTCCACACGCTACTTTTGAAAAGAGTGCTATAAAGACACTATGAATTTTGTTCAAACTTACTCGAAATACTAATTAAGATCACTAAGATAGTAAAAAGAACCTCTTTTCCTTATAGCTTCTAATAATTTAATAAAGAAGTAGGCCTTAGATATCACTTATATAACTAAATAATAAGAAAAGTAATATTTAGTTATTACTAGAAACGATATAAGTAATTAAGTTAAAGCACGGGCTCTTATACATAAGATAGCGGCAGCTATAGTCACTTTTATTTAGGAAGATATTATTTACTACTACAGCCTATTCTGGAAAATAGTAGTTAATAGGGGTAAAGAGAATATAGGAAAAGTAATTCAGCTCCTAAATAAAATGGAGATACAGTATATATAAGTATTAGCCTATAACCTAAGAGTAAATAATATAGTTAAATAAGGCTACGAACCAATTAAAAATACTTTCTCTAAGATGGGAAATCAATAGATCAAAAACCTTCTAATAGTATTATTTACAGATTAAATAATAATATATAGACCTACAGGCTTTACACTCTTTTATATAGTTTATAGTAAAGAACTTATCCTTCCTATAGAAACACGATACCCTACCTAAAGAACCCTATTTATAGAAGAAGTTATTAATTAATCAAAGTTATTATAACTTAGAGTGATTTAGTTTCAAATATAGTAAGAAAATATCAACGAAGTAATACTACGTAAAAGCCGCCGTAAATAAGAGAGTCAAGATACTTTCAATAATAAGCACAATATTCAACAAAGACTATTTTAAGTTAAAGATATAGTCCTTCGATATAATTCAGTAAGAGAAATTAATAAATTAATATAAAGAACTTTAGATTTCCAGTAGTTAGGACTATATAAGATAGCACAAGCTAATACTGAAAAGAGTTACTATAAACTCAAAAAGCTAAAACCTAATAGCCCTTAGCTCTAATTAACCTTTACTAAAAGTATACTAAAACTATTTCATGTACAAAAGAAGTTTATTTATAGTACTAAAGACGCTGAATCTGTCGCTTATCTTAGTAACTAAGAGAAAGAGGTTAGTACTAAATCAGGCCTAGAAAACCCCCGCTAATAATGCTTTAATAATAACGACAGTAATTATAGCACAAACGCTTCTAATATACCTACTATTTAAATCAAATAAAATAATAGAATTATTATTAAAATCCCAGAGATCTCATAGAGCTAATAAGACTAATATAGAGTAATCTCAGCGTAGTTAATCTTAAAATAGTACCTCTAATAGCGAGGACACCAATTCTTTAAAATAGGAAAATAACTACTAGTACTACTAACACTTATCTCCACTAGCACTATTTAGGGCAGTTTCAATTTACTATAGTATTACTTATAAGTACCTAGAGAGCATGCAAACTACTAAAACACAAAAGGCTAGCAAGAAGTAGAGCTTAAATACCCTTAAAACATTAAAGTACGATCTAGTCTCACAAAATAATTATTTAATACAAGGCTAAACGTCACCCACGTCAGCACTAATAATTCCCTTAAGTGTATAATATAAATTATAAAGCTCTCTATTATCACTAGTACCTTTCGTAGAGTTAATAATAAGTCACTTATTAAATAGGAAGGTAGAACAAGCCTAATTTATATATTCTAATAACTAACTATAACAGCTTTAAGCGCATACTTTAGAAGTAAGTAGTAAAAAGTCTGTCTCCTATACGTAAAGATTGATGCAAAGTATCCCTTATTTAAGCGCTACTTTCTTAAGATAACCTACTAAATTCCTTATTTACAAAAGCCCTTAAGAGAATAGTTAGCAAAAATAAAGGATTTCCCTAAGACTATAAGTAAAAGATATCTTCTAAGGTAAATATTACTAATACTAATAGTACTAATAATAGAGAAGCTTTACCTAGTAATAAAGATCTCTAATCTATTATTAAGAGTAATTTAAAGGAGGATATTTACTAGCGGAAAGTAATGAAAACCCCGGTTTTACTAGCCCTATAGAATCTTTTCCCTTGTAAAGCGCATATAGAATTAAAGAGATTCTAATTACCTCAGACCCAGAACTACTTACGCTATTTACTATTCCAGTAGTTTCCCACTAATTAGATTATTATTATAGCTTTCAAGAAGATATAGTACTCGCTAATCAAAGTCTTATTAAAGGCAGAAGCTCTTTAGCCTATTCTTACGAAGCTAATATCTCTGCGCCTTAGAATTACCTAAGGGTTAGAGTTCCCTATATATTAAAGGCTTAAATATATCATTAGCTAATAACCTTTAATAAAGTAACTTTACTAAAGGAAGAAATATTAATCCATCTTTAGATTAGCTTAACCTTAGTCACGCCTACTAGATCTAGGCCCTTATCTATATTATCTTTACTTTCTTAGAAAGGAGTAAATAAAAAAAACGTAGCTTATAAGATCTACTATAGCTTAAGTACTAGTAAGAGTATTAATATAAGGAGTGCAGATATAATATAATAAAGTCAGAATCTGCGAGCCTACGTAACGTGCTTAGAATGCCTTTACTAAAGTAAGTAACTTAAGTTAAAAGCTTTAACTAACTAGTCCTTAAGATAATAGAATTAGTGATAGACTTATACGTTTTCTAAGAGCTATTAGATATACCTAAAACTATTACTAAACTAAAAAGTAAATAAACCTATAATAGCTATCACCCTCTAGTATACTATACTTATACTCTAAAGATAGAAGAGTTAGGCCTGCTTTTAGTAGACACTCTTTATAGCGGACGGCCTTTATGTTAAACAGAAATCGCTATAGCTAGATATTAATTAAGGAAAAGCCTTAATAGTATTCAGAAATAAGAGCGACCTCTATTACTCTTAAGTTTTCGTAATAATTCTTACTCTTTAAGATATTAGTAAATTCCTCTAGTAACTTGATAGATCTTATGTTCTAGTAAAAAAGCCTTAAAACTAAAAGAAGACACTTAATAGTAAAAACAGCTTTAGTAACCCTTATTACCTTAGTAAGAATCTAATAGTCCTTACCTTCTTTAATATATTAATCTTCTTACCAGCTACCTAGACCTTTAATCTTACAGGTATATATACGCCTAAAGTATATATTCGTAATAGTAAGGTAAAAGACTGTTACTAAGTATAAGAGGAGAGTCGCTAAATTAGATATATCCTAATCACTAGTGCTAAGAGATTAGTAGTAATATTAATTTAATAAGGAAGTAAAGAGTAAGGGAATTAGAAGAAAAAACTTAGCTATATAAGATAGGATTAGTAGTCGTATACTTAAGTACTTTAGATTAAAGATCATGTAGCGAAACTTATAAAGATATTACCAGAATTAACGCGTTTCAAGAAGAAGAGAGGATAGAGACTTACTAAATAACTTAAAGAGTCCCTTTCCTAAGAGATATTTGTTATAGTAAAGCAAGAGATTATTATAGAATAAGATAGTTAAGGCCTAAGCCTAAAAAAGTAATAATATAGCTAAAAATATAATATAAAGAAAGAAAACCTTACCTAAAGAAGCTCTAATATCACTAAGCTTATTAAAGAGGCAGAGACCTCTATAGAAAATCAATATAAGTTAGTATAGAGATCTGGTCTATACGCGAGGTAATTAATAAAAGGGAAATAAAGGTGAAGAGATTAACTTAGCTTAATTAGAGAAAATAGCGTCTTTAACTTAAAGATCTGCGTTCTGAAGCTTATAAGTTAAGGCTCCGGTATAAGATTCAGGCGTATAAGAGCTATATAAAGAGAGGGAGGTGTAGTTAATAGAGGTTAAAGAACTTAGAGCTACTTAGCTTAAGTTAAGTACTAAAGATCGTTAGTCTTAATCTTAAGCCTGATCTTAAGATTATAAAATTAGAAGAAGAAAGATTAAAATAGAAAAGTAATAAAGCTCTGTATTTACCTTAGTTAGAGAGAGAATAGCGCTACTCCTATAATCTTCTTAAAGGTTATTTGCTCTTAGAAGTAAGCTCTTAGAGAGGAAAAGCAGCTATAACTTAGTCTTTGTTACTAGAGGAACGCGTATAGTAGTAAGGAAAAACAAAGAAGCTTCTTATATAGCTTTAAAAAGAATTATAGAGCTTATTAAATAAAGAGAAGGAAGAAGGTAGTGAAAGTATTATAGTTACAAAGGTTAAGAGAGAAGATAGAGGTATTATAGTAGAGGATAACCTTATAGAAGTAAGCTAAGTAAACCTTTATTTACGATTTTACTAAGACCAATAATAATTCAAGCTTTACATAACTTTAACGTTATTTTTACACCGCAGACCTCTACTTTTACCTCTAAAGATTTAATACTTTTGGAAATAGTCTAGCTCTATTATATTCGTTTACTATAATACTTGGAGGCGAGTCTTTAAAGGAAGGGACGTATATGATAGGGATTAACTCAGTAAAACTTTTATCACTTAACTTATATACTTCATATTATACTTAAGTTAAGACCTTCTTTAAGAGATCTTATCATTAATAATAGTACTTTTCCTTCTAATAGGATTTACACTTTTTTCTCTAATTAACAATTCGTACTCTTTAGATATATAATATCTTTTAATTTCGTTTATCTGTTATTTCTTGAACCTTACACCTTATATACCTTACATTTGCTACCCTCTTGTCGTGTGGGGGATTGGAGTCCTCCCCTCCACAATAACTATAGATAATTAGTAAATAATTAATTAAATAGCTCTAGAGTAACTAGAAAAGATCTTTATTCTTTAGATAAAACTACGTAATTATTTAGTAAGACTCCTTATTCTAGATAGCTATAGAAGCTATAAGACTACGGATTTCCTTTAGAGGCACCTTAAGTATAATATATACCTTCTTTTCTTACTTATATATATATTATATATCTTATAACCTCTTAATTTAATAGTTTTTTTATCTCTTAAGCGTACCTACTAGAAAGAGCTTTAAAAGTTAAGTTTAATAATTAATTCTACGCTAATTAGTAAGTGTAATTTCCTTATATACTATAAGAAGGCACGTTGAAAGAGTATTATAGCTTTAAATATTAAGTCTAAGTAAAGATCTGTAAGTTTATAGCCGGTTTCTATAATAAAGCTATTAATAAGCTCTTTACTTCTAGAAAATAATAATAAATTAATAAATCTAACTCTCCTAAAGCCTTAAGAAATACTAATACTACCTCTAGAGGTTCCTGATACTTTAATTAAGTTATATACTCTAAAGAATTAGAAAAAGATATATATATAGATTTATACCTTAGCTAGTAAGTTATATAACTAACTTCTAATTAAGTATTTATTCTTTAGGAAGATTATAAAGGAAATAGATCAAAAAGACTATAGATTAGAAAAGGTAAATATAAAAGTTAAAGAATTAGTAGAGAGATTAGAGTAAGTATAGCTAAGGAAAAAGAAAAGTCTTAACTAGTCTAAATTCCTAATTTATAATAATACATGTAATTAAAAAGACTTAAATCACAGGTAAAGAGCGTTAAATTAAACTTATAAAATTAGAATTAAATAGAGATTCAGAGTCTATAATATTATATATAGAAGTTAACGTAAAATAGAGTTATTAAGTATTAAAAATCAGGTAACGGAAATAGCGGGGTAGCCGGAAGGGGGGGGGGTTAGACGTTACCGGCTAGGGAATTCATAAAGGATGAATGATTCTGGCACAGTGTTAATTGAATTTTACGGGCAAGTTTGAAAGAGTGTTGCACGGAGAAGGTCTTTGCATTGATGTATCGAGTGCCCCACCCCAGAGGTGACTACGTCAAAGTTTTCTTTTCACATCCCTCCAAATCCTCTCGTCCATCAGATATCAATTCATTCTACCAAAGTACCACTAGCCTAGAAATTTCACCAAAAAACTCATTCTTGTTCCTTTTCATTCCGCTTCTGCTCATCCTTTCGCTTTATGCATTCCACAAGAGCCTGTTGCCGTTCGAATTCGGCAATTCCTCCCGGAAGACGATGTAATTCTGGCATCAAAGCCTCATCACTACGGTACGGATGTTCTTCAGAGAGGGGACGGGGAGCATGGGACGTTTGAGGGTAGAACAACGAGGAGGGAGCGTTTCGAATGGTAGAAGGATCGTTGGAGGACTCTGCTGGCACGAACACCTGCCGAAAACTCTGTGGAGTATCCCCATTCTCCTCGAGGCATCGTCTCTTGTCTTTGAGCCAAGAAGTGAGATGTTAGATTCCAAGAGTATCGAGAGTTCTGGAGGCGTGAAGGTAGTGCGAAGCTTCCGGGTAAAACTTGAGGGGGAGCTGAGTTGGACAAGAAACAATTTTGCGGGGTACCTGGGCGCGGAGCCTGATGTCCTGGGCGAGATGAAGGGGGCGCCGTTCTGGATGGCCGCTGTTGTCTGAAGAAATCATCACCATTGTGTGCCGTCGAAGGATAGGCCGGACGTCACTGGAATCCCATCCCATCTGTCTCCATGCTCTCGAGGTCTCGTGGCGTGTCCGGTTGCGTCTGCTGTCTTCCGCGTCGTTCACCTTGACTTCTGGCCTGTCTTCTTCGTCGAGATCTTGGCTGATTCCCGTTTCCGATTGGTATCCTGCTCCAAACGTCTAAGTATGTGATTTACGGTCGATCTTCCAGATCCAGACATAGGTTCGTTGATATCGTAGGTTCCTTCTCGAACGGCTTGACGGATGATCTCCAAACGTTCTGTCATCTTGGCGTCCCGAGCGAGGGCTGCTTTATGCCATCCACATTGCCATCTCATGCTGTCTACGGGGTAATACATTCCACGACCGGGATTGCGAGCGCGAAGATCGTTCAGTCGGGTTAGCTCCAGATGCGTGACCTCAATTGGCGGTAGATATGTCCAATTAGCTGGCAAGTGTACGAAAGGTTAAACACGAGGCCGGGTAACACTATATCCGTCTCTGATGGCCCGTAACTCGTCCTCCTTGATTGGTGCTCGAATCAAGCCATAGTCGTCACGCTCCTCTTTTGGCTTCGCAGGTTTCTTTGGCTGTTGCTCTGGTTCGTCCTCGTCTCCATCATTCGCACCCTTGCGCTTTCTGGTCCTCTTCTGTTCTGGAGGTTGGGAGTCCAGATTGGCTTCGCCGATTGCTACCGTTACGCTTGCGTGGTCGCTATTGCTTTCTCCTAGATCCACCAGAGTTCCGTCGTCCAGGAAGACGAAGCTCCCGCGCCAGCCCACTGGCTGCCCTCCATTGCCACCTCCACCACTGCTCAAATCTCGACCCTGGAAACAAAATTGTCAGTAAATGGTGTAATCTTGCTTCCATATGAGAGATATGATTGGCAGATGTCTTTGAACCAGTCTTGTCTCTCAATCCTTCCATGGTTGGAGAGATCGTTAAAATCAGAGCCTTTGTTTACTCACCCCAGATTGCTCTGGAGGTCCTGTAAGACCTCCGCCACCAAGCTCACAATGAGCATCGCAAGTGCCAACAAGAATTTCATTGTTGGTGAATTCTATTGTGATTGGTAAGATTCTGGTTGTGTTGAAAATGGTGTTCTTGAAGAATTTAAAATTGCGATTTGTGTGTGCTTGAAGGTAAGAAATCTTGGCAGGGTCAGCGGCCTGAAAAGTTGTTTATCGTCGGCGACTGGAGGCGCTACCCGCTTAGAAACCCCAGGCCACAACTTTCTCACCTCAAGAAAGCTGGCAGGTGATTCAACTCCATGGGGAAGGTTCTGATGATGCAACAAGACTGTTGTTACTTTCTGGTGAGTATCAGTCCTCATCTCTAGCCACTGCTAATGGAGGATGGATATAGAAGCGCTCGGCATAGCCACTTGACAGACACCAGACAGAGTCTACAGAAGTCCGAGTCCTCTTCGCGAACACCAGAGGCAAGACCCGGTTCATCCGCTGTCGAGGAAGTACGCCTTATGCTAAACATGCATAGAGTCTATAATATAACACTGGCTTATGCGAGACGGACAGCTCGCATGTATCTTCTCATTCGAGTCCTCAATACGTCATGACCTGTCAAGAGGCTCAAGGAATATTTACAGAGACCCCACTGGAAGGTGTGGGCCGTATCGGAATGAAAGGGACATAAGGCAGAGTCCCTTCGGCCTTCGAAACATGCAGCCAGCTACCTGCTGGCTCAGAGGATAAAATCTACATCAGGTCTAGAGCCGGATGGTAGGATATGCCCTGAAGTAACAGTCCCACAGACCTGGGAAGGACGCAATGACAATGAAAAAAGACACTGGAGGGTCCAACGGAACCGTGGGTGGAAATCCAAAACAGAATAACTGCGCGACCCTCGACGAATATACATATGCTCGGCAACTCTCCAACTGCAGATCCGAGACCAAGTCCGGTCTCAGGTCTACTTTTTGGAGCTCCACGCCATGAGAGGGACCAGTCTCCGACCACGAGTGTATAGAACTCTTTTTGAGCCTCCCATGGGCTTCTTGACTGCCTCGATACACAGACTACTTGCTACTATGCAACCTAAAGGAAACGAGATGTACCAAGTCGCTTGACCGACCATAGGAAAGCAGACAGAATTGTGTCGAAAAGGAAAATGATTTCTAGTTTTTGAGACAAAGAAGGCATGAAGAATGGAGAAAAATGCAATACATCCAACGAAGACTTAATAATACTCGGGAAAAGAAGTTATATTGAACGAATCAGGTATATCGAACGATTTGAAGGATAAGAACTCAGAACGAAATGTTGACACATACCTGATCACCATTTCCGCACCAACATGATTGCTTCAAATCTGTAGCAGAATATGCTCTTGGAAAGGATCAAAACTTGGATCTGGTGTGTTCGGAATCTTGTCCAGGTATCTTCCCAGTGGAGCTCTTCTTTTCCTTTTCGTTCGTGATCGAACATCTCTCTTCTTTTTGCGTTCGGTTGTCCGAGATATAGGAGAGCCGGTATATGAGTCCGGGTATGGTGGAGAGAAAGAGAATGGGGAAGAGAAAAGAGAGAAATGAAGATTCGGTACGGTTCTGTTGGAGGTTTCGTTGGCCAAGTGGCATCTTGCTTGAATGTGGGGGTGGAATGGAGGCTGCGTGGGGTTCCTAGCAGACTTGGAGAGTAGCCAATTGCGAAGTCGCTATTGTCGCTATTCTCATTTGAAAAGATAGGACACTGATGATCAGATGTGTCGGTAGAGTGTCATTTGAAGAGAGAATTTTGTGGATGGCGGTGGGAGAACATATGATTGTTGACGCAATTCTGGACATTCTTCTGAAGTTGACGATTTTTGACTTGCCCTAGAATGTTAGTCAACTTCAGTTATCCCCTCAGATATCCATCTGGAGGAAGAAATGTACGCTTACCGGACTTGAGCAAGGACCGAGATGCTTAGCGGGTCTGCTGATTCTCGCACGACCTGGAGCGATATCTGAGCAAGTGCTCTGAAGCTCGCAGATTTGCATCAGTAGATCGGATGTATCGATAAATAATGACTGTCTGCTATGGACAGCGAATGAAACGCTGCTGGATCTCGAAGTTGGGCTGGAGCTGGTGTCAACGCCACTTGAACGATGCAGGGTGAGAGGAGAATATAGTAACGAAGAGATTTCTACCAGGTTGTTTGTGTTCTTGTGTATGCATCTGAGAAAGGGTTAGCAAAGTGGGCTTTCAGTTCGTCTTCTCTGTTTCTCGAAGTTGATGTTTTGTGATGGGAACTTCGAGAAGCAAGCCTTTATATGATTTTGTCTGTGTGGAGTTGTCGGCGCTAACCATTTTCGAGCATGGTCAATTCAGGCAGCAACTTCCTCGCCTAACTACACTCAAGCTCTGGAACAAGCTTAAACATCAGCTTGGACTCTATTTGCAAGTCACAGATTCTGCAGAGATATTAAATTTTCTTAGTCGGAGATGTTTGACAGGCAAAGCAAGCCGTCTGACGAGAAATGGGGATATGCAGAGTGATGATTTTGTACGAAAAGATCACCATTCTACATCTCAAACCAAAGCATGTCTCTAGGACGATCAACGAGTCGACGCTGCAGGCAGTCTGGTCTAGTTGTTTGTCAACAGGCAATCCTCAGTTGACAAAGGCACATTGCAAGGACATGAGCATTTGACTCTATGAAGGGGAGCCTGAGGAGAAGATTTAGAATATATATTGGACAACCAAGAAGTACGGGATCGAAAGAATTGAATTTGTTCGGTTTTGATGGTCGCGCTTCAGCCTGTTGGGGTTTGACCTGGGCAATTTCAAGACATTTGATAACAAAGACTGCAACAAGAACGTTGGAGCTCACTTCAGTATCACGAACGACACAACCGTTCAAGAGGTAAGTCTTCGTCTCCCATTCCCTACCAGGATTAAGCTGAGCATTATGTTAGGCAACTGTCAAGCCAAATGTGCCCTGGGACATCACACAATTTAGCGCCTCGCTTAATAGTGTTTAGTGGGTCATCAAAACAGAACCATCTTTCGCGTCTTCTCGAGACAAGTCTTCACCTTCGAGCGATCCAGCACACAAATCCTCTCCAATCAATACAAAGCTTTCGTACAAAGGCAGGTCGCACGCAATGGATAACTTCGTGGATTACGTCGTAGGTGGATACTTCTTTCCTACCTCTCCAGCGCGTTTCCCCAAGGCAAATCTGGATCTGGCTGCAGCGCCAAAGTTGCACGCCTTGACAAGATCGCGAGATTGGTTCATGAGTACTGGCAACTAGTCGCGCTCAAATCTCTTGTTGCCTAATATTGAGACCTTTTATGCTAACTAGTGTGGCAGTACGAGCGATTGAGAAGAGAGTACGAAGAAGCCGTCCTCGCGGATAGTTACAGACCTCGCACCGAACAAGAGGCAGCCGCCAGCGATGGTGGAAACATGAGTTCACCAACCTTTGTTGGCTCTGCTCCACGCCGACCTTACTTCAGTTCCACCCAACACTACGACTACAATCTATCGTTCCACATCCCCATCGAGGCATATGGACCGGACGATGCATCGAATGGTGGTCGTAACCTCGACATCATTCGCAGATTCCTGCTCCTCCCTACCGATCATCATGACGGAACCGGCAATCTCTTGGATTACCTTCAGAGAACTGTCGCTGAGATCAACAATGACATGCAACATCACTTGGTTGATGTAGACGAACGCTGGACAAAGGCTGGACTGAGTGCTGCTATCTGGCGGGAGGTCAGGACGCCTGTTGTTGTTGAGAATACCCTTCGTTTCCATGCCGACGAGTCAACTCTACGTGAAATGTCTAGAGGTCCACCTATCAACAATTCTACGGCATTGAGACTATGGCTGGGTTGGGTTAGCAGAGTTTATGAGAATGAGATCGACCTGAGAAGAGCTGATATTCCAGTAGACCCGCCTAGATATTGGTCTCCGTTGTATGTGTATTCGAACCGGGCCTGAGTTCTGTCAGATTGAAGGATACCGGATACATGGGTAGTGGACAAATTGTTCAAGCATGAAAAATCGGTATTCATACTACTGATGGAATCGAGATACGGGCGTCTGGCAAGAGTGATAAGATGGAATGCTGCGAATTCTGATTGTGCTTTGGGATGATGTACGGATTATTTGGGGACAAAATTGCACAAACAAAAGCGCTGTTGTTACAAGGTTGCTCGATCTGAGAATGAATCTCGAAATGCGGTGCACTGCTTCTGGGAAGGAATGAGAAGCAAGGATATTTGCACTTGATAGCTCTCCCCTCTACACAATGCTGAAAATTTCAATCCACTCTCAATGCATAGGATCAAACAAAATAACTTGCGGTGAAGGTGTCATTATTGCTTCTTGCATGCTGAAAATTTGGCAAAAAGAAGGGGTATATAGCTTTTAACTTACATGTGTTCAGAAATCATACCGCAGAGTCAAGTCATCCTAACTGGCATTTCCTGAAGATCAGGATCCACATTTTGTGGCCATTTTATGCATTCTTAGTGAATCCTTGCCGTCCCCTGACTTCCCACCCAGATATTGCGTTGAACCGGCCAAAATTAAGAGCAGTTGTTGAGTGATCCGGCCTGAATCTATACTCAGATCTTGAAATATAATTTTGCATATTTGTCGCCTAAGTCCCGCATTTGCGTGGACCATGAAGTTAATGATAGTCTTGAAATCCGGTCAATGACTGAGCTAAAGCAGGAGGCATTCATATCCTTTCATGCATTATGACTTGCGCACCTAGCTGGATCTTGGTCTCAAAGCAGTATGTTTCGAGGTATTTTTGGACATGATACAATATTATCAGTGCTGGATGTAAGCCTCCGGTGTAATTATGAAGCCCAATGAAAGGTTTCGGCAAGATATGGGGTGTTGAAGTCAAATAATGAACTCTGTAGTCGAGAGATTCATCATCCCAAAAATGTAGCTCCACAGTTTGGCTTTGAAATGTTACGCGAAGTGCCTATCGGTTTGATGACTAACAAGTGATTATCTCTTGAACAGTTATTTTTATATACAGTACTAATGCATGAGCCTTTCTGCGATACCATGCGTGCCGAGAAGTTTGCCCCCGCTCTTTTCAGAATCCTGGGGATTGTATTTCTTCGTTTTCTTTAGCATCCCAAAGTGTGTCGCTATTTGAGAAAGACTACCTCAAAGCATTCATCTCGAGTCCAGTGGCATGGTGAATGGGTGGTCTTGGCAATCGTCATTGCAGCGTTCTGCGCTGCTCGCCGGACCTCGAAGTCATCCAACATCTCGAGGCCGTGTCCTCGAACAAACGACAGCACCTTCGATATTCCACACAGCACAAAACAAAACCCCCAACGCCCTCAAATCACTCAATAGGTACGTGGATTAATTCCCATCGTGCTCGCTTGTTATTCACGCAGACGCCTCACCTGCCTTTCTCGGCTTCTGTGGAGCTTCGGGCAGTTTCTCCCTTTGTTGATCCAATCGCGTACAGCATGAAGGCTAGCTCACAAGCAGGCACTATTGAAACAAGTATTAGCTGATTATGCAAAGGAGCAGTAACCTGACAGACATCAACACAATGGGAATCCAACGAGAGAAGGCCGTCTTAGAGTTCATGCAGGTAAATCCTACATGGGAAAACTTCGCGCCGTGGGTGGCAGTTCTGGTAATAGCCCTTATCTAACCATCTTACTCCGTTTGACCATCGATTAATCTGATTCTAGAATGAATTCGAGTTCTACATGCTCAAGTGGTATTTGCGCAACGACCTCCACAGCCCTGAGCCTAAGAACCTTACCGAGCATGAGAACCCTTTGGCGCGCCGACTTGCAGAAGTGGAGTTCGGAGATCTGGACTCCGAGTACGGGCACTTGATAGAGAAATTCAGTCAAGAGGATAAGCCGAGGGAGAGAAGAATGAAGGACAAGAGCCTGGACAATCGAAAGGGAAAAGAAAAGGTCATGGAGGCCCAACCCCAGCATTCCGAGGCGGACGAAGTAGACGACAGCGAAAGAGTCACCGACAAGAGCCAAGCAAGCACCTTTGCACCCAAGGCAAAGAGTAAAATCCCTGTAAGTGGCGCAGCGCGCAGGGAGAGATCGGACTGGGGCCAAGAGCGGACCAAAATGACAGAAGATGAGATCCGTATGGTTCAGCCAGACTACGACACGATCGGTCGGCTTTCTCACGGCAAGATGGCTCGGCACAAGGCGTTCCGACCTGGAGGAGAGGGTGATAGGAAGGGCGTGGGGATGGTAGAGTTGACGGATACCGAGTTGTGAGTTTTCCTTTCCCTCTCTCGCCCAACATACTTCGTTTTCTTCCTCTCACTCTACAAATGCTAATTCGTTCACTCGCAGCCGGAACCTAGTCCGCCACCGCATAGCCAACAAGATCCACATCCCCAAGCTTCGACCTCGCGACAACGAAGATGAGCAACAAAGCTGGGATGAAGCTGCGCGCAAGAGAAGTCAGAAGCTGGAGGATGCCCTGGACGCTGCTCGTAAGAAGGCGGGCGTGAGCAAGGCGGAGCGGCAGAGACTTTTGGAGGATTGGGAGGGTCCGATGGAGTATCCTAAGGGAGAGCGGTTGGATAGATTGAAGACTATCATTGCTTTGGGGGCCGATGCCCTTGCAAAGAGAGCGGCGAAGTCGTGATGGATACCGGTGGGGACAAGATGATGACCGGTGTTTGGAATGGGTTGAGAATGAGTGTGTTTTATTTAGGAAGGAAAGAAAGCTTGGAGCGATTTGTGGAGGAATGAAGTATACATTTGATTGAAGACGATCTTCTCTTTTAAACCGTCCCCGTCTGACCTTACATTCTGTAAATCGATGTCTCGGATGATGTCTGATGTTCCCGACATATTCCTCATGATATATTATCTGCGCATGTTACTGGGCCTGATGATCTCTCGAAGAAGTCTGAGATGGTCCCTAGAGATTTAATTTGAGGACGATAATTGTTAATCTGAATATATACTCCAAAAATAATCCGACTCAGATAAGATTTTTCAATCCCCACATCTTGCACTTTCGAGCGTGCATCTGGGGAAAGATTTAAACACCTAGCCAAAATTCTGGTACTCTCGATATCTAGCTTAGGAGACCTAATAGATGAGCCAAGTTGGAAGATCTAGTTATTAAGTCCTAGATGTCAGCTAGTTATACTTTATCTACACCTATTGCTCGACAATCCGAAAATGCATGCCAGTGTAGGTATCATTATAATTTGCTACTTAGTCACAAAGCGAAGCACTAGTCACGACACAGGATCGGGAAGAGAATTTTCGCAATTGAAGATTCATGATCCATTCCTTCATTCGGTTGCTATCCCAGAGTTAATTGCCCTATTTGTTCTCCTGTCAACTACCAATGCCTCCAACCATCCTGTTCTGTGGAGATTTCAAGAAGCTTGCGTGGCGACTTCTTTCGCAGCGTCGCCGTTCGCCTTTCTCACACGATCGACATTTCCTTTCCAGACCCGGTACTCCTCAACCTTCTGCTTAATCAGAGCTCTGGTCTGCGAGCCAGAGGGTAACGTCCATCTCTGCGTGCCTGCTCTAAGAAATAAAAACATTTATACTTTAGAAACAGTAAATGTTCTTCCCTTCTAATAACGAAAAAGTAAGTGTCATTAATAATTATTATTTTAACGAAATCCGCTTTTGGCACCTGTGGCCTTGTCTTAATGAAATTCAAGGTACAGTGCCCACTCGCCTTGTCCTTTTAAAAAAGAAGGGGCTTATTTTGGTTTCACATACCGCCAGAATCGAATGCCGCATAGCCTCACTGCCTAATTAAAGAAGACTTCGATACCAACAGAAAGCTATAACGTCCATCCCTACGTGCCGGAAATCCCTACGTACCGGAACGACTTCATGAGTTGTAGGTCTCAAATCTCTACCATATAAAAATATAAAGTTATAAGGAGTTAATCATTATTCTCGAGCCATTTCTCTATAAGGGCTCGGTTTCAGTAAGAGAATACTATGTTTATGGTCGTATTATCAATTATCCCGTTGATGGCGTTGAAAGCCCTTTCGGCTGTTTCCCCTGCTTTACTATGACTATTGGCCTGTTCAAAAGTTCTGGACTAGAGTACGAAGTTCCTATTGAGAAAGAATACAGCTCCAAAATCAAATACGTAGAGTACGAGGAAACTCGCCTGCCGGATTTATCCGGACAAAGTAGGAGGTACACAAAATGCCAAGCATCTTAAGTAAGCGAGGAAGGATTCATTGCTCTT
Organism: Cadophora sp. MPI-SDFR-AT-0126; assembly: GCA_020747065.1. NCBI lineage: Eukaryota > Fungi > Ascomycota > Leotiomycetes > Helotiales > Ploettnerulaceae > Cadophora > Cadophora sp. MPI-SDFR-AT-0126. Next base: position 347,955 of record JAGMVK010000006.1, read on the forward strand.
ACGCATTTTATAGATACCACGTGGAAGTGTGGCGTTCTTCTACAAAGTTTCATGAGCAGCCACGTACGTGTGTGCTTTTGCCTGGAGCTGCCACTCAATCATTCCAATCCCCACCCCAACCAACTCGCAAGAAGATTATGCTTTATGAGCGACCGCGAATCGGCTAACTGTAGCCATATTCTAGCCTCCTCGAGCTATCACCCTCTTTCGCGTTTGTGCAGCACTTGCTTACCTGCTAATGTACATTCATCCTCCCTACAAGATGCGCCCTCGATAGAAAGAGATGCATAGCTCCCTCGGGGAGGTGCAGACAGCCGCCATGATCTTCTGCAGTGGCTGGCCACGATTCGCTGGACTGGCGCGCTCGTAGCAATGATGCGCAACCACGCCACGTCGCGAGGCTGTCGTCCAGCTGAGCCGTACGAACACAACCTCAAACCAACCCGTACTCCTAAATAAAAAAATGCATGCATATCAATCCTGCTAAAACGATCCACCGACATTTTTCCGTTCAGACATTCTCCCCGATCCTGTCTGAATAATGCGCCTGCTAGAATACGACAACGATGGCGAGTCTAGGCTGACGGAGTTCTTCGATAATATTCCCCCATATGCTATACTCTCGCACACATGGGGACTCGAGGAGGTCAACTTCAAGGACATAATAGAGAGAACTGGAACGAGTAAAGCTGGCTTTGACAAGATCCAATTCTGCGGAGAACAAGCTAGACGCGATGGCTTACATTACTTCTGGGTGGACACATGCTGTATCGACAAATCGAGCAGTGCCGAGCTCGCAGAGGCCATAAACTCTATGTTTCGCTGGTACCGTGATGCGGCAAAATGCTACGTCTTTTTGTCGGACGTTCCGAGACCGACCGTCGATGGTGGGGACCGATCCCATCAATTTCCCTGGGAACCGGCAATCCGACGAAGCAAGTGGTTTACACGAGGCTGGACTCTTCAAGAGTTAATTGCTCCGAAATCAGTTGAGTTCTATTCTAAGGACCGGGAGTTTCTGGGAGATAAGAAATCGCTAGAGCGACATATCTGCGAGGTAACCGGAATTCCTAGCAAAGCACTTCGAGGAAGCCCTCTAGCCAATTTCAGTGTGGCTGAACGAATGTCATGGATAGAAGCTCGTCAGACAACTCGCAAAGAGGACATGGCATACTCACTACTAGGCATTTTCGACGTCTCTATGCCACTAATCTATGGCGAAGGTAGAGAAAACGCGTTCAAGCGGGTGCGGGAGGAGATCAACAAAAATTCAAAGGGCTTCGATCAAGAACTGCAAGGAACCCAACACATCATCGTCTGCTATAAGTGTCCGTACTTCTTTAGTGTTTGAACAAAGAACTATAAGGTTGGTATGACTAATCTTGTCAGGCGTTAGGCGGCGAAGATGGACATTATGCCAACGATCCCCACTGTTTCAAATGTAAGTTCCCTGGTGCTTGTATATACTCAATCTTTGCTGACAGCTGCAGGCGGAGAATATGGACATTATGCCAATGATCCCCATTGTTACAAATGTAAGTTTTCTGAGGGCTTGCATACACTCGGCCTTTACTGACACTTATAGGCGGAGAATATGGCCATTATGCCAATGATCCCCATTGTTACAAATGTAAGTCAATTGCGATTTCTAGTGAAGAAATACATATTAACGTTACTGGAACTACCAGGCGACCGCCGGGGTCATTTCGCATATGCCTGTCAGATATGAGATTTCTTCGGAGTTATTCAATGGTGGTTGGTCGGATGTCAGCAGTTCTTCTTTATTAGCACTGGAACTTTGTTTAAGTTTAGATTACATCGCAATTACCCAAGTATTATAGCAGGTAGGGAACTAACTTACGAGAATGTAACGTGAACCTCGAAGCATGATCAATTACGCCATGTCTTCTTATTTTTATCAGGCTCGCTTATAGGTTGTTCGCTATCTAATTGCCTCGGCAGAAATTCTGTACTCACTTTACAGTAAAGTAATATTCCTAAGACTTTTTCCGTCCGTCGGCCAGGCTTCTCCATCCATAATTCCATGAACGTAGCCATGTCCAACAAGACGGAACTGACTGCCGATAGGCGATAATATGAGTGGCATTTTCAGGCCCGCCACAACCGCTACTACGTCGCCTAGACAGACCTTACCCTGAACTGTTCCCATCCGACCGTTCTTTGTAAAAAATGGCCTCTTGCCTCGTGAGGCAATCCATGCATGGTGATGAAATTTTCTCAGCCTAAAATCACCCCCCTCCCCGCTGGGATGGAGAGTCCTCGTACACCAGATTCTATTCATCATGTCCTTATGTGCCTGAGTTTCCTCTCTCAGAACTCATTTGTTTGTTTCCAAGAGTGCGTCATACCACCTCTTAAATGCTAGTTTATCCTCATAGATTCTCTTGTGATCAAGGTTTGAACGACGTGTTTTCGCTTTCACGTCAAAATCCGGCGAGTCTTGCAGAATGGTGAAGTAGAAGTCATTGACAGCCTCTGGTCTAATGAGACTCTCATGGACGCCTTGTGCCCACTCACGAAATACCTGATACCCCTGCCATCTATCCTCAGCTGAGTTGGTGTATAAATGTATTTCTGGCTCGAGGCAAGTAAGGAATGGTAATTCATCAAAGAATGGAATAAGCCCACCAGTCCAAGAGACAGTATCGATAATCGTGCCACGTAGTGTAAGCGTTCTGAAATTGTTATCGATGTTGAATAGGGGGCTTGCTCCTCCAGCGTTGAAGTTATTAGGCAGCGTTATCGGAGCAGTAATCGAATGAGCCCACCCATGCTTCCAATCTGGTACCCAAGAGGGAAGACTATCAGAACGGCTTGGCCCGCCTACTTCATATAGCACGCTAAGACTGTCTTCCCTCTCGATTATGGCCCTCGTCGCTTCGAAGAATATTTGTTGCAGATCTTTCTGGTAATCGGGGGCAAGAATGTAGAGATCAAGAAATTAGCAGATTCCATAGAGACCAAATACACTGTCCTTAGTTCGCTTGATTCCCTGTTCCGAGCATCGACGAAAATATCTAATAGCTGTGGCCTGCTGCTGTCGCTAGGGTTGAAGTGCAGGAATTGCAGCGATGAATCCAGGAACCACGATGAACGCCAGCGCTGTACTTGTGATTGTACCTTTATGAAGGTGCCCAGAGCGTCGTATAGAACGGTGTAATGGTCAAATGGATGTTTGTGCATAACGTCCATAGCACGAGTGATCATCTCCCATTCCATAATCTTGTCTCCGTAATAGATAAATGCAGAGCTTGGATTTAATGCGATTTCCTGCAGTGTCCAGACCAGTGTGAACCGCGGGTGACAGAAGAATCTTTCCATCAGACTCCACTTACAACTGGAGGAGACCAACTTTTGTGGTTTTGAGTCTTCCACTATTTAGCTTTCTTTACATCAATAAGACAGCTGGGCTTACCTTCGCGGATGTTATCGAAAACTCTCTGTAGCTGGCATCCGCTGTCTGTATCTGTCGGATTATGCATTGCAAGTTCCCGGATATACTTTAGCGTGAGCAAACCATCTCTCGTAACATTATCCCCAAGCCAGACAAGCACTCTTTGGGCCAGAGAGTATACAAATCCCATATTGGCAATCTGGCGTTCTTTGTCTTTTATACAGGATTGATCAATGCAGATGGCATCTATCCATATGTACCGAACCTCGTTGGGAAGTCGCACTCTGCGGAGTGCCGCGCTGGTATTGGCTGTAAGATTCGATCCTGAGAGGATGTTATCTTCGCAACGGACGATAATGAAATGGTTTGGGGAAGGGCTTTGCCCTTCCCATGTGTACGAAATCGCCTCATATCTCAACAACGGACCCTTTACCGTGTTCAGGTCGGCGACCAAAATTTCACCCTGAAGCTCCACTTCAGGATCCGCTGCTGGCTTCAGCCTGATTATTCTTGTCAGGAGACCGTTCATTGGCAGAGGATCGTATTTATACGCTAATTTCATCTTCATAAAGATACAGAGACAAGCAACTTTGTCGGAAACTCTCATGAACCATAGTAAAACATGCGATGCGGGTCTACAAGCTATCAGTATCAAAGTGATTTAAGGAGAATATTTATTTCCCTAAGCTAGTAACTATCCCACTCCCAATCCCAACTGAAGAATATGGCCTAAAGCAGGACGCGTTTTTACCATATTAATCTTCAATACCGCAATAAATGCAATCGAACGCCAAAAAAGACAATGATCCATGCTGGGCAAGATGGAAAAGGAAATATCCCCCCCCAACCTTTCTCCCCTCCCCCCTCTCCAAATATCATTGTGTAGTATCGTATGATATGCAATTACTCCTCCAAACTTGGTTCATGTCCATTCGGTCCCGCCCTTACCGCCAATGACACCCAATGAGAAGGAATGAACCTGAAGAATTTGACCGCAAGCCCTGAAAATAATAATCAGTTTTTGATCCTTTCCTTGGGGATATAAACATACCATAAAAGGCATAATCTTAATTGAGGGTGACATGGAAATGAGAGTGTTTTAGTATTCTTGAGTTCTGATTAGTTCACTGCGTAAAAGGTCAGAGAGAAGAAGGGGCAAAACATACGTGATGGAAAAAGAAAAGTAGCATCTGCAGGAACGGAACTCGCTCCCAGCTTTGTGATCTGGGCGTGGCAGTGACCCAGAAGATTCGTTGGAAAGAATTGCCTAGGTCTGCGATCCAGGCATTGACATGAACATTGAGAATGCTAGCGATGCATGTGTCTCTAAGAAAGTTGTTGAGAGTGATGCCACAGGTCTACTTTTCAGAGGTCAGTCCTGAGCGTATGGTGTCAATAGCAGGGTTGATAGGATGGGACTGTTGCTGTCGTTCATGTGTGTCGAAAGGCTGAGAACTGCAGATTGTTCACTAACAGCTCGGGCTCAGGCTTAGGATGTTCTGGTTTCTCTCAGAAGGTCATTGTCCACTGCCCTATTTAGAATAACACTGCCACTCTCCCATCCCATAATGTGTTCGATATGGCGAAAGACAACGGACAATGGGGTAGCATATGTGACATCTGGTAGGTTCCCTCCATCTCCTCCCCATACCATAGCCAGTGGTCTGAATTCCTTGTCGAATAACATTGCGCCTGAATCGCCATAATCTGACGAAGCATGTAACATATCCTGGGTAACAACGCAGAACTCTCTTGTGGGAGCTCTACCACTTGCTTTGTTATAGACTGTGCTCTTGATTCCGGCACAAACTGCTTCACACAAAGGAGTTGTTCGACTACTGGCTTTGAAGAGCATCTCGTCTTCCACGGGTAATTCGGTTCGAGGCTGTGTAACTGGACGAGACGATTGCGCAGATGAAATAGCATGTATAAGAAACCCCTCGGCTCTAAGGTGGTTCTTCACCCTAACGTTGTGGAGTTGAAATCCGGATCCACTGTCATGGGCAGAATAGGCGGGGAACTAATCGAAGATTAGCAGAGCTCGTAGAGAAATGATTACCAACCAACTAACCTCTGAGATCTGCTGTAGGGTTTGACATGTAAATATGCACCAATCGAGACGGCCGCCGTATCCGTTGAATTGATGCAATTGGTCCTGATCAGATGTCGCAATTACGTGGCCAACGTTGATGTCCCAAGCCTTGCCTTGCTCTTGGACGCATTTCCAATAAGCCTAGTCACTGGTGTTTTCAATACAACTGTTGAGGCGATCTTGAATATCCTTCAAGCTCTCTTCATGGTCCTTGACTGCTGGCATTGTGACAATGTACTTCTTGCCCTTTCCGTCGTTTTTGTAAGGAGAGTTTGGCAATAAGAGCTCCGCTGGGGCTCCGCTGATAGTATTCTCTGAGGATCCATTGATAGTGTGTTCATTTCCGAGGCCGTAGATTTCATCCTTATGTTTGATAAAACATGTAAACGAACCAGCACGGAAGTCCTTGCCCTTTGGGCCCATTGAATAGCCCGGGAACGGAGCAATACTTTGATCGCATAGCTTTGAATGCATAGGAGAGAAGGGTTTGGCAGTCGGATGACCACTGGTAGATCTGCAATCAGATTTGCACACATCAATGTAGACCCTATCAGTAATACCGTATTAATATATGAATCAAAAGCTCGAGGCAGCAGGTAGACTTACTTCTCCTTCTATGGGTTGGAGGTAAGCAGCGTTACAGCACCTTCCATAAGTATGCGAACATCGGAGTCTTTCAATCCCATTGATGCATCTTCGTCGATGATTACAAAAATGACGATTGGATTGTTCGTAGGAACTGGGGAACGGCCAACGCGAAATGCCCCAAGGGCCCATCGTTGACTTTGGGGGAAGACATTGAAGATAAGATCTACGACCTTATCGTGTAGCTTGTTTTCGTAGAACTTGGTGAAATCGGGGTCGCTGATAACGGGGACATCCTTAGTGGATGGGAAGGTTGAATCATCAGCAGGGTCCTTATGCAGGCAAGTCGGATTGCTTATTGCGATGATGCTCAAGATATGAAGGCCGTAAAGATGCTTGTACTCATCAACGATGAACATGAGTTCGGAAGGCTTGGCCATTTTGGTCGAGGTGGGAGTTGAGATGGGGGTCGAGGCTGCTGAGGATGTCAACAATGTAGTTCGAGAGCAAGCTGAGGAAGTTAGATTCTCTAATCGCAATGCATCGGGGAAGAGAGAAGGAACCAGAGAGACTGCAAGAGCTGTAGCGTTGACTTTATCAATTGCGGTGGCAGTGGAAGCAGATGTAAGGCGTCGTAGAAAGATTGATCGTGTCTTGACTTGAAAGTGTGAATGTACACAATCGAGTCAATTATGCCTGCCAATAAGCGAGAGGCTGCGCTGGCTGTGTTGCGACAGGATTGTCCTCATGTGATGTCTGGCTGGAACAACAGTTTATAAGAAAGAAGACTTAAGACCCTAGCAAGTGATGACTCAGCCGAGGTGCTTTATTATTGATTGCAAAAGACGGAGATACATATTTCAGATTGATCATTATCAACAGACGAGATGGATGGCTGAGGGAATGAATGGCGCAAGGCAGAAAGTCGAAGTAATCCTTTTCCTGTTGCGAATTGACTTTCTGACTCCTTCACTTCGTCGACCGACAAAGATCAACAGCTCCAATAAACTCGGCTTGGTAACTTCTCGTTGACTTCGAAGAGACCTAGTTGCGAAAAGAATAGACACATTCTGATAGGAAATATAGATAGGATCTATCTGCTACCTCGCTTCAAATACTCTTCCTCGACATCTAAGGTAGGTACTCCATAGCATATTCTCGTCACCCGCCTCTCCCCATTGATAATAACACTTTCCCACGCCGCCTTTCCAGCTCGCACTTCCCCCACCTGTCATTCACGGGATCAACGGAGAGTCGACTAATTCCTTTGTTCTTTACGAGTTTACCTACCTGACGGCGCTGCCACCCCATCCTATCACCCCATCCCATCATCTAGATATTCTGCTTTTGGAAAAAGATTTATCTATTGCGATTGTAAGAACAAGAGATTTCACACAGGCGAGATATATTGATTGAAATTCTCCTGATATAGATACTCGTAATGCGGATATTCGTCGATATAGCACAGCGCCAAGACCAGATGTGGCATGTTTGATTAACCTTTTACCAATACCATAGGAGCTGAATGAGAGAATAGATAAGATTTGAGGTCATTACAATAGATGCACGTCTGAATCAGAAGCTCGAAGAAGGAAGTGGATGGACGTCAGGTGGCTTTCGGTCACGTCCCAGAGACCGGCGATCAGCAAAATCTTAAACCTTTGATAGGAAGGGGTTGTAATTTCCCACTACTTCGCGACTACGAGTTCTCTTTAAGACGCCAGCGAGCTATTTGAGCGCAATTTCCCTCGTCATCCGAGTCGGTACAATTGGAACAACTCCAAAACGATCACCATATTCATCAACCGACTGGGGATCAAGGGCTACAAACCGTCCTTGTCGAAATCGACGATTCTGGCCAGTCGGCAGAGCAGAACTATGACGCTACGGAGCTCGATGAGTTTGGGGAGGTCAAAGGGAAGTACAAGGCGCTCTGTTTCGAGGATATCCGTATCTAGATAGTACAGAATCCGAGGTTGGGAGAGAGAGCCACTCTCGCCATGGAGGTGTCTCTGCGGCGCCATAAAGTAGTTGGTACCAAGCCCAAATCGCACGTTTCTCCTCCTCTTCCGAGAGATCCCTCTCCCTATCCTCTGTCCGATCTCCCGCATATTGACCCGCACGATCCGCGATGGTGCGATCCTCGTGGGTGGCTATCTGTAAATGCATGGCGTCACCCCTTGTAGAATACATGATTCCGCCTTGCTATTATCTCCCTAGGCTCATTGACACTGTTGATCTCCGAAGCAGGTGCTTCGCGAGCAGGTAACTCATAGATGGGCCGTCCCCCGTCCCCGATCTCCACTAGTGGAGTGAATTTCGTTCCTTCTGCCTCGCACAATACAGGAGGTGCAACGCTCGTGTCTCCCATCTCAGCTTTCAGGACCTGCATTTGATCAGCTGGAGGAGCCGGGGTGTTCTGGCGTCGAGGCCTAAAGTGGAACAGATATAAGAGTAAGAGAGATATGGCTACGATGGCAATACCTCCCACGCAGATGCCTACTATTGTGGCTGTTGGAAGACCGTGTGAGGCAGTTGTGGTGGCGGCACCTGTGCTATTTGTCGAATTTGGTGGAAAGATTGTGACGATGTTTTGTGACAGTGATTTGTCCCATTTGCATTGAGAAATCGAAAAGTTCTTGGCCTCATAATCCGCAATCACATATGCTTCCTGGAAGAATGTTCTTCCAAGAACGTATGTGTTGTTCACCGCCCGCCTCAATGGAAAGTATGGTGTCGTAGAAGAGACGAGAGGCCAAGATGCGTTTAAGTCAAAAGCTGCGTATGGGAGAGTGATATCAACCGTATACGGAGGGGTTCCCAACTTGAACGTGATGCTGGGATTTTGAGATCGCAGCCCTGAATGCTGGGAATCAGTAAGTAAATACAGCTTAGCTGTATCATTCCAGGTCAAGCCAAACACGCTCTCGAATTGAGTGCATGCTTCAGTTGGTAGGTAAATGTATGGTAAAGTCGAATCCAGATTTATTGCCGTTATGGGCGAAGGAAGAAGAGACTGGCTGGTGTCAGTTGTGATGGCTTGTAATCCGACAGCGAGTTGGGTGTCGACATCGAGGCCAAAGCTGAGATTATTCATGATAAACCGTGAAGAATCATATCCTCCTAGAACGAGGCTTCCGAGCGAATTTCCGAGCCCTAGGCCCTTGGTATTAGCTAAGTTATCACAGACCAAATAGGATCCAAGCTATGGAAGACGACAGTCAGTGCCAAACGTACGGTATTGATTTCCTGCAGTGTAGCTCCAACTTAAGCTTGGGATCTTCGATTGACTCTGCAAACTTTGCATGAAACTTGGGATCGGGTTGTTGAAACTCGTGAAGTTTTTGGATCGAGGGGTCAGCCCAAAGAGGCCCATAAAATAGTTCTTCGTAGCAATTCCCGCAATTGACTGATTCTTGACCAGCAGACCTCCGCCCCCTATGTATCCAAAAGTAATATCATCAAATCCATAACGCCCTTTGCCGGTATAGCCCAACTGCACTTCAAGTTCGAGTGGATATACTTGCGTTGACGTATTAGTAAGATTAGGATTCCAAGTCGTTGAAGTGTTGTAGTCGTACAGCTCGCCTCTCAACGTGTGACAGTTGGAAGGGTCTCCTGGTTGGCATCCCTCAGGTGCGATCGCCCACGTTTCGTAGGAGGCGGTTGATGGAAGGAGCTTGACTGTTTGTGGGGTTGTTCCAATCTGGAAGGCAAATGTTGACCAGGCGCCGTCATTGCCGTCCCTAGTTGTGTCAGCAAAGCTATGGCACATTGAGGTTGGAGAGAACAACCAGCTCTCAGACGGCGGTACAACAATTGGCGCGGGATAAGTAGATGTCGACTGCACCTGGCCCAACACACACTGAATATCTGGCAAGACGAGGAGTGCAAGAAGGACTCTAAATTCCTGCCATGGAGCAAGATCCCATCTTCGAGGCATCATTTCAAGCCTCGGAGAGTGATGTATGCATTGGGGAGACAGCGAGTAGTCAGAAATGCTCGAGGATTGTGAATGTATCGATTTGCGGAAACATTAATTGAAGAACGACTCGCGGGCACGATCTCGGTAATTGGGTGATTCACAGGAAAAACCCCCCAGCATGCAATCTGAACAAGGCTGTTAAAGTGGCAGGTTGGAGACCCAGCCTCCGGATTGTGGACTGGTCACCAGAACGGTGCGAGATGGGACTTAGGAGTGGTCCTTTATCATTGGAGCTGGCAAAAGCCGAATGACTATTTTCAGCAGGAATTTCAGGGAAGTGCCGTGCAAGTCGTCGGACTTGGCGTTCGGTGGCAGAGGCTGAGCTCCCTCCCGGGCAACAGTGACTTATATTCTTGAGACCACACCACACATAGCCTATCAAAGCCAACCGGTAATGCTGCATCTCCAAGCCACCGAACATTTCCAAGTCAAGCGGTCGCAGTTGAAAAGGTGGCATTTCCCAGCCCCCATTGCCCAGCTCCGTCGTGGAAAAGCCTTTCAAGAAGGCGGAGGCGAGGATTCGCTCTCTGAATCATATGGTTTTACAGGCCGGAATTTCTTAGCTTGGATGCCTGGGACTTGGTTCTTGAAGTAATATCTCTCGTCTGTTCCCTTTGTCTCGCCGTGCAAAGATTTCGATGGTTTCTTGACCATTTTACAATGTTTTTTTACTATCTCCTTTTCCTCCTCAGTACACTCATTTTGAACACTAGTGCAAGATTCGACACGCGAGGTAAGAAAAGATCTGTAAAATGATACCTTTCCTAGCAGTGGTTGCTGATTAGGCTACAGCTGTACCTTCCCAGACCAAGACTACCAGTGAATCTAGTACAGCGATCGCCATCAACAAGACACCCTCAACTTCGGTGCCTCATTTTCAAACTGCGGAGCCTTTCAACCCTGATCATATATGTTGCTTTGTCGTCCAAGATGTTGTCAGCGAGGAATGGTGGGGCGTTGTGTTATCAAGCTCAATCGTCACGCCGGTCACCCGGACGCAGATCACCGCCTACCTCACGCCCTATCTTACGACAACAATAACTAGTTATGAGTACCATTTTCAGACTACCAGTGCTTTAATCCCAGTCACAGCTCAGATTGGGGTTAATCCAATTTCTCTGTATGGCAATGGAGCTCCACATCCTGCAGAAGTCAATCAACTTAACAATGGCACTGTTTTGACAACTGGAGGAGTCACGGTGTACGTCCTCGAATTGAGGAGATCTTAAGAAGTTCTCTAACTTAAAATCTTCGCAGGCAATCACCAGCTGCCTTCTACGTCTATTCTACTATCAAAGTCATTACTGCAGCAGCCATCACGGATGGAGCGGGGAACCCGGCATGCGGAACATCAATTGGGGGATTTCCAAACATGAATCCAAATGCTCAAGCTTACTTTGGTGGGGTCAATAACAACCAAATTGTTTCAAGCTCGAGTATACCTGGGCCCAACCCTCAAACTCCTACTCCTGTTATCATTTCGTTGACAACTCCTTTCATCTATCAGCCAGCCAGGGGAGAATTTGGGGCAACTTTCATAAACACCTGTCACACATCACCTGTGGCTGGCACAGAAGACTACGGATACGTTCCACAGACTGTTCTCGACTTTCTGATAGCCAACAAAGCATATTCGTCCCAGTATCCCGGCTTGGGGGCATGCTTACCCGCTGGTCCATCTATTGTACCCTCAGGATGTTCAATAATCGAAACTCGCATTACGACATTTACTACCACCCTGCCAGCATCAACCAGCACTGGTAAATTCACTGTGAGCTTTTCGTCCTTCGATGTGACCATCACCCAACCAGATACAACAATAACCAGGATCAACACCATTTTCATCACATCGATACTCACCTCGACTATTCCAGGATCCACTAAAAGTGGAGGACAAAGCATTTCCAGATCCACCTTCAAAACAACCAGTGGCAACTTTACGTTCTTGACGACTTCCATCCAAACATTTACCTTCACCGAGCAGACCGTGGCCGAGTCAACTTTCGTCACCACTGAAGAGGCGACTTCCTATGCTCTTACTACTGAAACTAAACCGGGAACGATAGACGTTACTCAATCATTAAGTCCGGTCCTTGGAGATCAAGTTTCCATACTTCCACCCTCGGCCTCTGTGGGCACGAGTACCGGAACTTTCGCTGTTGCTGCTCCCGCTGGAACCCAAACTCCACCATCCTACGTTCCTGTGGATCCAGGAAGTGGGAATGATATCACAGATAATCCTCCTATCGTGATCATTGTTCGGTCCCCTTCTGATTCTGTTGCGTTACCCACTGGCCAAAATCCACCGGGCCAACATCCATCTAACCAGAGCCCCCCTGATCAGAGTCCACAGGGCCAAAATCAAAATCCACCGGGTCAAAATCCACCTGATCAGAGCCCCCCTGGCCAAAATCCAACTAACCAAGAGGCCTCTGGTCAGAATCCCCCAGGCCAAAACCCACCTGGCCAAAATCCAACTAACCAAGAGGCCTCTGGTCAGAATCCCTCGGGCCAAAACCCGCCTGGCCAAAATCCACCAGAACCCAGTGGACAAACTTCAGTAGGTGTCGGTGTCATTGTGCAGCCAACTATAATTCCACTCTCCGCAGCTCCACTCGGTCTTCCGGGGCAAATTTCGACGATTGATGGGACGCCTATGCTCGTGGTGACCGCCTCCGTGACATTTGCTCCTTTCACTCCTACACCAGACCCTATTCCTGGAGCCAGCGTTGCAATTATAGACGGCTCTCCTTCAATTGTGATCTCCTCTCCGACGCTGGTTCCCGTGGTAAACGCCCCTCCTCAACTGTCTAATGCTCCTACCACCATAATCAATAATACGCCTTTCCTGGTAGTCGGCCCTACCACCATTCCAGCACCAACTCCACAACCCAATAGACCTACCACGAGTAATATTGGTGGAACACCCTTCATTGTCTTCCCTTCAGCCACTAATATACCGCTTTCGGGTTCCCCTCCAGGTAAGCTCTCGCCTCTCCCTTCACCGATGAGAGGGTTTCCTTACTAACTCAGCGCCCAGGGTTGACTGGAAGCTTGACGATTATCAACAACACGCCGTTTATTGCCGTTCCTGGTTCAACGAGTATTCCAATACCTGCCACTCAAACCGGCGTATTATCGACAACAATAATCAACGGCACTCCCTTCGCGGTCGTTGGAAGCCCGACTCAAATACCACTTGCTAACGCCCCCCCTGGGCTCATTGGTGTGAGCACTATCATCGGCGGAACTCCTTTCTTGATAATACCCTCTGCCACAACACTTCCACTCCCAACTTCACCGCCAAACATAGCAGGGGCAATCACAACAGTGATTAACAATACACCTTTCTTGATTTTCCCTTCAGCTACAACACTTCCGCTATCTCTAGGATCTGGAATTCCTGGGGGCATTACCACAATAATCAACGGCTCTCCAGCCGTGATAATTCCGAGGCCCACAACCGTTCTTGAGCCGAATGCTCAAATTACTTCAATCCCAGGCTTGGTAACCGTTATCAATGGCATAACTGAAGTCATCTTTACAGGGCCAGCCACAGTTCCCGTTAACTCAGCATTCTCTTTATCAGGCTTAACCACAGTCATTTCTGGAATTACCGAAGTGATTTTGAGCACACCTACGACGATATCTCTGAGGACAAGCCCAAGTACAATCTCAAATACATTGCCGACCACATTTTCAACTTTCAGTGCCCAGAGCAGTTCCAGCACCAGCACTAGCAGCATAAGTTCAAGATCAAGCACCAGCACCAGCACTAGCAGCACAAGTCCAAGATCGAGCAGCTCAAGTCAAGCCTCTTCAATATCTTCCACCCCAGCGTCTCCCTCACCAACCGTGATACCTTCTCAGCAAAATTCGCACAAAGGTCTTTCCACGGGTGCGAAAGTGGGGATTGCTTTCGCAGTCGTAATTTTTGTGCTGTTGCTTTCTGGGCTGATCTTATTTTTGTGGCGGAGAAGGCAGGGTAGGGAAGAGTATGCACCAGTGGCAGCAAGTGGGGATGGTGCGGCGCCAGTAATGGAGCAGCTTTGGACGTCAACGCAAATAGGAGCGGACAGTCATATTCCGGTCCTGCACACTCGAGGAGGATACGTCCAAACCTCACAGGACGAATACTAATAGATGTCTGCGATGCGAAGACAAAGTCTGTTACGCCGCGAAGTTCAGTTGGGGCGGGATGAGAGGCTCCCGGTGTACGTAATTATCCGCACACCAAAATCGAGCCCTTTCTAGAATCATTCGTACAGCAACAAGAATCTCGCAAACCCCGAGTAAAAAAGGCAGAGAATAATAGTATCGCTTCTTCCGAGTAAGACGATGTTTTTTTTACAAGTTTTAATTAAGAATTGATATCATAGTTGTGCGTTTAAAAGAGGGCATTTCATTGACATTCGACATTCTCGCTTGTTTGGTGTGCGGATAATTGCGTACACCGGGAGAGAGGGTGGTTGTGCTTCGTCGGCAAAATTTGAGAGCGTGAAGAGAATTCATTGGGAGATGGTATAAGGGTGGATAGAATATCCACGATGAAGTTGATACAAAGTGAGATTGCTCAAACTAGCACTGAGGGTTTAAGGTCCGGGTTAGGGAACGTGAACGGGAAAAAGTCCCGGGTTTATATTAAGGTCTTTACAAGTCAGGGTGGCTTCGACTCAGCCTCAGTTATAAGTCAGGGTTTCGGCCTTCAGCTCGAAGGGTTCGAGCTAAGATTGTCGAGAGCAAAGTTGCTTTGCTCTGGGCCCTGCGCTTGCGGCAGAGTAACGTATCTTACCCAAGCAAGTCGATAGAAGTCCAGCCAGAAGCTGATAAAATTTTAATACGTGCTATTCGATAGCTTAATGGCTTTAAGTAAAGATAACCGCGCAAATTAAGTATTAGAAGCTGTTGAAAAGCTATAATCCTGGGATCCCGTCAGCCTGCAAGAGCTTTTTCTCAAGCACGCAAAGGTTAAGCCTGGAGCTTAAGGCTTTTCAAGTAATACAAACTTGCCTCAGGTACCGATCCTTGTCGAGCAGCTTCGTGATCTCCGTGTTGCGTTCAGAGCGAGCCGCCGCCAGAGAAGCTTCGTACTTTCAAGCGATGGCCGATCTTCGCTTCGTTGCCTTGAGACTTCCCAGAGCCCAGAGCAGACCTTCTCTGAAAAGCTCTTCGTCCTCGCTCAACCATACCTGGCCCCAGCCGTACTTCTTGCTGTCTTCCTTGTAGGCGGCGCCTCCCGGCTTGAAGGGGGTACCGTGGACGTTGCGCAGGGCCGAGTAGCCATCCCGAATGAAGGAGAGAACCGACTCTGGGATGATGATTCGGAGCTGTCCAAAGTCGGATTCCCAGCGGTTCTTATGCTCCACTTGAGCTTCTTCTTCGTCTACGTCTCCATCCTAATCTTCCTCCTGGCCCTCGTTCTCTCCTTCTCCCTCCTCTCTCTCGATGTCGCTTTCGGACATGAACTCCGAGCCCGTGTCGCTGTCGAGGTACTCCTCCAGCTGTGAGGCGAGATCGCGTTCGGAAGGATTCATGTTGCTATGTCGAGGTTGGTTGTTGCTTGTTGATGGTCTTGAAGTGGTGTGTGATTGGGGAGCCTGGTGGTAGGGAGGGCCATGAGTTCTTATAGCCAAGGAGCTCCCCCGTAGCGCACTTCCAGGAGATGCTGGAGGTGTCGACTGCGGAGATGTAGGCTCTAGCTGAGACGCGGTTCTCAAAGGCAGTTGAACCCCATCGACTGAGACTCCGAAACCTAAGCCACTCGCGCCGGCGTATCCTTCCGTAGGATTATGGGCGTCGAAGTCGAAGTCATCGCCCTGGAACAATCTAGGTGAGTCAAAGATGGTGCTAGAACGTGGCAAGGTGCAAAGGAAGAAACATACAAAGTCAAAGTCGGTATCTGGATCAAAGAGAGGCATCTTGTTGGTTGTATGAGGAACAACGTCTTTGTTTAATGTTGTAGTAGGTGTATGAGTGGCACTTCAGTGAGTGGTAGAAGTTTAAGTCGGAGTTAGGTGGGTGGTTCGAGAATATCTAACTGTACAGATCTCGAGCCAATCTGTGGTTTTGAGCTCAGGGAGAAGGAGGGCCATCGAAATCGCGCTAGTGAAAAGCTGTTAAGCGAGCTGCTTCAATTGAATCATGTCGCGAAGCAAGAGCTGCTGTGAACGACAAAATGTCGCTCGAATTCACGCTAATTACCAAATTCATGGCTGGAAGAATGAACAGCAAAAAAGATCTGTAGCTTTTACAATGGGTTCAATATATACACGCATTACTGAGGAATAAAATAGCAATAATATCGCAGTATTCTTAGTAATTCTAGTTCTCCTTTTTGGCTCTGGGCACTCAGGAGTCTGGATTTCCAGTAGATATGACACGAACGAACACATAATATGTCTCTCAATCCACCCTCTGGCTCATAAGTGAGCCATGGGTATTGATTCGAAAAGAGGAAGAGGATAGAAGATTCATCAGACAAAGGCGACAAAAGTCCCTGGGAGATTCGCCTCGAGAAGACCTGGAGCATCTAGTGCTGCCTTAGATTCACGATCTTACCACAAGACCCCCTCTTTGCCAGGCGGTGCTCGTGGAGGCCATTGAATGTCTCTCTTTCACTAAATTTGAAGGCGTTCTTCTGATTTCTTCTGTTCCATGACCAATACAGCGCAATCGACCAGATGGCGACGAGGATTGACTTGATGATCGGCACGTGAATCAACACAAGCTGCACTACGCTCAGTCTCAAGTTGATGAATCTCCAAGTAAGCCACCATGAATCGTGGAAAGCTGAACGTGAGATTTCAAACTTTGGCTTCATTAGAGAGACTTGCCATGTACTTCCTTTATGCTTTCTTGTAGGTTTCTTGGAATGAGAAAGATATTATATTCATTTCAACCTTCCGACAACAGCTGCGGTACACTCATTAACGGACAAGCTTTCATTGCATACTTCAATAATGCTCCCGCAACTTAATAGTGCGATTTCTTGAGAAAATATAGATAAGTACGTGCGGGCTCTACCTTGTCACGGGGCAATTCAACACACCTTGAGATTCGATGTAGCGGCTCCACCCACGCGACGACCTGTACCTGTGCTATGTGTCTCTATTTCCCCGAGAAATATTCATATGAAAACATGCATTTCAGGCTCGACCTCACCGTGAGCTGCGCATCTCGTCACCACTCTGACTTTCGCGAATCTCGCTCTAACACTCTGCGTTGATTCATATCTCTGCCATCCTGAAGCAGGAGTCTCTCTCGTCTTCTTATACCATCCACCACTTCCCTCCTCTAGTTTAGCTTATTCAAATCGTGGGAAGTGTTTGTGAACTTTGTTAGTTCTACAGAATCAATGATCAAACACCAATTGAATGATGTCCAGCTGAAGTGGAAACACGGTCAACCTAGGGCTCAGACAGCCAAGCGTGCATCCCAAAGTACAAAACATCGATGAGGAGCAAGCTGATCAGCTATACGAATCGCAAGCTTCGGACTTTGACTTGAACTTTTGCTCGAGTAGCGACATATCGACAGACCAATAGCAAAGTAAGCGAGTAAGCAAGCAACCAAGCACAGCACCATGACTGAAAACTCCAAGTCAAAGTCAAGACCACGTAGTGACGAAAGAACTGTAGCCTCTTCGTTAAAAAAAGGGGGTAAGGAGGAAGCAGGAAACAGGTAGGCAAGCAAATCAATCAATCAGTCAAACTAGACGGAACAAGCAGAGGGGTATCAGCAAGACCAATCGTTTTTTCTCTTTCCATGTTCCTCCGCCTTCCCCATCCCCACCTCCAATGCCCCATCCATCCTCGCTCCGTTCCTTACCATACCATACATTTGTTGTTATTGTTATTTGCAGCAAAAGAACCAGAAACACATAGGTCTATCATACATACATGCATACATACACATCACCGCCGTCACCCACTGCCACCCGTTTCATGCACCATTATCCGCTATCCTATCCCCCGCCTAGCCATCCCGAAGAGCCAATCCCATCCGCTCCTCTAAGATGCAGAAACAACCAGATGAAGTAATCAATCATCCATCGGCTTATCCGTCAAGCTGACACCCACCCTCGCCCCGGCGCCATCCTCATGTCCTCCAATACTGCCCACACTATCCCTCTTCCCCTGATCCTGACTCATGCGCGCCAAACCCACTGGTCGTCTACCCGCAAAGCGTCCAGCCGCAGCAGGAGCAGATCTCCCGAGACTGTTCCTCTTCTCAACACCGACTTCCCCCATCTCATCGCCCACGCCAGGGATATACGTCGCGCTGGTAGGAGGAGCTTCGCTGGCACCATTGGTGATAGGCTTGAGCGGGGAGTTTGTGCCATTGGCCGTCTCAGATTGAACAACGGGTGCGGACTCGCCTGGGACTTCGAGGCTCGCTCTCGCGCCTGGAAGCGGTCTAGGTGTCCTGGTGTGGTCGTTGTTGGCTGTTGGAGAAGTCTGAATAGGGAATCTTGTTTCCGGGCCGCCAGAGGAGCGATCTCTGCGATGGCCGCGAGGTGAAGGCGCGGGAGACTTGTCACGGCCTCGAGAGCCGCCCGCCTTTTCGATGATAGCACGAGCGCGGGCTTCCATGTTGGCCTTTCGGTTGCTCTCGTCGGTGCTGACACCAGAGACCGATCGGGGACGAGTGTCGACGCTGATGCTGTGGGAGAGAGAGGAGGCGCGCTTGAGTTCGGAGAAGATGGCGTCTTTGTGTGAGAAGAGGTCTCGAATTAGACGGTAAGAGTATTTCTCCTCCATGGTCATCAATGTTTCTGTTCTAGGGCGCAAGATGCATGATGCTAAGGCTGTGGCCAAAGCAGAGATGTATGTCTCATCGGCGGAAGTAAGCTCGATGAGTCTCGTAAAATGTGTCATGAGGGCATCCAAGGTTGCAATATTTGAGAGTCTAAGCTGGCTGAGAGTATTTTGAAGGACGGAAATGCGAGACTCGATAGACTCGGATGCTGGAGAAGAATAGATGGTTTTCATAATTTCGTAAACGTGAGAAGAGACCAAGGAGTCTAACCACTGTCAGTAAGAATATCATCTGGGAAATAGGAGATAGGAAACATACCTGGGAGTTCTAGTAAGTATAGTTTGAGAACGCTTGCAATGATGGGTATATCGAATGGCTCCAAGGTGTCAATGCCGAATGCCTTTCCAGTATTGAGCGCTGCACGTATCCTGTGAGTCTGATGAAGTGGTACATCGACCAACCACACACTTCGACGGGCTTCATCACCCTCAAGGTCTGGGTATCTGTTGTCGAGGAATGTAAGGATGGTAGTGATGAGAGCTGGAACGCGCTTGCGGTCTGCTCTAGCACGGGCCTCGAGATCCACACCAAACGTCTGTTCATCTGCGGAGTTGTAGTAATTTTCATAGACCACAACCTTTGGAGCGAAGCCACCAGTACGGTAATTCTCCAACAAGTATCGGAGATCGCCAATTGGTTGAACAGTCTCCTGATAGAGCATCATATTGTCAACCGTCGATTGGAGACTTGGGATAACGTTGCTGATAGTTCCAGAGAAGTCCAGAATGATGGTCTTGATGGCCTTTAGACGATCAAGTTCACATCTCTCCAGGTATCGCAAGTGCTCGATAATAGCCTCTTCCAATTGACAGCGGAGAAGATCCAGCTTTCTGACGCCTGCCTTGTATCTCTCATCCGCCTCAGCTGCTTCCCTGCGAAGTCTGTCCCCTGGGGTCTCGTTCGGATGTTGTGTGTTCAGAGGGTTCCAACCAGCCAGGTAGTCCGTGACAGTTCCTACGACTGGAGACTCCGCAAAGTCTGATTGGGACGCCATTGAGAAGGTCCGGCTCACAGGTACCTTCTTCTCCGGAACACCAGACCATTGGAAAGCTTTGGGCTTCCATTGATAGAACATCTTAGAGCTGTTCGCGAAAATGCTTCCCACATTCCCAATGAGTCGCAAGAAACCATTTGTGATCAAATCCTGACCAATGCGCTCAGCATGACTGACGCTCGTTGCGCCCATGCTCTTCTGCAAATATTCCACAATCTCAGCTCCACTGGTTGTATTCTGGTATGTGCCAAGGATAGGAACTTTCGTCTCGCCCAGCCTCACAGTATTCAGGACGTGCGATAGGATCTTCTTGACTTGTTCCGGCTGGTAGACCTCGTCTCCAATTTCGACTGGCTCGTCCTCTTCCTCCTCCTTGTCCTGAACCTTGATCTCGGGTATATTTGGCTTGGGGCTGACTTCAGGGTCCTGGAAAGCAAGCTTGTTCTCCTCCTCGATATCCTCAACCAATCTACACTTGTTGAAGTAATGACTGCGCAGCTTCTTGACCGTCTCGGCTTGCTTGTCGTGAAGTTTTATCCGTGCTTGTAAATCGTCTTGGGAATTCTGGACTCGGGATTCGTGCGCATCGCACCATCTCGTGAAGGGGAGAACGACAAGGTCTCGAATGCTTTGAGCGATTTTTCGATGGTTCTTGGCTGCTTCTTCCATCTCCGTCCGAACCCCATCGTATGCCTGCAGAATTATTAGTAAATGATTCCCCTTCCCCGCAGTCTCTATCCCTCCTGCTTTACCTTCTTAACGCTTGCTCCGTCATCTCTAGAGAAACCTCCGCCTATCCTATCTGTAGCTGTCCCAATTTCTCCCAACTTCATACCATACAGATCCTCAGCCTCTGCTCGCATCCGCGCAATCGTAAGCATCTGTTGGTTTTCCTGTACACCCTGTTGAAGCTTGCCAAAGAGTACGCCGAGTCCTAGAAACAATTAGAAATGATTCCAGAGACACCCAAATCCGTTTCTTCTTACCTCCTGCATAGTCCCCTGACCAAAAGGAGTCTGCGAAGCCTGGCATGGCTGGTATGTATATGTATTTGCGCCGGGAATTGGTGTTGCTGAAAGATCACAAAGGTCGCAGAGCCTGCAGAACTCTAGTCAAAGGGTTTGTGACTGTCTGCTAACGAGTAAGGGAGGGGAGTTGGTGATGTTGGGCGGCTGGCGGTTGGAGGATTCAGGAGTACGAGATACGAGCTTCTTGACGGTCCCTTCAGCTGTATCCCTGCCACGATTGACTGTTGTCGCGGCCCGTCCGTGATGGGATTGAGTGGAGTAAAAGCCGTGAATGGTATGGATCGTGATTGTGGGTATAAAGCGATCGCTATGGTTGTTGTATACGGAGGAGAAGGAGACAAAATGAAGGTATTCACAGCATGAATTACGGCTTTCTTTTCTTTCGTGGCAGCAACAGGGAACTCCAAGTGACGCCTGCAGATCACCGTCGCGTCCGAATAGGGTTTAGGGGCATGGAAGCAGCCCCAGTCTTGGCATCACGTGGTCGAGATCCGCCTTATCAATCAACTTCAAACGACATCATTTCCGACGAATTCCCTTGAGAACTTGGGGTTTGTTTATTTTTGGTCGTGGGTGCGTTCTTATATCCTCAATCTCTCCAGCATGTCTTACTCCTCCGAGCAAGATCCTCTCCTTCCAAGAAATAAAAGATCGCCAGAGGTTCATGGATCTCGACCAGAGAGTATCAATGACGAGTACGCCAAGGAGGACCCTCTGGAGGAGGAGAGACGACCAAGAAGATCTATCTGGAATGATGTCGGGGCTATGTTATTAGGACTATGTATATTTTCTAGTTTGGTCATGATAAACATGCCTTCAGATTTGCTTGGTGATGATAGACCTGTTCCGAAGACTATCAGCCAACGGGTCAATCGGATTCTGGAGGACACCCCACTTATTGGTCAGAACAACTTCCTCTACGCGAAAATCAACTCTAACAAAATGCAGATGGCCATAATGATCTCGCTATTCTCATCAGATTTCTGTTCAACAATCAGATCTATGGAGATGATTTCAAGAAACCATTCGAAGAAGGTGGGATGATGGCGCATGTTGATCTTCCTCGGCTGCGCGAGGGCAAGAATGGAGGCGCATTCTGGAGTGCATTCGTACCATGCCCCAAAGATGGGTCCGATTTCTCAGATGAGAACTACGCCGAATGTATGTTTACCTTCAACAAGCAATTCACTCGTCATCACAATCTCATATCGCCCTCTCCTCATTCATACAGGTTCCCACGCTAACATGAACAGCCGTCGCCTTCACTTACTCACAAATTGACCTCCTTACCCGCCTCCAAGCTGCCTACCCGAGCACCTTTTCCCCATCCCCAAACAGTAGCACAGCCCTCTCCTTCTTCAAATCCGGCCACCTTATCTCCCCCCTCGGCATCGAAGGCCTCCATCAAATCGGCAACTCCCTCTCCAACCTCCGCCACTACTACGCCCTCGGCGTCCGCTACGCAACCCTGACTCACAACTGCCACAACGCCTATGCCGACGCTGCATTGGTCGAACTGCCTTCAGGGGGCGTCGAAATCGCAAAGCCAAAATGGGGCGGCGTTTCACCCGCGGGTAGAGAGCTCATCCACGAGATGAATCGCCTAGGCATGATAGTTGACCTCGCGCACGTGAGTCAAGATACGATGCGCGACGTCCTAGGCGGATCGAAAGACTGGGAAGGAAGCGCGGCACCGATCATGTTCAGCCACTCCTCCGCATACGCCATATGTCCTCATCCTCGCAACGTGCCCGACGACATCCTGCAAATGGTAAAGGCGAAGAACAGTATCGTGATGGTGAACTTCTCACCGGACTTCGTCTCCTGCGTGACCAACTCCTCTAACCCCTCTGGAATGCCGGATTTTGACCCAGCGAACTCGACACTAGCCCATGTTGTGGATCACATAGTGCATATCGGGAATCTGATCGGATATGAGCATGTTGGACTGGGGAGTGATTTCGATGGGATCCCGAATACGCCGGAGGGTCTCGATGATGTGAGTAAGTTCCCGGATCTGGTAGCGGAGATGTTGAGGAGGGGGGTGAGTGATGCGGATGCGGGGAAGGTGGTTGGTGGGAATATATTGAGAGTTTGGAAGGATGTGGATGCTGTTGCACTGGAGATGCAAAGGAAAGGTGTGAAGCCTGTGGAGGATCAGTTGCCTAGTTTGCGGAGCTTGTCTGAGGAGGCGTGAAGAAGCCCAGAATAGTTCCACTTCTGTTCATTTTCTAGTAGAAAGCCATTGTATATTTCAGTCTCTCGAACTCTCATCAACGAGGAGACCTCTCCAACTTTCCTCCACTAGTAATCCGTATTTCTTTAGCAAACAATTTCGTCTTCCGGCTGCTTCTTCAGACACTCTCTCTTCCTATGCGCGACATTCTTTCTAATTTTTACCTAGTCTTGCTTCTCCACACTCTCCTTCAACATACAATCATATCGCCACTGAATCCAGCATAATTTATACCCCCCGCTGTTCACGCACAAGAAAGGCACAACTAGAAAGACGTCACGTGAACATCTGACAAATCCATCTTCTCAGGTGATGGCTCCCAATTTTGAAACCTTCGCGATACCTAGCTCCAATCAAATGCATCTTCTAGTTCATTTCAGAGGGTTGGATTTACGTTCGGTTAGTACAACATTGACATTTGTTCCCTAAATTGTGACGTTACCAAGGCAAAGTAGTCAGTGTTCACTGCGAGTGAATTATTGTGCGGTTAGTTTTGCGCCGTGTTGCTGCGTCGAAATGATATCACCTCATCATATCTCTGGATTTGCTTACGCAAGCTTGCATCTATATTAAATAATGTAAACCCAATGTTATAAACTCATCCTACGTTCGATAGAGCCTCCGAACCCAATTTTTTTCACGCCATTGTGTTATGCCATACTCCTCTACCTACGATGAGCAAATGCTGCATAGCGGCGGGACTTCGTTGACACCCCTATTGCTGACTTATTTACCCTATTTACCTGGGCTAACGAGGCGGGCACCCGTTCCCGTTCCTCGACGGTCTTGAATCTCACCATATTCTCTCCAAATCGATATATGGATTATTCAGCATTTTCACGTCAAGACGTATGCAATGACATCTGTTTATATATCTTTCCGTCCTCGTCTTGCCTCATGTAAGCTTTCAGATATGTACTGTCTCGTATAAATGAACATCCCCGCCTCACACCTATCATATCTTCCCCTCCCTCTCCTCAAGTTATCACCATACCAACCCAAATCGCAGCCTTCAAATTCAAACAGAACATCACACTTCTCACTCTCCAACACAAAACCACACAATGTCCACACCACCACCAACAACACCCATCCGCGTCGCCCTAATCGGCCTCTCCTCCACGCCAGCCGACGAATACGAAGGCACAAACTGGGCCGCTAGCGCGCATCTCCCCTACCTCCTCGCCTCACCACATTATGAGATTGCTGCGCTGCTGAATAGTTCGGTCGAGTCTGCGAGGAGGAGTATTGAGAAGCATGGGCTGCCGGGAGATGTGAAAGCGTATGGGAGGCCAGAAGGTAATTTAGCTTAAACTAGTTTCCCATTCCTGATACTCCCGTTTCTCTACTCTCTCTTTACACTATATTGATGATTTTACTTTTTTGTACTGACACCAAAATCCCTAAAGATCTCGCAGCCGACCCAACAATCTCCCTCATCGTCTGCTCTACACGCGTAGATCGGCACTTCAGCACCGTCCGCCCCAGCATCATCGCCGGCAAAGACGTGTTTGTCGAATGGCCGCTCGAGAAGAACCTCGCGATTGCGAGGGAGATGAATGAATTGACGAAGAAGTATGGGGGGAAGACGATTGTGGGGTTGCAGGGAAGGTATTCGGAGCCTGTTGTTAAAGTGAAAGAGCTGGTTTGGGGGAAGGGGGAGGAGGGAAAAGTTGGGGAGGGGAGGATTGGGAGGGTGTTGGGGAGTACGCTTTTTGCTGCTCTGGGGGTTAGTGATCTTTTTCTTTTTTGTGATTGTGAGGGTGGTTGGTTTTGTTTTCGATGCTTGACTGGGATGGTGGAAGGAGTGACATTGATCCATTTCAGGTCAGGGTGCGGTTGTATGAGTTTGCTATATTACGCGGCAAATCAAGAGAAGTCGAGAGACGTGGGAATAGAGTGGGAAGCTAAGAATGATCAATGCTGACTAGTAAACAGAACTCTGGACGTACGGAGAGTAAGAATGTTAGGTACTTTCTGGACAGAGAAGTGGGTGGCAATACACTGAGTATCCATTTCTGGCATGCAATGGAGTGTGTTGTTTCCGGTATGTCTCTCCACCATTTTCACCTCCCCAATTTGCTGGTTCTACGTTCATGCTCCATTTCTCAATTTCCCTACACGTTGCTTAATACTCAACCTCATGACTTACAAATTCCCTTCCCACAGTAATCGGCGAATTCAAAACCCACACCTCCTACCTCGTCAACCAACACCCCTTCAAAAACATCGTCTCATCCAACACCTCAATCAGCACCCCCAACAGCACCATAATCCAAGCCTCCGCCCCGAACACCGTCCCAGACCAACACCTCTTCCAAGGCATCACCGAGCACAACATCCCATTCAGCATGCACCGCCGAGGCGGCGCTCCATTCCCCGGCACACCAGCTGTGGAGTGGCGGATCCAGGGCGAAAAAGGCGAGGTGAGAGTCACGAGTGAAGATTACTTTATTCATATGGGACATCCGAGGCCGAAGACGAAGGTTGAGTTGTATGTTGAGGCGGAGGGGAAGGTGGAGGAGGTGGTGTGGGGAGGGGAGGCAGGAGAGGAAGGGGATGAGGTGAGTAAGATGGAGTTGCCGGTTCTGGCGAGGGGGATTGCGAGACTGTATGAGGGGTATAGGAAGGGAGAGGAGGTGCCAGATTGGGAGTTGGCGGTTAAGAGGCATGAGGTTGTGGAGGAGATGTGGAGGAGGTATGATGAGGATGTTGAGAGGGGGTTGGCCATTTGAGTTTAAGCGATTCTGGAATCGAGGTTATCCTGGCAGTCTACTCACCTACAACTTTGAATACGTTCAGCTAAATTTTACGTAGTCAATAATATCTTGCTCTCGTTTTCCAGCTATTGCATTAGAGAATTCCGTGGTCTCAGCGGTCAAAGCCTCGATATTTAATTCTTCTTGCAACCTCAATCGTGACTGCGACGTTTCTTCTCCCCTTTCGAGCTTCACGCAGTTTCAAAACTGCCCAGTGATATATTCTCTAATCACGACACTTATCTTACTATCTTCACTTCTCGCATTCTGCTGAGGCCTACAATGCTTATAGAAGCTCTCACAATTCTGCTACATGTCTTTTGGGGGCCGTGAGTGAAAGCCTGCTGCAGAGCAAGGCTGTCCCCTTGTCGCATGGTATATCAGAACGGTATACCAGTGCAATTTTATGTCTCAATTAAGCGGCTACTTCTACATAGCAGAATCAGCAATTCCATAACATTCACTATTCTCCTATCTCGAAAACATTCCGTTTGTTCAGAAAGCCTCTGATATGCTCTCCTGCATCACAACATTCGCGGCTGGGGACCTGAAAAGTGTTTCCGTAGACAGATATAGCCTGTTTTATGGACTGTATCTGACCTTGAATTCCGAGGTTCGGAAAGATGTAGGGGCGGTGCAAACTGCCCTGTCGGCATGGAGCTGACGAGTGGTCAGCCTCACTTTGGCGTCGGACTCTTGTTGGCTGTAGCTCACTGGGCGTCCAGTGAGAAGTTTCCAGGACTTCCAGCTTAAGCGAAGTAAGAAAGCCTTGAAAGATGCCTGTGGCTTGGTCGCCAGAACATATGCACGTGTCTGGAAGAAATGCCATCAGCTCAACAGCGCAGATACTTCATATTCTCTCATGTAGCGCAAGTCATCAGCAAATCCTTAAAATATCTCAAGCTCTATCCTCCATCAGTCTTTCTATCGAGTGAGCATACTTGTTTTCTGATCTATGAACTCTCCAGCAAGCACTTCAATCATCATCAGGTCAGGCTGTACATAACCAGCATGTCCTTCGGATTCTCGGTCGGCGACTTCGTCGCCTGTATGCTCCTGATCAACGATGTTACCCAAGCTTTAAAATCATCAACTGGCTCAGCTTCGGAAGTGAAAGCCTTAGTTGCGCAGCTAGATGGGCTGATGCTAGCATTGATGAGCGCTGCGAGTATCCACCAGCAGATGAAATCGATCGAAATCGGTCCAGAGTCCAAGGCTGCAGCGGATGTGATGAGCAACAGTATGCAACTAGAGTACGAAAGATGCAAAGATGTCTTGCAAGGTTTCAAGGACTCTTTGAGGCCATATGAAGATGCTTTTGTGACAGGCAGAGCTTCCGCCTTAACTCGACATGTGCGCAAAGTCACTTGGTTGTTTCGCAAGGACGATATAGTCAAGTTTGAGAAAAACCTGGGTGGACATTTGAAAGCCCTTAATATGTACAAGACAGCTTTATCAGAGTAAGAAACATTCTCGTGTTCGTTATTGGCGTGAGAGCTCACCAGCGAAACAGGATCTACGCTGCCACCACGGCAAAAAACTCGGAGCTAATGCTCTCGAGTATTGTCGACCTGCGAGTCGAAGTCAATAAAATATCGAGCGCAATTGTACAACAACAGCCCCAGATTCCCCGAACTCTTGGATATTCTTGGGAAGCAAATTTCACACTTGCGGATACCATAATTCTAATAGATGCCATTGGACGAACAGTGGTCTTACCCCTGGTGCTCCTGGGGTCTGCAAATGTGAGTCATCCTTATAAAATTAATTGTCCCGGAAGTTAATCTAGGGCAGGACATGCGTGAGATACTGCTAGTCATGTATCGCACCATCGAGATTGGGAGGCAGAAGATCCTCAGCAACGAATATACAATTACGGACGAAGATTCGGATGGTGTACTGCTAGATGAGACGAACTGGAATTCTTCGATACAAGCAGGGATGCAACTTACGCTCAACATAGTCGTTCCTGCTGCCGAATCATTCAACGACAATTTCTGTCCTCAGTGCTCTGAACAGACACTTGGCAGGACGCTACCAGGACAACGCAAGCGATGGTAGGCTTTTGATATTTCCTATTTCAGGATAAGTAATGCTGAAGTTCCAACAGTCACAAATGCCAACTCACGTTTCGGATCTTCGACAAGGAACGGTTCGTCGATGAAACGGAGAACCGCGACCCAACAGACCGGGAGGGTGAAGACAAACCCACAAATACTATAACAGGTGAAGAAAAGCAGATTGCAACAGAGCTGTCCTGTCGGAGCAATAGGATATCGAGTGTTACTGCTCAGAAATATTCTATATTCAAGAGCGTCCATTATCATCGAGAGATTCGAAGGATTAGACCAATAGCCGGAGCCAACAGCGCAAAAGAGCATGTGCGAGTCTTAAAAATTGACGAGCTACCGCCTCTACATAAGGCTGCGGCCACTTGTAATTTGATCGAGATCGATCGGCTTATCGGCACTGGAACAAATATCGACGAATCGCTGCCCTATAATACCCAAAATGACAGGCAAAAAGACGGACGCGTCGAAGATTTCGAATTCAAGGGCTGCTCGCCATTACTCTTGGCTTGTTGGTTTGGTCAAGTCAAAGCTATCAACAAATTGATCAAGCTCGGTGCTAATATCCATAGCTGCGACTCAGGTGGTGCTGGCGCTCTTCACTACGCATGCCATAGCGATAATCCAGAGAGGGTCTTTCCTCTCCTACTCAAATATGGAGCTGATACTAGTGTACGGGATAAATACGGTGCTACCGCGTTTCATGATGCTTGCCGCACCGGACTGGCTTGGTCAATTCAATTATTTCTTGATCGAGGCGCGAAGATCGATGATCAAACCGCTGATGGCTTTACACCTTTGCAAATTAGCGCGCTTAGAAACAGATCAGATGTTTTCGACATTCTAGTGGACCAAGGAGCGTCGATCGACATTTGCCATGGTAAAATTCCACTCCTTCACTGCGCCGTCTATGGTAATTCATTACAAATCGTGCAAACCATACTTGACAATGGTGTTGATCCCTCTCTCCAAGATGAAGACGGGGACAGCTCTCTCAACTTAGCAGTATTATCAGGATATGCTGAAATCGTTGAGTTTTTACTTTCGCGGGGAATGGATGTGACGCATCGGAACAAAAGCGGTGAAACAGTAATGCATCAGGCTGCATTTGGAGGGTACGAAAATATCATGAGAATGCTCATCGAGCGTGGAGCTGAGCTAGACCCCTGCAATTCCTTAGGCGACCGACCTCTAGGTTTCGCTGCTATAATGGGTCACTATTCCTTGGTCAAGCTACTTCTTGAAGCCGGGGCTAGCGTCAAGCTCAAGGGTGAAGGGGGGCGGACCGTTTTGAATGAGGCTTCATACCTAGGACATCAGGAAATTGTTGCAACGCTCTTAGCCAACGGTGCAGATGTGGACGAAGTGGATGATGATGGACGTACAGCTCTCCATCAATCATCTTTTCAAGGACATACGGAAGTTTTGCGGCTACTTCTTGAAGCAGGAGCCGATGTTAAACTCAAGGACTCATGGGGCCGCACCTCTTTGAACGAGGCTGCTTTTCTAGGACACCGCGAAATTGTTGCAACGCTCTTGACGAATGGTGCAGATGTGGATGAAGTGGATGATGATGGACGTACAGCTCTCCATCGAGCATGTTTTCGAGGACAAATGGAAGTAGTGAAGCTATTGCTTGAACACGGAGCAAAGTTCTTGAGCGATAGCGAAGGCAGGCACCCGATACACGATGCCAGCTATAATGGTAACGGATTAGTCGTTAAAATTCTTCTGGAAAGATATGAAAACCCTAATGCAAAGTTTCGGACCGGGCAGACACCACTCCACTGGGCTGCTAATAAGGGCAACATGGACGCGTTGCGCCTGCTCATCGAAGCCGGCGCTGACCCCAATATCCAGGATGACGGTGGCGAAACGGCTCTTCATCATGCTTGTCATGAGTGGAATATGGATGTAATAACGCTTCTGCTTGAAAATGGAAGTAAAACATCGATTCCTGACGGATATGGAGATACATTTTTGGATCTTGTTGAGCGGAAACTTGGACCTTTCGGCACAACGGCATCAGACGCAAGTGATGATGAGGACATGACTTCAATCCTCCTAGAAGATTTTTGAAACCATCTTATTGACTTCAACTCTGTTGGTGTTGCGTTAAGACTATTTGAATTCTGATCGAAGTCGAGACTAACGCAAAGCTTGATGGGATGATACTCGATTCACTACATACCAGTCAAACGACGATAAAGCTCAAACGTGGGGCAGCATATGGTCTTTTCCATAATTCAGCATCCTGCAAGCTTGATCTGTGCGGAGCAATTTCGTGGCGTTTACTGATTCCTATACTGTGGCTGCATAAGTGTAGCAGATTCTGATATCGGAGCTGGTGGGATATTTGGGTGTACCGTCAAATTTTGTGACTTAATCTGGTAGTTTTCCTGACGGAAGATGTATGCTATCTAGTAGACTTGACATTCATAATGTGCGCTGATAGGAGTAAAAGTGCAAATAAAAGGTGTGAATTTGGTGAAAGGGCGTTTCTATCTCTGGCGTATACTCTCAAAGCGGTTCTCATATCTCATGATGAAGTGTCATATTGAGAGACAAGACTCAGGTCGATAGCACATGAAATTGAGCGAAAGGGATCTGATAGATAAAGCCCGCCTCCAGAAGTCAGAACTCATCATCGAAATGCTTGTAGCACAAAATACTACAAAGACGTATGCTTGCAGCGCTTTACACATATCGGACTTTCTTCCAGAGCTTAGCTACGTATTGCTATTTTGGTCATCAAGGACACGTACTTCGTTTCGATTGTCTTTAGGACAGAAGAAGCACGAACTTATGATCATCTGTAAGATCCTTGTTCCATCAGATTAATGTATGTTTGTATCTCAGCCTGTTATAGAACAACAACCAAATCTAATTGCGAGCTTTCACTCGCCTTGACTCCTGGAAGCCATGTAACTTGCATTTTTTGAATTCCTTCCCTGCAAGGCGGCCAGACCCTGATACTCTGAATTTACACATCCATTCACCAAATACGACTTCTTCAGAGCTTCCAGACCTGCAAATTCCGATACCTCGCAACAAGCGGCTGCATCTGCCTGAACCCGATTCTTCCATCCCGAATGACCGGTCCCGTCGACTTATCATCATAGAACTCAAAAACCTTCAAGCCATTAATCAAGAACTTCACCTCCCTCTTATCCTTCACCACCTCAATCGTATAAAACGCCCCAGCCGCGTCCGCAACCGGCGGCAAAGGATCCGCACCCTGAGCAACAAGGTTAAAACCCGGCGACTTCCTCAAATTTGCCAGTAAGAAAGCTCGCTCCTCTGGCCAACGCCGACGAAAGTACGACGCGTGAAGGGTCCGGATGTCAGATGAATGATATTGGACGTAGCTCCCGTTCCGGGGTTTGAGCGAGTGGTCAAAGATGGAGCCTTTGCCGTCGTCAGCGACGGAGGCGGCGCCAAAGAAGAACATGGCTAGACCGGGTTCGGTGCGTGGGGAGAATTCCCAGGTGATACGGATTCCGTCGGGAAAGACTTCAGGGACCCAGTAGACGAAATATTCGTCTTCTTTGCCGGCGCCTGAGAGCTCGATTGTGCCGTTGACTGCTGTGGCTGTGAGGAGTCCTTCGGCTACCCAGGTTGCGATATCTGAGGTTGAGTTGAGGGGGTTACTATAGAGGAGTTTCTCCGCCATGGCTGAAGTGGCTAAGACAGCGAGGATTGAGAGAATGTTCCGCATTTTGATTTGATCATGAATCACTTGTCCGACGGGAGACAGGATGCAAGAGGAACTGACACAGCGAGGTGTGACCTTCTCGATCCGAGGACTCGTGTGAAAAAAGCGAAAGGCCGAAGTCAAAATAGACAAAATGAATAAAGCAAGCCTGGCAACTTTTATAAGTCTAGGTAATGGCCAGCGCGATTTTAGTAACTATCCGGGACCATGGAAGTGGGTACGAAAAGATCGACAGCTAGCCGAGACGGGCATTTGGTCCGCTTGTCACCATTCCCAAGTTTAAGACGCGATTAATTTATTTCTCTTCGGTAACTCTTGAAGACCTTCCTTAATTGTTTTCATATCCCTGTATCACGCAATATTCACCGTATTCGAGCGGATATCCGGAGTTGTAAAGTTTGATTTGGGTTTAGCTCGGTATCTAAACTTCCACCAATCACGCGGGACTAAAATTGGCCATGACCTATTGGAATAAAAGTGTAAACATAAGTTGATGAGAACTTTATGTCAGAAGTTTAAGTTGACAGCGAACCCTCTCAGAATCTAAAGTTGTTTTTGTAGAAATTGTAAAAGTTCCCAAAGCTGTGATATGGACCTTCTCGCCAAGAAACCCTCCCTCATCAACAGAAACGCATCAACAAGAGCTATGACGCCAGATTATGCATTAACATTAACAGTTCATGAGCTACAGTGTAATTAACCCACGTCAATTATGAACAATAGAGTCAAGCGCAATCACAAGAGCGCAATCACAGCAACATTAACCACGACCAAAACTACCCCGCTATTCCACGCCAAGCCCATCTCCAAACCTCCTCCATTCGTAGAAGTAGATGCAGTGGTCGACGCCTGGGAGACCGCGGTGACGGGCGTACTCGTGATCGGTGATGAAGTTGGCGCAGAAGAACCATCCGAACTTGATTCCGTCGAAGTAAAGGTTGTGGGCGTAGCCGAGGCCGTTGGGTTGTAAGAGAAATTCGCACGTCTGCTCGTAGAAGTAGACGAGAAAATCGGGAAATCGTCGTCATCCCCGAAATCGTCATCGTTGTCGCCCAGATACGTAGTCGCTCTCGCCGTTGCACTTCCAGTAATACTTCCCAGGCTTGCACTCGGACGACCCGTCCAGTAATTGCTGACAGCGGTTTGGCCGGGAAACTGGTCGTTCTCCAAAGTCGTCGTAGGCTCGAATCGTGGTGTGGATACGGTCTCTACAGCACTGAAGAGGAGATCCGCAAATGCTTGGGTGGGACGAGCACTGCATTCAGCTGTCCAGATGGATGATACCAATTCATCAGTTCCTTCTAGTTCCGAGGCGTATCCGTGCGCACGATAGCATGCTTGACATCCTTCGAAGGTTTCCCTGAAGTTGGAGCCACAGATGCATTGTTGCTCAGCCAGGTAGTCGATTGCTGTGGTGTCGTTGGCAATGCATGTGTTCAGAATGTATGCTTGTTGCTCGCAAGGAAGTGGCGAGTTGTACAGAGATGGGATGAGATCGTCGGTGGATGCGTCAACATTATTTATATACTCCACAACGTTGGGAAGGCACATTTCCTGAATATACAGAGCAGATTCCTCATCAAGCTCACGTCGGTACAGCCCTGGTGTGTGGGTCAATGCGACCGCACTGGTGACCATGAGGCTGATGAGAAGAGTTTTGGCAGCCATTTTTCGGGAAGATTTAGTCCGCGGTGACTAAAATGGTAGCACTTAGAACAAGCTGGAGAATGTGGCAGTATATGTATGAACAGAGCACTCCTGACTCACGACAAGCGATTTAGACAGCCTAGTATTGCTTCGAACATCTACCTGCCATTAAATTGAAAATCTCGTATGGAGCCTAATCGGGCTATCAATGGGCCGTGTCGCTGGCTTGCTGGGGTCTGATAGGCACAAAGAAATTATGCCAAGTGACCAACCAACACAAACTCCAAGGCAGACTTCAGGAGAATCTCCACTTTCTACAGCCCGATATTCTAGAATGTGGAGCCAAATTTGAAACATATATGATCAGAAATTTCCATCCTACCCTACTCGATGCCGGAGTTTTCGACAACAGTATGCGCTACTGACGATTTTCTTGAAATTCTCTTTTGGTACGGAGGTACTGAGAGTCCAGTATTCGAGAATGCCCATGTTCAGCCGTACTTGTGGCGCGAAAGAGGCACAGTCGCTCCTCCACATTTGGAAGCTGGCTGTTTCCTAACCGTCTTGTTCACGAGAAATTGTTAAGTACATCTAACTTAAATCGCAAATTGTCTTCATTCTGCGCATTCCGTACAACTGCCGCTAGTATGATAGACTTACACGTGGGCTAGCCGAGGATGTTGAAGGAGCACTTTTCTCGGGAAACAGTTCGGAAGACGAGATGCACAGAACTCCTTTACTTGAAGCTTCAATGAAGTTCAATCGGGCCGGTTATAATTCCAACATCCACCTTGCATCAATCGTTGAATAATGTGAGTGAAGGACTGACAGCTGAACCGGAAGGCTTGATTGCGAATTCCTCCTCGTGCATTGTGTACGACATGAGCACAACGTGCCTGATATCGTGGACGGCGACGTGAACGAGAATCATGGTAGTACGCCGGTCGTACAGAGGAACAATAACACCTGTGAGAACAGCTATAAATGGTATGAAATTGAGATGGCGTCCGTATTTCTGATCACAGGGGAAGGAAGAGCCTCATTCAGGTCGGAGTTCCTATCGTCGTCAGACCCAACCTCCCCAAAAAAGCCTTCATTCTCGTCAACAGATACTCTAGCTGTAGACATCCTCCAATCCTGTCATGAGATCGTGGCAGACAAAAGTACCTTCCTTCGACACAACAGCTGCAACTCTATTTCGAAATCAAGAATCCATGCTGTCACGACAGTCTGTCAGTTTGGTTCCTGAGAGAATGCAGGAACCGAGATACATATAAATGTCTTGTTTCCCTCCACTTCTCCATTCAAGACAGCCAAGCAAGTCAAACACTCCACATCTTCAATCCATCCAAAATTTCACACTCCACCAGCGCACAATGGCCATCTCCACAGTCCACCTCAGCTTCTCGAAAGCCGTTCTCCTTGGCTTGCTTGCAGCTAGCTCCTCGAGTGCGGCCGCTATCGACAACATGGACATGGCTGCAAGGGACTACGCTCCACCTCCACCACCATCTTATGTGCCCCCTCCCCCTCCACCAGACTACGGACCTCCACCACACACATCCGTCTGTGTTCCAAGCTATAGCGTCAGCTATGCTACCCAGCTTTCCACTATCCCAGTCGTGAAGACTTACACCGTCTTGAGCAGCAGCACCAGCTACAACGTTGTGTCTTCTATCAAGACCGTCAGCTACACTAGCACTTGCCCAACGACTTCAACCAAGCTCACCATCCCGGTCTACCCAACTCCAAGTCCACCTGCCACCAAGCCTACCGTTCCCGTCTACCCGACTCCGTCCACGAAGCCGACCTCCACCAAGTCAACTATTCCGGTCTATCCAACTTCATCAGCGAAGTCCATTGCGCCACCTGTCTACACTCCTCCACCAACCACATTGACGACTTCCAAATCTTCCACCTTCAGCACTAAGAAGACTACCTCGAGCAAGCCAAGCGTCCCGGTCTACACGCCGCCGACATACATACTACCAACCTCTGTTCCTGCTGGTCACTACTAAACGCTCGAGACCCAGCCGAAAGATTGCAGCGGCTAAGAGTTGGGAAGATTCGGAATCTGGACCTGATCTCGGTCTTTTCTTTTCTTTTCTTAGTTTCTTTCACTGCGGGATGAATTTCGGAGATGCCAGAGCTATTGTGAAGTGCTATTAGATGATTGCTAGGTCAAATTACCTTCTTGTCTCTCGTTCCGGTATCTGCAGGTACCATATATTATTTCAATTATCTTGGAGGAGCAGGCTTGCTAGACTTCAATGAAATCTATTATGATACAGCTTGAACTTTTTTGATAAACTTTACAGTTCTGGCTCTACTGTGGCAATAGATTTGACTGCTGCAGGACCCAATATCTGTTTTTGAAACATGCAAAGGAACAACACAGGATTCGTGGCTTTTCCCCTTCCCCAGCCTTCGTGTAAGAACGAGCCCACTGATTGCATCTCCACCCCTCTCGATGTACGCTTTTCCCCCGCTCCTCTGTCCACTCAAACATCGCTCTATCCTCCTCCTCCTGAGCCAAGATCCTATTACAATAGCCCAGCTGTCATCCGCCACAAGTCACGTTCCACAGCTCCGATAAAATGCATGCACAGCATGCTGCAGTCTCGCTACCCCGCATGAATCCTCATGGAAGACAGGTATCGGGTGAAAAGTTCCCGGTGGTTACAGGAATTGCGTGTCTTTGTACTAGCATTGAAGGTATCGGACGAAAAAGTGAGTGTAGATCGTTTTGAGCGTTTGCGATGGGAAACTGGCGATCGACCCTGCTACTCTGTTTTCGTCTGAACTGATGATAGACAGCATACTTGTGCTTCAAAGTAGGCGATTGCTTTAACTGATTACTTCAAGCATGGTCCGATTAAATTTTTGTAGACCAGTTTCGAGCTTTTGGCTGTCGTTGGGTTTCCCACCCGGATTCGTTCAAAGGAGGGGTCATCTGACCGTTCGTTGCACGGTGGATTCGACAATCCATCCAAGATGCACGACAGCACTTTAGGTACCTGAGCTATCTCGAAAATTTGTGTACAATTCCTTATCTCCCGCCAATACTTTCCCCCTCGCCTCCGGAGAACTCGGATGTCAATTCTTTGACCTCCTGTTAGCGTTTGTTTACTTTCGGCAAACCTACTGGGACTGCTGAACATTGGCACATCAACCGGTGTTCATTAGGGGTATGGTGTTAATCACAGTACCACTTCTGTTATACTAGAGAGCAGATCATTGCATTCGAATTTGCTGCATATTCATTTATGGCTGTTTGTGCTGACCAATATCTGGACGGGCTTTCACCTAGCCTCTCACTTGCTCCCCATGCTGATTGAGAAGGTCTATTTTCCTCACTGAATTTACCTGATCGACCAGATTGATTTTACACTATGGCAGTCGAATTGTACCATTTGTAGAAACATCGTTTCGGATTTGATTCTTTCAATTTGAAGACACTCTTGTAACTCCAAGCAAATTTTTTTTTTATCTCAGTCGAGGCCTCAGTCCAACACTTTACAGCTCCATGCTCTCGATAATTGATTGCACGACTTCAATCAACACCTGATAACTCTCCATTCCCAGTAACGTTTGCGCAGAATCCTTCCTCCCCTTCAGTAACGTCGGCCTCGCCCGCCACCAACAACCCGTCTCGCCTCATTGAAAGCCATCCAAGTCCAAATCCACTTAATATGCTCCCAAGCCATCAATTTGACCTTCAAAGGCGTCGCAAACCACCCAATGGCCCACAGACCAGCAACAACACCCACACTCGCGAATCTCCGATAGACTTCATTTCGAGCCCAGTTGACCGCCATAACAACAATGATTTCCAAGAACGCCAACTGCCAATACATGACCTGACGATACATGAACACCACATCGGCGATCTCAACGGCGACAGGCTGAATGACACCTGCAATGCGCCATTGAGAGTAGAGTGCGCCGAGGACGAGGATTGGTGAGAGGAATGTGTCGAGAAGTTCGGGGCCTTCAGCGGGAATGACCCAGGAGAAAGGTGTGAAAGGAGTGAGGATTGTGAGGAGTGCACCCATGAGGAAGACCGATGAGATGCGGCGAACGGCCATTTCGGTGCTGGAGGGGAGGGCGGCCCATGCCTTGCTCTCTTCTTCGGTTGCGCGTTTAACCATGATGAAAATTCTTTTGTAGAAGGCTTTGTGGGGTTTCGAGGAAATGTGTTGTGAGATTGTTCGGATTTTGATGGATGGGAAATCGGGAATCAACGACACGGTTCAGAACTTTCAAAGTTCTCATCTTCAGGCAGGACATCTTTAAGGAGTGAGTCAAAGACTACGAAGTTGTTGGTAAAAAGCGGCACAGCAATGTTGGTTGGAGACACAGCCCCTCACGATGCAACATGCAGGGGCAATTTTTTGCATAATTCAGGGGTCCTCATCCACCTGGGTAGGCACCAACGCCAGTATCCACAAGAACCTAGCTAAGCTTTTTCTTACTCGGTGTGCGGTCGCTTGTTTGAACTACATCCAGTCGTTTGCACGGATGATTTTATCGATTTGTGGGTTCTCAAAATAGTGACAGTGGATGCGGGTGACACACAGGTCGCCATCTGCCCCCACCAACACTTAACAGTTCCCTTTCGTATCGCCGAAATGGGTCGCTGCGACGCCCAAAAAATGTGTTCTTCCTGACCAAATGGTCCGAGCCATCCACGGCATCCTTTGCCTCACTTAAGTCGTTGGCTTCCTTCGACGGCAATCCAATATTTGCTTTGCCACGTCCTTCCGCACATTCAATGGCTTACTCTCTTGCCGAGCTGTGATCAGAACCAGCCCCATCAAACTACCGTCAGGTCTCATCGTCTCTCCTTTTTTGAGCTACTGAGCATAAACAAGCAAGCTGTTACGGTGAGTAAGTGGCCTAAATGAAGCCTGCTGTTGTATGTCGGCTTAGTAGTCTCGCGGTCACAAGCTGTCAGATGTTCCCACCAGGCATGGTATACAAAAATTCGATCGCTCCAGGAGTAAAAAAAATCTGATTCAAAGACTCCATAGAACTCATTTCTTTTCCTGTCGAGCAAGTCGATCTCTCACAGCTACAAGCTGCTCTTCAAAGACAAAATCCGTGTCTGTTCTATGTACAAGATTCGTCCCTGATCAATTGTCCTAATGCCCGAGCAGACTTGATTACTGACGCTTCCAATTCCATCTCCCATAATATGCCACATGTTTATGCTGTACACTGCATCATTCCCAGACTTGCCCTACTTTCGTCCCCAGTTGTATTCGAGAAACATGTCGGCTACTTGCAGACTCGCCTACTCATCATCTACATTCTTAATTCGAGACCTGGTAATCCCTTGAACCCTAGCATACTTATGCAACTCTTACTTTCCTCAAGGCTGCTAGTATGAGCAGAGAAAGTAGCATCTTCGTCGCAGCACTACTCGGGGGCATCATTTGCCTTGTATGGATTTGTACCAAGATCCCCATCTTGTCCATCATCGATAATACTAGTTGCCATCTTTGCTAGGATTCCATCTGATGCGGCAAATCACTGTTGTGACGGTCCCAAGTGGACTTCTTACACTACGTGAACTTCATCCGCTTGAACTTTATCCCCTTCGATGGGGCATCGGATGACGAATCGTCGAGCTGATCAGACTTCCTCTTGAATGTTGATGGCCGCGAAATCGGGACTGGAGGAGCGGATTTGGTAAGTTCTTGCGATCTACCTGTGCTCACAGCGAGATCTGAGTTTTGATTATTTCGATGTTGGTAAACTAGGAGATCACCAATAACATCATCGTCACTCTCGGATTCAACTTTGTACGACTGTACCGCAGCTCCTCTTCGCTCGCTGCGGCGCAACCACCCTGCCTGAGCATTTCTGGCGGTGGCAGAATCCGAAGCAACTGCGATTTTGCTTACAGGCGCCGAATTTCTGGTTGCAAATTTCTTCCTCCCATGACTCGCCACATCATTGGAGGTTGTGGCATTCTCGAATTTCTTGGTTCGACTTGTCTGCCGTTCCGGATCTGAGATTGCCATAGCACCCATTGATTTCCTTCGCTTCTTCAGCGATCTCTCCGTCGGTGGGTTCCCCTTCTGAATTGGCATCATTTGTCGGAAGTCATCATGGATGACTTGGCTCGAATCATTTGATCTTGATACACTCAGTGGGCCACCTTCTTTTCCGAAATTCTTGTTGTAGTAATTCTGCCAATTGCTAAGGCCGGCCAGCTCGACGAAGGCAAAAGTTCTCTGATAAGTGAGGCGGCCTTTTTGTGGGGATCTTGGTCGTTCAGCCTTTTTCCGCTTGACATCCTCGCTTGCTCGCTGGTCTTCGATTTCAAATTCCAGCTCTTCTGGGGGACCTTTATCTCCTTTCTTAGGAGGCTTTGGCCGACCTCGACGAGGATTCAACTCGACAAGATTCCCATCATCAACAAAGCGCCGCAATTTTCCAACGTACCTCGTGGGGGCACCGAGGAAGATTGCTACATCCAACATGTTGTGTCTAGCCTTGACCGGACACGATAAGGCTACTTCTTTGGTCTTGATGTAGTCGATCCACGTCTTCAGACCATCCCAGACTTCGCCGATATGTCTCAGCATGAGATGTTTGACCTCGTATGCCCATTCTTGCATCGAAAATTGACCGGAACAGTCCAAAGCCATGAATCTTTGCTTGGATTACACAGATCAAGAACAATCTCTTGCAGATATATGATTGTATATGGTACAGAGAACCGTCTTGCCGTTCGAGAGGTGCTCGGGTCCCAGATCAACTCGTCTTGCAGATCGAAGTCTTCCGTCGACTCTCTCTTGCGATATAGCGCTTGCTGGATAAGTGCCGAGTTCTCACATGCTAATGATTCGGGCAAATCGAGATATAGAGGCTGCCGTGGATGATCAAAATGGAGGTCTTTTCGGTCTGCTGTGACATAAATTCTGATGCGAGGGATCTTGGAGGCATACCTGCACTTAATTAGCCTTTTCCCCAGGTCGGAACTGCAGTATGCCAGACGCGTGAGCACTTACTTGAACGGGAACTCAGCCAGTCCAGCATCTTCCCTTGATGGCGAAGACATTTGGTCCTCCTTGACCCCGAGGACGTCGTCGAGAGAGGTGGTTTCAGGCTGAAAATCTGCGCCTCGAACGTCCGAAATCTCATGACTGAGTATTGGATAATGTGGCGTTCTTGGAAGCTTCGGAGTCGTATCCAGCAAAATTGTTTCTGGAACTGATGGTCGACGACGATCCAAAGATCTCTCCCCAATTGGGCAATTCCTCTCCTCCGCATCGGTGACAGCCAAATGCGCAAACACAGTGTGAGACAAGCGAGCTTTCTGCTTGCCTTTGGCCAAGTTTGACCTACTACCCTCTCTTGTAGTTACATTGCCACTTTGATGCCCATATTCTTCGAGCTGTGCCAAGTAATCTTCCTCAACACCTAAAGCTTTTCCCACAGCGATAGCAGCTTCGATACTTCCATTGCCTAGATTTAGTCTGTCTTCGACTATATAGACTATCCAGGTCTCCATGGCACGGAACAGTTGTTTCGAAGAGAGCTTGGTAGCCACTTCCGCGGAAGCTGCCACACCAAGAGAACTGCCTTCAGCTTTTGCCGCGAAACTGAATAGCTCGGAGATATATATGCCTTTGCTTTCGGGGAAGAATCCACCTTGGTTTTTCGAGACTTTATAGTCCCGGGCAATCTCATCATTCCTATCAAAGTTTGCCGAATTTGACCTTTTCTTAGCAAGCACATGGCGGATTGTTGTAGAGGTCGCTAGCAGGTGAGATTCGAAAAGCGTAACGGCGGGTGTCTGGTGATCGTCGTCAACAGCCAAGGCGTTGTTCTCGTGGGTCAGACATAATCAGACTCTCATAGAGTCATCCTCGATCCCAATAAGTTTGCTCGGATATGTAGGTAAACGGCTTGGACTAGAGTTCATCGAAAATTCCATCGCGGTATCCATCATATCAATCGCTTGCTAAATCAGTGTACAGTGGATCTTCCAAGAAACA
The DNA here is from genome assembly GCA_020747065.1 of Cadophora sp. MPI-SDFR-AT-0126. Lineage (NCBI taxonomy): Eukaryota > Fungi > Ascomycota > Leotiomycetes > Helotiales > Ploettnerulaceae > Cadophora > Cadophora sp. MPI-SDFR-AT-0126. The sequence goes on from JAGMVK010000006.1 coordinate 389,309, forward strand.
AAATGAGGCTCCTTCGATTTTGACTAAGTCTTAGATTTAGAGAAGACCTGTTTAGTACTGAGTATTAAGGAATCAACGCAAGACTTCGCACTTGCAATGCCGCTGTGGATCGATCAAATTAAAAAAGATTACAAGAGGTATGTCGCACTTCGAAATGGATTCTCTGGCTAGTGTTCTGAATCGAGAAGGCTTAAGTAGTATTTGAGGATCAACCTACCACGACAGCTGTTCCCGTACTAGTTGAGATATTCCGAGTTAGTCTATGAGGCCAGAGCAAGAGCTGGATGGTGTCGGGACTAGTGGCCGTTGGAAGTCCCAATCAAGTTTAGACAATTGGCAATGAGTCACGAGCGACTTTTGTCACCTGGTCTCGTGTTGCGCTATGTAGATTTTGCTGTTTCCCAAAGATTGATTGGCGTGGAAGTGAATAGCGGGGCGTTAGCGCGATTTAAGTGAGGACGCACACTAGTGTAGTCGATAGCTTTCTCCTTTTTAATAAAACGAGAATGGACGATTTGTTTATTGCGACTAACTTCAAATAGAGCAGTATTCTGTTTAGCCATTTGGAGTGGCGATCATTTGATTAGATTATCGATAATATAGTTGTAATGACCGGATCCTTTTGTGGGGGGGGGGGGGGGGGGGGGGGGGGGGTACTTCCAGAAGGCGTTCGGAATCAATTTATGTTTATAGAGGATAATTCCTTCTCTTGAGATTGTTGTCGTTACCAATCTTCTATTTACTAAGCCCATGACGTTTTCTATACCTGCCCTCTTGCTCCTACATTATAGGTAAAGACAGTCAATTCTTTGAAAACGAAACTCTTCAAAAAGCCTCTTATTCAAACCCACAAGAAAGTTTTCTTAACTTTCACCTTCACCTACAGTCAACGCATTCACCTATTTTGATTCTCAGATTTATATTAAGTCGTATGATTACTTAATCGGGCATTAATTCTAACGATCACCTGATCAGACTAGAATTGGAATACTGCCAAATTAGGATACAAGTAAACCGCACTTGTATTGCTAAGCTGCATCTAGTTTGCTTGTCGTGACCGGGCCAATGAGCATTAGCCATAACTCTACTACGCTAGTTTGTTGATTCATATGGTGCAAGCAGGGTGCCAAGCTACTGCTGCGGTATCGCTCGAATATCTCGACAAGTACCTAAGACATCTCAAAGGTCGACTGAAACAAAAACGATATTCGAAATACATCAAAACGCTCAGCTCATCTCGATAAAGTTGGTGTAAGCCCTCACTTTACCAGTCCAATTTCCACGTCAAGTCGTTCTCACTAACAGGAATTGCGCTTTTCACACTCGCGCTGTCTACACGAGATCCACGTCGTCCACAGTCACTTCCCAAGCTTTCACCATGGCCAACTATTCGACGCAGACTGTGCAAAGTGCTCTGATACCTGTCAAAGAAAACCTCGAAGCCATATGGGAGGTTCTTGCGGATCGTTACTTCAACTATATGCTCGACGCATTGACAACGTTTCGACATAACACATTGTCTGCCCTTGTGGAAATGCAGGTAGCCACAGGCAAGGAAATAGATACTCACAAAGAATCACCGTCTTTGATGTGCACGACCAAAGGAGTAATGCAAGTCATTGCAAAAGACATCAAATCGATTGAGAGGATTGCTATTACGAGTCCCAACTTGTTCTCCAAAATGCACATCGCAGCGACATTAAAAGAGCAGTCCGAAAAACTACTGGACGTTATTTGGACACCCGTTACATTCAAGACAGAGCCCTTGACAGAACTTTCCGAGACGATCAATTTCCGGGTGGAGGCTGTAATGGGAGCTTTGGACCGAGAACCTCCATATGGCATCGATGAAAGTGACATGCCAATTTTGAAAGAGGAAGTTCCAATCTCGTGCCTAATGGCAGATATTGAGACTTCAGCCAATATTCGGACTTCCCAGCCTGCGGCATTAATAAGTCAAGAGCTCGCCGCTTCGGGGTCAAACACCAGACTGGAGACGCCAGTGGATCTGAATTCCCTGGATGACCAGGTTAGCAATGGCAGTCAGCGATCTGCCTCGATGTCTCCTGAAGCGGCAAATGAGAATATCGCAATTCCAGCTTCGATACCAAGCTTGAACAGAGTACCCGAACCGCCGCAGTCGATACTAGAAGTTCTAATCTCAAATTACAGACCTGTCGAGACTCAACAGCACCGCCCGACAGATATCAGAAGATCGGCCATCAGAAGTGCAGCGTGGAATCGATGGCTTTCAGCCGAAGCTGAAGCTGAAGATCCCATTGTCAGCAATGAACTCCCTCAAAACAAAACTACCTCTCGAACCGAGATCCCAGTACTGCAAAATGAGCAAGTTATTACCTTGGCAGACTCAAATCGCACCAAAGATGTCCTCGTCTGGAAACTGAATTCAAAGCAAAGGACTGTTGGGACAATTTCAACGCAGCCGATGATCCATAAACTTCCCCCAAAACCACCAGCGTCCGTTTGCGTGGGTCCAATCACGACCCAAACACGATCTTCCAATCCAATCCGAGCGTCACAAAAGATATCCCATTTTCTGGGTCCTGAGAAGATCCAAGGACATGTCACCGTACCGCCAAATGACAACGCTCCGGGCACAATAGGCGCCCGTCCTGTAACGAATGTAACAGAAACTGGAGCAATAATCACTGCCAACCACAATATCACTCCATGTGGACGTGGACCAGATGTTGGGCATGGAAGATTATTGAAAGAGGTGATAAATGAATCCAATGAGTTAATCAAGACGCTCCAGGAAATCATAATCAACCCGCCTTCTAGGAGAGCTGAGCTATCGCATACCTCAACTATCGGCAGTTCTGCCATTGAGATTCCCATAATATCAGCAGCAGGTAGCTCAAGCCATGTTATGGAGATTGACGATGATGGAGAACCAGACCGCCAAAGTCCAGATTCGAATAAACATGCCCGAGCTACATACGCAATGGCTACAAGTCCCTCGCACATTCTCGGGGAAGACCATGCAAACTTGTCTGACTCTGGCTCAGATCCAATGGACCTGGACTCCGATGATGAAATAACGGCATCTGATGGGAAGGATCTAGCCCACCCATGCTCTGAGGGACGAATGGAAGATGTCCCATCATCTCTATCAAGGAATCTGGACTTAGGCAAAATTGGGTCGAGAGAACAGTCACTGCCACTCCGCGGGTTATCACTGCCACCAATCACAGTCACAACTCCCCAAGACACGCCCAATGTTTCAGTCACGAGCAGCAATGCTGATATTGGAAAATCTACAAGAGATCCGGAACCAAAGTCTCGAGGGTCCAAGAACCCACCTAAGAGAGATCTCACCGCGAAACAAGCAATTCCATGGGGCCTCCTATGCTCCGTGTTGTTTTCCCCTTACCTTAGCGCATCGCTGCTTTTCACACTACTCATTGCCGCTTTATCGCCACAACCCCGTCCTCTCTACTCAGTCACAACTTCTCCATCCCATCTCATTTCACTTTCCCCCGGAGAAATATCTTCAATCAATAAGTAACATGCAAATCGCAAGCCCATCATACTAACTCATCTATACGTAAGTACATAGAGTTTTCAACAACCCAGGAGCTAGTCAGTCACTAACTAGTCCGGCCAAAATCCGCCGTATCACTTACTAACACGGCCACAATTTACCGAAGACCTCTCCTAAACAATGAACTCGGGATGTCAAACCATGGGTTCAGCCGGACGAAATGTACCGTACTGGCGAGCCGCACGGTGAAGAGGGCCGGTGTACTTGGGATATAAGTATGGTTTGGGAGGTAGCCGGACTTTGAGTTTAACTTTCGGTCTGTCTTTCTATCCGCATGTATCCTATTGCATTCTCTGCGGTTTGACTTCGTTATATTAGGAAGGATTTGTGTGCTTCAGGCTATTTTTGCTTCGGGGCTGTTTAATTGTTTGCTTGAAGGAGAGGAAGTTATTACCATGTCCCAGCAAGTCGTCAAGGAGATCGCTCCAGGTCCATCTCCAGCTCCAGCCCAAGACCTAGACAACGCATACCCCACCGCCCTCGCCCTCTTCTTAATCTTCCTCTCCCTCTGCACCGCGACCTTCCTCGTGGCATTAGACGGCACCGTCATCGCGACCGCCATCCCCACCATAACCAATGAGTTCAACAGCCTATCCGACGTATCGTGGTATAATTCCGCGTTCCTTTTGACGACGTGTGCGTTCCAGCTGCCGTGGGGCAGGGCGTATACGCTGTTTGATACCAAATGGGTGTTTTTGGCGGCGGTGGGCGTGTTTGAGGTGGGGAGTGTGGTGTGTGGCGCTACGCCGAACTCGGTGGGGTTGATTATTGGGAGGGCGGTTGCTGGTGAGTTTTTTCTTTGGGGGTTTTCTTTGAAGCTGAGTTGTGGGGGTGGTGGAGATGGATGGATGAGATGGATGGGTGGATTGCTGACGAGGTGAGGGTTTAGGTATTGGAGGTGGTGGTATTTTTAGTGGGTGCTTTATCATTATCGCGGAATGTACGCCGTTGAGGAAGAGAGCTTTGTTTACTGGGTTTATTGGAGGGACTTTTGGTATTGCGTCTGTTATTGGGCCGTTGATTGGTATGTTCTTCGATTGATGGGGCCCCTGAGAGTTGTACTGATATCGTGATAGGTGGGGCGTTTACCACTCGAGTTTCGTGGAGGTGGTGCTTTTACAGTGAGTAGTCTCTGTTTATCATCTGAGGCTGTACTTCCCGTTGTACTTGCGGTATCTAACATCATCTGCTCGTGAAAGCCGGACGCTGATTTATCAAACAGTCAATATCCCCATTGGCGCCGTCGCCATAGTAATCGTCACCTTCTTCCTCCCCCGCTTCATCGGCCGTTCCTCTGCAGACCTCAAATCCAAAACCTACTGGGAAATATTCAAGAAATTCGACCCAATCGGCACAGCGATCTTCATTCCATCAATAATCTGTCTGCTCCTCGCTTTGCAATGGGGCGGCGGCCAATACGAATGGAGTAGTCCACGAGTGATTGTGACGTTCGTGTGTTTTGGAGTGACGTTCATCGCTTGGGTTGTGATACAGACTATGTTGGGAGAAGATGCTACGGTACCAGTCAGCATTTTGAGGCAGAGAAGTGTAATTGGTGCGTGCTCATTCATGATGTTTGGATCGGCGTCGTTTTCGGCTGTTGTTTACTATCTGCCGATTTGGTGAGCCCCTCTCTCATCTCCCATTCCCAATACTACCACCTGACAATACAATCTGCAAGGTTCCAAGCCATCCGACAAGACAACGCAGAAGAATCAGGTATCCACACCTTACCTCTAATCCTCAGTCTGATAATCTTCTCGATCGCCTCAGGCGGAGCAGTCGTGGCCATTGGATATTACACGCCCTTCTTGTATGTCGGCTCGATCGTCATGTCTGTCGGAGCAGGCATGCTCTATACCCTCAAACCCAATTCCAGCACTGGGGCTTGGATCGGCTACCAAATCATCATGGGCGCCGGCATAGGCATGACCCTCGAACAATGCAACATCGCGATCCAAACCGTCCTCCCAGAAAAACAAGTTCCCGCTGGCACCAGCCTTAGTGTTTTGGTGCGCTCGCTTGGCGGCTCAATTGCCGTTGCGATCTGCCAGAATGTGTTTGAGCGGAAATTGAGGAGTAATTTGGAGGATGTTTTGCCTGGCGTGAATTTGTCATTCATTGGTGGTAGTGGTGCGACGACGTTGGTGCAGAATGCGAATGCGGCGTTGGGAGGCGATCAAGGGGCTGTGAATCAGGTGCTGGACTTGTATAATGATGCGCTTGTGCAGACGTTCTTGGTGGCGTTGATCTTGGCGGCATGTACGTTCCCAGCTGGATTGCTCGTTGAGTGGAAGAGTGTGAAGAAGGAGAAGAAGGAGAAGAAAACTGAGGATAGTGAGGCTGGGCCGGCTGTTACTCAGGAGGAGGATGTCAAGATTGAGAAGGTTTGAGTGGATGAGAACAGGATTGCGGATTTCTCACAAGGAGGAGACTTAGAGGGTATATTGGTACTAGAGGTATTTTCAGTCCACTCACTCTGGATTATAATATCTTGGTCCGCAAGACTGCGCCTCACACGAGGATACAGTAACCTTGAAGTGTGGTCTTGGCGGGGCTCCTCAAGAATATTTACGTAAATATTCGAGCGTGGAGCAGCTATGAGCTGACGAGTTTCCGTGAGAAAGTAAATGACTTAGAGTTGTCCTCCACATTCCAAATATCATTTTGAGTTTCCTGGCAAGTATATTGTGAGAAATAGGACATTTCTGGCTTCATTGACGTCACCATTCGATCACGTGCAAGATATTGACTTTCGGCCTCAAACCTCCACTCCGCAGCATTGAGCCAGCAATAAAGGACTACACAACTTATGAACACACACAGGGTATCGCCTTCTACCACTCTCGGTGAAAGATGACAACCCCACGCCGCGGCCGCGCCTGCGACATCTGCCACAGCATCAAGATCAAATGCGAGCTCGGCGCGTCCTCTAGTAGCTCACCACCCTGCGAGCGCTGTCTGCGTCTCGGCAAAACATGTTCCGTCTCCGCGCCTGTGCGAAAGAAAGACAGAATAGCGGAGTTGGAGGCTCAACTGGAGGAGATGACGAGGTTGTTGAGGTTGCAGGAGAATCATGATAGAGGCGTGGGGGCGGAAGGAAGGATGGGGGAGACGTCGCCGAGGACGCCGGATTTGGGTGTGAGAGCTGTGAGAGGAGGGGGAGGCAGAGGGAGAGGAAATAAGAAGAGGAGGTTGTCTGGTGATGATGGGCGGGATGGCTTGACGGGCGGGAGGGAAAATGTCGAAGTGGTATTGGAGATTGATCATGTGGTATCGGAGGAGATGCAAAGGTCGTTGATGGACAAGTATCGGAACGAGATGGAGCCTGTCTTCCCATTTGCTGTGAGGCACGGATACGATGTTTTGAGGGCCCGACATCCGTTGTTGTTGCAAGCTGTGATCTTTGCTGCTTGTCCTGGGGTATTACCTATTGAGGCGCAGGACGAAGTCACGACGATTGTAGTGAAGCTCGTTGCTCCGGATGAGGTCGAGAAAGCTGACAAGTATTTGCTCTGATGACTATGATGCGGTATTTAGGACTGACAGATACCAGGACAATTGAATTACTCCAGGCGATTCTCATGATCTCATTCTGGTACCGCCCACCAAAGAATCAAGTCCATGTCGCCATCGACAGAAACCTCAATCTAGTGATCAGCCTAGCACAAGAACTCGGCATCTCAAACTCAGAGTGTGCGCTAGGAATCGCATCGTTAGAACCCAACGACAAGATCGATTCTACCGAAGCATGGCGAACGTGGCATATCTGCTACCTGCTCTCCTCGAGTCAGGGCGGCTGCATGAGATTTCCCCCGAAGATCCCATGGGACGTGGATATGGAGATGAAACTCTCTTCACTAGAATACGCGAGAGACTCTGTACCCAGCGATAGACTGCTCTGCCAATTTGTGCGCGCAGAGCGGCTTTGCGAACAGATTGCAGTCGAAGCAGGTTACAATACCGCGGACTCAACACTACAAGTCACAGACCACGTCAAGATCCGACGCATACAGAACCTCATCATAGACCGGAAAGCCCAACTCTTCTCATCAAACAGCACGCCAGCACTGAAATTGTACGAGAATATCGCAACGCTCTACCTCTACGAATGCATCCTGCATACACCAACCAACAAACGTTCCTTCGCTGCCCCATACGTCGCTGAGCGTCTCTCATTGACCGATTTCCCCGCTCCAATCGTCACACCAGATCACATTCCATTCCTGTACGGCCTACGAGACGCTTGTCATACCGCATTGAACGCCATTCTCGCTCTAGACTACAGAGACATAGCCTTCGCGCCCATCGTGACATTCACCGCCAAAGCATTTTACGCACAATGGCTGCTCATCAAGCTCTACGTCGCAGCCACCGCAACGGGAAACACCTACGGCGCATTCATCGACGCGCAGAGCCTCCAGATCGACCACTACCTATGCCGGATTTCCGAAGTCGGCGATAGGATCTGTGCAATGGACGCAGAGCATATGGGCGGAAAGGGACTGCAGTTGAGTGCGAGGAAGATTAGGGAGTGGGTGTTTAATTGTGATGTTTTGAGGGCGGAGGAGTCGTTGAGGGGTTTTTCGGAGGCGGAGACGATGGCGATGGTTGTGCCGAGTGGTGGTGCGGGTGTGCGGTTTGGGCTGGAGGATGAGCTGGCTTGGGGGGCGGTGGATTATGGGATTGAGGGGTTTGAGTACGGGCTTGAGGATTTGTTTGGTGTACCGATTGTTTAGAAGAGATCGCTAGATACGAGGGATTGGTTGGACTTCTCCAAACTCTGAGTCTAGAGGCTCCTATGTCGCATCAAATAAGGACAAACTCACAACTCAAATATCCCTAGCACCAAAAGACGCGATCAAGAAGCCGTTCATGAAGTAAAGTCTTCCGGCTTATTCTATTTCAAGAGCCTAACCGCCACTCTCTTAGCGAAGCCACCCTTTAATATTTACTTCCGGACCATTCCGCGTAATGTAAGCGAGCGAGTTACCCCTTGAAGTTCCTTACCAGCCATTTCCGCTGCACTTTAAGAAAAATTTCCGGTTCTGTTTATCCACCCTTACCGGTTATCAGACTCTGGCTGATTAGTTGTGCACCTTTTTCCGTGATCAAGTTGACTCACAATCCATTTCGCATGCCAGAGCGCTCCATGGCACTGCATCGGGCCAAGCGCAGCCGGAATCCTACGGGTGCACTGTGCCACATCAAATCAACACCTCAAAAACTCATCTACTCAACCCTCTTCATGAAAGCCTTCTTTCTCATCTAATCTCACATCAAATCCACATCCCCAAACACAACCTTTACATACAAAAAAGTCCATGAAAAAAAGATGTCAACAACACCCACCCAAAACACCATCCTCACCCTCCCCACCCGCCTCCTCCTCCTCCTCGGCCCCCCCTCCACAATCTTTCTAATGTCAATCTACTCACGTCCCGCCGCCCTCTTCACCCCCCTCGCATTCATCCCTCCACTCTACCTGCACCACAAATACCTCAAATCCAACACCCTCAGTCCCCACCGGCACGCTCCCCTCTCCCCCCTAATCTGGACCGGTCTCATCACAGGAACACTCGGTCTCGCGTCAGCCGCGGCAGTGCAACTCCTCATCCTGAAAGTCACCCTCCGTTCCATCTTCTACGGGAATAGGGGATTAGAGAGAGAGTTCTTTAAAGAGTTCCAGAGGATGAGTGTGGATGGGATTACGGCGGAGGAAGGAGCGAGGAGGGCTGTAATGGCGGGGAGTTGGCGAAATTGGGTCTTTAATGCGATACTGAGCTTTGTGGCGGCGGGGCTGATGGAGGAGGTTGTGAAGTTCGCGCCTGTGCTGTATGCTAAGAGGCGGAACGGGAACGAGATTGAGAAGGAAGATGACTCAGTTGAGTCAAGTAAAGTTGAGTCAAGTAAGAAGAATAGGAGAAGGGATAGGAGTTATATCGATTTCGCGATTGCGGGGACGTTGGGGTTTGGACTTGTGGAAGCCCTGGGGTTTATTTATACTATTTGTAAGGTGGAGGGGCAGGGGAGGGGGATGATTGCGCTGATGGTTGTGGAGAGGGTGGCGGGACAGATGGGGCATTTGGCTACGGCGGCGTTGAGTGCTGTTAGGGCGACGAGGAGGGATTTCTATGCTGAGGATGGTGAGGCTGAGGGTGAGGATCGGAGTGGGGGCAAGAGAATGCCTTGGTGGCAGATTATTGGGCCGAGTGCGCTTTATCATGGATTATCTGATTTCGTGGCGTTGAGTGCGAGTGCGTTGGATGGAAATGTGGGGTTTATTCATCCGAGGGGGGTGAAGTTGGTGGTTTCTATGATCGGGGTGATTGGTTGTATTTGGGGAGCTGCTGGGTGGCAGATGTGGAAGGAGTGGGGGGAGCTGGATGAGATAGATAGGAAGAGAGCAAAGGAGTTAGTCGAGAAGGAAGATTGAGACGCTTTTAGATGCTGAGTACTCTTTCATTACTTTCTGAGGCTATAGCGAGGTTCGTTGATACCGGTTTTATGTGCGTTGAACAACTGTTTTCATATATTGGCGTTGTACAATACGGAACGATACCCCACTTCAATCTCTCTGCTCTTTTGTTTATAAATGCAACTAGTTTTAGCATGTCAATCGAGTCATGCACAGAAATCTTGCCCGCTCTGGTAGACGAAGGCAACTTGCAAACGGAAACTGACTTCACATCCGGCCAACTTTTGAATATGTATTGAGAAGGAACGAATTATTTACAAGACAAACCACCACCTTCAATTCCTCCTCTGCCCGCTTTCACTCGTCGAAAAGCTTCATGCTCGTTTTCATTACGAGTCATTCCACCGACATGGGTCCCGCGTAGAAAACAATCTACGAGCAGACAGTAACACTAGGCACATTCGTGCAGCTACCATACTTCTTGCCACCAGTGACAGCGACATTCGACCAAGTCCAGCCCGTGCAAGAAGACGACGAACCGCAAGTGACGACGACGTCGTATCCGGAGCTGGACACGGCCCCCGTGCCGGCGATGTTCTTGATTGTCAAGCCGGTGATGGGGACACCGGTTGTGGCGGTTCCCTTTAAGTAAGGTTAGTGTGGTTCGTGTCATGGTGAGTAGTGGGGTGGGAAGGAGGAGGAAGACTTACGTGGAGGTCACCACCGTTGTAGTTTTGCTCGATCAGGATACCGTATTTGGAGATGGAGGACATGGTGATACCGTCGTAGGTGACACCCTTGATGGTACCGGTTGTGTCGGCCTTGGCTTTGACGCGGATGGCTGTACAGTATCACCAGATCAGCCAGCTAATTGATATATGTGGGAGGAGAGAGAAGGAGATGGAGTGGCAACATACCCTGAACAGACTTCGTAACAGTGGATGAAAGGAACTGCACGCCATCGACCACATTGTTATCGCGTCCACCGACTGATCCGATCGAGAGACCGTGACCACCGGAGCAGAGACCGCCGGTGAAAATGATGTTTGTACCGGAGTTGACGGCCACGCAGTCATCTTGGTTGTAAACAGTGGCGCCCTCTATTTAGCATCAGTATCTCGCTTATCCCATTTCGGAGGGGGAAAAGTTCAACGCACTGATAGTAACACCATCCGAATCCCCAATATCAAAGGCATCGGTGTTCTTAGCCTGAGCATCACCTGCCTTGGCATCGATAGTGATGTATGCGAACTGGGTGTTGGTGACTTGGTTGATGCTGAAGACTTGGACGGGAGGGTTGACGATGGTGAGTTGTTCTATGAGACCGTTGGTGATCTTGTGGGCTTGGAAGAACTTGGGCTTGCTGTGAAGGCATATTCGTCAGTTTGAGCGGCGTTGTAAGTTGGTTAGGACGATTGCTTACGTCTTTCCGGAGTCACCACCGCCTCCATCCCAGTATGAAGCTCCGTTGCCATCGAGGGATGATCCTGAGGAACCGGCAACCTTGATACCAGTACCGCTGACTGAAAAGAGAGGACCTTCCCACTCTTTCTAAAAAGGCCACGATCATTAGTATCGATTCCGAAAATTTGTAGTGCATGTATGCGCACTCCAAGTAAGCGAGGAGAGTTCAAACTCACATAAGCGAAAGTTGTTTTTCCCTGGAAAATAATAACAGCATTGTCTTTCAACCCCGTCATATCAAGGGTGACACCAGCCGGGACAGCAAGGTCCTTGAGGACGATCGTATCGCAAGAGGCCTTGGACTTAATGGCAGTGGCATACTGAGAGCCACTGTATGTGCAAGAGACAGCGCGCTTCTCGAGCGCAACTTCGACTTCCCTTGGGCTTGGGGCGGCAGTTGGCGCAGGCATGGCATTGGCGACGGGAGAGGCCAGGACAGCAACTGGCGCAGCAGCGAGCAGCGCTGCCACGAGGAAGTTCTGCATGGTGGCGATAGGGGAGGTGTGAGGGGTGAGGCGGGTGAAAAGTGCTTGATTAAACTTGGCACAGAGAGAGGACGAATCGAAAGAGTGAGATTCGAGTTTCAGTCTGTTGGCCAAGAGAGCCAAGTGAGATGGCAGGTCTTGGTCTTTATACAAATCGAACTGCAGTTAATATCGCGTCCTCGGCGCAAAGACAATTGCATGTCCTTGAATTCGGACATCTCGCACCTATTGCACCTGGTGGTGTGGTGGTCCTGGTGGATGTTTGTGACCCTGAATATCGGACTGGTGGATTGAAAATACCATAGTATCTCCGTCCTGTGGACCCTGTGAAGTACCCCGAGCCTGGTTGTGTGACTCGCGTGTCGCCATTTTGGTTCTGAGTCTCTCAGCCCCATCCCACTTCCATGCCAATTGTTCCGTAGCTACCGGGCCAGATAGATTAAACAAGATTAAATTTAAGCTTGGCATGGAGAAATTAAGCATCGATGGCATTGCTTGAGGGTAGCAATTCGTGGTCCCCCTGTGTTTCGCCTCCGCGCCCCATTTTTCCTGTCTCAGATTTAAGTGTTGTGGGGTAGATTTCTTCGGGGCCGCTTTCCGAGTACCTGGGCCAATTGATTGGATTTATGGAGACTCAATTGGTCGGACGACGTCTTCTTTGAGCTTCGCTACTTATGATAGAGTCCGTGTTGAAAGTATAAACCAAACCATTCCGTATGTGCAACGAATGATTCAAACACATTTGCTGCTGCCGCCGTCTTGCCGTACGAAGTGCGGTCAGTACAAAGAAGTACCGGAAGCTTTTGAAATCCGCCAATCGCATTCGCTCCGAGCCGTCCTTCCCCGCATGTTCAGACCCCTGACATGACTTCAATTGAGACCACGGGACCAGCCTTCGTTAAGGATGTCCTAAAGAGGTGTATTTTGTCTGTATTTTAAGCTTCCATTCGAATTGACCTGTCCATTTCAGGGACTTCCGAATTTTTTATACTTTCCTTTCGCCTTGATAGGAAGGAAAATAAACAAATGTTTACTTCTCTGCTTTGACCGAAAGCCCGAGAGTAAAGATTGTGCAGTTCACGTTTCCATAATTCAATGGATTTCTAATCACCTACCATCAATGACTTGTTCTTGACCGTATTCGGGATGAGTTGCATTTGTCCGCACTTACGGACCATTGTACAGATATAACTTTTTCCGTCTTTACGACTCGATGCGAGTGAGATTCCAATCTCAGGAATCGTCAAGTATATCTCGATTGCAATCACTGTAGACAGAAATCTACCAATGGTATGGAAGAGGTGGCGCATTGGTGTAACTAGATGTTCATGTCAAAAGGTAAATCGACTGGCTGTATTGGGAGACCACTTTGGAGCTTATTTTCTAGCAGTTGACTAGAGTAGGCGACAAGTAAAGCGACATGAGATTTGAAAGGTTTACTATCTTGAGACGTCTTTGAACTGTCCTCATTCCTCCTGGGTATGTGCAACGAAAATTCATAGGACCTACTCCTCTTACCAACTAAATTATCAAATTAAGCGCATCACATTACTACGGTGACGGTAATTCGTAAAACTGTTGCGGCAGACCTGGAGGACGAACCTACGCCAGATCGCATTAGCATCTCCACTTCCACGGCATGTTGGCACTTACCGGGGTAGGCAATTCCGAGACCGAAAGCATGGAGCTCTGACGATGCGTATTGGCCAACTCCCTTCTGATTTTCTCTTCCCTCACCTTCTTCTTCCTCTTCATCACCAGCCACACAAGCACAGCAAGTAACGCCAACGCGGCAATCCCACCGACCACACCACCGGCAATAGCACCCACATTACTCTTACCCTTGGCCTTCGGACTAGGAGTTGCTGTTCCTGTTGGGCTATTTGTCTCATTCACGACCGCCTTCTGAGTACAGATTGGCATCAAACCCCCACGATTTTCTTCCAGCGGGCCTTGCACAGCCGGGGCCATCCTGAATACACCCTCTTCATAATCAACCACCAGATAATTCTGCGTCAGAAACATCCCACCAAGGATAGCTCTGATGTTTGCAGGATCTGCATCAGCATTATAACTGATGCCTGAATCAACTAGACTGTCATTGACGATAGCATATCGACCAAAGTTGTCTGAACCGCGCTTGATGGTGAATAGTTCCTCGTTTGGAACGACTGTTTTATACCCGTTTGTGAGGACGACTGTCAGATTTCCGTCTGGGCGGGCTGCGATGGGGTAATTGAGGCCTGTGAGACCGCTGCTGCTGTCATAGCCAGTTACATTACCGAATAGGCTGGCAACTTTCGGTGTGAATGTGAAGCGCTGGCGAGCAGTATCGAGACATGCATTTATCGGTATTTCTGCTTCAGCGAGCAGCTTGACTTCCGTACCGTTCAGAAATGTGTAGCTGATGGTCGCGACGGACACTTGCAGCGGGCACGGCTGTGCGCTGGTCCAGGTACCGATGGGAAATGTTGTGAAGTTACCTGCTACGCGAGCGTTGTCATAGCCGCCAATTACAAGAGCACCATCGACAGGAGAGAGCGAGCGAGAGCCGGCCCAGAGAGACCAGGCGCTCGAGGGGGCGACGAATCCGCTGGTTGCGGCGTTGAGAAAGGAGGAGTCTACACCGAGGGGTATACCGTTGTCGGCTTCTGAAAAGTGGCAATGTTAGATTTGATAGACTTTGCTTTCATTTGAAATGTATCTGGAAGAGAATAGAATTGGAAGGGTAGAGTGGAACAGAATCGAGTGAAATCGAGGAGAAAGAGACACAAACCGCCTTCCAAACCCGCATTTACAAGCGGAAATCCCAACACACTCCCATTCCTTTCAAACTTCAACAAATCATTGAAATACACATAGCTGCCAGTGGCAGTCTCCTGATCCGCCTGACTTCCATTCCACGCACTCCGAATACTAACTTCGTATGTACTACTCTTCGTGGCATCGAATACACCTCCCGCAGCACCGATACAAGTAATATTGGTCAGAGAAACACATTCTAAGACGTTGGATATGCGTGTATTATTCAGTGTTGTTGCTGGACGGAGAGAGAAGACCTGAGAGGGTGTGCCGATGCCTAGTTCGATGCCACGGGTTACGGCGAGGCCGTCGAGGGACACGGTGATGTTGCGCCACGGGAGATAGAGCGGCGGGATGGAGCATTCGCCGATTGCTGCTCGGCTTGGAACGCAGAGAAAGAATAAAAGGAATAATTGGAACAGATGGAGGGGGGGGAACGGGTATTTCATCCTGCGCAACAGATTTGAGACACAGCGTTTGAGAGAAAGCACCTAACAAGTTTGATCCGCCGATGAAGAATAAGTCAGAGGGTTGGTGAGATTTTGTGGTTGGATATTGTGCTTTCTTTGTTATAACCGATTGCGGGTTTGAATTGTTGAAAGAATGCAGTTGGCCACGGAAACCTGGTTTTGGGATGGGTGCGTGTGAGCCAATAATACATCAAAGACACATCTAAAGAAATCCATGCCCAACAGCAAGAACAGCAAATGTGAAAGCCTCCCTTCCCGTGGTGATCCAGTTTTCAATCATCGCGTTCTCATATTGTCTAGGTGGTCAAAAGATGGACGTAGCGCATAGGCGCAGGTATTGGCGGTACTCTTTTCAATAACAGTCAGACGAACCAGACCAGACTTTCTATCTTCACAGCTCTTCTCATGTAGCTCCAAGGAAGACTATAAATATCAAAAGCGGCGTGGGGTAGGTCAGAAACTTATGAAGACAATATTAAATGTTACTTGACAGGAATTTCGACACCTTCACACAGCGGGCTGCCTTTGCTCAGGCGCCGGTTCAGCTTTGACTCAGGCTTGCTCAATCGTTTCACCAGATATCGTTCTCTTTGAACAAGGAGTCCGAAAAGGCCCTCTTTCCTAGCCTGTGTTTCCAGATCTGTTCCCACTACACTTTTGCAACTTGTATCAGCCGGGTCTCATTGCCAGAGATTTATTACACAATCATCATTTCTCGCGTTCTTAATTCCGGGGATTTTCGTCTCCTCTGCGATCTACCCGAGGCTGCGTACTACAAATGGCTGTCTCCCTCTTGCCTCTATCATTTTTCTCTTATCTTTTCTCCTATCTTCTCTACTCTTCTCTCACCCATTTTCTTGCCTATCTCCACTGTTTTGGTGTTGGTGATTGGAAAAAATTGTCAGAGCCAGCGAAAAAGAGAAAGAAAAGAAAAGTCCCATCTCCGCTGTGGTATGTTGGGAGAGTTGTTCCGATGGATAATTAGAGCGAGGGGCTGCAGAAGTTCCAAAAAGCAAGGAGGAACAACTGGAAAGAGGGCTTAAGGCTGCCGCACGAGGCAGCATCCTATCCCTTCGGGTGGCAGCTCGCTAGAGCGCGAAAATGTAAAAAGGCCGCATCTGATGCAATACTGAAAGGGAATTGAATCTAATTTACTACAAGTATATAGCAGCTTCAAATCAACAATTCTTACTTTATAAAGTAGTCGCTATGTGTTGTTGTTGCTAGGATATATGGACTTCTAAAGGGGGTCTTCTTTAAACCACGCTTAAACCCGGGCTTGTCACACGACGGGATAGCTCTCACCGCCAAATTTTGCACTTTTCCCCCGTATGGCCCCTCTCTCGAAACGTGATGCTCAAATTATTTCGCGAAGTGGCTTTCAGAATATATGCTCGGTGCCGCCGAGCACTATATCAGGGGGAAGATGTGTGGGGTAAGTACTATTATTGTATAAGGGACCTCTTATAATTATGTCCGAATTGACTAGTAAGTCACATACGTCCCGCTTGCTTTGGGCTAGGTGTGAGCTTCAGCCCAGCACCCAAGTTCGGAGACTTCAATCAACCTCCATGTCACGGGTAACAACTTACCTCAATCAAACAGCTTAGTCAAGCCAGACGTTGACAAGAAATGTGAATTTAGAGAAATTAATGCAACAGAAAGGATTATTGGTGGTATTTATGGTTTGGTGCAATCACGGGTGACTTACATTGTAGCAGAATAACTTTTATTTTTTTCGGTAGAAAGGCGGGCATGAATATCGTCGTTCGTGGGGACCCAAGGAGATCGTATGGATTGCACACCTGGCTATATTAGGTCAAGGTGTGAGTGTGAATAATTAAAAAGTTGAGATCTTGCGTATGTTGACAGAATCATGCTTGGCATCCCCAACCCCCATTCGACATCATAGAGCTCAAGTCACGGTACATATATGGAATATAATTCGTATTGCATTCTCTGAGTCGTGATATCAAGCACCTCGTGCAGCATGGAAAAACAAAGGTATCCAAGTGTCGCCCTCATAGATCGACCTCAACATCTCTACCTTGGCGAAAGCCACTGCGGCACCGTCAAATCAATCTGACTTTTCAGCCAGGCCCAAAAATATTCATCGCCCGATTCCTAGGCCGCCCCATGTATCCTTTTCGCATGCTCAACCATTTTGTCTTTCCTCCCAGTCTCATAGTCACAAGAGGCATAGGGACAGTGGTCCTTCCTCCCATGAATTGTGGCAATATGACGCTTCAAATCGTACACACGTTTGAAGGAAGCGCTGCAGTTGGGTTGCGAGCATGCATGTCTTCGACCTTGTTGATGGGGATTTGGTTGGAGCTCATGAGGCTCCTCGGGGGACGGAGAATTTTGAGGCAAGTAATGAGTGGGAAGTGAGGTCGCTATTGACTGCGATTGAGGCTCAAAGACAATGGGAATGGAGAAGCTTGGTGGCAAGAAATTGCTGTCGGCAAGAGATAGAAAATCGTTTTGCAGAGTGGCTTCTGACGTTGCTTCTGAAACCCATGTGCCGTGGACAGTCTGTGGCTTCGATAGATCGTGCGAAAGGTATTCGTAATTCGATCTGATATGCTGACACTTGAGTTGACATATTGGGCAGTCTTGTCGTCGAGACTGATCCAAAGAAGGAACAAGGAGGACAATGGTGCAGCCATCGGTTGCTGGCATGGTAGGCGATGAGTAATTCATCACTGAACACGGCTTGATATCGGTGCCGAGTAGATGGCACTGGCTAGATGGTAACGGTAAAGCTTGTAGGCTGAGATACTGAGGAGGGTTTGTACATGCAAAGGCATCTCCGCTCTGGTTGGTTCGTGTAGGCCATGTGCTGGAAGGTACATCCATTTCGAAGAACCCAAGTCAAAACGCACAATCGTGCTGATATCTTGGATTGAACGCTTAGTAGGAAAAGCTTTGCATTGGATCGATCGATGAGGACACGAAAGACATGAACTTGGCCTCTTTATCATTTGCATTCTGCAGTATCGGCATATCACTCACTTCACAAGTATCTGGACCGCTGCAACCAGATTCGGACGAGCGGTGATAACATTGAGCGGTGTTGTTTGTTCTTGCAATCCAAGACATAGAGGGGATGCTGTCTCAGAGCGATATTCTAGATTCGCTGACAGCAGTACTAACCTTATGCAGTATCAGCGGTCTTGAAGATGTCGGTCGGTGTTGATGCAGTTGAATGGTCCCAGCGGTTATGGCTGAGCGTCTCCCCGAAATGGCACGTGCCGATGAGCGGTGATGACCGCTCTGACTATTTCGGCTTAGCTGCATGTCCTCAGCTCCCCAGCCCCTCAGCCTGGTTGCGTGTATGGAAACTCATGAGAACTCTACTCTTGTCTGCTTGTATGCTTTTGTCTGAACATGTGAATTTGCTGGATATCTTTTGTACGTTCTCTAAAGCTACAGTCCTACTTCCCGGATTCAGTTTTACCCGCCACGGGCACCCACCACGCGCAGCTTCCTGTACCTTCTGCCTTTACGCCTGGAATCTCACACGGATCTCAGCACCAGGCTCTAGCCCGTGAAGTAGAGACTCAGTACAATTTCCATCGTATACTGTGTTATATCGTGGTTTAACGAGTATAATAGCACTGCTCAAAGACCTTGTAATCCGCCATGGCCGATGGAGCTGATCCCATGAACTGGACGGCCTGGCAGCCTTCGGAAGATTCATTTGCTCTAACTCCATTCAACCTTCACAGCCCATATTCCGTGCCGCTTTCTGATCATTCTGCGACCATTTGGCCTGGTTATGACTCTCCATTTAATGCAATTGTAGGCGCGGACAGTAGCCCAACATTCAATGATTATCAGATCTCGGATATGCATGCGAGATGGCAAGAGATTGATATGACGATAGACTCCAACAAATACGACTTCGGAGTCCCCGAATATAGCGAACCGTCTCGTGCACATTCTATAGGGAGCGGCCATGTGTCCATTGGCAGTGCAGCAAGCTCCAACCACTCTTGGTCAAGTTGGAGAGGAAGAAGCAGAAACAAAGTGCTCAACAGAGCGTCTAGCATAGTTGGCCGAGCTAAGAGCGCAATGAAGGAGGGCATGTCCAGCTGGAGCCTCCATGGGGCCAAAAAACATGTCTCACCCTCGCCGAGACGCACTGGGAAGTTGACGGACGCCGCTCGAGCTGGCATACGACTTCTTAGAGGTCAAGGAGCGTGTTGGAAATGCAAGATTCTCAAAAAATCTGTAAGATCAGCGTTTTCTCCCCACCCTCTCTCGACTCGATCAACCTGACAAAGACAGTGTGATACGGGTGATCCTTGCAAGGAATGCGCTTCCTCTACCAAGCTTGCCTGGCAAACAGTTGGTTGCCAACGAGGAGCTCTTAGTGAAAGCTTCAAGCCTATCAAGCTATGCCCCAATGAAGGTTCATCTCAAGCAGGCCGCGAACAGAATGCCGTAGAAGATGAGGACTGGGCAGCGAAACAAGCTGAGGCTAATCGCCTCTGGGAAGACGAGATGCGAACTCGATGCACTGAAGTTGGAGCCACTAGACTACGGATACATCGGAAAACTTACTCCCCGCATTTTCCGCCGGAACAGCTACCGATTTTGTTGCTGACAGATTCGGCGTTGAAGCAACAAGTTGTCAAGGCTATGAGAGAGCTTAGTCCCAGCCTCGAGGAACCAAAACAAAAACAAGAGATATTCATGGTGCTGTATCATGCATCGTTGTACGAAGAATATCTTGACAAACAGACATCTCCAACAGTAAGATTCTCATCTTTCAGGTCTCCGAACTAGACCAGCTGGAAGTACTGACCTCAGCTCAGAACAATCTGATACTCCTCTCCATACGCTGTCTGAACCACTCCTTAGACGCCCTTCGAAGCGAGTTCTCTTCCGCGACCGTTCACCATGCCTGTAGATCCGGCAGATGCGGGCTCCATTCAGTAGCAAAACTCCAACAGTCGTCCTCCATATACATCAACGCACTCCACGATGTCATGTTCAGCAAATGGGGACTTTCAAATAACAGATTATGGTGGCTGTCCGTCTTCTACAGTCTTTGCATTCAGGGCTTCGTCCGCGTCAATCTAATGAAACTCAGTGAACATGTACAAACTTCGACCGAGGTTTCGGACCAGTGGTCTGCTGCCAAAGTATACCTACATTCATTCATCTCGCTATTCCAGGCTGCATCGGCAGAGTACGATCCTATCACGATGGCGGACGACTTGTCACCGGCGGAGATGGACCAAATCACTCTTGCTAGGATTGCGGCCAACCCCTGGCGCTGGGAAGAACAAGGCATTCACAGCTCTTATGATCATTTGAGACGTGTATTCAACGTGGACGGTATTTCCTGCAAGGCTGTTGAGAACACTGCCAACTTGAATGCCAATGACAAAGCCAACGGCACTCCCTGACAGACACCTCGAACTATTGTTGACTGGAAATTCATCTCCGGTTTTTATACTTGCCCGAGGTTCAATTTGAGGTTCAGGGGCTTCTTCTCCCCCAAAGTTCGGAGCTGCCATGCTTTCGTTTTTGTTTCGAATAGATCAAACTAGACATCTCACTCGGTCCGCTCACACACAGCTGTTCTCCATATCTTGTTGTGCTTGGGGCAAACTGGTTTTCTTTCCAGATCTAGCCAGTAGCAGTTGTAACCGGAGAGTCTTCCGCTGGATATCGAGGAAGAAATTTGAGCCAGCACGGATAAGATGACTAGTACGAATGAATACCCGTATCCGTAGCTCGTAAGCGTACGAGTACTGAGAAGAGACAGGCGAACCTGAAGCGCAGCCAGAACCGCTTGCCATGCAGAATAGAAATGAAGCAGAAAAGAGGGGAATTCATATCAAGCTTGGGTAGATATATACGGTAAAGATACTGTCAAAGTCTAAAATCATGCCAAGCTTGTTTCAGGTTACCGCTTTACTTTTTTTTCTTTTCCGAACTTTATCTAAATCGCGATATATCCCAAGATTACTATTGTGGTGGGGATTGGCCCGGGTACACTTTTGTCACCTGACCCGTGCATCCCGCATCGTACTTAAGTTGAAATCTCCTTGGAGAAACAACAACAACAACAATAGCACTTTTCCTTCTGATAGGTTTCACATTCCTCTCTTCAATTGACAATTCACACTCTTCAGATATGTGATATCTTTTGATTTCGTCTATTTCTTATTTCGCAAATATTACACCTTATGCACCGTACATTTGCTACTCTCTTGTCGTGTAGGGGATTCGGGTCTTCCCCTCCACAATATGTTCATTGCTAGCGTAAGGGTTGCTTTAGATTATATGATTATTATAGGAATAATAATACTCTTCTTATGCCAATAGTTGCGTTCACAAGATGAGAGTCAGGTTTAATACTGACGAGGGCGATGGATGGAATGACCAAGGGATGTGAGCTAGTCTTTCCTTTGTGTCCTTGCGGATTCTATCTTGCCCTGTTTCTCTCTGACTGTTCGCCGTTCATTTCACTTGGAGACTTGATGCTATCTCAATTGTACCTGGAGCTGTGGTACGGTAATGTGGAAATATGCAGCTGTCACTCTCCAGAGGTGCACATCAACTTCCACCAGTCATTTTTTAGATGCCTTTGTGCTATAAGCCATCGGCATCATTATGCCCATCCTCTAGTAAGCTCTTAGCCACTGCTTTGATGTTCCGATTTCCTGTACGAGAGCTGCATCTCTAAAATGCAAGTTTGCTGCCGCCCTATTCAGCCATGCCTCATCCATTCACTCATGCATATCCACAACGCAGCCCTCAAAATGGCATATGCCCCAAGCATACCCTCTTCCAACCCGCCTCAAAACACCCCCCAACATACCCAGCTCAAGTTTCCGCAAAGTCAACCACTCTCAGCCCTTCTTGCCCTTCTTCCCTCCCTTCCTCCCCATCCTCAACTTCCCACTCAGCCCCTTCCTCCCGCCCTTACCGTTTCCACCACCTCGACCCTGACCCTCATACTCATCAATCGGAACCTGCACCCCATTAATCCTCTCCCCAACCTTGCGATCATTGATCCACGTAATCTGATGACTCTGCATCGCCTTCGGAGCATGTGGTGGGTTCCAGACTCCTTTTTGTTGCTCCTCGGCTATGTTCTGCCCTTTGTCCACTGCATATTTTGCCGTCTCAGTCTCATGGTCGAGGTTTTGGTTTTCGAGGCTGAGGTTGTGGGTATGAGGATCTGAGGCTGTAGGGAATGGAGTAGGTGCGGGTTTGGATTGGTGGAAGTAAGGATTGGAGATGGAGACAGTTTTAGTAGTTGAATTCATGCTCTGTCGATAGATATCGCGGAATCTGTGGTCGTTCTCGGGGTTGTAAGCATTTCTATCTCTAGGATCCTCGTCACTGTCTTCAGAAGTAGACGTGGCTGTAAAAGTTTCGTGGGTAGAACAGCAGGACGAAGAAGCATGTATAGAAGAGGAAACTAAGGTAGCGTTCATGGTATTGAGGGGTGTACTTGCAGGCGGTACGACACCAGTTGGAGGCGTACATGACATCGAAAGCGAACGATCTGGTGAAGGTGCTGAAGAGCGGAAAGTTCGTGGTGCTGGAGTTTTGATATTTCGGGCTCTGCTTCTGCCTTCTTGCTCGTGAGCAGGTTCGGTTTTGGGTTGAGGTTTGCAGGGTTCCATGTTCTCGGTCTTGATGAATGGCGCGCAGATAGATGGAGATGGCGAGGGGCCGTTCGAGCGGTACCGTGCTTGTTGAGGACGTGAGCTGGATGAGCTGTCAACTTTGATGTTAGGATGTTGTTTGGAGTCAAGATAAGAGTCCGCGCCAGCGTTATCGGACTTGAACTTAGCATTGGTACTGATAGTTGGTGAAGGCGAGGGCGCGTTGGATCGGGCTCTTTGGATTGCATGATGGTTTGAGGGAAGCATCTCTGAGTAAGAGTAGGTTTGATCTTGAGTCTCGCAGTGACCATGGATTGAGGGTGACTGTGCTGCAAATCGGGCACAGCGGGATGTATTCACTTCTTTCTGTCAGTGATACTTCTTGCGCGACTAATACTAAACCAAGACAGCGGGCTTACAGTTGTTCATTTTCAAGAGCCTATTTAAATCTTCGATGTTTGTATTTAAGAGGCGGGAATTGAATCAAGAATTGAATTATTGTGTTTTACGCGTCGCGAGATGAAGATGCTCGAAGTCATGCTGCTGATTGCGGTATCAGGCAGAACCTAAGTTGCGCTAGTGCCTTCTCATGAAAAACAATGCTAGCTTTCATGGGCCAGACAGGCCAAAGCCGCCACAAGCAACTTGCTGCCCTGAGACACAAGGTCATCTTGTATGTTTTCCTGAAAAGAGCCGACGCGAAACCATTACGTTCTTGTTTGGTATCACCGTCCCTGTCGTTGAGATTAAGTTGTGTTTTCTTCGCTTAATTCAGCCCCATCTGGCAAAGATGCTCCTTTGCCCGCCATTCCACAAGCACCTCGTCACTGCACTGTAGGCTTGGGCCAGAATCGTACTTGTGGATTGATTGTTGAGATCAATTACTGAGCCCGAGTCATGTTTACTAGGCCCTGCCATGTACTTCAAGGCAATGAAACATCTTACGACTGGATGTGATCACGCCGTACTCAACATACACTGACGATCTTTCATTTTGGATTCGATAAGGTTGACTTCGGAAACATTTCCTTCAAGGCGGCTCCACATCTTGTGATGAATAATGTAGTCTGACAGGTTCACGAACTTATACACTGTTCCCCACCTGTAGCCCAGTTCCTGCCAGCCGATGCATCCAAAACCCAAGGCTCAAGCCCAAAATTTATCTTCGTCCTGCTTCAAGAAATGGTACTGACTCCAATTTGGGATCGTTTCGAACTTCGTCTTCTCGTTTTCCATCCCCTGTTATCATGCCATCTCCTTCCCTTAAAGATACGCGCCCGCCTTTTGATTACCGCTTTCCCTCCCTTCCACTGCCACGTCCCCTATGCGCCTCTCCCTCAACGATATCTCACCCATCATTTTCGTCAGCTCTATCTCCAGCTTCTTCTGAACCCCTTTCGACCTTCCCACATCCCCAGCCTTCTTTCTTACCACCGTCTTCGTATTCTTGGTAGTTTTGCGGAGGTCTGGAGATGGAGATGATTGCTCGGCAGTGTTGGTGTTGTAACTGTTATCCTTGGAGCTTGAAGCAGAGGTGGAGCAGGTCGAGCATGTATTGCAGAGCGCGCCTAATAGATTATCAGTATCCATGTTGTATGTGGACGTCATCGTGGAGGCTCGGGATTGGTGGTAGTTGTCCTACTTTGGTATTTCAATTGATTTTCGTGGTCGTGGAAATCCTTGCGTGATACATTCACCGAAAGGGAAGATGAGCGCTTTCTCTGTGGTGACCCATTGAAGGAGTGCTCGTAGGAGTGTTTGATGTGCCGGTCATCTGTGCGCGCCTTCAGTGTTTGTCCACGGTAAAGCTCGATCGAACGGATTATTTACCCTTCGCGTGACGTCGTGGTGCCATGATAAGATATGAAATTGCGAACGCCAGCTAAATAGAAGTTGTCGTTCAAAATTCATTACACGCCAGGAACCACGGACCAGAGAAGTAGGGAAGGCGCGATGTCGAGGCAATGGAGTGGACTTCGCTAAAATTTGACAGGAGGGCAGATTATTGTAGCTCATCAGTTCGTGATTGTGGTATAGCTTTTATCATCAAATTCTTCTGATTCATCGAGATATACAAGATGATGATGTTTCGGTTTATTTCCATCAGCCCCCACTCAACATTTCGAGTCTGCAATGTGGTATCCCGACTCTCTCGTGACGGTTCTCGCAGGCCAATGGCACAAATTCTTTGGTTCTGGCCCATCAAAGTAAAGCGCGAAATAACTTAACTCACTGTTCAGGGAAATCACAGAACTTCAAAGAGAGTCACGGAACGAAAACGAAAGGTTATGATGACAGATGTTATTCATTTTGTGGTACAGAGCAACCATAATGAAAGAAGTTATACTGCAGCAACGAGAACCACTGACGGAGATGCGAAATCTTCAGCAAGGATCAGCTTACCATGTGGCGCCGCAGAATGTACGTCTGATCATGCTGGCAAACCAAAGGTACAATGTAGTATCCTACTAGCCAATGTGAGCGGAGCTCAACGGCCTCCCTTCTCATAATATTCATGGATGTGACCACCAATAGGGGACCAATACTCCTTCAACTCCTTATCCTCCTTGTCAACATACTGCTCAGGATGCAAGCCGTTCTTCCACATCTCGCACTCATGTTCAGTCGGGAATCTCTTCTTATCAACCTCATGCTTCTGCACAGCCCTGAAAAACTCAATAGGCATCTCCATAACCCTTGCGAACTTCAGCATACGCTCTTTTTGGAAAGGGCAGCGACCAAGCTTGACTTCACCACTCTCAATCCAGCCTTGCCAGGTCTGGACCAACTCCCATATCTTATCCGATGGTGTCTTGACAAGATCTTGGAGATACGATCTGTTCTCTTTGTTCGACTTGTCGAGATTGGGCAGTTCGTCGTCGAGCTCCCCGAGCATGGCCTTCAGGAGAGGAATTATGAAAACTGCCTGGCAGTCCATGGCCCATGTTTGGTGGTTCTTGGATGTAGCAGGGTTGAAGCAGAGCTCATCGTCGGGGTCAAACTCCTCGTCTGGACTTGCTTTGCTACTAAGGATGTGTTTAAGGACAGCAGAGTTGGCGACGACTTGTTCTTCTGTGAGCATGGAATGGGTGGCGTCGGGGGTGGCGCTGGTGAGGTAGAGGATGACGTTCTCGAATCTATAGAGTGTTAGTAGTATATTCCGAGGCAATGAGCTGGAAACCTGCCTTAGAGGGCTCGTAACGGCCTGCATCTTGTGCTTCTTGGTTGGTGGTTCGATTTGATTGCTATCAACTGGTGCTGCCCTCTTCAATCCGACAGAGCCATTGATCTTCGCGTTGGGGGCTTCTTCCTTCTTCCGACCTCCTGACACATTCTGTGAAGCTTCACCTTTGTGGTGTGAGCTTGAAGGGGTGGCAATGATCTCCTCTGTAGTTCTGTCTGCTGAGCCTGGGATCTCGCTCGCATCATCGACTTCCGCAGGTTTACGTGGGCCGGCATAGGTGACAGCGCCATTGTCTGCTCCCTTCGATTTGATTACCAATTTGATTCGGCCAAAGGGATGTGAGCTCGACTTCTTCGAACCATCTGAATGTGCAACAGATGCGGCAGTGCCCTCAAGGACCCGCTCTGCGGTATTGGAGCTACTTGCAGCAGCTGAAACAGTGCTAGTAGTTGACACGTACAATCTGGTGGTTTCTGCAGCGGCAAAGAGTTGAGGATAAGTTGGGTATTTGAGGTGAAGTTTTTTCAAAGAACGGAAAGTGATACTTGCTGGAGGAGGCGCTTGAGGTGCGATGGCGACTGTCGCAGGTGGCTCGATCGTCTTCGACACGTTGAGGCGAGTAGCTCCAGAGGGCTCCAGAGACTCAGCGGTTAGGGCGTCTTTGTTTGTCGGCTTAGGAGCAATCGCAACGAACGAGTGTGATAGAGAAGAGTTGGAGGTAGGTAAGAGGCGTACATGTTCGATCATCGCACTCTTGTGGGGAGCCAACGAGGGTGGCTTCGAGGTAGATCGAAAGTGAGGAACACATGGCACCGTAGATATAGTCTCGGATCGATCTGCTCTGCCCACCTTGGATGCGGGACCACCATGGTGAGATGTGGAAGACGCGATTGAGACTGCAATGTCCTTCTGTCCAATCATTGAAGTCTGGAGACAAGCGATGGACGATGGAGGAGGCAGATCAGCATTGGAGGTGTTCTCGTTTGTCGATCTCGAATTACTACGAGCTGAAGCAAGTGACTGGCCACAAAGCAAAGCAGAGACATTCCCATGTGTCGAAGAATTGGCTTTGACTTGACCTTTCTCACCCTTTCTGAATCTCTTCGGGATACGGATGGCGATTCCAGTGAGCGCCTTCACATTGTACGTGCTGATATCCTTTCTGGTACGGTCGCTGTGACGATTCTTGTGGAGTGTGTTGAGAGCGTTGACGGTTGTTCTACTAGACTTGCAGGTGGTTCTTCCTCTGGGAAGCTTGTCGAGCAGATCGGGATCTTGCGCGGTGCAATTCGAGATTCCAATTCTGTCAATTCCGTTCTCATCCGTCTTGTTCTTGTATTCTCTTTTCTTCAATCCCTCTTCGTGCGTAGTCTCCATCTCATCCATCTTGAATTCCTCCATCGAATCCAGCGCAGCCTCTTTTGTGATTGGAATTGTGCTGGCCATCACGATACTGAGCGACAACAATTGTGTGCGAGATTTGGTTGTGTGTTACAAGAAGCAATGAGGAGGAGGAAAAGTCTTTCTGGGTTCGCAGATGGTGTTGACGCAAAGGTGAGGTGGAGGATGGGGAAATTCAATGTATGGGCGAGGCTGAAAATTGCGCTAATGACGAGAAGCGAGCAGTAAACACGTAAAGAGCGTTGTCATTTGGCCTCGTGCGACTGCCCATGGGTCAGTGAAACCCGAGGATTTTGGCGTAGAGTACTCTGTCGTGAAGACATAGGTGTGGTGATAAGCAGACAGGCTACCTGGCTGGCAACTATTGCCACAGTCGTTGGTAGACCTTGCAAGATTCTGAACGAGTTCAGCTTCGTAACAAACCTCCGCTGCTACGATGACCAACCTAACGTCGAAAAATATGTCGCGGATCTGCTGACAATACACTTTCAAAGCTTGGTCTATGCAGTGAACAGCGACTTGCCGTCCTCGAATTTGATCATACTTCAAACTGTTCCCCTGCCCTGGTATGCGCCTTGTTGTCAGCTAGGGAGGCTATTCAGGGAGTGGAAAGGACGCCGCTCACAGAATGAAAGATTGGAAAGAGTCAATTGGAGGAATAAATAAAATTACATGACATGTCTACGTAGAAATTTTTTGGCATGCTATTGTCTTTCGAAGGGTTATTTGTGAAACTGGGCAATTTCGATTTCCTTGCATAATTCGACCGCAGGAGGCGCTGGAGAAAGCACAAAAGTTGGACGGCCAGGAGTGAGACTGATATCTATGGAGTTTAGTATTTCTGGAGGTTTGTATTGAGCAAGACTTTTGAGAATCCCTAATCATCTGCATCCCTATGATCCTCGACCTTAACCATGATCTTCATTTTCGCCCTTTCAGACTCTGTTTTCTCAAAATTCTCTGTGCCAGACTCCTCTTGTCGATCCTCTTCAGCAACTTTGTCCGCAAACCCGTCGTGATCAGTCCCAGCCTTATGGTCTCTGCTTATTACGCCTATCTCTCTTCGAGCCTTCCTTCTGTCCTTGCGTTTACCCTTCCTTGCGACGACGTGGTACTGGACTTTCCTGGACGAGAGGTGCTTTTTACGCTTGCCTTGGGTGTAGGTGAAATGGACAGAGGACTTCTTCGGGGGCTCTGCTTTGTCTGTCGAGAAGATTCAGTAGCCATTTCTCAACTGAACAGGTGAAGGGCCGCGGCGGATCTTCCAAACGTGATTTGAATGGAGAGAGGGTGGGGTCAAGATCTTGAGTCACGATGAGTGCATACCCGACATCGTCTTCTGTAGATTTTCAGCAGCAGCCTTTTGGAAAAGATGTGCGCCGAAGCGCTGTTGCTTTGTTTTCTTCGGTGCGACTGCCTCTTCTTCGAGTTGTTGCATGCGCGAAGGATGCATCTTGTATCGGGGGCCATCATTCGAGGCCATCGTGATAGGTTGACTTGGCCGCCTGGGATGCGGAAGGGTGTAAAAATAAATCACCGAAGGAGATCGCAAATCTGATGAATGACTGTTTTAGAGGTGAAGGCTCCGGGGTGCCAAGACCATCTTCTGGCAAGTAAATTAGCGAACTTTTGACGGGTTTATTTAGCGAAATGATCAAGTACTAAACGCAGATCGTACGGTAGCATGGTGCAGTTGGGCATGATAGTTAGTAGGGGCTTGACCTCGAACACGGACGTAGCGTATCTGGTTGTCCTCGTGCGGCAACTGAATGACAGGCTGAAAAGTCCCTCGTTTCTACGACTCGCCCTTGGCTAGGGCCGCTCGGATTTTGCTTCGTGAAACTATGAATATCTCGTTCTTTATTTCTTTTTTTTTTCTTTCCTTTTTTTTTCAAATTCTTTTGGTGGGATTCTTTTTGGCGATCCGAGAAATGACCGGCTATTGACTGTGTGATGTGATTCCTTCTCATCATTCATAGTGTTTACTTTATTCGCTTATTTTAGCGTACACGCTGTCGCCCCCTTTGGATCAAAGGTTCGGCGCCAAGGAAACTTCAAGTGATGGGCCCGACGGGCCCGACGTTTCCCCCCAAAAAAGACTTCACAATAGGTTTTGAAAACTTCTTGATAGAATGACAATAACATCTAACTAATGTCGATTCCAAATTTTGGGACTTTACAATACAGAATGCTGGCACCAGGCTCTGATCTTGGACCTCGCCTCAATAGACCACCACGTGACGAGAATCCTGCCACCGCTTCGCGACCAAGGGCACTTTTTCTTCCCACAAGCCGTGCCATTCCTTCTTCGACTTCTTCTTCTTTCCGACAACGAACTTCCCTACAGTGTCGATGCGATGGTAGACGCAAGCAGGCCTGCCATCATCGGTGCCATCCACAAGACTGTCAACGACATCAACCACCTTCTCCGCCGTCAAGATGACGATCAAAACAAATCCGAGCTCCTCCAACTGTTGCGGGACTGTACCAACATAAAGGCCACGATTCTCACATCATTGAGCAAAATGAATGTATCCAAGGCTAAACCAGGGCACTCAGAGCTGACAAGAAAGAACAAACGGCTTGCTCTGAAGGCCGAGAAATCTCAAGTCAACACTGGTGTGTGGAAAGGCGGCATAGAGAAGGCGAGATTATACAGCAAGTCACTACCTCGAATGACTGCTTCTGCGAAGGACAGAGCGAAGGGCATGTATAAGGCGTGTGCACCCACAGTAGCGCAGGGCTTAATGCACATGCTGGGTTCTCAGTCTCAAATTCCATCTGCAACGGTACGAAAGCTCGACATCATACCAGTCTATACACCCCGAAGAAGCCCACCGCAACCACCCCCACCACCCAAAGCGGAGAGAAGCAAAGCTTGGGAAGCAAAGAACATGTGAGTCTCCCCGGCGCAACCTCTTGAACCTCAAAATCTGATATTGCTATCCACAGGGTCAAAGGCAAGGTGATCATGTCCGAGTGTGCTACTCCGAGCCCAATCTCAGCAATTACGAGGAACGATCTGTTGTCCTCCCAGAGAAAGAACTCTGCCAACTATTCCCTCTCATCGAATCCGTCCTCCTCAAAAAGCGATCGTCCAATGAAAGCTTCGACACTTCCGATATCTTGTGCTGGGATGAGGCAGTGTGTTTAGGTCCCAAGCATGGCTTGCTCCCTTTTCAGACGCCCCTAAAATATATAAAGTCATGGACGGAGCCTAAGCTAGTTTTCTATAACAGTCTTGCTCAGAATGCGTATGATGCCCAGACGCCTTTGCACAAAGCTTCTACGAATTACGGAATTGGAATTGGGTCCGACGACGGAAAGTTCTGTAGCTTTCAGACTTGGCTCAGAATCATGACGGGAGATAAGTTCGCGATGAAACACTGGAGTTGGACGCCTCCAAAGTCCAGCTTGATTGAATCGGGTGTGCTTTTGGGCGTCGATGATAGGTATATTAAGATGGTGGATGAGATTGAGGGCGACTATGGATACCGGTCACTATTTGAACAAAGCAAGTCTCAGCAGGTTTGATTCGTGATGTATCATGCAACTTTGGGAGGGGTTTTGATTGGATATCAGCGGGTCACATAGCGTTGGAGAGCTTTGTTCGGTTGATTGTTCATACTTGGATAATGACTGTATGTGTAGGGTAGCGTGCATTGTTGCCCCGTTTCCGCAAGGGAGACCAGAAGACTGAGAATGGCAGTCGAGGAGTTTGATGGAGATTTGCATGGTAGACGTGGAGCAGACGGCTGGTTTTCTTCATTGGACAAAAGTATAGTCAGGTGTCGCATAGCTGGCGTGTCTGCTAGCGCTGGTTGTATTGATGGTCGTAATTCATGAAGTCAACTACCCCATTTTTGATATAGTTCTTTCTGTTTCCTGTCCCGTATCACCAACATCTCCGACCTACAATCCCAATTCTCCCACTTCACAGTCGAATCCGCACCCACACTCAATCACTCGGAGCCGGAGCAGCCTCCTCATCACCCTCCAAGATCCTCTCCACCTCCCTCCCCCGCTTTCTCCTCTCTTCAAACGTAATCTCCTCCTCCGTTCCGCTATATCCCAAACCAAGTTCAGGATACTGCAGCGGAACGGGGCCGTCACGTGGGAGGCTATCGAGAAAAATAGGCCACGGCTTGCCGAGCCAGCCTGCTCGAGCGTCGTGGTCGCGGCGTTGGTCGGATGTTAGGGGATGGATTAAGACGCTGATGGGGCGTTAGGTTGGAGATGTGTGGAATTTCGGTGGAAGATTTGGTAGGGAGTTTGAGGAAGATTTGGATACTTACCTGAGATTGCCTCGGTTGGAAGCTAAGTAGAAGTAGACATCAGAGAACGAAGAGTCGGGGACCCAAACTAGAACAGACCAGCTTATCAGCCATAGCTTCCCTCTCGACTCGCCCCTCTCTGGATATTCTCATCCAGATCCGCTTTTCCCTGGGGCCAGGAGAAACTTACTTTCATACGACCCAGCTGGATGCGGTCCAATGGGGAATTTATTGACTCTAAACAATGGCACCGCAACAAAAGCACCTATATAATTCACAGCCAATCAGCATTTTATAGTTGCTTTGGGATGTCCTGGAGACTTAACAGTCTCAAAACATTTGTTTAGCTTACCATCCCGACGCAGTCTCAACACTGCATCACGAAGAGCAAGTGCAGCCGCCGTCTCGACGGGCGATTGGATCAAAAAATATATGTGGAAGTGCCATTCGCGAGTCCGGCTTTCGACGACTGTGATGAGGTCGTCTTGGGGGGCTGGGAAGCCGGAGTGGGTGGGGACTTTGGTCATTTCGATTAAGCGGCAAGCCTTAATAATATTTGGTCTTAGGGATAGCTAAAGAAGTAGACTGCTTTCATCGACTTGTGTATTCCTGTGAATTTCAGGAGGAATGAGTTGCAATTCTGTAGAGTAGCTCCGTGTCGAGGCGTGGTATGATCTAGATGTCGTTGTGGAACGAACATGAGGGGTAATTAGCAACGGCTGACTTATCATGAGCACGCCATTATTGGTGGGCTTGCGTACAGAGCTTGGTAAGCGACAAAAGAACAGTTCAGAGCACCCGATTTTGTATGGATTTCGAAAGCAGTGAGATATGATCTTGGAAAATCCATTCCCGAGCACGTTTGAATTGAAAAAAAAAGAGCCTGGGAATCAAAAATTCGATGACCGGAGAATGCCTTGGTCTTGGCAGGAAAGAAAGACTCCACTTTCGCCAATGTAAGCATTTTTTGAATATAACCTAGTTTGCCGTAATATCTCAACTGGTTCGAATTATCTCTAAGATTGAAGAGTGCTTGTCATAGTAACGGAAATTTGGTGAATGCGGTCAATGCTGGAGACCTGCGGAATTATTCGCTCCCGCACTACTGTGAAGAAGTTGAAGTCAGCCACCCACTGGAAAACACGTTCAATGGGCTGGCAACCACTTAGCTAACACTTGTCTGGTTGATATATATAGTTAGGTTATCTGTCTAATCTAAACCTTGTGCCTTACTGAGGATCACATCTATATGCGTCTAAACTCCATCCATATTCCCATGATATCTACCCTCTTCACATCCATGAACTCCAAAGCTCAGTGCCAAAAGTCTAAAAGTCCGCAACCCACTCCAATTCCAATGCCTCTGCCCAAAAACCCTGACATCCCTCCAAAAACCCTCTTTCTAACCAAAGCACACCCGTCAGCACCGCGCTCATCTGCTCCCAGCTCCACTCCAGCGCCGAATTCTGATTCAACACCCACCAAAGCTGTTCCTTAAACCACTTCCTCTCCTCACCACCCTGCGCCGCCGTCCCACCAAGAAACAACATCCACATCAACTCAGCCGCAAATGAGCAATTCAAAACAGTAAGTTCCGTTGCCTCGAGGCTCATGCGTAAACGTCCAACGAGCGTCCGTCTGATTTGTCCGCCGTCGGGAGTAAGTCTGAGATTGGTGTAGGTGTAGAGTAGTAGACTGTGAAGGAGGGGTGTGATAATCCGTGCAGGGGAGTCGTCCATGATGATGTCGTTTTGGGCGAGGAGCTCGAGAATGTGGTGTTCGATGCTGTAGACTCGGTCGGGGTAGGATGCATCGTTTAGGTAACTGATGTCTTTTGATTGGATAACGTCGAGGAAGTGGGTGAGCTCGTGGGCGTCTTGGAGGATGGGCAGTAGAGTGCCGTTGCCAGTTTGGATGAGATTGTGGATGAGGCAGTTGCTGAATGTGAGGATTGGTTTGGGAGAGGTGGCGGGAAGGTAGGTGGACAGGGGTGGAAGATGGGAAAAGTCGATGTAAGGGAAGCGAGGGGTGGACTGCCAGCTTGTGGCGTACAGAAGGTCGGTCCTACATATGTTAGCATGTATCTTCGAGACGAAAAGAGTTGGAAGACATACCAGAGAATGAGTCGGCGAAGTGCCGCGCTGAGATTGCACAACCCTCCTTTCAGATTGACCATCTGCTCCAGTCCATTCATATGTATCACCGCCTTACATCTTTCTCCATTCAAGTTCTACTTTTGATCAGTCTATACTCTGCAGATGAAAGAGTATTGCTTACCTCCATGTTAGTCATGCATGCAACTGCAGCAATGGTACCTTCCGATATTCCGCACTCTTCTGCATTTTCTAATTCTTGATTTATTGCAGACACGGAACTCTGCAAATAGAAAGAACTTTCGAAGTTTTCGGGAGCGGATGAACCTCCGGCTCGAGCAGCGAGCCATGAAAGGGTCATGTAAAGTAGAGCTTCATTGGTCCCCACGCACGAGGAGAACGCATCCACGTCGTTTTCGTGTACTGGACTGTGCACTTTGACTTGATCCACTGTAATTTGAAACCGGTCAGTATTTTTATTCCAGCAAAACGATGCGTTGAAGTAGTGATTTGTTCATGGGGACTTACCTTGATGAATAAGCTCATGCACCCTTGGCGTAAGAGGAATGGGAAAGGTGCCGAACGGATCGGAGTCGCTACCGAAGACATATGCAGCCAGCCGAGGCGAGACATGGGCGTATCCCGAGGGAATCGGAATGTTTGAATGGTCAACCGAATCCCCCATCTGAGAGCTGAGCAACGGCTCGGTACCGTCTGCCGAAGGGGCAGGCGTGACAGAGCTCCGTGGCGTCAGATGGTGGCTTGAGGAAACACTGTATCGGGATTGTGGCTCAGGGGATCCAAAAGACGATGTCTCTGATCCCATATCGCTATTTGGCGTTTCTGGTTCTTTTGATCGGAGCGGTGGTAGTCGCTTGATCCATTTCGCTTGAGAGTCTTTGTGTTTCTTCCAGACTCGTCGCATTACGTGTGATTTGACTTCACTTTTGGCTTCTTCATCCTGATCCCTCGTTCCAAGCTGATTGACGAAACGGAATTCGTTGCATGACGCTTCTACTCTTGGCTTTCTCGATTTGGGGCAGTTTGATTTGCTGATATTAGAAGTCTGATTTGCGTGTCTTGGATTAGTATCTCGATGGTACGAATCGCTAGAACTCAGGAAGCATTGCCTAATCACTTAGGGAAAAGACCACGTACCTTTTGTTCAATATCTTTGGTTCTTCTTCGGTTTGGCGGACTCGACTTTCTAGACCTGGATGACTCGTCGTTCGCCATGAGTGGCAATGTGTATCAATTGATGGAGATTGCCAAAGTCGTTGAATCCGATATCTGAATGCTTGGTCAAATCTGAAGGGCTTCCTTCCACTCGTATATCAAGCATCAAATCTAAGGAAGAAGAAGTCCAAACTCATGTAAGGGTGAGCAAATGCTGAACAACGATATTCCAGGCCACTAGTGACGTGGGTTGAAGCTGGGGGATATGATTGGACAATGTTGAGCAAAGCAGGACAGTCAGCGAGATTGGGCAGAATGTCGGGAAAGCCGTTCAAAGAAAGGGGAGGGGCTGTTATGAGTAATCGCATGTATTGTTCCTTGGTGCTCCTTGGCCTGCAGGCTTCGACCAGGGGCTTCTGGAACATCCACTTAAGCACTTAAGCACTTAAGTAAGCGAGTAATGTCAGGATTTGTCACTGAGAAGTACATACTTGGTAAGTGAAGTATCCTCTAAACATCGAGCATTTGGTATGTTTCTATGATTTCTTTCATCGATTCGATGATATCCCCTTCTTACCAGCCTTGAATTTTGCATGCCGGGGGTTTCAATGCATTTTTTTAATCACCATGACAGTTTCAGGGGTAGTCACGTGTCGGCACAGCTAAACGAGGGATTTCGTATCGCTACATTCAGACATTCGAGCTAGCTTGCATGTAGATCTTATCGTTTCACCGGCGTTCCTTGATGAGATCTGGCGGAAAACAGTGTACTTCCATGCATCTAATTCGTGTTCGAGAAGCTCCAAGCCACATTCACGAGGAGAAGCGGTCCTATTTCCGGCGTCTTTTACATGCGGCCCTCTCGTGGAAGAACACGAGCTATGCCAGCCCCAGCTCCTGGAGCTCTTCGTTGGGTCCAGCTATCTTGAGACGACGGAACTATCCGCTGGACCCGCGTGGCATTCCAGCAGATAGTAGTACAGTAGCTGGAGATCAAAACTTAATGGACAAAGTCATTTACGTGGGTCCCTCCTCCCACGAACCCGGAAAGATATGGAGCCCTTGGCTTCAATTTAGAGTTTGACAGCGACTCGTCTCGGTACCTACTACTTACAAATACTGGAATATTGTCGATATCTCCACGTTTGCCAGTATCATTTCATGAAATTTCTGCATGTCGGGACTCGACTGCAAGGATATTTGGGGTCGGGAGGCTGAAGTAGCGGAATGCAGGGGTAACGCGATCTTTAATTGGACCGTTCAAATCCTTAATTGAGTTAAGCTCAGCCCCAGTTCTGAACTCTGCCATCGGAGTTAACCCCTGTACCGAGAGATCATTCCGCGCTCACGAGCCTGCCAGGTGGACCTTTTTCTCCACGAGCACGCCAACCGGAGTTTGTACAGGGTGGGTCGTATCTTCGGACTTACAATGCTTTGCATGACCATGGGTGTCGAAATAAAGTTTGAAGGAGAGTGGCAGGGCGGAGGCTTGGGGATGGTGCAGGAGTCAATAAATGGGGGCGGAGAGAAACTAATGACTACAAGCGAGCTTGATCCTTAATGTGTTGTGAATGGAGTCAAAAATTGCCGGTTAGGATTCGACGGCAGCTAGGAAAAGGAAGTCTGCAAGTATTGAAATTTCGGTAACTTTCCGCATATACCGCCGTTTCATGCCTCATGCCAGAAAATATCGTATCGAGCCAAGAGTGTCTGACGGCGGTGTGTTGCCCCAATTGGAATTATTTCCACCTTTCAAATGCGATGGGCAGACTCATGAGCCAAGAACTTGATCCGCAGATAGAAGAGCCGAAGGTCCGAAAATCTTGTTTACATCCCTATGCGAAATGCTTACATGTAGGACCTTACTTTCTTCGTTTCGTACTTTGTTGTTTTTGGATCTACTCCTTATATTTGTAACGTCGTTGAATTGCTGAACTACCAGCATGTGGAATTGGGCGGTGTCACGTGCCTTCCGCGGTCAGCAGGCCTCCTAGGCGGCAACATTGTAGAGCCGCAGAGCCGCGCAAACCACGGCAGGCTACCAAGTTCAGTAGAGTATGAAACTTAAAAGGACACTTTGTTGGCCATTTCCATTTCTATTTATTGTCTTGCTATTCTCTTGATACTTTCAGGTGATTTGCAAATTTCCTGTCCTGTATAAAGTCGAAAATGGCAAATTCGACCTTCATCCTTCCAAATGGGCCTTCTCCTCTCATGAAATTCCATTGCTTCAATGATCTACCCCTAGAGATGAGACAGTATATCTGGTATCTCTGTCTCCCCGGCCCCCGAATCCACCGCATCGGATGGACAGACCCCAAGAAATCCTCACGCTCCTCCTGCGTCAGTCCAACAATCATGTTCGTCTCCCAAGAATCTCGAAGAGAAGCTCTCCACCATCTCAAAGAGCTTTCCCTGCCCTCAGTTGTCAGATCTTTCATCCAAGCCACTCCATCAGGCTGCACATCTCGGTGCTACTTCAACCCAAAACTGGACACGCTTTTCATCCCCACGCCTTCTCACCCGGCGATGTCCCTCTCGCCATGGTTAATATCATGGTTGAAAGGCTTAGATAATACCGATTTCAGTATCGTCCAGAACCTCGCAATTGACCGCGCATGGGTAGAGCACGTCACTCCCGTGTTAGGATCGGTCGTACAGCTGGGTGAAGTTGTCCGTCTTCTCGGCCACGTGAAAGTCGTCCATGTAGTGAGTTTGAACTCACACTGGAATATGCAGCCTTGGACAATGTGGCGGGAAATTGGCAGGATGCCTGAAGATATGCGCGCTGAATTCTTTTGGGTTGATATCGAAGAGGTGAAGAAGAGACCTATTGATGGATATTCTCGTATCTGGGCTGAATGGGGCGAGAATAGTCAGATGTTGAGGGCGGGGAGTGATTTTTTGAGTTTGGGCGGGGAGAGTGCGATTGCGAGGCTGGAGGATGTGGTACAGAGGCTTGAGGCAGAGAAAGAGAAGTATCCAACTGGGTGGTCGATGCCGAGAGTTCAGTTGGATTTCGTGAGGTATGATCGTGTGAAGAGGGAGGAGAAGCCGTCGACGCTGACAAAGAAGAGAGTTGCTGGACTGAGCAGTCTGGGGACGATGCTCTCAGACCTTCCTTCTGTCACAAGCTTCAAAAAATGGGTTGGTCGTGGGTGACTTGCAGTAGGCTGCTTTCCAGC
This sequence comes from Cadophora sp. MPI-SDFR-AT-0126, assembly GCA_020747065.1. NCBI lineage: Eukaryota > Fungi > Ascomycota > Leotiomycetes > Helotiales > Ploettnerulaceae > Cadophora > Cadophora sp. MPI-SDFR-AT-0126. The sequence goes on from JAGMVK010000006.1 coordinate 427,463, forward strand.
CGCTCTTGAATCAACGGGCCAACGCCTATTTTTGATTATAAAGGAGGCTGTCAACTGGCAGAGTTGGGCTGATCTGTTTTTCATCAGCACATGGAGGGCTAGGCGTGGGCAGCGTCGTAGTATACAGGCGATGCAACCTTAATCATTATCTATTCAACCGCAGTCACTTGATTTCCAGCCATCGAGGCTCAATTGCCGTGACCGCTATTTCTTTATCAGTCAAATTTTTTTTTTTTTTTTTTTTTTCCTTTTCCTCCTTTCTTTGATCCTACATAAGTACCTCCTATTCTTGGTTCTTAGTCTCAGCCTCCTTAAACTATGGCGGGTTACAACTCCATTAACAAATCCGTCGCAACTGCCAAGACCATTCCGTCATACTTCAGCTTTTGTCTCACTTAAGATTAACTTGGTTACACTCGGGACATCTTCATCATTCAATTGGCCGACGAATCCAACAGCGCTTAAGCGTCGTGTGAGCCTCATTCTGGGAAGGCTGGGTACTTGAGACGTAAATATGCACTTTCCCCAGACGGCTGTCCGCCATCTCTTTCGATCGATTTCTAAAATGTCGTTGCGAATACCCTCTCCAACGACGAATATCGGTGCTGGCAGTGCTACTGCACTCACGACTACCTTTCTACCGTCGCCCTCGTGTCTGTCAGACTATTACATTCAGTCGATTAATCCTGCACTTTCTGATTATTATCTCTCGCTCGGACCGGCAGAGACTTCGAATTGTTTTCCTACCGGATGGGCCCCCTCGTCGCAGCATTTCTCTCCGGGGGTCTGCCCTAGTTACTACAATCTTGCCTGCTGGTTTAGTACAATCTACCGAAGTTTCTGTCAAGTACCTTCTAAAACTTACATTCATTGGTTAGGTCACCTTCACAGTCGGCACCGATATTGAAACTCAGGCGACCTGTTGTCCATCAGGATACACATGCGCCTCTCTGCCAACGGCAGGCTATCCTGCGTGGCTACCTTCCGTATACCAGACGAAGGTTTGTGAAGGGACCGGTGGTCATGGAAGTACCATAGGCACATATAGCGTCACGAGAATAAAGGATGGGACGACATCCGTGATGAGCACGGAGAGACTTGGGGGAGTGAATGCGTATGGGGTGTCGATACGGTATAAGGCGGCTGATTTGACCACGACTTCACCGACTTTGACAACTACATCACTCCGGGTGGGAACCTCGACTACCATACCTAGTGGAGAGGGAGCAACAGTTGTGTTCAGTACATCTTCATCCACTGCTGCTTCAACTGGCTCACGTGGAACCAATACTCCAAGTGACTCTCCCTCAAGTCTTACTGCCGGAGCTAAAGCTGGGATTGCTGTTGGTGCCGCAGTTCTCGCGCTAGCTTTAATTGCGATTCTGTGGTTTTTCGTCTTGAAGAGAAGACGAGCTGTAGCAAATCAAGATTCAAGCCCATCAGCAAAGAAGAGAAGCAAACAAGCAACGGGGCAGAACAGGTCGGAGCTGGGGACGGAACCTGGGCATACTGGTCGATCACGAGAGGAGAAAGTAACCAGAGAACTAGAATAGTACGTAGCATGGGCCAGGCAGCTGCATGGAAGAGTTGAACAGACTACAATACTTGTCTCCGGCTTGCATGTGTGCAATGCAAGGCTGGGAGATCGACAGCATCACATGTGCAATGAAGCGTGACTTGCTCCAGCATTGGAGCCAATAACATGCATGCAACGTATCGGGCGTCGCACTTCAGCCGCAAAGCCCAACTGAGATCCGCTGATCGTGATCATCGAATTTGCAACATGCCAAATCCAACCTTCGTTTGCATCGTTTTATGTGACTAGGCTTTGAGATATCATACATCTGCCGTTTAACCATGGCTTCTGCAGCACTACCGCAGGCGAATTTGTTGACGCGAATTTGGAGTGGGATCACGAGCTGGATCAGCCCACATACACAGCCGGAAATGACAGCTTAGTTGAAGGAAGTTGAACTGATCAATGAAGGGCACACATCCATTAAGCAACCGATTATGGCAGATCTCGAACAGTTACAGCCTCGCGTACGACAACAAGGTGAGGTTCGACGGATCAAACGTTTCGAAGGACCCTTGTCTGAATCACTTTTCCATCAATGCCAGTACCTTATTGAAGATATTTTTAACGATGACATTGCCGACAATCCTAGATGGTCACCTATTCAGGATTCTATATACGATGAGTGGCAAACTTCACTTCACAGCGATCCTGATCGTCTCTACCTATCGGGCAACTCATGTTCGCTCTGCCAGTTCTTTTCGTACACCAGGCTCGATAGCTGTCCTGATGCTTACGCGATCATCAAGCAGAGATTTAACAGAACCTTCAGGATCACGAACAAAGAACCGCAATATTCTTGGCTCTATTTTCGTCCTCACATCAAATTCTCGTTCAGCGAATCAGACGAAAGAGGCTCTCTTCTGGATCTGAGGGAACCACTTGTTCATCTTCCGATGTATCTCAGTCTTGACGATTATTCACTGAAGGCTCCGATCGCAGATGTGTTCTGGCTTGGAAAGCGCGTTTTGCCATCAGCAGATGATTCAACGTGCCATGCACTCGTGAAGTGATGGCTTAGTGATTGTAACAAATGGCACTCTCATCGAATAAACAATGTTAAACAGACACTCCCGACTCAGGTGATCGACGTAGGCGATACCAACTTGCATCCTTTCTTGCATGTCGCAGGGGGTGAGATGTATTCATACGTCCTCAGCTATTGCTAGGGCGGAACTTTGAAATCGAAATGTATCAGGTCAAACTTCGCAAAGTATCAGAAGAGAATCATATTTTCAGTTCTACCAACAACATTTAGAGACGCAATTACGATCACTCGTGAGCTTGGATTCCGGTATATCTGGATCGACGCCTTTGTATCCTACAAGACGACCCAGACGACTGGAATCGTGATGCTGCTAAGGTGGCTGCTTACTACGGAGCAAGTGATGATGGTAGTTGAGACGAGACTCAATATTGTAAAATCCCTTGTGTGTCTCAACAAATTGATATCACTGTTCATGTCTTGGCAGTAGATGACATGGTTAATTCCAAACCCTGAGCATTCTGTCGAACAGCAGATGACGCATGTCACAGAGCCCTGGCCCTACTTTAGGAGTAGGTTGAATTTAGCTTAACTATTTAAGCGAGGTCGGCCCGCTAGCATTTCAACAACAAAAGCTCAACGAGATACTTCGAAACTACGTTCCGTTTGAGGTGGTTCGCGCGCATCATGCCTTCGATCGATCTCAACCCCACCCCCATCATGCCACGCAATGAGTGCAAGGCTCTTGTTGACGTTCAGCTCGCTGGCATCAAAACATTCACCGAGAATGAGCTCTGCGACAGCACCGATCTCCAAACCATAAGCATCGACCTCGCGATTCTGATGGCGAAAATTGCCACAAGACGTGCTCCTGAGCCATCTCTTCTTGCCCAGTCGTCCACTGCACAAGCCTCGAGCAGCAAGGTCAAGACCCAGCGTCAAAGCTCTGGTACCAAGACCAGTGCACCGCAAACTAAACGAGCGACCCAGCCTCATAAGACAGTTCTAAGCATTGCGTATGGTGGTTTGGCTCCTCTTGTTGGAACGGCGAAGAAGAGAGAAAGAAGAAAATCAAGGTACCGAGGTTGTCATCCTTGAGGTTGACAGAGGATGAGTCTGCGACTCTCGGACTGTTCAGGTACTTTGGAGCTCCTTCAATCATTTGCATTTGCTAATAGTCTGGCTATAGTAACTTGTCACTTCGTGTTAAGGGAAAGGAGAACATGCCTGCTGGAGGAGCGGAGCCTGCGGACAAGCTGGAAGGGAAGACCAAAATACTGGTATACAGTAGATGTGGTCGTCTTTGAATCTGTTCACATCAGTTGTACATGTGTCTGGACAATGAGATATCATAGAAGGAGAGACTTGAGCAGGCAACAGATAGCACGTTGTTTTGTTTTTGAAACTCTCGAGTTCTCAGAGAGCCTGGACGGCAGGTGTTTCTGTCATTTTGAAAACAACGGAATTGATGTTCAGGTAGTAAGACAACAGCACCTTGTTGCTCGTAACATTCTCCAAGTCACTTCTATGACCATCGTCACTTTTTCACGTTCCCGGTATTATTCTTCCTTTCAATCTTGGGCCTTTTCTATCTCCAAGGCCAAGCTGGAGTTCGTCACACTACTTGCTATTCAAGTTTGGGGTGCAAATAGGGTGTCACATGTGCCCACAATCCGATGACACGATTGTACTAATAGGAGTAATGTTTTCTGAAACTCCAAGTTGCACAGCAGAGACACTATTTCACGTAAGGAATATTTAATTGATGATAACCACATGATGCTTATTCATCGTATATAGATAATCATAGCAAGTTTGCGAATTCTTCCTTTTGATGGCAATTGATTGAGTGGAAACAGTGGAACCTATTATCAAACTCCCGAATTATCCCCCTTGAGTATCGAAAACAAACCATAGTCCAATCAAATCTCCTTCAATGTACAGCTAACTGTATTTGTATTCGTTGCAAATCCTGCGTCATTCCTCATGTCTCCTGGTCGCCTATGTCTTCGATCGGACTGGGAGCCTTCATTGAGTTAGTGCAATCCCCAAAATGAAGTCAGCTCAATAGACACCTACTTCTTGAACGACAGGCTGATCTTTGATTTCGAATGCGTGGCGACGCTCACAGGCAAGGGTGGTGAAGAGACATGGCCGGTGCGGGAGCGTTGCGTCGTACCATTGATACTGTGAACGTCAGTTCCTCAGATCACCGGGTCTTGAGACGAAGATATACTTACCTGTTGATGTTGTGAGAAGATGAAATAGCAACTGCAGGGGCCGAGTGTGTCCTCATGCTACTATTTATTAGCATAACTCATGCAATGCTCGAACATACTTACATCTCAGCGTACTTCTTCTCTGAAGCTTTCGATACAGCAGCAGTCGGTAATAGCTTCTTTGCAGGCCCTGTGTTCTTCATGACCTTGGATGCCTTGGCGAGTTTACCCCTCATAGCTCGCGTAGTCATACGTCGAGATGCTGCAGCCTTAAGTGAAGGGGGACACGAAGGAGAGTCAAAGTCTAACGAGTTGATGGCAGTTGGGCTGATACCGGCCAAGCGATTTGATCTTCGAGGACACAGTGGGTTGCTGATGATGCCCATGCCGGCAACTGAATTGGCTGGTGCTTTTACCTTAGACTCAACTCGCGTGTGAGCCGGAGTCATGGAAGCAATGCTTCCATCAGTGTACATACCTCGAGACAGGTCATTGGGTGCTGGAGTGACACTGCGATTCGCTGTCTCGGACATGGACTTTGTTCTGCGAAGCGACATCTTGTTATTCTGGCCGTGGCTGTAGCTGCGGCTATGTGGGTGGAGTGTATTTTGGTGGTTGTTCGTATTGTGGTGGTGCTTTGAGCGACGCGATGGACTGTCTCTCGATTATCGTCGTTGTTTTTGTTGACGGCGGGAAGCGTATTTATTGTTGTGATGCGGCCAGGCCTCGCTTAACGACAGGGGTGTTATTGCCATCTTCAGTCGAAATCTAGCCAGTGCTAGCGTTATGACTCAGCTCCTGTCTCATTCATATGGATTGATTTAAGTAGTGTAGAGTTGAATGAAAGAGTGAATTGGTATGTGTGTAAGCTCAAACGGACTTCCTTTCGAGCTACGCGAGCCCGAGTTAGATACATGTAGATGGCTCAGAGCACCGTATCATACTATCCAAGAGACGCTCCTGCAGTTGAGTGTTTTCATTTTCTTTAGCATGTTTGAATATATGCTGTATGAAGCTCATCAGAACTGAGGGAGACAGCGCGATGGGATGACCTGTCGTCGATCACTAACTTACTGTACATCAGAACTTGACGTCTTGTCTCGACGAACGTGGAGGAGTATTGGCATTAACCAAACTTACCAAAAAAAAAAAAAAAAAAAAAAAAAAAATCCTTGCTCTCTGGCCTGATTCCTTTGCAGCAGTCCCTTAATGGAGTTTTGAGTTGAGGAATTTGACCTTTTTGACCTTCGGTACAGCCCATAAGCCTGAGCAAGATGCTTGTGCGAAGTTGCTTGAGTTTTTAGGTTATCTCTTTTCAAGTGCTATGTGTCGCGTGCTAGCTGTCAGCTGTTTTTTGGTTTTCAATGATTCGGCCAGGTTGCGCTCACCTTCCACAGAAACGCTGCACCTAGCAGGACATCTCTCCGGGCACGTTTCACAGGTTCTTGATGCTCAATCTGTGCTACCGCAGGGTCGTCCCCATGGATCGCCAGGTGTTTCCGCGATTCCATCACCTCATTTCAATATTCTGACATGTTTTTCTTTTCGCGTTTACCTCTCTGTTTGCTTCAGAATCCGCCATCGCATTTCGACATTCTGACATGTCTTTTTCATGTTTTCCTCTATTTGCTTAATTCAATATTATGACGTTTTTCCTGAAGTGGTCCTTCTCGTTCTCGTACCTTTATTATTTTGGTCCCATGATCTGGCTGAGGTTTGACTTGGAGCCAGTCGATGCCCCCAATCCATCGGCCACTCCTTGGAAGAGGTCACGAATTGTACCAGCTTTAAGATGATACTCGAATTGCTCGCCACCATCGTAAACGTGACGGTAGACCAGACCAAGAAGGTCGAAATCGACATGGCAACTGACAAGGTCACCTGGAACAATGTATTCATCGACGTCGAGAAACCATGAATGATGATCTGGTCCCAAATAATGGAATGCCAGCTGAATTTGACTTTATCAAGCCGACGCTTAGCGTGGAACTGGACCAAGTGTGTCAATTCAATCGTGAAGACGGCTGGAATGCAGCCTGGAACCAAGCATGGGACGTGATCAAAACGTTTATGTATATTAAACCATATGACATCAGACTTAGATCATATTCCCTCTGGAGAGAAAGGACATGTCTCCTTCAATTCCACATGAATTTAGCTGTTGTTATTGCATGTCGCTTACGAGGTATGGTTGCTCTATACAACCAATTGCTGAAGAAATAAATTGGATACATCATCTACCTGATAGCCTTGTTGTATCTTCGCAAGAAGATCGTGCTTATAATCCATTCGCTGAACGGTGTAGGTAGTCAAGCAGTGTCCCTGTTTGGATACACACTGCCATTTCATATTTAATTCTAGGCACTTCAAAGCCGCTTCCGTCGCAAACTATTCAACGTATATATCAGGTTGGTCTCACCAAGGGGTCACAATAAGAATTTCAGTGGGGATGGGAAGGGAGAGCTCTCGTCTTGCTACTTTTGATATTTTGTTTACTCTTTTGTTCACTTCAGATCAGTTCTTTGGAATACCGCTCTTTTAAAATTTGTTCTGATCCTTCGACTCAATATCGGCGCTTTCATCAAGTAGCTGCTCCATAACGGTCTCGTTCCAATACTCAGTAGCTCACCTGATAACAGCGGTGTCCAGCCTTTCCTAAGTTCCGATTAAACATCGACTCCTAACTTGATGAACTACTTATCAGCGCTTTTATCAAGCAATAGCCTCATAGCGCCCTCTTTTCTTTTGCTAGTAGCCCACCATAGCGGTGTCCGGCCTCTAGTATCCTCTGACTTGATCACGGCGCCTTTATCAAGGAATAGCTTAATCGCGACCTCGTTCCCGTTCTCAGCAGCCCAGGAAAGCGGGGTCCGGCGGTTCTTATCCTTCGATTCAACATTGGCACCCTTATCAAGTAATTGTTTAACAACGCCATGATCGAACAATTCCTTCAAATCGATGTCTTTCCAAGCACTAGTAGCCCACGACAATGGTGTCCGGCCGTACATGTCCTTTGCGTTAACATTGGCGCCGTTGATCAGTAATTGCTTCATACCGGCCTCGCTCGAGTACCGAGCAGCCCAGAATAATGGTGTCCAGCCACGCTCATCTTTCGACTCGATGTCGGCGCCTTTGTCAAGTAGCAAGTGTATAGTGGCCTCGTGATCTCTAGAAGCGGCCGCCGATAGCAAGGTCTGACCGCTTTCATTTCTCGACTCAATATCAGCGCCGTTGTCGAGTAGTAACTCCACGACGGCCTCGTACCCTCCTAAAGCGGCCCACCACAGCGGCGTGTAGCCATTATCATCCCTTGACTCGGTATCGGCACTGGCCTTAAGCAGCATCTTGGTAACAGCCTCATGCCCTCCCTTGGCGGCATGTAGCAGTGGTGTCCAGCCAGAGGTATCTTTTGGATCTGATTTGACGTCGCTTCGAGCCAGCAACAACCACACCACATCGTTGTGGCCCCTCTCTGCTGCGTATGATAGCGGTGTCCGTCCGCTTTTTCCAGTTGAGTTGGTCTCAATATGCCGTTGGGCTAACAACAATCGGACATCTTCTACGCGTCCACCTGCTGCTGCGCGGGATAGTAATTCCCGTCCATCCTCATCCGCAAAGTCGCCGCCCTTTCCTTGTGGCATGAGTAATAGTGCTGTTGCTTTTGTGACATCCGTAAAATTCGTTAGCCTCCCGTCAAACAAATCCCAATCCGAGTCTTCACAGGTCGTCTTGGAAGCGATTCCACATTCTTTCGCTCTTCTAGAATCAAATCTGTATTCCTTCTGGCCTCTCGGTGCCCTTGCAATTGCCGGAACCTGTTGTCGGACACATATCTCTTTTTTAGGATACTGGGACCGTCGAAAAAGTCCTAAGCAAACCAATTCGAATCTATCGCAAACAACCCTTTCAAACCGCTCCATTGTGAAGGAGACGTCCCTTAGAAAGATCCCGACTGACAGATCCTCCCTCCCCGCCTTCGTGCAAGGAAGGATAGCGAGCGTCAACCCATGACGGCCAATCCCAATCAAAGATAGTTCTAAATGGATCCCTTTGTTGGTCACAGTCCAAGAGCCGTTAGTAGCAATGGAAGAACTGCGTCTGGAGGTTATTTCGGCAGATTCTTCGAAAGCATCTGGAGAGGTTGCTAGAAGTCCGCCTTGGTTCTGATCTTTGAACTTCCAAGCAAAAATACTGTGGTCATCCGAGACCTTGATGATCTCCTCTTGGAGTCGGACAAAAGCCTTTTGGCCTTCACCATAAATCAGAGGCATATTAATGCCAAACATACCCATTAAGGAATAGGCCCGATCTTCAAGCCTCGACGTCTTTCTGTTTGCGGCCCATGACATTCTTTGTGCGATGCCAGCCTTGCCAAGGTCAGTGTCTGCTGAAAGAATGGCAATAGGTATACGGGTGCAGTCGGAAATATCTTGTTGCAGACTTGTCTTCGTCCCCAGTATCTTCCAATCTTTGTCATAGAATATCACCTCTGGCGGAGCAATTAGCTCTTGTAGGGTCCACCCTCTTGTAAACCATCTGCTGTTCGAAAAATCGGATTGTGACGTTACATCGGCAAGATACACGTAGCATATTTCGGCGTCCTGATACCAACGGTACATGGAGTTGATTGCTTCTGACAGCTCCACGCTGTTTGTTTTGTCAATGCAGCACGTATCTATCCAAACATGTTTGAACCCGTTGGACTTGGCGACAGAGCAACAGCTTCTCATTTTCTCATATCCCTCCTTGTTTGCTGCCCGGGTTCCTTGCATATCCTGAAAAGTCACTTCCCCTTTACCCCACGTATGGGATAGGATAGCGTGTGGCGGGATATCGTCATCAATGAAGTCTTGCACTTCAAAGTTGCCGTTAGCGGACTCTGTCGTACTTAGCAGACGCATGGTTTGGTATCAGTATTTTTTTTTTTTGATGCTTGGAATCGCGGACAATTTGGGATTTGCGTAATCATTCACAGTCAGTCGCTTCTTCTCGATTGTCTCAACTTGCTCAAAAATGTCGTGCATGTATCGAAGAGCAGGAGAGTTGAATTCTGCTGAAGGAGCTGGTTGAAATGGGGGAGCTCATGGATGGGAAGAAAGGAGCGTGGCCGAGATGTGTTCGGGTCGAACTCCGGGCTGATAACTGATGGGGTGCAGGTAAAAACACAGCCTCGTCAGCCACAACGCATGCCACGTCAACTTGTTTGCCAAGACACCATCGAAAGGGGATTCTGGACATTCACGATGTGCCTCGGACTTAGCGACCCAAGGAGGCCCTTGTGTTCGGGATTCAAAGCCCACCGCATGGAGCTACTCGTAGAACTTCAGGGCAGGGCTCTTCGCGCAATCGGAGCGGTTTTCTAGGCTGCATTCAGCGCGAGGCTGGATGGGCAAGGTTGGGCCTTTTGCAGTTGTGGTGCAGCAACCACTTACTCCCAGCTGGCATACTTCCTATGCTCTTGGAGATAAGTACGGAAGCCCACCGACAACTTCGGCAAAAAGTCATTTATACCTACAACAACAATAATGCAGTAGCATAAAAGTAACATAAGATTTAGAAGCATTGCCAGTGACTTTTGTCACCTAGTGAATTTCGCTCATTAGAGAAGAATTCGACTACTGCTGGCGCAATAAGTTCTTGAACGTCCAGCCTCGTTTAACTTACCTGCTATCCTAGAAAGCTACTTCCCATGCTCAGGCTTGGCTGTACATCTTCGTCCCGTTTCTTTAAATTTCCATATTAGCGAAACATATAATCAATAGCCGTCAGAAGCTCAGCAGAGTTGGACTTATCAACTTATCAATACAAAAAGTCTTCGTTTCGAAATATCATAAGTTACCTCTAGTGGCTTATTCTCCACAGAACCTGGTCTATTTGTGGTCGGGCTTGCTCTTCCCGACACCATTGATTGGGTTTTGAGGTGTAGCCTCTTTTGATAGGCCCTGAAAATAACATTTCAATATGTTTATGTCGGGCTGTCGTCGACTACACTAATCCGAGCGCCACGCTAGATTACAGTACCGTTGAAACATGCCTAATAGCCTGTAAGCGAAGTGTAATCCTAACAGCAGCCTGTTCGATATTAATAATACAAAACTTATAAGCGCGTATTTTTGACCGAGTTGTTCCGGGACTGGATATTGTCCTGTGAGATAGAACACGATCGCTGTTGGTGGTTGATGCGTTAAAAGTCAGGAGGGCAGGATCTTAACAGTAGGCGTGGCTATGTTGCGAGTACAAACCAACGAGTAATATCCCAGATTATCGATATTTAACAAGACTACTAGACGCCATCCATTTGTGCTCTGATATAGAGTATCATCTTCGAAGGTGCAAATATAGGTTGTTCGACATAGCGCTATCGCCATAACATCATCCTCGCGTGCGGCGAGTCGCAGGGTAGAATGAAGCTATCGGTTTCATTCACTCTGAGCATCATGTCTGGCTTGCAGCCTCCGCACTCATCGATTGGATGATGGGATAAGTAGTCATGATTCTATTCGTAAATTTTGACAAGGAACGGCTCTCACGGATCTTAAAAATGAAATTCTTGACAATGTAGCAACGAGACTACTCCACGCCCTCAATCTTCTTCACTCCCTCATCAAAATCCACAATCTCCCTAAACTTCTCCCGAAACACCTCCCACACCTCCCTATTCTTCTTATTCTCCTTCACCCACCTCTCGATCTTCTCCAAGCCCTCCAACGTCTCCCTCATCCTCCCCTCATTACTCGTCCCACAAAGCGGACTCACCCACCCCTCCAGACTCCTCAACGCTGCAAAACAAACAATCTCCCTACTCAATCTTACCACCTTCCCAAAGCCCTCCAAAATTCTCCCATCTCCATCGAGATCATCCAAACTCCCCCACAGCATACCCCAAGGCGCGTAAGCAATATCCATCTGATGGCAGTACGCGCGCACATCTCTGTCCCATGGGACGAGAGGGTTGGGAAGGCCAGGCGTGAAGAGTGGATTTGGTTCCGTGTCGCGCGTGAAGCGGTTTTGCACTGTGACTGGTTTGATGGTGGAGGCTTGATAGATGTGCTGGAGGGAGAGGAGGGAGGTGTTTGAGAGGCCGAGGGAGTGGACTTTGGAAGGGACGAGGGATTCCATTGCTCGGTAAGCTGTCATTGTGTCTTCCATGGATGGGTAGACAGAATGCAGGATCAGACAGTCAATGTAGTCTGTATCGAGATTTGCGAGAGACGAGGTGATCGATTCTTGGACTTGACATACGATGGGGGAGGCTGTGTCGTATTGGTACATGGACGGATCTTTGCCGGGTTTATAAGGAGAGAATTTTGTTTGGATCTGGTTCTTGGTTTAGCTAGAGCCGATTTCATCGTGTAATTGACCCATGACTATGTGAGGGAGGTCAAATTTTACGAACTCACATAAAGATCTTGACGCGTGCAGGCTCCTGCCGCAATCGCTGCTGCGATTCCTTCTCCCACAAAGGCTTCCCGATAGGCACCCTTGGCACCTGCGGTGTCGATGGCCCGAAATCCAGCTTTAATGGCAGCTTCGACAAGAGGGGCGGTATTATCGAACTTAAAGGCCGTTCCATATATGATTTCTGGGATGCCCTTGTGTTTTGAGAGAGTTGTTGGAGCCATGGCTCTTTAATTATGTCACGGCAGAATTGGCTGGGCTGTGGTATTGGTTCTAGCTATGTATCTTTGCTCTGTGACTTGTTTCCTACATTTATCCCTCTTTCTGTTATTTTGACAAACTCCGGGCATGCTTTAAGAGAAATGGGAAAGAAAAGAGAGGAGAGGGAAGTACATGTATGTAGGGTGAGGAGAGACTGTGCCGCACACATCCGATGACAAAGGTGGGTGCGACCAGATGCGGAAGGTGGTATCATACTGTAATCGCCGATCGCATCTTATCCATGGAAGGATAATAATGGTCCACCTTACACGTGCTATGGCACATCAGGAAGATGGAGCGAGTATGTCGTGAAATGTAAACATCTTTTCTCTGCCATTATTTACATGGTGGGACAGATAAGCGACTTGGCAAGGAATGGGTTCGTTCCTTGGAAAAGCGGGTCGGCAATGTCTTTGAATTTCTCATTTGATATTGCCGAATCCATCATGTATCAAGCAAAGTGACCCTGTCGGTCCCCAATTGAAGAATTTTACGGTTGATGAGCTTCGTGTTCGTCGAGTTCTCGTCCTCGACTCGTCCAGTCTTTGGCTTGGGGCAACTTCTGTAAACGTAACTCCATAAACGACAGATTACAATAAAGAATAATACATGAACAGGGGAAGTAAAATGGCTCAGATCATGAGCTACAGTCTCGATGGGCATCACTTTTAATTCGTCCAGTTCCCTGGGACTTGTCTATTCCCCATGATCTATCGTGCAATAACAGCACCAACCTGCTCCAAGGTGATGCCAGTGTACACATAATAATCCACCGTCTTCCTCCTGATCACCGTCTCGTCCGAGAAAGGAGACGTACGCTGTTCGCACTGAACCTCAACTGTCCGCTTCTCAAGATCGACGTCAAAATTAGTAGTCCGTATTCTCGCCCACCAGGGTATCTTTCCACCATCAATGTAATCTTCTTCAAACCCCCTAACACATTCAATGACCAAACCAGCAAAGACACTGTCCCACACCCCCTCTCGCCGCGGAAATGTCAGCAGCAAGGCAATAACTCTCCGGCGAAGGACCGGGTCACGACATTTGTGACCTGTAAACCACAGGGGTATAATCACTCCAGAATCGAAGCAGAATTTGGGAACTTTCGAAGCAGGAGAACAATTCAGAAGAGCCTCGGACAGATCCACAATATCCTTGTAGATGTCGTAGTAAGCGTCGAAAACCATTTCATCCTGCGCAAGAGATTTTATGGTACCCATGTAAGTGGCTTTCATGTGCAATTCGAGCGTTATACAAGCTTTTCTCTGCTCAAGTTGCTTAAATTCAGTAGCGTTCTTGAGAGGAGCAAATGCTGCCATCCATCGGTGGAGGCTCTCAGTCAGTGCCGATTGAGCCTTGGTGATCTCCGGTGGAATAATCTCACTCGCCGATCCGGGGGTGTATGCACCTGTAAGACTACCTGCCCTTGCAATCCGGGGAAGGCCCTGCGAGACAAAGGTGACCGCGAATCTCACAATTAGCCCATAATAGACTCCAGCTTCTGTAATAGTACTGAAAGACAGTGGCATCCTTTGGAGGCTTGGTGGCATGTCAATCGTGAGTGGTGGAAGTGGCGTTGGCAAAGATGCTTGCGGGGGTCGTTCCTTGGGCGGGGGTCTTAGTTGAATAGACAATCGAGTGAAGACATGGGCTAATAAGTCCTCATCCTCACTTGCCGCAGGTGCGAGGGCTCGCTTCTGCTGTTCCTTCCATTCCATCAATAACCTCGTCCCAATTCTGATCTGCTGCACAGCGACCTCATGACTCCCGATCCACCCCTCGAATGCAAGAATGACCAGAGAAGTCATTAAAGCTGTCCGTAAGTCCTGGCCCCCCTCCATCTGTGCATACTTGATCGCTCTAGCATACTCCTGGACCGCATATTTATAATGGTAACTTGCAGTGTTTCCAAAATCACGACGCGCTGCATCGCGGACATGTCCTTGCGACCTCACGCGGGAAGTCATGTCCAATGCTCCCAGCGCAATAATAGCATGTCGAATGGCATCTCTTGCCTCGCAAGCTTGTAGGAACATCAGCCGTAACCTTCCCATCTCGACATTTGGAAATATCTCGTATGCAGTATTCCGGCTGAAAATCTCGAAACACCTGGATTCCTCCTCATTCTGAAATTTTGTCACGGATGGCGCCGCATATGGGGTTGGTCGGGATCGAATGCTGTGGAATTTCGGAAGTAGAATCTGCTTTGGTCTTTGGACCTGACCCCTAGGGCGCTTTGGTGGCGGATATCCGTCGCACTGGATCCCAAATTTGGCACATCGCTTGCAGAATGGTCGTTGTTCATCACACTTGACCCTGCGGACTCTGCCAAAGTTGTACGGTTAGCACATTTGCACTTCCAGACGGAGAGCTCGAGAGCTCGTCACTTACTTGCACGTCACACAGCCACTCCTGACCTTCGCATGCGATCGCCTGCTGCCGTGAGGTTTCTTCTCCAGGGGCTCGGTGCGATGCATGCTTTTATTGACCTTGGCCCATTGACTGCAGCTCCCTTGGCCAAACACATATTCGTAATTCAGGCCTGGAAAGCAATGAGAGGTTCAAAAATGGGTTGGGGGGTCAGAAGTGATGTCAGAATCTGGCTAGCCGTGGCTCGGATAAGCTAGCTATTTTAAGGTTAAATGTCCCACAGCTTACCCGGCGCTACAGGACCCACCCAATTCGCTTGCTCTTTGGTATCCGTCCACGCCGTCTCCATCTTAACATCCTTTTCAGACCTCATCCTTTCACTCTATTCAACTTATTACTACTAAATTATCTCCCATGATCCTCGCTTTGTTCATAGTGTCTGTGACTTATTCGGCGGCATAGATTGCCAATTTATGTTACCAAGTGGCTGCTTCGTCGAGAATCATCCGACTTCCTTAAATGCATTAGATATTCACTATTAAAGCGAATGGTCATCTCCAAACATAGACCCTTGATATTATTCACTGTGGTATGTGTATATATCTATAGACACGCAGTGCATGATACATCTTTCTTTTTGCAACGTGTTCATAGAGGAGCTGAGAAACCAAACAGCCTCTCAATTGGACCAGGAGGGAACGACCCTACAGTCGCATAATTGTTCAGCATTCGACAATGCGCCCCTTACAATGTCAATATTCATCTAGGATTGGGAGCCGGCGGTGGGGTAATCGGTTGCTTACCTGAGGGCTTTCAGCAGGCTGTCTTGGCATAAAGCCTGATTCGCTATTCTTGACACAGGTGTCTACCCGCTTTCTTCTAACCCCTTCGCCGGACCGACTTCTCACGCTACAACACTCATCATCATCCATTGCTCAGTCTCAGAATTTACCAGTCCAGCCCTGGAAAGGCATCTATCTTCCACTCTCAGATCCCGACGAGATTCGCTTACTGTTTCTCCAGCCTCGTCAGACCAGTGCCGAGGCTGTGGCATGTACTATCAAGCACGTCAAACGATCTCGCAGGCTTCACCATGAGGCTCTCTCCTACATGTGGGGACCTAACGATATCATGAATATCGAGATCACTGGCCGAGATACTGAAGTTCGGCAGAACTTGTGGTAAGCCTTGTACTATCTCCGGCACGACAATGCGCCCGGAATACTATGGGTCGATGCTATTTCCATCAATCAAAGCGACGTCCAAGAGCGAAATCATCAAGTCGAGATGATGGGGACAGATATACGCCGGCGCTTCGCGAGTAGTAGTTTGGCTGGGAGAACCAAGTCCACTCATGATACGAGCGATGCAATTTTTAGGTGGCATTGGTCCAATACGCATCGTCCCACAATATCAAAAAGATTTCCGCTTTAGCCGAGCTCAGCATCTAACAGCGGAGGGTATGGATCTTACGGTGGGCCCTGCTGAAATGCAGGTCCTCCTTCTCCATGAATACTGGACTCGCCTGTGGATCATCCAAGAAGTTCTTTTGGCGTCAGAACTCCTTGTACAATGTGGCACCCTGTCAGCCCCTTTTACCCATTTCAAGGAGATTTTTGAAATTATTGGACAACACCAAGGACAATTTAACAGACGAGGGCGTCAAGATGGTGGGAATCGTTTGCTACTAACTAAGGTTATAAATTCTCCTTTGGCTTTGTTAGTATCTCGACGTGGTGATTCGATAGACACAACCCGCGGAAGAGCTGGAGAGTATCCACTACTCTATTTATGCGCTGACCATGCTGGTTCTCAATGCTTGGACGAGCGAGACAGGATATTCGGGCTCTGTTCTCTTGCGTTGCTTTGCTGTATCAAAGCAGTTCCGGTAGACTACTCTCGATCATACTTTGAGATTTGTGATATGGTCCTTGCCAATCATTGCATTTACCACGCTGATGAAAGCGATGGTGCGATTAGAGACTCAAGGTATTTTTACCATGCCCTTCAAATCACTTCGGAGCAGTATGCAAAAGCGCCAAATCCAGATCATAGTGGGAATGAGATCAGAATACTGATACCAGAGCTGGAACAAGATTATTCTGTGGCAATCCGCGCCTCCATTCAAAGTCAAATAGTTTGGTTAAGCCCCATTACTGACGAACCCTATAATGCCAAAGGACTTCCGCTATCCTCGGGATCAACATTTTGGGCGACAATTGGTCGAGTCCTTATACCAGGCGATCTGCACAGACTTGAACGGTACGCTACCAATCAACCCCCAATTCGATCTCGTCCGATCTCTTCCTACCCATGGATACTATAGGATCAAATCACGTGGACAGATTCTGACTCCGCTGGTAAGTGTCACCAGCAAAACCTGGTCAACCATTATCGTGCATGCGGAATCGCTCCCAGGTTCTTCGGCGGCCTTCTCATACAAAAATCAGCTTAGATCAGCACTTGCCGCTTATAAAACTGAGCTTGTGGATGAAGAAGAACCCACGGTTTCGTCACAAGCATCGACTATGGATGACAGAGATCGCATGAACAAGCTCGAATTGAGCTCGAAGTCAACATCGGAGTTGATAGGGTCTAGTGAAGTAGAAGATATGGCTTTCCAAGTCCTGGGTGCTATACGAGAAGCAATACCTATCGACCGAAGATCATTGGTGAGGCAATGCATAGCATTGATATCCAACCAGAAACATATTATTGACATTTGAGATAGAATCGCCGTTGATGAAATTGGTATTATGTATTTGATGCCGGTCAATGCGGAGTTGCAAGATCTGGTTTGCCAATTTCCACATGCAGATATCACTTTGCTGGCACGGCAATCCCAGCAAAGTTCCAGCTTAGGTTTATGTTCGATTGAAGGACAAGGACAAGAGCTTCTTGTCAGTCACAACACGAAGTTCGTCAAGTCAAATGACCATTCTTTCTCCAGGCGCAAACCGAAACTTTTTGATGGTTATCGACAGATCACACATGAAGTGGAGATGCGAATTCCATTATCACTTCTAAGAACCTTAAGCGTGGAATCTGTTATCACTGATGTACCAAAATGGGGCTTGATGGATTTATTCTTAAGAGATGGAATTCCGCCCGTATGGGGAATTCATCTCTGTGATTTCTTGCCTGGGGTCTGTTCCTGTATGACGATTAGTAAAGTGGTGTCTCGACAAAGACTAGGAAAGGAAGCACGACTCCCGTCCTGTTTCTACAGGACCACTCACGTCGATCGCTAAACTAATACAATTGCGATCCCAAAGCTCATGCTGACCAAACTAACGCCAATTCTGAAGGCTTCGACTGAAAGGGTGAAAAGGGATGTTGAGTGCTTTTCCTACATTCGTTTAATATCTATGCTAAATCCCATGATATATATTGAGGATGCATAGTATCTTAATTTGAATTCTCACGAAGGTCGAATGCAAACATCATTTCTAACACCCTCTCTAAACTCTCTTCAAGACTTGCTGAGCCGCATCGTGATGCCTCACCAAGACACTTCCGTTAGCGCTAGACCGACTCTGGTTAGCTGTATTCATATTGTACGTACTCTGTAGATTATGCCGACGCCTTCCAGTTGACATGCTGTAAGTTCTCCACAGCTCTTTGATGTCAGAATTCATAAGTGCCCTTCATGCCCAGAGCCGAGAATAACGGTTATAAGAGGGTTAAGCTTACCTAGTAGATGCTGTTAAGTTGGTACAACATTCCGCCCACTTATCAAATCTCAAGATCCTACACTTCACATAAACCTGAAACCTCATCTATTCAGACTCATCATGCCTCGTCATCGCCCCCGTCGCCTGGACCAAATCCAGGGCATTGGTGTCGACAAAATGGGCAACCTCGCCGATGCTGCATCCGGACAGGATTATCTTCGTCTAGAGAATCTCGATGTGGACATCCCACCTGACCAGGAGGCTCTGACCTATTCCGAGCAAGCCATCCGTCAAGACGAAAACAACAGTTACCTTCCATTTACCGGCCAGGCACATCTCCGGGACGTAGCTGCTGAACATGTGTCGCGGCTCTCGGATGTTCAGTATGACGGCCAAAAGAATTGTACGATATCTGCAGGAGGACTTTCGGGAATCCTTAATGTACTTCTAGCAACTGTTGAAGAAGGGGATGAGGTGATTATGACGGATCCTACGTACCGCGGGCTGATCAACCGGGTGCTGCTGGCAGGTGGGATACCAAAATACGTTCCATTTACCTTCCAGCCAGGAGGAAACTGGAAGCTGGACCAAAAGGCGCTCCGGTCTGCGGTTACGAGTAAGACAACTGCAATGTTACTCATGTCGCCCTCAATGCCTACCGGTGGGTATTTGGACGAGCAGGACTGGCAACTAGTTTCCGAATTATGCATAGCCAACGATCTTCTGCTCATCAATGATACGGCTATGGAACGGCTCGTCTTTGATAATCGTCCAGTCATCAACCCTGCGGGCTTACCTGGGATGGAAGAGCGCACCATAACCGTGGGATCATCCGCAAAAGAATTGAGAATGATCGGATGGAGAGTCGGTTGGATTGTTGGACCCGAGGACATCATGAAGGACGTCGCTGCGGTCTCTATGGCGAATGTGGTCGTTCCAGTCGGGATTGCTCAGGAAGCTGTTGCGATTGCGTTAGAGCGGTCATGGGGGACCAAGTCGCGTTCAGAATCAGGTTCAATTTCAGACATGTCAACGGATATGGTAGAATACGTTGCCGAACTTCAAGCTCGGCGGGATATGATTGTGTCTGAGCTGGAGGGGCTGCCTGTGGGCGTTCCTGCGGGTGGATGGAGTCTTCTATTACGGCTGAGTGACTTTGGTATCGATGGTAATGAAGCTTCAAAACGACTCTTAGAGCAGGGAGTATGTGCCACCTCGATGGATGGATGGGGAGGGACGGATGCTGGGCAATACATTCGATTTGTGTTTTCGAATGAGCCTCTTAATCGTCTGAAGGGCTTAGGCCCCAAAGTCCGGAGAGCACTACAAAGCTCATAGATAGACAAACCGGCATCAATAGGATCAAATCATTCAGCATTCTCACGCTCTGCTCCGGGAAATTCCTTATATCACCAAGGAGTCTCCGATGATAAAACTATTTCCAATCGCTGCACTCAATCATGACAAACTTGGATGTCGGAACAGTAACACCGGATGCAGGAAGCGGAACCAAAAGTTGAAATACCTCAAAATGGACATTAGAAGTAGCAGAAAGTCAAATGTAGAAACTAGAAAGGAGGTCAGCTGGAAGACAAAATTTGCAAAACTAGAAGTTGATATCTTTCCACGTGGTGGTTCTGCATCGGAGATAATCCAAAAACAGAATGAAAGGCGATTCAAGAAAAGAGGTCCGATTTGGTCCAAGAATATTACCCCGCACCGCAGATCTTCATCGAATTCAGCTCTACAGTACTTTGAACTCAGGTAATCCTCTTTAACGATCCTAATCTATCAGAATTTTGTGGTTTTATCATCAATTGAAATTCAACCTACAGACAACGATGACGTCAAATATAAACACAGAGTGCTCAGAGCACCTTGATGTTTGCAATCTTAAAGTTCACCCCACCCACCAAAACAACAAAGTTCAGAACCCCTCCATCTACACCAGACCAGACAACCCCGCATATCACATGCCGGCTTCCCAGCCCCGAGTAATACAACCACAACTACCGGACTTGAATTGTTGTACAAGTGTCTTGGTCGGGCACACAACTCCAGCAACACCTTCCTAATGCAGGTCCACTCACCGAACCATTCGGTATAACAGCCATTACCCGTGTGCTAGGCAGTCCTATAATTGGTTAAACAAGACCATAGTATGAATTCACTGACCAACGAAAATTCACTTTGGCTACAAGTTGAGAACCTGGTTCGGCGGATTTATAATGCGTGGAGAGAAGGAGTGCTCGTAACCGAGCCGATGATTGGTAAAGTATACTCGGTTGTACATATTCAAGCTTGAAGTCTATAGTCTTACTGGAGCATAATTTTGCCTGAAAGAAGCAGGTCTTGAGATCAGCAGTACTTTTGTAGAGTTCTTGAAGTCGGAGGTGTGGACTGAAATGGCTACTGCTACATGTCCATTTCAATTCAGCTGCTTTGACACTTCGGTTAGACGGACTTGTCAACATCCCGCATGACCTCCAAAGAATTATAAATTCTGAGGTCGAATCCAAAAGTCCTCGAAGATCTCCTCTGCAAATTCTATCTCTCTCTTTCCTCTCCCCTCCCCTCTCATTCAATCACTTCATCTCCAACCATCTCACTCACCCACCTGACCGCAATCATGAAGACCTCCCACCTCCTCACCCTGCTCCCACTCCTGGGCCTCACATCAGCCATCCCTCTCATCCAACTCCGCGACGATGACCTCACCAACGCCACCATATCTTCATCCATCTCCCTCCCCCAAGCCGCAGCAATGGGCTCAATCTCCACCCTCAACACCATCGCCGCCGCCGCCGACCCCATCAACGAGAATGGTCTTTCCGGAGCTTGTAAGGACGTGACTGTCTTGTTTGCAAAGGGGACGGGAGAGAATGGGAATATGGGAGATGGGAGTTCGCCGGGTCCGGCTTGGGCTGCGGCTATTAGGGCGAGTTTGGGAACGGCGAGGGTGGCGGTGCAGGGGATTGATTATGATGCTAGTGTTTTGGGGTCAGTATTCTCCTGTCTTTTTCTTCGTTTGGTCCCTTATTGCTTCCCCACGAATGTCTTGGGCTGTTGCAATCTTCTCTCTCTCTGTGTTTACTTCAGTTTTCTCTTCTGCGAATTTTTGAAACGTTGAATATGAGATGGAAGTGAGTGAAATGGAGATAAGAAGAGGTAATTGCAATGAGAAAATCCAGCAGCAAAAGATTGCGTGTAGAAAGTCTTTCCTCAAGAGCCAATTCACGCAAAAACACCCAAAAGAAAGGAAAAAAAACCCAAGTACTAACACCATCCTCACCAGCTACCTCCTAGGCGGCTCCCCCTCCGGAAGCACAACCTACCTAAACACCATCAACCAAGCCAGCACTCAATGTCCCAACACCAAGATCGTAGTTGGCGGCTACTCTCAAGGCGGTCAGATCCTGCATAACGCAGCCGAGAAATTGACTGCTGCTGTTACGGCGAAGATTGCTGCTGGTTCGTTCTCTCCCTTTTCTTACTCCCACCCTTTCTGAATCCTAATTCCCCTAATTTCCTCCCAAGCCCCTCTCCCTTTCACAACACTGCTCTCCCTTCCCTTCTCTTTCTCCCTCTACCCTACTTCACATCTTCCCCTATCCCATTTTCTGCTTTCCCCTCTAAAACTCTCCCCCATTCCCAACTAACATCCTCTCCTCCTCTTTTCAGCCGTCCTCTTCGGCGACCCCGACTACCCCGACACACCAGGTTCCGTGCCCGCCTCCAAGACGCTGCAGCTATGCCATCAAGGTGATATCATCTGTCGTGGCATAGGGGGTGCGGATGCGCACCTGACGTATCCGAGTGATGCGCCGCAGGCGGCTGCTTTTGTTGTTGCTAGGGTTTAGGTTTGATGGATGGATGAGTGAAGGGAGAGAAGAATAGGGAGGGGGAGAGGGGTGAGGTGGGGGAGATGGGAATGAGAGAGGGTAGAGGGAGGGGAAAGGGGAGAGGGGAGGAAGTTGTCGTTTGTTTATCTGATTAAGCGAGGACTTTGACGTCCTTCGAGATGCCCGAGGTCGTTAAAAATGCCAGAATTCCTGTTTTGCGGAAGCTGGCTCCGAAAAACTTACATATCAAAATCACAGAGGCTTCCAAAGCGACAGAACGATCGCCTGAGTTTCAGTGCTTTCTATTCTCCCTTCTCAGCTCTACGAATGATCGTTTTCCAAATATACATACATGAATCCCCTCCGTCTTCCCATTACGAAAGTAATACCGTCATACTTCAAGTATCCTCGATACTAGCAGGTATCCAGACTGTATCCTGCCACAGTAACAATTGCGCTTGTTGTGCAACAAAGGCCGGTTGTGAGTAGTAAGTAAGCAACGCTCCAGAACGCCATCCAACGCGCCATAACCCAGAAGCAATACCATACAAAAGGAGACAAGCCTATCCTCCGATTCTCGCCCTCTAGTACCTAATCCGAATCCCATCTTGTCCGCCCACTCATCCAAAATAAAAACATCTAGGCACCACTTCCAAGTGTCATAACAAACTCGCCATCCTCCTCCTCCTCTCTCCTCAAGCACTCCTGCAATCCTCTAACATCCAATCCCAACCCGCCATCACTGTCATCCTCATGACCATCAACCTCAAACGCCTTCATAAAGGCCGGATTTCTCCATTCAGATTGTGCCTCGCTCTCCTTAGCCCAGCGGGCGGGTGTGATGGTTACTTCGGAGCTAGTGGACATGTTGCTTGTGCTGCGTTGGAGGACACGCTGGTTACAGTCTGGCTTGGGGAGGGCGGTGCTGTCGTTGCTAGAAGTTGAGGTGTTGGATGTGGAGTTTGAGGTATTGGAAGTTGGGGGAGTGAATGTCTTCATGTTGAGGATTCCACTGGCAGATCGACCCTTTGTATATCCGATAGTAGAGCGGGATGCGGCATTTGCGGCGGCAGCGCGCATCGTTGACGCATTAGCTGGGACAGTAGGAGCGGGGGCTGGTTTAGGTCGGGAGAGGAAGGATGGCTTAGGTGCGGGCTTCGAGATCTGTAGCTGGATGCCGGTGGATTTCAAAGGTGCAGAGGAGAGGACGGATGCAGCTTTGCGCGAGGTGATTGTTCCTGGACCTTTGTTTTGGAGGACGGGTTTCTTGACGTCGGCGAGAGGTTTGCGGGAGGCAGGCTGGGACTTCGTGTCTTGAGGAATAGACAGCGCTGGTTTCTTGTTGCGTAAATGTCTGAATGTCTCTGGAACATCTCCAACTGTCCAGTCTTCCTCCATCATCTTCATGATACGCTCATCGGTCGCCTTGGCCGATCTCTGATATGCTTCCTCTGCTTCTCTCTCGTATCTCGACATGCCATTCTCATCGACTGGTTGACGATATGTCTTGTGGATTCCACGCATCAAGTTTCCAGGCTTCAGAGCAGTGTAGTCGAGACAGTTATTTGGGAAGTCGGTTGACTCGTAGGGAAGATCTTTGGGTCTCGGAGGACAGTATTCGACATCTCTATCTGCCAAAGGGCTTTCGTCACCATGTACTTCGAGCTTGACAGATTCAGCATGGATAAGCTTCTTGGGTCTGCGACCGCTGGTTTGCTGTTTCGGCTGGGTTTTTTCGAGTTCCTTCTCAGGGGCGGGTCCGGACGGTGTTTGGAATGCTTTTGCTTTGGCGTTTGTGGTTTTCATACCAAGAGGAGCTCGAGTCCGAGGACCTGACTCTGTCAACATATACTTGCTGCATCTAACGTGTAGCTGCGTACCCATTGGAGTGACGAAAGCATTCTTATCGAGTGTTGCACCCTTCTTTCCAGTCACCAATCCTTCCAGACCCTTTCCCTTGACTGACTTTCCTCCAAAGCCTGCTGGCGCATTCTCATCATTCAATGGGATTTTCAATGGTGTCTTTGGGTATTTAGCACCAGGTGTTTTGGGCTGTAGGCCACGAGTGCTCTGGTTGAGTGGCTTTGCTGCTGCTGCTTGATGGTGGCCGTGAACCAGATTCTCCTGATCGCGTGCCGCGAACATATTGGATTCTCGACTCGAATATTTGTAGTTTTTCGTGATCAATGGTGTTGTAATTCGGAACGATGAATATTCGATGGTATCGTCTTGTGTGTTGGTGTATTACATTGATGTCGCGTTGATGGTCTGGTCCCTTGTTGAGGTCTTGTGTTTTCAACAAACAGGGGTAAGCTGTAAATCGGTAAATTATTTGTTTACTACTACTAACCATCTCCCCGACAACACAGTCAAAACTGCCCCACCTCGATACCCCTGTCTTTCCTTCCCAATCTGGCCAGCTGGCTGCCTCGTGTCGTTGGACTTCATCCAGCTCCTCTTGTGTTTGATCTCGTCTCGCGATTCTTCCACAATTTCCCAGACCAACATAACACCTACTCCTCTACTCCCACCATATCCACCGTCAACACCATCTTCCACCACTATTTGCATCTCAGTCATTTCCATCACAACACCAAGATCTACCCTTCACCGCCGCCATCATGGATCGCATCAAGGAGGTAAGTTCTCCCCATCTCTGCCTGTGCACAATAACCCCGCCATCCCGCTCTGCCTTACCCTTCCCTACCCAATACAGCGCACAACGCCGCAACGCACCCATGTGTTGAGGCATCTACTATATCTCTTTTCTATCTAGAGAATCTACATCATCGTTATCATGAACATGCAGAGAATACGGGTAGTAACAAGCGGCAGAAAATGAACTCCCTCCGCATCGAGGCTGACGAAGCCGCCGCCCAAGTCGAGGAGCTCAAGGCAAAGATCAAGGTCCTTGAGCAAGAGAATCTCAACAAAGAGCACGAAATCACCTCTCTCACGCACAAGAATACCCAATTGGAAAGTGAGGTCGAGAAGTTGGAGGCGGCTGTGAAGGAACACAAGGGAGAGAAAGATGAGGGATCTGCGGCTTTGACACAGAATGAGACTTTGCAACGCAGACTGCAGCTTTTGGAGGAGGAAGCTGAGGAGGCTGATAAGAACTTACGGGAGACCAACGACAAGTATGTTTTTTTCCACTCTATCTCTGATCTTAATCCATGGCAACATATCTACGAGCCTTCATCCCTATCCTCCCTCCACAGCTATCGGCGCTACGTAAGCTGATCATCATCCTCACAGGCTTCGTCAAACCGATGTCAAGGCCGGCCACTTCGAACGCAAAGTCCAAGCCCTCGAAGCAGACCGCGACCAATGGGAAGCCAAATATGAGGAGATGGCCAAGAAGTACGCAGCTGTCCAGAAGGAGCTGGAGGATTTCCAAAACGAGATCGGCAATATCTAGATGTCTGGATAGTGTCTCTCTTGTTGCTGGTCTTGCGTTGCGTCGCCTACACTACGCCGCGCGGCACTTTGGAGGTGATTCTGACGGACGTGGTATGAAATGAGCGCTCGTTGCTTTTCTAGACGATCTTCTTCTACGTGCATGGAGGAAGGAGGATATTATGTATCACGGACTCCGTTGGGGAGAAATGAAGGTATAATTGCAGTTAGGCTCCGTATGCGTTGGCGGTGGTACGCTGTTGTTTTTCTGTGGTACCATTTCTGTGGTACCATTTCTACAGATTCGATCGTTGGCTTTTGCTTGCTAGTTGATATCGAGATATCACATTTGCATTGTCTTGCGTTTGTCGGTGCTGTTGAACCTGACTTCCCAGTGATAACCCTGGGTTCCGCATTTGCATTGCTTCTGTCCTTCTGTCTACTCATGCCTAGCTCGCTAATGATAGGAACAGTCTTTACATATGCCATAGTTTGGAACAGCTGAATTTGCACATTCCATACATGTCCTCTACATGGGTCATATATCTTATCAACCACCTCCCTTCCTAGCATCCGCACTCGCCTTATTCTTACTCTTCTGCTTCATCCTCGTCGCCTTCCTCTCCACCTTACTCTCATACCTAAACTTCTGCTTCCTCGGTTTCTTCGGCCACTTCTTCTTCCCCTCATCCTTACTACCCTTTCCCTCTCCCTCCTTCCCAACCCACTTCTTCTTCCCCTTCCCATCTCCATCCTCCTCTTCACTCCCATCATCAGCAGCCGCTTTCAGCAATCCCTCTTTCGTCACATCCACAGCTTCGATGGTTACGGTCGTGTATTTGTCTTCGTCTTCAGACACGTATTCTTCCTCGTGGTCGATTACGGGCGGTGGGATTGGGATGACGGTGGGTTGGTCGTCGTCGTCAGAGGATATTCCGCCCCAGGCGTCGGGGTCAGAGTCCGAGGAGGAGTCTTGCGCGGAGGGATCGCCTGCTAGGCGGAGGGCGGCGTTGATGGCGGAGACGTGCTGGGTGAGTTCTTGTTTGCGTTCTTCGCGGAGCTGTGGGAGGAGGGGTTGGGTTAGCAATTGTAGGAGCAGGGTGGTTATGCTGTTTTCTGCAGAGCGAGAATGCTGGCTTCCATATACAGCTCGACAGATGTATTCTGCCAGTACCAAACACAAGTAGAAATTCCAATTGCAATTCAATTCCTCCTCCTCCCATCCACCAAGATCAAACGCCAAACCCGCACTCCCAAACTTCCAAACCACGCATCAAACACAAAGAAATCCACAAAGTAACTAACCTGCTTCCTCATCTCTATCCTCTCCTCCCTCTCCTTCTTCGCCGCCTCCTCCTGCGCTCTCTTCGCGCGCTGCACCTTCCTCTTGTGAAACCCCGTCAGGTAATCCGCGCGCGCATCGTTGTCAAAGGATATCTCTTCGATCTTGTGCTCGACTTTCCGCCGCTTGTTGGGTTGTGAGGAGAGGAAGTTCTTTTTGGGGCGCGGGTTGAGGAATATGCCAGGTTCGAGGAGGGAGGCATTCATTTTGTCTGAATGGCCGCTGTAGGGGCTTGGGATTGTGGGGTAGGGTGGGAGGATTTTTGGGGAGGCGATTTGGCAGATGAGAAGGAGGAAATATTCTTGAGGGAAGGAAGCTTTGGAGTCGGGCTGTGAATCTGGAATTATTTTTCGCGGGGGTGGATATCAGATCTGATAAGTTTCCGCGCTCACAGCGGGATCCCGCTTATTGCCAAGTCCTCGAACTCAAGGCTGCGTTATGGTCCAGCTATCAAAGCTCCCGCATCTCAAGCTCGACATCATCAACCTCACTTGGTCTACCAAACACGATACGCAGACACGATAGCAACGATGCGTCTCTCCATCGCTGTATTGGCAGCTACGGCTTCGTGCGCTGTTGCTTTCAAGGATACGAGTCCGTTTGTGATGTTCTCTGATTCAATGTATGTTGCACTCCACTATCTACTGCTGCTTCCATGTTCAATTCGCATTTGGGGGATATACTTATCCAGACTGAGGAGTTGTTGGAGTGGTTATGGTTCATATAATGCAGATAGACTGACTGAAAGTAGACTACCACAAGACCTTAACACAGCACAATTACAGACATCTTCCTCTATCCTCACCTCCGCCAAAGCACATCTCTCCACCTGCCCTTCGCAGATCTACTACATCCTCACACAACCCTCACTTCTCTCTTCCGAACTGGGCGCGCACGCACCGCATCTAAAGAATGCTGTTGGACATGATTCTGTGAAGGGACGATTGGCGGTTAATGAGGTTGTGGGGCTGAAGGTGGGTGATGCGGAGGAGTTGGTGAAGGTATTGGAGAGGGAGTGCGGTGCTGTTGTTGGTAATGGCAAGGATGTAGTAAAAGGGAAGACTGTTGTTGTGACGAAGGATTGGAGGGCGATTGAGGGGGAGAGGAAGGAGAGGGGGAGGATGGTTGAGGATTTTGGTGGGTTGATTGCTTTCCTTTTTCTTTGCTCTGCATTAGATTTGATCAGTAGATCCGTATCTTCCCATTCTGTCTTTGACGAAGGTCTCAGCAGCGTGCAAGTATCAAACGACCAGCTAATCGTTTTTACAGACTCGACGCTCTACCCACTTCTCAGTGGTCTCTCCAGCGGTCCGAAATACACAGTCATCCTCCTCACAACACCAGCAACCAATATCTCTCCCGCTCATCCACAGACAAACGAGAAAGAGAACTCTATCGTCTACGAACCGAAGTTCATGGAGCCACTGCATATGGATCTTAAGAGGGATATCTATGCTCGTGAGAGAAACGAGTCGGGTGTTGTGGATCGGAGACCGTTGTTTGAGAAGTATAACTTCTTGTCGCCTGGTATGTCACTCCTCTGTTTCCGTCCTCTATCCCAAAGATTCTGAATCCGGAACCTAAGCCATAATGTCATGGATTGCCAGGCTAGGGTCACTTACCTACATTTTTGTTTTCCGTCGATCCCGGCTGGTATACAATGGCAGGAATGTGGCGAACAAGCTAACACCCACCAGGTCTCTTCATGGGCCTTCTAGTCACTATCCTCCTTCTCGCTATCCTAAGCGTTGGAATCGGTGCAATTTCCAGCTTGGAAGTCTCGTATGGTGCGTTCGATAAGGAGATGGGTCCTGCAGCTCAACAGAAGAATAAGCAATAGGTCGTCTGGTTTTGCTTTTAAACTTGCTTGTTTTCGGGGATCTGATTGGGTTCTTGGCCGGGTTTGAGAACTCACGGCTGGGGAACGAGGAAATGGTCCAAGAGAGGGTGAGATGGACGAGAAGACTGTCTTGATAGTATGTATAGAGTATGCATGGATGTGCATGGATGTAATGAATGCTTTGTTTTTCGTTTTGATTTTAGCTTTGCCTTGTCTCTTTTGTTCTGTTTACTACGGTGTAAAGGGTATTGGTTGGCTGCCTGAACGTGCTGAATTTGTCAAGTGACCCTGTACCTGTCTCTTACTAACACCTGCTGAGATGAGGGTTCTTCCTGGCTCCTTTTCAAGAGAAATCCCGTACAATGTAACTGGAGATTGATCCCGCTTTTGAAGTTCAACTCTACGGAGTGTCAAGTTTTGTTCTGAATTTTTCTAGTGAGATACAAGCAAACGGTCAGGAAACCTACCATGGTAACGAAGTTTGCTGGAAACGATCAAGTACGTTTTAAAGCTATTATATTTGAAGAAGGAAACCAATGTATCCAAGTAGCCATCTCTTCAAAACTACTATCCGTACAACACTATTCCGCCCAAGGAGATACTCCGACCAGTGCTTTTCTAGGGCTATGGAAGAAGCTCTGGTGCTAGATTCCTGAAATGGGATTTAGATCCTGGCATGATGGCTATTCTATTGTCCAAGAGCCAGATGGCACAGTGCTAGCGATCTGATAGTGAGCTAGCTTATATTTTAAATGCTGTTGATTGCGACATTTCGATCGACGCGTAAATCTCGACTCCGTGGCGTTTGTTTACTGCCTACCTCTTTGGAGTCCACCCCCGAACGTCAGTAAACAATGGCAGCCCCAAAGCTAAAAGGGAACAAGAGACCTTCCTCTTTGACACAGTTCATGATAAGAAGATTACAAGGCAGTTTTCAGAGGCGAATTTTGACCTGTTCTTTTTGTCCTTTGGAGAAGTGTCGTGGGTTCTTTGGAGAAGTGTGGTGGGTGAGGCACAAACGCATTCGGGATGAGCAAATTGAGGCCATGACCATATTTAAGGGCGCTTCAGTGATAGGTCGTTGCTTACAAGTACATATGTCGTTGCCGCAGCACGTTTTAGATACGAGTTGTCTGGTATTGACAGTTGTGTCTAGACTTAGCACTTGATGCGCCTCTTCATAAACTATCTTCCAGATTCAAAGCTAATCAAGATACGTTCTGAGAACAAACGGGTGCTGGTGATGTCGAAAGACCCCATACGCCATCTTTACCTCTGTAAAGACATCATCAATCGTCTATATCCGATCCGACTCACATTTTCTATGTGCAAGAAGCAGACTTTTCAGATCCCGTGCCCGTCCAGCCAGAACGCCCATAGCACCTTCTCCCAAAAACGCCTTAATATGCCCTATCAATACTCTGAAGCAGTCCGTCGAATCTATTTCTCGGGCGCATCTGGTAACCTCTCCACCACATACTTTCCCCTCGCCACACTGATAATTGGCACACCGGGCACTTTCCGTACTCTCCTCTTCAGCTCCCTATCATTCGTAGCCACAATATAAATCTTGCTCTTCATCACCCGATCCACAATACAATCATCGGCATAAACACCCTTATGATCACACTGCATCCTTGTCCACCTCTCATCCCTCGCAATCCTCAGCGCAATCCTATACTTCGGGCCCAGCTTCTCCAACTCCGCCATAACACACGACGTGATGACAGGTATACAATTTGCATACAGCGTATCCATCAGAGTTTCCAGAAGAGGCAGTTTGCGCTGGACGGTGTGCGAGAGGAAATTGGTGTCGACCAGGATGGAGTATGGCGGTACGAGGGCGGTGTTGTATTGGAAGAAGAGTGCTGAGGAGACTTGGGGGACTTCGCGGACGATTTGTGACTCCGCGGCTTTCTTCTTGGATTCGTCTTCGGCTTTGGATTGGTTTTTCTTGAGGCGGGCGTCGTTTTGGCCGATGAGGCGTTTGACCTGGTGGGGTTAGCTGTGCTGCTTCTACTCTTCATGTACTGGTTCTCTTACGGCGCCAAACTTGCGGACTTTCTTTGCGGTACCCATGGTGCAGACTTGAGTGTCTCAGGTCCAGGTGCGACGGTCTGCTGGGGTTGTGGTTGAGAGCGGCGCAAATCAAGTATCCTGATGTTCTGCTCGGATATGAAGCTTCAAAATAAAATCATCAAAAGCCAAGCCGAGCCAAGTCAATTCTGCCGCTCCGCCCTCCACCGCCTCAGTTGCCCCCAACGACTAAATATAGCTCGCCGGCCTTAAGCACTAAACTTAATGCAGGTTTGGCGTGAAGAATGCAGGAACTGCGATCGACCCAACACGAGATGAGAGGAAGCGACGACTTCCATCCATCCCTTACGAAGGAACACAAGACAGCAGGGCAGGGCACAGCACAGCAGGAAATACGAAGACTGCCGCCTCACATCACACCACGCTCGTTCTACAACATCGCAGCATTTCAACGCATCGCATTACTTTGTATACACCATCCGCAGCATCGCTTTGCACTCGTTGTATTCTTGAAGCCGGATAATTGAAGGTTGGAAGGGGCAACTGGAACCAGGACAACACACCGGATCCCTTGACACGACCGGAGCACCAGATTTGTACCACAACTATCACGGCAGAGTCTACGTGAGGCACAACATACGACGGCAGTCGGAAAAATACAAGGAGAGCGTTTGCTTGCGATCGAAACGAAGGCACCGGGAATTGGGTTACATACTTGGATTTCGATCAACAAACAGGATTCTTCACAACTTGCCTTCTTGCACATCCTGCAACCTTTGCAGAGATTTCCGACTACGATAACGAGCTGGACATTTGCGAACTGTTTGACTTCATTTGGATACCGTTGAGCGAAGCCTTTTGGATATTGGTCAACACATCGAAGGATCATCTTACCTCGCCTCACTGCGCCTACACTCCTTCCTAGACCTCAATCTGCTCACGAATTTCTCTTTGCACGACCAACCCATACCTCAACAATGAGTTCTCTTCCAGATTTGGCTACGGCCACACAAACCACTGCTTCATCTGCCAGTGCTAGAACATCTGCATCTTCTGCAAGATCAACAGGCTCAAACTCTGCTTCAACGACCGTACAAACAACATCACTCTCACAAGGAGCAACCATCACCGGATCAGGGACAACAGGTCAGGCGTCTGGGGCTGCAAGCATTACTGGTTCGGCCGTTACGACTGGTGGAGCTCTCACAGGTCTTCCCAAACTTTCGGGTGCCATCCAGCCTGTGACGGCTTCAGTCCCTCCCACAGCAAATGCGCCATTCATGCAGCAGAGCAATTTGCCAGATGGAACCGTTTTCATCGTTGTAGGAGCCATCCTCGGCTTCATGGCAATCAGCGTGCTCCTTTGGCGTGGTCTCGTCGCCTGGTCTCTCCATCGATCAGTCAAACGCGCGGCTCAACATCAGAACATGGCTGACACAAAAGCTCTCTTCCGTACGCCTGCTCCTCCAGCACCATTCTACA
Source organism: Cadophora sp. MPI-SDFR-AT-0126 (assembly GCA_020747065.1). NCBI lineage: Eukaryota > Fungi > Ascomycota > Leotiomycetes > Helotiales > Ploettnerulaceae > Cadophora > Cadophora sp. MPI-SDFR-AT-0126. The sequence continues at coordinate 459,888 of JAGMVK010000006.1, forward strand.
AATACTCTGATCGCGATTCCACAATTTCTCTTTCTGGCCTCGGACCCAAGAGTGGCAAGAAAGGTCCTCGTCCAACGACAGCACCAGGCGGAGCTAGCACAAGTAGTCTCTTCTTTTCCCCCACCGCAGGAGCAGCCGGCGCCGGTCTCGCCAACCCAGGAAATCGCGGCAGTAACTACCTCCCAGCAGGATACTACGCCTCGGGCAACGCATCCGTCGCAAATGGTCAATCGCAAGTCCATCTCGGTCATCAACCCGCCATTTCTCTTGCCAATCTCGGTCCACAATCGCAAGGTTACAGCCGCGCGAGAAGTATGGGTCCTTCGCCACCTGACAGTCCATTCATCGCTGGTCAGGGCAGCCACATGGCTAGTTCCAGCACCTTGAATCTTAATCAGGGATATGGCGGTAATGAACGGGCGCCTAGTGCTTACCTAGAAGATCTGTTTGATGGTGAGAATGCGCCGCCGCTTCCAGGTCAGGGACATGCGAGGGGGAACTCAGCGAGTCCTGGAAGGTTCTAGACTGGGTTTGTTGATGTGACTCTTGAGCAGGTCATCGTTCGTGGGGGAATAGGAATTGATGTGCATCGCGGGGATTTTGGGTCGGTAAAATCATATTGTAATTGCGGTTTGACTTGGCTTGACTTGTATAAACCTTTTTCTCTTTTCTCACCTGTTCTTTCTTCGGCGATGAGGCGTTTTCTTCTTTTGGATTAGTGTTTGGATGGATGGGAGGTTGACTTCATTGCATATTTGTGAGAGAAGAAGGAGATATTGTCCGGCTGTGAAAGCATGCATTGTTTGATGGGGATGAGGTGGGATAGTTGGCAGATTTTGCCCCTGGTGGTGTGAGAGGAAAATCGATATTGAGGGTGGATGAGAAGCGGAGAATAGAAGAGACTAGAAGAAGAGAGGGAATCAGGCTGTACATAGTAATGCAATGCAAGTGGAAATACTGAACTCGCCATCGATTTTTGGATGCCGTGATCTATCGCTTTCCGTCCCACAGCCTTGGCAGCAGAAACATGGGTAGATAGCTGCTTCCGAGGTCTGGAGTTTAGATCCAATTGCTGACACGATTATGCGTTCAGATTTGTTGGGAAATAACTCTGCTTGAAATGTGCATTCGAATTATCCTGTTGGATCATATTTAATTTTAGGATTAGGATTGGTGCTGAAGGGGAGGTGGGGTGAGGTGAATGGGATATTTGTTGAAAGGCAAAGGCAAATGGCTATATTTGTAGGTGTTTTTGGCAGAAACGACATTGGGAGAACGTAGATGTCGATGTTGCGGGGTTTTGGGGGAGGGGTGGAGGGCGTGGCAAATGGAACATTTGCTTCGGGAGGCATGGTATAGATGCTGGCTTGGATTTTGTCTTGGGGTTTGTGTTTGTTCGGTCTTATGCAGGATTTATGTATCGCAAGTGGATAAGAGGATCAATGTAGGATGTTTGGGTGTACGGGCTGCTGCGCTGGGTTGGCTGGGAAGATTTGTTGGGGTTTTTAGGGATGTGATTTATTGTAGCGTCCTGAGACTTCGGTCATGCAAAAGGTGTGTTACTTTGAGTCTGGAGTTGGTCTCCTATACTGCTGCAGGGGGTGTAACAGGGATTAAGTGGTGTCCTTTCGGGAGAAAAACAATACAGGTAGGACAAGCAACGTATTCAAGGGATCAAGAAGACTCAAGAGACAAGTGGAGAAGAATGGAGAAAGAGGGTGACTTGAGAGGTGTTGTGGGACAGGCTCAAAGATATTGTGGACTCTGGAATCAGGCAGATGGTATTTAAGCCAAGTAGTGATAGTAAGAAGTCACATTTGGAGCTCTGCAAAGTCTCGATACTGGAGATAAGGTTTGGTGATTGACATGCATAAACTTAAACTTAATTACTGGGGGGTACAATTGGCTTTTGCGTTTGTTGTGTTTCGCTTAGCCATGCGAGATTACGATGATATATCCTTATTTGCTTTGTAAGATCATCCCGTGTTCCTCACATTCTCTATAATTTCTCGATTTTTCAATTGCTTTTAGAGGTTTTAGGTTCTGTCTCTTACGTGGTATAGTGAAGAGAACATTTCTCAAAGTAAAGATATTAGACATGATGAATACGTAGAAACCGTGGTGTATTGCATGTGTAGACATGTAGAGACTAGAGGTAAAGCTTCATTAGCAGTATATCGTTGATTGGTGGGTAACCACTCATTAGAAAGGGAATGAAAACAAAGATACCGGCGACTGCTGATTTCGCTTACTTCGGTTGTTCAGGGACGCAATGTTAATGTTTGATCTTGAAATGTGGCTCGAGCCGTACCGCATTAGTGAGTCCTTTCCTTACCTGCGCGTGAGATCCTATCCATCATGGTGAAAGACATGCGAGCCATCACGTATGTATATCTCATATGAAATGTTAGCTTCTGGTGTTACTTAATGGTTCTTACGTAGAGCTCATTCTTCGCGCGAATTTAGAAATCACTAACCAAGGTGAGTGCACTATTCAATAGCTGGTTATCAAAAGTCCGTACGTTCATACGCCTAACGTTTTCAAGGTACATCTCAACCTATCATCCTTATGGTCAGATTCCGTGGTCTCCCTTCTTCAACGTCCCACCAAGTCTCCTCGCATCCTCAAGATGAATCTCAACAATGATCCAATTGCAAATCCCATCCACATTCCCATACACCTCGTCGAGTTAAAAGGTCAGTGGCAGAAGGATCTGCGAAGCATACTCCCCACCCGTATGCACAGTATGAGTTCCCACATTAAGATTCTTCAACAGCAAGTGTAAGTTCTCATATTCATGCAGTTGGTGATCATGACCCTTGACTTCCAGCCGCATCGACTCGCCCGCCTCAAAGATCATGCCAGCCGGCCAGATAGGAATATCGAGCTCCACCACCGTACCAGCCGGAACTTTATCTTCTTGGTCGTATGGTCGCCATATTTCTGCCGGCGCTTGAGACTGCAGCTTTTCTTCCGATAGCGATGGGTCTTGACCTACAGCACGCTTGGAGGCGCGCAGACGACCGGTTGGACCGTGGTATTTGTAGAGAGCCATGTCGTCGATGTTTTCAAAGAGGGTACCGGGAGGCTGCTGATCCAAGGGAACGTTCAAGCATGACAGGACTTTGCCGTCAATGTCGAGCTTGCGGATGATGACGTAGACGTCCATGTCGTCGTTGTCTTTGGTGGACATGAAGAGTGTGACTTTCGAGGGCCCGAGGATCTCTGTGTATTTTGAGAATCGGTAGGTGAAGTGCGAGCCTTCGTTATCCCAACTGTTAGAAATGTAGGAAGCTGTAGCGGGCGCTGTTGGCTGAGAATAGGACAAGCTTCCGTTTCCGGAATCTAGGTATAGGGTATGATATTCGGTTCGGGAAGGTGGGTAGTTGTCCTCGGGACGATGAACGATGGCGGGACGGTTGTATCGTAGAAGTGAAACGCGGACTTTGGGAGTGTTCTCCCATCCGTTGTCTTTACCTAAAAGGTAGCGGTCCAGGAATCTTTGGAGCTCGTCATTATTTTCCGGTTGGTAGATGTCGTGCCATTCTTGTGTTGCATGGATGCGGAACCTAGAGATGAACTTAGTACAAACACGAGATGGGGTGGGAAAGGCTCGTAACTTACCATTTATCTTTGGACGAGGAGTATTTCCAACCTCTGTAGGAGCCTTCTGTGTGTAGATTGGTGGAATAGCTCATCACCACGTACATTGGAATGTCGATGTTGGCAATTTTCGCGTTCTTGTCCTCCCAGTATGCATTCATATGGGGATACTTCGTCATCATCGCGCCGATATCCTCGTAATTACCATTTCCTAGGCAATAGTCAAAACTCCATAACCCAGACTTGACTAAAAACTTGAACAAAAGAAGCAGTAGACATACCCTGCATAGTTGTTGTCAGGGTTGGCCAGAAGGCAGTGTTTGGAATGCCACCACGGAATAAGGTCTCGCGGTAGAAATCGGCTGCGCCTTCCCATGGCGCGATGGCTTTCAGATGCGGGGGCTTTTCTGCAGCAATGAACCTTTAGATAAAGTCAGTACGGTTGCAAAAACTTCAGCCAGCATGCGTTCCTAGAGGAGTGAACAGACCATTGCATGATTCCAAGCCATGAATTCCCTACAAGAGCTACATTGCCGTTACTCCAAGGTTGGGTTCCAGCCCACTCGACCATATCATATCCGTCTTGAGCTTCCTACGCGTGTGATTAGCCTTTTGTTGTCATTTAGTCGTTGCAGTAGAGCGAACCTGAGTACCAAACTGGTGAAAATCTCCCTCGGAGTGGTGGATGCCTCTCGCCTCCGGCTGAACCAGTGCATAGCCACGTGGGCACCACTCAGCTGGATCAGGGGCTTCAAATTTCTCCAATCCGCTGATCTGACTCGCTTTGAGACCAATGTATGTATAGTCTTGAATCTGCAAGAATCCTGTTCCTGTCTTGCCATATGGACTCCAAGCCACTAGAGTAGGAAGTTGCTTGTTCTCTCTGGATGCCGGACGGAAGATGTCAGCACGGATCTTGGTTCCGTCTCTCATCTCTACTGCAACGTCCTTGTCCCAGATGATTGCTTCGCGTAGTGCGAGACGATTCATTCTTCTCCATCCCTTGGGTAGTAGGACTCGCTTGTTGGGTTCGAATTCGGTCCACACGCGATCGAAATAGCGCCTTGTGGGTTGGAAAGGGACTTCAAAGCCCTTGATGTTATGAGTTGTCGTCATTTTTGATAGGTGTTTGTTTTGTTTGGTTGGGGGTCGGCGAGGTAGATGAGCAAGGGGTAAAAAATAATAAATGGAGAGGAGAAGAGAAAATGAAAAGTCAGCTTATGGGAACGGGGAATAGTTGACGGGATTGAGATTTTATAAACAAGTCTCGTCTATCAATCTAGAGTCTCCACAAAGTGTGTCTCCAACGGTCCATGGCCATTAAACAAGCTACACAGCCGAGAGGCGTCCCGCAGTCAGCCCGTCTTCAATCGACCTTTGAGGAACGTCTCTTACTACGGACCCCGTAGTCCGCGATTATCTACGTCTGGAAAGTCCACAGACGTTATCCATCATAATAGTTTCGAGGATAACAGTCTAGAACTTGTAGATTTAGATGCACATACGTTTTTCTAGTGACATTTCGGTGCTGCAGTACTGTATGTAATGTGGAGATAATTATGTCAGCTTCATCAGCTGCTGAGCGAGTCGCCTCAACCGAGCTCTTTGTTGACTCTCAGACTTCTGACGTGCAGAGCGCAGAGGGAGTGGACCCCGGGCTTACCAAATTATTCAATCTCATTATAGGCAGGAATGCTTAAAATGCAGATCAAATGTTGCTCCGAATGATTAGTAATTCGAGTAGTAGTGGTTGGCGACCGAGAGACTAAGAGACTGATCATGAGTGGGTGCGCGTGAGCAGCTTTCATCGGGCCGACGCCATAGCTACAGCACAATCAGTCTAGCTGTGCGGAATTCCACTCAGCCCGCTCACAGTACCCTTCGTACTATTCCTGGAGTCTTCTTTTCTATCTTCCTCATGCATGCTGCCGTCCTCAACGCCGTTCCGAATGCCGTCTCCACTTCCCCGCTCCCCCGCCTCCGGCAGCCATTAGATATGCATGGATGTTGATTCGACTTGCCGTTCTCTCGCTTCCCTTTCCTTTTGTGTTGCACCACCGTACCGAGTAGTACTGTATGACCAGCATTCAAAACAAACAAAATCAAACCCTCATTCAATTCAATACTAAGGTCACACTTTAGTTCTCAATTTTCAGCAAGTTCGCACGAAGCCCACCGACCTCCTTATCATTATGTTGATTCTTGCAATTGCTCTCGCCGCCGTTATTTTCTACGCTCTTTTCGTATCGAAAAGCCAGAACTGGCCCGATGGCCCTACAGACTTACCATTTATCGGGGTCTTGCCAGACAAGAAGCTCCTATTACATCAGCAGCTTTTCAAATTTGTTCCCCAATTTGGCGACTTCTTCTCCTTCAATCTGGGTAGCTCCAAAGTCGTCGTGCTCAGCAGTCCAACTGCGCAGCTGATTGTCAAGAGGGGTCAAAATTATAGCTCACGTCCCTCCTCCTCACTCCAAACTGCCATCATCGCCCAAGATAGGCTTGTCCAGATGCAGTATGGTGATCAATTTAGAGTATGTCTGTCCTTCTTTATCTGACTTCGTGTCGTGCTGTGGGACACAAAAACAACCCATAATTGACTTCTTTCACAGAAGCATCGCAAAGTGACCCATACCCTTCTAGGCATGCAGAATGCGAAAACGTTCTTGCCCTATCAGGAATACGAGAGTAGGCAGACCTTGCGACTCTTGCTTGCGAATCCAACCGGCTTCTATAAGGAAATGCAGCGTTACGCAGCAAGTGTCACTTTCAGCCTCCTGTGAGAGTCACTTGGCTCAAGAAATCGCTGATGAATGCTAATCAAATATCAGGCTCGGTTCTCGTTTCGCGCGAAACGATACTCATATCCCTCATGAGATGGGCCTGACAGTAGCTCACATGTTTGAACGTACGTAGATCCATACCCCAGCACACCTCTATTGTTAGTAATCTTTCCACCTCTCACAGAAATGCGTCCTGGATCTTGGCTCTCGGATTGGATTCCACTTTCCGACTACCTCCCAGATAGCCTCGCGCCATGGAGAGCCAAAGCCCAGCAGCTCTACGAAGGCCTCATCCAGTTCTGGTCAGTCTTCTATGATCCGATAGCCGGAAGAGTCGAGAATGGAGAAGCGCCAGAATGTTTCCTCAAGCGCTTCCTTGAGAGTCCCGAGATCGGCACCTTTTCAGAGTCCGAAAGGCGCGTTCTATTCTCGGAGATCCTCGCAGCAGGGTTCGAGACGACGGCAATGAGCCTTCATTATTTCTTCAAAGCCGCTCTCTTGAACCCTGAATTTGTCAAGAACGCACAAGAAGAACTAGACCGGGTAGTTGGGCCAGACCGCCTCCCTGGATTTGAAGATCGTCCTAATCTGCCATACATAAAAGCCCTCACCCAAGAGGTCCATCGGTGGTCATCGGTGTCACCCCTATCTTTCTACCATGCGACAACGGACTCTGACACCTATCGGGGCAAAACGATCCCCGCAAAAACAACAGTCATCTACAACACATATGCAGTCCACTATGGTGAGGCTTACTTCCGGGATCCCAAGAAGTTCATCCCCGAGCGATACCTGCCTGAGAAAGATCCCCGGCATATGCCCAATGGTGCATATGCACCTGTGCATTATGGCTTCGGCGCTGGCAGAAGAGAGTGTCCCGGAAAGCATGTCGCTGACGCCAGTCTCTTCATTGTTCTCAGTCGACTTCTGTGGGCTTTCGATATTGAGCTAGGCTCTAATCCTCTGCCGGGTGACGGGACTGGTAAGTTGTTACCCCAAAATCTCAGTCTCCCAGACAGTAAGTATTAAGTTTATCTCTTTGCAGTTGGACCTATCAATATTCTCGGACCTGCAGAATTCGGTGCCATTGTCACACCTCGAAGCGAGAAGGCGAAAGAAAGTATTTCGAGGGAAGGGGCGTTCATGGATCCGGCGCTGCGTGTTGAAGATGCGTTTCAGTATGAAGATAATATGTTTGAGGTTTTAGCGAAGAAGAAAGATGTGCTAAGACCATAGGCCGATGTCGATCTACTTTGATTTGATCTGAGGGAGGGGCGGTGGTTAAGCTGGCGGATGGTAGGTAGAAGGGGGAAGACTTACAGCTGTATGCAAGAATCAAGGGTTGAATAAGAATGAGGGAAACACGTATTACTGGATTGGCGACTATTATGGCTGATGGGGGCATTATTTTGTCGAAACGGAAAAATCAATTTTCTCTCTCTACACTTAAGTGAATGAAACTGTTGTCTGCAGCAGCAGGAGCAGCCGTTGAAAAAAAGAAAAACACAATGCTGAATGTATAGCATTATCTCAATCCAGCCTCTTAAAGCTCCTCCTATATAACCCAGCGAGACCTGCGAAATCGTATAACAGCGATGAAAATGTATACCCATACCGGAATACCGGTAGTGACGGAATTCACATGATCGCTGCTACAGGTAGGCATTTCCGACATATTCTGTGTATGTATGTATGTATGTATGTATGTATGTGAAGGGAAATACTAAGATTCTACCATGTATAATTAAAGAGAAACACTGGTTTTGAGATGGAAGATTCTATAGCTGGTTATACTAGACTAGTTTCCGTTTCCTTATTTGGTTTCTCCTAAACGAGGCTCTCTTAGTCGCTGGAGGACAGAGGGTCAAGAGTCTGCACCAGCCAGAGTTACTTCACAGTTTGGAGGCGATCACGGCAAATTCTTCGCTGTAGACGGCAAGTCAATTAGAATGCATACAAAAGTCTAATTGATTGTGTCAAAGGAATCTAAGTTACTCAAAAACCATTTTATTGACAATGGACCCAAGCCCATCCAATTCAACCTCAACAACATCTCCATTGTTCAGCAACTGGCCCCTGAAGAGACCGACTCCTGAAGGAGTACCAGTCATAATCACCGTCCCTTTCCTCAAAGTGGTCCCTCTCGACAAGTGATGTATCAACTGCCGAACAGACCAGATCATATCGTCCGTTCCAGTCTGCTGCACCACCTCCCCATTTACTTTGGTCTTGTAGTTCAAGGCTTGCGGATCTGGTACTGCCTTGGCTGACCAGATGGCGGGTCCCAGCGGAGCGAAGCCGTCGAAAGACTTTGCGTAGCAGAACTGGCCGCCAGATACATCGGGCATCTGGTAGTGTCTTGCTGACACATCGTTTCCGATGCTGTATCCGAGCACGTAGTTCAGAGCGTCTGCCTCCGAGACGTTTTTGGCGTCTTGGCCGATGATGACGCAGAGTTCACCCTCATAGTCCAGCTTTTCTTGGGCCTCGGGGTGCACGCTGACTGGATCGAAAGGTCCGTTGAGGGCGTCGCTGGGTTTGGTGAACACGACGGGCCATTTCGGTACCGCGAGCTATTTTCACCATTCATATTAGATCGGCAACGACCGAATTGAAATCTTGGAAATTCGGGGGCTTATTTACCTTCGCTTCCGCTGCATGTTTGCGGTAGTTTAGGCCAACGCATTGAATGATTGGTGTTGATTCGAGGGGACAGAGTAGCTGTTGATTTTAACGTTAGGAAGTACTCAGGAGGAGGCATTTAGAGCACTCACTTTTTCTACCACATCCTCCTTGCCAGTTCGCGAAAAAGTACCAGAGGGATTTTTGTTCAGCCTTGCGACCTTGTATTTTCCAGCTATGCTTTCGAGCAGGTCCCCGTAATGAATTTGACCTCCTTCGCTGTAACGAACCAATTTCGTGAAAGTGGCTGCGATATCCATATTGAAAAATTCAAAAAGTCACTGGACGTGCGGTAGACAGATGTTCAATTGTCTCAAGACTAATATACTTCGTCTTAACTTTGACATGTGCGAAATGCGAGATACATATCATCGGCAGTTGCGCCCCCGCCAAGGATGCATTCCGGCCGGGCATCCCATCACCGCCCCTCGCGGCATATATCTGGCCGTGGTGGGCCGCTTCACGGTCGCCGGGATGCAAAGCAGGAACTGTAAATTTAGGTATAATTGTGCAAATTCTAATATGGTATGTAGCGCGGGACTTGTCTGGCAGTGTTCTTTTCGCATAGCAGGAAATAATCTCAAAAAAAAAAAATCAATATGGGGCAGGCATCAAAAATCAACGTCCTTCGACTTGGATTTGTGCATTACAAGCACCCAGATCTGGAACGCATAAACAAGTTTTTGGAGGATTTCGGTCTCATCAAAGTCTCGCAGCAAGGGAGTCGTATATATTACTGCGGCTACGGCGTTGATCCGTACATTTATATCGCCGAGCAATCGCCCTCCGGCACACGCGAATTCGTGAGGGCAGCCTGGGTAGTGAAATCTGCTCAGGATTTGGAGCTTGCTACCGCGGAGGCCAATGCATCACCAATTCAGACCAACGACAGCCCTGGAGGAGGCCAGATCGTAAACATCAAGGATCCTAGCAACTTCACTGTCAGCTTCATCTACGGCCAAGAGTTGAGGGAGAAGGAGGTGCAGGCGAGCGTTGCTCGCCACACGACTGAGAAGTCCTCGAACGAGGCATTCACGAAGCAGCGACATGGAGATTTCCGTCGATTCAACAAGGGCCCAAGTCTGGTACACAAGCTGGGCCATTATGGGTTGATCGTGCCGAAGGGCAAATTTCGTGAAGTATACGACTTCTACATCTCTTTGATCAATCTGAAGCCCTCGGATGGCGTGTACGATCCTGCTACTGGCGAGGATAAGACGTGTTTCATTCACATCGATCATGGCGCAGAGCACACTGATCATCACGTAAGTCATCCTTTCCTATATATGTTCTGACGAGACTGGCCATGTCCGTCTGACAAACTTCGTGAAGAGTTTCTTCATTGGATGGCAAGACGAGAGCAAGCCCGCTTTCGTCCATCACTCTAGCTTCGAAGTCAACGATTACGACACGCAGTCCTTAGGTCACGATTGGCTTCAAAGTCAGGGCTGGATCAATTGCTGGGGTATTGGTCGCCACGTTCTTGGTAGCCAGATCTTCGACTATTGGTGAGTTACTGGTCACGCCCTTGTTTATTTCATCGAAAGATCAATCAACTAACCATCTTTCAATAATAGGTTCGATGCATCCGGCAACATCATTGAGCACTACTCCGACGGCGATCTCGTTAATGAAAATCACACCTTCACCCGCGACCCAGAAGCGGAAGATACATTGTACGTGTGGGGGCCGAATGTTCCGCTTGCATACGTCACGGGAAAAGTGGAAGATGCACTTCCTGGCCCTACGTCTGAAAAGAAGAAATTGTCAGTGAGGCAACCTGATCTCGTGAAGGCGGTAGAAGCACAGTTCGCGTGATGGCATGGCGAACGTTGTATTTGATGAGACGAGGGAATAGATGATGTTGAGGCAAATTGACACAACCTGTATTGTAATTTTTTTTTAAAAAAAGGTCTTCTTTCGGTACTTTGTAACTTTCTATGGAGAAAAAGTCTTGGAAAATACGAACCTGTGAATTCCTGGACCTAAGTTGTTGCCATTGTCGCTCGTTGTACGGCTGCTTCCAAGTCACAATGACAGAGTCAATCTCGAAAATTTTACACCCCGAGTCGATATTTCGGCTAATTTTTCAAGCCACGGTCGGCTTTCAATTCATGTTGTACATTCACCCTGCTGTATGACTACTTGTACAGAAGAATCTTTCTAGAATGCTGCTATAGCGAGCAAAGATCCCTTTCCATCTATCCAATTAACGAGAAGGAAGCGTGTTTGGAAATTCGATAGCTGGTTTCATCTAAGGACGGGAAAAAGAGATTCGGCGTAAATATCTCCACGGGTAACTCTCACTTGGACCTATATGTACTCATTTCATTCCAACAAAATGCTTAAAATTTGACTGGTCCTATCTGCATTTCGCATTTTCTGTGTTTTTATATACAGTACATCCAACAGGTCGAACGAGTCTATATTTGAAAGTACAAATATGAAAGGGGCACATGCACGTCATGTCAGCTTATTCTGCTCCAAGCGTACATATTCTAGAAGAGATGAAATGCATCCTTGCATCTTTTGTAATTATTCTATAGTTACCCTGGACCCTCTCCCGAAGATCTCTACTGTATCTCTACCGTAGCTTGCTACATCGGGGTTCCAGTAATCACTGTAAAAGACCAAAGACCATTCAATTTGTGGAAGCTGTAACCAATTGTGCCGTCGTAAAATTCTCGTGAGCTAGACCACCTTTGTGTCTGCTATCCGTATCACGTACCGGAACGCGCTCACTTTGTTATCCCTCAAGCTCTTCATAACACCCGGTAGACCACTCAATCCACCTGGGACTACTTTGTACGGGTGGGTCTTGAGCCAACCATCTTCCAATGCTTTAGAGAGATAACTGGAGTACACGAAGGCGAAATCCTGGCCTCGGCCGTCGGGAATGTAGTTGATGCCTTGTTCGGGCTTTACCGGGAAGGGGCCAGTGTGGAGGTACCCTGCGAAAGTGATTGATGTGCGCATGGTCTTGGATGGCATGTTGTAGTCCTTCTCATGTAGCACAAATGTTGCAGAGCCTTGGTTTGGAGTGACAACTTCGGACAGAACTTCGAGGCTACCATTGCCTGAGACACAGTCAAAGGCATGGAGAAGGGGTAAGTTTCCTTGGACCTTCAGAGCTTGGCGAATATTCTTCACCATGGTGTCATGTCCTTCCCTGTGATCTACGACCACATCACCCTTCGACGGGTCAATGATTCCTTCGACAAGGCCACGTCCAGCACCTGCTACAGCAATGATTGGATGCAAATTTGATCTGGAAGCGAGTTTGATAGCGTATGCTCCCACAGTAGTGGAGGCGCCATAAATCAACAGTGGAGTCGGCTTTGTTGCTGGTGCCCAAGGAGGTGGTAATCCCAGAGAATGATAAAGGCCAACAACTGCTGTCAAGGCTGGCAGAGGCATCGTAGAAGCCTATCCAATGAAAATTAATTTAGCGACTATAATGTTCAAAGGAATTGAGGGACAAAACGTACTTCTTCGAAAGAAATCTTGTCAGGTAAGTGGAAGGTGGTCACCGCAGGCGCAATAGCAAACTCCGCATAACTTCCTCCAGGGGTGCCCATCGGATGGAATGCTGCCACCCGGTCTCCTTTCTTGAATCCAGAAACGCCAGGGCCAACACTTTCAACAATGCCTGCTATGTCGTCGCCAGAGTTCATGGCAGTGTCTGTGTAAAACACTGCCTTCCAGTCCTTGGGATTGCATCCTGAGCAGATCACTTTGATCGACAATTCTCCCTGCTTAGGCGTAGGGACCAGCGAGTGGACTATTTTAACTTCCATAGAAGTCTGCACTATTGCTTCCAGCATGGCTGAAGCGTATTTGTTGCGTTTCTGGTAGTGTTGAGGGTAGAATGAACGGAGCTAGGAAGTTGGAATTTGGAATCTGGAATTTTGAACTTTCAATGCCTGCAAATTGCGTCGGATTAACGAATGAATATCTTGCTAGCGAAATGCTCACGGCGGCAATGCTAAACACAGCAGGGTTGTCCGTCAACGACAGTAAGCGGAGAAGAGCGGCGGCGTCGGATCGCGGGCTTCGCACGGCATTGCCGGTATGTAATTCACGTGACGATGTTGAGGTTCATCAAGACTAAGCTAAACTTGACGGAGGTATTGCGATCTACGTCCAAGAGTGGGTAGAAAGCCCGAAGCCAAATCGTAGGAAAGGTTGGTACGATGAAATTGCCCGCCATCACTTGCTCGAGGGCCTGTTCTCCGCTTCTAATGATGATGAAGTTTGCTTCTGATGTTAAGCGAGGCTACATACAAAACACGCTCCTTCTGATGTTTTCGTGACTTTCACCCGCGCAGAATTGTATTTTCAATGCCTCCCTAAATGTCTCTGAATTCGATATATATCATGTGCCAGGTCTCTTCGCTTTTGAGGAAGGGTCAGAAAAAGAAAACAAATCATATAGATTGGTACTATCAAGCAAGACAAGGAACCTACAATTCACGATTGACCTCTGAATATCGGCCACGATTTCGAATGATCTGTTTTGATTTCTCAAGGCCACATTTAATATTGTTAGATGGCCCGATCATGTTTACTGGGAAGCTGTGATGTGGAAACTCGTTTCTCCGTTTGTAGTCACAAAGGCTTCCACTCCAGAGATGAGCAGCGCTACAGCCTTTGGCGACAATGATGAAAAAGAAGAAATAGGAAAACAGAAATCTAGATAGAGGAGATAATCTTCCATCATCTTGTTTCATGAATGCCTGTGAATTAAAAGTTGCGGTGACGAACGTCAACACTGTTGACTGAAATGATTTCATTGATGGACCTGAGTCCTTGGCCCAAAAAAAAGCGGTGACTGAAGTGATACAATAGAATGATTTTCCTCAAGGTCTAGTTGCATGTAATCGTGTGTAGTATTGGTCACCTAGTCTATAATCCAAAATCCTGTTTCAGTCTGACATCGTTCGAAACTTGCAAGAAAGTACATTCACTTCTGAAACGCAGCCAATAGTTTCACCTCGTCCTGGTTCACGTTCCCAACTGTGCCGGTGAATCCCTTTTCCCCTACCTGATCAAGCAGATGGTTTTTCTTGTCGTCGTTGGCACCTAGCCCCAAAGGCTCCGGTAGAGAAGACAGCTTCCCAGTGGCAATGTTCAGTATTGTGGATACATCGAGGTTTGCGTCTATGTCGATAGGTGAGCGCCAGGCAACAAAGTCGTCAGGGCGTACCAGCACCGCCTCGCGCTCCCAGACTGCCGCAGCGTGGCTTTCATTGGGCAGTTGCAGAGGTTTGAGAGGAATGCCGTGGAGTTTGGCAATCTCTACAAACTTAGCAGCCCATGCACCGGTCTTGGAAAAGTCGACGAGCGTGTAATCCGGACCGAAGAGGCTGAAGATGCTTGTCTTGCCGTCAGCGAGATATAAATGAGGAGCTCGAACGCCAGGTTTAGTGGAGGCGATATATTTACGAGGGCTCCATGTGGCAGGACCAGAAGTTCTTGTATTTGTAGGAGTCTCGTGGGCCACAACGGGGGAGTAGTCGTTACGATAGCCGAATTCAATTCCGTGATCCTTGTTCTCGCCGTCGTGAGCCAGCGTGTGTTCAGCAATGCGCTGCCGTAGTGCTCGTCCTTTTTCATTCTGGGCCGTCACGACATCCTCACCAGCCTCCGTCACCCAGCTGACATAATCTGCATGGACTTTGTGGTGCACGCCAGACCTCTCGATGTTGCGAATTGCAACGGGCCTGCGTTCAGCCTCGTAGGAATCGAGCAGAGATCTGCCGCCGTAACCAGCCAACACTGCTGCTATTTTCCAGCCAATATCGAAGCTATCGCCCACGGCAGTATTCATCCCATATCCGCCATTTGGGATGTTCTGATGTGCGGAATCGCCGGACAGGAAGACTCTGCCAGTGCCGTTTTGAGAGACGTAGGCATCTGCAACACAGATGTTCGGCCGCCAGGCGCTTTTCACCATGACTTCGTCGATTTGAATACGTACTGGCCCTGCAGATCCCCCTAGAACCCGGTATATAGCGTCTTTGGCATCAATCGCTTCCCAGTCAGAGTCGAGGGCTATCGGCAGATGACAGGTCCATGTATCAACCTCATCCTGACTGATGATAACGCCGCCGTTGGAGAAGAAAATGTGCCAAAATTGGCCCTGCTTGTGTAAAATGGCAAGATCGCGAGACTTGAAGTGAACTAACATCATGGCCATAGGTCTGTTGAGGATAGAATTGTCAGCAGCGGAACGTGCGAAGTCATTATATTGTGTCAGTCAACTTACACAGGTCCCCCAATCATGTTCGCCCCAATGCTTTTTCGAACACGACTTCCGGCGCCGTCGCAGCCTATTACATACTGACTACGGACAATGTGTCTCTCACCTGTGTTGACATCAAGCAGGTGAGACTCCACTCCATTCTCTGATTCCTCAAGTGATTCAAATTTGAGCCCAAAATGTGAGCCAATCAAGGGCTCAGCTTGAATTCGCGGCTTCAGCCAAGCTTCGAATAGAGCTTGAGAGCAGCGCTGGTATGGTTGCGCAGGCATTGAACCATCGTTCTCATTTTTGATTCGTTCCCGCCACTCCTTTGGCGAGGGTAGATCCTGTAATCACTCAGCTTTCTGACCTACAAGTCCACAACAGTACTTGCAACAGACCCATTTTGAAACAATTTCCCCGCCAGGCCCCAGTCCGGTGGAAAACAATACGTCGAAAGAGTAGTTTTGAGGAACACCTGGGTACCCAAGTCAGCAATGAATCGCAGTCACCAATATTGTAAGGCGCTACCAATCTCCCTCAGTTTGTCCGCGATTCCTAGCCTGGCCAACAACTCCATACTCCTGACGTTTGTAATATCCATTTTTGGCCACTTGGTTGTGTCCAAATTTCGTTCAAGTAACATGCACTTGACGTTTTTTCGGGATAGCTGCAAAGCTGCAATCAAGCCAGCTGGCCCAGCCCCGACAACAAGAACCGGCACATTGTGTGTAGAGACCTGCGTACATGGTTAGCAGCAACCATTTCCCTCCTTGAGTGACTCTATTACCATCTTGTTTTCCTTCTCGGTCGACTGTATAGTTCACTGGCTGCAGATGCAAGTGCAAGAAGTGGACTGTGTTCGTGAATAGTGTTGCTCCAACTGTCAAAGTAACGAGGTCATTTTGCTTTCGTATCTCAGCGACTGATACTACTGCTTTCTTAAACTCAAACAAAGTTCCTCCGTGATGGCTCCCGCCTTGAGCCGTCCCCACTCATCCCTATTTGACCAATCTCAGGACTGGATACGTAGGAGGTCTCTCATGGGCACTTGTGGGAGTGATCTCAACTTTCTTGAGAATCTAGCTGAAAATTACCAAGTACTCACCCATTGAGGGCCTTTTAAATCCGTACAGGGCCGTATTGCGCTTAATACCCGCCATAAGTTCAGCTGAGTTCAATACAATTGTTAACCTTTTCCCACAGCCCCACCGGCACTTGACGGCATACATACTCGCTATTAAACACCCTCATCATATCAAGTCAAACCCGGTATGCCGGCCGCCGCCGCGATGTGACCGAATTAGAAACGCATTCGCTGCGACTTGAGAGCATCCTATACAGAGTTTCTATTTGACATTTAACTATCGATGTCGAGTAAAGCGTAGCAGCGGTAAACCAAAACAATGGGAGTCAAAATCGAGATCCCCTCAGGTTCGCCCTTCACAATCAAAAACATACCCTTCGGAGTTATCTCGACGAAAACAAATCCATTGCCACGATGTGCTACCGCAATTGGCAATTATACAATTGATCTCACAGTGTATTGCAAAGGGGGACGTTTCAATGAACGAAGTCCTGGTGTCTCTTTCGAGGAGATATTTCAGCAGGTAAATTCATTTGGTGTCGTACAAGAATCACGGCTCTCTTGCTTACAATATCAACAAAGTCAACATTAAATAAATTCGCTGCCTTGCCCCACACCGTCCGACAAGCGGTGCGCCAGAAGATCATCCAAGACATCAACGATGCCGCAGTGGAAGAAGAATGTCTAGTTCCACTTGACCTGGTGACGATGCATCTTCCTATGCAGATTGGAGGATTTTCTGATTTCTACTGCTCGCTGGAGCATTGCCGGAACGTAAGTGCAGCACCAATCTAGCATTAAAGAACAACAATACCCATAAGGTCTAGAGTACTTCGAACATGGCAACCGCCGGGGCAGCAATTCCGAAAAATTGGTTCTATGCACCTTCCGTCTACAACTCTCGCGTGTCAAGCGTAATTCCATCACCGCAGTCCTTTCGTCGCCCGCGAGGAGTATATTTCAGAGATGGCGACATCCCGACTTATTCCCCGTCGCAACAGCTGGACTACGAATTAGAGATGGGATACTTCGTTTCACAACCCGTAGCATATGGGAGCGAGCTAGATATTGCAATGGCGGACGAGCATATCTTTGGGTTTGTGCTTCTGAACGATTGGTCAGCTCGAGATCTACAGATGTTCGAAATGAAGCCACTGGGCCCGTTCCATGGAAAAGGTGCAGCATTGTGCCACTGAACTTTTGCGTATCCCTATGGCTAATTCGTTGGATAGGATTCGGAACATCAATCTCGACGTGGGTTGTCACAATGGATGCGTTAAACCCTTTCCGCTGCTCTCCTAAGACCGAGCAAGACCCACCTCCTTTTGACCACCTGAAATGGCCGAGAAAGGTAGACGGTGCAATAGATGTCAGCTTGCGTGTAACACTTGTCAGTATGTATATTAATTCCACTGAGCCATGACAAGATTACTCACTCTTTCATAAAGGGAAGGGCAGGCGCCATGTCCTGGGAACAAGTAACTTGAAATACCTCTACTGGACCCCATTCCAACAGATAACCCACCACGCGTCCGCCATGTGTGGTCTAGAGACCGGCGATCTACTTGGCACCGGCACGATATCTGGAGATGTAAGCCATACTGATTCTTATGTGAATCTTTCTGCAATTACTGACATCCACAAAACAGGCAATTGACGATCTGGGGAACAAGACCGAGCTCGGCTGTCTCTACGAGGCAACACAGGCAGGCACGCGGTTTGTCACTTTGGAAGATGGGTCACAGATGAGATATCTTGAGGATGAAGATGAGATTGTTTTGGAGGGTTGGTGTAAGGAAGGGAATGGAGAAATAGCTCTGGGGTTTGGGGATTGTAGGGGGAAATTACTCCCGGCGTTGAAGGGCTGAGTTAAGACTTCCAACAAATGAAGACTTTTTTGGTATTACAAAATTGACTTATGATTGGAACACAGTTAAAAGCTTGAAGTGGAGCAACTCGAAAGCAACCCAGTTATGTGCATTCTGATTTCATCAATAACGTGTCTTTGTAACTCTGAAGTATTGGGACTTATTGCGCCCGGAGCCGTGAGTTGCGCTGAAGCAAAGATCAAGTTCATTACCTCAAGGCTTTTGTTACATTTGTGGCTTGGACTGTCAAAAGAGACCTAGGTAGAGTTTATTACATGTGATGTGAATGCCTCCTATTTTACCATTTGCAGGCCCGTTCCAACGCCACCTCAAAAAGATTGCCATAAGAACAGGGTAAAAGTCTCTCTTAGCTCAATGCGTATGGTATGGACTATCATCTCTACAGATCCTCGTGCCAGTTCTCCGCTTCCTTGGACAGGTCAATTCAATCAGTCGCACTCCGAGCATAATACTTAACGCAATCTTGATAGAGAATCAGGTAGGAGTGCTTGGAACCTGTTTAGGTGAGGGTTGACTCTGTTCGACTTCGGACTCTGGAGAGTGTCGTGGAAATCTTCCTTCTTTCAGCATGGTACTTGTACAATGTCATTGAATTTTAGCGAGGACTCTCACCTAACAGCATGGAAGCAAGATTCCAGTACACCGCTTGACGCTTAATCACAAGTTCGAGCATTTGCCTGTTGATGTCATACGATGTTTTGTCGCCTGCGCATTTTGTCCTGAAATTGATGGCAAACGGGCCGGGGATGGCGCAGACCAGGAACGGGGATGCCATGGCCATGAAATCGGGAGACCAAAGTTTTACGGCTCGGAGTACTTCGTCGCTATATCGAGTACAGCCATGCGTAGCAGATTCGTAGGAGCATGATGAATGCGGAGAGTCGCTTGAAGTACTACTGCTTGACATCGCAGTTTGCACATCTCGTGCCTGTGCGGTGTGCAAAAGAATGGTCGTGAATATATTGGCACTGGGTAGTAGTAAAATTAGTAAGTGTCTCGTAATCGAGGCTCAGTGATATACTTTTGTAGCATCATGTGGGTTCCAATGATATAATTGCCCGACGAGAAGTTCGTGTCGTCGAAGGTTATGTTAGCGGGTGAGATGCCGAATCTCGACGGAAGACTAAGAGCACAGCAATTAACCGTTGACTGGAAGTTTTCCAGCAAATCTATATTGGTTTCCCGGTTCTCAAACATCTGTTGAGCCTGTCTCATGAGACAATTACTGATGAGGTACCAAGCCCACTCATTTTGATTGGGGCTCTCTTTCAAGCTTCGCCAAACTTCGAATGGCTTTCGAGATGCAAGTGGTGCTGACTGAACAGGCTTCATTCCAAACCAAGCTTCATCAGACACTGGAAGATGGACATCGATGCGAGACAAATCGATCACGGAGGGTTGGCAAGCGATTGTAGATGAAAAAGTATCCACTTCCCAGCAAGCCCACCACGCTCTTCGTTTTTCTTCCATGTCAGCCCAGTCCTCGGCGTTCGTTTGAATTTCTTCCTCAAATCTCGTCACCGCAATATCTGCATCGGTTCTATGGAGCGACAAAGTGTAAGCCATTCGACAACAAATACTCGCCGAAATCAGCCCTTTGAAGTCGTGGCCAGACGACAATTGGTAGAATGCCAGCAGAATGCTACCCTGCAGGATTTTCAGGGTGACAGCTCCATCTTGGCTCTGTCGCCAATGATCGAAGAGAGCCTGCGAATTTTTGGCAAATTGTGCGCCTCGACTCTTCGGTTCGGTGCCAGAAAACTCGGGTAGAGAGGAAAAGCGTGCGGAAAGAGCGAACATCCCGTTTAATATGAAGGCGGTGGGAAGATCTAGTTCCTGCTGACCTCCAAAGCAATGCCGAATCTTGTCAAGCTCGGCACATAACCTTGGGCGGTGGAAGAGTGGGAGGAAGCATTGTATATGGCTAAAGAACAGATCCAGTCTGATCCAGTCAGTGAGTAACATGTCAAATGTAGACATCGCTTACAAATGTCCTGCATGCTCGGCAGGAAGTTTGATTGTGAATATAGAATCTTTCGCCGCCGGGTCTGCATCGATGCGGTTAAGAGGCTTGTCGTTGGTAGTGTGGGAAGATTGCCATCCAAGATCCATCAATCCGTCGGGCAATTCATATTGACGTGCTTGGCTGTTGGTGTTCAAAGCACTTTGCAATTCCTCGGTGGATGATTGGTCAAGCACACCTTCCATGACAAAATGTTGTTGTGGCTGGTTGTTCCCCGAGAAAAGTTGGTTATCCCGATTCTGAGAAGCGTCACGGGACGATGATTCATGACCAATGCGTTGTGCTGCAGTGAAATCATTGTCGAATTCTCCAGATTCGTGCCCAATGATTGGCCATGAAGTGTCCAGGAAGCTTGTAAGCGGTGTGTCGAAGGAAACTTCGAAAAGCAATTGTTGATTGTTCAGATCCGAGCCTTGAATTATTTGTTGCCATTGCGAGGTCGACATCTGATCCAGTTGAGTAGGCGCAGCCTCGGATCCTCGAATCGCTGGAGATGAGCCTGCCGGGCCTCGTTCAAGAGACCTTGATAGTAAATGGTCTACGGCATCCGATTTTAGAAGCTCCGCCAGTCGACCTTGATTTTGCTGTGAGGTTCTGTTCTTCAAGTTCCAGGGGGGAAGGGCCGGGAAATCTTACGGAGTTTCTCATCATCAAGTCTATTCGCGGGCGGAACGGACGACCTCCGGCGTTCAATCCGGCGCGTGGGTTGTTTCCGGTGAGTTGGAAAGACGCATTTTGAACCCGTTCTGGCACACAAGGAGCAAGTAGGTGGTCGCATGTCGCCTTGGAGAAAGACGAAGTTTAGTCAAGCTTCTACGAGACTAGGGATGGGTTTCAAACATTTTGTCTTCTTTCTGTTGGAATAAATCAGTAGGCTACATAAGATAGATTGAGGGCTATCCGGAACCCTACCTTTTACATTCCTCGCACGCCCGCGAGCTGATCGGCATTTCGGGGGAAGGTCCTTCTACCATTTTAATGTGTATCGAATAGGACCTTAAGGCCACTTGAAGACGTCTGGCTGAACGTGTGTATCCAGATGGTATATTGAATGTTAGATGGACTAAAAATGACCGAAATCAAACATCAACCTCAGAAAAGGCCTCTAAATGTGGGGTAATAAGTTGTGTGAAATCAATTCTCCGCACATGTGGGTGTAAGTGCGGGGGTGATTTCCTCACGGACCTTAGAGCGAGGATGCTTTATCAGCCGGTCAGCCGACCGAGGTCAAATAGGATTCTCAGGTCGAATACCCAGTTCATCTAAATGACTCGCTTCCTGCACAGATGGACTTGGTTGTTTAGTAATCATCTAATGGATCAATAAAATAGGTTCAAATCGAGACAAGACTCGAGGCATTGTACAAACAGGTGAGTTTCTTTATGAATTGAATCACGAAGTTCTATTGTGAGAAGGCTTCTACTTATGTAGAGCTCCAACTCAAAGGGAACCCAAAGATTCAACAGCATCGAGCCACGTGACTAAGGCTTAATGACCCGCATATGCCTCATACTATGGTGGCGCGATGGACAACACAGGCCTTTGACGTTGCACAACTCCTGCGAGAATCTCGAACAGGAGCGCTATGGGCATTTTTTGGGTTGAGCTTGGCACAACCATCGGAAAATCGAGAAAATAGAAAATTGGCGCCGAGAACGAGTCGAGCAACGAGAATTCTCGCTTAAAAGTGGCACGTATCCTTCAGGAAAGCAAAAGGCCACGCGGTTATACTTTCTTTGAGAGACGACGGCCGGATTCATAATGATGAGTATGGTTCCGAGTCAAGATTCTTTTTGGAAACGATAGATATATCTGGGCACAAGTTTTTTTGAATGGTGCCAAATTTCTTCCTGAGGACCGAACGTCTGGAAAGTGTAAAGAGGTTATTGAGGTTGTCAGACGGTCAACCAAGGAACTCAGACAATCCTAACCATTACTTAAAGTTTTAGCTGGGATACATAAACCATTCATGTAGAGACAAAACCGGCTGTGGGTTATGCACGCCTCGCGAGATTGATAGATGTTCATGCCAGCAACTATGGAAAAAGCGTGAGATATCTCGAGGTACAGGAAGAGATGTGTCCGAACGGCTGGCTGTTATCAAGGAGAATCTTTCCCAAGAATGTATTATTCAGGAGCTCAGGAGACCTTGAACCGGACATTCAGATGCACATAGACCCTACGTTCCTATTCGGGAGCTTCATCATTCTATCACGTGATATCACCACAGACGATGGTAAGACGCTGTCCCTGTCACGCAATCTATGGAAATGAAAATTTAAACATTCAGGAGCACCAAATGAACAAGAAGGACTCGCTTTTCAAGTCGACAACCTTCGCGATTAGTGTCACACGTGACATATAAAGGGGTTCCATTCAGGGGTCAAATTGGCTGCATGACGTCGAGTCGAGACCACTGGGCAAGCCTTGACAACCAAACAAAAGTAGGAAAATACATGAGATAAAACACCAAAGCACCCCTTACCCCCCGTAAACCCTCAGGCGTGTCGGATTGTGAGTACAGCAAATAGCAAGTCGCGTAAGAAGGACGAAGACATAAACGCGAACACATCTATTTATCCTTTCGAGACGAGACTTTTCGTGAGACTTCCGCGTTCCAGACCAGTATTCGCTTCTCAGCGTGCCCGATCTTGCTTTATAGTAGACAGTAACAGAATATTATTACACAAATAGACAAATGCAAAGAGACAGAAAGGAAAGAAATGAAAAGAATGAATATTGACTGAATCGTATTGTGCATGATGATCATTCTGCTCGGTCATCTTGATTTTAGAAGCAGCATTCACATCATCAGCCAGCTGCCAAGACCATTGCACGCTAACCCATATTCGACTGGCGTGCGAACTTCACTTCACGCTCCAACTTCATCTCCATTTCCCATCCCCATTCCACGACCACCACCCTCGACGACGACGACAACAACTTCCTCTTCGTCTTCACGATAACCTCGACGCAGGAACATCACCAAACTTACATTCATAGCCCTTCCGACCACTGCGCATCCCTTGCTTTTCGCCGTAGAACCTCAGCGCAAGAATCCAGATCTGTCCCTCGAGGAGGAGGTCGCGTGTACCCCCTTTGCGCCTCTGCGCGTACCCCATCATCAACGTCTCTACACACATGCATGCAGTCGCTCGCTGATACTGATACGGGAGATGTTGGTTGGCCGCAGGTGGAAGCGGTAGATCGACCATTCTGTCACGATGTCTCGTGCTCCTGGTGCGAGCTTCGCACAGTTCTTCCCTACTGCTCCGCGCGCAGCCAAAGACAAGGCCAAAGAGAGAGAGAAAGTCAAGATATTCAGTCAGGATTCCCCTCTGACTCGCCCTGTTGCTGACGCGAAGGCGGCGGTCCTTCCAAATGTCCGCATCGACGACGCCGCTCTTTCTCGATCCGGCGAGAGCGGCGTTCTTACTGCAGATATTGCAGCTCCCCTCCTCGATGAAGGTGACTTGCTCAATGGTGTTGGGTCTGCGAGTTCACATTCGAGCACGGTGTCATCTGTCTTCAGCTCCGCTGCTCAGCAGAACAATTTGTCGGCATCCAGCAATCACCATATCAATACCACACCTATGACGAACGTCGATTCTTCTCCAAGTCGCGGCGCGAGTCCATACCAAAGCAAGTTTGCCATCGCAGGCTCGGTTTCAACTGGTTTCCCCAGCGAGAAATATCACACACCTCAGAATGATGTCCCGCCACCACAAAGTACTGCGAAGGCAGATACACCTCCCGCAGACCCGCGTGTCTATGCTCGCGACCCGAACAGAAGTGTGAAGGGCTCCGTCATCGTCTACGACCCTCTGCTCGACAAAAAGCTGCATGCGAAAGACATGAAGAAGGCGAAACCCATATACAAGGATATTGGCTTAGTACGTATAACATAATCTGCTGCGGGGAGCGTCATCTTACTTGTGTGAATGTTTGGCTAATGAAAGGCTTTGCAGGAAGAAGATGACGCTCCCCCAGCGGATCCACGATTGGCAAAAAGAGGTGGAAAGTTGGATTACATCAATGTTGATTTCCACAATCCGCAATCTCGACTACGACATGCGCCGTACCTTCTTAGGCCCTATGCATACGACCCCAAGACATCTCTTGGCCCTGGTCCGCCAACCCAAGTCGTTGTTACTGGGTTTGACCCTTTGCACAACTTTGCAAGCGTTTCTGCCATATTTTCAAGTTTTGGAGAGATCGCAGAGAGCAGCAACAAGCTCCACCCGGAAACTGGCAGTTGCTTAGGATTCGCAACATTCCGTTACCGCGACTCGAGAATCATCAAAGGTGGTCGGTTTGTTTCTGCCATTGAGGCTGCGAAGCTTGCTGTGCGCAAGGGATCGAGCATGCGGATTGGGTCAAGCAATGTCAAGGTTGACTTTGATCCGGAAGGCAACAAGAGCAGACGGATGATGGAAAATCTGTTGATGGCCCCCAAGCCTGAACCAACCCCACAGACTGCCAAACCAGTCCCTACACCGGCATCGAAGCCAGCAGATGCTGCGAAATTCTCTGGCCCTCCCCCGACTGCCCCCAAGGGCCCGGCATCCTCAAGACCAATCTTTCGCCCGCCAATTCAATCAATCTCCCCAGCAGTGCTACTTCCCCCTACAAAGCCGAAGCCAATCCGAGTTATGCCAAGTGCTGAACCAGTATCCGAGCAACTGAAGCATCAACCATATATCTTCGTATCCGGGGAGTCTGTGCCGTGCATGAATACCACTCCACCCCATATGTTGAAGCGCATGAGGCATTTCAACCCGGAGGATGTCAAGATGGACTCTCTTGGATACTACATCATATTTCCAAATAGCGACTATGGGAGACACGACTGCGAGCGTTGCTGCAGAACACTCGACCGTACGCTTATGTTCAATTATACCATGATCATGCAGCCATTCTTATATGGAAGTTCTCGATCCCGGTCAGAGGCTCATCGTGCTTCGCAGATGAGTCGCAAGCGCAGTAGAAGCCCAACTGTGAAGGACAACGATGAGTGGGAGAAGCAAGCCGAACTGGCTCGTATAAGAGAAGAAGCAGCGGATGTGGAAGTTGAGAGAAAGGAGCGCGCAATGAATTTTGATCCTGCCAGGGAGGCTATCGAGGTCATCCGAAAACAACTCAAAGCCCAGCTACTGAAGAACATTCGGGAAAAGACTGCTGCTCAAGTGATACACGACTACTTAGACCCTGCCAATCATACTGCCAAGCGAAGAAAGTACGGCATTGATGATCCTAAAGATATGAAGATGCAACTCATCTACGAGGATGATGAGAGAGAAGATAGTCCTGGGGTTGGAACGCCAAATTCACGAAATGAAGGCTCAGATCGCCGTGCCATGGGACCTGGCCGCCTTAACGTCGCGTCGATGCCTCGCATTCGAAAGATCAAAAATGGTACAAAATCTGCTGTTGGTTTCCAAGACGCATACCTCGACAGAGCACGACCAAAGCGTCAGAAGGAGAAGGCACAATATAGACCTCTTGCATCTTTCTACCTTGAGAGTAGTCCAGAATCTGAAGATGATGGCCGTCTCCGAGCTCAAGGAACCGAGGAGCCTGATTCTCGACCCCGAAGCAGAATGACATCCGAAGAAGACGATTCTTATGATGTTTTCCAACGATCGCGAGAAGCGAGAGCTGTTGATGACGACTCCATGAGTGAGGCTAGCTTCGTTATTGGAGATAATGCCCCATCAAAGAAGCGAAAACTTGACCTGCAGGTAGAGGCTGCCCTGAAGCGCCAGAAGAAGAGCGACGAGGAACTGTTTGGAGTTGCCAAGGAAAAGATTAACGAGGCATTCCCGCTGTCAGCCAGCACTGTTGATGAGGAGATGCCGGATGTTGATACTGTACTTGGTAACGAGCTCGATGCCCAAGCCGCTCTCGCTGAAGGTAGGAGAAAGCTTGCTGCCAAGAAAAAGAAGAAGTCCAAGAGACAAATCTTCGAGGAGCGCGAAGCACTCAAGAGAGAGCAGGAGGGTGTCTACCTGGATACATTCGACCGCCAACATAGCGAAAGTCCAGACGACGATGAAGAGTATGTCACAGAGACAGCTCCAGTTGAGACTACAGTCGAATGGGGCATGTCTGCTGAGATTCCTCGACCCACCGTTGATGATGATTTCAACACTATTCTCGACCTCGACGGCCTTCAGAATCTCATCAAGGATGACGAGGACATTCCAGCTGCTACCGCCATAATCAAGTCTAGTGGCACTCCAAAGCAGGGCTGGGCAAAGCCGTGGGCTTGGAAACAGAAAGACATTAAGGCGCTCAATCGCGACGACTACAGAGGCTTGGTTACCACCGATACCACGATTACAGGCTATTATGTCCCCAACCCATCCGGCTGTGCTCGTACCGAAGCAACGAAGAAGATTCTCAACGCCGAGAAATCCAAATATCTTCCCCATCATATTCAGATCTTGAAGAAACGACAGGAACGCGAAGCTCTTGCCTCTCGAACTGGCCGAGACTCTGCTGCTGATGTAGCACAAGCTGCCAAGATTGCCTCGGAGAAGACAGCAACGAAGGGAAATTCTCGAGCCAATCGACTCAGTCAACGTGCGTTTGCCGCTGATCTCGACCGCCAGAAGAAGTCTCTAGGAACGGACGTGGATAACGTTCTCAGCTTCAATCAATTGAAGAAGCGAAAGAAGCTTGTCAAATTTGAGCGATCGGCTATCCACAACTGGGGTCTGTATGCCATGGAGGATATTGCTATGAATGACATGATCATCGAATACGTCGGCGAAAAAGTCAGACAGCAAGTTGCAGATCTTCGCGAGCATCGCTATCTCAAGAGTGGAATTGGAAGTAGTTACCTCTTCCGAATTGATGAGAACACCGTCGTCGATGCAACCAAGAAGGGTGGTATCGCTCGTTTCATCAATCACAGCTGTATGCCCAACTGCACAGCCAAGATCATCACGGTGGATAAGAGCAAAAGAATTGTTATCTACGCGCTGCGAGATATTGCTGAGAGTAAGTTTTCTTCTACCACCTGCATCTTTCTAAGCTAATGTATCTCAGACGAGGAACTCACCTACGATTACAAATTCGAACGTGAGATAGGAAGCACAGATCGTATTCCCTGCCTCTGCGGTACAGCAGCGTGTAAAGGATTTCTCAATTAATACCGCCTCTTCATTCTCATTTGTCCCTGTTATTCTGCACGCCCAAACAGGACCCTCTTCCGCGAGGGCGATCCTCATTTTTCAGAAAGGAGTTGAGTTCTTTTTGCCGCCACGCATGCTATATTCTCGCCTTGTTGGTTTCCCAGGTCATTTTATTTTCTGCATGCATGCATACAGGCTGGCGGGCTAGGTTGGTCTGGTCTGGATCGGCCATGGGCGGACTGAGTCGATTTACAAAATGTACTCTTTCAACTGAGTTCTTTTTCTGGTGAGGCGAGGCGTTTGCGTTGGAGGGAGCCTTCCCTCCTTTTTGGTGGGATGGGTGGGATTTGCATGAGTTGAGATGCGACGCGATGAGCTGCGATGATGGAGATGAATCGGGGCCAAATAATTGATTTGATCAGACGGTCGCTTCATCAGCGACCGTTTTTCACTGTGTGGTGTGTTGGTCTGTTGGTCGTTCTCGGTATTTCCCTGCGTGGGAGGAAGAGGCGAAATCAAGCACAGCGCAACACGACGTGCTACATCTTGTATGATAGGAGAGAAACCAAAAGAGAACAGAGAGTGCAGAAGCGGAGAAGTGGATGGACGGCTGGATGCCTATGTAGGGATAGTAATCGTGTTCTTTTTGGAGGGCGTTGAAGAGAGGAAGCGGGATGAAGCTGAGATGGAGTCGAATTGCGGATTTTGCGGTAATGTCTAAAGCTGGACAGGCATGCAAAACTGCAAACTGCACACACTGCAAACATAAAAGCAAGTAATTGAGCATGCATGCGAATGAGCAATAGAAGAACGAGAGTCTGACATTTTTTGTGCTTTGAGTGACTTTGAGTGACTTGGTGTGTGTTATTTTTATTGAATACAGGCTAGCAGGAGACGGCTAGTCCGTATCGTTGTCCAGATTGATGCGTCGAAACCGCACATTGGTCCATTTCGCTACTCGTAGAAAATGGAGCTCCCAATGTAGGAGGTCAAGGATAGTGAGGGAATCTGACTGCTCTCGGTCTGTTTCTCATGTTATGTGATGGTATTGAGTTGCGAGGGTTGCTTTCTTTTCTTTTGGAACTTTGTCTTGCTGAAGCCAGAAATAAGACCAAGTGAGTATTTTCACGCCGGTTGAGAGCTCTGACCCAACCCTATGTATGCCGTCCTAGGATTGCAAGGGATACATCTCCCCACAAATGAATAGCGAACCGAGGATTTTGTTGACGTATTTCGCCCCGAGCTCAGACAATTCTGTGCCAAATCGTAACATGCCATAATTGGGTATCATAATAAGCTCTGCATCCCTTTTACCACTCTTCTCTATGCCACCCCTAAAGGCCCGAATATCACATGAAGTCTTCTGTCGGTCATGCACGATCCTTTCCTCGCTCTGCTCTCCCCCACCTAAAGTCGCTCTCCACTATCTCCTCAGACCTATCACTTCCCCACCTACCCAATCCCTCACTCTTCCTCGCTCCTCTTCCACCCGCCAATACCAACCAATCCTCAATCCTCATTCAAACCAAATGATTCGGCAGCAAGAAATTCGCAATCCCCTCCTTGATCTTATACTCGTGCCCACAGTTCGCGCATACGAGCCCACCCTCACTTATCTGAGTCTCGAGGAGGAGGGTGTGTAGCTCTGAGAAGAGTTTGGCGTCGGACTCGAGGGCTTCGGGCGTTGGTGGGGTTGGAGGGAGGGTGGGGAAGCCGAGCTATGGGGAGGAGAGGGAAGTTAGTATGCATGTCTTTTGGGAGCTTTGAGGTTCGAGGGTTGAGGTTTGAGGGCTGGGAGCTGGGAGCTTGGAGTTGGAAGGCGACAGAGGTGGAGGAGAGGGAAAAGGGGAAGGAATACAAACCTCAGCAGCAGTAATAATCAGCGCATTCCAGTCCACTCTCGGCAGCACGTTCGTCAAAAGCTTTGGGTTCGGCTCGATGCTGTCTGATACTAGCTCGCAGTCCTTGGGGTGTAGGGGGAAGGACGCGCTGGTCGATTTGCAGGCTTTTACGGCGCAGGTGAGGAAGTTGAGGGTTAGGACTTTCATTTTTGCTGTGTGGTTGGGTGGAATACGGTGTGTGTTCGAGTTTGATTGATGGTTTGAGTGGGATGTAATGTTTGGAGGACGTCGGCGTGAGATTGTTGGTGGGGTGTCTGCTGTTCGTAGTAAGAGTTCGTGGTGTGCGTGTATAGTGGGGTTCTGCGAGGACGAGGTGGAAGTTAACTTTTTTGTGAAGGGAAAGTTTGCGGGGGCGATTAGATTAGATTAGATCTTGGTCATGTGACTAAATCCATATTTTGACCCCTGAATTCCTTCGGCTGGAGTGGGACATGTAAACAAACCCCCGAGGACGCTAAAGTGAAGTTAAGATTCTGAACTATGGAGGATTGTTCCGGGGAAAAGCATTGTGATTGAATAAGCCAATTCGTGGCGCCGCTACCGAGGCCGGGCTTCTCAAGTTAGCAAGACTCCTTGCTCAGCTTCTTGGCTGCGATACACACAACATCGGACTGATTTCAGCCTCACCAGGCTCTGGACTGTGCAGTGCTTGATCCATCACCCAAAGGCAAATGTGGTTGAAAAACTTTCGTGTCACTACTAAAGAGAAAGACAAATTCGACCTGGAGGCACCGCTTTGCCTAAAATGGCTGCTTCAAGCCGCCCGAACAATATGCACGGTGTCATGGATTTGTCCTCATCGCTCCATGCCGTTTTGCAAAGCCAGATGACCTGCAGAATTCATGAAGATTGTGATGGAAGTTGCACAGGCGAACAGATCACCTTCAGCCCGATTCTTTCGCCTACTGCCAATGCCAGAATGACCATAGCTCCTCGTCCCAGAGAAGTTCCAGCCGGCTATATTCGTCAAAATGCAGAGTGGTTGGGACAGCAACAGTTGGAAGACTTCGTGTACAATGAGTTACCCGGTTCAACTCCGGTAATCCGGCTGTTGACTGTTAAACCCGCCGTGTTTCGAGATGAAGTTGTGGAATGTGATCTCGTGGACGCAGCACTTGAAGACAACCCTTCATATATCGCCTTATCCTATCACTGGGGCCCTCCAAACTTTGACCACACAATCATCGTCAATGGGAGACTTATCTCAATTACGAAGAGCCTTCATACCGAAAGGCGCACTGAGTTTGAAGTCTGTTCAATGATTGTTGATTTGGGATCGATTCTGTCCGAGAGTTGAACATTGACGTGACGATTGTATCTTCTCAACGATCAAAGCGCTAGCAAAACAATCATGGAGACATGTGCTTAGATCTTTTTGATTGCGAAACTGAAGGTAACTACTTAGGTAACAATATTCACTATATTGTTTGGCGATGAAATAAACTCACCCCTCAAAGGGTCTGAGATGTTTCAGGTCATTGATTGAACCCTTCTTTCTTTTCTTTTCATGGGGATCGAGCTGGACCGAAAATTGATCCAAGACCACATTGGCTAGTGAATTTGTCTGACTGTGCATGTGAGACGCAATCCACAGCTTAGTATCAAGATAATGGGTAGAATCGGATAGAAGTGAAAAATCCCCAATGCCAGAATTTTTTTGAAATCAGGTCCCAGGTCAGGAAACAGCTTTTCGATTAGCCAAGATTTGTTTTGTTGACAGCTTATCAGCAACGTCAGCTCAAACCTCAAAGTGCACAAAGCCGAGCAGCCGGTGCACTGAGGACTATAGGCACTACCACATAGGTAGTATAAAGTGGGGGGGAATTTTCTCAAAATTTCGGAGTTTCAACTCCGATTTTCTGACTTGGTAAAGGCAAATACTGGAAGAGTGGGATTTGGTATCTTGCCAAGTCAAGCTGCCAAGTACTACAAAGTCAACGTCTCCAGGGTCTCGCAGCACATAGCAGGTGATAAGAGGGCATATTTGGCGGTGAAGGATTAAATCAGGATAACAAAAGAATATGCCAATTTCTTGGTATGCCCTATCAACAATGCATAGCTGCCAGCCTCTTCTTCTGTTCTCTTGGCATAGTGGATTTGGTCCGAAATACAAGACTGGGTGCTTACCAAGGAATTCCTATATAAAAGCCACATTCTGATCACTAAATTGCCGACAGTACTACTCAGTACCTTGTCTTGGTATCATTTCAATTATGTACTTCGCTCAACTCAACACTTTGTTTGTTTTGGCGTCGGCTATCTTGCGGCAGGGGACAAGCGAGCCGATCCCCCGTTTCTCCGTCACTTTCAATGGCCCCTTCTCGGTTGAAGAAGGTGGTGTTCAAAACATCAACGTTATTTATGGGCATGCCATTCATGGTGAGCTGACGGTAGCGTACGGACCGTGCGGAGCATCAACACTTAAGGATGCCCATCATCGTGTCGGTACTACTCACATTGGTGATCACACACTGGCAGCGAGGCACCTCGACTGGCATGATCAGCGACCTACAAAATTCGTATGGATAGTCCCAACGAGGATCGAGGAGGGATGTCTTCACGCGTACTTGGACGACCAGCCAGTTGGCACTTCAGAGAAATTCACCGTCACAAAACGTGTTGTGAAACGTGGGGCAACTTTCGCTGATGTTGCTGATCCCATGGGTCCATGGTTTGATGGAGTTGAATACCTGAAACAGAAAGAGCCCGACGCTGTTTTCGTATCATCTGTGAAGTCGAAGAAGTTTGGAATTCTTGGTGCTGGAATTTCGGGCCTACATACAGCTGTCAGTTTTCCCTCACAATTTACTTCACCGAGGTGTGTTTTACTAAAATTATTTTAATAGTTGATTCTGGACTCCGTTGGTATTCATAACTGGAAGATCCTAGAGTCTGACAGCAGACTTGGCGGCCGTATCTACACGACCTACTTGAACAACACTTCTCCCGATGAGTACCAGTACCATGAGCTTGGCCCTATGAGGTTTCCAATGACCATCAAAGATGCGGACACCAACGAAACTTTTCCCATCAAGGACCAACAACTGGTACTGCAGCTCGCTAATGTTCTTAACGACCTCAATGGAAACGACTCTACTCTTGCAGTCAAGTTCATTCCATGGATTCAAGCTAGCGATAATACACCTGTTGTGACATCCAAGAGACGTCCAGATGGAACCATTCCGGGAAAGAAGGAAGTCGCTGCGAATGCAACGCTGGCAGACGTTGTCACGTGGTCTAATGCAACAGCCGCCGAAGAAGCCGTCGATGCTCTGGCTGCTATAAAGGCATTGGACAAGGAGAGGATCAAGTTCTATGCAGGGAATGTTTTCAGAGCCCATAAGCAGGCTGTGGAAGAAGGCTTACTTGATTTCTCCGAGGTTGAGTACCTTCGCCGTAAGTCCCTCTGGTGGTATGAAGCCTATCGTCAATCCTAGAAACTAACATGCTCTCTGCCCAGATGTCATTGGCACTGATTTAAACACCACCGATGAAGTGACCACAACAGCGGTTGCGTGGCCGATGTGGGAGTTTGAAACAGTATACTTCATGGCCAATGAATGGGCAACCATTGATAAAGGCATGAGCCGTCTACCAGAAGCATTTAGACCACTTTTGAAAGGTCGTATAATGTTCAACACTAAGGTGCATGGTGTAAAGTATAACGAGGGGACCAACTCTTTGACAATTACTCATCGTCCGACTGGTGGTGACCCAAGCGAGGCTTCACGAAGCGAAGAGTTTGACTATATTTTCAACAGCGTTCCTTTCAATCTCTTGAGATTCTGGGAGCTTCCACCTCACTCGTCACTTATGCGTCGGGCTATCGATCGACTTGTCTTTGATGGAGCTGTAAAAGTTGCCATTCAGTACAAAGAACGGTTCTGGGAGCATCTTGAACATCCCATCATTGGAGGCTGTGGAAGGATAAATATTCCGGGGATTGGGCAGATATGTTACCCATCGTACGGTATCAACAGCACTGGTCGTGAGCATTATCCTATTTCAAATTACTGTCAATATTCTTGAGCGTCAGAGGATGAGCCCGAGCTGACATTGGTGTAGCTGGGGTAATGCTTGCAGCATACATCTCGTCTTCAGATGCTCGAGTGGCTTGTGCAATGCCAGAAGAGGAGCATATCGCATACATTCAAAGGGCCATGGTGGAACTTCATGGTCCGATTGCCGATGAGATGTGGACCGGAAACTATGATCGACACTGCTGGGATAATGATCAGCACCACGCCGGATCTTGGGCCGTCCCAATTGTCCCACAACAACAATTGTATCTCCCAGCTTACTGGCAGACAGAGTTCAATACTGTTTTCATCGGCGAACATACAGCATACACTCATTCTTGGATATTCAGTGCGCTGGAGAGCTCGACGCGGGGGTCTGTGCAAATGCTGCTTGACCTTGGCTTAGTTGATGAGGCCAAACAAGTGACACGGACTTGGATGGCAAGATGGATTAATTTGTGAGCCAGATAAGGAGCATCGCTCGATTGTATGGCTGTGCATAGATGCACCTATGACTGGTGTAAGACTGCGGCCGAACCGACACGGAGACCCGGTCGAAAGAAAACTCGATAGCAAGCAGAACAACCAGCACATTGAATAAGAACTGCGTTAATATTTTCTTATTTGCCAAGTTTCCAAGAACAAGAGTTCTACCTCTCCAAGAAGTCGTGTTCTAGAAACCATCCTGAACTGTTACCTCAAAGCACATCTCTCGTACCAGTGAACTCTTGCAAAGCCCAAAAATTTGCTCCAAATATGCCTTCTAATGCTTTCCAATAGTCTGTATCATCATCTAATCCAAGGTACCTCACAGTCAACACCGCAGCTCTTCCGCGTGCCTTCATAACTCCAGGGCCCTCCAAAAGAACATGACTTGTGATTACCCATGTCGCATATACTTCCAGTCCCCACCAAAACTCTTCCTCTTCCAAACATTGCCGGTACATATTTTCTGACCGTTTCTGCACTTCTTCGTCGAACAGCAGGCCTTGTGTGGAGATAGCAAGCTGGTGGACGTACTCTTTCTTGCAGAGTGTCCTTTCGGCGTCGTGGACTGCCATGTCGCATTCGTCTTCGAAGGCGCCGGAGTGCTTGTCGATGAGAAGATTTCGGATCAGGTAGACGAGGCTGCGAGTCGGTGCAATGGGATTCGGATTTGAAGTGGCTGACCGTACGAGCTTAGAGGTTTGTCGTAGTTTTCTTGATTCTGCATGAGTAAAACTTGTGCAACTGGGTCGAGCAAGCTGCACACATTAGCGCACCGAGCTTCGAAGAACAAACAGTCACTCTTACTTGAATTTCTTCCTCGTGGTGTCAATCTCGTCTCCAAAAGACAGCCTCGAACCACCCGTAACTGGGACTTTGTTGCCACTCTCTTCCTTGCTCTTGTACTGAGGCATGTTGTTGTTTGGAACCCTGCTGTAGCAAGACTTCTTCGTGATCCATTTTGTATCGGCGATGAACAACTGGCCATGTCCCAGTGCTGGTGTTGCCTCATATGGATTCATTCTGTCGTCCCAAACCTCAAATTGAAAGAGATATGGATTTCGAAAAAGTCCCTTCTTCTTCTCTAGTATGATGATCGTTGGGGAAGCCTCGATATTGGATGGAGAGCTCACTGCCTTATTCACGAGTCCGGCAATGGGGCTGCCGGCCGCGGTTGTCGGCGAAAGCTGGATTTTTAGCCTAGGAATCCAGCTCACTTCGGCATGAAGACGCTCCAAATCTTCATTGATGGACGTGATGGCTTTTGAAAGCGCCCTAGAGACTGTCCTGGTGGTCCGAGGAGGTAATTTTCTAGCCATTCGAGAACATAACAATAGAGTCCTGATTCGAGGATCTCCGGCATGGAGACTTAACTGGGAACATGGCATACAAATAGAGGCGGTGGGAGGAAGAGATGCTTCTAATGTCCTCAGATCAGAGTTGATAGAGGCAATTTTTGGCCTGTATTTGCTTCCGCGGGTTCCTGCCACACACTGCATGGTCGATTGGATGGTGGCTGGCCAGGATTCGACAACGGAGACTGCCGTGTGGTTCTCGTTTCTTCGCCCTTCTCTGATGCGGTTCGGGGACATTCTGATGTCTTTCGTCGTGAGTGTGTGTAGTGGATATACTGTGGTAGTGGCGCCTTTGTGGTGGATTTGTTGTTGTGGGACTGAAGATGGCCAGGGGTGCTGGAGTTTGGAAGCTGGAGGCGCGAAACGCGCGGTGCATAAAAACAAGCGCCATTGTCGTTATTTTTGAATTCAATTCTATTACCATTGATTCCGCGACTTCTTGTGCTAGTGATGTAGCGCCAACCACTCCAACAGAAGGTTCGTGTTTCGAAGCGAGAGCATGTCAACAAAGAATGGCAGGGATTTGGTGCTTCGTAAATCAGTACATATGGATTGATTTTGATATTTGATCTGACTTATCTTTGAACAGTTTCTTTGCTTTACAGTGAAGGAGGGTTCGACTTGGGATTACGTGCGATGTCGCGCACAATTCGTTGGGGGATGTTCTCCGTACCTTGAATAAGCGAGGTGCGTAAGGGGCTCACGTGATAGACGTAAAAAATTGCCATCAAGCCTGCTGGAGGACGGCACCCATCATAGTACCGGTTATAATGTGTGGCAATGCAAACAGAAAACTTGTTTGGGGATGAAGATTCAATGAGCAGGGCGATAAGAGTATGATAGAACGAGGTTGGAAGAACTTAGATTCTCAGGGGTGATGGTGATAGGCAATGATGCAGGACTATTTTTGCTTGTACAAAGAGGCCGGCTCATGCGAAGGCCGTAGACTCTGGGGCAGTCGTAAATTTTAATGTATGAACCTCCAAAAATGACAGTGAGTGTGTCTGAAGGGAATAGATTGACGCGAAGCTATTCGGATCATTACAACGGAAAATTTGGCTCAATGCCATCCCTTGGTCCGGTTTCTGCATTTCATAAGTCGCGAAACAGGTCAAAAGCAAAGAAATTGTACGCTTTCCATGATATCAGAATGGCAATGCTAGAGATATTTCGGAGATTCTGGAGTCTTTGAATGACATCGCGATGCTTCCTAGTCAATCCTCTTATACCATTAGCGTCGACCTAAACAGACAATTGTTCCTGGCTTGACTCCAAGTCCCAGATTTCACCAGCTGGTACTTGCGGAGCAAGCGTTCTGATAGGAATTTGATGGCAGAAAGATGCTTGGCGCTGCAGGTTTGACAATGTTGTCTCGTACAGACCGCCAACGACACAGTACTTAGTGACAAAAAGTCAATTGCATTTACTCAGGCTTACTTTCCACATCATCCCTTCTCAGTCTTCTCGTTCCCTCATAAAGTCTTGGGAGAATTCTAACTCACTCGCTTGGAGTCCTCCGTTTCATCCCCATTTATCCAGCTTCCCATTTCAATGAACACCTGACATATAGTGCAGGCTAGCCGAGCTCCTCCACGCCAAGTCTCAGATCTCGTCTCCAGACAAATCTCAAATTGAGATCATCTGCTCACCTGCACAAATTGCATTTAATAAACATGCAGCCATTAACTCAACACACGGTAGTCTAACGAGCTCGGTAGTCCAGTATTGCGGGGTATGGTTAAGGATATACAGAGAAGTGCGCTAGGTAAAGCTAGAAGGACCAAGAGGAATTAATTTGGGGATAAGTACACATGTGCCTAAAGAGGACGGATGTTTAATGGATAGGTGATGGCGTCCGATAGATATGGGGAAGGAAAGTATAAGATGTCATCGACAGTCGTGCTTTTTTCTCGTCGAGAATTTATCTTGTCTTCATCCTCAAACAAACGTCAGTGCTTGGGATTCGAAAGCCAAGATGAAGCTCTTCACAACCATTGCTGCCCTGACTTCAGTGGCCAACGCACATTATGTCTTTCCTTCACTGATCGCCAATGGTGCAGCAACAGGGGAATGGACCAATGTGCGCCAGTGGACAGGATATTACTCGAATGGACCGGTCACAGATGTCAACTCTCTCAGTATACGCTGCAATGTAGATGCGTCCGCGAAATCAGCGAAAACGCTGACTATTGCTGCTGGTTCGACTTTGGGGTTTACGGCCAAAGCAAGCATCTCGCATCCTGGACTGATGCAATTTTACATGGCGAAAGTGCCAGCTGGGAAGACGGCTGATTCGTGGGATGGAAGTGGAAGTGTTTGGTTCAAGGTGTTCAACGATATGCCAGGTCTTGGTGCCAGTATGACTTGGCCAACTCAAGGTAACAGAGTCCTCCTTGGGAATGTCAACATCGAGCCGAGGAACACAAGCTGACGCAGCTTGACAGGCAAGACTTCCGCATCATTTACTCTTCCCAAATCTCTACCGAACGGTGAATACCTGGTTCGAGCCGAGCACATCGCATTGCATTCCGCTGGAAGTGCTGGTGGTGCCCAGTTCTATATCTCGTGTGCGCAGATCAACGTTACTGGTGGGGGGTCTGGAACTCCTGGACCATTGGTTGCGTTCCCCGGTGCATATAAACCAACGGACCCGGGGATTATGCTTAACATTTACTATCCAATTGTGAGGAAATATTGACTTTGCGGACTTGAAAGAAAGAAAGTAGCTGACCTTAGAATAGCCCACATCATACACACCTCCGGGACCACCAGCTTGGACTGGCTGAAAAGGAATGGATGTCGGATCCAAAAAGAATTACGTAGATGAGCAGGCATTGAATTGATAGATGTATAAAGTCAAATGCTTAAAGATTCAGTGACTTTGATTGAGACTTGGTAAGATGAGATGAACCAGGACTCTCTGATTGCCAACTGCCGAACTTAATTCAACAGAAGGCTGAAGTATCTCACGTGCCTGCTCTATGAAATCTGCTTCCACACATCTATAAAACAAAACGACAGTTTCAGGCTTTCCAAAGGATCAACAGATTATAGAATAGCAAGTACATAACTTATGCATTGGCTCCATTGGATCACGACCTTGAGGGAGTGGACTCCCAAACCCAGGATCTGACATTTCACGAAGTGCAAATTGACAGGATACAGGCTAAATTTGTAGCCACGCTGAAATCAAAAGCATTACGCGAAGGGTGTATGTATGAAAAAGAGATAGCTCTTGAAGGAAAAGGGAGGATCGAAGAGCGGAGAGCTTCACACTATATGACCACGTGACAAGGCTGCTTTTCTGCACAATGAGATCGCATCGCCATCCGTAAACTTTTTTCTTCCTCTTCCAATTCGAACCTCCGCCACAAGTCACCCTCGTCCATTCAAGCGTAATTACAACACTGCAATGGATACAATTATGGAAAATACGGCCGCAATCTCGGCCAGACATGGCCAAGTC
This sequence comes from Cadophora sp. MPI-SDFR-AT-0126, assembly GCA_020747065.1. Classification (NCBI taxonomy): domain Eukaryota; kingdom Fungi; phylum Ascomycota; class Leotiomycetes; order Helotiales; family Ploettnerulaceae; genus Cadophora; species Cadophora sp. MPI-SDFR-AT-0126. The sequence goes on from JAGMVK010000006.1 coordinate 498,566, forward strand.
CAAGTTCACTTTATTACAAGTTCTGACGACCCAACGATCGAGCTGGAGGAGGGGAAAAGGCAGCTTCTTGTGCCCACCAGTAAGCAGAATGCCAACTCTAAGATGTATACTCTTGCTAATGCGATTATACAGACGTTCGCAGATATGGTCTCTCTCAAATCCTAAATTCGGAGTCTATGCTCAATACCGATGCGCCGATTCCTTTCGATTTCCTCATCAATGGAACTTTCCTCCGCACAACCCTTGAAGAATACCTCACCGCGAACGGCCTCTCCTCAGAAACGACTGTCGACTTGCAGTATGTCCGGAGCTTGATTCCGCCGTTGTACGAGGCAAGCTTTGAGCACGATGACTGGGTCAGCTGCGTCGATATCCTGTCTGCGACTTCAAGAGCCGGGTCGTGGGATGGCCATGATGTGGTCCTCGGGCAGGAGCGCATACTCTCTGGATCCTATGATGGATTGTTGAGGGTGTGGAATAAGTCCGGGCAAGCAATTGCAACTTCAGCTTCGTCCAGTGCAGGAGGTCATTCGTCGAGCATCAAGTCTGCCAAGTTCATTTCGCCCACTCAGATTGCCTCGGCTGGTCTGGATCGCACAATCAGAATATGGAAGTATGCGGAGGCCGATGATCACTTTTCTAGTACTTTGAAACCGACATTGGAGTTGTACGGTCACAGAGGCGGAATCGAGTCGATCGATGTTTGGGGTCCCTCGAATCAAGTGCTGTCTGGGTCGACTGATGGAACTATCGGGATGTGGACGACCTTAAAAAATTCAGCGCCAGAAGCAAACCCCTCCCTCATATCGTCTGGACCGACTGCAAAACGCCGAAAGCTCACCACATCAACTTCTACACCACAGCGTGGCCCTCTCTCCCTGATCAGCTCGCACTCTGGACCGGTAAATGCTGTCAGTTTCAATCCGCTTGACCATACCGTTGCATACTCTGCTTCCCAAGACCACACCGTTCGAACATTTGACTTGACGACATCCAGTCTGGTTGACACGAGAACAACGTCACATCCATTACTCTCTCTAGCAGCACTACCAGGGATCAGCCATCAGCTATTAGCAGCAGGAACCAGCGCACGCCACATCACACTCCTCGACCCGAGAATATCCTCTCAATCCACACACGTCATGACACTCCGCGGCCACACCAACAAGATTGTCTCACTCGCCCAAGATCCACAGAGCAGGTTTGGGCTAGTCAGTGGAAGTCACGACGGGACCTGCCGCGTATGGGACCTGCGGAGCTCGAGACAGGGGACCAAAGATGAGGGCGGTGGCCAAGTGGGCGAGGCGGTGTATGTTGTGGAGCGAGAAAGCCAGAAGAATGGCAAGAGGCCGGTCGGTGGCGACGGCATCAAAGTCTTTGGTGTGGCGTGGGATGAGAATGTCGGGATTGTCAGTGGAGGCGAGGATAAGATGTTGCAGATTAACAGAGGGAGAGGTGTCACCAAGCCAGCAACTTTATAGAGCTGTGAGGGATAGTTGAAATCTGTTTGATACCCCGCCGAAAGCTTCGTCCTTCTGGAAGTGAGCGATGGCGGTCAATGACACATTTTCGCCTTCTCGCGATTGACTTCAAGGCAATATAGTCAGAGCCTTCTGCGCGGTTAAGATAGCATTGTGTTTGTTTGTCTCTGAACCCGGTGCATAAGTTCGCCCGGCGGCCATTGGACTCGTGCGGCCAGCCCCTTTCATCCTCGCAAGACATACAAGAACCGCAAATCCACGACGGGGCGTTCCGTTGCGTTTGCACGAATTCATTTCACTCATGTATCACTCCCTATTGATTCTGTACGATATGTTAGCAGTCAATCCAATCGGACCGTTCCAGGGTCTTGAGTTGGACGTCAAGCGATCCGAGGGTGAGTTGAATGCCCCTCTTTGGCTCAACGTGGAGCATGCTTATTGTAAGATTTTCTTTCTTCAAGATCTTATACCTCAGGGTTTCAGAATAGGAAAATGCAGTCAACTCTGCTTCTCTCAATGCCGTGCTCTGCGTTGTCAGATTCCTGCCACTCCACTTCCCTCTTGGGTGTACATGTGTCTGGCTCGAACCCTAAGCTTGTTTATTCAGGTCTCGGCCAGGTTGCCTTGGACATATTGGCGAGTTGAGACACACAGTAGCATCACCCGCTTCGATGAATCTCGGATACCGTCCTTTTTTCGAAATCATGCAGAAACTCTAGTTCAACTATGATCATCGACGTATGGCTCAGTATGCTCCACGAGACATTTGCCCTACCTTTGACCGCAGTGGCACCGTTCAATTCTTCGTACCTTTTCTCCGCTCACCCCGGGACCACAGCATATGCAGGCACGATAAAGGAATTCACAATGCAGCTGACACGTACAACAACCAATTGATCTCGTGGTTGATAGGCTCCCGGGTGTCACTGCATTGGCTTGTAGCATTATCCACAGCCGTGCTGATCAGTTTTCTGCCCTGTATGTGATCCAGACAGCCAAACAACGAATTTTCTCAGGGAAGTCGCTGTTTCTTCCGAATTTTATCGGGAGGATTGGGAAGACGAAGCGGTAATAGTGGAACATCGAGACAAACGCAACTTGTTGGGGGCGGTGAAAGATGCTGTGCGTCTGATGTATCTCTACTTATTGAATGCAGCACCAAAGGATTCTTGACACGTCTGGAAACAAGACCTTGGCGGCTGCTTTTATCATACGCCTTCGGAAAGATGGTCGTTGTGCTTCAGGAGTATTTCTACGAGTCATGCTTAGAATTGAGCAACAACCATCAGCATTGCGAAGGCAGTCGTTTTCGTTGTACAGGTAACGGGTAATGTTGAAGCACGTTGGAGCAGTACAAGTCCCGCCCTCCTTACTCTCCACGCGTATCCATAAAAAGGCACAGTTGCCAACAAACATAAACTTTCATATCTTCAACCTTTGGGTTTGATTATATTCACGATTTCACCGCTTCCCAGCCTTTTGACAATATGTCAGCTATTGCAACCCCAAGAGTGATTCTCAAATCTACCACTGTCCTCAATCGTCTGGGAGAGACAGCTGTTCTCTCTGCCTTCCTCTCCGATACACATTTTGTCACCATTCTCCCCGGAGAAGAACTTTTGAGCCACACAGCCATCATCACCAAATTCTTGATTGAGTTCAACGATGAAAGGGAAGCTCCTGATACCTTCTTCGGACTCGCAGCCATATCGTCACTAGAACTTCCGACTGGAAGTGTTATTGTCCTGCGTGTCGGTGAAGAGAAGGGTGTTGTTCTGGACATTTACATCAACGATCAGGAGACCCCTGATGCCCCTCAAAAGACTATTCCACTCACACCGATCGGCGAACCGACAACCAAGATCGATACAAGTCTTGCTCAGACTCAGGCAGAGTCAAATGTTATCATCAACAAGCTTTTCAAGATCATCAACAATCCCAAGGGCAACCCATTCCCAGCCGCTGCACTGAAAGCATTGATCAACGGACCCGGTAAAGGTCTTGGAGACTCCAGCCCAGCTGCACCAGATAAGTTCGACCAGTTGGCAAACATGCTGATGGGAGGCGAGCCTACAGCCTCGGACCAGGTAGCAAAGGGTACTATTCCCAAGCCCCCTGCAATCCTGGTGAAGCCAGCCGACGGATCGTCAGACGATGTTCAGCAGAAGTACACCATGGCCACGTTGCTGCTAGGAGTGTCTGACTTGTACGAAAACATTCTCCGAGTGCAAAAGATGGCCAAAGAGGGTCGAACCACACCCTACTCCATCACCGATCCCCAGCAGGTCTGCTTGGCCATCAAGGAGAATGCTGATCTCGCATACCAGGTTGCCATTGGAGGTCTATCAGGCTACTACATCACCACAGGGCAGACTGCCAACTCCTACTCGAAGGACGTCAACAGCTCAGAGTTCAAGCTCGAGTTCACCAGCGACCTGTTCAAACCCTTCGATCTAACCGACGCTGCCTTGACGGAGATTTCTGGCGTTCTCGCCGAGTACATCGCGGCCATCGCTACCATCAAGATGGACTCTACCAGCACCAACAAGAAGATCACGCACTTTGTTCGCACCACTATGGTCAGCAAGCGAAACGTCTCAGGCGACGACAAGAATCCCATCTGGGTGTACCAACCCGAGACTAAGCTGATCTACATGCACATCGACACTCAAGCCTACTTCAGTGCTACGTCCAGCTGCATTGGGCATTCGGACACGGAGAGCTTCCACTACGACATGGAATACTCGGTGTATGAGGCCGATATCAATGTTGATCAGGTGATAAAGAATCAGGATATGCTCAATAAGGCTTTCCAGACCGTCACGGCGCAGAATGCGCTTGACTTCGCTAAGAAGCCGGGAATCAGTACCGAGGTGAATAGTGGAGAGGACGGACCGCTTGAAGATCAGAATGTTTATTAAAACTGTGGTTCAACGTCTTCCAGCATTTCTCTTCGAGTCAGAGATTGATCCCCAAATCTACTAAAGTCCAACCAATCAGGACAGACAGCTGTACCTCTTGCCTCGCTTTCCGTTGCTCTTAGACTCAATATTAATTTTCCCTTTCGCTGTTTCCGATTTAGTCTGCGGACGTGAGTAACTACTACCGTGACCAAGCTGAGGGTAAGCATACCTAAACAAAGCCTGAGCATTCTGAGCATTCTGAGTATCATGAATCAATTTTCCTATTCCAGTGTCCCGTATAGGGTTAGTAAGCTTGCTGCTCTTGCTCAGGCGCTAATTACTCTCGGCTCGCCCTCAGCTCAGTCGACTCGCCTGAGTAACATGAGCACCCTGAGCAACTCACCTGAGTACCCTAAGCACCCCTCAGTAGCTCGCCTGAGGAGGCCTAAGCAGGCCTGAGCAAGATTTACTACGCCGTCACGTGTTTTTACTTCTCACTTTTAATTAATTACATTTAATTTAACCTTTGTTTTTTCTTATATTAGTTTTATTAAGTTTTAACAAGATATTTAAGAAGCTTAAATAAGTTCTTAAGGAACTTAAAGTAAATACTTTGTAAAAATATATCTAGTACTTTACTTATAATATAAGTTAGTTTAATATAAATACTCTTTAAAATACTTCTTTTTCTTTTATAAATTTCTTCTTACTTTATACTTGTTTTAGTTTAAACACTTTCTTTATTTAATCTTATTATTTAGTTAGCTTTTTAAATCTTTCTATTATAATTTATTTTATTAATTGTTTCTTATTTATTAGTTTTTAAATATTACTATTTTAGTATTAATATCTAAAAAGGAGTTAATAAAGAAGTTCTTTGCATAATCTTATAATAAAGGCTTTAGTATTAAGTTAAAAATTATTAATAGGAAAAAAGTGAAAAAATATCTTTAGCTAGAAATAGAGAAAAACTATACTTATACTTTAGCGTAATAGAATTAGTAAGAGTTAATTTCTGATCTTTAATAAAAAATTCTTTTAATACTTATTTTTTTATTAAATAAGTATAAACTCAAGTACTTTAGTATTATCTTAGATAATATAAAGACGTTGAAAATCAGATTAGATATATCGTATATAGTATCCTAGATACTTATAATAATAATATTTTAGGGTTAGGATTTATTATTCGCTCGTAAAAGAATCTGATAGAAGATTAGTAATGAAAAAAACGCAAGCTAAAGATAAACCTTAAAGTAGTTATTACTATCTCGAACGTAAGTCCTGGAGGCGTTATTTCTACTTTACTAAGGTATTATATACAATCGCTAATAGAGTATAGTTTATAAAAGATCCTTTACAAAAGGAAATCGGCCTACGCTATAAGAAATAAGAGAGGAAGTACAATATTATGATTTATTTTATTTACCTTAGAATATAACTCTAATTAAATGATTAGTATACTTATAAACAGTTAAGAACTAAATTAAAAGTATAGGGCTAGCTCTAAATGCAAGTATTTGCATTAGTAAAAGTATTACGACCAACCAAAGGTTGATACGACAGCTGGTTGCAAGCAACGCAGTCTCAAGTCTATTGTATTTGGGCCTAAGGCTACGCTTGGTATCGAGAAGAAAAGACAAGGAGAAAAGAAGAGCTTTCTATAAGAGAGAGCTTAAGTATAAATATAAGAGGGGTCTTCCCTATTTGGCCTAGCGCAGTCGCTGTTTCTTGTTCTCTATCCTTCAGCTATTCACTAGTAGGTCGTCTCTTATTCACGTGCTATCGTAATAATTTTTAACTAAATTGGCTATTAAGGCTAGATATATCGTTTTATACAATATTGAAGCTAAGTATAAGGCTAAACAATTAAAAAGTTTATTATTTCTTTTTGATTTCTAAGCTATAAAATAATAAAATTATATGGTTTTGGGCATAGCGGTAAGAGGTTATATAGCCCGCCCTTACAAAATAGAGATCCAAATCTCAAGTTTCTGCAGCATTTAGTTCGGTATGATTTAAGTTAAATTCAGACTCAATCGACGTCGTCGAGAAAATACAGCAAGTCCTTCTTAGTCTCTCCTATGCAATGCATTTCCGCTCGTCTCCTTGGGGCATCAAGAATCCCAATTAATGACTTCTATCCTGTCCACTCTCTCCCCGTGTGTAATGGCTCAGGCGGAACTTGGTATTAGGATGTCACCCTGCCTCCATTCCGATCAATCTTCTCATCCCTTCCGTGCCAAGCGCTGTGAGCCACCATCGAGTAAACGTCGGGCCTAGCCACGACGGGGCGCTGAAGCCATCCACGTGATTAACTCAGCCTCTCATGTGTAACAGTTGGAGCTGAACTTCCTTTCCACGCTCAGTCGACATACGGAGCTCTCACCTCTTCGGCCACATCATTCTCCCAGCCAGGATCAATCTCGATGGAGGCTTCTTACAGCACAAACAATGCTCTGGCAACAACTGACTCTACACCACAGGCCGTCTTCCAATACCAACCCCTGGATCCTTCCATTCGCGAAATTCGGTTGCTGAACCTGACGCCAACGGACGACCCGCATTCGGATCTGGAGCTCAGCATCTTGCATACTCCTCTTGACACATTGAGCTTCTATGCTCTATCGTATACATGGGGCAGTCCTCAAAATCCTCTGGAAATCCTGCTTAACGGCATCAAGTTGCAGGTTAGGGTGAATCTCTTTGCAGCGCTGAAAGCTATATCACTGCAGCTCGATGCTCCTGTCATGATCTGGGCGGATGCACTTTGTATCAATCAGAATGATAGCGAAGAGAAAGGGCAACAGGTGGAAATGATGACGGACATCTATCGTACCGCCAAGCAAACGCTCATCTGGCTCGGCGAAGGTGATGCTGAAACAGATGCGCTTATTAATGCCATGGACGTGATAGGTTCTGCGGCGTTCACAACTGGAATCATGAAGTTAGGGGAAGACGATGCGAAGAAGTGGCCGAACCTGGATCCTGAGAAAGCAGACTTGAGGAAAGCAGTGCAAAAGCTCATCCGATCAACCGCCAACTTTCCAATCTTGCCTCTAACGGATCTGTCGTACCGCGAGTGGTTCTCCCGAGTCTGGATCATTCAAGAGCTGTCTGTCGCGAAGACAGTTACATTTATCTGTGGGAGCAAGTGGATTGATGGAAATAACTTCATCGCAGCCTTTAAGTTTGGCTACTACTGGTTTGCCAACGAATTCGAGCCTCTGAAAAACACCAGCAGCTGGTTAATTTTCCGGATATTCAAGATGGCCTTGGTACTGTGGAAACATTGGTCCTACTTACGCACCATGGTTCAGCGGAATCAGCAGAACAAGCTCAGCGTTCCCAACCCTCGTGCGGCAACCACGCTCGGCACGCGGAAAATGATTACTCCATTGGAATTCGACACCCATGCCACTTCATCATCTGGTCTTACATTAATGCAGCATATGGTCCGGGGCTTCACTCTGAGCGTTGGTGAATCCTTGGATTCGTCGGAGCCGAAGGATAGGATATATGCGTTCCTTGGTATCTCGAACGATCGAAAGGAGCTTGGTATTGTGGAAAACTACAAGGAGGAAGTTACGTATCAGCATATCTATGCCGAGACTGCTAAGGCGCTGATCCGGCAGGGTAACTTGGATATCTTGAGCCTGTGTAGGTCACCGACCAGCGAACAGATTGAGCGCGATTCACGACTTCCGTCTTGGGCACCAGACTGGACTAAACGGATCATAACGCCATGGGGTGGCTTCAAAGCCGATGGACTGTTCAAAGCGTCAGACGGTATGAAAGATAGAGGTCCAAGGCTGGAACCCGCAACCACTGAGTGGAACGTCCTGGCGATCGATGGCATGTTCGTCGGCACCGCAAGCAAACTTGGCACTCCCTGGCGCCCCTCATGGAATGACAGCTTCGACTACCGAGCTGCTTACGTACTGTTCCAGGAAGTAGAAGGATTCGTGAAAGAGAGCGGAAGTCAATGCACTGACACCCAAAAGCAAGAAGCAATCTGGCGCATTCCCATCGGCAACAAGGAAATGGACTCCTTCGGGCAGCCGCGACGTCTCGGACCAGGCCGAGGAACTGCCTACAAGGAGTACGTGCAGATGCGCACTTTAGCAGCAAAGCAGCATAAGCTCGGGGAGGAGTCGTTGATGGTTACACAGAATCTGCCTTCGTCTCTTGGCATGCTGAAGGATATGTATGATGCGAGACCGATGCTGACGGATAATGGATATGTTGGTGTCTGTCCGGACTGTGCAGAGGAAGGGGATGAGGTGTGGATACTCAGAGGCGCTCATGTGCCCTATGTGCTGCGGAAGAGTGGGGCAGGAACTTCAAGACTTGTTGGAGAGGCTTTTGTGTATGGGATGATGGATGGTGAGGTTTGTAGCACGGGAGCTGCTCTTCATTCATTACAACTGATTTGATTTTGATGGGCGATCTGAAGTGGGCATTGGCTCGAACTCAAGGCATGGCCGAATGAAGACGTAGAGTTCCAATGTCTTGATGCAATAATTTGTTGCAAAATGGATAGGATAGAAACAAGCTCGAGGCTAACTATGATCATGCTATGGAATCTTCTGGCCGCAGGATTTGGTCCGTTACTAGATTGTTATAATACGGAATTGATTCCCGTGGTGGACTTGCACTCGGATCTAGAGCTCTCTGTCTTGCATATTCCTCTTAGGACATTTAAGCTTCGATACTCTATGATATATATAAAGCAGTCTTTAAAATATGCGGGAAATCTGACTTGACGACTAGAAATTGCCAAGACGCTCTAATAACTAGACTTATCACTCTTGATCGTACATCAGCATCCTAAGGGAGGGGTTCTGTTGCTCTTGTAGTCCTCCAATGTTTCAGTCGGTAATGGTCGTGAACTTTTTCAACACTTCTTCAGTGTTTTCCTTCTCTCTCACGGCTGAAAACAAATACTCCATTATCTCCGAGTCCATCTCAAGGAGATTTAGGAAAGACTCAGAATACCCGTTGTCATCCCATTCTCTATCCAACAATTCAAATTCGTCCATTATGTACTCTGCGGTGGGCTGCTTATCTCGGTCTTCTCTCATACACTGCAATATGGCCAGCAAAACCGTCTGTGGGAGGTAATTCTTGGCTGGTGATTCAGCATTTGTATTTTTGTCCGACTCCTCCCATTGCGTTTGAACCATTCGCCATATCAGTTGCCCTAGAGCCCGGATGTCTCTCGCCTTGCCATCCTCCTCAAAATGATTTTCGGGGTTTGAAATATCGCTGCCGAGAATTTGGCCTTCGCCTAAATCCGCAATCAAGATGACTGGCTCATAAACCCCAGTTCCAGGATCAGCACTGTAGAAACGACGGGCTACTAGAACGTTGCGGGCATGGAGATCTCTGCTATATGTCAACGTCACATATCCAAAGATTGCCACTTCTCACTCACTTGTGTACCACATTATGTTTGTGCAGCTCCCTGAGTCCCGTGGAAAGCTCTGCGACGGCAGAGATTATGATCTTCCAATCCGTAACGTCACCCTTGAGAACTTCTTTGAGATATTCCAGAAGAGATCCTTTCTCGCAAAATTCAGTAACAAGAAAGAATGTTCCTGTCGGTAGTACTGATAATGGACTACCCGGATCGTGGTGCTGGGGCGTCCGAAGAATGCCAAAAAGTCGAACAACCCGCACTCCCCAACCTTGCACAACAGCGAAGGTGGCATCAAGCTGAAATAAATCAGTCAGTGGGATCAGATGAACATTGTGATGCTAACCTCTTTTATGAATCTCCCCAGATCAGATTCCTCGTCTCCTTTGAATTTCTTGAGGGCAACTTCCAAATTTTTGGCCTCGAGATCCCCAACACGCTTTGGACGATGCCAGGTGGCATGATACACTGTTCCTCTTGCACCCTCGCCAAGCGCATCCGGATATACGCGTGTAATCTCCTCCGCCGGTATAAGGTCCAGTAGATTTTCGTACTTGGGATTGTACTGGAGACCCATGGCTTCTTTTAGTTGTTTCTGCTCGCGACCAGAACGTCTATCCAGTTCTCTTTGCAGCCAGTTTCTGAACATTTTCTTGGCTGCCTGTTCGTCTTGTTCAATCTTTTTATTGCGATATTGGTAACCGGGAATCGTTTGCAACAGATGCCATTCGTTGCTTTGCGGGTTCTTGGTTAAGGAGCAATCGTTCAGCTCTAGTCAGCCGTAAGTCACCTAATTGATTCCGTGTTGACCTACCCAAAACCAATCATATGCACCTTGACTGAAATCCAAAGTTTCCACAGCAGAAATCATGAAACAGATGGAATCGGCCATACGGTAACCCGGAAAAGTGATCCCATGATCAACGCAGTTAGCGAACACATCTTCTTCAGTAAAGAAAAGCCGCTCGCAAGAAAGCGACTGCGCGGGCTTCCAGCAGACGAAGCGGCTTGGTGGTACGTCCTGCAGCACTTCCTTTGGGATACATTCGACCAGCTGGTTCCATGGGACAATCTCGATATACTTGCGAGGATCATCCTGAAAGGAGAACAGACGATATACTTCAGGGTTGAGGTACTGCCCTGAACGCTCAAGCGGATCCTCACTGAAGTTTCTCCCCTTCTTCACGTACCCATTTTTCACGCCTTCATAAATGTTGAAAAATCCGGTCGCCGATATACCTTCGAGCGAATCTCGTAACTCGATTTCCAGTATTTGGTCGCGCTTAATCAATGCGCAGCTTCTGAGCAGGCTCCATATTTCAAACCGCCAGTTCCGATCTCGGACTTTCTCGCAAAGGAGTTCATCTGCAGCGTATTCCTTGATATTGAAATTATCGAAGTCAATGTCCTCGTAAAGTGACTCTTGGTGTGCCTTTGTATCTTCTGTGGATTCGAAGGGACCTTCATATCTCGGTGGCGCTGACCGGAAGGTTTCGAGAGCAGTAGTCAAAAGATGCCAGTACTGCAAATCGGTATCCACTGGTTTGGCAAAAATCTCCTCAACCATCCCTAGATCCAGGTCATCATGAGTTGAGTTGGCTTTCATGACCGATATCGTTCGCAGAGCATTACGATCAGATCCAACAGTACGTGAGTAGCACTCTAGGATCAACGACCACTTGCCACCGTGGATGGCACAGTATTCCGGCATACCTAGCACATCAGCAAACGCCATTTCCGTTTGTTTTCTCCATTTCCATAAGTTGAAAGTTTCCAAGATCGTATCAGAAGTGAACTTTGGATCCTCAGACTGCCCACCGAGGAATTTTGTGCGATACTCGTCCAGCAAGCGCTTTTCGTATTCCAGAAGCGGCAAACTGACGGATACCGATTTCGCCATGAGGGATTTGTATTGTGGAAAAATGCAGAGTGGGAATTTAGTATTTATTTCTTCCTAAGTGGGACGACAAAATATTTTCAACGAGAATGGAACGATCAGTGGAGAAGTCAACGAATGCAAGGCGGGTCGGCTACGAATGGAATTCGATTCATGCGGTGGCCATCGCTGGGCGTTGCCTTGCATGCACCCCTGAGCCTTCATTCGCACCTCTCACCCTGGAAGACCGAGGAGAGTATCTCTGTTGTGACTGGCCACCAGAAACTGCCTAACCCTTTTCCTTCCCACTAGCATACGGACTCGGCGCTTCATTGGCTTCTCTGCGCTTTCCCAATGATTTTACACCGTTTTCTGGATCTGGATTGCGTGTTGGCTGCAGCGCAGCCTGATTTTCTGCTGGTCATGCCACCATTCGCTCTCAAAAAGCAATTCCACAGCCTTAGGCGTCGACGTGAACATTGAAAGAATTTGAAGCTCGTTCATCCCACAAAGAATCAATCGAGGTGCTCAACTTGTTTCCACGATGGTAGAACCCGCATTGGCACTAGCAATCGATGCATGCGTAAACGATTCCGTTGCCATCGTTTGGCGGATTGGGAAGAAGGTTAAAGAAATTATCTTTTTCAAGAAGAGATGTTTGGGCCTTTACGATCATGCAGAACTTCTTAGACGGATCTTGGAGAGGAATAAGTCGGAAATCAACAACTTCGAGACTTTAGTGCAGTTCACGAAATGCCTCACAGATATAGAGCAATTCGTGGATGACTGCCAGAAATCGCACACGCTTGGGGGTATCACCATTGAGGTTCTCTTCAAACACAGGTACCAACGGTTGATGAGAGATCTTGCTGCCGCCAAGGACATGTTTGCCCTGGAATCTTCCGTAAGTCAACTCTATTGGACAGCTATCACGGATTTCATGCAGTTTCATTGACGATCATACAGAGCGAGGTCCTGCATCGAGAGTTTGTAAATGGAGAGGAGGCGAAAACTCAGCTTTCTGCTATTTCTAGCTCAATAAGCAACATTGAGAAAAGCGTAGATGAGCTCCGAAAGGCGAATCAAGAATCCGAAAGGTTGAAAAAGCTCCCCAACATGGCAATTCCAACTAGCCAGTTTCCATCCGTTTACTCGGACTTGACAATCACTTTCACTGATACAGAGCACAACCGTGGTAAAAGCCACATTGAGGGTATTGGCGACGTAGTGTGTTATGAGATTGAGACTTCCAAGTTGTCCTATGCAACGATTCAGGTCTACCAAAAGCTCCAATCAGGCGCCTTCATACAACACTACCACGGAATTTCCCAAAATGGCAATCGACTGTATGCCGTGATGGAAGACCTGGATAACTTTGACACACTAGCGGATATGTATCAAGACGCGTCTCGTTCTTTCTCTCTGGAAGAAAGGCTAGTTCTGGCGCAGGACCTGTCAAGGACAGTAGCCTGGTATCATCGAGGCGAAGTAATTTTGAAATCTATATCAGATGGCTCGATCGTATTGAAAAAGTCAACCAAGGGGGGATATCGTTGCTTCTTGAAGGGCACAGATAAAGCAAGGTCGGTATGTGTCTCAACTCGTTGTGACACGTCGATTCACTTTGCTAAAAGACGCGTAGATGTATGAGCCAAGCTCCCTTGGGGATTTTGACGTCCGATATGAAGCGCCGGAATATCATCACTTTGGGCTAGCGGATGACACTCACTCCAGTTACACTGACATATGGGGGTATGTTCATGTCACTTTTCAAGCCTTTCTACCGGTAGCTGATGGTAGCCAGCTTGGGAACCGCCATTTGGCAGATTATCTCTGGGAAATTTCCATGGGACACGACACGGCCAGTGCTGGCCGGTCATCCTGGAAACTCTGACATATTGAGAGTTCGCTCTGCACTCAGCAGTGGAAAATTGCCAGGAAATCTGGAACTTAATAGTCTTCCAGCTGCAATAAAAGATCTTGTGGCAGATTGCTGGCACCCTGATCCGATGCTGAGGCCACCTGCTTTTAGCATTTTCAGAACGCTCCAAGATCTAAGTGTCAGCATTTCCAGTCCAGGGATTAATATCAGTGCGATTCTTCCGGTTTCGATACATCCTGTCCCTGCCGACTCTATACTCGGCGAGACGCTTAAAAAGGCATGGGCCATGATCTGCGAGTCCCGAAAGGCTCATCAGGGAAAAGGGAAACTGAATGAGGAAGAACTGGTTACTCTGCTCTCTGACGACGTTCCCTGGACGTCGCTGAGATATTTTGTTGTCGGTGGCGTCATTTGGTGGGATTTGGCAGCTAAGTATCCCGAGAATATACTGAGAGCAGAACAGACATCATGCCAACTTGGTACGGAGGGTAGGCTCTACATGCTGATGGGAAGGACGTTACACTGACATTTTTCAGAGTGGCGCGCGTACTCTGCCCTACAATTCCTCCAGTCCGCAGCGATTGGTGGTTATCAGGAAGCATTCCTCGAAATGTACCGAGCTCATGCTTGGCTTGCAAGGGAACTCAAAGCCAGGGTGCCGTCTTTGAAATCAGAGCTCCCGATTCGGTGAAATGGTAAGCGGTATACACTTTCCCTAGGAAATGATGTATTTTCCAATCGGACTAGTGCACAAGTGTCTAATTCATTGCGTTTTGGTGCTGTTCAGGTTGGCCTAAGGAAGTGAGGTTGGTGCAAATCCTTAGCCTCACTCTATGATATCACACGTGATTATATTCAAATCTTAAAAATACTTAAATCTAACGTCGAATAGCACCGTTAAGGATTAACTCTTGTATAAGATACGGATTCGGCATATACCTCAAAAAAGGTATTATCGTAGTATAAAAAGAACGATTTTTGTATAATTATCTTACTCGGAAGATCACTAGATTTCTCTATTCTCAAGACTCTTACCTCTTCTTATAAGCGTCGCTTTTATACTTAATCTTCTAGTATAATTGCAGAAGGTCTTACTTGATTCAAGGAAATATTCTATAAGAAAGTGCTACAAGAGACAATTCGACGAGTATACGACAGTTTTACAACTAGATTTCAAGAATACCGAAGGAATAGTTAAATAACACACTTTTAACGTTTTCTACATTATACTACATTTTATTCTTATATAAATAGCTGGGAAAATAATGTAATCTGGTAATTTCCAATGTTTTTAGTGTTCCTAGCCCGTGCCTCAAATCGGCCGCTTCCTATCCACCCGGCTAGGACGAGCTAGTAAAAAAAAATCTAGCCTTGCGGATCAGGCTACAGTGCCGATTGTTCCAGGCATCCTCAGGCACGAAATCGCAGCCCTAGGGAGAGCTTATGTAGTAACGTCTAACCCCCCATTCCGGCCACCCCCGTATTCCGGCTACCTCGCTTAACCTTACCGCTTCTTGTACCACCTAACTTCAATAATTATTTAATATTCTAATCTTTAATCGATTTTCTTGAAATTTAGAATATAAATTAATAATAATCCCCATGAGGTGATCCGGTCCAATGTGGTGCGAGTTCTGACCAACCTGGAGCGACACCTGTCACTTCCACAAGCAAGCACCACAAAAGCCACCGCAACATTCACGAGATTCCTGCACATCTTTCGTTATACGGAAGACTACAGTACATAGGCACCTGATATCATTCAATACAATCAGCACCATTACGCAGCACAATTCGCAGTACGTTTCACCATTAACCGAGAAGCTTCAATCAACAACACGAAGCCCACGAAAAGTTCAAGTCAATAACAACGACCAGCCACTCGATCTCGACGCGCGACACATCACCGCACATAGAACACGGAGAGGAAGTTGCTCCACCTCTCAACACCAGGCTAAGAAGTGCTGCCCACACTATTAGTCCATCAGGCCCCACTCCCAACGATGATAGCAAGACGATCTCGAGCGAGTGCATAAACTTCCCCATCACCACACAGAACGGAAGCTAAGATGGGTGTCTCCTCGCCGCTCTTAGCACCACAACCGACTACAAGCGCCTTGTCCACACATGCAGTCACCCCCTCCAATAGAGCTATGGCAGCACTCGATATCGAAATGGAATCACCATACACAGAAACAGGTCGAGCAATGATCGGGCATGCCCTCAACCACCCAGGCTTGCGGATGTCTGGTCCATATACGCGATTTAACCTGATGACACTACGATGCTGACTCTGTCCAAACCCAAAATGCTTCGAATTTTCAAGGGTAGCAAGGAGTTGGAAGAGGAAGGGCGGTATCAGGGGGAGACTAAAGGTACATTGACACAAGATGGACAGCAGAAGCGGCTGCCAATGAGCCAGACAAGAAAAGACACAAGCAAGGCACTTCTTAATACGAATATGTACATATGGAATGAGGAAACCAACTACGGTTTCAGATTCCCCTATATCATTTTGGAGTTGTTTGTTCCTTTTGAATGAAGAGACAGAGGCATAGAAGTTAAGTGGGACAGGGATAATACATATCACATGCAACTCGGACAAGGGGACCAGAAGCGGCGCCCTCCTGAAATAGAATGTGCAACATCAGTACGGTATATCTGTATTAGCAGACCAACCAAACCGATCGACATCGTCACGGGGTCGAAAACGGCCTCCGGTGCAACGTGGTCAGTGACCATCGGGTTAGTTCACGCAATCTACGCGGCTCCAGTTGTGGAGGAAGGCACGAATCGCGCCGGCATCAGATGAACTTTGTTGCGACTAGGATGATTGGACCAGACGAGATATACTAAACGCCTAGTAATCGACATGGGACATATCTCACGTCGAATGCAGAGATACATAGTGAATCACTGCCAATCAATATATTATGATGTGCCTGGGATTCCGACAAAGTGGTTTGGGGGTGTCGATGATTCATATAGATACATATCTTAAAAGCCTCATCCATATCTATAACCTGGGCGGATGTGAGTAGATCAATTTTCACAATGCACTGGAAAATGATCAGTGGTGCTCACAGTGTGAGCACCCCGCCAAGATAGTGAATTAGGTGATCGATTAGTCGGCCGCCGTCTGCCCTCTTTCTAAATGATGGTGATTGTATCCAACGGACAGGCTCGGAAGTATTCCAGAAACTCGCGAGGAGTGTACGGATCGGGGATCCTTGTGTTGTCTCCGTTTCCAAGAAACGAACCTATTCTCCTATAGAAGCCATCGCTCTGTTCAGCCAGGACTAGGCCATATGCCATGTCGCTGTCTGCATCCCCGGAGTGAAGGTGTCCCAGTAGTAAGCACCAGCGACCCCCGCCATTGAAGTCTTGCTGAAGTCTGCCCACAAATCCGTCATCCACATCCAAGTAAATGGTGGCTACGGGAATTGTTCTTGCCGCTTCCATTGAGGAACGATTAAGTAGTAACTTCGCAGCGAACTCGCCTTCCAGTTTTGTCTTGAGGTCCATCTGGGAGACGGACAAGAATTTCAGCATGGTTGTTATCCGCTTGAGGCGGCCCTTGATTACCAGCCGACCTCCGGAAACTTTTCCAAAAGGTTCATCGGAGGAGTTGAGAACCGTGCTGCAGTCGATTATCTTCAGATTGCGCTCGGTTTCCGGAATGTACTTGCTACCGTCCTCGAGAAGGCTTTCAATCGTGCTGACTGCACCATCAACGGATGCCCAAGACCACGATGGAGCGCGATACTCCACTGGTCGTGTCGATGGCCGGATATGCGGCTGTAATTTCCAGGATAAGTCGACTAAGAGCGTTTTGCTCCAGCACCCAGCGAGGTACGTGTTATTGTCGTTGCTGCCTTTCAAATCATGAAATCGCGATGCCAATGCCGATATTGCCCGTAATTTATCGTGAGGATCTGAGATTTCTCGCAAGCTATACTCGGCAACAACTTGGAGCCAGGACTTGTGGATCGCAAGGTCGGTAGTAGCTGGCCTTGCGAAAATGTCCTGAGTAGCATTGGTATGCTGAGGGCGCAACATTCTCTCCACACTTGACAAGTCTCTCCTTCCCGTTTGAAACCCATAGTCTCTCCACTTTAGCTGGCCCCCATGTGACTGAACCTCATCTGCATTTGTTTTACAAAACAGCTGGAGATTGCTATAAACTAGGATTCGGGGCGACAAGATCATTTCTTGGAATGTCCATCCTCGCCCATCTAATACCTGTTTGACCGATGCGCTTACTGGAACAACGCCACGAATAGGTGTCAAAGTTACAGAGCCGAATTCATCAGACGGACAGCAGTATGGGAGACTGATAGAAATGTGCTCAGGCTCGCATGGAGCTAAAAACCCACTGGTGCTGGTTGGTGCCCTCGCCGCCTGGATCGTTACGTATGCATCACTGTAGATTCCTGCCATGACACCAAGCTCGCGAGTTTTATCTTCCTCGCAGTCTTGAATGATGCACCTAGGTTTAATTAGCAACTCTTCGCAGGGTCTGTGCTAGGTGACAGCTCACATAGAATCTACCCAAAGATACTTCAGATTCAAATTGTGCGTGCAGATGACGGCGTCTGCAATTGTCTTTGGAAGTTTCGAAAATTCGAGGTCGTGCATACGCTCCTTTTGGTTTGACTTCGTAGTCTGCAATGGCTGCGGACCTCCCCAACAATAAGATAGAGCAGCATAAGGATCTGGCGGACGGTTCTCGACTTTAACGTCATTTGTCCGCAGTCTCAGTCTGAAGTTTTCTGGTAGGTTTCCCGATATGATCTCAATCACTCTCCGAGGGAGACGCGAGTTTTGTCTTGTTGTCTTGGGGTGTGCTGCATCGTCTTCAGATAGAGCTTTTCGAAACTTTGCAAAACATTCCTCCGAAGCGGGGTCAATCATTAGGTCTCGTCCTGGTACGTAGCGAGCCGCAGGATTATCTAAAATGTGGTCAGAGGCATTAAATCCAGTTAGGCAAGATTCTGCCTAAAGTAGAACATACCGGGGTGAGTGGAGATAGAGAACCAGAGAAAAAAACGGAATGGGATGTCCAAGTATGATTGCTGTGCGACAGACACCTCGATTGCCGATTCGTAAAATCCCAGCCGGGAAATATAGAACACAAATGTGAGGTTTTCTTTCTCCTTCTCTGTAACTCCAAACCGCTTAGAGTAACGAATGTATTCGCTTGCATCGGAAAGGACGATCGGGTCGATAAGCTCTAACAGATGAAGACATAGCGAACACCCGGATGCTGAGTTGGTTGTAATGTTGTGGTAAGTCCTCGTGAATTCCACCCTCTGGTCTTCCAGAGGGGGATCTTTAGGATATTCTGTCCTATGATCACCGTATCGGAGTCCTGGCGGTGGTTCCCGCCATGCAAGCTGCTCAAAAGTGGGTTTGCGAAAGATCTGCCTGCAATCTGGGCAAGGCCCGAGATTATGGGATGGCTCAGGGCTTGTAGTTGAGGCTGCTTTGACAATATCCCGGAAGTTCCCAATTAAGCTCTCGGTTGAAGAGAGCACCCAGTCCATTGCTTGGTTTCGATGCTTGGAGCGGATGAAAATCGATGTTTGTTCACCGCAGTGTAGCCAGTGTTCGTGCAATAATTAATTGTCGGCTGGTGGTTAAAGATGCGACCAAGATACTGCTAATGATATGAAAACCGCATCGCATTTAGCGACTTGTGGAAGTCGTGTTGTACTTATCCAATTCTCTGCCACAAAGTTCATGTTTGACTGACCCCCTGTGGCTTGGGCCAAGAACATCCCTCTGCTGCCACGGCGTGATTACCCCTTTAACCCGCAGGGGCTGAATATTACACGGCCTCCCAGCGGGTGTGTCTCAAGGCTGGTGAGATTTGTCCCCACGTTTTTGAGATTTGCCCCCAGCGCTAAATTAGTGGAAATCAATTTCTCAACTTAGTTTAGCGTGTAATCTATGAACGCGACACCACCGCGACAACTGGCGCGTCTGTGTAGCAGGTAGACACAACTATAGAAGAACGGTGGTGTCGAGTTCGTGCTCTTGTATCCTCAGGATTGCAGGGCAGATATCCACTGGCGTAAGTGGTGCACTGAAAATGGGCATGGGCGAGCTGTTGAAATGTCGATGCACGTGTCAACTCCGTATTACTTTCAGTGACGGGTCGAACCTGCCGTCAGCGAATCACAGCTGTACGCCTGAAACACCAATTATGACGCATTCGGTGGTATTGGCAGCAAGCAAGCGATTGCGATCCCAACCTTTCTTCCATCTGCAATCGGCATTCCCCAGCACCGGA
The DNA here is from genome assembly GCA_020747065.1 of Cadophora sp. MPI-SDFR-AT-0126. Classification (NCBI taxonomy): domain Eukaryota; kingdom Fungi; phylum Ascomycota; class Leotiomycetes; order Helotiales; family Ploettnerulaceae; genus Cadophora; species Cadophora sp. MPI-SDFR-AT-0126. The sequence continues at coordinate 518,422 of JAGMVK010000006.1, forward strand.
TGTTTGAGTCGATCCAGCTCAACTTCAAAGCCGATAAGCTAGTCTCAGATGTAACCGGTTCCGGGGGAGGGATGCTGCGTTCACGAATTGACAAAAGTAGAAATGGTTCCCATTGCCAGGCTCTTCCATCTACCTCCATCCATCAACCCAGCGGCAATATAAACCCACTTCTTACCCCTCCTCTTTCCAGTCAATGTGGACCCGCGTCCAGCAAAGCGAAACACCCGAAAGGTTGGGCGGCAAGACTTGTTGCTAAAAGACGAAAGTGAGCAAGCTATTCATACCGTTGCGTATTTTGACTGATCGTTGATAGGAACGCGGCTACAGGGTATCAAGAAAGAACGACCACAACCTCCTTTTCGTAGAAGCGCACGCCTACAACCCCGCTAGGAACGAACTGTATCCAAGAACACGAACACCGAACCCAAACTTCCCTTCCTAACTAGCAACACTCCGGGCAAAAAGGCATAGCTCTCTCCTTCTGGCACGGTACAAAGCTAACTTAAGTCAAGTTTCTACTGGCTGGGGAATGAGAACGAAAACGAAAACGATCGCAAGAACCTGAAGGTCCATCTACTCTTACTCCATCCGAGCCCCTTCGAAAGCAATAACGGACCTCTCCTGCTGGTGACACATCTGACTAGGGGGCAACAAGTGGCATCAACGATAACAAAACCAATCCAATTAATTATTGGAGGGAAGAGGGACGCTGGCCGCAGGAATATTTCAACCGAGACGATCAGACTAGGAAGGATTTCGAAAAATACAATAGTGGCAGGGTTGAGCGAGGGGTTTGTGGCGGATAAGACGTTATAGCAATAGATTGAAGGAGCGAGAGCATAGGCCGCTCTGTATTATTAGAAGCTGATAGCTAGTATCACATCTACAGACTACGTCAGAGCCTATCTACCCACCTGCTTTCATCATGTATAAGTATTATCCCCTGAAGATGACACTACTCGGCAGAGGCAGTTCGCATCACAGGATGTAACGCATACCTGACTCGAGGATCGCAGAGCCGGCGATACTGGGGCTATCGTATCGAAGAGAGTGAGCCTTTGAAAGTGGAGGGTGATGGATTCTTGGAGGGAGGAGGAGAAGAGGGATGAGTAAGGTATAAAGGGAGAGGAAGGTTGCGTTAAGGAAATTGCATTTGTGTAAAGTTTAAGGGAAGGAATAGAAGGGGAAAGTGGTGGCTGTCTTGCATTGTTTGAGCGTAGATTACATATATTGGAGCTGTTCTGTATTGATTAATCACGACACTTTGCAAATGAGAACTGAACTGAACTGAGACTCAGTAAATTTCTCCAACCGTAAAAGGCAGGCAAAGAACCTTACAAACCCGGTCAAGAGATGTATTGTTTCATGCGAGCCTTTCGCGGCTTAGGTTTATGATCAACCTCCCTTGGCCCTTCGACAGCGACAGCGTGGCGTGTTCGGGCCCGAGTCTTCCTTTGACCATGCGCATTCAAGTCAACATTTTCCCCAGGCTCTGTAACAGTTGCTACCGACAGCTGCTGTGACTCAAGTGAAACTGAGGCATCCTTCGACGATTGCGGTGGAGTTATCGGATTGTATATTTCAGCATCAGGCGAAGCGTATCTATTATCCGTCCAGGACTCTCTGAGTAATTGGTCTGTTGGTCCCGCTTCGTCGTCATAAGCATCGTAGTTATAGCCGTCTGGTGGACCTGAAGAGACGGGAATCAAGGAATCGGTCAGTTGCTGCACAGATGTTGCAACATCTGGCGAAGTTTGTGTATTGTCTCTATTCGTATAAGCCCACAATGCATCTTTCCTTTTAGTTACCCACTTGTAACCAATGTCGTAAGCATTCCTAGTATACTTGTATGCGTTTTGGAAATTTTCGAATGAATCGCGAGGGTTATCACTACTTAAGATATATTAATAATATGCGAGAGCGTTGCTGTTAGTATCTGCGCTGCTGTCGACTCCACTACTAGCGAGTTGTGACGATACAGGAATCTGGATAGCGTGATGGCTATAGAATTTCACTGTGTTACTATTGTATGCGACTGTAAGCGCCTATGTTTTGCCGTAAAAATCGTCGTCGGACTTGTCTATATGTGTATGCATAGCATGTGCTCCCTCCGTCATAAGTGCTCTATCATAGGCATATTGCAGTTGTGCTTCAGCTATACTCCCGTCGCAACCCTTGAATTCAACGGCATAAGCCGGCATCGCTATATTATATGCAGTAGGAGCAAGTGCCCTAGACAGTGCATCGACTACTTCCGGAGGGTAGTCAGTCTTACAGTAAGACTCAAAAATGTCCGGTTTGGCATCACTTAGGCTAGTAGTAAGGCGATTATCAACTTCCGACCAGGCGTAATTGACACTCTGCATATAGCCTGAAATTTCTTGCTCGGCCGAGGTCCGTTTCGCAATAAGTGGGTAAGCGGAAATCTCAACGGTAAGTTCGTTGTTAAGCCCCTCTGTGTTTACTAGGTACTGTTTGTAGGCCAAGTGGCCAGGAGGTTCGGATTCTCGTGTTCGGTCTAAGAATTCTCTGACATCGGCGACGTCATCTGGAGCTCGTGCGTCGAGGGCAGTATAAATGACGTTGTTTCGTTGCAGTTGTGGGCCGAAATCTTTGTCAGTAGTTGTGGTTGTAGAAGACGATTATCCAGTAGACTTCTTCCCCGCAGATTTCCTTTGTCGGCCTCCTATTTTTTCAAATACTTTCAAGTTTTTCTCCGTCAAACGGGTACGTTTTGGAGGTCTTTCGGCAGCGGTCTCGACAGATCTGTCAGATCTCCGTTTCCGAGTCTGGTGATTATGGGTTTAAGGTGGACAGGGATTTTCTAGCATATCATATTTGTATTAGCATATTGCTTGTTGAAAACAACAACCACAACCACAACTAACCTTGAAACTGTGTTCTTGAAAGTACCAGTGCCGACACTTCGATAGGGGTCGAAGTTGGCACACGCGTATATGAGGTTGCTCTAACAAGCTGTGAAGGCTGAGGATCTATTAGTCGTTGCTCGAGAGGGCTTTAGGACCCTAGGATATGAGGTATTGATACAGAGCGTTGCCTTAATTGCAGGCGGGAGCTTCGTCTGCACGGTCCTAGACTTAATGTCAATACTTTCGCAGTCATCGACGAATAAACTATCGTGCTATAACATACCTAAGATTGTTTGATTTGAATTCGACTGCAGTCGCAGAGGAGCGCGAGGCTTACAGATCCGCGTAGATCGCAGCTTCATAATAAACTTAGGCAATCGTAGATAAAGTGTAGTGATAAGTGTTTTAGTGAGGGGTGAGGTTTAGACACACGACGGCCGAGTTTAAGATAATGTCGCATCCCCGGCAAAGGCGGTTATCTTAGCGATTTGATTTGTTCGCGTTCAATTTAGAACATGATTTAGTGGAGTTATATAGGGATTATGAAGAGTTGATCAATTGGTTCGCTATCAAACAACGAACCCAATCAACTAACAGAAGCTACTGCTGCCGGTTTCGAGGAATGAGTCATAATTAGTAGTTCGGGTCGTTTGGTACAGCTACGATTCGCTAGCCATAGGTACCAACCCCACTCGATCAAGTGTATACACAATAATCCTCCACTAAAAAATAATATAGAGCTTGGGTTCCGCCGATATTCACAAAGGACAACTAGAGCCTGAGGCTATAACACTCACGTGACAGGACTCTCGAACTGCCCAAGATAGCGGTAGCGTGTTTTCCTCTTCCTTTTCGTAGCTAGCTCAAGCTCTAAGATTGGAAACCGGCTCAATAGGGGTAGCGTCTGATACAAGTAAACATCCTAATTTTATCCTATGACCTAAGATACTCTATACTTCCCTTCTAGTACCCTCCTTCACTTTCTTATCCAAACTCATCTAGTCTCTACTTAGCCTTTATAAATAGCCTAAACCGGAACTACTCTAAAACTACTCTTGTCGCTTTACTCCTGTTCCACGTATCCTAAAAAGTATTACCTAACTCGTTAGTGTGTGCTGTTAGGTATAGATTCCCTAAATAGCACCTCTATTATACGATGGAGCGAGGTATAAGAAGCGCTAGCAATAAACTCCACCTTATATTATTATATATATATTCGCTTACAGTATAATCTAGGGAGTATTGAGCTAACGTATCTGCTTTTCTTCCTGTACTACTGCTTTATAATCAAATTATATAAACCTTATCTCTTATAGATCTTATCCCAGTAGCTCGACTTATATTACACTTAGTAGGAGTTCAGCGCTACTTAACCCCGCTTTACTAGTAGATCCTATCCCTATAGATAGACCTATATTATCCTAAAGGAGAGTATGAGCTAAGCAATCGACCCTTTCGCTAGGGTAATATAAGCTGAGCACTGCTTAGACTATTCTCTTGAATATCTTCCTGTTTAGCCAGATTAATACTATACTCAAGGGCGAGATAAGCTGCTTACTAGTATAATCCCCTGCCTCTATCTGCCTTAAGCCTACCTCTTGCGGACTGATTAATAGACTTAGTTTAACCTATACTCAGCTGATCTTTTGCTCTTTTTTAGCAATTTATTTTTAGTTCTAGTAATTGATATAATTAATTCTGTCTTACTAGAACCTATATTGTGGTGGGGATCGGCCTCGGTACACTTTTGTCACCTGACCTGTGCACTTAGTATTATACTTAAGCTGAGATCTCTCTGAGAGATTAGAAATAATAATAACAGCTTTTTTCCCTCTAATAGGTTTTATACTTCTTTCTTTACTTGACAATTTGCACTCTTCAGATATATGATATCTTTTGATTCCGTCTATCTGTTATTTCGTAAACCTCACACCTTATGTATTATTATCATATGTGAAGTTGTTATGGGCCAGTGCAGTTGCGGAGGGGAGCCGGTAACTTATAGGAAGCTCTTATTATAAGTATATAGTTCCTTACGCCGGCGTTCTAGCCCTTGCACTAAGACTTCTTATATATATACGCTTCTCCTCTGGACTCCTTAAGAGACTAGAGTTCAGTTCTTTAAAAAATAACTACTTAATTCAGAATTCCTAAAGCTTCGCCTACTATAATACTCTATCTTATAAGCTGAACTCTCTTCTCTAAGGGAGGTAGTACGAAGACTAGGAGAGACAGGTTTTATTTAAATAACTATATCTAGTATTACTAGACCCTTAAGTAATACCTACTTTAGTATCACTACTTATAATACTTTACGTGAGATAGTAGAATCTATTAATCCCTTCTACGTAATAGAGTAAAGGGATATATCTAAAGGTAATACTACCTTAGAGTCCTAAGCTAATAGTAATAAAGAATCTTCCTATACTTATAGCTAGCTTATCTATACTTATGAAAAGAAAAGTAAAGGTAAAGCTAGTTCGAAGAGTGACTTTAATATATCTGATTATATAATAGATAATATAATCTTCTCTATTCCAGATATAGACACTAATCTTATAGTATTAGGAATCTCTACTAAAGAGTAGATTAACTAGAAATAACGCGAGCTCAAAGAGCGACTATACTTATTAATAGAGTCTAAGGTTAAAGATACACGTACAAAGGCCAGACTTACTTATTATAAGAATGATCTTACTAGACTTCGCTACTTCTAAGCTATCTCTATAGCTAACATAGGAATAATAGACGAGTAACGAGCAGTTGAAGAAAGCTTTTAATAAACTTATAATATAATATTAGATTCTATAGCTTCTACTCCAGTGAGAGATATTAGAACACTAATAGCGAGCTATACCTTTAATCAAGGAGCTGAATTCAATCTACTAAGCTTATAATACTTATTACAAAGGGATATCATCGAACTAAGGGTTTTAACGGTCTCGGCAGACTAGTAAGTAATTACTATAGTGCTTATAGTAAATTATATAGCCTATAACTTAGGGGTAATATTATTAATATACCTAAACTTAGACGCGTATATTTTATTAGAGTATAACGTAGCTTAAGTGAAAGATAAACGCGACTATAAAAAATACCTTATAATTATAATCCCTAAGAAATATAAGGGAGAAAGCTTTAAGAGCTTACGTAATTGGAAAAACGCTTAGGAAGAGATTTTTAAAGCTTGACCTTATAGCTATAATACGTATACTAACTAGGTGCGTGTCGCAGCTGCTAATATAGAAGGCGACCTATTTACTTATTAGAGGGACGTAAAATAGACTATTTATAAACCCGAGGGAATTCTATTAGTATAACATATATTTATTAATTTCTTAAAAGGCCTTTACGCCTCTAAAGAAACTTAAAGTATAGAAGTAACTAAGAATATTAAGAAATTCTACTAGTAATCTAGCGAGTCTATATAAGCTATATACTGATAGTTTATTACCTTTATTAAAGACTATAATACTAAGATATTAGATAAAGATATTATTACTAATCTTAGAGAGGTAATTACGTATATACTAATAGTATAGTAGATTAACTCTTATATATTTATAAACTCGCCTAAGACTTACTAGTAATAGAAGAAATTAGCTAATTGTAATGTTGAAGTGACGGAAGTGCTGGAAATAGGGGTACTTAGGTTTAGCCGGAATATTACCGGACGAAAATCGAACTAGATTTATATATATATAGGACCGCTCCCCCTCTAAGGGCTTCTTACTTTCTTGTTTCCTTTATACCAGACCTATAATATTACTATTTACCTACCCTCTTATTCCTATACTTAATACTATACTTAGTAATATTACGTTATTACATTAAATAAGAAGGTTACTCCCGCCGGGAATAGCTTATATAGTATCCTACTACTTAGAAGATATAATCAATCGATTCTTATCTAAATCGCCCCTAACTATTATTCTCAAAGAGTCAGGATTCCAAAGATCTCTTAAATAAACTAATAAACTAAGGTTTAGTTCCGCTTATCGTAAATTAATATAATTAGAGTAAAGTAGTCTTTATTAATAGAGACTTTAAATGATCCCCTCTGTATAAGAGCTACTATAAATAAATTTAAGATATTGTAATTACTACTATTAGAATCCTTAAGTTTATAAAACTCCCTTAAACTACTTTTATTCCCTTTCGAAATATAATCGTATAACTTCTACCGCTTATAGAATTATAGTATATAAAAACTACCTTAATACTAATATCCTTTACTAGAAAATTACAAAGTATTCCCTTAATACTCTTAGAATCCCTATTTCGGGCCTAACTTAAATCACGCTTAAATCTTTTTATATTCTTATTATAGATACTACTAATATAGTAGGTCCGTCTAGTAGAACTACTAATAATACTGTTAATTCTCTAACTCTAGTTAGAAGCTTTTCTAGCCGTAGGACCTAAAGTAATAAAAGTAAAAGTTATATAAACTAAGATAAGAGAGACTTTAGTAATCTAGATATATTAAGAGGAATTATTCAATTTATAAAGAATTGAAATTATACTTAAGAGGCCTTCTTAGCTTATATTAAGTAATTACTAATTTTTACTTAAGCTATACTAGTAGTACTCCCTACTAATCCTACCTTAATTTCCCTTAGAACTATATTACTAATTATTTAATTAATAGAAAAAGATAAATTAATAAGTTAGAGTAGATATACTCTATTTAAGCTAGAAAATACCCCCTTTATTATATTTAAGGTAAAATCAGATATTCCTTAAGGACCTAAGGTGTAGCTTATAGAAAAGATCTCTTCCTTAAATAAAAGAACTAACCTAATATTTAAGTAATAGAAAGCTTTAGTTAAAGATTAATTAAAAGTTAATATAAGTCTTTACCTAAATACTTAAGTATAGCGAGCTTTAGTATAGGGATTAATTACTAGCTTAGCTTACTTTTACTTAGAGCTTTAATACTTATCTAAAACTAATATATTCTAAATAGCTTAAGAAATAATTTCTTTACTAGAGACTTACTTCCTTATTAGAAATAAAGCTTACAAGACTTATACTAAGTTCTTTAATATAAATATATAAGAACTAGATTATATATACGAAACCTTTACCTAATTTCGTACGAGATTCTAGAATATCGTAATCTAAGGAAATATAGCTTATATAGAATAATTATTTTTTATATAACTTAAAATCACCTCCTAGCTTTATACCGCTACTATATTAGTTAAGAGTTTATAGTAAGATAACTATATAGCGATAGTAACTTATCTTATCTTAATTAATACTAATAAGCAACAGAATACGTAACTTAACCTGTCTTTTACTAGCTTCCGTAAATCAGACTTTTTCTAAAGGGTAGCTAAGTTAAGCTCTTTTTAAAAGACTTTTAGATCACTTATTTCTTAACTAGTACTTAAACTTACTCCTTTTCCTAACGCTTCCTTCTATTACTACTTAATACTATAGATCGCAACTCCTACCTTACTATATTAAGAGAGCACGTAAAAACCTTAGAGAGGTTCTAGCAACTTATAAGTGAAATATTATAAGTATAGAAAGTTTAGATACTATAAGTTAGACTATTCTGAATTAACTAAGGTTTAGGTCTTTAATAAAGAAGAAATTAATAATAATATTAAAGAGATAGTAGAGAGTAAGGAAGATTAAGTAATGGAAAATAAAAAGGCCTAAGAAAAGACTTCTTCTTAAGCTTATATAAATATAATCTATTAAAGCTTAATTTAAACTCTCTAATAAAAGAGAAGTAATTTATAGTTAATTATATACTTAGTATAAATAGATTAAGAGTTATATTCTTTATATTAGTAGATACTAAAGTAAATAGTTATCTCTTTATAAATCAGACTATATCTATATACTTTTTAAGGGCGTTAGAAGTAAAGATTCAGCCTCTCTTATATATTATACTAATCTATAATTTTCAGAACTCCGTCTGAAGTTACGCTACTTACTATATACGTCTACACTTAATAATTAATAGTTAACGCGTGTATAACTGTCTCTTTATAATCCTTAACCTAAGGAAGTAGAATATAATAATAGGTATTAAATAGATATATTAATTCCGTCTTAAGTTATAAATAGACTAGAATTAATTTTTATAGCTATTTAATTACCTGCCTACTAAATAATAGTCTCGGGAGCTAGTCTTACCCTTTTCACGTATATAGCTTTCTCTATAATAAGACTATTAAAGCAATATAAATCGTAGAGATTTAGTAATCTAAAAGGATAAGATATAACAAAAATATCTCCTTTTTATAGTTTAAATACTAGAAGAATATCTCCTTTAAGTTACTCCTGAACTAATCTTAATATTATTCTTCGTAAGTGAAGGACCTTTATAGGTTCGGAAATTAGAATATAAATTATTAAGAACACTACTTATATTTATATTTATTTATAAGATTAGTGTAAATGCCTTCTATTTTAATATAAAATATAAAGATACTAAGTTCTTTTAAACTAGTATTTATAAGATAAACTATATCTTATAAAAATAATATAAACTAGAAGATCCTAATATAGCTTAACTCTTATCTAAAAGGCTTTCGAAATAATACTAATATCTAAAGTCGGTATTTTCTAAGAAAGATATAGATACTCTTTTACTTTATTAATATTATAACTATAAGATTTATCTTAAGGAACTACTACCTAATACCTACTCTTCTCTTTACTATTAATTAATAAAGGAGCTTAAAGTAATAAAGGAGTACTTTCTAAAGAATCTAGATAAGAGTTTTATTAAATTAAGCTAGAGCCTAGTTATATTACCTCTACTCTTTATTAAAAAGCTTAATAGAGGCCTACGATTCTGTATTAATTATTAGAAGCTAAATACCCTTATATGGAAAGATACTTATTTAATCCCCTAAATTAATAAGTTCCTTACTAGAGTATTAAATATAAAGATATTTATAAAATTAGATATTTAAGCTACCTTTAATTATATTGTAATGAGGCGCATATTCAGAATCAGGGTGTTGCCTTAGGCAACCTTAGTTGCGAGCCTTAGCGAGCTCCCTCCGCTTATAAGAGCTCTCTTTCACTTATAGAATTAGAAGAATTGAAGACTTTTTTCTACCTTGAATTTCAGTCATAAGTGGCTTCTTGTGTTTTATTCCTAGGTTTAGTGACCTACTTAGTTTTGCGTTATCCCAGGTTATTACAATATTCGTATAGATCTAGCCTCTAAGAAATATACTATATTTTAGACTAAATATAAATTATATAAGTATAAGGTACTACTATTTAGCTTTTGCAATAGACTTAGTATATACTAATATTATATAAATAACGTACTCTTTAATTACCTGGATAACTTCTGTATAGCTTACCTAAATAATATCCTAATCTATTCTAAATCTATAGAGGAATACTAGGCTTATATAGAATCTATACTAAAGCATTTAATAAAAGCTGGATTATAAGCTAATATTAAGAAATATAAATTCCATATTACTTATACTAAGTACTTAGGTTATATAGTAACTACTAAGGGTATTAAGGCAGATCCGGAGAAGGTTGAACTACTATGTAACTAGAAGTACCCTAAGACTATAATAGCTATTAAGTTATACCTAAGGTTCTATAGTTTTTACTAATAATTCATATATAACTTTAGACTTATTACTAAACCTCTATCTGCGCTTACTTAACTTATAGTAGCTTAGAATTAAATAAAAGAGTATCGCGTTATATTTAAAGAGCTCTAAAAGTAGTTACTATTAATTCAACGGATTTACTATTTCTAGCTAGAATTACCTACTAAGCTAAAAACAGATACTTTTAATAGAGTAATTACTAGAGTGGTATTATAATAGTATAATAATAAATAATAGTATTTCCTTAGTTTTTATTCACACGTATTTAATAGTCACGAACTAAATTAGGAGATCTATAATAAAGAATTATACGCTATTATAAAAAGCTTTTATAAGTAGTACTTAGAATTAATATTCCTTTAGAATAAAATTGAAGTATATTCAGATTATTACTTTCTAAAGTACTTTATAATTACTAAAGTACTTATTACTAAGTAAGTTTATTAAATAGAATTTCTCTTTAATTTTAACTTCTAAATTATATATACCTTTAGTAAAGATAATTAGAGAACTGATATTTTAAGCTATTAGAAGTAGAATTTAGAAGTATAGAAATAGGTTTAGAAAGATAATTAGAGCTAAATCTTACTAGCACCGGGAAGGCTTAATCCCTATATTAATTTTAAGCTAGTAGAACAGTTTATTTCTTTCGTAGTTATAATATCTCTCTTACTATTAACTACTACTAAGGTAAAAGCTTCTCTAAATACTTCCCTAGACTCTTTTAATCTTATTAAAAAGTTTTATTAGGATAATTATATTACTTTTACTAATATATAAAAATCCTTATCTAAAGACTACTTAATTAAGGATAAACTTCTACTCTTTAAAGATCAACTTTATATATAATATAATACTTCCCTTTATACTAGGTTAATTAAAGAAGTACACGACTAGCTATCTATTACTTACCCTAATAGGTTAAAGATATATTAATTTCTAGCCCTAAAGTATTACTAAGTTAAAATAAGTTCGGACTACAATTAGTATATAAGAAATTACCGAGCTTATTAATTCTTATACTCTAAGTATTCTAAATAGTAAGGTCTTCTTTACTCACTACTAATTCTAAGTTATTTTATATAGTATTTATATATAAATTACAAGGATTTCCTAAAGGATAAGTATAGTTATAATAGAATCCTAGTATTTATTAATCACCTAAGAAAGGATTCCGTAATAATTCCCTACTATTAAGATATTAACGTATATAGTAGTACTAAACTCTTTATCTAGTAGATCTATTAATTTAGATATACTCTAAAGTTAATTATATTAGATTAAGAGCTATAGTTTATCTTATTATTTTAGAAAGAGTTTTGCCAAATTATTAGCATTAAAGTTAAGCTTTTTATAGTATATTATAAGAAGACTAATAGCTAAATAAAGATTATAAATAAGTATATTAACTAAAGATTACAATTATTTATTAATTTCTACTAAGATAATTAGAGTAAACTAATTCTACTAATAGATTAAGCCTAGATAACCCTTCCTTATACCTCTATTAGTATAGCCCTATACTAGCTTAAATTTAAATCAGATCTAAGAAATAGTTAGAATTAGAACTCTCTTAAGGCTACTATTCTTCTAGAAAGGCTTAACTACTATAATACTAAAGCAGTAGCAGAATATATAAAAGAGGTATAAGAGTTAGCTAAATTAAATATATAAACTATATAGGATTATATAATAAAGGCTATAAACTAGTATTACAGACCTATTAATTTCTAAGTAAGTAATAAAGTATACTTATTTACTAAGAACCTTAAGAATTATTAATTATATCGTAAGCTTAGTAATTAATAGGAAGGGCTATTCGAAATCCTATATTAAGTAAGGAACTCTTACTAGCTCCAGTTACCTGCAGGATTGAATATTTATAATATATTTACTCTTAAGCTATTATTCCGGGACCTAAATAACTCCTTACTTAGTTAGGAACAGCTCTAAAACCCCCCTGAGATAATTAAGGATTAAAAAGAATAAGAAGTGCGAGAAGTTATTATATTACGATTATATTACAACACTTTAAAGTATTAAGTTAGTTAAGTAGGCTATAATTCTAATATTATATAATACAACGTATTTAACTTAATAGGATTACTTTATAAGTTAAGAGATTTTTACTAAGTTAACTCTTTTACTTTAGAACTACTCTAAAACCTACCTAAATAGTTAGCTGTATAGGAAAATAGAGAAGATAATTACAGTTACTTAGAAGATAATAGACTAATTAGTAAAATAGCAAAATAAGATTTAATTCAGACTATTTAAATACCTTCTGATTTAAAGCACTAATACTATAATCTTACAATTATATCTTAATTAAAATATCTTACTAGTTTTATTATAGAGAGCTACTTCTATATAAGAAGTCTAACTGAAGGTATAGCTATAAAGAACTAATAACAAAGCTAATCTAAAATAGGACCTATTTTCCCCTTATTCTAAGTTATTTAGAATCTCTTGTTCCTCCTCTGCACTACTATGGTATTTACTACTTTAAGTTACCCGGAAACGTACTAATAACTCTCTTTTCTTCTCCTCCTTCCTCTCTACTCTCTTACGCTTAATACTACTATAATAAATAGTCTCAGCTACCTTAGTAGCACTAGTAGTAATCTCCTCTCGGATTTAGCTTAAAGCTAAAACTAGACTTTATTTATATATTAATTAAAGGTTATTTTAATCTTACTTAAGAGAAAATAGATATATCTAGAACTATATCTCTATCTTAAATTAAGAAATTTATAAGTAAAATATATAGTAAAAGTAAAAAGATAAAAAGAAAAGGAAATAACTTATAGCTTATTATATAACTAAATTCGTAATAGCCCGGTAAAGAACACGGGTTTTCTCTAATAACTCTAGCTATAGCTCCCCTTACTTCTTAGAGGTATTAGTAGTAGTAACCCTTAAACTAGTATCGATTTCTTATGCCGCGGAAATAACACTCTTAATATCTTTAGTAGTAATAGTAAAAGAGAGCTTATAATATTCCTTAGCTATATAATACGAAATCTAGCATAAAAATCAGTATTTTAGCTTATTCGGATTATAACTAGACTATATTTATAATAATCTGGATATAGGAAAAGGAAATAAGAAGTACTTATAGGATTATATTTTTTTACTTACCTTTTATAGTATATATACTTCTTGCTTTTAGCGCTATTAAACTCGTAAACGTAATCTAATTCCGTAGTAAGTAAGCGAATATATTAAATACAGTACTTATAGTAGGTAGACTTAAGGGCGTTAATAGGGATTAGAGCAGGCACTATTTCATATTAATATACTGAATTACTACTAAATTACTACTAAACTACTAGGAATTCAGAACTTAACTTACTCTTAAATTACTTATTTTATTTAATATAAACTATTAAAATCTATTAGTAATATATATAAATTAGTAAATCTTTATATATAAGGTTCACTTATAGAACTTAAAATTATAATTATTTAAAGAAGAAAGTCAGAATTCTAAAGATCTATATAATTAAATACCTTAATATATATAATAGTAAGTAGCTATAGCCTTACTAAACCTAATTCAGATATCTTTTAGATAACTTTATAATTAAGTTATTACCTTACTTACGCTACTATTATTATTAACTAGTATTACTAAATTAATACTTTTTTTAAAATCTCTCTACTAAAGTTATATATTTCTATGTTTTCTATATAGTAGTAATTCTATATATAAATATAATTTTAAGCTTAGGGGCAAGCTCTCTTATAAGAGGGGGGTAATATAATATTAAAGTAACGGAAGTGCTAGAAATAGAGGTACTCAGATTTAGTCGAAATATTACTAGACGGAAGTTGAACTAGATTCGTATATATAGGACTACTCCTCCTCTAAGGGCTCCTTACCTTCTTATTTCCTTTATACCAGACCTATAATATTACTATTTACCTACTCTCTTGCTCTCATACTTGATACTACACTTAGTAATATTGCGTCGTTACAGTCTTTAGATAAGGTAGCTAGCAGGCTATATGTCAGAATTTCTGTATTATATGTTTAATAACTATAGCTTAGATAGTATTAAGAACTCAGAGAATTTAGAATAAATAGCACTTAGCTAGGAACTGACTTTAGGACCGGGTAATATAAAGATTATATATATACTCGACCTCCTTTTAGCTTAGTAGCTAAGCTAATTAACTATACTCCAGAAACCGTCTTCAGTTAACTAATAATATACTTAGGAGTAAGTAAGGCTGCGATAAAATATATATAAGTAAGGCGCTTCTCTATAAGTAAACACGCTAATGCGAAGATACTATAATTCAATAACGCCTTAATTAGTCGCTTCCCTATAAATTCCGACCACTACCCCTTTATACTACGACTCTATTTCCGTCCCCTAAATAAAACGCTATCTTTAATCAAGTGATATCTATCCTATAAGGGCCGAATAATACTATATAAGCTTTTATAGATATCGGGATAATTTCAAGGCCTTAGAGAAGCTTATATCCTAGTACTCTATAGATACGAAAGTAATAAAAGTAATAAACTTATTTAGTCGTAGGAGAAAAAAAGAAGGAGGGAAGCGCGTAAAAACCGAAGAAGTCGTGAAATTATTCAGTAATAACTAGAGTATTTATATCTCTATCTTACCCTTAGCGCTAACGCTAAGGTATAAGGTAATTAAAACTCATATACTTAACAACTTTACCTAAAGGTCCCAGAAAGCCTAGAGTATTAGCTCACTTATCTTATAGTAATAGTTATATAGTAGTAAAGTAATATTATAGAGCGTCTTCTATTATTACATACTTATATCAGTAGTACTCTGCCTTTAGATATCTGGATAAAGAGTGCTTAGTTTATTTACACTTAGTACAAATTATTACTAAGCGGTACTAGGGAGAACCGGTAGCTTGCGGCGAACGAGTAGGCGATATAACGCTAAGGTATAGTATAATAGAAGGAGAAGATTACGTAGTGGCTCGTGAAAGAAGAGGAGTAGTTACCTTAGAGGGACGTTATAAAGGCGTAAAGGGCAGTGATCGTAAATAGACAGATAATAGCACTAAACTAGTTCTTATTTAAGGTCTAAAGCAAGCTAAGGATATAGTCTATCGATAGCTGCCGTTGATTATTAGTAAGTTGAACAGGGTTAAGATCACGAGGTCTTACTCCGGAAGCCGACTCTATATACTAATAATATACTATACTAAAGCTTATTTAAGATAGCTAGTAGTATCTCTAAACGTCCGAGTGAGTATATTCCTATTAATTTTGTAGATACTTATACCCTAGTACATATAAGAGCTATTAAGGGTCTACACTAGCTTTCGGAAACTGAGTCGCAAGTTATAATAGAACTTAGACTAGTACATAGATAGTCTAAGAGAGAGAAGGCTTTTGGTTAAACTAACTGAGGTTAATAGACCTTGCCCTTCTTTCTCGATTTATAAGGGTGTACTAGCTACGCAGATAAAGCGTATAAGCTTATTACATCTCTTCTCCATATTCCGTCTAAGATCTCGCATATCGCGCTCCTCTCGCTAGCGCAGCTACATAAACCCTTTGTCCTATAATCGATCCCTTCTGCAGTCCTTAAAGTTAATGATTTTATTAAGGAGTAGCAGATAATTAGAAAGGAGGATATTATAATACTTTTCTAAAATAAGGTCGTAGAGCTTATCATTAGTTATATTGTTATATACACTAGATTTTAAGGAGTCTAGTATCCCAGTTATTACTCTTATATATATATATAGAATCGCTTACGTTGAAAATCATACTTAGTCTAGGTTAAGTGGCCCTACTTATCTTAAGAAGAAGAGTAAAGTTATTATTTATTATCTATAGCTTATAAAAGAAAAAGAATCGTAAATAATCTCCTACCTTTCTTATTCGCCTAAACTATAGTAGTACAGGTTTCGCGTACGTTAGTTATCTAAGAGCTCTCTCTCTAAGTATCTTTAGCTCGTATAAATACTTACGTTACCTTAATAATAAAGAAGCTTCGTAATACGCTTTTATCCTCGAGGTAGTTTAGAGTATAGCTTGGATAAAAGCTATTTATATAAGTATAGTATTGGCCTTAGAGAGAGACTTGATAATCGCAGCTACGTCTAATTCCGATGTACTAGAAGTCTTTATACTTAGTAGAATACGAGCTATAATAGTAGCAGAATACTACATCTAGCTGCTTCTACTAGATTATACTAAGGAATATAGTATATACTTTATCTAGCTCTTTCTCGTATTTATCTAAGCTTTTAGCTATAAGAATTTTATAAAAGGGGAATATATCGAAGTAGCTTATCTTCTCTAAGCTATACTTAGTAATTATCTTATAGACCTTATCTATAGCGTTTATAGCATTATAGTCCTTTACAGTTTAGTAAGGATCAGAGAAATAGCGTTAGTACTCTACTAGCTACTAAAGGACGACTATAATACTACCTATTATCTCTAGCTTAGCTAGCTATTTTATAAACTCGACTTTATTCTGAGAAATATCTACTTAATCTTTTTAAAGACAGTAGCTATAGCCCTTAATTACTCGAGCATAACCCCTTATAAAGGAACTCGCAGTTGTAAGTCTAGTTCTGAAAAGTAGTTTTAGCTGATAGTTAACTAGAACCCCTAGATAGAAACTTAGTAATTAAATATCTGCTATAATCCCTATATAAATATCCTTAAATAATTCATATTCAGTAATTATATAGTATAAAGAATAGTTTTAACGAGCTATGTAATCTATAGCTATAGAAGGTTATAAGAGTACCGGGGATAATAGGCCCTACGTAAATTAGGTGATCTACGCCTGAAATATAGTAGTATAAGGAAGGATTCTTGATATCGGTGTCTAACTATATTTAGTTGCTATATACGTCCCGAGGATAAGCTTTAACAGCTTCAATAACTTCTTACGGGAAATAAAGTACACTAATTTAATATAACGACGTACTTTAGTAGTACAGTAGGGGCGTTATTCAACTTATACCTTACTACCCCTTAATTAATATAAGAAAGGTTTTTTTATATATATCGTAAGATTTATTATTAAAGGCCTTCTAGCGAATACTCTTAGGTCAAGGGACCTCGGATATACAGAATATCCGTAATTTAGTTAATTTATAGCTTATATCAAGGGTTATAGAAATCGTGATATTTAGCGCCTGATATATCGCTTTTATTAAAATTGAAAGATTAGCCTTAGTAAGCCACGTAGGGATTAGGAGCCCTATAGATCTTAGCGCTATATCCTTATAAAAGACTCGGACTAAGGCGATCCGTACTTTAAAGGCACTAAAATAAGTTACTATTATACGTTATTAATCGATAAGTAATATTCTCACTACTTGGGTATTAGTATTAACTCCTTATTTAAATAAAAGAGCGCCTCATCCAACTAATTTATAGCTTTTAAGCTAGCTAAGCACTTGAAATAATTCTTAGGAATTTAAGTTGACTTTATGAGTTTCTAACTGTATTAGTAAGCCCGAGTTATTAACGCGCTTAGGCGAAGAATTTAAAGAGGAATATAAGTCTTATTTGAAACTGATATTATAAGTACATCTATAAATTTAATATCTTATAAACTTCCAAAAGCTAATAACTTACTAGTTAAGATTAAAGACCTAAGAAGTAGAGGCGCTATATATACTATAACAATTATCTAATAAACTAAATATATATGTCTAATTATTAACGATATTAAGAAGTATTGGAAAAATATTATTAATCTATATTATTACTTATATAGAACTTGCTAGGCCGATGTTATATAACGGAACAGCTATTGTAGTTATTTAGCCTAGATACTATTAAGCTCTTTAGTAAGCTCTAGTTAAGTCTTTAGAGAATAGTTAAGGCCTGCTTCTAAAGAAGCGCTATAGTATAGAAAAGCATGAAAGAAAAGTAAATACACGATTTATACTGCCTTTAGTAAGCAAATCTGATATTATAATAAAGCTATACTAGTTCGTAGAGTATCTTAACTTATATTTACTAAAACTAGAATATCGGTATAGAACCGCTTAAGTTTATACCAAGATTCCCTAGATTAGAAGATATATTAGTCTTTTATTATACTAGACTCAGGAATACTTACTAGGAAAGTATTCCCGAGGTAACGTTATTCTTAGTAGCGTTAGCTTTCTCAAAGGTCTATTCAACCTAGAAAAGAGATACTATCGTACTAGGCGCTTAACTACCTCTACGCCTTGACTTCCTTATTTACCCTAGATCTTACTTACGGATTAGCAAGTAGTTTGAATATTAAACTCGAACTATTGATTATAATATTATACGCGATAACTTAAGACTTATCCTTCGTAGATATACTATAATTATAAATAATATCTACTCGCTCTAGCTTCCACTCCTTCCAGGTCTTTGTAATTAAACGCTATATTTTCGTTGTATCAGTAATACAGAGTTCTACGTATAATTTCTTAATTAATATAGTATCAGCTTTATTAATAATAAAATAGATCGTCGTAAGTTAATCTAGGCGAGTCCTAATAAGAATTCGCACTAAAGGCTTAATTAAAGATAGACTTATCATTAGAAAGAGTTTTAAAACAACCTTATAAACTCGATCTTTATTATAATACTAAAATTCTAATTAGTGATTATTACAGCTATATATATAAGTATAAGATGGCGCTTAAACTTAACTTTACATCCCTATCTACGTAATATAAGCGCTTAGAGAACAGAGGGCTAAACTATACACGGAATAAGAGAGCGCCGAAGACATCTGCAAAGAAGCGAAATAATTACCGAGTCAGAGCTCCGATTAGAATATTAAGGGATAATTTATAGATATAGTGAGATAAATACACTTATAGTAGGTTCGAGTTATATAATTACACTATTATAAGTTATAATTTATAACGTGATTATCCGGAGCGGAGGTACTTTATGCCTTTCGGCCCTACGTACCTACAGAAAGCTAACTCGCTTAGTAAGCTAATAGTAGCTAAGTAGACCTAGCGTATTTAGGCCTTCAAGTTGGAAAGATAATCTATATTCTTTCTAATTAATATCTTTTAGTAATATATTTTCAAGAGAGTAATTACCGTAGAAAGTGCAACTTATTAGATAGCGAAGTACATCGCTAGCTACTTCTAGTATTCCTGCCGTAAGCCTAAGTAACTAGCCCAGCCTTAGGCACTTCTAGTTATATACGACGTTGACGATGAATCTACTCTACTATTAATGCCTCGATATTTTGCTAGAATATTACGTGACTTTGAGCCGAGCCGCGGGCTACGCGCTAAGAGTGAGTCACTCAGTTTAGCGCTAATAACTACGAGCTGAATAGCTTCTGTCGTACTATTATCCTTATCCTCGTCTATATTTATAACAAATATCTCTTCTATTATATCTTAAACTAAGCTTATATTAGTTACTGAGAATATCTATAGAAGATATTGCGATAAGTAAGATAACGATATCTGTAAAGCGTTTGAATAATAAGCGTCTCTTATTAAAGCCGGGAACAGGTACCTTACTACTACGTTTAATACTAAACTCTTGAACGTTAATAGTATACTAAGTAGCAGAATTGGAGAGTTAAGCTATAAAGTATAATAGCTGAAGAGCGAGATTAGCTAGGTAAAGAGCGAGGTTAGCTAGGTCAAAGCGAGTCTTACAGATTTTACTATAAACTTTAGAGTCCGCCTCGAGCGTATAGAGAAAGTCAGGATAAATAAGACAAAGTCTTGTCTCTATAATAAGATCGAAATATATAGAAAAATTATTCTTAGCGTAAGATACTAGATACTCTTATATATTCCTAAGAACACCGGTGAGTTTTAGAAGCTGAAACGCGACGCGATCGTAAGTAATAGTTAGTATCACTTCTATAAGAAACGTATAATTAAAGCTAATATAAGAAAAATAGTCCGCTGGTTAATCTACTTTATCGAATTTTATAATATTAACGACTACTAATACTAGTATAAGATATAGTTTAACGATAATATAATAAGTGATCTCGATAATACATTATCAGATAATAGGTAATCGAGTTCGGATTTAGTGTTATCTAATTTATCTCTTGAAGAAGTAGTCTAAAGATATCCTTCCTAGGTAGTTAAAAAGGTTATTATAGCTCTTAGCTTAATTGAAGAAAACTTCAAACGCGCTCTGAATTATTAATAATTACCTTGACGTATTAAGAAGCGACTATAGCTATAAGTAAATTAACCTAAAGAAGGTATAAAGTAGCAGAGAATACTATTACGACCCTTTCCTTAGGCTCTAAAACTAACACTTACTCTTTCTTAACTTATACCGGACTCGAAATCCGATTCATATGAATTTAATAAAACTCGACTTAAGTATAACGATTCCTTATTAGCTGCTAGAGTATAAGCTAAGATAATAAGGAAATTACAAAGCGGACTATAATTAAGAACCCCTTTTATAACCTCTCTAGATAGTAGTCTAATAGAGCTAAATAAGTCGCTAAAGTTATAAGGCTAATATATATTAAGATAAAGAGTAAGAAGTTAATAGAAAACTTCGAGTAGTATAATATAGTAGGTCTCGTAGTTAATCTAGGTTAAAGAGACTTATTCCTGCGGTCTAGTTACCGTCTAAGTTAAAAAGATATACTCTTACTTATAAGCGACGTGAGATAAAGGACAATAATAGATTAGTAGTATTAAGAAGATAGAGAATAGTATTTTTTTAGTTTAAATCGATTTAATTTCAGAGACGCTTCTAGAGTTTTAGAAATTATGCCTAAGGATCTCTTCTTATACTACTAGTATATTAGGCTAGATTAGATATACTACTCGCTACTATAGAAATATTAAGACTTTATCCTTATAATTACTCTTAAGAAGCTTCTCGCTTAATAGAGGGAAATAAAGCATGAACTATACGTCTACTCGCAAGTGATTCTTTATAATTAAAGCTGCTCTAATTACGCTATACTTATATTAGGAATCGAGGCAGGCAGTCGAGGCACTCTACTCTCTTTACTTCGGATTATTCTTACAATCTAAGAGAGTGCAATTTAATTTTAATCTACGGATAGCAGGTAAGTTAAGCTACTTCTATATATACTTCTGCACTTAAATTAACTAATCTCCCCCTTAACTTCTAACTTAGTTAGCTAGCTGATTAACCTTATACCTCTAAGTTATGAAATATATAGCTAGTAAAGAGCTAGGATTAATTATACTAGTATTAAAGGATTATAGGATAAGAGTAGTACAGTTTTTTCTTTAAAGTTAGAGGAAATGTAAATTAAAAGGATAGAAGTTTAGATAAATAACTAGTTTGTATTTATTTGTATCTACCTTAAGCCTACTTCTATTATTTTAAGTATCCTCTAATATTCCATCTAATATTATACTTAACTCTCAAGTAGTTCTAAGCACGACATCTATTATTAAAGCTATAGGTACTATATTAGACGAAACTAAGCTTATAGCACTAAGCCGATCTATTTTAGGAGCACTTTAGGAACCTCCTTACGAAATACCTCTAAAGTTAGCTTTTTGCTTTAGGAAAGGTGAACTCACCTAGCGCTTCGCTGAGCTATTAATATAATATTTGCATAACTATTAAAGATAGGAAAGTATTTATACCTAAGCTTAATTCTGCGAAGTCGTGTGCTATCCCCTTTTAAGCGCTACTGAAAAGTCCCTTACCTCGCTTATTTCTGCTCTTAGCCTTCCTATAGCCCTGTCCTAATAATAACCGTGCTAAATAAGTATTCGTAGGGTAGGAAGGCTAGCAGGGAGCACTCTTCTAGTAAAGCTGACTCGGCGAGATCCTGCCTAGGAGCCATAAACAGTAGTACGCCACGATAAACAGTTAGCAGGGAATAGCGTCTACACGAATTCGGTTCGCGCTTAACTCATGTAACGTCTCACCCTGCGTGCCGAGAAACCCTGCGTGCCGAGAAAAACGAGAGGTACTTTGACTTCAAGTATCTCTACCTCTATACTAATTAATAAGTCTATAAAAATAAAAGATTAATAGTATTATATAGCTATTAATTAGTAATTTAATCCCTTCCTAAGAAAAATTTTTGCTTATATCGTTGCCTTTTTGCATGATTTATAAGAAGCCTCTATTTAGGCTTTAGTTCAAGTTCTCTACTATAGTTATACCAGCGGTCTCTTATTATCCTTTATATACCTTAAAAGATCTTATCTGAGCTTCAAATTAATTTTTTTTAGTCCGAGACTCTAATAAGCTTTGTAGCTACTATAGCGCGTAAATAGTTATAAGGCCGCTACACGATTCAGTACTTCTAATCAGCGAAACTAACGATTCTCGGCTAGGGGGACCGACCCCGCACCTCTCGCAAAGCTTTGGTAACTTCGACGTAATTTCGCTTGTAGCTCGTGTAAGGCCTTCACTGTTAGCAACAATATCAGGTCGGTAATAGCATCTAACAAAGCCTTGTTCACACAGCTCTCTCTAGTAAGATCTCGTTATATAGTCGCTTACAAAATCAGCTCCGCGTTATCTTGTTCAAAAATAATATAAGCACAGAATTCAATCTTATATATCGCGTGATATGTTTTTTACAAAGGCATATTACTAAGTTAGTACTACACATAATCAACATTTTCTAGAAGATTCTAGAAGTGAGGAGTAATGATCAAACTACTGTAAATTCTTAGCCTCCCCGACCCTCTATGAAGTAGAGGTAAAAATAAAAAGACATATTATATTAAATAGGTTTCTTTATACATGTTTCGCTGACAGGTATTACTTATTATATGACTTGATTTAACCCTTATTAAATTTGAAGAAATAATAATCTTCCTAACGCATGTCCTAAAGCGATGACTAAACTCTGTGCAGCTTCATAAGTAGGTCGATAATTAGTAGGTAGCCAGAGAAGTTTAGAGGAACCTTGTACTAGCTAATAATCCGACACGTATAAAGTCGGAAAGGGCCTGTTATCGCGGGAGGCCACGGACCTGACCTCATCGGCATAGCCCTCGAGGGCTGGTAGCAGCTACTGGCCTATAGCTGTATCCTAGCGCCGGATTATTATATCATAAGACCTAGATATGATCTACTTACTATTAGAGGAGAAGGCCACGAAGGTAACCTAATTTATATAGCCCTCGAGGGCTAGTAGTAGCTGCTGGCCTATAGCTATATCCTAGCACCGGATTGTCTTATTACGTGATTTAAATATTATCTACTTACTATTAGAAGAAAAAGCTACGGAAGTAACTGAAATTATATAATCCTTAAGGGCTAGTAGTAGCTACTAGCTTATAGCTATATCCTAGCACCGGATTATCTTATTATATAACTTAAATATAATCTACTTACTATTAGGGGAAAAGGCTATAGAGGTAACTTAACTTATATAGCCCTCGAGGGCTAGTAGTAGCTACTAGCTTATAGCTGTGTCCTAGCACCGGACTATCTTATTATAAGACTTAGATATAATCTGCTTACTGTCAGGGGAGAAGGCTACGAAGGTGACCTTATTTATATAGTCCTCGAGTATTTGTAGTATTGTATTCTAATATATTTCTACTTTTAGCTTTCTCTGGATCTAAGACAGAATATATTCCTCGAAAGTTTCTCAAATAATACTCTTCTCTAAGGCAAAGATAAGAGCTGAATAATATGCTTAAAGAGGCGCTTATTCAATAATTGATCGGGTAGATATAGTAAACCGCGTTATATCTTGTATAAATATAAGTAAATCAGGACTTCGACCAAACTTGGTTATATTAGGAAAATCCGATAATAATAAGACTATACAAAAAACATACCTAAAGATCCTCGAGCTTCCAAATCATAACTATAGCGTGCGTCTAACACACCTTTCAATAGGCTTAGCGCCTTAAGCCAATACAAGAAGTACTAACGAAAGAAACTGTAAACCGAGCCACTGTTTATAAGGTCCTTGATTATATCTTTCCTAGTTTAATATTCGAGTAGATAATTAACCTAGTAAAGATAGGAGTACTGTACCGCCGCGAGGGGATTAAGATCAGGCTACTTAACTTAGTCGATAGTAATTCCGAGAGCTCTTAGCCTATAGACATCACATCGAAGTGTCTTTCGTAGGACTTGCAGTAATCGCGAGAAGATCACATAATAGTATGCGCTACTTCCGTTAGGGAAGAACTTATTAAATATTTTTGTAACTAAGAAATCCTTCGCAGACTAATAAATAAAAGAAATAGTTTATTCTCGAAGGGTCAGAAACAAGCTATAGGTCCCTATAATGTCTATCAGAGCTTCGTAATCATCGGATAATTCCTCGAGCTTTAGAACGAAAGAGGCAAGTTCAGCTAGAGCGATTAGTCGGAGCACAGTCGATATAATAGCTATGATCTGCCTATAAGTCTCTGCATCTTCTGACTTGTCAATTTAATCCACTATTCGTTAATAAAGTGCCTTGAGGCCTTACGGGAATTCCTTTAGCTTATCAAGAATATTCTAACGTTTAACGTCCTTCAGATTTTGATAAACTAAGGCTACCCAAAGGAATATAGTATCTAAGTTACGATATAAGTGCTGACGAACTGCTTCGTGTATTTTGTTGTCGTATTTTTGGAGTAGCGTAAGCTGATCTACCTTGTAGCGGATATATATTGCGATAGTATTGGATATTGAGTCTTTATTTAGCTCAAGACGTAAAATGATTTTTTATATTGCCACGTTTAGCTGCTTCCTAATTTCGAGCTAGTTCTTGCTAGAGATAATTAATTTAATATAGGGAGAATTAGCGAGGTGTTGGATTATGAATTCTAAGAGTTCTAGTAGGCCCTCTACGTATTCGTTAAGTGTATCGATGATTAAGTAGGTAGTCTTCAAGCTTTTATCCGGCAGAATATCCTTAAATACTATAGATAAAGCTACCTAAGTATTAACGCCCTTAAAAGGCGTTTTAGCCCTTTATTCGTACTTCTTTTGGACATGCGAGCGCAGTGACAGTTGCTCTAGGATAAGTAGGTAGATGAGGCCGCGGAGCACAGCGGTTGTATTATTTAGGCGCAAGTCGGTAGCTTAGCAGAAGAAGTACAACAGTAGCCTGGCTTCGTTCTTTCTCTTACTAATTTCATCGATAATACCGCAAATTAGTATCGTCTTGCCTTTGCCGGAGTCGCCCTTAATCTAGAGTAGCCGGCTCTGTTTGTTGTCGCGCTATTATTAGAAGTCGGGATATTCAAAGATCTACTGGTAGGAGTCTTATAGCAGCCTGCCCTTCGTATCCTCAATCCGCTTCTTATCCTCGCGGGGATCTGTTGTCCGTAGGTCCTATATGCAGCTTTAACTCTGTTAGTTGAATGAATTCTGCTTATCTTCTTATAAATAGTGATTAGTATATAGCTAAAGATATAGCGATTCATCTTATATTTACCTGTTAATGAATTCTGGATCTCCTTCTTAAGCTGTCTGAACGCGTGCTCCTTCTTTTCGCTATAAATAAGCGGCAAATGAATGCTAAATATGCCTAATAGCGAGTACGCCTTATCTTCTCTGCGTGTTGTCTGTCGATCTTCTGCCTACGATAATTGCTCCTCGATACTAAATTAAGTCAGAGGGACTCCTTCAAGTACTGAAATTGGAATACCTGTTATTTCCTAGATATACTGCTTTAGAGTTTCCTTATCTCCTAGTTGTTTACTATATTAAGAGAAGAATTTAACTGAGCGTAGGGTAAGGAGCTCTTAAAGGGTCCAGCCTCGTGTAAACTATTCGCTATCTCGGAAAGTAGATTCCTAAGTACACTTAGTAGACGTATCACTTGCTTTCAGCTTTTATGTTGAAATATCTGATAAATATACGTAGTATCTGGCCAATTTCTAGTACTAGCGAAACATAGAATTAATAGCCTCTATAAACTCAGTACTATTTAATTTATTAATATAGTAGGTATCTACTTAAAAGTATTGCAAGCTATCGCGCTCCGCCTATTCTCTATAGAACTATATCTTACTATAATTAGCTATCTTCTTACAGTTACTATTCTTCAGATCTACTAAAGTAACCTCCTCTGATCCTTATCTATATAAAAGTATAGTATATTTCTTAGGTATATTACCTTCAAAGAACTCGGTTAAACTGAAATCGCTATTGTCGTTGTATTGTAGCAGACGTATAATCGATTAGGTCCAAGGATCATAAGAAGGAGGGTTCTCGGTAGTAATTGACTTATCGAGTTAATCAGATACAAAGAGTGAAGCCTTTACGTTAGGTTAAGGCTGGCGTACTTAGCTGGGCGGTAGCCTCGCGGTAATAGTATTATTATATAATACTGGAAGCGTATAAGACCGGCCCTATCGCTCAGGCTCACCGGCGAAGTTAATCTCAATTAATAGTAGCTTACGCTGTTTTTATTACTGAGAGGTAATATGAAGAAATATAGAACTTAGATGACAGAAAAAGAATACTAGGCCCAGAAAACCCTTAATTATCCATTAATAGTTCTAGCCTTATATCTTAGGCTGCTACTTATAAGTAAGCTATAGCGA
Source organism: Cadophora sp. MPI-SDFR-AT-0126 (assembly GCA_020747065.1). NCBI lineage: Eukaryota > Fungi > Ascomycota > Leotiomycetes > Helotiales > Ploettnerulaceae > Cadophora > Cadophora sp. MPI-SDFR-AT-0126. The sequence continues at coordinate 545,372 of JAGMVK010000006.1, forward strand.
AACCACGGCGAAATTACCGAAGTTTTACGAGAGGTGCGGGGTCAGTTACTTCTAGCTAAGAATCGTTAGTTCCGTTGATTAGAAGTACTAAAACGCAGGGAAGCTATATAACTGTTTACGCGCTATAACAGCTATAAAGCTTATAGGGGTCTAAGATAAAAAAGTATGGATCTGAAAGTTTAGGAAGAGCCTTTGAGTTATATAAGGAATAATAAGAGCTCGCTAGTAAAGCTGTAGTAGAAGACTCATACTGAAGTCTATATAGAGGCTTCTTATAGATAAGACAGAAAGGTAATAATACAAATATAAAATTTTATTCTAATAGTCTCAAATTACTAATAAATAGTTATATGATATATTAGTCCGCAGGCCTATTCAAGGGGTTAATAGTGCCAGGTATGGCCCTATACGTAGGTAAGGGCATATTCGGTACTGTTCCGGGAGTGTTTCGGGAGGAGGTATATATAGGGATTCCTTACGCTCACTTATAAGAATATACCTTTTATAACACTTGAAAAACTACCGGTTAATATGTACAGTTAAATACGTATATAGCTACTATTTCCGGTACTGTACTGATATAATACCTCAGATTATTCTTTTTTTATGGAATTATAAATTGATGTAGAGCTGAGAATTATTAAATTCAAAGTACCTTTCATTTTTCTCGGCACGTAGGGTTTCTCGGCACGCAGGGACGGACGTTATATGTCTGATTTAGTGGGTCAAGTAAATTTAGCGAGTTCAGACTAGAATAAGTTACGTCGTTCATAGATTTATTAATATTCAAAGCCAATGTACCGATTAAATTTTCCGGCACGGAGGGTTTTCCGGCACGCAGGGATGGACGTTAATGATCTTGCGAACGAGTAACTTAGATAGCATATCTCGTCTGGATGATTCACGCCCCCAAAGCTTCCTTGTTCCTACTGTAACACTATTCTGTTCTGGACTTGGACTCTGCAGGTTCAATTGTTTATCTTCCTAAGTTAATTGGGCTATGGAGGGCCTGAATCTGCCCCCTTGAATCCAAGTGGTGGTGTAGTGTGGTGTAGATATTATTTACCCTGACCCATCCTTTCTCAGGATCCAAGTGGTGGGAGCCAGATTTAGACCCCTTTAGATCCAAAAATAGTCTGAGGTCTAAACTTCTACGCGTCCGATGGAAGTTCTCCCAGATGTTGCACATCGTCCTGAGAAGCCTCACGACGACCGCAACCTCCTGAGCCTATGGTTATCCTATCTACCAGGTAGAATACACTGATATTCTGCTTGTAACACTGGTCTAGTCTATTCGACAAACAACTGCTAAAGCGAATAGTATTATTTACTACATAAGTAAAATCTGCTATTCATAGCAGATCATCTTATAAATATGCGTTAACGTAGAGATCGTGGTTAAAAACAACTTCTTTCCGCATAATATATCACTTAAGTTAGTCCTCTTCTCTCCAGCCACTATTTATATGGATTTTATTATCTCTTGCTTACTTAATACAGCTCCTACAATATTCTTTATTACTTTTGCCATGCTTTCCGTTAGGGCAGTAAAAGGAGTTCTGTTATTATACCAGAGGGATTATTATAGTCTCTATATTACTACTCGTTGTAATCTCAGTAAAGTAATCCTCTACTATGAATATGCGGCCCTTAGGATCAGACGTAGTATATTTCCTGAAAGATTCTCGGTCTTAAGTTTCAGTAGCTAAATAATAGATTTCGATAACCTCTAAATATTTACGTTCATATAACCATCTTTCTAGTCTTTCAATAACGAAATATTTTACTTCCTCTAGTAGAGCTTAATAAAGCGCGAAATCGTGACCTTTTTCTCTGTCGTAGAAGACCGGAAGAACTCCGGTCCGAAGATACCGAAGGATATGTTTAAAGATATGAGCGTCGGTTTCGATAAAGTATAAGCTATCCTCCTGTTCATCACCCTATTTCCCAGAGAACAGGTTCTTGAAGTATATACTTTAACCCAGCTATCTCTCCGGGTCAGTGACGAAGTTACGTTACGATATTTTGATTATGATATACATGATCACCCTAGGGAGACGTTCTGTTGTCAAGAAGTGAAATCGATAATTAAGTCTAGGATATTTCAGTCTTATTATGAGACGTCTTAGATAGTTTTAGACTTGATTAAGGACAACTTTTCGATATTAGAGGAGGGAAGCAGTAAAGGGTTCTAGTAAGGGAATGATTCCGAGCTAGTGTTATGTAACTCAAAGAAATCAATCATCTAGTTTATGGTTAGGCCACGTGTTCACGCAGGCGTCGGTGACCGAATGCAGATATGAGGCTGGCGATCAATGCCTGGTTATTTTTGCCCTTCACCATTCAGAGGCTGACATTATAAGATGGGCGATTGACAGAACAAACATAAGTTCAATCTAAAAGTCGAGCACAGAACAATGTCTCAATTTCAAGCTCTGCGTGGACCAGCTGCTCTCACTTCTACCTGCTGCGCTAGCGTCAGGGAGCCAATTTCTGCTCCCTTTTCGGCACCACCGCCTTGGGACCCAATCTGGCTCCTCAAGGCACAGGACGGGCAACCCCGGAAATCCACTGCATCGAACTCCCTTGTGAGTAAGCTGAAACTTTGCATTGAAACCCAAACTAAGTTTGAAAAAGGAATTTCCTTGGCGCCCTTTGTTACAAGGGATATACTTAACTATGCTTATAATTAATTCTGTAAGTAGAGAATTTCCTTGGCGTTATCAGGAGGGCATATGCCCAAATTTGCGCTTGGCGTTGTTTGTCACGAAGGCATTTGTCTTCGTTCATCTATACATAGGGATTTCCTCGGTATCATTTATACGAGGGCATACGCTTAAATTTGCGAATACCTAAAATTAAATCTAGTAACAGGGATATTTAGCTTGAGGGTTTCCTTAATATTGTATATCAAAAGAGAATATGCCTAAATTTGAGTTTGCTTAAAATTAGGTCTGTAAATAAGGATTTTCTAGATTTTTCCTTGACTTCCCACCGGGGTGGTTCGTCCCAGCACTCCCACCACCGCAGGCAAGGGATTTAGGGACAAGGGAATTTGAGGACAAGAAACTTTGAACGGACGGTGCTGTGTTCTGAATAATGCCGAGCGCCGTATGCTTAATACCGCCATACGTTGAAAAATGCCAAGTGCTTGATTTTCCACCTTTTCTGTACCTCATTGTGATTAACTTGTTACGTTGATATCCACTGGGCCCCTGCATCCGCACAGAATTCTGTCAACCACTGTTGCGGGCAAAGCCCACACTAGCCTAGCGTCGATACCCCAGGCATGAAGCTTCATAGCGGCGGGGTAGCTGGCTTAGACATTCTTCACCATTAAGCAGAATATGATGCCCTCTCTTCATTTTTAAGAAGAAAGCTATAAACCATTGATCAGACGCTCGTGTAGTTCAAGATAGCGGTCAGCTTTAATAAGTAATATGTCCTTGGCCTAGGTTTAATTATAGTAGAAGCTGATTTTTGCGGTAATAAGACTTCTCAGTTTAAAGCCCTTTTAATTCCTTATAGGTCCTAATAGCCCGGATCGCAAGCTATTTACGATCCATACTGCTATAGTGGAAAGTCTTTCGGCCCCGCTTGCTATTATAATAAACAGTTCGATGCGCGAGGTAATTAACGGAGTTGCAACACTGGAGGATATCGACGAATAAACCTTTATGAGGTTCTGCGAGTTTGCCTACTTAGGGGACTATACACTAGCATAGCAGAAGCTTGTGCTAGCTAGTGCCGACTTCGAGAGAGGAGGGTCTCCTATACCTACGAGAGATTATATAGAAGAACCTTTCGCAGCTTCTAAGAAAAAGGATAAAAAGGAGAAAAGGATGAAAAAGAGCGGTTTCGATTTTACTAGTCTTAATAACGTTGAAGTATCTTATAAATAATATAGATAACGCGGTTTTAGAGTACTTACGCAGATCCTCCGGGACGAATTCTAACGACGCAGGTACTCGGTAGTTAGTCTAAAGTTTCAACTAAATAAATCTCTAGACGAAAGCGAGAACAACGATAGCCCGCTTCTTTATTATGCTTAAGTATATATCTTCACTAAGATATATAATATAACTGATTTACGTTTATTAGCTCTTAATAAATTACATCAGGCGCTTTATTCTTTTAAGGTAGTTGCAGGTTAGATAAGAAAGGTAATCGATCTTGCTTAATTTAGCTATTATAATAATAATACTCAAGATAACGACGCTAGGCAGGATATAGATAGTTTAAGAAGTATAGTTATGTAATTTATAGTGTGCGTGTTTAAGACAATAGTAAAGGATAATAGATTTCTAGTGTTAATAGAGGAAGAAGGGCGTTTTACGAGAGACCTTATAGCTTCGTTAGGGAAAAGAATCATAGGAGATGCTAGGTAATAGGGTGGGATTGCCGAGATTGCAACCATCAAAATGAAGGGGGGGAGGGGGGGATGATCTACTCACCCACTCGTGATTATCCTTGTGGGCTCTTATATTACCGTAGGAGAATCAATAAGTAGATTTTCACCAGAGAGGCAGTGCCAGCTAACCTCCTTTACACTGGGAGCCTAAGTTAGTTTGAGAAATGATGGCCACCATCCTGAAGCGCGCCGTCCGCCAGCCCAAGTCCTGCTTTGCCTGCCATTCTACCTCCAAATGATGTGTCCCAGTCGCCGCCCCGACCCTTTCGGGACTACGAGAAGGATGTGGGTAAGGTGAAGTAAAACAGGAATGCTTCTACTGACACAAAACGTGGTAAGGAAGAGAGGCAACGAACATCAGTCAGGTGCAATCTGAACGCCTGATCAAGGGGGGTAACTTGAGACACAAGGCACGTTCCTCATCCTAGCCATCACTTGTAGCTTCCTCCCATGCGAACGAGATGCAGATGGGTCCCCTTTGGATGCATCATTTGGCTGAACGGCCCAGTAATCTCTCCTCTGATCACCTCTCTTGTTCTCCCATTACCCCATTCCCTTACTACCCACTACAACCGTACTGCCTGTCTCTCTGTCTTCTTCCAAAACGTTTCGACTGCGCCTGCTCCTTACCGGTAATTATATGTACTTGACCTACCCCCTTCCTCCGCCCCCCCCCAAAAAAACGCCCCCACTGTAATATCCGTTATATTCGCAAAGCTTGAGGGAGTGTGTGTCGGTCTCCGCAGTTTGGTGGACTTAATTTCGAGGGAGAGTGCAAATGAGGCCGTCGAGACGGTGTTAGATTTAGGAGCTTCAATAAAAGGATGCGGAGATACGGGAGAAAGAGATGAACATACCTGGAATTATTTGCTAGCTAACAGTGGTTCCAACAGGACCAATTGCGCCTGTCACAATGCTCATTCACAACCCCACTGCAGTAGAGACTGGAAAAATGCAAGAGAAAAGAATGGGGAATACGGAAAAACTGAGAGCGTTGCAAGAGAGCGAAATCATCAGCGGGTGCATGCACGACTTCGTAATGGTGTAAAGAAGAGAATTTAATTCAGGAAAGCGTATTACAAATATCAAAAATTAAAACGAAAATGTGTAGAAATAAAAACAAAAACACGCAAATGACATCAGACTGAGTAACTTACAGCGAACTTCTCGGACCGATCAGAGAGATGAGCGCATACTACTCCTCTAATTCAATTTCTTCGTCCTTGAACTGCTCCTGATCTTCACCTTCATACATGTCTTGGCCACACAACCCACCAGTGACTGCCAAGTCATTGCAGATGTGACGCTTAAATTTGAGAAATGAGACATTGCCCGATGAGTGTCCTAACGCAACGCTGCTGTTCCAAATAGCTATTGAAGTTGCTCGATACTCTGGTGGAAGCCAGAGAATGTTTATCTCCCCTTCTCTTATCCACTCATTTGACACAAGCAAACTATATGCCTTGCCGTCAGGGGAGGAGGCTACTGATCTGACCCAGCCCGAATAGCCCTCGAGCGTCTGTTGCAGCGCGCCTATTGTGGCGTCCCAAAGCCGCACCGTCTTGTCCCTTGACCCCTACACAACGAGCCTGCCGTCTGGCGAGAAGGCTACTGACCTGACCGAGTCCGAGTGGCCCTCGAGCGTCTGCTGCAGTGCTCCTGTCGCGGTGTCCCAGAGCCGCACCGTCTTGTCGTCTGACCCTGACACCACGAGCCTGTTGTCTGGCGAGAAGGTTACTGATCTGACCCAGCCCGAGTGCCCCTCGAGCGTCTGCAGTGCCGCATTCCAATTTCCTTGTACTTTTGGTTTCTTTTGAATCCAATATAGGATAGAGTTTTTAAAGTGTCTGCGGATAATGCTATTCTCTGGGGCGAAGACAAGAGACGAACAATACAGTTGGAGGGGTACATGTTCAATCACTGACCTGTTATATAACGCAAAGCGCTTTGCATCATGGATAAACGCATGGAGATTAGGAGTTTTATTACTCTTATTACAAATCAGTTATGGTTCTTTATTGTATTGTAAAGAAACTTATCGTAATTTGTGCCTCTAAGGCCAAAATCATACGGATCCCTTCTGACGTCTTACCCAACCAGCCAAGGGCCTCGAGCTAGTGAAGGAGATGCACCTGCAGGAACCGATGAATTTGATCGTTGTCGTAAAGCTGAGCACCACTCTTCTGAAGATGCTGGATCTAGTATAGACACGCGTATTGAACTTCGGAGGGGAGGCATTTCCTAACGCGACTGCTCTCAACTTAAGTGGCTTAACAACCAGGAGTACGCATTTCGCAGATGTCCTTCTTAAGTGTTTCAGACATTAACTGTATGCAGCTAGTAACTAATGTCTGATGCGCCTACTTCTCATCCACCCAGAAATTTCCATATCGATCTTTATTAAGCAGGAAGTCGCGAAACGAAGGATGATGTAGACGGAGCAAGCGAGTCTGGTCCTCAGGAATATCAAGAATCGCATAAAGATCCTCAAGTGGCTGGTTAACAATTTCTTCTAGGAGATGCAGTAGCCTGGCCAATAAAAAGACAGATAGAGGTAAGAGCAAGGCTACTATATTTCCGAGCGTGTGTTTTAGCATTCTATATAACTCTTCTTTTTCTTTGTCTGTATAGTCCGAGGAAATAGAATAGTTAAGGAAGGTAATATATATCTCGTTGAGGTGCTTCTCTAGTGCTATAACTGCGCTGCTACTGCTGTTAAGGATTGCATTTAGTCTCTTAGGTGCAAATCGCTTCCCTTCACGAATAAACCGACATGCCGTTGCTGCCTAGATGAAGAGGCTACTAGCATTTAGAACCAGCTGTCTAAGAACCTGCTCGCCTGGCCAGCCAGCTCCAAGAGTCCACTCCTACCCGATTATGCCCATATTGTATTTTAGGAATAGAGAGATGTCATGATTGATAATCGCTAGCGCTATATTTTGGAGTATAAAGTCCTGGTGTTCAGCTTGTGGGATATGGTACATGCCGTGTCAGATTGGAATTTCAGGTCTGCTCGTTAGAAAGACTCGAAGTCGTACTGTCTTTAATGATCGAGCTTCAGCTAGGAGCTATAGGATAATCCGTACGTTGTTATCATCCTCGCACTCGTCGAGTGCGTCAACTATAAGAATAATTAAGCACTGAAAAGCGCTGCAATCTAGGTGTGACAGAGGATGGAGGATCAGCTGGCGCCACTAGTCACGGAGTGACTGGCTCGCAACGTCTTTGCGTTTGGAAACAGCATCAGAGATATGCTTTTGGAGAGATGACACGGTATACGCGAGCTGCCTGGCAACACTTGTGAAGAACCTCCCGCCTAGCTGCTCGAAATCCGACATTGCGAAGATGATGAATCATACTAGCGGCGCAAGAGTGTGGAAATGCACCGACTAGAGTCGCGGTCAATTGTGGAGTGTAAGAAGCTATACTTCGTCTCGTTAGTCAGTGAGAGCACGGTCTCTGGCGTTGATGGTCGTGAGTGGCACGATTTAACGGCGAGCGTGCGGCTGAAGTTTAGGTAAGGACTCCCCGATCTAAGTTACTAACTTACGGCCAAACTACGGCGAAATTACCAAAGCTTTGCGGGAGGTGCGGGGTCCGTCCTTCCAGCCGAGAATGGTTACAGTACTATTGTACAGGGTCTCAGACATCCCCGCCGAAAATCTCAATGCGTGCTCTTTCACAATGTCGGAACCAGACGGCGATGATAGCTCGGTATTACTCGCCACCCACGTCTTTGATTCTCTTGACCAAAGCATTCTGTACAACGCTGAGCATCTCGGAGGTGGAAAAAGTATGGAGAGATTTGATGAAGATTTCTTCCTTTGCCACCCGTTCCACTTCGGACGGATCAGAAATGTCAACTAGAAGACTACGATCGGTCCTCCAAATGCCTCGCTCGTGAATTTTGAACTCAATTCGTACTGTAGAGGCCGCAGGCAACATCTGCAGCTGTTTGTCTGGAGCCTGGAGATGCTCTTGCCTGTCACCATTGATATCGACGTTATCTGTACCGATCAGATCCTGGTATGAGCGAACAAGCGCTCCCAGGTCCTCGGTAGCTGGGCCTCGAGAAGTGCTAGCGAGCCCATCCGCTATGAGATTCTGAAGCTCAATGAAGGTGTCTCGGCTCTGATCTCTCGCTGTTGGCTGTGAAGAGGCAATCCCCTCTCGTGCGTTGTCGGGATCGTCCAGTAATGCCTGTCTTTCTTGTCTGTTTGACTCTAAAACTTCTACCTCCATTCCCTCCTGCTCCTCCCCGTCCTGTACCGCGGGCTCCAACCGGGCTAATCTTTCTTGCTCCAATACACTCCCTTCCCAACCGGCACGCTCGTGTTCCGGGTCTTCGCTTGTATTTGATGCGTGATTCGAACGCGACTGTTGAAATGGCGATGATGCCACTTCTCTGAAACTAGGATCTCGAGGAGGGGACGGGTGAGAGCGACCACCAGTACTAGTCCCGCTTTGTCTACCAAAAAATGCAAAATAAACAGATCTGCGCACAAAGAAGGACGTGATACTTTCGCCTTGCTCGTTCGCCTCCATGTGGAGGTTGGCTACAGAGAGGGAGGCGGCATCCCGTGCGTGTGCCTCTTCATCTGGTAACCCACATCGGACACCTGAAGCCGCAGGATCATCGCTAACGAAGGCCGGACACACCTGTTCCACTTCGACGGGTGTGGCAGGGTCAAATAACCTTACGATCTGCTCCAGATTAGACTCGAGAATTGCGTCCGTGTATTCGTAGCGGTCCGATTTCCGTGCATTTAATAAGGCAGCACGCGCGATCTCCCGATCCGCCGATCGCTGGCTCAACGCCGAGATTTGATCAGACTTAAACCCCAGTCGGATAGCGAGAGCAGCGAAGTTGGACAAGTCCACTTCGTCCGCTTTTCTGGGCCGCGCCTTGGCCAGGCGTTTTCTCTTCGTCTTCTTCTCCTCCGACGGGGGAGGCAAGTCGAGGACGTTCTGCATTGCATAAAGCCAAAGCATCCGGTATGCTAGATCCCAATCCTCCGGGGCCCCAAGGAATATGGCATCTAGGGCACTGCACAATGTTGGTGTGGGAGACGGCCCAACCAGATACCTCATACTGTCCGCGCAGGGGTGCAGGTAGTTGGTATCCGCGAAGAAAGAAAATAATGAGGTGATGAGGCCGCCGATCTGGCTCAACTCCTCCATATCACCTCGCGGTCCTGGAGGCTAAAGGCGGCAAAGATGTGGCCACTGACCAGCTGGCCATGGAGCATCTGCGCGCCCCGTATGGTGCCAATGTCACACTGGGCAATGCGCACAAGCTCAGGCTTCTCAACTGGCCAAAAGGAGGACTGCTAGATGTGGTTTTCGTTGCTCAATTCCAAAAATTTCGTTCTCGCTGTTGGTGATGTTTTTTTCACGAGGGGTCACCAGATCTCAGCATGTGATTTACCGATTAGGCATAGTCCGGCTGCTGCCTTTGACCGTGGCGTTTAGCTCACAACATGGTAATACCTGGTATACACGACTTCTTTAGCCTTAGCAGTAAGCTCTACTAGACAACAATGCTTTGTAAGATCTGTGCATCTATCGACTTGTTCGGCGGGAACGTATACACTCATATCCACCATGCAAGCTTCAATGACTTGATCGCAGCAGCTGATCAAGGTTGCAACATGTGCGAGGCAATTCGACAAGAGGCCCGACTCTCCAAACAGCCCTTAACAGAAGAGAATGCAGACCAGATCTCTGATACCCAGATATGGTATCAGCCTTTGTTCGGTAATGGGTCGCGCTTTGGCCGCATATCTAGCCTCAGTCTGCTTAGATTCTACCAAGTCGGGGACAGACACAAGCATGAGCTAGAGGTATGCTTTAGCTTATATGTGCAAGAAGGTGCATTCTCCTCCAATATTCCAGTTGGTATTGATCTAATGCCTTAACAGATTGCCCTACGCTGGTTGCTCAGGCATTGAGTGGCCGTCTACTTCACCCAAGACCAGATTCAGACCCTTGTTCCTCGCTCATCCAGTCTTGGATGGATGAGTGCCTAAATAAGCACGGTGGCTCGTGTCCACATGACCCAAAGGCTACTCTCCCAACTCGATTGCTTGATGTGGAGACCGTCGATGGCTCTCCAAAGTCATCCTTATGCCTGGTTGAGCCACAAAATGTGGGTGAGTGGGTCACGTTAAGCCATTGCTGGGGACATGGCCCCCACTTCGCAACAATATCTGAAAACCTAGCACCTCGACAACGGTCAATACTCTTTGAAGAGCTTCCTCGCACGTTCCAAGATGCCGTCACCGTTACCAGACGACTTGGCTTCCGATATCTATGGATCGATTCTCTCTGCATCATTCAAGATGATCATCAAGATTGGGCTCGGGAAGCGGCTCGAATGCATATCTACTACAAGAACGCCATCTTGACTATTGCTGCGGACTCCGCTATCTCTGACAGGGAAGGTTTCTTAGAGACGCAAAGATGGAACGAGCCGGCCCTAGCTGATCTTTCTCTCACAGTGGATGGCTTGACATATCCGGCGAACTGGGGGCCACCTTTAACCCTCCGCGGTTGCCCGGACCGCGTCTTCGTCAGGAAACTTCCTAAAGCGGTCGAAGAGCCCCTCGACAAGCGAGCATGGACCCTCCAAGAAAATATTCTCTCGCCTCGTACCATCCACTACACTTCACAGGGTCTAAAATGGGAGTGCCAAACCTGCATCTCTTTTGAATCCGATCTCAACCCTAGCTCTTTTCCCCACATCACAATCTCCAAAAAGCAGGATTTTCTCAATCCCGTCAGCTCATTAGCCAACCGGTCCTCATCGTCACTTGGCGAAGACGACATTTTCGACGACCCCTACGACCGCTGGTACCCCATCCTCGAAGACTACTGCACCCGCGCCCTTACCATCCCCTCCGATATGCTCCCTGCTATCTCCGGCATCGCCCGCGAAGTGAACAAACACACAGGCTCCCGCTACGCCGCCGGTCTTTGGCTGGAAGACATATATCGCGGCCTGTTATGGTGTTATTATGGTCGCGGTCGCCCTCCAAAAACTTACCGCGCACCATCCTGGAGCTGGGCCTCACTAGATGCTATTCAGCCACAGATACCTGGCGCACATCACAACTTATACGACGAATTCTCTATAGACGAGATGATAAACAATAAGCCGGATGCCAACGACGTTAAAGCAGAAGTGCTGGACTGCGACGTCACGGCTCGAGACAAAGACCCCTATGGCGAAGTAATAGCTGCAAGCATCATCATACGGGGCTTCTGGCTCTCCCCTGTCCAATGGAAGACCATCCGCTCTAACAGAATCGATATCTGGGCGGCGCCTCCATACCTTAATCGCTATGATCGGACCTTTGTTTCTGGCATGTATCCTCTAGAGTTGACAGGCGAGAATCCAGTCATTTGCAGCTTTGATGAGTTCCATAGCGGCAACGACGCAGATGAGTTGTTTCACAACGTCAGCTTGTTACAGATAGCATGCTGGGAGGTGACGATGGTTAACTCGCCTTGTAAAGGTCGGCGGTTTGCACTTCTACTAAGGCCACAAGGTGAGAGTGGGGAATTTAAACGAGTTGGCATCGCGGAGTTGCCATATAGCTATAACCAGTTTGAGAGAGATAACTGGGAGATGAGAGATGTTGCAATCATCTGACCGATGATGGCCCAATATTCATTCATTCATTTATTCATACTCGGTTCCAGTAGTCTACCATAAGAACAGCCATGCCCGCATAGTCCAGCTTCGGCGCAGTTGCCGAAGTGCGCCTTACCATATTCAGTAGTCGCAACTTCACTTTATCACGATAATGTGACCAGCAACCTCCTCTACTAGACAGTCTAGCTCCTATCTACGACTATTTACATAGGCGTTAAAGGAGTGCTTTACTTGTTCTTTAAGGGTATATCAGGCTCCTTAGCTACCGCTCCTTATAGCTACTTAGTGTCCTTGTACCTTTAGTTTTCCCCCAGTGTTTTACTTTATTTTTGCGCGCTATATAGCAACTCCGAAATTACCTAAGGAGGCGCGTCTGTTCCATAAATCGTATTACTTTTATAACTAATTTTAGCTCGTTCAAGATTACCCTCAGGTTTATTCGTCCTTCCCTACTAAATTTCCTCTGTTGTAAGTTGCGATATTTCTGGTACCTCATTAGGACGTGGCCCACAGTTTATCGTCCTTCGCCGCAATCATATCCCGCGTCATTAAACCCTGGTACCTTCCTTTTCCATAAGAAGTCCCTTATCCAAATTTCTCTATACATATCTGAATAAGTATAGCGCTTTACTACTTCTTTAAGCTGTGGTATATTCGCAGGATATTATATATTAGGCATAGAGTATGTTTAAATATAGTACGTCCCTGCATCTCCATTTCCCAGCTATTTCTCTATTCGACTTTTATTTGCCTTATAATCCAGGTCTTTAGTGTTATTTATAAATAGTATATCTTTAAGTATATAACGTTTAGGATTTCTAGGTTAGCTCCTAAGTATTGTCTTGCTACTTTCTTAGCTGCCTTATCTACTACTTCATTTCCCCAGATACCTGTATAAGCTAGGACCCATCTTATCTCGACCGGTATCCCTCGGACTCTTTGTAGCTTATCTATCAGCGGTATCGCCTCCGCGATAATGTACGGCCCTGATCTACCGGTTGGACGGCGGAGGATTTATATTTAACTAACGCTAAATACAAAGTAGGGTGCGGCGTGCTCCTTCCTATGCTAGTGCCCCTATAATATCTTTCCTACTTAATGCTTAATCAAGTCGGTATGCTTTTACTTCGAGGGTTTTAACGGACTAGACCTTTACCTTATATCTCTCTCGTAGTTTACTTCTTAAGCCTATCTCGTATAATTACCTAACTAGACTCTAATACGCTCTTATAGATTAACACACGTATCCGTCCTCTTGGGCTATATAGATAGTATTATATAGGTTAATCTCCCTAGTATACTTAATTATTAGGAAATTACTTAACTGTTACTATTATTATATGCCTCGCCTTATAGCTATTTCAAGGCTGCTTCGCGATACCTTACCGGATCTTTTCTTTCTATTAGAGCTGACTATATCTTGTAAAAGTTTCTATACTAGAACTTAAGCTTATAGCTTTAGTATAGTGTTTTTCTCTTACTAACTAAAGTGCGTGCTTATTCTTCTTAATATACTTAATCTGCTAGTTTACTATTAGTAACGCTTATACTCTAGCTTCTACTAAAGTTCTAGCCTTCTTACTATATATACTATAAGCTTGCGTTTCGTGATAGGTATATAGGGTACTCCTGCGAGTTTGTCCTTAAGCCTACCTTTATATAGTCTTCTTAAGCTAACTATTATTATATTATCTAACTATTTCCTTTAACTGTATACCCTCTATTGCTATAACTCCCTCTAGGCTCGCTTAATCCTGTAGTACTCTAAACTCTAGCTTCCTCCTTCTTTAATAGTTGCCTTGCTTCTCTCTTATATTAAGCCCTCCTAACTATATTTGCCCCTTATTAAATACTGCTATTAAAACAAGGGCATATATCCTCTGAGCCCCGGCCGGTTAGTGAAAACACTGCAACCTTACCCTAGAGGTGTTCTATCTATCTAATGCGGGTATTGCTCCCTGGGCTACTATTAGCATAGATCTGAGTAGCGTACCTGCTTATGAGGCAGGGAATTGAATAGTCGGATAGTTTTGATACCTATTTTACTAGTAGTCCTCTGTTCTGGATAAGACGGCGCTATGGTATCGCAAGCGGAGCCTCGACGCCACACCATCACCTCACCAGCTTCAGCCGAATGCGCTTGTCTCCCGTCGGCTCTACAATAATATTGCAATCGTAGGTTCGTAGCCAGCACCACGGACAGGTGGGAGTTCGACTTTGCTGGCCTACAAGCATCGGCGGTTGATTTTCCAAACATTGTTTGGAAATGCTGAGTCAGCGGAAGCCACGGCTCCACACCCAACCTATTAGCGCGCGATAAGATCGCCAAGACTTGTTTTTAACCCACCCCCGCATCAGCGGGACCTTGCACAAGCCTTCCCGCCCAAATAGTGAAAATCAAGTGCGTAATCATTGTGATAATCGATCCTACCTTCGACAGCAACTGATGTCCTAGACTGGCACGGGTGTAGTCTTCTCTTGATCTGTTTAACACGATTGAAAACGTCGGCCTCGTTTGAAGCGTTCGTGTCTGCCACTCACTCACACTCCCTCATTAACGCCCTCTGGTAGGATCCTCCTTTCCCGTTTCTTATAAATTTACGTATATGCCCTTTAGTAACTAAAACCTTTTTGTCTGAACTAATTCTTGAGCATATGCCCTCTTGATAAATAACAGTATATATATGTCCTCTTAGTAAACGAAATCCTCTTATGTAGGCTAAATTTGCGTATACTAATTTAGGTATACGCCTTCTGAATAAACGAGGCCAGGGAAATCTAATTATATAAACTTAATCTTAAGCTTATGTAAATGTAGGTATATGCTCTTTTAGTAAATGGACTTTAGGTATACGTGAATATACGTATATATATTACTGAAATTACTATATAGTAAAATTTAGCAAATACTTAATTCTGCTTTACGTGTTTACTATATACTTAGATTACTGAGGAAATAGATTTAAGTATATATAAATTTAGATATGCCCTTATAATAGATAATATAGCTAAACACTAAATACTGCAGAATTAAGCATATAGCTTATCAGTATGCTATCTATAGCCCTAGGGCGCGGCTTCTTATTTTATATCTTATGTTCTAGGAGGCGGACTCTCTAAGTAGTAGTATTCTAGGACTTAGACTCTCTGAGGAGCGTTATTCTCCTAGAAATATTCTCTTGCGTATTATTACGTCCTAGGAAATAATTCCTGGGAGGGCCGGTCTCCTTCGAGTCGCCTCCTTTACGCTATTACCTCCTAAGAATATTCTCCTAGTAGAGTCTCTCTCCTAGGGTTAACGATCTCCTAAGAGATATCTCCCAGTAGTTTTATATGCTAAGGACTAATACTAGCTTACAGATAGCCGCGGTTTCTATCAAAGCAAGCTTTGATATGTTATAATTACTTATAGGGTAATGGTTTATACGTAGGCACTTATATTAATAGAATTATAATTCACTGGGTTAATACCTTTCAGACCGCACCCTGCTATTCACTATCTATATAGGCACGGAAATACTTGTGATCGAATTAATTCTGCACTATATATCTGCCTACCTCACATAAACCTGGCTTTGGTTCTGGCTCTGCTTCAGGCTCTCCTGCCTCTAGCCCAGCACTTCTGCGAAGTTTATTTAACTTACATATAAACAGTGAAGCGAGGTTTTGGCTGGAACATTATTTTCCCGGTACCGGAGATCCTGTCTCTGGTGGCAGCGCAACCGATAGGCGAGCCTACCACGAAACATCAGCCGGTGCGACCGGCGTTGAGCAGTTGAATAACACCCTATAGTTTATATTATTCCAAGCTGGTTTTAGTGCGAGGTCGGGCATAATGGCCCTTCTCGGAATTTCGACGAGCTGTAGTCAGGAATTCTAATGCGCCGTGTAAGTATTTACCTGGGAAGTGGGATAAGTAAGATACTTACAGGCCAGGCAAATGCGTCACAGTCTCCTCGAAACACGTAATCAAAAAGATGCCGTACTCTTGATAGAGGCTCTTCCTTGCTAACCCAGACAGCGGTCCCGCCAACGCTCTGAGTGGCGCGGCAGAAACTTGTCGCTATTGATAGAGATCCGAGCACCTTTAACGTAGTGCCGACGACGAATACCAGGTCTGGTCCTGCTTCTAGACAACTCTGGATAGTTTGCAAGATGCCCGTGTCAGGGTGAGGCTCGCTATACAGTAGCACGTCATGTCTGAGCCCCCCAAGATTCAGTATTCGTTTGCCTTGCGATGCCCGGGCCTGATTTCTTTCCATGCATCTCGGACAGTTTAGTAAATTAGCACCTTGAAAAAGGCGAGGTTGAAACGCACTGACCCGTTGCACTTTCGGCACCTTATCTGGTCAACTTGGCCGTGGAGACGAATGGTCTTGGCATTAAGATCCGGTAGTCGCTGCTCGATATAGTCTATGTTTTGTGTCATGTGGAGTAGAAGTCGGTGATTGTCGGCTAGGTTGTGGAATGGTATAGGCTGACACGAGTCTGACTTGGTGCGGGCAAACATGCTACAGGTCACCTCTGTAGCCTTCTCTCCTAACGGCAAGCAGATCGTGTCGGGGTCTTACGATCAGACGGTCCGGCGCTGGGATGCGGGTACGGGCGAGCAGCTGCTGCCGGCCCTCGAGGGCCATACTAGTATAGTTGGCTCTGCGGCCTATCCTCCCAACAACCAGAACTTCTCTACCTTACACGTTTCCAAGTTCTGGCTGAAAGATGGTACTACTAAGCTGCTCTGGCTACCTACTACTTCTCGACCTATATGTGAAGCTGTATGGGACAGGATCATTGTTTTAGGGCATTCGTCAGGGAGATTATCATTTCTTCAAATTCAACAAGGGCTAAAGCAAGTATTATGAAAAGCAATAGTTACAGTATCAGTGCATGAATAACTTGGCATTCACATGGAAGAGAAGCAGCAAAGAAACTGAAGCTGTAAAGCTTATGGAAGAGTGTGTACGATTTTGGGAACGTGTCTTGGGGCTTGATCATCCAAATTCTATTTCATCCTGCAGAGCTTTAGATACATGGAAGGCTGACCAAGAGCATGTTGTCCTGTCGATCCATAGTACCGAAGATAGGTAAACTCGACATTTGAAGCGATCATACTATTCAAAATATATGTATATGTAATAAAGTTGCCTATATTTACTTTATAGGTACTCAGCGTGGGTGTTTGAGGTTTTAAATGGACACCTCTGCCAACATCCATAGTTGCAGTTAAATCACGTGACTGTCTGGAACAAGGTTTAGTGTGAGAATACGGTGAGCTGTTTTGACCTCCTAGGCACTCTTTTAGTATGAGTCACGGGACTCTATCACATGATGATTAACTCATCTGTCTCCTTTGTTGCCTACTTCTGCCTATTGCATGTAGAGCATATAAGCATCTATAGTTACAGTCTTAGAACAGTAACTCTTCCGCTACTAATCTACCAGAATGATTGGTGATCTGACCCGTGACCTGCTTTGATAACATTTAGGTCCGGAGTCGGGGCATATGGTGGTGGTGATCGTCGCTCGCTTAGTACCGACCCGTGTGGCGATCTTGCATGAATCTGCGCGCCACAACCGCTACAAGGACATTGACTCTATCTTATATCGTGGGGTAGCCTAAGAGCTTCGCTGAGGACCTTCTATAGGTTTGAGGGTTGCTATAAGCTTAGTGGTGGAACTGTGGTCGAGGAAGTATGATTTGCTATGAATGGAGACTCTTCAAACATCAGCTGCGAAGGCGACGACAGGAATGTGGTTTTTCTAGTCTGAAGCATCCTGGAGTGTCCGGGAGTGGCTACGGCATAAAACCTGTAAGAAAATAAAAGAAATATGAAGTTGTGCACATGTTTTAAGATACTTGAAGTCAAAGTACTGTCTTTTTTTTCCGGCACGAAGGGTTTTCCGGCACGTAGGGATAGACGTTAAATTAACTTATATTATGTCTGGTTACGGGGTACATCTCTGGATATAACTTAGGGAGACAATTAGAAATTACATAACTTAAGTTAATTAAATTATTTTAAGACTCTTTGCATTACTCCTTAATAGCGTGTCCTTGTTAATTATTTCTATTTTCCTACTAATCCACTGCTTCTCCTTTAAGTATATTGAATTTGGATATACGCATATAAAGAATCTATACCCTTTTTCGTATAATTACAGCTAATATAAGGGTATTTTATAATCTCGCTCTTATCTGGTCTATGCTTTTAATCGTAATGATTTCTAGCTTTCTTCTAGCTTAGGTATTTTTTATCCTTATAGCTACGTATTTTATATGTAAATAACGGAGTACGTTTGTTTCCTTTCTTAACCCCGGAGTTATTTAGAATAGACTTAAGCTAAGTGGCTCTTTCTAATTTCTTAGAGTGTATTTCTGAATATTGTAAATCAGCGTACGAGAACTTGAATTTTAAGAACCTTAGGGCTCTTTAAATAGAGCTACTCTTAGATAGAGAGCTAAATTTGGCTTATAGTAATTTTTAGCTCTTTAGTCCTTAGAATAAGAAAGGGCAAAGAAGCATTACAGCCGAGACTCGCTCCTAAAGAATAAGTTGTTTATAGCTTTGTAGTCTGCTTGGAAAAGTCAAATCTCAAGGGGTAGTTAAGTCTTTTCAAGGTTGCTTAGTAAAGTTCAAGCACGACGTCAATGGTGTAATGCAACCCCGAGACTCAAAATGATATAACGTCCCTCCCTACGTGCCGAGAAACCCTGCGTGCCGAGAAAATCATCAGGTACTTTAACTTTATATATTCTTAACTCTATACCAGCTTATAGGTCTATAAAAATAAAAGATCAGAAGTATTATATAGCTATTTAGTAGCAATTTAATACCTTTAAAAGAGAATTTTGTATTTGCATCGTCGCCCTTTAGCCTGATTAATATAAAGCCTTAATTTAAGCTCTAATAAACCTCTCTACTATAACTATACTAGTAAGCTCTTATTACTCCTAACACGTGTGAAAAGTTCTTAATCTAAGCTTTAGATTTATAATTTTTCCATCTAAGACCTTCATAAGCTTTATAACTACTATAGCGCGCAAAGAATTACAAGGCTATTACACGGTTCAGTACTTCTGATCGACAGAGCTAACGGTTTTTAGCTAGAAGGAACTAACCCCGCATGTCTTATAAAGCTTTAGTAGTTTCGCTATAATCCCGCTTATATAATTAATAGGCAGAGTTATAGCTCTTGATGTATAATGAGAAAGACCTTCAGATTTAATAATAATACTAGGATAGCAGTAGTTTCGAACATAATACCTTATTTATACAGCTCTTCCTAGTAAGATCCTAATATCCTTTATTTACAGAACCATATTACAGCTTTATTAAGCACACTGACTTAGTAGATGCTGATAATAGAGGGATGCGAATATTATTAACATCCCTACCTCCCTACTAACCTAAACACTCTCTTCGAACTAAGTTCCCTTACAAGTAGCGATATTAATATAAATTTCGCAGATTTATACAGCGCCCGTCGACAAGCATAGATTTAATAAAACAACTGCCAAAAATGCCAGAAGCAACTAGCTTTACAAGTCCCCCTAGCTATATCTCTTTGAAATAGCGGTGCATAGCGTATATATATCGAGACAAGTATATATACACGAATACAAGTCACGATCCGGCTAGAGTAAAGAGTAGAGAAATAAGAAGATAAAGAACCGAGCTTATAGTGTCTATATCCAGAATTAATTAGTATTATAATAAGAATAAGGATACTTTAGTAATATAAATTGTCCAGACGAGATTTATTATTAAAATTACTTCTTTATAATATTATTAACTTAGGAAACTACTCATAATATTATATATATATATATACAGAAATAACTTATTATATATAAGAGAGTTGCTATAGTACCATTAGTTAAGTACAGGACCTTAGTCCAAGCTTTTGAAATAGCTTACGCCGTTTTAATATAGAAAGAAGCTTATTAATATCAGGCACTAGTCCTATTAGCACGTCCTCTATATACTCTTCTATTTCTACTAAGGCCTTATTCTTAACTACAGTATCCAAAACATATATTTTATCTTGCAAAGTCTTAGATTTAGTATAGTCGGGTCCGAAAACTCACTTATACTTATATAATACTTTTGCAAATATAGTCTTAGCCTTCGCTATATCGGCTTAAAGTTCAAACAGATCACCGAAACCCTAAATTATATTTAGCGCTAGGACATAAGTAATGATTTTATCTAAACTAATCGCATTCTCGTAGCCTTCGAGCACTCGCTAGTATATCTGCTCGGCCTTGACTAGCTTGCCTTAGTCGGCGTAGAGGGTCCCTAAGTTATAGACTATATCAAGCGTCGACGTATAGTCCGGACCCTATGCCTTCTCCTTGCCTTTAAGCGCCCGCTGGTATATCCGCTCGGCCTCGACTAGCTTGCCTTAGTTCTTGTAGAGGATCCCTAGGTTATTAACTGTATCGAGCGTCGATATATGCTCCGGACCCTATGCCTTCTTATAGCTATGCAGTGCTTGCTAGTATATCTACTCGGCCTCGATTAGCTTGCCCTGATCGGCGTAGAGGTACCCTAGGTTATAGTATTCATCTACTAACTTGTTATTTATTACTAAGCTATTTAATAATATATATGAATATCTTGCTATATACTAGAGAAGCTAATGTTATATTATCTATAGCTGAATATTCTTCTTACTAGGGACATATACTCTTATAAATTTCATAGAGAGCTTAGCTAGATCGTAATCCTATTTTTAGTTCAGAGTATAAATAGTCCAGGAGTGAATATATATATAGATACTATATCCTTTTAACTCGATTAATTCCTGTAGAGATATAGCTACTTCTATAAGCTCATAGCTACTTAAGACCCGTATTATATTATTGAAGCTTAATTCGTCTTTAGTAAGCTCTTGTAGCTATTTAGGAATATTAGATTCGCCTTATTAAAGAAGCTCTAATCAAAGATCCTTATTATTAAAATAGGCTTATAGGTAAAGAAGATTTACTAAGAAAGGGCTTTGCTATTTAATATTATTAAAAGAAATTTACTATATCAAGTAAAGAGTTTGATCTTTATACGAGCTTAGCTTAGGATTTATCTCTTTAAGTCTTGCCTATAATTTCTTATATAGATAAAGATAGTCTGGGAAACTCTTAGTTATTTAATTAAGATATACTCCAATAGTAGCTAATATAAGGGAAAGGCTATTTAGTTCTTTTATAAGCTTTACTATATCAGGATCTAGTTTAAAGTATTAGATAATAGTTATTAAATCTAGAATATCCTTACCTATGTTTAGCTGTTATTATCGTAACACTATTAATAAAATCTTAAGACTATTACGAATATCGCCGAACTTTCGAATCTAGATAAAATAATTAATTCTAACTTCTAATAATCGTGTTATAATAATAATTGACTCTCAGTATAAATTAGAAAGGAACTTTCTAATATTCATAGCTATAGGATTTATCTTACTAGATAGTTTAAGATTATTGTAATTATCGTAGATTATTAGTTATTATATATTATTAGGTAGACTTAGTTACGCTTTAATAGATTCAACTACTTTGTCTAGGTTTTAGTTTGTTTCTTAATTATTAACTAGGATAGCTGGCGAGTATTCTCTTAATATCTACTTAGCTAGCTTAGTAAAGCTCTACTTTACAGAATCCTTGTCCTTAATATTCAACTAGAATATTACTAAGTAATTGTTCTTATGCTATTTTGTATATATATAATACTAAGCTATATCTTTCCGATTCCCCTTAGCCCTTATAAAATAACTACTTGATAAGAGCTATCGCCTCTGAGTGCCTTATGTATTCTCAAGAGCTCATCTTCCCGGGCTACGAAGTATTCGATATTGAAAGTATTGGAGAGGCTGAAGGTAACTGAAAAGTCCTCGCGCTTATGTCCTAATTTAGTCAGTAGTTTTCTCCTGCTAGCGTGCTTTTACTTTTAACTATTACTTATAACTAAAGGGGAATCCTAACCTTTAGAAGCCTTTTTAATCTCTTCTTAGAATTACTATATTACTTTTTCCTTTTCCTTGCTGTAGATAAGTAGTATATTAATATCAAAAATACTTAGTAGCGAGTATACTTTATCTTTCTAGTGAAAAGTCTCACGACTTATTACTTATAATAATCGTTTAGTAATACTGAAATTAGATAAAAGCCTCCCTTGAAGAGCCTGGGCTGGAATATTTATTACTTCGCAGATATATTATTCTAAGGAGGCCTTATTACCTAGTAGCTCTCCCTCCTTACAGAAGAAGTCGACTAATACTGGCGTAATAAGCTCTTATAGAGTCCAGTCTCGTCTGAATTATTTATATTTCCGGAATATTAATACCTAGTTCTTATTAAACTTATTAGCTGAATTAATTTAAGACTGCGAAATATCTAGTAAATAAATATAGCACTTAATCATATTCTAGTACTAGCGAAATATTGAGTTAATAGCCTCTACTAGCTCAGTGCTATTTAACTTATTAATATAATAAGTATCTACCTAAAAGTATTATAAGCTATTATACTTCGCTTATTCTCTGTAGAACTATATCTTACTATAATTAGCCATCTTCTTATAGTTATTATTCTTCAGATCTACTAAAGTAATCTCCTCTACTTCTTATCTATATGAAAGTATAGTATACTCCTTAGGTATATTATGTTTAAAGAACTTAGTTAAGCTGAAATCGCTATTATTATTATACTATAGCAGATATATTATTCGACTAGACTCGAGGATCGTGAGAAAGAGAGTTCTTTATAGTAATCGAGCTATTGAGTTAGTATAGATACAAAAGTGTAGACTTTATATCAGATTACAGCTAATGTACTTAGCTCGGTAATAGCCTCGTAATAAGTCTATCCTTAATATTAATAGAAGCGCGCGAGACTAGTCTAATTGCATAAGCTTACTATAAGAATACTAGAAGCTATAAGTATGAAAGATTCTTATTACTAAGACAGAAGCTTAAAAATTCTGGGAATTAAGCAAATTAAAGAAATTCGGGATATCTATCTCTTATTGAATTCTAGCCTTAAGTCTCAGGATAATACTTATTAAGTAAGCTATAGCGAAACTACGGCGAAATTACTAAAGCTTTACTAGAGGTGTAGAGTCTACTGAGCTAAAAAATCGTTAGTTTTATTAATCAGAAGTACTAAACTATATAGTAGCTCTATAGCTATTTATACGCTATAGTAGCTATAAAGCTTATCAGGCACTCGGGCAAAGATATTAGGATCTAAAGCTTAGCTAAGAACTTTTAAGGTATATAAGAAATAATAAGAGCTCGCTAGTATAGCTATGCTATAGTAAAGAACTCTAATAAAGCTGAAAAAGAGACTTCTTAAGAATCAGGCAAAAGAGTAATAATATATATTTAAATTTTCTTCGGAAGGAGTTAAATTACTAATTAATACTTAGGTAATATAGCTGATCCCTTATTTTTATTAATTTATAACTTAGTATAGAGATTAAGATACTTAAAGTCTAAGTACCTGTTGTTTTTCTCGATACGCAGGGTTTCTCGGCACGTAGGGAGGGACGTTACATGGTTTTTTGATATTTAAAGTCAAAGTACCTGTTATTATTTCCGACACAGAGGATTTTCCGGCACGCAGGGATGCATATTACGGTATATTATGCCTCGGCTATTTGAACTTAGTAATTAAGCGGGGTTCATCCCCATTCCCCTTTCATAATATAACGCCTGTACTGCATTATGCCCACTTCTGAGACTTTCTAAAAATTAGTGCCTTATTCTTTTATTATAAAACCTTTCTCTGAGAGTTTTATATTTTCAAAAGACTTAAATAGCTATGATTTAAGTAAGGCGAATAGTCGGTGTAGTGATTAGTAGGGTAAGCAGAATAATCGATAGTATCATTACCTCTACTTTTTTTCATATTGCTAAGTATTATATTAAAAGAGAAATAGTAGAAGAAAATGATATCTAAATAATAGAGTCGTATACTTACTGTAAAAATAGTTATGATACCGAAAATGCAAAATCGTCTTGCCATAGGGTACATCTCTTAACGCAGGGAGAGACGTTAATTTAATTGTGCTACTAATCTGGTTGTACCTCTGATTTTGTTATACTTCTGGTTTAATTGTACTACTACTCTAGTTGTACTTCTGATTTAACTTAGTTGTACTTCTATTTAAATTGTGCTTCTACTTCAGTTGTACTTCTGATATAATTGTGCTTCCACTCTAATTTTACTTCTAATTCAGTACTAACTCTTAAAATTGAGAAGGAGATAGACTAAGGACCGGCCGCTATAAATAGAGAATTATCACGTGATATAAAGAATACCTCTACTAATATGGGAAGAGAGGTAAGATCAGTTAAGTGCAATCTGAACGTCTATTCCAGGGGAATAACTTAACACTTAAGGTGTATTCCGTAACTT
Source organism: Cadophora sp. MPI-SDFR-AT-0126 (assembly GCA_020747065.1). Lineage (NCBI taxonomy): Eukaryota > Fungi > Ascomycota > Leotiomycetes > Helotiales > Ploettnerulaceae > Cadophora > Cadophora sp. MPI-SDFR-AT-0126. The sequence goes on from JAGMVK010000006.1 coordinate 569,858, forward strand.
AATCTTTATTTGTAGCTTCCTCCTATGCGAATAAGATCTCTCTCTCTCTCTCTTATACATATACATACATACACATATATAACCTATAAGAAGTACTAGAATAGCACTATCAAGGAAGATCTTATACACTTATTATTATAAGCTATTACTATAGCCTTATCCTTAAATAAGAAACTATTAATCTCTATTATAACTCTAGACTCGTGTCGCGGATTTTATACTAATTCTAAAAGATCTAAATACCTCTTTACTAGAATTTAGAGATCTGCGGAGTTAATTCAATGCCTCTGACGTATTTAGCGTAATATAGAGTTCACTTATCTCTAACTCTTCTATAACTTTATATTTAACTTCAAGTTCTACTGCTAAAGGTATTTATTAAGATTCTAAATCCTAGTAGTAGAGAAGCACTGATCTTCTGCTATAGTAACTCTGTAATAAAACAAAACTAACCTTTGGAATAATATTAACGCCTACCTCGGATTTACTAGAGAAATATCAGCTCCTTGGGCTAAATTCACTTTTCAGCTACTTGAAACGCCCTTACCCCCCCTCCCCCCTAAAAAAAACCGAGAACCTCTCTAGCTATATTAACTTCCTTTAAGTTAATCTTCTCTCGTAGCTGCCTTAACTCGCCTATGTTAGATAACTAAAGATAGTAAGGTTTTTTAAGAGATTACTATCACTACCTCGCTTAAAGTTTATCTACGCTACGTCGTTACCTTACTACCTCACTTAGCTTTGTTTTAGCTAATAGAACTATACCGCTCGCTCACAGGGACCCTGGACACTTAATTATTTCATACCTTTATTAACTATATCTAATTTACACGGAGACTTAGCTAGATCTTCTTTGAGTACTTTCTCATTTATCTAGTATAGCGATTCACTATATCTTTAGGTAGTATATTTTAAGAGAGTAGATAAGTATTTTACTAAGCTATATTAATATTACTATATCTTAAATATATAGCTATTCCACTTACTATCTCTGTAAATAAGAGCTATAATATATAGTCCCTCGACTTATACGTAGTATACTAGCCATACTTACAGATAATTAAAGCTATATTAATACTATTGAATTCCCTTAATTCAAATACTTTCTTAAGTAACGTTTCCTTTCTCTTATTTATTTTCTTATCCTCTCTCTTTCTTCTCTGCTACTCGCCTTCGAGTTTAGTAGTTATAATATCTATAAGTGTCTTTATACTTAATATTCAGCGCTATTAGTTATAACAGGTGCTGCACTAGTAGCTATAACTATAAAGTTATAGTTCAATATAAAGGAGTTTGAATTTAGTCTTTCAACGCTAAAGCGACTAGGAGTTATATATAAACCTACTTTCCTTTTAATAATCCTTATTATTAGGGTTAAGGCCTTTAATATTTAGATAGCTATATATTATCTGAGTTACTCTTATCTTTTAAGTAAAAGATATAAGGTAAGATTACTAAGATTATAACTATTAAAAACAAGAAAGGGATAACCTACTTTCTTACTCGTGATTATCCTTCTAAGAAATATTAAGTAGTAGTTCCAGCTACTTCTCTAGTCGCCTATAATTTCTTTGTTTGAAAGATGAATTAATATCCTGCAGGATATTAATAATTTTCATCTCCCTAAGGCACTTCTTATAGGTATATACAGTACTATACTATTCATAGCACGGGGCCGTTATAGTACTGTAAAGCATAGTACTGTTCAACTTATACTACTATGCTTTTCATAGTACTATAACGCCTACGGTACTATACTATTCGCGGCACCGTGCCTTTGATAGTACTCTAACACGTATAGTATTATTCAAATTATAGCTTCTCTGTTATTCTTTCTCAGTAATCTAGTTTCTCTTATTTATTTAGAAGGCGCTTCTTAACGTCTTCCGGCAGTAAACTCTTTAGGAGAAGATAAGTAGTTTACTAAATAACTATTAGCACTAGTCGCGTACTTTAAATAATCAATCGCTTTACTTACTATCTCTATTATAGATAGTAGCTACGATATATAACCCTTAGAACTATATATAGTATATCAGCTATACTTATAAATAATCAGAACTATATTAATACTATCGTATTCTCTTAATTCGTAAGCTTTCTTAATTAAGATTTCCTTCCTTCTATTTATCCCCTGTCGAACGCGCTCTGTCAGAAGTTACATCTGGTTTAGTGTATGCTTAGTAAGCATACTATGCATATATAATATGCTCTCAGGCCCTCCCTTAAGGAGGTAACGCTCTTTTGAATATATCTTTTTATACCATATTTTTACCCTGATCAGGAGATCTCGTCTCTTTAACCCAGCCTACTCGCACTACTGCACGACAGTTATTAAATCTAAACCCGAGCACTAACGAGTTTTAGTCTCTAGGAGTACTATAATAGCCTCTTCTTATTCGTTAGAAATCGTTAAGTAGTTAAAAAGCGTAAAAGACTATTAGATTTTCTTAATATCAGCGATAGTAAACTCCGCTATATATTAAAGAATTAGTTTAATAATTACTAATAGAGAGGAAATATCTTACCTTATAACTTATCATTAAAACTGAATCCTAAGACCGTAGGATAGTAAATAAGTAAATTATCGTCTATCAGATTAGTAAGCTCTATACTATTAGTTCTTACTTATTCAGGAGGTAACTCTCTTAAGGTACAGATAAGGTTAAATAAGGGAATTAACCCTATATCAGTATCTTCGGTGATACTTTATCTAGAATAATTAAGGTTTATTTTCCTAAAGAAGGCTATATTAATTATAATATAGCTATTAATAGATATTTTCACTTACTTCCTTTTAAATATAATAAAGGCTATACCTTAGTAGTAGAAGTAGTAAGTTCCTATTAAGTAGACGAACTCCTATCTATACCTAAGAAAGTCGGCTTTAACGCAGTTAGCGTCTAAATAGTATTAAAGGGGAAACGCTTATAGAGAGTTAATCTACTTTACTCCTTGGAATATGGGAATCTTTAGCTTGATCGAGAACTCTCTAAGGTCTGTACTATCGAAATCTAGATACTAGTACTTAATATTCTAATATTTCGACCTTGATTTTATTTTCTTCTCGTTACTGAAGTTATACTTAATATATCGCAGCTTCTATATACTAGAGTAAGTAATAAATATAAAGCTATTTGGATTGAAAAGGGCCTAGAGTAGATTATATATGATCTCGCTATTCTATAAAAGGATTTCGAGATACTACGTCGTAGTTTCATATATTTATTTAAAGTAGTTAACAAGTAGTCTGATATACTCTATACTTAGCTAATCGAGCAGAATAATCTTATTTCAGATTTGATATAATTCAAGTTTAGGAAGATAATAAAACAGAAGTTTTTATTTAACTTAATCTTAGTTAAGTACTTAGTTTTATTACGCTTAAGGGGTTAGCTTATAGAAAGTTTTCCTTCCTTTAGACTAATTACTTAGATATCCTTTAATATATCTCTTAAGATATCTTATAACTATTCTAATTTAATATTAATATAAAAAGTTATCTCTTTTATCTCTCGGTCTAGTAGTATCTTTGTTAGTATTACTTATCTATTTAGGGTTAATATACTAACTAACTTATCTGCGAATAATAAATATATATTAATCTAATTCATCTACTTCTAGTTCTACCGATTCTCAGATAATATACTTATATACCTTTAAGTTCTAACTAGATGAAAATTCACTTATTAGCTATGAATAAGACTTATATACTACTAGAGACATATACTTTATATACTATCTTAAGCTCTAGCCTTAACGCTAGAGCTACTATATTCTCTTACTTTTCTCTAATAAGCTTCAGCGGAAGCTCCTTAAGATACTCTAGTATAAGAGGTCACTTAGATACTTAGAAAGTTAGGTTTTCAAGCGGGACATGAAAGTAAGTGCGTTTCAAGGCAGGAGAAGAAGCTATCTATATAGCTATTAAGGCGCTTACTACCTTAAGGAGCTATTAAGCGCTACTTAAAGTGATAATATACTTAGATAAATCAGTCGGGCTACTAAGTAGTATGCCTAGACGTGCCTAGGTTAACGATGCCCTAGTATGAACTATATCTATTAGAGCTATTATTAATATAGAGGTAATCGATAATACTCGAGAGTAAATATTAAAGTCACTTATGAAATTCTAAAGAGAATTATTAAGTATATTTCAGAGGATATAAAGTAACTGAGGATAACATACTTATTTATAGTCCGAGTCTTATTAGTATAGGACTAATAAATCTTCAAATTGCAATATTTGCACTTAAAGATATACTAATATAGCTTACTATAGTATTAGCTGTAAATCTACTGAATGAGTATTAACTCGGATTTCAAGTGATTGAAAGAGTAGTTATAGAAACTCATTAGTAAATAGCTAGGCTCTAGGATATCCTCGTACAAAAGTATAGATATTACTTAAGAAGTATAATTATATTAAGGGGGAATCTATACCTTTATATTCTCGGAGGTCTCTCTTATATAGCTTACGCGACATAGTTAATAGAAGTTATTAACTCTGTTATCCCCTAGATAAGCCGGCGGCCTATAATTAGAGTATAGTATATTAGCTACTTAAAGATAAAGATAGCTTCGCCGATTTATTCTAGTAAGTCACTTGCAGATTAATTAATAATATATATAGTACTCGATTAAGGATAGATTGGAAAAGTAATATTTTACAGAAAAGTCTACTAAGCTACGCTATTATTTTAATTCTCTCGAGGTTATATTATACTATAGATTTCGTACTTAAACTTAACTATATATAGCTGATTTAATATATTTAAAGTAAACCTGAAAAGACTTAAAAACTAAAATCATGAATCTAATAACTTAGTCCTAAGATCCGAGATAATATCCTACTTCTTCCGCTTACTAGTAAATAGCTCTAGTTTAAAAAGCTTTATAAGGAGATCGCTAAGGAATTTATTAGCTATATTTTACTAACGCTCTTTTATATATATACTTCTAACTAGGTAAAGCTACTCGAAGAGTCTTCTCTATAGTAGGGTCTGTGAGCTCACTCGCTTTACTAATAGTCTGCTGAAGATATCCGGTAGTAACTAAGTCTATAGACAGATTCTGAGCTATCTTAGTTTTATTATTTACTTTAGACGACTCTGGCTACTTCGGCTTTACAGTTATCTCTATTAGAGCTATTATCTATATAGAGGATTAGCAGATAACTCTAGTAGTAGGATAATATATATATAGAAGCTTAAAGCTTTAGAAGATACTCGAGGAATTAGGAGGGATAAGGAAGTGAAATAATTAAACTTATAAGGAATTCGCCCTCTTATATATATTTTTACTCTAAAAGTTCGTAGATATCTTCCTTATAATAAACTATATATCAGTATCTTATTCAGCTGTCTTATCTAATAGAAGATTTTCACTTCGCTCTTATTAATTAGAATCAAGTAGTAAAGACTAGGGCCCTATATATAGCTTTATTTACTTCAATATATTACTTAACCTTACGACTCCTGATTAAGATATTATATATCTTACTATAACTAGGAAGAAGAAACCGGCGTTATATCGATAGTATTAGTCTTCTAGAACAGATTAGGCTTAAAGAAGTCTCTAAGGATTTATACCGGTATTAGAAGTATTAACTTTTCAATAGTTAAGCTAGCTTCGCTGATAAATAATAAGGCGGCATAAAGGAAGTAAGACATTAGTCTAGAGCAGTATTTAGACTATATATATTATTAGAAGAGTTTATAGAGTATTAATAATATAAGCCTTTAAATATAGAACGTCCCTATATAGTACTTTTCGACTCTTAAGACTTATATTAAATTAAAGTAATACTGCGGAATAATTATGGATAGCTTTATTAAATAGTTAGATATAATAGAACATTGAAGTATTAATTATATAATACTCTTAGGAATAATTATTATAATCTTGAATCAAAACTTATTAACTTTTCTTAATAAATTAGTTTATACTTAGAATAATTCTAAGCTGCTATAAGATATATATATAATCGTGGAAGACCTCTGATAAGTTAAGAAAATAAGTTATATAAAATCATTATATACTATTAGATTACTATATCACTTAAACACTAGGTGTATAGCCTATTATTACCCTAGTCACTTAGTATAGAATATAAGCGACTGTAATAGCATTGAATTTAGCTGCTTAATTCAGGCCTTTTCTGTAGTTTATCTATTTCTAGGTTCTATAAGCACTAATTCTAGAAGTATCTACTTACTATAATAACGAGTATATTTATTTCGTAGTAAGAGGTTCTAATTAAGAGAGTCAGTTAGTTAGTTGAGAGCCTTTAGTATTTAAGGTTAATATAACGCCTTCGAGGATTTAGGCCTAAGGCAGATTAATTAAGTTCTCCTAGGAGTCCTTAGAGCTAAACTTAATATATTATATACCGCTCTAAATACCCTACTGCCTTATATTATCTGTCTTTATATAGCTAATGAATCAGAGTCTACACCTTTACTAGATAACTTAGTATATCTAAAGGCAAGATAATTATATATTATTAGCTCTCGATAGCGCTAAGAAACTAGGTGCATAAGCTCTGATTATCTTAGTTACCTAGTTTATTATATAAGCCTTAAATAGTCTATTATTTCTCTCTTATCAACGATATCTTCTTATTATCTACTTAATATAATAATAAGTAAGTTTATTTCGTAACTCGAGTCTCTTATTCAGAGCCTTTAGTACTCGGGCTTTTATCCTTCAAAAGATTAATATCAGGCCTTTAAGGGACTAGGCCTAAGGCTTATAACGTATACGACTAATCTTCTGATAAAGATCGAAGCTCTTAAAAATAGACTAGCAGAACTATCTATTAAAGAAAGCAGAAAACTTATAGCCTAGGTATAATCAGAGAAGGGAGATCTTATAACTACCGCTCGATTAAAGAACTAAGTAATATTCGCGAGGAATATAACTTATTTCTTTAATTATTAGAAAGATTCAGTTGTTAATTCTGAAGTAACTAAGGCGAGGAAATAATTAACTAAGGAAAGATGCGAGCGTATTTATATATTAACCCCCGATAGGTTAATTACCTAGGCAGTTGCCTTTATACTTATTATATAAATAGTAAATTTAATATTAAAGAAAACCTTTAATTACGTATTCGAGTATATTAAGCTAGACTCCCTCTAAGTATAGCTACTTAATATATACTATATCCTAAGTAGTTTAGGAGCTAAAGAGCTATTACGAGGATCTTATAAATATTAAGAGTTCCTGAAAGGTAAGTTTAACTTTAGTAAGAAAACTAGTAAGATACTGATGAGTTACTAGCTACTAAAGACGTAAAGTAATAAGTGTAGAATACAGATCAGTTAAGGAAATGTAGGTATCTTGCAGATAGATATACCTCGGACACTGAACTATTACTGCTAGTGTACTATAGTGAATTAACTAGCCCTTATGCCTCCGAGATAAGTATATAATAATTAGATTCTAATATTTAGTAGTACTAACTATAATATAGTTCAATTGCTGAGTCTATAATAAATAGCTTTTTTTATACTATCCTTTAGTTGTAGTATTTAATACTACTCCTTTTATATAAATAAAGCTGATTTAATAATAGATTAAACGTAAGATTAGGGTTATATATAAGACTTAACTACTAATAGTTAGTATAGTGGAATATTTAAAGTTAGTAAATAGTATCTATCTTCTCTGCGATATAAATAGCTAAAACTAGTAGTAGCTAATTCATTATTACTATATAAGGAAAACAGAGGTAAAGAGGAAGCTTAGTAATATATACGAGGTATTATTAATAATATATTAACAGAAATAAAGTATATATATATAAATATACTCGCTAGTAATATATCGAAAATACCTGAACTATTTAGAGCAGCTATTTAGAATAATTAGCTGTAGAAATCAGAAAGAAATTAAGGATTAAAGATAATAAGGTACTAGCTAAGCTTATTCTCGAAGGATAATAGATAGGATATCTCCTTTACTATCTAGTATAGTAATAAGGATAAAGAATACTTAACTAAATTCTTTAAGAGATAAGTTGAAATCTCCTTCTAAAGTACTGTAAAATATACGCTAGTACCTCTGATATAAACAGAATACTTAGTAGGTATATTATATTTCAGATATTCAGTCGTTAGGCTTTTATTATCTATATACGTTATATAATAGCCTGTTTACTTGCTATAGATCGTAAGATATAAGCCTTTAAAATATACCTTCTTTGCTCTTTTTTTTAGGGGGGAAAGTATAAATCTGGATATCTTCTTCTTCTTGTCTAGTAATAGTATTATCACTAATCTGAGTAAGTACTCTACGTTAGCTAGAAGTATATTAAAGGGAATAAATGGAAGTTCAAAGTATCTAATTATTATAATTAATAATAAATAATACTAAATAGCCTTCTTACTTAGTAGTTTCTTGTTATAAGGCAAGGAAGATACAGGTATAACTATCGTATATATAATATAAGTAGCTATATATATTATATAGTAGGAGAAGAAGCTATTCTTATACTTATTTTACTTATAGGAGACAAGTTTATATCTGTTGAAAGATTTAAGAATAAAGTTACTTATTATATAGATACTGGAGGTAAGGTAAAGTCTTCAGAGTCTCTAGTACTCTTCTGCGTGTTTAATAGTTAGGTATAACAGGCGTAAGGAAGTAAGAGAAAAGGCGTATAACGTAAGAGGAAATGAATCTAAATGAAATAAATTATAGGACTAAAGGCTAAAGTATAATAGAAAATAGAGTATATCAGCTGCCCTTCTATAAGTAGGATAAAGTCTATTAGCAGAGCTAGGCAGAGCTAAGTAAGTAGAAAGACTAAGTTATTATTATCGTCGCTTAAGAAATAACTTCGGATTATATATAATTAATAAGCTTATTCGTAGAGAGGAGAGAAGTTATAATATATAAGCCTTTCGTAAAGGTATTAAGCTTAATTGCCATATAATTTATCTAGTAACCCGATAGTGACCGAGAAGACCCTAGTATAATTAAGCTAAAATACTTTTTAGGCTATAAACTTCAGTTGTAAATATTCCAGAAATTTAGCTCTTTAGGATCTACGTAGGATATCTGGCACTACTTTATCATCTAAGTTACTCTTCAGAATTTACATAATATACTAATAATAGTCGTAAGATCCTTTAAATAAGTAAAGAATACTGTATTGAGGATTACCCCTAAGTATTACTAATATAGACTAATTTAATTAGCTTTCTAACGATATATATATGACTCAGCTATACGTTTACTATTCGCGTTACCTTAACTATAATAAAATAGTATCGCCTAATTAATATATCTTCTAATATCATTATATTTAGCTTAATATTAACCCTACCTTTATAAAATATCCTTAAGGCGGGAATCAGAGTTTACATATCTTAAGTAACTGCTTTAAGAAGTAGATAAGCAAGCAGAGTAAGAGCGAAAGCGTATAAAATAAGAATAAAGACGTACAGAGGAAGCGAATAATCGTATAGAATAAGAATAAAGATATACAGAAGATAAGCAGCGAAATCGAGAGGAGGCGGATAAGAAGGCAGAATAAGAGCGAAGGCATATAGAAGAATAAGAAGAGAGGATAAGATATATAATATTCGAAGAATATATATATATCTACTATACTCTTCTCTCGGAACTTCTTCGTATCTAGACAGATAAGAGCTTTAGTACATAAGGCTTTATTACTAGCCTAAAGAATAAGCTCTGCCTGACTCTATTAAAGCCTTAGATAGACTTTCTAGTACTATAGCAGTAGCTCTTTTAAAGAATTTACGAATATATCCTATGAGATATAGAACTATTCGACTCTACTTAATACCTCACAGAGCTTAAGTAAGACTTCTGCGATTAGCTACTAGTAAGCGAAAAGGATTTAGAAGTATATTAGCGCTTAGCTATTAAACAGCTAATAATTTATATTATCTCCTACCTTTAGTAAATAGAAGAGGCTCGCTATAAGTTTAACTTAAGTAGTAGTATTATTTTCAAGAATTATACGAATACTCTTAGCGATAGTAATAAAGAGGTCTAGTAAAGTCTATAAGATCTCTATATCTTAAATAAAAGATAAGCCTTAAGCTCGAATCTAAAGCCGCGATACGTCGATCAGATTTATATATATAAGAAGACAGATAGTATACAAAGCTTATATATAGTTATAAAATATAAATCGTTCTATAAGCTATTAATCTTTAATCTGCGAGCTGGACTTTTACGAGCTAACAAAGGATCTTTGAATATTCCGGAGGATATTATTAATCAGATTATAATACCTACTAATCTAGAGGATAAGTTTATATACTACTCTAAGTAGCTGATAGCAATAGCTCTAACGTAAATATATATATATATAATTAAGAATAATCTCAAGTATAGTAAAGTAATTATAGAAGAAGCTGATGTTTTTCTTTAGCTTAAGGAAAATGAGCTATATACACTCTATTACTACCTCGCAGAACCTAATATTAAAGCCGAAGCCTAAGATAAAGCTGATATCTTATTATATCGTACTATAATTAGCCAGACTTTATCCTTCTGCTTAATAGCACTTGACTCGAAGCCTCGCAGCTAAAAATAGCGAAATCACGCGCTAGAGACTAGCTTTAAAGTAGTAATTAATCACGAAGTAATCTTACGACAGATACCTACTAAAGATAAGACCTTAACTCCTTTACTCTTAGTATTTTATACACGAATTCATTCCTTCGTACGATTGCCGATTATATTAAGACCTTAAAAGTCACAAAAGATAAGAAGTAGCTACAGCTCTAGAGATATTATTATATACGAAGATCTATAAAGTCCGTCTAGCTTATCAGATAAGACCTCAAATATTATTACACTAAGTAAGTTAAGGGCTTATACGCACTAGTCTAGTACTAGATAAATACAATCTATTAAATCATTAGATATAGTTACAGAGAGTAATATTCGCTACTAGCGATACTATACACGTACCTACTTACTAGGGCTTATACGAAAACGTCCTTTAAATAATACTTATCTAAATATTAATAGATATCGTACTTATAGAGATGGAATTCGCTATACTTTAGGCCGGAAGTCCTTTGCGAAATAAATATTATATTAACTTACCGAAGACCTTGAGAATAGATATAAGCTATTTAGAAAGTAAAGTACTTATAATACTCTATTCAGATTAATTCTAGAGTTATATAGATATACTTTTATTACTAAGGGGACTATAATAGTATTCGAAGCTAAGCTAAAGTACAAAGGGTTAGTTTACTAATATCTAGATAAAGTTTAAAGAAAGCTTGTTCTAGTTTACCTTAGGAATATCTCTCTTGTCTATCCTTACTTTCTAGATATTAGAGTTAGAATAATTCATATATTATTCATATTATAAGAAGGTAAGTAAGTACGTAAGGATTTAATATTAGCTATACGACAGGATTTAGCTGCGGAAATAAGCAAGGTAATTACAAAGATACTGAGTTATAAAGTAGAGTATTATAATATATAGCTATTAAATGTGCTATGAAATCCCGAGACTAGAAATGTAGTACTAGTGGATTTTAAGTAATTGGAGATATTAAAGTAAGTATTAGTTCTTTAAGAGATTTCGCTAAACTGAAAGTAGAAAGACTTTTACCTTAACTTTAAGGCAGCTTACTAAGAGCTTTTAACAGACTTTCTATTAATCCTGGTAAGTGCTTCGTCTAGAGTAATTCGTATATTTAAGTAGCTTATAGCTTATAATAATAATTAATTTTGCTCTATTTTTTTCTATAGCTATTTAAATGTATTTTAAATATCATAGCTTCTTCCAGATACTATATTATATTACGAGTTACTAGCTATATCTTTCGGACACGAAGTATAACACGGGCTATACTAAATAATTAAGATTGATTAGCTACTCTAATTCACTCTTCGCCGAAGACTTTAATTAGGTATAGTTTTACTTATCTGAATACTTATCGCCTCTGTTTTTTAAGTAAGGAATAAGCAGATGAGTTATATATACTATATAAACTATACTAGTGACTTTCTCCTCTTCTCTTTCCTCGCCTATCTCTCTATCATAATATAATATAATAGAAAACTAAATGCATTTCATTAGGAGAGCTATAATTAAGAAATAATCTCTACTCTCTAGTACTAAATATACGTATTATACCCTACTAAGTAAAAACCAAAGTAATACCTTCATTTATAATATAAATAGTTATTTCTCTATAGACATTTAATCACTTTAAAGCCGGACTATATTATCTAAGAACTTAGTAATCTTCTTCATAGCCTAATCATCTCTAGCACAAGTTTCTATTAAGGTCCTATCTACTTACTTATCTGTATAGCTGCCTCTAAAGTCAATTAAAAAGCAATTATTACTTCGACTCCTAATAAGTACATTCTCCGCCTTTCTATCGCCTTATATTATATTAATTTTATATAAGAGTATAATAGTCTTTTAAATCTATTTCACCTACCTTACTCTTCTCTTCTCAGAAACTCTAATATTATTCTTAACTATATCACTTAACCTTCCTTTATTTGTAATGAAATCTTCTAAAATCCTAAGAATAACTCTATTATTATTAATAACTAAACCCCGTAGCTTCAGCACTAAGATAGAAGCTATATTTTCTAATATTATAATCTATTGTAAGTAGTTATATTCGCGCTGCACTGCCTTAAATAATTATATCGTACTAATCTTATAGTATATATCATATCCCTATACTAATACTTTAGCGATATATCTCGACCCTATTAGCTTACTCGTTACTATAATATCCCGAGAAGAGTAGTAGGGTAAGTCCTATATACTATCTTTTAAATTTAAATAGAAGGAATTAAATTATAGTAAGAGAGGATCCTTTTATACTATCTTTGTATATCCTTTAGTTATAATAAAGCGAAAATAGAATATCTCTGGATTAATATCGGAATAAATATTCTTCATTAATCGCTTATCTCTTATAATAAGTAGTACTATTACTCTGAATTTCTGCTACTTAGCACTAAAGACTAAGTCTAAGATTTCGTCTTATATATTCTAAAGTTTCTTATTATTATCTTTAATAAATACTTTACTATACTAAGTAAGAAGAGAAGTTATTAGGTCTTCTAGAATAAGGCTAGGTAATACTATAATAATAAAGTATATCGAGTTATAGACAATAGTAAAGTCCTACTTATAATTAATCTCTCTAGTAGAATATATATAAGAATACTGAAAATTCTCGTCTTAATATACCTTACTATCGTCTACTTCTATCTCTAATATAATAAGATTTATAGATAAAGATTGAATTCTTTTATAGTTTATAAGCGCAGCTTACGTAGTTTTAATGATTTCTATAGTATATATTACGTGCTTTACTGCCTAGTAGAGCACTTAATATCCCATTAATTAAAAGCAAAATAAAAGCGCGTGGCTCGAAAGCTAACTTACGTTTTAAGCGGGAATTTTCATAATAGTACAGTAATACTAGATTACTATAAAAAGTTCTTATAGATTATATATTTGAAAAGGGCTAGACTTACTTAAGTACTAATAATAGTATACTTATTATAAGAAATAGTAAGCACTATATTAGCTATAAACTAATAACTAGCTTCGAAGAAATTAGACAGAAGCAATAAACCCTAAGCGCAACTAATAAGTGACTAAAGACAAGGAAAATAAGTGAAATAAATAAGATAAGATATATACTATATTTCTATAAAGTAACTCATAGAATCTAGTATTTACTTAAAGTCATTAGAGTAGCCTAGTCCTTAGCTATAATAACCCTAGTTAATAAGATATTTTATAGCCTAATAGATATAATAACTTAAAGTTTCACTTATCTCAGTCCTAATCTAATAAATTTCTCTAAACTCTCCTAAGTCTATATTCTTAACTTCTCTAGTAACTATAGTAGTATCGATACTTATAAATAACTATAAGGCTATATATATCTACGTAAGAAAGTAAACAAGTTCCTCCGGTATTCGAGCCCTATTAATAGATATAATATATCTAGTAGCTACTTAAACTATTATAAGTATACTCGCGATACCTATAAAGTAATTATATCTGATTAGATTCTGTACGAGAGATATTATTATATATATTTATTACTTACTTCGACCCTAGGGAGTATTTTCATAGTAGTAGATAGAACGCGTTAAGTATCGTCTATACTAGTAGTGATATCTGATAATACTATATATACTTAAGTCTTATAGATTTAGAAGTAGCAAGAGCTTATATATATACACGCGTAGAAAAGAGAGATGCGAGGTAAATAAGAATAAGTATATAATTAAGTCAGAGTAATATAAAGGAAAGTAATATCTATTTAAATACTTATAACTATATCGAGGAATTAACTTCTAATAGACTTCTAGAGGATTATTATATCTCGTTAAGAGTAAAAGGCACGTTTAACTTGATATTAAAGGGGCTATATTAGTATTATAAGTTTATAATAGTCTAACTATTAGTCTCAAAGTAAACTCGCGCGCTAAGAGCTAAAACTGTCTCCGGAAATAATTATATAGCTGGCGTATCGCTATATAGTAAGTCTATAGCCTAGAAATAGACTAAAAAGGTTTCGCTTAAGTTAAACTACTAGCTCTCTTAAATTATTTTTAAGGCTAGCTATAATACTAAACTATTAGTAGAAAGTAGCGCAACGGCGTAGTAGCGCTAAGAGGTAGCACATAGGAGTTAATAAGCTTAGTAGTAAGATATTTCAAATAACTACTATAAATTCGTAATATATACTAAGATAGCTTTTAATATAGTAAATCAGATAATATAATACCTAATAAGATATCAGAGGATAATATTAAGGAGAATAGTTTACGTCTGAACTGAATTTAAGTTCGAGCTCTAGAGAGACTTATATAAGGAGCGCGAATTAAATAAGATATAGAGATATAAGAGTAATAGGAGTAACTACTAAGTAGCAGCGTATATTAACTTTATAAATACAACTGATCGAAATAGAGAAAGAGTAAGAATAGAGGTATCAAGATAAAATATATACTTATACCTAAGAATACTTCTTATAATAACTTATAAGATTTATTTATAAGACTCTAAAAAGCTATAGCTATAACTAAGGGAGTATTAAGTAAAGAAATAGAATAGGATTCTAGACAGACTCTTATAGTAAACGCTCTTACATCTACTCTACGTATTCACTCTACGTATCTACTCTATATAAGAAGAACTTAGATTCTCGCACTACTAGCTCTTATACTAAGCTTTCGGCCCCGCTTCCGAGGCTTTCCTCTTTACTTCGTAAAGAAGTTATCTTCTAATAACTATAGTATATAACTTAGAAAATACTTACTTATCTCTATCTAGGTCTTATTATTATAGACTATCTTAGCTAATAGCTTCTCTTAATTCGTTATTAGTTCCTTGCCTAGTTTACGAGAAGTAATAGTATAGCAAGAGATAGCAGGCTTTACTAATAACTTCCTTAAGCTAGTACTTAAAATTTCTAAATAAAGTAAGAGGTTCAAGTACTTAAGGATATATAATAACAAAAACTCTAGATTATATATCATTTGATTACTAACTCTAACGCGTTTTAAAAAACCTTAGAAGAGCTATTCCTAGTAGTCTACAGCTAATGCCAGCTCTACTATATATAAGGGACTACGAGAGCCTAGTAGGATATAGTACTGATTATTATTCACAGAAGAAGGCGGATAAGTGAGATCAGTTTAAGACTATATATTACTAATCTTAAGTTATATAGTTAAGGATAGCTTTATACTATAAAGCTATCTATAGTAAGGCTTTAGGCTATACTTAAAAGAAAGTATTAAAGATATATTAAAAAATACTCGAAATAGTCTCCGCTTCTTTATAGATTATAAGTTCTCGCCTTCCTTATCGTCCTTATTATTATCGTTATTCGTATTATAACTATAGCCGCTGATCTTAGAATAGTAGATACAACTAGAGACTCTTCTATCCTAGTACTACAGCTTCCCTCCCTACTCCTTACGCTTCCTACTATCGTTATCGTTATTAGCGTTCTCTAGTTCCTACTCTACTACCTTATACCTTATCTTATTTACTACTATATCCTCTTATTCTTACTTACGTAAGCCTTCTTTCTCTATATCTTAACTATAGAGCCGCGTACTAAGTCGAAGCTCCTCTGACTAGCCTTAGTCATGATCCTAATTAATCGAAGGATATAATAGTTTAAACGTGCGACAATATAAGAGGCTAGGAGAAGTAACTAAGAACTCCTCTTATACTTCAAGAACTAATTACATATTTTTTTCAAGATCTGAAGCATTTCTTTTATACTCTCCTCTACTATCCTAATCTAATATTATAAGTAGAGACTAGGCCGCTAACTCTTTTGATATACCTCGCGTAGTTCTATTATCGCTATATAGCTTAGTCTAGTCCTAGGATACTCTAAGCGCAGGAGAGGAAGAGAGAGGCTAGTCTTATATAAGTATAAACGCTGAATCTTTATAATCTAGCGAAGGAAGTAGATATAAGTCCTCGTAAATAAAGTAGCTTTCCTCGAGGTCCTACTATAGCTCGCGGTAGGACAGATTAGCGCGCTAGCTCCGCTCGAAGGCAGGAATAGAGCTAGTGTTAACAGAGGTAGAAGTAGCTTCGGAATTAGTAGTATAAACAGGACTATTACCCTTATCTTCCTTAAGAATCATAGGCTTATCTAGAAATTATTAGAAATTAGTATACTATAGTAATAAAGAGCTAAAGTATATATCTCAAGTACCTTAGTATTCTATTACCGCGATCTATTTTTATAATAGTAGATCTAGGAGCCTTTTAATCGACAAGAAGGTATTATCTATATTATAGTTATAGTTAGTAGAGTTATGAAAGTAACTTACAAGTTCTTATAATAGATCAGTTAAGATCCCTTTTAAAAATTCCCTGCGATTATACCTTAAGCTTTAACTTCTTTATTTTTAAGCTAGGCTTTAAAGTTATATCCTTACTACTAAGTCGCTATAACTTACTAGTTACGAGATATAGTCACAGAGGTAGCTATACTATATTTACGTGGAAGTATATACTACTAATAGAATAAAGGCTTCGATAGCTACTAAAAGTAGATATAGTTTAAGTCAATAGTAGCTATAGTAAAGGCTCTTAGAAAATATATAATAAGAATAAATAAATTAGTCTCAAGTTAGAAACTTCTTAATTTCTTAGACTAAACTACTACTTTAAAGTAAGAAAGACTAATAGTTTATATAACTACTCGCTCTTCGGCCTAGTTTTATATCTGCTACTTATAATTATCTTACTATTATTGCCTATCCTAGTAAAGCTAAGGGAAATACATAGTATATAATAAAAGCCCTGTAGTTTCTATTCTATTCTCTCCTTTATACCTAAGAACCTGCGATCCTTATATAAAGGGATAAGGTATACTCGATTAGGTAGTACTTACTATTATACTTAACTTATTATTCTATATAAAGCTAAACTCAGTTATTATTACCGGCTATTATAGTATTCCCTTATAGCTATTTCTAGCTCTATCTTACCTTTATTCCTCTAATAAAATCCTTAATACTAGCGTATTATTAAAAACTCTCTTATAGCTTAGGATATAGCTATAAGATCTTCCTAAGCACTTAAGACTTGGATCTTATAGTATTCGAGGTCAGATAGTCTAGCTTGCTTACAATTACTCTTATATACTTTCTATTTATCTAGTAGCTTTACTATTAATTAAGGAATCCTACTACGATCTGTAATTCCTACTACTCTACCTAGCCCTTCTCGTATCACTAGATACTTCCTAGCCTCTTTAACTTAGTATTAGCTCCTTATAGCTAAGATAAATCGTAGTCGATATATAAGGAATATAATCGAGTGACGTTACTTAGACGAGTAAAGGGGCCTCTGTATTTAGTTAAGAGGAGTAAGAGATTATAATAGCTCTAATAATCTACTTCTCTTACTACTATATACGTAGATATTAGCTCTTCCCTTATAAGTTAGCCTAGTTCCTAGAGTATACTTACTGCTAGTATCTCTAATAGAGAGAGGAGCTTACTATAAGTACCTTATTACTACTATTACTAGTATATAACTAATCTAAGGATCTAGCTAAGTAAAAAAAGTAGCTGTATTATCGTAAGGTACTTTTTGCATTAGTAAGGTTATAATACATAGAGCACTGCCTAAGTAGAGCCTATACTTTATAATTTATTAAGGATCAGTACTATAATATATATAAGAATAGTACGATAATAAGGATACCTTAGGTGTAAGTATTCAACTCCTCTGCTCGTATCTCAGCCTAATATAACACGGTTCGGAGAGAGGGTTGCTGCTAATTCAAAGGGGGATTAAGGCTAGAGTAAGAGATCGAGGAGTAGTAGCTTTCTAACCGCTTGTGCTGCGAGGACTCTCGGTCTCAGCTTACACGAGGGCGGGTCCGAGTAAGAGGGGTCGATAGTGTATAATGTTAATACAAGGCAAGGCTGCCTAGGAGGTCGGCGTGGGCTCGTTAGAAGGGAGGAGGGGAGAGAAGGATATAAATCGAGGAGGGGATAAGCGAGAGTTCTTATACCTCGCGAAAGCGGCGCCGGGCCTATGCTCGCGCCTTGCCAGATACGGCGGTCACTAAACCCGGGGGGGCTAATACCATTGCCCAAATTATAAAATTTAGAGCTATAAAGCTACTCTAAAAGCTCCTTAATTTAGCAATAGCTTAAGTTACTTTTAATATATTTAAGTTAGTATAGATAGATATATATATTAGATCCCTTAACTTTATTATTTATAACTATAAAACCAACTTTAATTCTACGAAGTTTTAGAGTATATTTAAGACTATAAGAAGTATACTTAAACTTATCCTAGTAAAGGTATACTACTTAATTAGTAAAGTAGAATAATATTATTATCTACTCTAATATACCTATAAAATTATTATAAAAGAGCACTCTAATATAAGTAATAAGGATTACTTATAGATAGCTATTAAAACTATTAATAATATAGCTAGACTAAATAGCTTAATCCTTATACTTCTTATTTTAGTACTTACTTAAAAATAACGAAAATAGATTCTTTAAATTTATCTATTTAAAAATATATAAAGACTATTAAGAGAGTTATAATAAAAGTGCGCTAAATATATATTAAATAGCAAGTTAATAATACGCTAGTAACTTATAATAGCTCTAGTATAATATATATTTATAATCTTAAGCTTTAAAATTAAGTATTAGTCTAGCGTGAAAAGAAAAGATAGAAGAGATCTTATATTTTCTTAGGAATAAAGAGTAAAGTATATAAAATAGATATAAATAATAATAGAATATATATATTTTATTTAATATTAGTATATCTATTTAAGATAGATATATCTAATATTAAATAAAAGAAAAAAGAATTATTAGATATAACTTATAAGTTTAGCTTACTAGTCTAAAAAGTCTATAAAACTATACTAAAAGCCCCTTAAATCGTTATTAAAGTCCTATTTATAAAGCTAATTCTAGGACTACTAATAATTAATAATAATTATAATACTAAAGTATTTCTAATTAAAAAGAAAATAAAAGATTAAGAGTTATTAATTAAACTATATATAAAGAGTAAGATTACTATACTTAATTTACTATTTTAATAATCCTAATAACGTACTTGATAAGTAAGCTGACCGTGCATATAAGGTGGCCACGCCCCACTAAAACTACTACTTTAAGAACTAATAACTTAATAATAAATTAAAATTATTATTATTAAATTAAACTAAGTTGAATTAAATCTAAGTGAACACGTATAGGCCGTGTATTCGAGCGATTTATATATACTATATATCCGCGGCGCGGATTCGTCTCTCTTTAACCTTACCTGTAGACTGACCTGCAGGCTTTGTATTTATAATTATAGATCGATCTAAGCCCTCCTGTACTATTAAAACACCCCTTATAGTAATATACGACCTTTATATAGCTCTCTTCTTCTTTTAGCGTTTATTCACAACCTATAGCTTCTTGTTTTTATCCACGAAAAGGACTACAGAGTATATAGCTATTTAGTAACCTTTAACTAATTATTGAATTACACGGTTTATAGGGCTAGAAGAACTAGCTATACAACGTTATATAAAGTCTCCGATTACCTTAGCTTATAATTCTAACTCCTGTATATTATGTAGCGTCTCTAGAACTTAAGGCGCTTATTTAGTCGCGGGAGGAGGAGGAGAGGTAGGTATCTGTAATTAAGTATTAAGCTTTAAGAAGACATGTTCAGGGTCGTACGAGACTAATCTAGTAACTGCGAACCTATTATAAATCATATTTAAAGTTAAAGCTTCTGTATAAGCTATAAGATAAACTAAAAGAAAATTAAACTTATTAATATAACTGACTTTAACTTATATAAGATCTTCAATTTATTATCTGTACGAACGTTTTAAACTCGTAAAGCAACTAATATCAAGAGATTAAAGCAAATGCGACGAATATAGTAGCATATAAAGAGTAATAATATAGTGGTCTTTGTAAAACAAGTCGAATTCAGGCGTAACGTAGCTTTCGTATCTGTTAAGAATCAAAAGCTAATATACACCTTTCGTATAATCCTTTGTATGCGGATAAAACATATCCGTAAGCTAAGTTAGGCCTAATCAATCAGTTGTCTAGCTATTATTATTAACTATAATTATCTAATTAGATAGTAGAGAATCGAGATACTAAGAAGAGATATGAGTTTTACCTTTAAGTATAATTATTAAGGGAAGCGACTAATCGCTTAAATTAATATACTTAATAACTATAACTTATTCGCAGTTCCTAGGTTAAATTATAATAAGTCGTAAAGCTTATTCAGAAGCTGTAATAACCTTTACAGTTGAGATTACGCCTATCTAAAAGCTTATCTTATTAAAGTTATAAATATCCTTGTCTTAAATCCTATATTTTACAACTGTATTTTATTCAAGTTAGAACTAGTCTTAAATAACTGTAGGATCTTTATAGAGAGTATATTTATAATCGTATTTTCGATTATATTAGGTCTGTAAAGAGTCGTGGCATTAGATGAAGTTATATAACTACCGAACTCTAATCGTACACGTAGAAGACACGTCTATACTAGTCTATTTTTAAAGAAGTAATATAGCTATAACTTGAATTAAAGCCGTACGAACTAGTAAACCTTATTCGTCTATAGATAAAATCCAATTAACGAGTATTAATTCCTTTATAGCTATGAGTTTATAGTTTATAAACTAATATTCTTATTAAGAGGGGCGTCCTTAAAGACGCGTCTGAAATATCGATTTTAGTATATCGTACAAAATAACTGCGCTCCATTAACTTATAAAATAGCCAGATTTATATAAATTAATCGTAAGAGCTATTTACCCTTCTTTAGAAGCAAATTAAGCCTTAGTTTATTAAGACATGACTAATTGAATAAGGTAAAAGTAGTGGTTTTAGTAGGGCGTAGCCACCTTATATGCACGGCCAGCTTACTTATCAAGTACGTTAAGTTAAATATAAAGCTCTTATTAAGAGAGGTATTTTTATACTAATTTCTAAAAGCGACCTTAAAGTAAGAGACTACTATATCTTTAAATTAAGAATAATAGATAAAGTAAAGGATAAAAAGTCTATAATACTATATAAGAAATCAAAGCTTATTATTTAATACTTTAATAATAAATGTGATAGGCAGTTCACGTAGTCACGTGTGTGTTGCAGACCACGGGACTTAGGAGTTATAGGAGGTGACTAGATGTAATATTATAATAGGACTAGTAGCTATACCTCTTATACTTAAGCTCAAGGCTCTTTTTAAAACCTCTTTTCTCTTTATCTTTTTTACTTTATATTATAATTATTAATGAACTTCTATTAAGCTATTATATTAGAAAAGACTACTCTTATCTACGAAAGTCCTAATATCCTTAATTAATTCTTTAAGTACTTATTAAGCGTAATTAAGTTATACCTTTAGCTTTCCTTTCTCTTTCTCTCCCTCTTTTATAGTATATCTATTTCCTTAAGTACTTTTTAGGTATAGTTAAGTTATATATCATAAGGTATTATACCTCTTTTATTATACTAAAACTTCTTTTAAATAAGTAAAATTAACTCTTTCAGAAAATCTAATAAAATTTATTATAGTTCTTTTAAAGCTTTTTCCTCTACTTACTTATTAGTATTTCCTTTTTTTTTAATAATTAACTAATCTTACCTCTCTTATACTAATAAAACCCTTATTATTACTTAGTTCTCCCTTTATATCTCCTTTTATTATTAAACTAAAAAGTATAGATAAAATGATTTTATATTACTTAGCTTATACCTTAATATAATATCTCTAATAAATAATAACTCTAAGAATAAGAATACTAAGTAGATCTTAGCTATATAACTAGAGTAAAACTAAAAGGACTTCTAAAAAATATTAAAGAAATTAAGTAAGTAATAAGATAAGTAAAATAAGATTATATAGTAAGTCCTTATTTTTTTAAAGTAATTAAATACTTAGAATTTCTTTAGTAATAATAGAGATTTAAGCGGTAATAATTCTTCTAATAGAGATCTTAGTTCTTCTTATCTTATTAACTAAGCTTATTATTTAGGTTATAGAAAATATTCCTAGGAACTATATATTAATAAATTCTTTAGTAATTCCGAGGGCTTAGAGTAATATACTTAGTCCGTATTAATACTAAGTAAGCTAGATATTAATTCTAATTATTACCTTAATAAAAAGTCTTATATTACTATAATATATAATTATACTAAAGAAAACGCTTAAAGCTATCTACTATTATACTTTAAATAAAGAGTAATAGAGCTATTTACTAATACTAAAGAAATAATTAATTACCTAAGTAGTATTTATAGTAATACTTTTAAGTAGTATAATACTAAGATAGCCTTAAATAAGTTATGAATATCCTTAATAAAATTATTTATAAAATACTATACCTGCTTTTTTAAATTAGTTTAGGATACTTATATCTTCTTTAATAGATACCTTATAACTTACCTTTATAACTCTCTTTACTTATTCTTATAAGACTAAATTATATATAAGTTCACTTCTAATAGAAATTTCTAAGATTTTATTTTTATTATAAGTTTCTTAAATAAGAAAGTTTATTATACCTAAGAATAGTGCTACTAGAATATTCTTCTAATTTATATAATACTCTTATTTACTTAAAACCCTTTAACTCTATTCTTATAAAAAAGTATACTTACTTTTCCCTTAGTAAATAATATTACCTTAACTCTTATAGTTTCTATACCTCTCTAACTACTCCTTATAGCCTTTAGTACCTAAAAGCTTATTATTTATTAGAACTATAAGAAAGTAGGATATATAACTAAAAATTACCTTGAGCTTTATAATCTTATTAATTTAAGTATATTAGAAATTAAAGTATTAAAATAGTTTCTAAGTAAAGACTTTTTTAAGATTAATAAAGACTAAGAGAAACTAAAGAATACTACTAATTTAGAAAACCAAGGACCTTAAGAAAAAACTCCTTCTTAAAGTAAATAATTAATTTCTAGAAGATTAATATATATTAATTAATAAGTAATAAAAGTTTTACTACTTCTTATATATTATTTTATAATAGTATTAAAATTACTCTTCTTATATTATTTAACTCTAAAGTAAGCGGATTTACTTTTATTAATACTAAACTTACTAAAGATCTTACTAAAAAGTTTAGTATTACTCTTATTTTATTCTCTAATCTTATATAAGTAAAAGGTTATAATAGCTAAGCTAATAATATTATATTATATATTATCCTTTTAAATATACTAATTAATTAGTAAGTTCAGAAATAAATCCCTTTTATACTATTAGACTTTAGAAATTATAAGATTATCGTAGAATAAACTTAGATAACTTACTTTAATATATAGCTTAATATTAAAGACTAAAGCCTAATATAACTTTATAATAAAGATATCCTTATAGTACTCCTATGACTCTTATATACTACCTGCGATATTATATAATCCTTAAATCCTTATAATATCCGAGTCGCTAACTAATAAGACGTCTTTTAATAATAAGTAGTAATAGATAAGGAAAATACTACTTAATAAACTTAAGATATCGCTATAGCTATTACTAGTATTACTAACGAATAGCTAATAGAGCTATAAATTATAGAGCTACCCTCTTATAAGTCTTAATATATATCTCTATTAATTATTATATATTACACTACTCGCTAGGTAGCGTAAAAGGAATACTATAGTACTAAATAACTTTATAATTAATACTATTAGGAAAACTAGGTTATCTCTTATAAGTACTCTACTTATACTTAAATAATAATAACTACTAGCTTACTCTAGTAGATAAAAAGAGAACTTTATAATCTTATACCTAATGAACTTTACTTAATTACTCTTATATAAGGAATTCTTATATATTAATACCTAAACTTAAAATAAAGGACCTTACTAAAAATAAATATTATTAAGATTAATATAATAGCTTTCTATTATATCCTCTATTAGAAAGAATTAGAGTTCTTTATAATCACGCTAAGTAAGATAAATAAGGCTATTAATTAGGTAATTTAAAAAGCTAAGCTATAAGTACTTCTTACTAAAGAGAAATCGTATAAAGATATCTTATAGAAGAAACTCCTTCCTTAGTATTAAGAGTATATTACTATATTATTAAAGACTATTACTAATACCCTCTCTAATTTAATACTAAGATTAAACTATAAGATTAAGTTAAAAGCTGAAATTAATTATAATTATAAACTACTATACTAATAAGGTAAAGCAGAACTTTAAGTAATAAAGAAATACCTTAAGAAGAACTTTAATAAGGATTTTATTATTCTTAGCTATATCTCTTTTACTTACTTTACTTTATTTATTAAGAAACTAAATAATAACTTATGTTTTTATATTAATTACTAAAGACTAAATAAGATTATATAAAAAGATTAGTACTTATTACTTCTAATTAATAAAGTCTTTATATATCTTAGATAAGCTAAAGTCTTTACTAAGATTAATATTTAAAGTACTTTCTATTATACATAAATAGACTCAGATTTTAAAGAGTATATTACGTTTCAAATCTACTATAGAAGTTATAAGTATAAGGTTATACCCTTTGAACTTACTAATAGCTTTATAATATTCTAATAGTATATAAATAATATCCTCTTTAATTACCTTAATATATTCTATACTATATACTTAGATAATATTATTATATACTCTAATAACTCCTTATAATATAAGGAATAAATTAAAAAAGTCTTATATTACTTATAGTAGTATTATCTTCTAGTAGATATCCGGAAAAGTAAGTTTTATATTAAGAAGATTAAATTCCTTAGGTTTTTCGTTACTACTAAAGGGATTAAGATTAACTTAATAACTATAGAATACATATGAAATTAAACTCTTCCTACTATAATCCGAGGAATCTAGTCTTTCTTTAGTTTCTATAATTTTTATTATAAGTTTATTCTAAACTATAGTAAGATAGCTAAACTTTTAGTAGAGTTAATAAAGATATTAACCTCTTTTAAGATAACTCTTACTTAACTTATAGCTTTCTAGAACTTAAAGAAAGCTATACTAGCCTTAGAATATTTAAAATACTATAATATATTACTAGAAACTCAGATTAAGACTAATACCTTAAATAAAGTAATTATAAGTATACTCTTATAGAAGTATAGAAATAACTAGTACTTAGTTTTATTCTTATCTAAAATAATAATCTTTACTAAGCTAAATTATAATATTTATAATAAGAAAATACTAGCGATTATATAATTACTAACTTATTAGTATATAGAACTAGTATCTTAATTTAATTACTAGTACTTTTAGATCTTCTCTAACTATAAGGTCTTAGAATACTTTATAACTACTAAGAAGCTTATAGAAAAGTAAGTAAAGTAGTCCGAAATTCTAGTAGACTTCTACTTTATAGTAATATATTACTTAACTAGAATACTATTACTAATATACTATTATATCCTAAATAAGATATTAGAAGTTTAATTAAGATAAAAGATAAACTTTATACTTATATACTAATTCACTTAGACTAAATTAACTCTTATATCCTTTATGAATTAGATTAATTACTTAATATTTATACTTTAGCTCTTACAGAGTTTAATATAAATAAGAAAATAAATCTTGTTATAGAGCTAATCTATATTAATTAAACCTATAAAGCTCTAATAGTTTAATACTAAGAATTATAAGAACCTGACTCCTAGTATATACTTTAGAATAATAAGCTACTTCTATATAAGGACTACTTTTAAGTGCTTAATATTAACTATTTTTATATACGATTAATCTAGTATATATATAATTAGCTTTCTATAGCTTACCCTAGGAAATTAAAGACCTTTAAGCTCCTTAGAACTAAGTACTATTAGCTTAAGATACTTAAAGATATCACTAGATTTATCTCTAATTACTTAACTTATAATTATACTAATTATTAATAAAATAAAACACTTAGCTACTTATACTCTTTATTAATCTTAAACTAACTCTAATAATACCTTATAATAGACTTTAAGAGTATACAAAAGGATAAGTTTAAGAATAACTTAATACTAATTATAATAGATTAATTCTCTAAGGAAGCTATATTAATCTTATATTACTTTATATATACTTCTTATAACTTAGCTTAATTATTTATTATAAATTACTAGAGATTTAATAGTTTACTTAAGATAATTATATTATATAAAAACCTTAGTTTATCTCTTTCTTCTAATATAAGTTCTATTAGATCTTTAGTATTAAGATTAAACTTTCTATAGTTTACTATACTTAGACTAATAGCTAAACTGAAATTATAAATTAGTACCTAAACTAGAGATTTCGCTTTTTCGTAAACTACTACTAAAATAACTAGTTTAAGCTTCTAATAATAATAGACTACGCTTAATTAATACTACTTTATAAGTCCCTAAGTATATTTCCTTACTAACTTAAGTATAAATATAAGCTATATATAAGCTAGAACTAGAATAAGCTATAACTTAAGCTAAAACTTATAATTATAAAAAAAACTAAATATTACTAAAGCTTAAGCTTTTATAAAGTAATATAAAGTAGTATAAAAGAAGACTAAGTAGTTTTTAAAAGACTAATAGGAAAAAAAAAATAAGATATAAATAAGTCTTATTAAAAAGTTAATTAGGAAATAAGAGACTAGGTTTAGATAACTACTAAAAACTAGAAAACCTATTAACTAAAAAAAAAAGCTAAATAATTAATAGGCTAGCTTATATTAAGTCTTATAGAAAGAAAGTTACTTCTACTAATTAGACTTACTTAAATCTATTAAGGTTTATCTAGTATTTTCTATAGATAAGTTATAATATTATAATAATAATCTCTTATTAAGCTAAACTTAAATAAACTAAGAAAAAATAATTACTATTAATATAAAATAAGAATAAGAAGTCTGAAATATCTTAGATATTTACCTTAAGTAAGATAGTATATTATATTACTAGGTATATTAGAAAGGACTTAACTTAGACCTTAAGTTTTACTTTATTACAGACTTTTATACTTATTTATATAAGCTTAGAGATTTTTATTAAAAAAATCCTATACTCCTAAGCTTACTAAAGCTCTTAAAGTACTAGATTATAATATAGGAATTAAAAAATAATAATACTTATAAGAGACTAGAAGGTAATATAATAATATTATTAAAGGCTTAGAAGTAATTCTTTTATAACTTAAGAATAAGCTTTCCTTAAAGGAAGAGGTAATATAATAAGTAGTCTATATAATTACGTGTATATTATAGATTATACGACTTAGGAATTATAAGAGGTGACTAGATGCGATATTATAATAAGACTAGTATCTACGTCTTCTATACTTAAGCTTAAGACTTCTTTTAAAACCTCTTTTCTTCTTATCTTTTCTACTTTATATTATAGCTATTAATAAACTTCCGTTGAGCCGTTACAATAAAAGTAAAAAAGAGATATTAACTTAGTCCTTTATTATCTAATAAGTAAGCTAGAGATTACTTATCTTTCTAGTTATAATTATAAGGTACCTAAATTAGATCTAAAATAAGTCTAGTATACATTTAGTAATCTAAGATATTACTTAAGCTTATATCTAGTTAATAATAAAACTTCTTTAGAATATCTTAATATAATTACTAAAAGAGATCGCAGATAAATTCCTTTTTAGTACGATATTTATAGTAATACTCCTTTTTTATAATATACTAAAATCCAGAAATTACTAGTCTAATACTTACTATAAGTATTATATAAAGCTCTAAATAAAAATATTAATATATAACCCTTACTTACTACTTAGTACTAAAGAAATCTATAAATTTGGAGTTATTAGAATATAAATAAATAATACTCTTATTCTTAGGAATAATAATTTCTTAATAAAAGAGTAAGATAGAATTATAAAAGCTGATTTCCTAATAAAACTAATTCAGATCCTACTCCCTTCTAAATCTATTATATTTAATAGATATACTATTACTTTAGATAGAAATAATATTTATATATTATAGAAAAAGTAAGAAGTAAAGCTAGAGTTAATTAATATAAAAGCACTAGATTATAAGAAGACTTATATAAAGGAATATACTCGCGAAGCTTATATTATAATAATTTACTAACTAGAAGCTAACTTTAATTTATTAGTAGTAGTATAATATTAAGATCTAACGATTTATAGTATTAAAGCTTTAAACTAACGCCTTTAATAGTAGATAAATAATATAAAGAGAGGTTTATAGTATATACTAATTAATCTATATTATACTAAACTTTACATCTTTATTAATAGATTATTTACTAATAATAAGAATCTAAGTTCATAAATCAAGTTTTTAGTAGTAATTAGAATAGAAATAGAAAAGGATATGAAATTTATCCTCTCTAGTAATATTATTTATATAAGCTTTATAAAGTATAAGAAAGTAATACATATTATACTTACTTTAGAGCTATATACTATAGTAATAGGAATTAATATATTAATTACCTTAAGAACTACTCTTAATATAATAGTAATTCATTAATTATATAAGTGTAAGAAGTTAATAGAGATTCAGTAGATTAATAGTACTTATAATCCTACTAATATTATAATAAAAATAATACTAAATAGAACTCTTTAAGAGCTAATTAATACTAATACCTTAACTCTAAAGATAAAGAGTTAAGTTCAGAAGCTACTTAATATCGATTTAGAAGCTAATTTAACTTATAATCTAAGCTCACGAATTAATAGGACTAATTTAGTAGAGTAATAGAGAGGTTTCGAATAAGAGGTGATTTTTCCTTTATTATAATTTTCTTATAGCTCTTATTAATTACTTATAATTATTTTTCGTTATATTTAAGATATAAAAAAAAGAATAAATTTAATTTACAAGTAATTACCCTCTAATTTAAAGTACTAATAAGCAGTCTTATAATAATACTCTAATAGGGACTAAGTATCGGTTTTACTATAAGAGATTATTTCTATATACTAATATAAAGAAAGTACTACTATAAAGAACTAATTACAAAGCTTTTCTAAAACAGGGCCTATTTCCCTACTTGTAAGTAATATCTAAATTAACTAGTATATTACTAAATTCCTTTTCTCTTATACTACCTAAGTAACTTCTACTCTAATTTTTCTTTACTTAAGAGCTTAAACTTTTTCTATCTCTATCTCTATTATTTTCTATAAAAGTCTTATACTTAATACTATTATAATAAGATATAATAAAAGCTATAACTTCTTTAACTTACTTCTTTATATAAAAGAAGATCTACTTATAATTCTATAAAAGTTTTAGCTAAATATAAATTAAAGTATATTTAATAAAGATTTAGAGTAAAAGAAAAGGGGATTACTTATAAATTAATTTTAAGTAAGATTTATTATCTTAGTAAAAAGAGTATAAGTCTTGTTTAATAATACTAAACTTATTTTATTTTAAGTTTTTAGTAGCTTAGTAGCTATAATCCAGAATTTTATATTAATAGTTATAATAATAGTAAAGATAGTAGTAGTATTCTTATTAGTAAGAGTATAAGTAAGTTCTTAGTACTTAGTATTTAAGAACTAAGGGATCTATAAATAAGTTAATTATAAATTATATTTAAAGTAATTCAGAATTTAGAATTAGAAAAAAAGAAAGAGATACTTATAAGATTATATAAGGATTTTTTTTTTGTATAGTATAAGTATTTTTTACTCTTTTATTTATTAAAAAAGTAAATATAATTTAATTATTTACTAAGAGTCAGATATAACAGATATAGTAGTTTTAGTAAGTAGTAGTAAGAGCTCTAAATAATATTAATATAAGTACTATTTATATTAGTATCTATTTTACTACTAAATTACCTACGATTCTTTTGAATTTCTATATTTACTTTTACTTATTTAATTTAATATAGATTATAATAAAATATTAGTAAATATTTCTTAAGACTAAAGATTTATATACTTATAAGTAATTCTTTAATATTTACTTAAGGAGAGAGAGTTTTAGAATAAAAAAAGATCTCAGTTTTATATAGCTAGTAATAGCCTCGCTTAATATTTATTTACTTACTATTATCTTCTACTAGGTTATATTAACTACTTCTAACGTATAGCTTTCAGGCTATAACTAGAAGTCTTTTAGATTATAGTACCTCTGTAGTTTTATACTTAATATACTTATTTTACCTCCTTTACTTATATAGTTACTCTTTATAATAGTTTTTTTTAATAATTAGAATAGAGATTTACTTCTATAATAGAGATTTACTTAGAAACTATCTTTTTAAAAGAAGATTTACTAGTATTAGTCTATAAGCTTATATAAGATATATCTTAACTAGAATAAGAAGTAAGACTACTTATAGAAGCAATTTAGTAGCATTTCAAAGGTAGTATATAATCTAGTATCTCCCACCCCCTCTTAGAAATACACAGATTTTCCATGCTATTAAGCTTGATATATATATACATGATATTTACGTTTAATTCTTAGCTTATATTCGGTATTAAACCGATACTCTCACGAGAGGGATCTAAATCTGCTCCGGCAGGGAACCTTTATAAGAAAGCAGAAACGGATTCCCAAGTAAAGTTCGGTAAGGAAATTATTGCCGAGGTATATAGAGGCTAAAATAGGTTCTATATTATAGTGCGTAGGCTAACTTAGGGCGTGCTTAGGATACTCAGGCTCTGCTTAGGTTCTGCTTAGGCTCTGCTTAGGTTCTACTTAGGTATACTTACCCTCGGCTCAGGTATACTCACCCTTAGCTCAGGTTAAAGTAGCAGTTACTTACGTCCGGAGACTAAAACGGAACTAGCGAAAGGGAAAATTAATCCTGAGTCTATGGGCATTCTGAGCATTCTGAGCATTCTGAGCATTCTGAGCATTCTGAGCATTCTGAGCATTCTGAGCATTCTGAGCATTCTGAGCATTCTGAGCATTCTGAGCATTCTGAGCGTTCTGAGCATTCTGAGATCTCTGAATCAGCCCGTTAACTATTGCTCTACCCGCCTTTTTTCCCTTTCTTTTACGTTTCCTTGCCCCATACTACCGAGCATCAATCTAGTCCGAAGATGACGAGGTCGAATCCAACTCCGTCCCAGACTAGTCCGATCTAATCAGAGCACTATTGGTAACTGTAGAAGCAGCTCACCCAACTCTCGCTGAGTCGTCCATGTTTTAACTTGCGCCGTAACCTTCTCAGATTGCTCTTCTGGGTCCATCTTGGTTTGTTCAATAAGCTTTTGAAGCCGATAGCCGTCACGAGCGAGTACGAGATCCGAGGACGAAAGGCTGAGGCTAGGGCAGAGGTCATTGGAACCGTCACCAATGTATATTGTACGCACATCACCTGCACTATCGCTCAGGCCCAGTTCCTGCCTCGCTCTTTCTAAAATGTCGCTCTTACACATGTTGGCTTTGCATTTTCTTTGGCAGTTGTGCAGTGACGATAGTGGCTGATAGGGCTCGACATAAACCACATCGTTGGTAGTCCATCTTGCTGGGTTAGTGTATACTTTGTCGAAAACACCCTCACTCAGACCATTGGCTTTCAAGATCTCATCGATGAAGATTGTGTTGGCGTCCGAGAAGATGGTCAGCTTAAGGGATGAGCCAAGGCTGGAGCGTAATTCCTCCAGTGCCGAGACAAGGACCGGGTCCATCTTGACATCGTGCATACACGCAAGCACATCTGCTTTGCTGTAGCCTTCTTGTTTGGCTAGTTCGGCGAGCAGGGTCTGCATGATTTGTGTCCATCCGAATCCTTCCTGGCGCAAAGTGGTGAATCGTTGCTGGAGAGGCTGACCATATGGCAGCTTGTTGAATAGCACGAGGTCGGAGTTGGTGTCGATGAGTGTATGGTCAAAGTCGCACGCCACTAACAGGAGCTGATTGCTTGTGTTCTGCATGGCTGGTACTTTTGGTTTGTTGGCAATGAATCAGTCCCTGAATAAAACGTGGCAGATAGCCTTTATGAGATACTGATGGCTGGAGGTCTGCCCGCTCAAGGCATCAAGACGTCAGGCAAAGCATCGGGCAAAGAGCGGACAGGCTTCGGATTAGACTAACTATAAGAGGTTAGTGTGCTTTAAACTGTTAGTCCAAATAATGTCATTGAGCCTTCGCAGCAGAAGCCGATCTGCAACTTCACTATAAAACTCGGAAAAACTGACCTAAGAGAACAGAGGTTAGATTAAGTGTAAATGGTTAAAATACAAGAAGGGAAACATATCACGATGTAAATCTTGCATAGGATAATCAGCCTACTCAGGCGAACTGCTTACTAATATATAGGGCAAAAGAATGGGAATAGAGAGGGGAGAGAGATGGTCCGCTCACTGAGAAGCCTGTTCACTGAAGGCCTATAGCTGAAAATAGAAGCGTCTAGCAGGGAAAAAAAAGAGTGGTTGTCTGCCTGTCATTGCAGAGCAAATGGGCTGCGGTGTGGATATCGAGTTGAAAATGGCCAACATACCCTTTTCAAAAATAGATAGTACTACCAACCAAAGGCGCGCATAATCCAGTGCCTGTCCTCGACATCCTTTGGCTTCATTGCTAGGTTACCTTCGGTCAACTAAGGCTGTTGTTCGTGACAGCAATTGGCAAAGCGATTCGGAGTTACGAGACAAACTCCAGGTCCAGCTTTTATCATTTCTGCAAGTTTGTACGACCGTATATTTCCCAATCCAGATTGACGAGATAAGCCCAAGTCTATCCCCCAGGTGAGAGTTGTTTCTATCCACGCGGAGAATTGTTTACCCCGGAAACTCAGTTTTTTAACCGCCTTGGCCTAGGCGGAGTCGTCTCGCTTAGGTACTGCGCATTTATTGGCATAGATGTTTCCAACGGAAAGTATGCCAACTAATCTGCCTATGGTGCTTCAGATCATACTTTTGAACATTCGTATGTTCGTAACAGGTTACAGTCTGCAGACTTTGTTGATAGCCAGTGGTGGGGATGGCGCCGAGGGAGCCTTTGGCTGACAGCCAAGGGCTTTGCCAAGCGAGTTGTTGATGAGATGGCATGTTAATGAAGCTGCGCCAACCATCACGAAAGTTTCCTTGTTGAGCATCGACTTTGAGGCACTATATAAACTCGTGGGTTCTGATATCTCACCACCTAAAATCAGAGATTATCACATCCAGCCCTTTCATTTCCACAGCCAAAATCCAGCATCCAGTCTTCCCACGCCAGCTATGAGATTCTCTATCCTCTACGCTTCCATGGCGGTATATTTCGCACTGGCATCTGCTTCTAACGAGCACCAGATCTACGGCCGTCAGGAAGACGATTCATCAGAATTCCATCGGGGGTTCGCGTATCTTTGGCAAATGTGTAGTCCCGACTCGTACCGCGTTATCACGAACAGCAGCTACGATGGCCAGATCTTTCCCCAGCTAGCCTCATCACCTTTCCCCTGCGATCAAGTAGATTATATTCTGGGAACTTGTATGACAAACGCGACGAACCCAGCCGTCGACTTGCCTGCGGAGCAAAGGTGTCTCGTACGTGATCCCAGAAGCTGTGTGGGATATGCTCAGTTCAAACCTCACTTGAGGCAAGTCAAACGTACTAATAAATTGTAGTGTGGAAGCAACCTCGTAGACGCATGGAAAGGCTGTCAAGCCTGCTACTATGCCCACGGCGCAAGACTTACCAATGAAATCGAAGAAGCATCTTACATATCCTCAGTCTTCACCGCCGAGTGCACCCCATCGCCTTACCCGAGTGTCCCTCTCATCAGTCTCTTGAACATCACAACTCCCACGACGACCGCTCCAAGACCCACCTTCGCAGAAGATAAGTTCCCCGACCAGACAGCCGCTAGCAATTACTGGACAACCAACGCTCATCTTTCTCCTACAATTGGAGTTATCACTGGCATTGCGACGGGGACTGTGAGTACTTCATCTGGCACTGGGGTGGTTACGAGTAGTGCGGGAACGACACCCGCGCCGAGCGGGAGTGCGAGTGGTAGTGCGGCTGGAGCAAGCACAAGTTTGAGTACTGCTGGGGCTGGAGATATCGGTGTGGCAAGTGGAGTGGTGATGATTTTTGTGAATCTTGTTGCGGTTATGCTCTTGTGATCAGTATCGGGTGCGAATGTATTCTGGTGCTAGATCAGGTGGACTGTCATTCGTTGCTCACTACTTTGGCTGACACCACTATCCGCATACACGTGGTACCTCCTTCTTAACCCTTTCAACAAACCTCCTCAAATCAGACAACTTCTTAACAAACCATCTTTCTGAAGTACCTTTTATACAGCTTTCCTTCTCGGAAAAAACTATTCTACTCTACCAACGTCATTTAGCGTAGTGCAGAGATGTTAGAGTGGCTTGTAAGTTAACTGACTACAATTTAGCTCAGCCAGATCTAGTCCCAAGTCAAGCCTCTCACATTTTGGCAGAGTGCTCATCATCAACTTTTAAACGTACCGTATCTGATATCGTTGGAAAAACCCCCTTTTTTTTTCTTTGGCAGATTCAAGCATCAGTAAATAATGACTCGCTTAAAAAGTTGGAGAACATGATCTCACAGGGGGAACGAGCTACCAGCTTTCTTGACGAAGCCCCTATCTCCGAGGTGGAGTAAGTAAGTAACATTCATATCAATTCAACGTCAAATTCATAATGTATACATGCTTTAGATTACGTGATGCAGGGTCCCATTGCTGAAAATTCTGCCGTTTTGTCGCATTACAAATTTACGTTGCTCGATCAACCTGCCACAGAAGGCACTCGTGTCATAAATCTATATAAGTCTCGTTGATGCGTTGCCAAATAAACTACGACATTCGATTAACCTGTTTACCATAAATTTTAGCGATTTTTTTTTTTTTTAAGCGCCTAGCTGATGACTCTTCTGACCGCGTTTCGTGACAATAAGAAGCGGCACGCTGACTTGAAATCCATGCCTCGATTCCGAAACCAATTCGATCGTTGACTGGAATTTCCCTCTGCAAGGAACATCCCTTCAATACTTCTACTGTACACAGCTTGAGCTCTTTAGCAACCTACTTGTACAACAAAACATATTCTCATTCATCCTTATTCTCACGATTGAAACTCTCCTTCACCAACTATCATGGATAATACAATAAGAAAACGCGTGTTGGTAGATGATACTGCCCAGGAGTCAAATAAGAAGCTTAAGAGCGTCGATGCCATTGAGCCATTGGCAGGAGAGGGGGGGAATGGATTCAACGTACAAGATATTAGTTTCGCTGGGGTGGAGAAAGATCCCCATTCGAATTACGCATTTTGGAGCACCGTAAGTGTTCCTTAAAGATCTCTTCAGATCAAAATTACATCTTAAACAGAATGCTCTTGTGTCTCTGACAGAGCTAACATAAAGTCAGATGGTCTTCATCCAGACACCCGCAGAAGAACGTCGCCGAAGACCACACGAGCAAAGCTCGTTGCGAGAATATCCTTCGATACAGGATATCGACTATCTTCGTCCCGATAAGTTGAAAATCGAAACGTCCTCGGACGTCACCTTGACAAGTTTGACGCGTCCTTGTACGGCTGCGGGTGGGCCGGTACTCAGAGTTGGAGATATCATTACGCTCCATGTTGTTGGGGACGTTTACAAGGAGGTTGAGTTTCGTTACGATTACATTCTCTCGTTGCTAAAATGCTAATCATAACCCATAGATCATCGGAGGATTTATCAAGCGCGCAACTCCCGCCGCACAAGGTCCTCTCCAATTGTCGAAACCCAGCCTCCTGATCTCCATACCTCCTGGTCAAGAACAGGAACTCACTTCCGCCCACCCGAATATTATCTTCCCGAACGATCAGAATCAAGATAGAGCCACTGCTCCACACTCTATCTGGAAGGCAGCACGCACACATTTTCCAGCTGCCGCTAGGTTTGGCATGGAAGGAAAGCAATTGTGGGAAAGAATGTCGGTGACTCGTGGCGATGAAGAGCTGGGTACTCTGCATGAGATGCGCTTGGCTTTACAGTTCGGCACAAATGAGTCGGACTTTGCGGCACAGCTTACATTTAGTGAGGGGCGTGACAGAGGTTCGAAGAATAGGCAAGATGGTATGGCGAGGGCGGGGTTCTTCATGCTGAACTCTGGGACGTTGTTTCTGAAAGTTCCTGTCGAGTCTGTGGCCAGCTTGGATCAAGATCTGCTTATTGATCTTGGGCAAGAGTTGAATGAGGAGATGGCTGCACTTGCTACTAATAGCTTTGCTATTGTTATGGTTGATACAAGAGGCTACCATGCCGACGGCTTGCCAATATCCGAGAAGCCCAAGTGTCTGCGGAATGCTCTCACAAAGGGCTCAAATGCATTTCTAACTACCTATACGAAGAGAATCGCCGGTCATTCTGGATTCTCCAATGGTTATGCCCATATGTAAGTACTTTTCATCCCCAGTTTTTGGGTTCCGTTCAGCCCATTTTCCATACCCAACGGCCGTTTGTGATTCCAGCTAATTTCGGTCAATACAGAGGTTTCCAATCACTCTGCCGCAACGACCAAGGAGAAATCGAAGTCCCCGCTCCATTCAAGTACCTGTACCGCACCCCCGCTCAACCCACCGTGAAGGTGCCCGAAGGAGAGGTACTCTGGACCAATGGAGAGAAGAAAGCCGCTACGGATTTCTACGAGTTCGAAATTTCAAAGGATAAGATTCGGCACTATCCTCTACCTGTAACACGATCCCGTCGCCCACTCCATATTCGGACAATGCAATATCGGAAGTTGGAGGAGGGATGGGTCGTGGATTCTAGAGTTCACCCAGATGCACCTGTTAAGGATGTTGTGACTGATGAGGGTTTTGCTGAGGCTATGACGAAGCCGCGAACACGTCCATTGCCGGAGACTAAGAAAGTGAAGTGGGAGGGTGATGGGAGTTCTTCTGGGGCTGCTTGGGTGGGGTATGAGATGCTTGGTCGGAAGCGGACAGAGAACGGTGTGCCAGCTACGGGTCGTTATGCCACTATCGAGGAGAGATTTGCGGGACAGGAGCGGTGATGGCTTCGGATAGAGGATGTAGTAGTGGGTGGAGCTTTTGTGTATGGAGAAGGTGTTGGATAATTCTTAAATGTGGGGTTGTTTCTTGGGAATTTTGGAGAAGTTGAGGCTATGAGAACATGTTCATACTGAGAGTCGAGTCCAGTAAAGACTTCAAGATAGACTAAACACTATGAATACCACTTTCTCTCGTTTTTCGGAAGATTCTGTGGCGTATGCTAGGAACGTGGTCTCCCCCGGCCCCCGATTCATGTACCTAACTTATGTTGTGATTTGGTCCGACGAATTTGATTTAATTGTGAATTGATGTGCAGCTATATTATAGAAATCTGCGTACTGAGATACTAAGTGC
This sequence comes from Cadophora sp. MPI-SDFR-AT-0126, assembly GCA_020747065.1. Classification (NCBI taxonomy): domain Eukaryota; kingdom Fungi; phylum Ascomycota; class Leotiomycetes; order Helotiales; family Ploettnerulaceae; genus Cadophora; species Cadophora sp. MPI-SDFR-AT-0126. Next base: position 607,739 of record JAGMVK010000006.1, read on the forward strand.
TGGTTACACAGATCTTTCGTTAGATGTAGAGATGGGCACATCTCCGGTTTAGGAGTTGAAACTTCAAAAGAGGAAATCCTTCGGTTCTCACTTATTCACATAATATCACAAAATCACATAAATTTAGCAAAGCTGATAAACAACAAACATAGTTGTAAACACATAACAATTTCAAAAGCAGAAGTTTTTGCTGCAGAATCAATCATGCTCCTCAAGACAGAAAGATCGACATAGAGGTACTTGCCATCATACCTCCTTTACATAGTCTCCGTTCCGCCTGCAACGCATGTTGTGGCGCTCACCAAAATCTATAGAACCCTCCTAGCAGTGGTCTACAGCTCTTTCATCAGATTTCTGTTACACAACCGCTAATGTCGTCATCAAAAAAACTCATTGTCATCTCTCTCATACGTTCTTCATCCTCCGGCCGCAAGTCTAAAAAAGAAATTGCTCGACATGGTTCACTTTGCACTTACCTGGTTACGCCTGTCCTTCATTTACCGACATAGATATTCTATTCTCTTCGACACATACTTGCAACAACGTCAAATTTGGGAGATAGGGCATCTTCCCAGTCCTATCCCTGTGCTTTCTTGTTCTTGGATGAATGTTTGGAGGGTGTTGTGCTGGGGCATTGTGAGGCATTTACAGGGGAGGTGAAGAACGGTACGGAAGGGTGAAGAGTGCGAGGAGGATTGGCGTTCGCTGCAATTCACCATTTTCCAATTGTCCCTTAAATCTCTCAAATACCGGAAAATGGTGTGTATAAAAGCGTCCCAAACTGTCGCCTCACACCGAGTACCCATAGCAACAGGTTACCATGATATGATTGAACCACCCAAGCCACCCTTAGTGCCACACACACGGTGGTCAATTTGAGGGTCCTCCTACTACTTTTATCCCCCTCTCATTCATGGAAAACACTATACTCGTAGAGCACATAAATCCATATTATCACGCCTGTCAATACCCCCATTCTCGGAAAAAGTCGACGCTCTTGAATATGAATAGGAAAGGGACGCGCGATGGCAGTAATGAAAACGACGACAATGAGTTATTGGTAACAGCGTATGAATATTGACAACGACAAGAGGAATAGCAATGAGAAAAGACTTGTTCGGACTTGACTGCAAGGAAGAAAAGAAGACGTGTAAGTGAGCAGTGGCTTTAGTACTCTGAAGGTTTTACTAATGTAAGTCTGCATGGATACATACACATGCGCTAGTTTCGAGCAAGGTTTCGGGTGGTCTTGTCTCGATTCTTCCTCGTTCAGTTGCGTTGAATTGGGATTCAGAAAGCGGGGGAGTGGGATGAGGGATTTTATAGGATGAGTTTGCAGGGTGAGGGGAGGGTGAAGAGGTAAGGACGGAGTTTGTAACGTTAGGCGAAGGAAGGATAGAGGAATGTGAATAGGTGGTTAGGAAGTGGGAGTGGTGAGCGGCGATTTTCTGACATTAAGGATTTGATGTGGAATGAATAGGAGAGACTGATTCAAGGTGTGAACTGACTTAACCACCAACAACAGACACTCGAGAAAGCTTGATGTTGGTTCTATAGCTATAGCAGAGTCTGATGCCGTCTTCGAAGTCTAAACTATGCTCTGCCCCCATTCTTCTAAACCACCCTCCACCCTCTCTCATCCCCATCCCATTCCCATTCTAATCTAAATCTCATCCCTCGACTCCGCCGTATCAGCAGTCTCGCCATCTGAATCGCCTTCCTCGTCATCCTCATCATCGTCATCGTCTTCTTCATTCGGATCTTCCTCCTCGTCTGCTTCGAGACCATAGCTCTCTTGGAAGCTGGAGAGGGGCTGGACTTGTGTTTTGAAGCCTGAGCTGGTGAAGCCTTTGACTATGCCCTGGTTTGGTGTGTTAGTGGGAGGGATGAGAGAGAGATTGCGGGGTGGGAAAGGAAGGTGAGGAGGAGGGAAGATCGAATGGAAAATGAAAAAGGGCAAACGAACCTCCTCCATAATCGGCGCACATGTGACCGCCACATTCGCCTTGCCTGGCGTAAAAGCCGGTAACAGTACATCCTTCATAACAGCCTGAATCTCCGGTACCGTGATATTCCTCACCGCCTTCAAGATCTTCGCATCGTACCCATCATCTAGTGCTCTAATAACGCTATTCACGAAATGGAATTGCCCAGCCGCAGCCATAGTCGTCTGTTCATCAGCGAGGTTCATCACGATCCCACTGATTGCTCCCTCGAGGGCAGCTTGTTCGAACTTAGCCGTACCGTCGATGTAGGATTCTAGGATTGCTTTGCCGGCTACGAAGGCGCGGTACGCGTCCGGTGAGCGGTAGACGGAGAATTGGATGAAGCCTCCATCGGGGTCGCGCTTGAACCATGAGCCGTACGCGAGGCCTTTTCCACGGATGGCTGTCCAGAGCGGGCCTTCGACGGCTTCGAGGAAGGAGATGGCGACCATGAGGGCGGGGAGGATGGGGTCTTCGGGGTCGGTGGGGCCCTTGGCGGTGGAGATGCAGAAGGACGAGTCGATGGTGGCCATGGGTACTACTACTGCGCCGTAGTTTCCTGGCTTTTGACCGTCGGGGCTGAGGCGTTGGGAGAGTTTGACGAGGGGGAGGAGAGGGGCGCTGGTGTCGAGGGTGGAGACGAGGGGTTCCCAGGCGGAGACGGGGTTGGGGAGTTTGTTGACATCGGCGATGACTAGGGCGCGCATGTTATTGAATGTGAAGAGAGATTTTCGGAGGGATTCGAGCCACGAGACAACGGTGTCTGGATCCTTTGCGAGGAGTTTCTTAAGACGCTTCATGTACACCCCTTTGACGAGTGTGCCGCGGGATTTGACGCTGGAGTCTTTGTCGAGGTGGATCATGGAGTCGACGGCGTAGAGCATGTTGTTTCCGTTGCGTTTGGCTTCGGGGATGTCGGCGAGGATCTTGGCCATGCCGGCGTTGAGGCGGACGGGGTCGAAGATGCTGTCAAACATCATGGTACGGATCCATTTTATGGCCATTTCATACTTCTCGGGCTCAATCTGGAATTGAATGACAAGTCCTTCAGCGTCGTTAAGACGACCGGCTCCGCTCATGGAGTAGCTGATTGTGTCTTGCTCGAGCTTTGTGACGACTTCTTCGAACTCTACGCGCTTCCCATCTTGCATTATTGGTGTATTGAAGAAGTTATCCATGAAAAGTGGGAGGAGTGGTCGATGTTCTGTTGCGACCTGAGAAGTACCAAGTAGGAGTGTCAAGTGAACGAAGTTCGTGGGAACATGCTCGAATTGAAGGAAGAGGGGGAGATCAGACTTTGTTGCATCAATGACCTTTTGGGCTTTGTTTTCAGGAGCACCCAGCTTCTTTGCAAGTCCAGACCTGGCGCTTGTTGATTCGATGAAGTGGATCGAGTCGACACCTGGAACAGGCCATTTTTGAAGAACTGATGCAGGGATCTCGACGTCGTTCTTCGCAATCGCAAGCTTAAGCTTCTCTGCAAGAGCTTTGAGTCCATCGGGACCAAGTTCTTCCTTTCTCTTTGCAACTCTTGCTTCCTCATTGCTCTTAATTCTGTCTGCCATTGCCTTTGACGGTTTACCAAGTAGTGAGATATGAGGAGCATCAGAGATCCACTTCTTAAGGAAATCTCGCCATTGTCCGTCTGTCCACTTCTCTAGAGTGTCGTACTCGGAAACTGTACCAAACTCTTTCAAAGTTGAACCATCTCTCTTGCCAAAGAGGAAGTCATTGATGACTCCAGTGGCATAAAAACTGGCAGAGCTCTCGGCTTGGAACTTCACCTGTCTGCGTTCTCGCTTCACGCAATCCAACATGTAGTCCATATCAAGAGGCTTTGATGCCACTTCCTTCAAAAGTTCGAAAAGTCGCTTCTCGACGAACTCAAGCTTCTCCGTCAGCACACCACTTGGTTGCATCCATATAACAGTATCAGGTCGAGCATCCCAGTAGGTGCCAATACTACTGGCAAGTTCTTCCTTCTCTACCATAACATTCTCCAAGATTGAGACAGAAGATCCAGCGAGATACGTGAGGAGAACATTCAGAGCTGCGGTGAGAACTGCGTCATTACAATTCGGGCCGAACATAGCGATGGTGATCTCGCCTGTCGACTCGTCTTCCTCTGGGAATTCAACGGTCTCGACAATAGTCTTTGCGATGGCCGGTGGTTGTGCTGACTCTATCCATGGGCTACGAGGCATTAGCAAAGATCCACCACAAAAATACGAGTTCTATTCAAATCACCTACCGTTTGAAAGGAGCAGAGATCGGGGGAATGAAGTCAACGATACCCTCCTCAAACTCGTCCAGGATTTGCAGAAGATGATCCTTGTCAACTTCACCTACAAGAACCAAACACAAATTCTTTGGCTGGTACATCTCCTTGTGAAATTCACGGATGCGCTCGGGAGTCAGAACTCTCAGATTCTCCATCAGCCCACCAGTCTCGTATCTGAAGCCAACATTCTCGGGGTAGAGTAGCCTTCTGGCTTTGATGTCGATGATTTCTGGTCCATTGTTCTGAACACCCTGCATCTCAGAGTACACAACTCCAGCATCATTTCCTTCGCCGTCGATGTGCCAGACTTCTGTGTAGCATCCTTCATCGGTGAGAGTTGGCAGGATCACGTGTTCAAGGTATACTGGCAAAATTTGAGCAAAGCCTTCCCAGCCTGCAGTATCCAGGGTGTAGGCGGTGTGATCAGTTGCAGTCCATGCATTGGTATTGGAGTAGGCTCTGGATGCAAGTTTGTCGAGGAGGCCTTTATACTGGTAGTTCTTGGATCCCATGAAAACAAGATGCTCCAGAGTGTGAGGCGATCCAGAGTCATCGAAGATCTCAGTAGCTAGTGTGAAGTAGCCGCGGACTTTTGGACCTTGCTGGTTGCAGACCACAACATGCATACCGGTTTGCTCTGATACATATTGCGAGATGGACACGGGTGCATAGTCTGTGTCGAACTGTTGGATGGTCCGGAAGCGAGGCGTCTTGATTTGGCTCGGCATGATGAAGGATGTGAATAGAGTACTATGGAGAGTATTGGTGATGGTTGAGATGAAACTCCTGGAAAGTGTTAGTAGATGTGTGTATGTGTGTGTGTGTGTGCTTAAGTAGAAGCGGATTGCTATTTCTGGAGGAGAAAGAAGAGGCACAAAAGAAGAAGCGAAGAGGGTATAAATAGCCAGACGCTCCAAATCGGAATATCAAGAAGGCAAATATTTTGTGCCCAGCTGTGCATAGTATTAAACACCCAACGCCGTGATTATGTTTCAAGTCGTGTACACGCCCGGAGACATGGTATTCTTCGCACACAAGGGCGTAATCAAGCAATAGAACAACCACGTGACTGTATCCAAAACCACTGAAGCCAGGCGTACGGAAAGGACAGATGATGTGAATAGGTTGGCATACCAGTCTCGTTCCTTGGAATGGTAAGACACAAAGGCAAGAAATGGTACTACCACACTGACGATCGCCAGTCTCCCAGTTAATGTGTGAAGATACCCCGCCATCCTAGGCCACGATATTGATTAAGGCGAGAGTGGCATGGGTACATGGAGCATGACGAGAACAGATGAGAGGAGGGTTGGAGTTGTCGTTATAGATGTATGAAAATCTGTGCTACATACCTTGATTTGTATTGCTTGAGATATCCTGCAGCCTGCAGCCTTGCGATGCGATGCGCTGCGCTTGAATGCAAGGTGACCGACCACACAGTTTGGCGGCAGCCTTGTCAGCTCGGCTGTGGGAAAAGTCGGAAATCAGTCTTATGTGAACAAAAGGCTTTCAAAACATAAAGGTATTTGAGAGAATATATTTGTGTGAAATCGAAGAGTGGTGAAGATCGCAAAATGACGGGAAGAGAAGGGAATGGAATAAATAAGCCTTCCAGCTGTCTTGCTCGTTCACTCGCTCTTGTGTGAAAGAACTCTGGGATCTAATAAATCGCGCGGAAGAAATTTGATTGGTGAATTTTCCGGATGTGGTTCTCAGCGTCCGCCGCCACCGACTCTTGGCATTTGGACTGGCGGGACGGGGATTCCGCCCCGCCGCGTCGCACTTGGACTGGAAATCGAACAGGCGCGACCCGCGTCATAAGCTTTGGCTCAAAATCCTGGGAGCTGCCAGAGTAAATACACTACACTACTTACCGCCATACTTTGCTCATTTTCGCTCTAGAACTTCCCCACAGACTGTGATCATATAATATGACGATGCCGCATTTGTCTTGATCCAGGTTCACAGACTCGCAATCCCAGCTCCCTAATCCTTCGACTTTATTTGGCCAGCATGCCCTCTCCAACTCCTCCGGATCTTGGACAAGTACTTGTAGACTTTTCTACAAATGGCGCATTTCCAGAGGAAGAAGCTGTCTCTGCCGCTTATGTCGACTCTCCCATGGTATCTGCAGCTCTAGCAGTTTTACAAAATGCCAAAGCAGAATTGGAGGTTCGCCCAGTGTCCTTTTCCCTTACCATTGTCCAACCTGACCCAATACCAGGACGAAGTTCGCGCAATAAGTCGAGAGACAGCCCCAGATGTCGACCTCTGGATCAAGCATGCCAAATCTATACAAGACGATATCCAACGAGCTCGGCAACTGTCCAGCAGCATAGTTCGACAAGCGGAGGCTGACGATGAGAGGAAAGAGGAACTGGGGGAGAAGGAGACATACGCAGATTTCCTCACCAAAGAGGTTTCCTTCAATCACCAGCTTCTTACGGTTCTGCGGTCCCTCCAAGGTGTCAATGAGAGCTTGAATAAGGCAGAGGAATGTGCGACTGAGAAAAGAATAATTGATGGACTGCATATGCTCGAAGGTGGGTCGGCCCGTCTTGGTGTCTGAAGGTCATTGACTGAATCTTGTAGCCGCATGGAAGAGTCTGGCAGAAATTCCGCTGGAAAAGACTACACGGGTGATGCGATTACTCGACTCCAGATGCTTCGAGCTACGGGTACACATACACGAGCAGTTTTCGGCTGTTTGGGAGACACTCATCAAAATCGATCGGGAGCAATCCACAATCACCATAAATCAGGAAATTCAAGGTACAGATCCTAGTCACCTTCTTGTACATGCCTAATGACTTTAGGGGATACGACCAACATAAGCCAAGCAGTCATTGGGCTGAAGGCATATAAGGAGCTTGATGATGCCGCAAGAAAATTGTGGGAAGATCTTGACGATGTGATCCTGAAGCCTCGTACCAATCTCCAAGCTGGATCCATACCGACTGTCCAGGTTAAGGGGGTGAGAATTAGCTGCCCAATTTCATCTGGAACACAGCTGACAATTGTAGAACTCATTGTTCCTGGGTAAGGACGTCACTAATCGCACTATAAAATCCCTTTTTGTCGACCTCGAGACTGTTATCCATTTTCTAATCGAGAACATTCCCGGCGAGATCATTCAGTCGCTCGCACGGAAAATGATGCCTGTACTTTCAATTCGTATTCTTGAAGTTTGGCTGGATACAGCTGTACCTGCCTCCTTAGATGATATGGTTGACTACCAAAAGGCTTTAGCCTTAGTGGCCGACTTTGCTGCGAAACTTGAAGCCTTGCAGTGGCCTGGTGCGGATACATTTCACGACTGGGTTTCAAATGCGCCTAAGATTTGGCTTGGAAAGAGGAGAGAGACTACGCTTGACTGGACTCGTAATCAGCTGTCATTGGGTAATATTATCTTACCTGCTTTCGTCGCTGTACTAAAATCGTATAGGAATTGGAAATCCCCAAATTGCCGAGAGGGTCGAGACCAGAATGGTCGATAGAGATGAGGGTAATCATATTGCTGCCACTGGCACAACTGTAAGTCGCAACAGTCCAGTTTATTCTTTGCTCTACGTATTCAAGAGCTACCTCTGACCCGATGCTGATTTTGTTTTAGGCAACACACGATTGGGATGATGCTTGGAGTGATGATGGAGAGCCCACACCCAATAACAGCTCCAGGGACGATTCGAATGGAGAAACGAGAAATCGAAAATCTTTGGATGAAGAGCGTCGTGCTACTGAGGTACGTTTTGCCATGAAGACGAGACACACGCTGGGTCCTCTTTATTGCTTATTGGCACGTAGAAATGAGATTGAACAAATCTAACTCGAAACAGGTCTTTAGTCCAACTCCGACCCCAACAACAGACGAAGATCAGATTGATGATGCCGCGGATGCTTGGGGCTGGGGCGACGATGACGATGCGAATGACGCTGAGGTTCCACCTGATCCAGCACCACCCCAAGTTGGACCGGAAGAGAAAGCTGTTAGCCATGTCACGCCATCAACTCGTGAAATGACTCTCTCAGAGAAGTATTGGACATCGTCCTTGCCACGTGCTGTGTACAACACCGTCGAACAAGTCTACACTGATGGAGCCCATTTGACTCGACCAGAGTGAGTTTACTTATAAATTAGTATTTCTACATGCTAATTGACCCAGGAACGAGCACATACCTGTCACTCCAGCGGCACCCAGCTTATTTGGACTTCCAACTCTGATCCTCGCAATGTACCGAGCCATCTCACCCTACTACTACTCCCTTGAACCAGGCGGAAACATGTACCTTTATAACGATGCCATGTGGTTATCAGAAAGGTTCCAGCAATTCCTCATTGAATGGAAGGGTCGTGAAGATATTCCTCCAAGAGCATACAATCTCGTCAAATTGGAGCCCGAGACAAAGGTTCTTATCAGTTTCGGCAAACGAGCATATACCAACGAGTTAAACGCCCAACGAACTATTATCAATGACTTGCTTGGCGGTACTGTTTCCCCTACTTTCCCCAATGTTCGTTACTAACCATATGCAGGCGTTCAGAACTTCTTTCAACAGGATGACCAAATGAACGACTCGCTCGAAGATGCCATCAAAGTCGTTCTCATACATGTCCGCACCCAAGCAGCGCTCTGGGAAAAGATTCTCCCTTACTCAGCCTGGGCCTCCGCCACCGGCTCCCTTGTGAATGCGGTCGCCACAAAACTCATCACCGACGTCTTCGACCTCTCAGACATAGGCGTCGACGAAGCAGAGCGTACAGCCACGATCCTCTCACGCGTCGAATCCCTCGATGACTTATTCATCCCAAAACCTGACCCAAGTTCACTCACCAAGGTCAAAAGTAGCACCAATGGCACTGAAATCGACTCACCCATCCCGCTGACTTCCCAGTTTGCCGATAAATGGATGAAGATGAAGTTCCTAAGCGAAGTCCTGCAGAGCAACTTGAAGGATGTCAAGTTCCTGTGGTTTGAGAGTGATTTGAGTCTTTATTTCAGCGTGGAAGAGGTCGTTGATCTTGTGCATCTGAGTTTCGAGAAGAATGCGGCGGTTAGGCAGGCCGTTAGGGAGATTAGAGAGAATCCTAGGCCTAGGGGGGAGGTAGTTTAAGATAGATGCTAGTAGAATTTGGTGAAGGGGAGACTGTGGTGATGCCGAATTTTCGGGAAAGATTGCCATGAGATACCTGTCACGTATGAAATGATTCATCCTCTTTCGTGTCCGTAATTCTTGGAAGCTGGGATTTTGCACTAGCTATGCCGTACCGGCGGACCCCATTTACATACTTCCACGCCCAGGCTTCTCTGGTAGATCTTAAGTCGAGACGAACACAATCTGACACCTCAAAACATCGACTTTCCCATCAACACACTTACTTCATTTCCCGGCCTCCCTCCTCTCCCTCTTCTTTCCGTATCCCGAATACTGCTGTTATACCAGATAGGATCCACTCCAGCTACTAAGTGTACTTTCTTCCTCTCCCTTTCCCTCCTCCGTTGCTCTTCTCGCCAGATACGAGATCCGTACCTGCCCCCGCCCCCCCTCCTAGCCCCCTCCCCTCGCCGCCTCCTCCATTCGCATCTGGTAGAGTCAAACAGAGTCAACAAAACAACAAGATTCCAAAATCTAAACTCCCAACTCCCAACTCCCAAGTCCTCACAAATGAGGAAAGGAAGACTGGATTCAGCATGGGTATGTATGTATGTACATGGATAGATACAATGAGGAATCTCTAAGTCTAAGCAACCAAACCACAGCCCTCGTTTGTAATTAAATCTGTCATACGATCATACTGGGCCACTGTGTGAGTCCACGAAAACAGAAAAGGGGTTGCAGAGTAACTTAATGAAATGTAATGTCAAGTCAAGTTCACAATACAAGACACGGATGCATTAGCGAAAAGAAGAAAGAGGATACACAATATGATGATACCATTTATCTATCTATGCATATCCTGCTCACAAGGAAGATAGACACATCATCATGATCTCCCACTTCCACCCATTCAATAGACAGGTTAGTGATCCCACAGCCTCAGCGTAGGACGTATAACCCAGCCACACTCAATTCCTGCCATGCCAGAACACCACCCCATCCCACCCCCTTACAGAGGAGTCATTGCACGTATGTAGGTAAGCAGAGGTATTCCCAAACGCCCGCAGAAATCAAATCGAATGAATATCAAGTGCACTCTCGTAATGTGCTTCGTACAAAGAAGAAATAAGTGTAGAATAACAAGCAAGCGAGTCTGGATGCAGAATAAGCAAGATTGGCAGTACAGAACAGCGCTCAAGAGCCCCGGAACAAGAACTGCATATCTTCAGGTGTCAAACTCTCCATGGCCTTCCGATCAGAGTTGATGGTAGAGTTGATCATGTTGGCCTTCTTCTCTTGAAGGAGGACCATACGAGACTCGACCGAATCCTCGATGCAGAGACGGGTGATCTGACATGGGCGGCCTTGACCGATTCGATGACAACGATCGGCGCTCTGCCACTCTGCTGCTGGATTCCACCATGGATCGACGATGAAGACCTTGGAGGCCTCGGTCAAGTTGAGAGCTACACCACCAGCCTTGAGGGAGACTAGGAAGCATTCAACCTTGACGTCGGTCTTAAAGTGATTGATGGAAGCCTGGCGCTGGGCGGGAGTCATTGAACCATCAAGCATGACAGTGGTGATACCGGCACGACGAAGACGCCATTCGACCAACTGGAGCATGGTGGTGAATTGAGAGAAGATGATGCTCTTGTGAGACATATTCTTGGATCTCAGCTCGTGTAGATCGTGAACCAAAGTCTCAATCTTGGAGCTGGAGGTCCAGTTCTCCATCTTAATACGGTTGATGATGGAAGACTTCTTGACTTGCGTATCGTCCTGCTCAATGTCGGGCTGCTCAAGGTCGATTGCGAGAGCAATATGGCACTGAGGGCAGTCAGGGGTATCTATCAATGAGTCAGTATGAGTAAGAGGGAATGGAAGTGAATCCATACCAGCAGAAGCCATGTAGCTCTTAGCACACTGACGACAAAAGTCATGCTTGCATCCAGATCTGATAGCCTCCTCTGCAGTCTCATCACAGATGCAACAGACGATGATATTCTGACCACCATCACCATGCTTCTTCAGAATCAAATCAGGGTGATCGGCAACTTGTCGCATTTGCATGATCAGTCCGAAGATGTTGGCATAGTTGTTGAGTAAAACACCCTGGGCGACATAGGTCTCGAACTTGCGGGTTCCGCTGTTCATGATACTGCTTGCAAAGTCGTTCTCCTCCTCACCAAAGAATTGCCGGTCAACATAGATCTCCTTGGCGGGAAGTTCCATGGCAGAAGAGTGGTCACGCTTGACACGTCGAAGCATAAAACGGCCAGTGAGAATTGCAAGCTTGCGGAAGGCCTCCTTTCCTGGACCAGCGTTGCCAAATCTCTGAATAGGGTTGAGGAGCTCCTGATTGAAAACAGAAAGATGGCCCATGCTGTGGTGGTTGCAGCTATTGCACTTGTTGTTTTCATTCATGTCCCAGTTCAAAGTTGAACATGGGCATTCCCTACAGAAATAGCACGCAAATGGACGGATGTCGAGAAAACGGACCAGAGAGAAGAACTCGCCAATGCGGTTTTGCAACGGGGTTCCAGACAAGCACCACTTGTGGTTAGCCTTGAGAGCAAAACAAGCCTTGGCAGAGCCGGTGGTTCGGGTCTGTAAAACGTTAATATGGTTCAGAGGCTTCGAGACGGAGAACAGACCTTGATGCTGTGAGCTTCATCAAGGATGACGCGATGGAATTGAATCATGTGCATGAGACTCTTCTCCTTAATCAACTGGTCTTTACGCTTAAAGCCCTTCTCCTGCTTTCTGTACATGGCTTCGAGAGTGTTGTAAGACATGAGAATGACATCGAACTTCATCAACTTATCGTAAGTCATAGTTTTGACAAGGGAATTGGTGCCGTGCCAGACAAAGGTCTTCAAAGTACCGTCGGTGTAGTCCTTGATTTCCTGCTGCCACTGCATAATAGCTACAGGCGGAATCAAGACGAGTGAAGGAGCCTTAGCTGGCCAATCCGACATGATGAGCGAGACGGCTTGAATGGTCTTACCCATACCCATCTCATCACCCAAGAGACCACCAGCCCAATCTGTCTTCTCCATAGCCTTCATCCAAGCTACACCTTGTAACTGGAAAGGCTTGAGCTCACGAGTGATGTTCTTCGGTTGTTCCATAGTGACATCTCCAATTCTAGGAAGGTTCTCGAGATCGTTCCACATGGTGAGTAACTCTGGGTGATGAGACTCAAGTTTAGCTCTGGCCTTTCTCTCTTTGGATGTTGCACCAATTCCCTCAGCCTCAAGTTGAGCGACACGGGTAGCGATAGATTTGCGGTTGGCGCGAGAAGAAGGGTCGGTCCCACTATCAGAATCGGAAGTGGAGTCTTCATCAATCTCGTCAGATTCAAGACCGATGGGATCAGAGTCATTGAAGTCACTCTCTCCAAGGTCCGAGAGCGTAGAGCTGGTCGTCGAGGCCGTGGTATGGTTTCTCTTCAATGAAGAAGGACCGGCTGCAACCTTGGAGCTCGAAGTCGGGAGTGAGCGTCGTCCACGACCCTTGGGTGGTGCGGAAGGTGCCTTTAAATTGCTCTTGACTGCAGATCTCGTAGCAATACCTTGCACAGCGGAGTTACGCTTGGATCGAGCAATGGGAATGTCAGACTCCTCGCTGTCATCAATCTCCATGAAGTCCTCGGTTTCCTCGGAGTCATCGATTGCAATGACCTTCTTGGAAGACTTGGAGCTTGAGAACGTAACGACATTCTTGCCCTTGGAGCCAAGTACAATCTTTGGTCGCTTAGTCTGACGAGAAGATGGGATGTCAAAGTCTTCATCCTCTTCATCATCGTCCTCCTCATCGAAGTCCGAAGCATAGTCGACCTTTGGGAGGATCTTTCGGGCTTTGCGCGAAGCACGGCGGGGGGCAATCTCCTCTTCATCTTCATCCATAGCCATAGAGATAGCAGCAGCATCTTCTTGTTCTTGGAGAGCGCGAGCCAGTTGAGCATCTGGACTATCATCCTCATCCGCATCGACATCCTCATCATCATCGTACGAATCGGCCACTCTCTTGCGCTTGCTGGTCGAAGTGGTCATGGAGAATTGACTGTTTCGAAGAGCAGCAGCTCGAGCCACAGCATTGACAGCTGGAGTAGAAGACTCGCCCATCATGGTTGCTGGACGACGGCCTCGCTTATTTGTAGATGCCTTCTCGAGGGCTGGGGTAGGAGCAGCGCTGGTAGCAGGTGTAGAGTATCCACTCCCCTCGTGAGGCTCAACGGACGTCGAGACGGAGGACAAGGAGTCTCTGCTCATGACATTCTCCTTATTCTTCTTTGATCCAAGAAAGTATTGACTAACGGCGTGAAGGGAAGGGAGGTCGGAGTCATCCTCGTCCTCATCTTCATCATCGAGTGTAGAAGAAATGACCTTGGTATTGATTGGGAGGCTAGTGGTAGCTTCGAAGCGTCCGGAGCGTCTGGTAGCTGTCCCAGGTTGTCAGCACCATTTTTTGACGGTGAAGTCTTGTAGAAATTCGAGTAACAACAGAGCAGGAAGCACCGAAATACGACAAAGACGAGCAATGACATTAGAGTAGAGCAGAGAGCATGACTTACAAGAAGGTCTGGAAGTAGCGGGAGTGGCAGCCAAGCTGTCCACCTTGCGGGGTCTACCTCTCTTGGGAGGCATCTTGACTCGAGAGCTTCTGCTGAACCAGACAGGCGGCAGATGGCAGGCGTTGTCTTGACTAGATCGATAGGAGAGACAGATAGACTGTCTTCATACGAGGCTCTTGGAAGCAAACAAGATCAATTGTCGATTCCAGACGACTTGTATTGAGGAGGTGGGTGGGTCGAAGGGCGGACACGCGCATCCACTGATTGCAAGGTGCGGAGTCCTTATCGAGGTACTGTACCCGCAATTGGGAGGTTGCAATGAGACTTGCAGGTCCTGACGTGAAAGGAGGAGAATCAGGACAAGAAAGTAGAGTGCAGACGCTCCTCAAGGGGGAGCAGGGTGGTGGTGTTGTTGTTGTTGATTGAAGGGAGAAAGGGGGACGAGATTCACGGCTGGCTCGAAGAGAAGAAAAGGTTGAAGGAAGAGGAGAGATTCTTCGAGTGGGCGAGGCAGCAACGCCACATTGCCTGGAAAATCCCCTTAACGCGCTCGCGTGAGCACGTGAGACTCAAGAATATGATTGGCTCGAAGTGAGGCAGAAGTGGATCTTGACTGGGCTATCTCTTATCGATTGGCCCCTGGTCCTCAGCACGGGTGAACGTGTTGCCGCATTCCATTCCACTCCACTCGCATTCCCCTGAATCTTTTGGAATATGGAAGTACTGTACAGGTAAGGGAAAAGGATCGTCAAAATGTGAGATTTTTCACTAGACGCGACAACTTGAGGTGGTGGCAAAAGTAAAGAAAGGTGTTTTGGAGCATAGCACAGTAACGCAGACATGTCCATGATTTCACCACATATTTCAAGGAATGAGTGCTTGTGGATATGAGCTTCTTCTTTTTTTCCCCATGGATAATCACAAGAATTTGGACAAGTCCAGTACCAATCCTCCCTTAGCCGAGGAGTCCTCTTTCGACGTACTGTACGGAAGGTACCTCTAGGAGGACTCTTTTCTACGAAATTGAAAGGATCAAATCAAAGGTTTCTAAAGCACTTGCTATCAAACTACCATACTCTCCTCCTGTTTCTCTTTCCTTGATACTCTTTTGAAGACATAGTTTGTGTACCTGTCAGAAATGCATTACATAGAGTCCCAGATTTACTCTATCTTGACCTCACAAGTCTATCGTGTTCCTCGATCCCCTTGTTCCAGATTATCCCAACTGAATAATACCAGTCGTCTCCTCGTTTCAAGAAGAAAATGTGCCTGCTTTTTGATCTTTACTTAACTTCACTTCTGTCAGCGGCGACTTAATAGGTACAGGTATCACCTAGCTCAAGGCTCGAGTCTGCACATGGTGTTCATGTTGGGAATGTGCAAATGAGCATGGAGATCAACTTCTCCTCCCGTCAGCTTTCTTCCAACGATCAGCAATTGGAGGGAGGCACAAGTGAATCTCTGCATCGTTCTCCCTTTTCACTGTTCTTTTATTTTGGAGATAGGACTTCAACAAAGTTATCGAGTTATGAAAAGGTAACATACCTTAGGATTCGGATACCATAACGTTAGGTTTCCATCAGTCCCCACAACGATTTCTAAGCAAGCACAGTCAGGTGCAGCTGTGCGCCAATGCATTGCTACTGCACAAGCGGTGCGCCACCGTCCCCATTTCCAGAGGACTCCTCCAACAAGCGAACCTGTTATCCTCCCCCGATCGTGATTTTATCTCCATCTTTGATGAAATCTTACTAATGAATGGTCAAATAGACCAAAGCCGCGTACCTTGTTTTCCTGCTCGCTTGTTATGTCTCCGCCACATGTCTCCGGACGTGGCTGAGAACTGGGTTGGATTTTGGGGTTGTCGCTTCCGCGACGGGCTTTCGGCCTGTGGATTTGAAGGCCGAGCTCGCGAGCTTGGCAGGTACCAGGTACTAGGTCGAGGTTAGGCGACATTGTTTACCAAGCTTCTTTGTCAAACGTGAGTTAGACGACTTGCTATCTATCATGAATGGAGCATAGAAAAACTCCGTTTAGGTGAAAATGATGTTGGAGGAAAAATATATAAAGCAGGACGACGACCTGCTCAATGATTCCTTCGACACACATCATCTTCACCACATCTTCTTCACTTACTTACCAGAAACAACCTCACTACAAACACAAACAAAATCCAAAACAAACCAACACTTTCCACTTTTCAGACGCCTTCAACCTCAACAAATCCCATCGACCAAAATGTCCTCCCTAAAGAAAATCATCGCTGTCATCGGTGCCACAGGCGGTCAAGGAGGATCCGTCATCAACACCCTCCTCTCCTCCCCCAAAACATCCTCAGAATGGGCAATCCGCGGCATCACCCGCGACGCCTCCAAGGAATCCTCCAAGAAACTCGCCAGCCGCGGCGTCGAAGTCGTCACTGTAAGTCCTTCGTTCATACCTCAACTGCATCTCAAACGGAAGGAAAAAGAGACTAACGAGTAATCAAAAGGGCGATGTAAACTCTAAGGAAAGCATGCTCGCGGCTTTCAAAGGCGCATATGCTGTTTTTGCTGTTACCAATTATTGGGAGACGCTCGATCAAAATCTTGAGATCCAGCAGGGAAAGAATATCGCTGATGCGGCGCTTGAATCTGGCGTGCAGCATTTCATCTGGAGTTCTCTTCGCAATGTTAAACAAAGTTCGTACTTGACCTTCATCCACGTCTCCTTCCTTCCTTCCTCCCTTTCTTCTCTCTCTCCTTCCTTGCTCTTACAAAATGCCCTATACACACCTGCTAACGAGCAACCCCAAGTGACGAACGGCAAACTCCCCAACGTCCACCACTTCGACTCCAAAGCCGCCGTCGAATCCTACATCCGCACCAGCCTCCCCACTCTCCCAACAACCTACCTCCTCGCCGGCCTCTACATGTCCAACATCCCCGGGCAATGGCTGCGTCCCTCCCCGCAACCCCCTCACAACTACACACTCTCCCTGCCCGTACCCTCATCCTCCCCTGTTCCACTCTTCGCCACGCTCTCCGACACAGGAAAATTAGTCAAGGGGATTCTAAATCACCGTGAGGAGACGCTGGGTAAGCGTGTTCTGGCTGCTACTAAGTATTACACTTTGGATGAGATGCTAGAGGGGTTTAAGAAGGTTTTCCCGGAGGCGGGAAAGGGCGCGGGGGTACTATGAGGTGGATAGGGAGACGTATTTGGGGTGGATGACTGGGGCGGGACTGCCGGAGTTTGCGGCTGTGGAACTGTATGAGAATATGAGGTTGCTGGCTGAGGGTGGGTATTATGGGGGTGAGGGGTTGGAGTGGAGTCATTCTGTGAGTTTTTGAATTCGTTCCCCTCTTCCCATTTTATTTTCTTTGTGGTCCTATATTCTACGAGTGTTGGCTTCCGTTTGAGTAAGAACATTTGTGCTGACGGATATATCTAGCTTGTCGATGAGCCGTTGACGACTTGGGAGGAGTACATCAAGAGCTCGGAGGCATTCAAGGATCTGAAGTAGTGGCTGCCTGCCTTGGCCAATTAATTTCCCATAGGCCGGCTTCAGAGAATTAGAAGTACAGTACATAAGATCAAAATAACAAAAAATCGGATTTTGAACCCCCAGAGATCGAGTGTGGGGTTATTGCAACAGAAGGTAGGTACATAGGCTAAAGTTGATGAGAAGCACGAAATCTGTGCACCCCTCCTCCCGCTTCGTTTCAAAAAAGGGCCGGAGGCGATACTTAGGTTGTACAATTATAGTCCATGACAGGTGGCCTTGTTGAGCATGAAATTGAAAGAAAAAAAAACACACATCTCGTCGCATACAGTTTCTGTTGTTATACTTAGTACCTTCTGATTTTGGCAAGTGGTTATGACCTTTGCTGTAAGATGTCGGATATTGCTTTTGTCTGCTGAGCATTCCTCAACAAGATATAACGCATGAATGTATTGCCTCATTTGACAGCTGAAAAGCATGGCGAAGCTTATAGGGCGCCACTGGCTTTGTAGACCGCTCAAATTGAGATCCTATTGGACAGTACTCCTGGGTGGCTTCGAGCTGAAACCTTAAGCGAACGAGGATTGCTCTTTTCGGGCCCCCGCCATCAGAGTAGTCCGACCAGTACTTCGTAGCTCAAAATACAACATCCAGATATCTTTCAGCTGCATGTGAGCTATCGGATATCCCTTTCTTGTCAGATGAGAGAATGCGTACAAGTATTCACGTCAACCCCTCAGAAAACGAGTTTTCACCCGCAAGCCCCCATCACATCACCCAAAGCCTCCTTTTTCCCGCATCATCGATAACAAAGTCAGTCGCCCACTATGAACTTTCTCAAGCAAGCAAATGCATCCATCAAATCCGCCAAGGAGCTCGAGAAAAATCTCGCCTCGGTCGGCGTAACGAAGAAGACGTTCATGGGAAAGAAGGGAGAGCCGGTCCCACCTGCCGCAACTGCCGAAGTGCCCGCTGAGAGTAAGTGAACTTCCTTCCTCTCAAGTTCTTGCAGGCTAGACCGATGACTTAATATGTATGTAGTTCGTCAATCTTATGAATCGCGGAAGCCGGAATTTGAAGCACAGTTGGCGGCCTTGAAGGAACTCGCGTGGGCCGCTGCACTTGACGCTGCTGCTAGGAACGCCCACGCTCAGCAGCAAGCTGCGAACACCGCTTCTCCCGAGTGAGTCGTCTCAAAAGAAAAAAAAAAATAGTGAAGGTTGCCACGGCTAATATATTTGGCTAGCTATGTCCTCGATGCGCTTGTGAGACTGCAGGAATATGTCAAGAAATTCGAGAAGTGAAAATAGAAGTATGGAGGAGTCTGGTGGAAAGCTATATGAAAGCTAAATGCAAATATGCAAAGTAGCATACTATCCTCTGCAGCGAGCCTCAGCAAGATGTTTCCTTCCATCAGAAGCCTTACATTTACTATAGTGGCATTAAATATCTACTTATATTAGACCCTGCCAGCGATGCAGGTCTCCCTTACTCCCTCGCAACTTTCAAGGACACCTCCGCGCGGTCAGCCCCTAATCATATCACTCTAGATCTAGTTTCTTTCCAGCCGAGCCCACTCCGTCTTCGTACTTTGAAATAATGTGATGGTAATCCTCTTACAGGCTCGAAAAATTGGGTTTATCGTAAGGAACCTGGAGGAAGTATCTCTGTTGGTGATTCGACAAGTATAAATATGTTTGTTATCTGACCGTTAGCGGGGTTAATGGCGGGGTTGTCACTCTTTCTGCTCTTATCAATCGATGGGATTTTTGATTCATTCCCAGTGAAGGTAGGCGTCTGCACGCGTATCTGAGCTTAAGGGTGATCATACCTAGCCAGCCGTGTCAAGGGCAAGGCTCTCAGTTCATCCCTTGTCTGAAATACTTGGGGAAAAAAGACGGTCCTGTAAAACTTCATGTTCTTTAACTGTGTATCATGGGCCATCAATATTGCGAAGCTGAATCCAGTCGAGTGACGACCACAAACTCATCTCAATGACCTGCACTCGCAGCACCCGTGCTCGTCCCAACGAAAACCACCAACACAGCAGCATATGCCGCCGTCACACTCAACACATCAAATATCCTCTCCAGCACCGCCGCGACCAGAATCCCAAACAGAACCACAAATACACTGGCCGTTACCAGGTTCGATATCTTCCCCGGATGCAACACCAAGATATGCATGGGCCCGATGAGAAATGCTCCTCCAATGAAGGCCATGCCTACGCGCTTGAGAAATTGGATGGAGGCTACCCTCTTGTTTCGTCTGTTGCGAGAGCCGCCGAAAAGATCCCAGTCCTGGGCCTCGAGCGGTGGCGGCGGTGGTGACTCTGATAGTCTGAGGTCCGACTGTATCTGCATATAGGACTCGTAGTTTGGATGGGTCTCGTTGAATCCAGGAGAGGCCCGCAGTTCATCAACGAGTCCTTTTCCACATTCCCGAATGAGCATTTGGTCATAGGGCTTGGCAGTGCTCAGAACGAATGGGTCCTGGTCTTTGCCCTTGAGAGCACATGCTATAATGTACTCGTGATCCTTGAGAGCTTGTACTGCTTGATAGTCAGTTAGATCCATGATTCGACTATATCCAGCTTACCATAATGATGAATATCCGAAACTTTCGAGCTTGTTTCAGGCGACTCATCCCCAGCCTTGTGCGGTACGTAGTTGATCTCGAGAGCCTCTTTAAGCAGCGTTTGCCGCAGTCGATGCAGCCTGATGCGGCTCAGGTAAGACAGATTGATCTCTGCAGTGCTTGTACTCCTATAAATACTGACGATACTCTCGGAGTATAGGCGTCGAAGCCGAGTCTCAAAGTCGAGATCTCTTAAGCGCGCGAAATCCCCTGGCTCAAGATTCCGACTAGGCAGCTCGCTTCCATCCGTTCCTTCTTGCTTCTCACCTCCTCGTGTGCCACACAGCCAAGATGTCACTGGCTCGGGATTGGAGTCAGCAGGTATATTTTCGCGTGTAAAATGGATTGTGTATGGGAGTTACGAACCCCACTGCCGAGAATCCTGTGTCCCCGCTTCAGCATCTTCCCTCGGCGCCCTTCGCCTGCTATTTAGTAACCACATAGCTTTCTCCGCTTTCGTTCCTTTTCTTCTAGTAAGGTGAGCAACGCCTCTGAGAAAAAAAAATATGATAATCAACATCAGGAATTCGTTGCCTTTTGAAAGTCACAGCCTTGTCGCAGACGCTTGGTTCAGCTCACATGCAGGGTAGGTGACTCAAGTCTAATGATTCAATACAACCACAGTTCAGCCCGAACTTAAATATGACGCTTCATTTTCATCCAGTGGATAATCAAGAAAATATTGATTGAGATTCTGCTCCTGTTGTCGCCTGTCATCTCGTCAACAAGTCCAAGCGAATCTCGCTAGAACTGTAAAAGGGGGAAGGTTCCAGTCACGTGAAGCGCGGGGTAAATTTCATCCGCCGTCAACCCTCTCACAATCACTCCTACATCGACTCCATTCTCACTGGTCAAAGAAAGCCCTACATACTCCCTGCAGCGGATAAATGCAATCGCTCCTATCGCAGCTCACCATCGCATTGTCATCGCATTCCTTCAGCTTCGCAATCAACCAATATCGGTAAGCCTGAAGTTGGATGCGCGAACTGGATGCCTCGACGAGTGGTATGCTCGCGAAAGGAAATCTTGCTGCCTTGAATGCGCGCGTAAGCGATTGCGGGATCGTTCAGCCTCGCCGCGTACCACGCTGCGGGATAGATGTGAGTTGTTGTACGCATCACACCACTATCGAGATTATCATGATCTGGTGGGATGAGCTTAAATACTGCTCCAAGCCTCGCGTAAAGAGGAGAAGCTTTGAAGGCAGTTAAGATATGACAACAACTTCAAGATCTTCTCAAAATATCGACTAGCCTATCAACACCAGAGCAAGTTTCTAAGTACCAGCAGCCAAACTGCAAACACAAGCAATCATGACGCTCATCCCAGCCGATACAGAAGACTCCAAATTACAGTCAGACCAATATTCCGAGCCAGTATCACGACGACACGTCCAAACAACCAATCCATTCCCAGATCCCATCCTCCCAACTGCCTCAAACCAAGACCCAAGCCAGAACCCAGCTCCGCACTTCTCTCCTCCACCCTACTCAGAAACCGACTCTAACTCCAAATTCACTGCTCAACCCATCCAACCCTCCGACTCCGCATCTCAAATACACACTCCCAACACCAGCACCATCTCCACCTCAACGCCGGCCATCCCCCAAAGTAACGCCATCTCCGCCTCCAGCGCCGTAAACCTCACCGGCCCCCTGCACATAACCGGGCCCGTGAAATCCTCGTCCTCAGTAACGCTCAAGAAGCATATCAAAGTCGACGGTAAAGTCGATGCCAGCAGTTTCATCTGGTTGGAAGACGAGGTGTTGGTTGACGGGAAGGTTGATGCGAGTGGGAAGGTTACCCTGAGGAGTGGGGTGAGGGTGAATGGGAAGGTGGATGCTAGTGGTGCTGTGGAGTGAGTGACTCTCCGTTTTGACGTTACTTACCTCTTATCTTTTACCTCATTTCACTGCAATGCTCTCTGTAGTAGGATGAAGAAATGAAAATTGACGGAAACACAGACTGTCAAACGGCATCCACGTCACCGACAAAGTCGACGCCAGCGGCGCCGTCTCCTTGAATGGCGGCGAGCGCGGTATCTTCGTAGGCGGTAAAGTGAGTAGTAGCGGCGCAGTTGATATCGTGGGAAAAGTTGAGGTTTTGGGACCGATTAAGGCGAGTGGGGCTGTGAGGATTAGAAGTGGGGATGGAGATGGGAAGGGTGAGAGGGTGAAGATGAGGTTGGGGACGAAGGTTGAGGCGAGCGGGAGTGTGGGGATTGAGGGGTGGGTGGAGAGTTGGTGAGTTCTTCTTTGATTTGCCCTTACCTGCCCTTGTGTTTGTCCGTCTTAATGCGAGATTTTGAGCATGATAATGAGAGACTGGATGCTGATGAGCTTGTATAGCGGTGATCTGTATATCTCCAAAACGCTAAAGTTGAATGGGAATCTGCATGTCGATGGTGATTTGGAGATCAAAGGGGATTTGGTGATGCAGAAAGGTAGTGTTGTTACGGTGAAGGGAAAGAAGACCATTCATGGGAGTGTCAAGGAGGTTTGAGTTTTTGGGAAATGAGTAAAATCCGACCGGCTGGAATTCGAAGCAAGAATGCAAGAAGCAGTGATGGGCAGAACAAGGTGTACGAAAGGAAATAAATGTATTGTACTGATACCCGAATGAATATACAATGAAAATGTTCTATCTTTGAATATTGAAATGAAAGACAGCACACAAATGCTCCATTTCGGTATTGGCGACGACGAAAACAAAGCCCTCTTATCAACATCAATCATCAGTCAATAAACGAGTTGCAACGAACATGAAAAGGGAAAAAAAAGGAAAGTAATCCGGATACTGCCCAGTACCTGCTTTGCAGAAGCACCACTTCTTCCCCCAGATTTTGAAAAAAAAAATAAGGGGAGTCATATTTTGAAGAACCGAAAAGAAATACCGAGAAATTTTATCCCCATTCCATCAAAATACCAAGTCGCTGGCCGGTTCGCTAAACAGCGACCTCGCAATTCCTAGAACTAACGAGAATCCGGAGTTCGTCATGTAGTATCCCGTCTTTCGCACGGAGTTCAACGCCGCAGTAAGCCACAACTCCACAACCCCGTACTGTACCAGAGCCAACAAAGTACCGAACTATTCAGTTAACTGCAAAGCCTGGAAAATCTCTGCTGTTTTGTCTTGCGCAGAATTTCGTAATGAGTTACCATTAATCAAACAGCCAACCAGGGAGAATATTTCCATTCGACACGTGGAAGCGTTCCTTGCACAGAGATTTTCGCTTGCTCCAGTCCCGCCTACGCCCTATACGCCTTCTCATATCCACTACCCGTCCAGCCGCCCCCCATCATCCACACCCAGGGGGAAAAATTCTGTCCCAGGTCCCCAAAACACCAAACCAAACCCATCAATCATGCACTTCAAAAAAATCTCACGATGTCTCGTCTCGTTTCACAAACCGAACCAAAAAAAAAAGTGAGTTTTGAGCATTTTTAGGTAATTCCTGACACATAACCGAAGCATTGCAAAAGCTTGTTCTGGTATTTATGGATCTGAGAGAAAATCTCGATTCAAGCGAACGAGTAAGCTGGGCGGGTTGGATTGTTTTGAAATGAATGGATACCAAAAAAAGGGCTGACAGGCACACGTGTTGCTGGATAGGAACTGGTGGGCTTCTAGATTTTACTTACTGTGCGTAGGGAGGAAAATATGGGTTTGATGGTTGGGGCTCGGAATCCACTCCGAGGCGTGAATAGCCGTGATGTTCTCCGTATTCAAATTCCAGGCTGAGCGGTCGTGTTCTAAATCCAGCATCTCATTACCCCATAGTCAGCAAAATTTTCAGCGCAAGTCACGAAGAGACTTATCTGCCACTCCAGGCAAATATTGAAATGACGTCATGTTAGAGATTCTGGTTACGGGGGTTATTATTGGGATGTGAAAATGCGATGCGCTGTGATGGGAAGGCGTAAGGCCAATCAATGGGAGCGAAGAAGGTGGGAGAATGTTCTCCATTATTCAGCGATGTGATGCGATGCGTTGCGCCCTGTGATGAACACCTGCACCACCACCACCTGTGGCTTGAGGTGACGAGCATGCCATCAGAAGCTTACATCACACCAGTAACACAGTCAGGCGGTCTACGCCCTGTAATTCGACATCACACACAGTAATTGGCCGAGGGTTCGTGTATTTGGGTGCGGTAGTCAGGGGGACCGCATGATCCATGTTCTGTTCCGCCCTGTTCTGGGTCTCTCGGCTTTGTGCCGCGCAGGGCGTGTTGCTTAGTCCTGGGACGCACCGGGGTTCGCTTCGGCATTGTTATGTAATATTCGCGATCGTCATGTTGTTTTGTGTCAGAGGGACATTAGCGAGTGAAGGAATTTTATACGATGAGTCGTCTAGTCGTCTGACGCTGGAAAGGGCGTGGACTTAACTTATGGGGATTAGTATGGGGAGGTGGGAAAAGGATATATAGAGAGGGGAGCTGCTGCTTGGGATGAGGATTTTATTTTGGAGTATCAGATCAATCAGCAAAGCATTCAGAGCAACCAACAGTTACTTGACATCAAACCAAACACTACTTGCCACTTCAACCAAAACACAAATCACCACCACATCAAAACACTACCTCACTTCACTCTCACAAAAACCAAACAAATCAAACAAACAAACCCACAAAGCAAAAATGTCCGCACTCTCCACCGCACTCTTCCTCGAGCACCCAGAAGTCGACCCCGTCTTCCAAAAGATGTCGATGGATAAGTCCCAAAACAACAGCGCCAACAATAGCCGCAAGACCTCCCTCGACAGCCAACACTCCGCCACCTCATCCTCATCCAACAAGCACGTCGGCACCTTCCACAAGCTAGGACAGAAGATCGCAAAGGCGGCGAAGGAACACCACAAGAGTGTTAACTCGGCGTTCACTGCTTATTATGGACTGCCTGTTCAGGGGGAGAGGAAGTAAGAGTGAAGAGAGAGGAGTGCTAAAGATAGCCTATTTTCGAAATGGGGAGTTGGGAGTAGAGGGAAATCGTATGCCGATGGTTGAAAGGGGGGAATGCGGGGATGTGGGGATGAACGATCTACAATGAGGAGGAAGATCGATGACTTTGGATTTCTATGCGATGGATGGATTTATGCGATGCATGGATTGGAGAATGAAGGGACGGAAAAGCATGGGATTGATTGATTGATTGATTGATTGATGCATCACAGCATGGAGTTTTGGAGACGGAATTGGATCGCATAGAAAAGATACCAGAAAGACTGTGGAATTTTGGAATTTTGGAATGTGGGGGTTTTGATGGGACAAATAGATAGACGGCATACCTGCTGATAATATTAATTTGAGATTTGGAGCGCATTCGGTTCTTTGATTTTGCAATTTAGTGAAATTTGACATCTGGACTTACTCTTTTCTGGTTCTGGATCGGGTGAAGTAAATATCTCCACTCGAGACATGACTTCCCTTGGCTTTGACTCGCTTATCGTGTTTTCTTTCCAACAAGATTTCAGAGAAGCATAAAGGTAAGCTTAGCAGCGAAATAGGACTATTCTCACTATTCTTGTCACATCCCTCATTGCAGTGCTCACCAACAAGCGGAAGGTAATATATGTCACGTGATAAATATCCGTTCGTCTTCGGTGGCTTGACCAAAATTGCTCTGTCTTACCAGGTCGTTCGAGGATATCTGTTCTCCATTCAGGAAAAGTCGATGTGTGAGGCGGTAGTTTGACAGCTTAATGGCGTTCAGTCGTCAAATAAAGCCAGGGGTTGATCGCCGTCTCGAGCCGACTTTAGCTTACAGAAGCGCTTTTCGCTTCTTCTCACGCCTACTTTCCAATCCACTCTCACTGCTTGAACCCAAGAAGCAGTCCAGCAGCAACTCCCACAAGCATACCCGACTGTTATTCTACTAGCTGGTTTCATTTTCATTCTTCATTTGTACCCTGCGCTGGACTGGGTACCAAGAGCACTCCTGTCCCGAGAGTCATGCTCACGTGGCCGTACCGCCATGTCAACCTCAACCAGAAAGCGGAACCAGAGAGCCTGCACGGCATGTAGGCAAGTGAAAGTAAGTAAGAACTTCGCTGAGATATTAGATCAGTAGAAACTTATACTCTCTAGCACCGCTGTGATAGCGCGGAAATGTTCCCGGCTGCTTGCTCTCGTTGCCAAGAGAAGAATATCCACTGCAAGACAGACCCGAACTTCAAGCGCACCAAGACACGAGGGTTCGTTTCCTAATCCCCAGAAACTAAGCTTCTATTGATCTTAGTAGACGGCTGGTCGAGGTCACAACACAGTTGAACGCCATACAAAAAGCACTGAATGAGCGGGAGATTTCTGTGGATCTCTCCATCCCGTCTGCTGTTGTAAGCGAGCATGACGGCGGCGTCGAGAACGGGGCTCATCTTCCAAGTGACGCCTTCTACCGGTATTCGACGATTGAAGATATGCCATTAACTCCTCTTTCTCTTGGGAACATCTCTTTAAATACTGACCAACTTCGAGGACTTTTTGACCAGTAAGCGTTCCAGTAATCCGAGGCCATTGCTCTAACTTAGCACTCCTAGTTTCGAGCAGAACTACTACCATACATTTCCGATTCTAGACACAGACATGTCGATAGCAGAGCTTTACAAGTCTTCTCGAGTTCTATTCTGGGCGATAACTATCGTCAGCTCCCGATGGCATCCGTCCTTATTTCAACTGCACTCGTCGCTCGTCATAGGATACAAAGACATACTTTCCAAAACCCTCCTGGAACCGATGAACAACATAGAGTCAATTCAAGCAATCCTTCTGCTCTGTGTCTGGCCGTTCGACTTCTGGCGGAGGAGTGAAGACCCCAGCTGGAGCTATTGTGGATTTGCAACGAATGCTGCGACGAGAATGAGGATAAATGAAAATTGCACGCATGGCTTTTCCACAAAGAGCATTCGTATTAGGAGGAAGACTTGGCTGGCTTGTGTCTATATTAATTGCGTGTTCGTGGCCATCTTATGTTCTGTCCGTGGGTGCAGCGTTTCGGCTAACAATATGAACGTAGACTCAGCCAAGGCTGGCTTATTGGTGTGCCTGTGTTGCAAGAACTTCTCACCACTTCTGTTACGATTCAAGCTCCATACACACCATCTGAGCAAAGCTTTCTCGTCAAAGTCGAGATCATGAAGACTCTTTCCAAGTCCTCCTCGACCCTGAGCAATCTGCCAAACACGACCCACGCGTTGAATTTTGCACTCAGTCTAGGCTCGGATATTGATTCTATTCGCGACAAGTACGATGGCTACTGGGATCACAAAAGTGAAGTGCTTCTCCTCGGTGCGAAGCTATGTCTATACACACTTCAGCTGGACTTAGACTCCAAGGCTCGCACTGCTTCAATAACTTCAGTCGCAGACTTGGACAATAACACCGAGCGAAGGAATTTTATCAACACCATCTACCTCACCTGCATCCAACTCATCCATAAGTTCCAATTTCTAGGAAAGCTCGAAGCCGTTGACCCTACTGTCCCAAGTCCCTTCCGCTACCTTCCCAAATTCTATTTCTGGCTCCTTATCATCTCCACGTCGTTCATCTTCAAAGTTCGCATCACCTACTACCAAACACTCAGATTCAGGCCTGAAGACACAGATGCACATATTCGAAATCTTCTCGATATCTTCTCGTCCTGGTCGAGAGATGAGAATGATCATGCGGCAAGGGGTGCGAAATTGATAGATATGATATTGAAGGCGGAAAAGAGCGTGGATTTGAGAGGGATTATCGAGGGAGGTGAGGAGTTTGAAGGGAATAGAAGACCAGGAAGTGTGGTGTTGAGTGAAATAGTCGCCATCGCTACGAGGTTGAGGGAGGACGCCGAAAAGGAGGAGAGGAGTGTCAGGGAAGTGCGTAAAGAGAATGGAGGGGGTGTCGAGGAAGGGAATGGGAATGCACTAGAGAGTGGTGGGCTGGGAGGGGCGTATATGCAGGATGTGTGTTTTGATTGGGAGATTCCTTGGGAGTTGGATATATTGTCTCAGGATCCTTACGCTTTCTTGACGGGGATTTAATGCTTACAAATCAGACTCGGGAAAGCACATGTATCACGAACTGACTTAGTTCAACGGTACTTAAGCACTCATACTTAGTGTGTGCTTAAAAGCTCATCTCGTCCTTGCCGCTACCAACGGTCTCAAAAACTCCAACAAAACACCCTGGACGCCCCTCCAGTCATGCGCCACACCAGGTACTATATCCAGACGAGTCTGGATACCTAGCTCAGCCCATCCCTGATGAAGTTTCACAGCTGTCTGCAACCTCCCTTCCTTCTGCGCACCCATACTTCCATTTCTCTCCCTAACATCTCCATCCCTATTCTCACAAGCATCACCATTCGCCCCACCCATCTTCCTCTTCATACCCTCCAGCCACTCCCAGAACCCATTTCCACCATACACAGAATCATCATTTTCACCAACGACCAACTGAATATTTGGAATCGAAGTGATTCCCGCAAGATCGATCTCCCTCCCAAAGATCTCGTTTGTGTTTTGTATCCCTCCCGGCCAGTCCAAATCTCTACTGAGGAGTGTTGTTCGCCCCGGGGCACCGACACTGACGGCATATAATCGCTCTGGGTATAGATACATGAAGCGATGGACGAACTGTCCGCCTCCCGAGTATCCACAGAGGAAGATCTTATCGGTTGAAATGCCGGGCCAGCGGTGGGAGATTTCGCTGTTTGTAGTCAGGCCGTCAATCATCCTACAAAACACCTCCCTCTAAGATAATATATAAAGGACCGAACTAACTCACTCAAGCATATCCAAAACAGCTAAATCCGACCGCAAAGTCCTCGACTTCAGAACTTTATACGAATCCACATCATCCACGCCATCAATACCCATCGGGAACATCGGAGCCAACACCGCGCATCGCTTCTCCTGCGCAAACGGTATCAAACTCTCGACTAGTTCTGAAACTTTCCGACTCGTGCCGTGGATGGTGACGAGGAGTGGGAGGAGTTGCTGGGTGTTGGATGGGTCTCGAGGGTTCGGGTTTAAATGGGAAGGGGGGATGTAGAGTTTGTAGGAGACGCGGGGATCGCTCTGGAGGGAGCGGAAGGGGATGTTGCCGACTAGGAATGCGTGTTTGAGATAGTGGGTGGGGACGTGTGCTGTTGTGAGGGTGATTTTTTTTGGATCAGCCATTTTTTGACTTGAATTTTAAATTGAAGTTGAGCGATGCAGGATACCTGGACGTTGAGACCAGGCGAATTTATCACATTTGGGTTCTCATTCCTCATGTTGCACGAACATGGCATGTTGAGCTATGCTCACGGATTCGTTCATTCCATTGGCTATTCAGCAAGCTCTTCTCTTCTCAGCTGGACTTACTTCTGGCCCAGCTGGGTTTTGTTGACGCTGACACATCGGTACTCGCTTGTTAAACGGGCCGCAAGGGCCGGTGATTCGTAAGTGCTTTTCATTGGCTGACGCTCACCGATGTCGATGTCTGTACCATGGGTGTTTGATGTTCCGTTGGTACCGGAACGATGAACGCGATTTGGTTGAGGTCAATATCGATATGCATCTCATTATATATTTCTCGAGTTCAGGAATTTTGATAATCTTAGCTGGAAGCCAGTCCTTGAAAATAGATTTATGTACCGACAATTGGATTTGGTACCGAGTGGTATTGAATAACTAACCAATTTGGTGCTATTGGACTGAACGCCATACAACGTAAACTACTCAAACTAACAGTACAGTACAAGAACGTGGATATTGTCTTGAGCCCAAAGACTACGATGCAACCGTGCGAGAGCCCTCTGAGCCCCCCTGCTTACTCTCAAGCGTGACTGCAGTCTTCTCAGTCCAGTGGTAATTACCTTGCACGGCAGGAGGAGGAGTCAAGCTACACCAAGCCTTGCAAACCTTCTTGCCGGGCTTGTTGCAATGAATATGATGATGAACTTCCCACTGATTGCGATCGTAATACTCGTCCCCATCAGCTTGGCACCAGCGGCATGCCTGTCCACACTTGTCAGTCAGATAACTTCATGGGCGGAAAGGGTGACGTACCTGGTTATCGTTGTCTATTCTGCGCTCTGCCTTGGAGAACATGCAGTGCTTGAAGTATCGGTTGCAATAATTACATTTGCTGTTTTGCTCTGTCAGCTGAGTGGTTCTACGTATCATGAAGAGTACTTACTTACAGAGCGAAGACTTTCGTGAGACGCTTAGAAGACTGCAGAGCCAGAATCTCCTCCTTTCTTTTCATGCACCACTCGAGAGAAGTTTCGTGTTCAGCTGGGATGGCATTCGTAGTAGCTATGCCGAAAAACTTTCTTGATTGTGCGTCTGCTTCGGGATTTTGGATATCCCATGATGTCTGGGGAGATGGTAATGGTTGCGACATGGCGGATGTCGATTCAATTTTGGCTGGAGTGGTAGCAGTAGTACTGGGAAGTCCCCATACGTCTTTGGGCTTTGAGATTGCATCACTCCATGACACTTTGATAGGTTGAGAGGTGTGCGGGTATGTGGTATCGGTTCTGGAAGGCATGGTGGTCGTGGTGCTTGAGTTATCAATTGGTTTGAGTGGTAGTTTTAGGTGTAGCAAATTCACACGAGGCATTTCCTCTTGTGATGTATGTTTTACAGTAGTCCGTATCCAATAATTTAGCCTGTGCTTGGACTGGGCTAAGTCTGAGTATGATGTTGGCTTGGTGACCAAGGACTAGCCTTACCGGCGCTAATTAGCAGGCTATCACCACAAGCTCTTGCCCAAAGTCTTGCCCGCGTGGTCATGGTTCAAATACTCACAAAGTATAGACCAGATGGTAAATTCGTACCTGGCACTACAGCAAAGAAGATTCCGTAGCGAATCCTCCCCACTAAGTTCTGATATGTTTGTTTTTCCCGCGCTCACCGCAGTCTAGGTTGCGAGTTAGAAAAAATATATATATAATTGTCGCCTAGCTTGACGGCACACAAGATTAAGACATGAGCAAGAGCTATCGAGTCATCAGATGGAACCGCATTTAATGTTGTTGCCATAAAGAGAAAATTTGGTTCGTAGCTGCCATTTTCCTTTGGAACAGTGCACAACGTTGGACGCGGTTGGTTTTGGAACTTGCTCTTGTAAGTCATTTATGTAGTCACAAGATATCTACCGCACCTGAAAAGATTCATGTGATTTCCTACACGGGTTTTTGATAGATTTGAAACTCTTTTACAGGCTCCGGTGGGCAAATAGCTTGGTCATGGCTTACTTTAAGTAACGCAATTCGACCGCGCTTTCCCTAAGACGGGACCTTGTAACAACTTATCTATTCAGGATTTGACTTTCAGTAATTGCCATCATCCATCTCTCATATTCCAAGATCCCAGCCCCCCAAACAGGCAGGTGGGCGCTACGTGGAATGAGCCGGCTAAGATATATAACCAACCAGCATAGCCTTGTCAGGAAGATCGAAACTTGAGCAATCGCAATGACGCCAAATAAATGGTATGAACCATATAGTCTGGGATTTATTGTGAATCAACTTGCAACTCTGAAGTCCAGCTCAGGAGATAACACGTTAAGGTCTTCCCGGGGCTAGACTTTGTGTTCCTCCATTACCATACGACAACCTCAAGATGAAGTGTGGTGCAAGGATCGACACTAGCAGGAGTCTTGACAACAGTTTCTACTTGCTAGGGACAATAGCAATATCCGAGAATGAAAACATCAAATATCGTCATTGCCTAAAACCACCAGTTCCGTCACTACGAATTCAGTATAATTCCCCTCGAGGCCAATCGTTGTTATCGAACTTCTCCCCTCCAGCACATGTATGCCACGTGGTTTTTTTTTTCCGTGTATCTGTTGGAGAGCTTGGGAGGGAGGGGAAGAGACGGAGATATTTATGGGGTTGAGGATCGTCCAGAAGAAACCGAGGGGAAGCGAATGACCGAGGGAGTGAGTGAATGTAAGAAAGACTTATGAGCGCGTATTAGAAATCGTTACACATGAGCCCAGAACATAGTGAATAAGAAGCTGAGATGTACAAGAAGTGCCAGGGTGGATAAATATATCTTTGTATTTTGTATAGAATGGCCTGTCGTTAAAATGTATCAAACGCCGCATTTAATAGGACACCCATCCAGAGCGCAGACGCCACCACTTTTTCCCAAACAGCTCTCGCAAGTACAGTAAATTCTCCTCACAAATCATTCAATTAAGCAGATAAATCCTCCCCTCGTACGCCTGCAATCGATCAACCGTCCCATCCGCCCCGTCCACATTCCCCACCATCAACTCCCACTTCCCACCTCCTACATCCGGCCGCCTAAACTCTCTCTCTTCCTCCCCAAAATTCAACACAACAACGGCTGTATCGCCCTTGTATCTCTTGGCAAAAGTAAATGTATATTCGTTCTCGACATCAAAGACTTCAAAAGTTCCATGGATGAAGAGCTCTCTATACTCTTTCCTCGTCCTCAACATCCGCCTCCAGAAATTGAGAACGGAAGCTGGATTTGCCTGTTGGGACGCGACATTGAGAGATGGATAGTCGTCGTGCGTCCGCATCCAGGCGCCTTCTTTGCGGGATGTGAAGCCTGCGTAAGGGGAGGAATCCCATTGCATAGGGAGACGAGCATGATCGCGGCCAAGGACCTGTATGGATTTCATGACGTGGG
This sequence comes from Cadophora sp. MPI-SDFR-AT-0126, assembly GCA_020747065.1. NCBI lineage: Eukaryota > Fungi > Ascomycota > Leotiomycetes > Helotiales > Ploettnerulaceae > Cadophora > Cadophora sp. MPI-SDFR-AT-0126. Next base: position 640,435 of record JAGMVK010000006.1, read on the forward strand.
CGAGGGCTTTGGGGTCGTTGTTGGTGCGTTTAGCGACCGAATTATAGTAATTGATACTCTCGATATCTTTGTAATCCTCAATCGGCCAATCCTTCGGCGCATTGATCATGCCTATTTCCTGGCCTTGATACACGAAGAGAGTGCCTGTCATGGCGGACATCATGATCGCGAGGAGCTTGGCGGAACGCTCACGCCAGGCTGGTGCATCGGAGGCGAAGCGAGAAACGGAACGGCCTTGGTCGTGGTTCTCGCAGAAGGCTGTGGTCCAGCCGTCGGTATTGTGGATGAAAGTCTGCCATTTCTCCACCACGCGTTTGAGTTCTGGGAGTGTCCAAGGCTCCATCTCGTATTTGTATGTTTTACCGCCACCTAGGTCGACAAGATCAAATTGAAAGACCATGTCCAGTTGCTTGTCTCCTGAGCCAATGTAACGCAGGACGTGGGCTGGATCTGGGGTGTGGGGGAGCTCGCCGACCGTCATGGTGTCGTATTTGGAAAGAACGGTGGTATTTATTTCTCGGAGGAACTCGTGCATACGCGGACCATTGCAATACAGGCCGCTGGCGGGCTGTTCATAGATGCCACTGTCGATGATAGGGGCGTCAGGATACTCTGTGCCTTTGGAGTACATGTTTACTGTATCGATTCGGAAGCCGTCCACGCCCTTCTTGAGCCAGAATTCCATGGCAGAATCGTAGAGTGCGCGTCTCGTGGTTGGGTTTTCCCAATTGAGATCTGGTTGTTGTTTGGCGAAGAGATGGAGGTAGTATTCTTGTGTGTGTTCGTCCCATTCCCATGCACTTCCGCTGAACATCGATCGCCAATTGTTGGGGGGCATGCGGGTTCCGTCAGCTGCGTATTTCGCAGGTCTCCATATGTACCAATCTCTTTTCGGGTTGTCCTTCGAACTTCTCGATTCCTCGAACCATTTGTGCTCGTCTGAGGTGTGGTTGATGACTAAATCGAAGATCAATCGCATGCCACGTGAATGGCAGGCTTCGATCAGAGTCTCGACATCTGCGACAGTCCCGTAGGGTGCATACACGGATTCGTAGTCTCGAATATCATAGCCCATGTCGTGTTGGGGAGAATCATAGTGGGGAGAAAGCCAGACGATGTCAACGCCGAGGTCTTTGATATAGTCGATTTTCGAGACGATGCCTGGGATATCTCCTAGGCCGTCATTATTGGAGTCCTTGAAGCTGGCAGGGTAGATCTGATAAACGACTCCATCTTTCCACCAGATTGGCTTGGAGACCGTCATAGTTTGTGGGGGGCGAAAGAGGATGTGGACGTGACGGAGATTGGATCCGCGAGAAAGGGAAGAAGTAAAACAGATGAGATAGAGAAATGCGATTATATATTAGAAGAAGTCAAGAGGTCTTTCGCTTCCTCTATTAATTGGAAGTCAAGAGGGGAAATGGGAAAGAGTAGGGGAGGAGGGGAGCTTTTGACTTTTTCCAGTGTCCAAGGAGCTGCACTGTCGTGTACTTGTAGGACGAACTGACTCAAAGCACGCAGCTGACAAGCTCACGATGCCTTCTTCGATCCAATCCAAAGCTTTCTCAAACGAAAGATTCCCCGAAACAAGTGATCGACGAGCTATTCGAGGAGATAGGAGATAAGGAAAGTTCTCCGTCCTACCAAGACTTGAAAGCAAAGCTCGTCCAGCTACGCATCCCACTACAGGGGCTCCGGACCGCGTCTCCAGTATCTATTTACGTGTGGAGAAGGGCACGAGATGCGGAGAAGACTGCTTTTGTACGAGTGTTACTGCGCTAATGGTGGGGGAGTGAGGTGGTCGAGACTTCGATGGTGGAATGTCGTTGGAATTCTCGCGATATTTCTCGGTTGAAGGTCTGAGTGCTGGCACGTGATCGGGGCGTTTGTTGACCGACTCACGCGTTCTGTTTCGTCTTCTTTCCTGTCTTGGGTGACATCTCTGACTAACGAGACGGATTTTAAGCATCTTGAATCCGTGAGAATGTGAGAATTGGAAGCTGGAATTCTCGTCGAATTGCCCGGATACAAGGATACAGCTCAGGAGTGGGATTCGGGGAGCAACTTCAAACCCAGGAACTGTTCTATCCACAAACGAAGAATAAATCACGAGACACCTGCGGACATCCTCCTATGTGAGAGGCTGAAGTCGTAGCCATTCTCGTGTCACTACTCAGCCTTGTCCTAGCCATGCAGTTCCCAGTGGGGTCTTTGCCTCTGTCAAACTCTCCAGATCTCCACCTGACACATCCCACGCCATCTGAGTGCCAGCACATCTGGACGCTCGCCCATCAATCATGGGGCGATTCTTTGGATCTGCCTCAGTTCCTAGCAGAATCGGAATATCTGCTCAGTGTACCACTCGCCCGTGATGGAGGCATGACGCTTTGGATTCTTGTCGACCGAAATCTACCTCCTGATGAGCGGCCGATCTTAGCGTCTTGCGAGACTTTCAAGAAAAAGGCGCTGCTTTCACGTGAGGATGGGGTACAGGATGTTGTAATTCATGGTATCGCAAGTGTCTTTTGTGATCCGGCTCATAGGGGACGTGGGTATGCGGTCAGGATGATGCGTGAGATAGGTGAAGTGCTGAGGACGTGGCAGATTGGTGTAGGGGAGACTTGTGCTGGAAGTGTGCTGTATTCTGATATTGGAAAGGTCTATTATGCGAAACTGGGATGGAAGCCAGTGGGTCAGAATAGGCATTTTCTATTCCCTGCGAAGAATCAGGATGGCGAGAAATCCGAAAAGGAGTGCATTGTCTTGGATGCGGATTTGGGGGATTTGTGCAGAAGAGATGAAGAGTTACTTCGGAAAAGGTTGGAAACAAAAGGCAAGGATTCTAGGAAGACTCTGATGGTGCTTCCTGACGAAGACCATATGCGTTGGCACCATGCGAAAGAGGATTTTGTGTGTGGCAGAGTATTCGATAAGGAATGCCCATTCAAAGGTGTCTTGGTAGGGACTTGGGAGGGTCAGGATAGAGTTTGGGCTATTTGGACAAGAAGATTCTATGGAAACTCAGAGACGGCCAGGAGGGAGAATACCCTTTACATTCTACGCTTGGTGTTCGAAAAGGAGAATGAAAACGAGAAAAATAAGGCAGAGATGCGAGAGGCGCTTAAAATCATCATTCAAGCTGCTCAGGCGGAGGCGGATTACTGGGGACTGGGGGCTGTCAAGTTGTGGGATCCATCACCACTTGTCATTGATTTGATCCAAGGAATTGACGCGGAGTTTAAAATGGTTGAGAGAGAGGAGGATGGTATTGCAAGTCTCAGGTGGTATGGAGATGGAGATTTGCCGGAGCGGGTCGCGAATGAGAAATATGCCTGGCTGTGACACTTCGCAGACTCGAAATTTCCACAACCGATCCAAGACAGTTGTCAATGCGAGGAGTTTGATCAAAGAATCGAGCGTCAATGTTCATGGTAAGTCCGATCTTCATCACCAAGCTCGCGCTTCCTTTCCCTATGTGAAATCTCGCACGTTGTACTTCCCAAGTGCGAGGCAGTCTCTTGGAAAGTGCCTACCTTATTTTTGTTATTCATGCTATTTCCTTTCGAACTTGAGAATTTTTTTCTATTTTATTAGGCAGCAGCTAAGCACTGCTGGCAAGCCTTCGCCTAGGTTCTGGTTGATGAATAAGTCTGTTTCGTTCACCTCTTACTACCTCCTTGAGTAGAGCATCAAAGTTCTGTTAAATACTCTTTGGTCACTTGACTAGATGTACATCAAGTTTGCTGCATCGTGGTTTTCGAGACTTTCCTTGGTGGTTCCTTGCGGCTCCAGACTTTTTGATCCGACGCTGGTTAGCGCTAAGCAAGACCGTCATTGTATCTCTTCTCCAGACCGCGAAGTCCACATCACAGACAATCCCCCAGCTGTCTACCATAGGCATGTCCTCATACTCCAACCGTCTCGGCTGGAGCTTAGCTGTTTCCCCATGAATACCAGCCATACCTTCCACTACCCAGTGCCACATGTTCTAGACTCGCACTGTTGCGCTACTCCACGATATTTCATGAATTCTCTGGGACCGGTTCACATTAGGTTGTCAAGACAGTCACGAGAGCAACAGAAAAGAGAGCAACGCATTTTTAGCAGTGACCTCATTCATTTTTACGTTAGTGTTTCGCACCTTCCAGCGAGCATAAATTAACTCCTCCGCCCTGCTGGAACACAACAACCAACTCTCATCTTTCCGCACACCAATCCACATACCATCTCCAAAATTTCGCCCTGAATACAACATGTCTCAAAAACAAAATCCACTTACAGCACACGTCGATGATGTCGCTGCTGGCAACAATGCTTCCAATGCCACAGCCAATGGTACTGTCGCTACCGACACGGCCAACGACAGCGACAGTACATCCAACAATGCACACGATTCCTCGTCCTCACCCCAAAAAGCTGGTTCCAACGCGCCGGTCGCTGCAATGTCCGCTGCAGCACAGGATGCAAGTACCCGAGAACATAACATGACCATCAAGGATGCCATTACAATTTACAAGCCCGCAATCTTTTGGTCCGCCGTTTTCGCCGGTTCAGTGATGATGCAGAGCTATGCCATAGCTCTCATTCCATCCTTCTTCGGCCAAGACCAATTTTGCAAGAAGTACGGCGTCTTCAACAAAGTGGGCGAATACGAAATCCCCGCAAAGTGGAAAGTCTTTCTCGTTGACGGTGCGCTGTTTGGTGAAATGTTTGGTCTCGCTCTCAGTGGAATCCTATCAGAGAGATATGGCTATAGAAAAACCATGGTGGCGGCTTTTCTTTGCACAACGGGATTCGTCTTCATCCCGTTCTTCGCTAGCAACATCCAGATACTCTTGGTCGGCCAGATTCTAGGTGGTGTGCCCTGGGGAATGTTTCAAAGTCGTAAGTCACATCAGCTCAAGCCTCACACTCTTTGCTAATCACGTAGTGCCATCATCCTTCGCCTCTGATGTCATGCCTCAGGTTCTTCGAGCGTATCTCACCACACATGTCAATTTGTGTTGGGTTCTTGGGCAATTGTTCGCTAGTGCTGTTTTGCGTGTTGCCTTACTGATTCACAATGAATGGGCATACAGAGTAACCATCTCCATTTCTTTCGAAACTCTCTTGACAGCAAGGTTCTCAACTGACTTTACCACCAGATGCCATTCGCACTTCAATGGATATTACCAGTCATTCTCGGCGCTCTCATTGTCTATTCTCCAGAATCTCCTGTTTGGCTTGTTCGAAATGGCCGCAGGGAGAAAGCGCAAATCTCTCTCTTGCGCCTCACCACTCGAGGCAACGAAAGTTTTGATGCGGCCAATGTTATCGACCTGATAGAAGAAACGGACGAGAGGGAGAAGAGTATGTCGACTGGCACTTCATACTGGGACTGCTTTAGGGGAGTTGATTTCCGTCGAACCAGAATAGCCTGCCTGGCATGGGAGGTCCAGTGCCTTTGCGGCTCTGTGTTGCAAGGATATTCGCCCACTGTCTACAAAGCCTGTGGCCTCAGCGAGGAATGGGCCTTCAATATGAGCATGATACAGTATGCCATCGGTATAGTGGGCACATTTCTCTCTTGGTGGTTCATGAACCTCAGCGGCCGTCGAAACCTGTACCTCTATGGCTGCATGGCCCTCTTTGTCCTTCTGATCTCAATCGGTTCTACTGCCTTTGCATCGTCAGAGAACAAGCCAGCTCAATGGGGGATGGCGATCCAGTATCTCCTCTTTACTTTTGTATATGGCTGTACAGTCGGGCCAGTTTGCTTCTCCCTCATCACCGAGATGTCATCGATGCGTCTGAAGACCAAAACGATTGTTTTGGCCCGTGGTACTTATAACGTCGGCAGTATCCTCGTCAACCTTCTTGCCAGTTATCAACTGTCTGATGGTGCCTGGGGCTGGGGTGCCAAGAGTGGATTGTTCTGGGCTGGCACTACCCTGCTATGTATCATCTGGATTTTCTTCGAACTCCCTGAGCCCAAGGGAAGGACGTATTGTGACATGGATGTTCTGTTCGAGCATCGCATCGCGGCCAGGAAATTCTCGAAGACAAATGTGGCCGAGTTGGCCTCGCTGCCCAGAGAGATTAGCAATAAGCAGAGCACGGGTGGTAATCAAAATTCGGGTGCAGAGAACAACGGCACGGAGCTTGCTAATATGGATCGAGAGCAAGCGTCGAGTAGAGTTTGATAAAAGGGTTGTTTATTGATTCAGGGTTTGGAGTTTATGAAATATTTGGAGATATCTTATAGTTGCTAGTTGTCAACATAGTTTTGAATTTGTTCCAAGCATCATCACTTCTCTATATTTTTGACTTTCCTGTGTGATTACCTCTACCCAGCTATCCTCACTACTGACTTTGGAGCTGTACCATGAGCCCTTCCAGTTTCGGGGAGGGGAAAATGCTAACATGCTGGGTTGAAGGACATGAAAAGCGATGACATTCGCGTTCCCAAAAACCTGTCACGTCACCCTTAAAATTCGCACACGTTTGTACCACTTGGATTAATGGCGGACCACCATTTCGTCCAGATATATGACCATGTGCAGACTGGGCTTGGTGTGCGGGTGGCGCCGTGGGAGATGCCTAGGTGGGGTTGAAGTAGTATAGTCTCTTCTGATCTTGTCTTGGTTCTGTCTGGTGTGGATACTGTGGTGTAGTATGATATGTCTTAATTAAATGTAGATTTTACTAGCATAGCTTCTAGAGAGGGGATGATAGGAAATTCAATGGGAAGTTAGGAAGAGGTATTATGTCATGATGCAATCCAATGGGAAAGTGTACTAGTGTAGTGTAGCGCACCAAACCGTTGAAGGTATTGGTGGAACTAGGGTGGAGATAAAGGTTACCAAGGATTTGAAAGGGAAAATTCGATGCAATTTGGCGATAGATGAGGTAGTGAGGTGCTGAAGTGGTGAAGTGGTGTACTTGGACTGGAGAAAGGCAGCCACAGACAAATCGACCACAAATCGAAACCCACAAACTATGAACCAAGAAAATCCAGAACCAGGATCTTCGCACATACCTTAGAGAGGCTTCTCCCTTTCAAGTCGCTAGACTTGACGTAACCAAGTCTGATGTTTAGTAGATTTCTGGACGAACTTCAGAATAGCAATGAATGATGCGCCTCTACTTATCCTTGACCTTAACCCTAGGTGGTCTTTCCAAGCAGTCTAGATGGTCTTTCCAAGATTTTTCGACGAGTTCTGCTCAACATAGAGGTCTCACAGTATCTTCTCACACTCTGACATCTGCAGTGTCCGGGGTCTCAATTTTGGCTCTACTGGAAACTCATACTTGACCAGCTTATGTCCGTGGCTTTTGTAGACGAAATGACATGCATGACATGCATTCGGAGCTTGGCTGTCCTAAACAAGATAAGAATCTGGTTCGCCAAGGGGGCACAACACGTGCGCACCTCGGCTGAGTCCTGTTAGTCAGCTTGCTCTTACCTTGAAGCACATCACAACAGGTCGACAGCCGCTCCCTGTATCTTGGTATCGAAATTGGCACCAAAATTGGCACCAGACACCGCTGAGATCTAATATTGCGGCGCATCTCGAAAAGATAAATCTTACTGGGACCTTGTCTCCAAATGTAGCGCCATGGTGGTAAGCGCTAACCTATTTGTCCAAAGTGTATATATCGGGAAGACACAGCTGGAACAAGTCAACAATCTGAAGCGAGCTCCCGATCCTCCTCCCGCTCAATACCCTTCAAGCCCTACCTTTTCATTCGCCAAGCGCTCAAGTCATCATTATGACAACACCAACAACCGTCTTTGAATTCGTCATGGCTGATCCAGTGAAAAATCCGAAGCCGGGCAAGAGCCTGCAAATTCGTCGGCATTGCATGCAGGGCAGGAACACCCGGGAAGGGTCTCGTAGAATGCAGCAAGGCCAGAGGAAAAGACCTATCAAAGATGAGGAGAACGCATTGGGAGTGCAGCGAGCTCTACGGCCTAATAAATCCCTTGTCTCTGAAATGCCGCCACCCGAGTCTCTCATATGTGATCTCGCACTCCTTCGTTTTGCCGGTCCTGGAATCGACTCCAAAGCGAGGGCTCCCCTTTTCAAAGCCTTTGCCTATAGCTTTGCCAATCAAGCATTGTCTCCTCTTGATCGCTGTGTCGAATTTGACTGCCTCGATTCTGATTCTTTTGAGTTATTTCTGTCCGACAATGCCTTCTTACATTCGGTCATGTGTGCCAGCTTCGCCATTAACGATATTCTGAATTCACAATGGAATGGGAAACCAGGCCCTCAAACCCTGTTCCACCTACGCAACGCTTTATCGCTTTTGCAGGAGAAACTTCGAGACAGGAATGTGCATCAAGATGAATCGGTGCTGCAAGTTGTTCTCAATCTAGCGCTCTTATCTGGTGCATTCGGTGAATGGCCTGCTGCTGGAACGCATTTTAAGGGTTTGCACAAGCTTGTGCAGATGCGTGGGCATTTGGAGTTCTTGAAAGGGAGGCCAAAGTTGCATTTCAAGCTTGACCGGTGAGTGACACCTATCTCCAAGCGTAATTCTACATGTATCTCATACATCGAAGCATCGACCTCGCCCGAACTCTCACGACGGGCAGAAGACCGCTCTTCTTGGACCCCGCTGTGTCATGGGCCCCAATCATCCCTGCTCCATATTCAACTCTTCCCGTAGAGCTTTACCAGCCCTCTCCAAACTGGCACCCCAGACTTGTAAACATCTTCCGGGACTTTCAGTATCTCTGTGTGGAAATTAATAGCGATGCAATGAGACATCTTCCTCACAACGCCACATATCTCCAAAGTGTTCTCACATCTCTGCAGTCTCGACTCTTGCATCTCGGTGACTTGCCTGTTGATCCACCAATGGAGAAATTGGTTCGTCTCACCATGTTGTGTCTCCTGACTACGACGTCTAAGACTGCTGGGAGAAAGCTCCCGTATGATTGGGTTATCAAACAAGTCCGCGATGCATATACGAAAGCCGCTCGTCAGCTTTTACAGGAAGATATCTGTCTCCGAGTGTGGTTAGTGATGACAGTTGCGTTCACGGTAGCCAACCCGCAGAAGGAGTGGGTACGGGAAGAATGGGAGAAGATTGATTTAGGACTGGATCGCAATTGGGCAAGTGTCAAGAATCACTTAATGCATGTAACGTGGATCGAGAGCATTCATGATAGGCCGGGTGAACTAGTATTCAAGCAGCTGGAAGAGTCGAGTTTCTTGAAGAACTAGGCAAAATGACACACAATCAAAGTACAGGCGTCTTTTATTCGAGTTCCTCGCGTCGTCTTATCAGTGATCTAATCTCTAGTCCAAACTTACTGTATGGACGCGTGGTTCGCAATGAATTGCCTCGAATGTAGAACAATTAAGTCAAACATTCTTACATGAAATGGGACGGTGGCACAAAGGACGAAGCAACGTATGATAACCATACCTCTGTCCCTTTTTGGACTTTCACGCGGCTCATCTGCCGTGTGGCCGCAGGAGCCTAGGTCTTCTGCGGCCTGGGCTCACTCAGACTTATTTCTGGTCGTCACTCATCTTGCAGCACTCGAAAGACTTTAATACCACATACAAAGGATCTCATCACCGAGAATTTTCTTAAGATTAACCAGATACTTCAACAACTCACTGGCAACAGCTCTCCATTTCTGGTTCTATTCCCATACTTCAGGTTTCTCGCTTTCACAAAGATCTAAACCACCACAATTCAAGAACAAAACCTTCCCAAGTATCAACGCTGCCATGTTGTTCCCAATATTTGCTACTCTAGCAGCTGTCACAATTGTGTCTGCTACTACAGACGCCGAGTATGACTATTGTATTGTGGGATCTGGTCCAGGAGGTGGTTCACTCGCGTGAGTTGAAGTATAACATTGTAATTGATATGTTCTCCACTAACATGGAAAATCAGGGCGAATTTAGCTGCAGCTGGACACTATGTCTTTTTACTCGAAGCAGGTGGTAATGCTTCAGACAACTTCCTTCAAAGAATCCCCCAATGTAAGGTCTGATTCGGCCTCTCTTCCTTTAACGTCAATAACAAATACATGAAGAAATGCGGTTGCTTCCGAACAGGCACCCCATGCATGGTAGTTCTACGTCGAGCACTTCCAGAATGAAACTCAAGCCCGCCACGACCCGAAGTATACTTATCGGCAGACCAATGGATCCTACTATGTGGGGCTGAATCCTCCTGCTGAAGCAGAACCGTAAGACTGCCATACTGAAAATAATAATTCATAATGGAGGAAACACTGATAAATATATGGATCTAGTTTGGGTATCTTATATCCTCGGGGGGCCATACTTGGCGGTAGCTCACAAATCAATGCAATGAACTTCGCCTGGCTCCTGACAACGAGTGGGACTACATCGCCAACCTTACGGGAGATGAGTCTTGGGGCCATACAAACATGCGTCGACACCTTATGAACCTGGAAAACTGCACTTACGTTCTTCGCGGGACGCCTGGTCATGGATTTGACGGCTATATTACGGTACGACACAGGCCTCTTCTTTGGATGAACAACCCACTAACAGGGATCCCTATGTCACAACAGGCATCACATCAGATTACGTGGCTCGATTTGTGTCCAATCTACTACAAGAAACTGAAGGTGTTGAGGTAGAGAGCATTGCTCAAATGGCCGAATTGCTTCAACGCGACATTAATAGGATCGATCTAGATCGCTACGGAAGTCCATTGAGTTTCCTACTGCCTTTGGCTATCTCACCTTCTACCGGCAGCAGAAGCAGCATCGCACACTACATTAACAGTATCGTTGATGCCAGCAATCCACTGACCATCAGTCTTCACTTGCTTGTGACCAAGATCTTGTTTGAAAAGCATAGGCACAGTCGGAGACCCAAGGCGATCAGAGGGGAGTACATGGTGGGAGAGGGACTGTACTCGGTAGATGAGCGATACGACACTACACAGAGAGAGGTGTTCATCTCTGGCGGACCATTCAATACACCTCAGATCCTCAAACTGAGCGGGATCGGCCCTCGCGAGGAGTTGCAAAAACTTGGAATTCCAGTTGCTGCCAATCTGCCAGCCGTGGTAAGTCTCTCATCTCACGATCGACTCACAAATTGTGACGCCCTTATACTTTGACTGACCATGTCTTCCTTTGAATAGGGCAACTTCGTGCAAGACAACTACGAAACACCTGTCCATGTTGAGGCGTCCGTCTCTTGGGGAAACAACCTTCAATCCGACACCACCTGCACCATGCAGTTCAACGCCTCTGATCCCTGTTTCATAGAATGGCAAAACAACGGAACAGGCATCTACTCCCTTTCAGCTTTCAGGCGGAACATTCTTCCTCTCATACCGCAGCAGCGTCAGCTGGGACAATGACTCCGACTTGTTTTTCCTCAGCGCTGCGGGCTTCGGAGAATTTGGCTTCTTTCCTGGATACTCTCGGCGAGTTCCAATGCCCAGAAGTAGGGGAACTTCTGCTGTCAAGATGCAAACCGCTAATCCAGCTGAAACCGTAACTCTCCGCTCCAGAGATCCTCGGCAAGCTCCCGCAATCAACTTCAACTATTTCTCCAATCAGGCGGATACGGATCTCCAGGCTCTTTCTGATGGAGTGGATCTCTTGATGCGTATCTATAACGAGACTGGTGTTCCCTACAGAGTTCTTCCTCCCAACGCCGCAGTCGAAATGAAGCAAGCACTCATGTATGAGGCATTTAGTCACCATGCGACTTCTACTTGTCGTATGGGACTTGCTGGCGATGAGAATTATTGCGTCGATTCCAGATTCATGGTCAATGGCGTAGATGGCTTGCGTGTGGTTGATGCTTCTGTCTTTCCGAGGGTCCCAGGGGCGATGCCTAATGGCCCAACTTTCACAATCTCGAGGAAGGCATTTGAAACAATTTTGGAGGATAATCATGGATGCGTGGAGGGAAATTGAGTTGGGACTAGATTATCCTGTAAGGATGGATGTCGGCCTGGACTGAGTCAGCGAAGCTTAGAATAGACGTGAAAGGAAGATGGGGCGAATAGAAATTAGCAAGACAAAGGGGCACACTTTCTCAATGTTGAGAATAAGTCTTTCTCAATTCTCCGGGGAGTTTTGCTTGACAGCAAAGTCAGTCGCGGACGATAACCTCCACATAGTGCAAAATCTCTTTTCCAAAATTCTGACACCTTATCCACTTGGAAGTTAAATTGGACATGCATTCATACTCGTAACTGGGTCTTCTGCGTCGCGCAAGTCAACAGCTGGATAGCCAGAGGGGCCGATCTACTCTTGGTAGAAAGGTCACGATGGGAATACAATAAGGGATACAATCCGTGGAATTGGCCTGTAAAAAGTGGCTGCGGTACTAAGATGTGGTGGCTCAGCGAGAATAGACTTTGACGTCGCTGGCTCATCCCCACTTCGCTTCGAACAAGCTTTCCGTTTTGATTTTCTCCGTCGCCCGTTCCGAGAAGTAAGATCTCGGACCCTTATTGAATTTCGCGAACTCCGACCGGCCGGCCGACCGGTGCTGTGGGCATGCAAAGGCAAACATTACTTCATCCCGAGCACCAGGTCTCCCGGTGGATATGATTGAAAAGCTTTCGAATCTAGCAGATTGTATGCTCATGCCTATTGCGGGAGACGATGCCACATGGTTATTGAAATAAGACAGACGTACTTATTTTAGAAAAGGGTGGAATGTATCATTTCTTTGTGTTATTATTGCAATTTATAGTGGAAAAAATTCGAGAACGTCGAGCTGCTAAAGCAATTCCGTCCTGAAATATCCATCAGTAAAACTAAGCCTTGCTCCGGGTAGTACTATAGTGTCGACCGGAAAGTGTCCATGGACTGGTACTCATACTTCAAACATGCGGACAACGAGTCTCGCGGATTGGCAATTTTATTCCTTCTTTTGAGCACATTAAAGATCCAGCAGTAATGTTTTGCAGTGCCTCGTCATATAAAGCGGAGCCATGTCCCAGTCCCGGCACAGGTATGATATCTGGCAGGCGAAGTTATGCAGTCCACTTCAATCTTTAGACGAACAGGCTCGCTTCCCAACGATAGCTCGCTGTTCGGACTTTACGTCCCGCTGTCAACTTGAACCTAACGAGTGCCAAGACTACTCAGCCTCTAGGATTCTATGATGCTGCCCACAAAAACTTTTCGTGTTCATTTTAGGCCTTATCAGCGCTAACCGTGAGTATACTGTGTGGATTCAGCTTGAACGGAGTCGGGATCGAGCAGACGGAAAGCTTGTCAGACAGACGGTGATTTTCTTGCTTTAAGTGGCCTATAAGCTAATTTACCAGCCTCTCGAGGTCTACCCATATGTCAATCTTTGTATTTCAGCAGTTGGTCGATCGTCTATCTTGTGTGTATCTTCAAGCCGTCAAGAGTCTCTTTGAAGACATTCCAGCTATTCATTCTTCCTCATAGTCAGCAGCAGTCGCGATCAAGATAGTTCCGACAACCGAGCCTCCTGTCAACGCCGGGAGCCATGTCGAATCTCACTGCATTATCCTCAGATACCTCGAACCTAACATCAATTCATGGCGGCAACACAACTTTAATCCTGAAGCCCGAGCTTTGTACACTACAAACTTGCGATCTCAGTTTAGGTCAACTGGAATACTTACCCAGCGTTTGGGGCAACGCCATTTTTGTCGGTGTCTTCGGTCTTCTCCTCGCTATCCAACTGTATCTTGGAATAAAACACAAAACATGGGGATTCACGACAGGTCTCATTCTCGGAACGGTACTCGAGACCGTTGGTTACGTGGTGCGAATCCTACTCCACTACTCCATCTTCGACAAGGACCTCTTCATCCTATACTTGATCTTCCTCACGATAGCACCTGCGTTCATCTCTGCTGGAATATACATCTGTTTGTCTAGGATTGTAATGCTGTACGCCCCGCAGCTGTCGAGGTTCAAGCCAAAGACTTATACGATTTGTTTCTGTACTTCGGATCTTATCAGCTTGGTCCTGCAAGCTGCTGGAGGAGCCATTGCCTCAATTGCTACAACCCAAAACGATGTAAAGTCTCCTCCTTTCTTGTCTAACTTGATACAAAGACTAATCACAAACATAGGTGGATACAGGAACAGATATCATGATCGCAGGATTAATCTTCCAAGTCGTTTCCCTGGTTGCATTCGTCCTGCTCTGCTGCGACTTTGCACTACGACTACACAAAAACCGAAATGCTTGGAGCACACAGAATGCTTCTGTCTTCGAATCATGGATATTCAAGGCCTTCCTCTGTGGTAAATTCCACTTTCACGCCTCTTCTTGCAAAATTAAAGCTAAATTTCTCATAGCCTTGGCCGTCTCGACCCTCTGCATCATAATCCGCTCCACCTTCCGCGCAATCGAACTCTTCGACGGTTTCACTGGCAAGCTAGCCAACGACCAAGTCCTATACATGATTCTCGAACCACCGATGATTACCATTGCCGTCGTTGCTCTGACGGTCTTTCATCCTGGAATCGGATTTCAAGGAGCTTGGGATGGTGCGAAGAAGGGCTATAAAGAGGCTGCTACGGATGTGGAGAGCAGGAGCTCCAATGAGATCGATGATGTGATCAATCGCGGGACTGGTGTCGGGGGCGAGAACACTGAGGTGGATGATGAGACCAGGACGGTTGGAGGAGCCACATTGCGAGGTGAAGAGGGATTTGAGATGCAAACTCTGTCCAAAGGAAATTGAGGTGATGGACAAAAGTGACTTAAAGCTGGAGGTTCCCGCAGTTTTGATAACAGAGTTGGTGGTCGTCTTGTTTTGTAAATTGATATGATAGATGATTTGCTTGGAAAATTTGGGTGGATGAGTAGGTGGGCGATCATCCTATGGCAAAGGATTAGAGCTGTATATTACCATATAGATACTAGATAGAATGTACTTTATTTAGATGAGAATCGGAGGTTAATGTCAAGAATTTGATGCTGTAATCAAACAAGAAAGGTACAGTTCTGACTAATCTTTCTCGAATTCGAGCTCTGAAATGTGACCTGGCAAGCGATGGATGTCGCACTTCTTCTATCGTCGACATAATTTGTGTCCGGCAGTGAGCTAGGGAAAATTTTCAAACACATATCTGTGAGCCAAAACTCAGCACATTTTGACAATCATCTTGATGTCGATCAAGGGGACACGAGTCACAAGGAAGGATAGCAGCAGGATACGGAATGAGCTTATTCGCCATCTCGCTTTTATGCTATCAGCGACCTTTTCGTCGAAGGCAATCATCTCTCGGTTTATTGATTTCTTTGATACATGAGCTATCGGCCAAATCCTACTGTAGCTTCCGGGAATGTATCAGGCGACAGCTGATGCTGAGCTTTGCCAAACAACACAGCTTCCATCACAACCTGCTCAAAGCTCCCGACTTCTGTCCTGTGAAGGTAGACATAGCATCCATGAGTCCCGGACTCAAAACATCATAAGTCTCTAGACCCAGACTCTTGAACTTCTGTCTCACACCATCAATCTCCTTGGGATTGAATCCCTGCTCAATGATCGAGGAAACAAAGCCCGCGAATTGAGGCTCTTGCCAACCTTTCTCGTCACTCAGCTCAACATGCACGAAATCCAAGCCTTTGAATGCATGATCCTTCTCAATTCGGCCATACATATGGACACCACAGTCTTTACAGGCATGGCGTAGGATAGTGGCGTTCGGGTCGACGACGGTGAGCTTGTTCTCGTTGGCGGTGACTTTCACATTGTCGACTGGAATGACAGCCACGACGGAAAAGAGAGCACCAGATGGTTTCCAACACTGCGAACATCCACATGCGTGATTATGGAGGACGTTGCTGCTAAGCTTGACTTCCACGGGATTGGATGAGCATAAACAGCGGAGGGTTCCACCGGGGAAATCTTCCTTCCCTTTCGTGATGCCATTATCGATGAGAGGATGCAGAGAAGGCGCCATTGTTGAGAATTTGATATCTGAGGGATTTCTTTTGTTTTTGTTCGGTTCAACTGATGCTGCTTGAGATGAATGCCAGGAGAAGAGTGATGGAGAAAAGAAAAGAGATGTCAGAGCAATGGACGAAATTGCCGTGATATATACATTCCGGGAAGAAAGTCAGATACTCGGTCCAGCGAGTAAGAGTTGACTGAATGCTGATGGCGTGCGTCAGATTTCCCCGCAGTCGGTTCTTGACTGTTGGTTATGAGAAGTCGTACGAAGAGGGGTTCGGGAAAAAGGCCTTGTTTATTCGGAATCTCGGAGATATTTCGCGATGCGAGTGGGTTCCAAGAGAGAGCTGCGTTTAAATACCTATATAGCACATGGTTTCCAGGACACCGGATAGACTTAATGAGAGGTCGGGTTGCTGCTCTTTTGTTTAGCCTTTATTTGCAATCTGTTCCTGGGAACAGGCTGGGGCTTGACTGAGGTCAAAAACCTCTGGGCGAAGAGAAGACTGGCATTCATCCAGGTGGTATTCTTGAAAGTATCATTTACCCAGCATCGTCCAATCAATACCGAGTAGGACTCCGAGGCGGTCAGCTTATGGCACGATCTCTCATGGCAGTTCGTTATGGCGTAGGAGAGGCGGCTGAGGATGTGTCAAGCTAGTGACCGTTCCGTGGCTTCCGTCTTGCGTGCTCTACGTTACAACCGATTTCCGCGATATGTTCCGCATGCTGAACTAAAGTCCAGACGAATTATTTTCGGCTTGGAAATCTCACAAAGCCGCACGAACGCCAGTGAGAAAGAGGCTCGGTTTGAGCGCATCTAAAATTATGTCAGCTCAGTGCCAAATAAGACAGTATCAAATAGGCCTGTATAGCGGCTTGGACCTACCCGGATCTATTCTCCAGTACTATCTTTGCGGTGTGTCGTGGTGCTGAATTACGCATTCTCAGGGACGAGGCTCTCGAAGGGGGAAGGCTCCTCTCCATGGTTCCAAAATCAAGTATCTTGCGGAGAAAAGTCGATTTCTGCTGTTGCGAAGATAATGGCAGAGATGTATAAGCTAAATGATAACGGGCTGTTCCTGAAACGTGATCTTCTCTCCTCAGTCCCATTTTCCATTCCCCCAGTCCAAAGATTTCGTCATGTTGGAAGTTCAAGGAGGTGCATTACTGGTCTCCAAGCAATCGTTGGAGCAGAAGTGATTGCCTTGTGTGCGAGAAATGGCAACAAGGTCCCTGGTAAGTTAAGTGGGAGATCACAAGATTTGTAAAGTCAGCTGAAAGCTCGAGACGATCGGTACGGAAGCTTTCAATAAGTGATATCTATGTTAGGAGGAAAGAGGAGATGGAAAAGAGAACGTATCTAAAGACAGAAGATAAGACAATGCTGGATGACTATATAATAATGCCGGATCCCCCGCTACAAATGGAATCATATGACCACTTAAAGCACGCACCTTGACGGGTATGATTAGAAACCTTGATGGCCGCAACAACAATTGGTGCCAAGGGACGATTAGAGAGTTGTCTGCCACCAGGGGCTATCGTGTCAGGCGGCATTTGAATCTCATTGGATAGGCGAAAACATCCCTGGGGCCTCAATTTCTGATGAGTAAACAGCGTTCTCAGTAGCGAGCCAACCATAGGCTAGAGGGGAGCTTCCGACCCTCATTTCTCAAGCAGATGCTAACATCGATTGAATCCTGCATCGTCAAAATGGCCAACCGGAATAACTTCAACTGTCTGAAAGAGTACATCATGCACAGTGAAGAGTAATCAGTTATCACCAAGAATATTGCCAAGGCAGGTTCGGCACCGTGACCAGCGTGAGTAGTATTCGTTATGAAGCAACAAAAGGCAGAAAACCGCTCCAGTCCCAATCCAAATAGCTACCATTGGATGTGGGTTAATATCGGATTGTAATATAGAGATCTTTCTGAAAGCTTCACGACTAGCAGACTAGCAAGATGTCTGAACATTCTCGTCCAGGGTTATCCTCCTTCACCGATAGACACAAACGAGGGCCAAACATCCAATCGCGCCCCCAAAATTCGAATCGAACACTTCTACCGTCACCTAGACTGCAGCATGTGCATGATGCTGAAACTCAGAATGCCATTCGAAGGCGCATAGCGGAAGGACTCCCCCGATCTAAAAGACCCTACGACCCGAACATGATTGAATTGGTCCTGCCGGTAAATTTCATGTACAGTTCTGCATCACCTACCGGTTCATTAACCCCTGATCTTGCGTTGACTAGCACACGCGTGGGAGGGATTGGTTGCACACAACGTCGAGATTTGATGCATGACAGGGTGATGCTTGATTCTTCTTCAGCCAATAGTTCCAATCGAAGCCCACCTTCCTCCGAACGGGACGTCCATATGACTGGTATCGTCTCCATAAGCCCCATTACGCCTCTGGGGGCAGGCCGGATCGATCCATTTGCTTATTATCCCATCAAAATGAACAGGGGTGAGCTGTGGTTGATAGATCAAGGTGAATATATCCATTTGAAGCAGCTTGCGAGATGAGCGAATGATATGGAGTCGCAATATTTGCTAAACCTTGATACTGTTACGGACTGATTAGTGAACACGGGCCAAGATCCAACTTTCAGAACACACAGAGAACGATGGCTCCCAGTAATGATCAAGAGTCCCATTACGTTCCGTCAATTCCTAGCCAACGTCTCATTAAACATCTCGCGCGTTCGCGGTGAGAACTTGGAAAATGTCGTCACAGTTGCGCACCATTCTCTTGCCATCCGGTCAATCAATCAGAAACTCTCTGATCCCATATTAAAGACTAGTGATGAGGTCCTCCTTGGTATACTGTCTTTCAGATGCTACAACGTGAGTTTGTCAGTCTGGTTGGAAAGAGAACCCAAAATGCTGACATCCGTTTCATAGCTTGTCAAAGGTGATTTCGAGGCCCCCGCAGTACATCTTGAGGGGTTGAAAAAGGTTATTGAGCTTCGAAGAGGAGCTAGTGAAGCCTGCGTCTCTCCGGCGCTCTCGAACCTCATGTACAGGTATGAATCCCGCATTTACTGTTCAGATGAGTCAACTGGGTCTCTTTTCTATATGTTCTGACTCGCTTTGACAGCGTGGAAATGACAAGAATATGTCAACAAGATACCAAAGCCGTCTTTCCGTTCCCCATGATGCTCAACATGGCTCAAGACCAACAGTTCGGCACAACTCCAGCACCTCAGTCATACAAAATAGATAACCGCCCGTGGCAGACAATTTTCCCTGCCAGTCATCCTCTCGTCGATACTTTTGATAGCCTAAGTTCTGCAGTACAAGTCGCGAGACACAAATCTTCTCACGGTCAATCTTGGAAAGTGATCGACTATGTTGTTCACAGCTTGTGTCCAATCGTACACAAACTCATAGGATTGAAGACCAATCATATTGTGAACAATTATTGGACCATTGTACAAGAAGCGTGCCGCCTGGCAATATTTTTCTTTCTCGGCGAACTTCGAAGGCAATGCGGAGCACTAGGAGTTTCCAACACTCTTTTTCTTTCGAAGTTCAAAAGCCACATGCTGACTTTTGGCTCTACGATCGAATGGCGACCATGTCACCCAATACTGCTCTGGATGCTTTTCTTTGGAACATTGGAAAGCTGGGACTCCCCAGAACAAGACTGGTTCCTCGAGACGATGATCTCGGTTGCCAGGGAAATGGATCTGGATTCTTGGAATGCCATTGTGGATGTAGCGAAGGGCTTCCTCTGGGTGGAAGATGTGTACGATGTAAAAGCGGCAATCGTGGGACAGCGTTTTGTGGCTGAATTCTCCTGACTGCTATCAAGGTTATTCTTCTTTGGCTATAGCTGGACTTACTTCTCTGAGAGGATAATTCAACCGTTGCTCCCAGTTTTGACGCATGGAATGTAGCTCAAACAAGAAGAATGCCAACGATCGACAGCCACATTCCGACGCGAACGAGACCTCCGAACCCCCACAACAAATCAACAAACCGAAATTGCAATATGAAAGCTGATGATCGCTCTGAAGTTATCTCCACTTCAAAGTTGCTTTGGCGAAATGGCGTTCGGAAGGATTTTCTCCAGCTTCACATCTTCTTCCACTCTCAAAGAGAAACCTACCGCTGATTCCCAGGTCCCGCCTGCTCCAACCTTTCAGATCATCAAGACACCAGTCATAATCAATACAACTCCGGCCGCTCAGCCCAAAGGTTCTTTACGATGGGTGAAAAGCTTGGGCAACCCAAAAAGTCGACCACGACCCACTATTCCGGATTTTGTCCTCACTGAGGAGTCCACAATTGAATCCAAGGTGGGGCTGAATATCATCAAGTTATTTCAAGATGTCGACTCCAGGTATGCAGCATCTAACCAAAACATGAAAAATTGACTTTCGATGGAAATCTCACATCTGTTTTAGATTCTCGTCTTACTTCGACCTTGCAGAGTTCGAGCCTTCGGACCGAGAGCGAAGAACAAAACGCTCGATCGACACCCTCCGTAGAACATATCAATGGCAAGAGCTAGGAAGCACTAGCCCACCATATCCACCATGTCTGCGAAGCATTCCCCGCGATGAGCAGACTGGGCTTCTGCAGATCTTCAATGCCGAACGTCTTATCGATACCACTGTCGCGTTGCTTCCCGACGAGCTGCAGCCCAAATTGCTAGCAGCATATCTGTATGGGGAACCCATCGGAAAGACAATGGCTGGAATCGAAGCACGCATGAAAATGCTGACTCGCGCTAACAAAAACATCGGAACTCAGGCCAGCGTCGGAAATCGAAATGATTGGTAGACAGATGCTGTTTTTGCCCAGCAGGCTTTTACTGGCTCCAATCCCACTACCATTGCTGTTGCCAGCACTGAGTGGATCGAGAAGTTCAAAGAAGCTGCGAAGACACAGGGAAGGAATGACATCGCTGTATTGCTTCAGTACGCCAGAGCAGAGTCCTTTCTCATCCAAGATTGCAGTTTCTTCCGGGAAGCTGTCAATGCGGCACCAGATTCAACTCTAAAATCCGATGACGGAAAAAGGTTTGGTTGTGCTTCTGTCACTCTTTACCAGCTTCGCGAGGACGGCACTCTGCATCCTTTAGCAATAATCATCGATTTCAAGATCAGCATAGAAGAATCCGTTGTCATCTTCAATAAGAGGCTCACGCCAGTGGACTCTACATCGACAGAAGAGCAGGATTGGGCATGGAGATATGCGAAGATGTGTAGTCAAGTAGCGGACTGGACAAGACATGAGATCCAGGTGCACCTGAATGACTGCCATTTCGTGGAAGAAGCCACAATTGTTGCCGCCCAGCGATCCTTCACTGGAGACCATATCGTCTACCGTCTCCTCGAGCCTCATTGGTAAAGCCATTGTTCGCCTTTGCTCCTTCTCACAGCGATACTAACTCAACACAGGCTCAAAACTCTATCTCTCAATGCCTCCGCACGATCCGTTCTGGTTCCAAAAGTAGTTACTGAAATCAACGGCTTCTCAAAAGCGCAAACATATGAGTTTATTCTGAATTCATACAAGCGTTTCAACTGGACTGGCCAGTACATCCCCGCTGATTTGGAGCGCCGTGGATTTCCCATCTCCAAACTTGGCGAAAAGGCATTCCACAATTACGCCTGGGCCCGGAACATGGTACCATTGTGGAACACACTCTATAACTTCGTTTCCTCCGTTCTGAAGACTGTTTACATGACAGACGCCGACGTGGAAGCCGACAAATCTGTAGAATCCTGGTGTAACGAGATGCACAGTCCAACAGGCGGGCAGATGCCTTCCTTTCCGGACATCACAACAATCGACGAATTGACTAACGCAGTCGTCATGTGCATCCATACAGCATCTCCGCAACACAATTCTGTCAATTACCTTCAATGCTACTACATGTCCTTCGTCCCCAACAAACCGGCCTGTCTGAACACCCCGCTGCCAACCACACTCGAAGAACTCATGTCTTACAGAGAGCAAGATGTGGTTGCGGCTCTTCCAGTGCACGACGAGCAAGTCTGGTTACTGAGCTCTCAGTTGCCATATCTTCTCAGCTATGGTGTGTCAGAAGACCAGACTCTGTTGAGCTATGCCAAGGATTTGGAGGATGAAGCCAGCGGTGAGGAGGGTGAGAAATGGAAGGCGATTAAGACTGCTGCTTCGAATTTCTACATTGACTTGATGAAACTTGGTGTTCTTTTTGATGAGCATAGTAAGGTCTTGGATGATAAGAATGTTCCATATAATGTTTTGGATCCTTCAGAGCTGGCGGTCTCGATTCTTATTTGAGGGGCGTTTTGTCAAAAGTGGATTGGATCCGGCGACAGGAGCTTATTACTTTTTTCTTTCATTTTCTTGGTCACTTTCATGGGTACGGAATGTCCAACTAAGTTTTTGGCATCTTTAACAGTGTCTGCATAACTTTTATAATACTTCATTTTGGGGGAAGGATAAGAAGGTTAATTAGTCCTGCTGAATGTTTTTTTGTGAGGAATAGCTAAACGAATTGAAACATGCCTTAAAATGGTACCGATTGCACTGCGTGGTGCAAATATGTACGAGTCCTTCGTCCTTCACAAATCCCCTAAAGCCTCCTCCTTACAAACTCCCGTAGCGATGTGGGCTGTTGCCATCTCTCATGGCTATCAACATTCAGACTCATTCTGTAGACCGCGTAGCAAGAAGACTCGGCACTGAACACACGTATCGCAGCTTCCTCATCCAACTCTTTACGCATGCACTACCGTGATCTCACGGCATTTCGCGCGATAAGGTGCGGGAGGGGCCGAGAAATCTCGTTCTGATCTCCACTGGTCCCCTCCATCTGAAGGTACCCGGAAAAATGCACGACATCTACCTTCCTAACCCTCTCATCCATACCGAAGCACAAGATAACCCGTCCTACCACACAAGCAAATACAAGCACTTTCCTTGGCCAGAAACAAGCTCCACCCCGCGATAAAGCCACTGATGTCCTGCCTAATGAAGGCTAGACTTAAGGCTTGTGCGCGATTGGCAATCCTCGCTTAACCCCTGACCCCGTCCCCCACTGTTCGCCCGGCAGACCAGCCCTCCAGTCAGATCGCTCTGTTGACCATTCTCGAAATGTTGTTGCCCCGGTCAGCGAACGTAGAGGTAAAGGGCTTCCCTTTTGAGTATGCAAGTACCGTGCCAAGCGATGCAGGATAAATAAGCCCTCCGAGAACATCGACTTGGCGATGTTTACTCCTCCTATTTGCCAGGAGAACCGTTCAAGGCGTCTTGCCAAGGTGTACAAGCCTCGGTGATTTGCTTGAAGTTGTGGTAGACTGTTCAGGTACCTGGTCCCATCATGGGAGGGTGGACATGTCTAGCAAGACGGTTATCTAGAGACCTGCCTGTTCAGACCGCGAAAGGTAGATCTTGTGATTTTGCAGCAGGCTGAGAATGGGCAATTGCAGTGCCTACCTTCCATTCGCAGCTTGATGTCCGCAGTCTAGGTAAGAATGCTGGTATTGTCCTTTCTCACGCAGTTCGGGATATCCAGCTACGAGACCGAGTCAGTTTCCCTCAAGTACTTATACAACGTCAAGTTCTTCACGTTTGTATCTCCCATCCCCATCCTTCTGTATTCACTCTCTCCATCTCCAGTCCTCTACTCGCAAACATGGTTCAGAACATCGCTCTCCCAGTCTTGGCTTTCGCCGGTGCGGCAATTGCTGCATGCCCTCTGTCTGTCGAGATCACTGGTGCTAAGAACCATGTTGCTCAGGTTGCGGTAACAAACACTGGAGCTGAGACTCTCACAGTCTTCAAGGGAAACACTGTCTTCAGTAGTCACGCCACCAAGGATCTGTTGGTCACTGCTGGTACGTTAGAGAAAAGTGCAGATTGACGATCAATACTAACACTGCGTAGATGGGGTCGCTCTTCCTTTCGAGGGTGTTGTTGTCAACTACCGACGTACTGGCCTCACAGCCGATATGTTCCAGGTAATTGCTCCAGGAGAGACCATTACAGCCTCTGTGAACGCTGCCAAGAGTTACAAGCTCGGAGGCGTTGCTAAGGCAAAGATCACGGCCATTCAAGGCTTCAAATATGTTACTGGATCTGTTGCTCCAACTACATCGGCCAACATGACATTCTGTGAGAGTGCTGCTTCAAGCACCGTCGCCATCACTCCGGATCAGAGCGTTGCTGCTGCGTAAGTCTCCTCCTTCTTTCCATATACTGCTCATGTGTCCCATCAGAGATGAAGCAGAATATTGAGTTCATCCTCATGGTCGAATATCAACTGACAAAGAAAATGCAGTGAACATATCTCAAAGCGCGCCCCCGAGCTGGAGGAGACCAGCAACTCCCGCATCAAGAAGCGAGCAGTGACATACAACTCCTGCACCTCCGCCCAAACCACCTCCCTGACCACCACCGTCTCCCACGCTATCGCCATGTCCAAAGCCGCCTACACAGCCGCCGCCACCGGCGCCTACTACTTCACAACGTGGTTCAAGTCGACCTCGGTGGAGTCCACCGTCCGCACGATCTACAACGACGTAGTCAACGTGCAGACCACGTCGCCCAAGATCTACTGCACCGATCTGTACAGCGACTGCACTGATGGATCCGCACTTCTGTACACGGTTCCGAGTGCTAATGTTATCGTTCCGTGCCCGAATAACGGGTATTGGGGTTTCCCTGAGTATGCTGCGACTTGTGCTGATGATGATTATGATCGTGCTGGGTGCATCATCCATGAGATGACGCATTTGTATGGGACGGGTGATTATGCTTATGGGCCGACTGCTGCTAAGGCTTTGACTGCTGCCAAGGCTGCTGCAAACGCTGATACTTACGAGATGTATGCTGGGAGTGTCAGACTCGGTGGATGCAGCTCTTAGAGCCGAGTTGAGTTGGAACTAGAGAATCTAGGGGAGGGCT
Source organism: Cadophora sp. MPI-SDFR-AT-0126 (assembly GCA_020747065.1). NCBI lineage: Eukaryota > Fungi > Ascomycota > Leotiomycetes > Helotiales > Ploettnerulaceae > Cadophora > Cadophora sp. MPI-SDFR-AT-0126. The sequence continues at coordinate 665,256 of JAGMVK010000006.1, forward strand.
CGAAGGAAAGGTGAGGGAAATCTTGAGATGTTCTACCATAAGTCTGGGTTTGCTCGGAAAGTATGACGGATATCGATGCAAAGCTAAGGCGTAGCAAAACACTGAAGAGATCGACTGCTCTGCACATCTGCAATCTCATGTTGTGACATGCTAGAAAGGCAATTTAGCTTGCCGAGAACATTCTAGTTCCCCCTTTTTTCTAGTGTAGCCTTTCCGACAATGCTGGTTAAGTATCGAGTTCAATCGCCTGAAACTAACTCCAGAAACCAAAACCGAAATATGAAGGATGTCTTCCAGCTAAGTCACGTAGTGCAAGCCCATATTCCTCCCAATTCGAGAAACAACAAAGATTATGTCGATATTTTATCCATCTACCATTGCACTATCCCTCAATTCCACTCCTCACCGTCCCAAAAACGCCAGCGCTCCAACCACAAGTGCATCCACACCCGTCCTCAACGTAGGTTGCACAACCGGCGCAAAATACGCACTATGATTAATCGGAACCTCATCCAACTTCCCCTCCCTCTCCTTCTCCCTCCAATTCTCCGCATCCACACCCCCAAAAACCCAATAACAATACGGAACACCTTTCCCACCTTCCGCCTTCGGATTCGGCGCCTCCGTCGCTAATATCGCGAAATCCTCGCTTCCTCCCAGAGGAGCACAATCTGCGTTGTGCTTGTCCTTGAAATACTCGTTGAATGCTTTTTGCACGGTTTCGGTGGTTTTGGTGTCGTTGATGGTGAATGGGAAGGAGGAGGTGGGTTGCCAGGAGGGGGGCTGGGGACTTCCGGAGGCGGTGCATTCGGCGGATACGATGCGTTTGATGGCTGAGAGGACGCGGGTTCGGGTCTGAGGGGTGACGGTGCGGATGTTGAGTTTCAGGAGGGCGGATGAGGCGATGATGTTTTCGGTTTGGCCGGCTTGGATGCTGCCGACTGTTACGACGGCTGCTTCTCTGGGGTCGACTTCTGTAAGGAATGTTAGTCTATCTTCGACAAACAGTTCATAATTGAAAACCAAGAACAGATGAGATGATTGCGATTGATATTCCAGATTGAGTCCAGGACAGAGCATTCGCAACTTACCTCTCGAAACAACAGTCTGTAACCTCACCACAATATGAGAGGCAAGCACCACTGGATCAATCGTCCTATCTGCAAGAAAATTAGCTCTCATGAACACAAAGTCCTAGCATCAAGATATTGGTTGCAAGCACCATTTCCCAAGATACCTCTTCTATTCTAAGATCCCAGGTCATAGATCCCAGGAAGTCAATAGTGCTTAGCGAGGAAAGGGCAACACATACGCGGCTGGCTTGCATGCCCTCCCCTTCCGAACACCTCCACCTTGAAACTATCTGCCGCACTCGCAAAACTCCCAATTCTAGTCCCTACTTCCCCGGATGCCTGAGATAACCGGCAAGTCAGTACTTTATGGTCTTGATTGGTCATCATTCACGAAACCATCTCACTGCTACTTCTACTCATGAAAGTAAGATGTCTCCAGACACTCTCGGCCGAGGGGAAAGGAATGACAACAGCCGAAATTAAAAAGCGCAACTCACAAAAGGCATAACATGCTGCCCCAACACCACATCCGGAACCGGACAGGCATGCCTCCTCTCATCATACAAGCCATCCTCCACCATCGCCCTCGCCCCCGCCCCCCTCTCCTCATTCGGCTGAAACAGAAGCACCAACGTCCCGCTCCACTCCCCCCTCGCCTCACTCAGCGTACTCGCCGCGGCCAGCATACACGCAACATGCATATCATGTCCACACGCATGCATGACCGGCTTCTCGATGCCATCCTCGACATCGATTTCGGTTTTGGTGCTGGCGTAGGGGAGACCGGTGAGCTCTTTGACGGGCAGGGCGTCGGTGTCGGCGCGGAGGAGCACGGTGGGACCGGGGCCGTTGGCGAGGATTCCTATGAGGCCGGTGCCGCCGATGGAGGTGCGGACGGTGAAGGAGGGGAGGGTGCGGAGGTGGGTGGCTGCTGTTGAGGAGGCGAGGTGTTCTTGGAGGGAGAGGCCGGGGTGTTGGTGGAGGTTCTTGTAGAGGGATTCGAAGGGGGCGAGGTCCGGTCTGTATTTTTCTAAGATGGCTCTGGTGTCCATGTTTGGGGTGTTCGGTTGAGTAGGCTAAAGATGGATGAGTGGTTGTGGCTTTTGATCGATCGCTTTCTCTTCTATCGCGGGACCATTTAACTATCTGGTTTAGGTTGGTCCAATGCTCCTGAGGGAGACTTGTGGATATTGTGACATGGTAAGAATGATATCAAACAGAGTTGAGGTCGATGATGTCGTTGTTTCCCCGCGCTCTGGTACCGACCTAAAGGTGGGGGTTTAGTTCAAGCGAGAAGCGAGGGGTAAAAGGGGGGCGCAGAACGTGATGTTGAAAATAAACACAGCAACAAAACATTGAGAGAGGGGTGGTCAAAAAAGTAAGCGGTATTATCCCCAGTAAGAAAGTCTAGAGATAGGTTTGACCCAATGAAATGATACAGAAAAATGATACTATCTTGTCTGGGTACCGCATCCGTATTCCCTCCTTTACAGCCAATCAATCGCATCCTCACCCTCCCTCCCATCATCCTCATCCTCAACCCCAAATCAAAGTCCTCCCATCCCAAATCCTCACTCACCTACATCAACACCAGAATCCCTCCAATAATCACTCAAATAAATTGTCCTCTCTTTTCCACCCTCTCAATCCTAGCCAATAACCCCCTCCGACAAACTTTGCAAGAAGGTTTTGTTGCAAATCGCAGAATCCTCGCTTTCGCTTTCGTTCCCGCTTTCGCTTGCTCGCTTGCTCCCCTCCCGTTCTTGTCGTTCCCGTTTCCCTCGATACGGATCCGACAAATCCGGATGAGCCCATCGCCGCGCCCGCAACTACGTGCATGATATGATAGGTCTGTACGATGCATGGAATGCCCGTTGGATCAGATGATTGGTTGCTTAGGTGGATTTCGGTTTGCTTGATACGTGATGGATGTGTGCGTCTCGTTTCCGCGGTGTGTTTTGGTAGGCTACCGGTATTCGGGTCCGGAAGCGACGGAGAGGGATGATGGCTTACAGTACTTAGGTGGAATAATCATGCATCATTGACAGACAAGTGTGGCTTCTTAGCCTGCAGGACCTCGGCTGGGCTGATTGTTACTTTCAGAAGTACGACTATACGAAGAGCGTAATGTGGGAGGTTTTAGATACGCTCGTATGGATGTCTCGGAATTGTTACTTGGTCGTGATGAATGATGTTGATTCTGCAAAGCAAGAACCAGAGATGATGATCAAGCAGGGAGGCTTGATATCGCGAATCATCTGTATTGTGTTAATTTTATTTACCGGCTGTCTTCGTCCTATGCAATCTGAAGCGCCGACTTTACGACGGTTGGCATGTTGCGCGTGCACTACGCTGCAACTGCAAACGCCGCTCTGGATCCCAATCTCATATCCTTAGGTATACAGCTTCTACCGTCTATACTCCCTATGTCTGTCCCTCCCACTCCCACCATCCCTCTCCCGCTCCCTCTCCCGTTCCTTCTCCCTCCTATACCCCCCACCACCTCTCTCCTCTCTCCTCTCCCTCTCCCTCTCCTTCTCCCTCTTGTAGTCGCCCGCCTTAGGTCTCCTATCCCCACCTCCAAACCCACCACTACCTCCTCTCCCACCACCAGTATTCAACCTCTTAACATCACTCTTCTGCACCCACGCGCCCAGTTCCTCCGCCCCATCCAACTCCTTCGCGCCAAGCCCTAGCAAGTTCTGCCTCCTCTTAACATCCCTCTTCTTCGTATCTACATTCTTCTCCCCTTTCCAACCCATTCCTCTTAAAAGTGCGGCACCGAATTCCTCCACGGGGACACGCTCATAGTCTTCGAGGGATGAAGGATCGGGCGCGGATGCGACGGCTGCTTTGTAGGCTTCTTGTTCGGTGAGAGGGGTTGGAATGGTCAGTTCTGGACCTTTGCGTTCTTTGTTCGTGCCGAGGAGGGAGGCGAGGGCTTCTTCGTCTGCGGAGACGGGGGGTTTGGAGGTTTGTGCTGCCTCGAGTTCTCGTATATTTGCCAGAGATTCAGATGTAGGCGCAGATGTATCGTCCCCCCCTTCTCTCTCCGCCTGCCCATTTGAAGCATCTATCCCATCATCCTCTTCCGTTTTTGCTCGTTTCCTAACACTCAGTCCCCACTGTATCTCTCCATCATTCCCATTCACCACATCGACGCCCTCTTTCTTCCCTTCTCCCTCCTCTCCCTTTCCATTTGCCTGCCCCTTGACCCCATCCCTCATAGCTCTCTCCTCCTGCGGCAAGAGATCTTTCCCCGTCCCCCTCCTCCTAGCATTAGCCTCTGCCCTCCAATCTCTATTCGCCATCTTCTTGATGACCAATTCGCCTCCTTTCCTCCCACTCCCCGCATCTATACTCTCTCGCGCAATCGCGCCCTCTGATCCAAAGCCTGTCACAACCTCGTGTGTATTCTTACTTCTATCATCATCTGAGTCGCTATCGTGCCCAAAGCCCCCTCTCGATCGCTTTCCCAGGTTCGAAGGCGGCGCGGGTTTCTTCCCGTTTGCGCCAGGTTTCGCAGTGCCTGCTTTTGAAGACAGCGAGAATCCTTTTATAGCTATTTTGCCCGGTGGCGGGTCGGAGCGTTCTTCTTTGGAAGGCGACATTTTGTGCCTGGGATGTGGATTGTGCTGTTACGAGAAGAAGGTGGTATTGTTGTATTCAGGTTGTCATGGCAAGGCGGCAACCTCAATAGTCCCGAGCCGACTTGGGAAATTTCGAGTTTGCACGGTTTGCTGGATTTTGATGCCTGGATTATGAGGCCAGAAAGTCTCTTCTGACGAATTGAGTCTCACTTTCACATGTTAGAGACATCCAGCATTTCATTTGTCAATACCAAGGAAGCGAAGAGAAGAGCAAGGGGAATTATGTATATTGCAATTCGACCTCTCCTCTCTGAAGGATGAACGCACGGGGTATTGGCTACCACCAAAGACATAGCAGCAGCTAAAAAGCGATGCTTTACCATACCGACTTTACTCTTAACAATGTATTTCCGGCAAGTCAGGCAACCTTGCCACAAGCCCTATCCCATAACCAAAACCCTAAACCCTAAACCCATACCAATACATTGCCTACCCGTCAACCTAAACATAATACACCTATTTACCACTTTGTACACTTGCTGATCCGGAGCTTGCTCGGTGAGCATGTCCCTGGGCTGAGTTCCCACCAGCTCCGTTCCCATTCCCTGGACTTTGAGCATTTCCTACGACTGCTGCTGCTTGCTGAGCCTGTTGAGCAGCTTTTTGTTGATTTTCTTGCTGCTGTCTTAACATCTGAGCATACAGTTGTGGTGTGCCTTGCGCAGCATTGGTCATGGCATTCATGCCTGCCGCGATAGCATTGCCTCCCGCAGCAGCATTCATTGCACTTTGGGCGAATCCTTGTCTTTGCTGCTGCTGATGATGTTGTTGTTGTTGTTGCGCAAGAATGGTTTTGGAAAGGTTGGTCTGGATCATATTCGTAATTTGCTCGCTGGTGGCATTGGGGTATTTCTGCTTGATCTGATGCTCGAGCATGGAGATATGTGATGTTGTGGCACCGCTAGGAGGCTGAAGAGGATTTTGGCCCATCCGCGGAGATCCAGCGTGGCCTTGGTTTGGTGATGGAATGTGAGAATTTGCTGGCGGTGTTGAAACTCCATTGGTATTAGGATTGTATGGAGGCATCATATTTGTTGGCATTTGGAATCCTGTTTGAGGCATGCCATTCATACGTGGAGGGGAGTTGTGCATCTGAGGGGATTGACCAGGAATCTGGCCCTGCTGCTGTAAACGAATGGCTTGTTGATGTTGCGAAATTTGCTGAGCACGGCTAACGAGTCCGACATCCAGAACCGGGTTTGGCAATGGCATTTGTCCTTGCATCTGAGCCGTTGGTACACCATTCATGGGCATCTGAGGAACGCGAAGATTGTTTGGCATAGGTTGACCGGGCATTTGAGGGGGCATGGGGCGGGGTCGGTTCTGACCAGGAACAGTGAGATTTTGGCCACTTGGAGGAGCTGACCCATTCATAGACATGGATGCATTGGCAGGACGAGGAACTCCGTTGGGCAGACCAGGCTGCTGTGGATTTGCTGGATTCCTTCCTGGTTGCTGTTGCATGGTCGCGTTCGCCTTACGAATGTTAGTAAATGTGATGGTATATATATTAAAGAAATGACGGATTTACTCTTCGGGCTGCTTCCTGCCGCTGTTGCAATTGAAGCATTCGCTCGCGGAATTGCTCTTCGCGCTCGTGTTTCAGCTTGCTGAAGTCTTGGGGGGTGGTAGCAAGGAGATTACGGTTGCCATTTGGTGCCTCGTTGGCTTTCCGCATGGCAGCCATACCTTGAGCATGAGCCTGTTTTTGAATACTGGTCTCACGCTTCTTGGCCAACTTTCTCATCGCGTCAACTAGGGTGAGATGCTTTGCATTCCTCCGACGCTCAACTCGAATACTGGTCGTAGGCCGTCTTCGTGGAGCCTGCTGGACTTGACCATTTGCATTAGGTTGTTGGGGAGCTGCGTTGTTCTGGGCCGTTACGTTACGGTTAGCAGCATCGATACGGGAAGTGTATGCTCTGAAATAGTGTGTCTTCTGCATATCAGCAGGTAGGCCTTCAAGGTGTATCCATCGCTCGAAACATTCCCATGGAGTGCGGCGTTCCGAACCGGAAACATAAAGAGACTTGCTTCCAAGAAGGCTTGAGATGAGTGACCAGTTGTAAGAGTAGTCTCGCACGTATCCCTTTAACTCGTTGTCTTCATCCCATGTCCACTGGGAAGCTATACGAGACTCGAAAAAACTTTGAAGTGGCATTTGGAATTCCGATGGTGGTCTGAATTGATGTGAGGAGTGGATACGATCGCGAATATGCTTGTGCTCGGGATTGAATAAGGCAACGTCTGTTTTCTCAGGAGGGAGGATCGGTCGTTTCGTTTGCTGCTCTCCAAATACCACGTGATCGTCATCATCATCCTCAAGTTCATACTCGAATCGGCTCTTCTTCCTGGGAGGTTCCGAAGTCTTGAGCTCCAAGCGACCCTCAACGAATTTGCTCAGTGGCAATGCAGGTCGCTTCCAGAAGCGGTCAGGATCAATGTCCGAAGTAGGTAAGTCTGCTCGTGGCACTCGTAGTGGTGCGCCAAACATGGGAAGCTCCTCAAGAAGTTTGTCAGTTGTAGGAGATCTTCGAAGACCGAAGACAACATCGTCATCTTGCAATGCAAAAATGGCAGTGGGAGCAACCGTTTCAAGCAAGTTCAATCGTGGTTCCTCATCAAAATCGTCCAGTGGTGAATCGAATTCGGCCGAAGCAACGAGATCGGGCGTTGGGTGGGTGCCTGCTTGGCTAGCAATATCTCCCATGTCCACGTCTTTTGAGGCATCCCCAATTGGAGGTGGTGTAGCCTTCACCTGGAGAAGCTTCCTGTCCTCTGGACTGGATTCCACCCATTCCGCGCATGCATATGCTAGATTCCTGGCCACCGTGCCCTTCCATTTACGCTCCTCTCGAAAGTCGGTTCGCATCCATTTGGCTTCTTGAAGAAGAAGATCCCAGTGGCTGGTTTGTCTGACAGGTTCTGATGATCGTTTTGGTTGTCTCAGGGTCCATTTATTGGCGGATTGCAAATTGTAAATTCGTTTTAGAACCTTTGACGTCTGGTTTTCACAAATCGGGACATAAGCATTCGCAGTCGTGATTGTTTTGTGAGCTGTTTGCAGGATAGCATCCAGAGGGCGGCTCTTGTCCGTGGACGCCGTAGCGAGGAAGAGCGGCGTGAAATAATCATCCTTTAGTACCTGAGCTGGTGAAGCATTTGCCATCAAAGAGTTCTCAGGGGCAGCTGGCTTAGGTGGTCGACCTGGAAAAACAACGGTAGAAAGTTTGCTCCTTTCCTTCTCCTTTGCCTTCTCAGCCAAGCTTCGCATACGAGCGCCCGGAGACTGCGGGGTAGTGCTTCTAGACGGGGAGTGAGAATTTCCCGCTGAATCTGACGATGTGCCGGGTTTTGGTGTCTCTCCTAGAATTTCAGAAACTGACTTGTGGCGCATAGCTCCCGAAGCCACCCTTGTGGTCATGCGTTCTAGCACTGGAGGAGCAGGCGTGGATGGTGCTCTTCGTGGTGTGGCAGAAGGTGTGACAGACGATGCATTCGACTCAATTGCTGGTTTTGGTGCAGATTCCGATGGCTTTGCAACAACAGGTGAAGCCACAGGGGTCTCTGGGGCAGGTGCGCTCTCAAAAGAGTCCTTGATGCTTGTTTTGTCAACATCCATGGCATCGCCAGTTGGGGTAGTCTCCTCTTCCGCCTCAGAGTCAGGTACCTCCGGTTGTTTTACCTTCGAATCTTGGGGCTCGGGTGCAGGAGACTTAAGCGTTTCCAGGACCTTGTCTTCGGGTGTAGGTACACCAACAACCTCATCCTCGTCCTCAACAACGTCTTGAACAACTTCACTAGCCTCTTCTATGAGTCTGCCAGTATCTCCATCATTGACATCAATCCGATTAGCTTGTGAATCACTAGCTTGCCCATTAGAGTTGTCAGGTTGTTCAGATAGTGACTGGTCATCGGGACCACTGTCCTTCAGTATTTCTGCGGTGGAAACGGCTATTTGTGCCTGTAATAGCCTGTCGTGCTCTTCTTTCTCGGCTGCCTCCTCTGGCGTCGGCTTCATCGCTGGTGGAGTTGAGGCATCATCATCCTTGTTATCTAGTCTCTCTGCATCGTATCTTGACTCGTTTTCTGGACTTGTGTCTGTTGATGCATCATGCATAGCTGGGGTCGTAGCAGAGTTTGCATCGATGGTTGAACCGGGTGATGAGAGAACATCTGCATTCCGTACAGCATCTCGAGGTGGATTGATCAGCAAGCGTCCATTTGACTCCTGTCTCTGCGCCCGAGCCTCTTTGGCTTCTCGAATACGTTTCTCTTGCACATCCTTGGGCGGCAAATGCGCTGTGACTGCCTTGTGGTGCTCATCCAGTGATTCCAAGACTTGAGTGAGTGATCCTGGGAAGTTCGCAGCATCTTCCGCAGAGAGAGGCACCGCCTTCCTTGGATCCACGCCTGGACTGTTGGGTCTGCTCTCTACTGTGGTCCGTATTCTGTCCTTCTCCAATGCAGGTTCAGCGGTCGTTTCCTCCTGGGCTGGTGGTTCGGCATCGGTCGCATTCTCCAGACTCTCCTCGACAATCTCGTCGAGCACTGCGGATGCCTCTGCAGGAAGATCGGTCTGCGAGCCCTTCGAAGTCGATCGTTGCATTGGTATTCCTTGAACATTTCCTGAATTCACATTCAATTCCGCCTCAAGTTCGGTGGTAGGTGTTGCTGTTGCTGTCCCAGCATCGCTCTTGGGCGTAGGTGCCCGGCTCTTCCTTGACCTCGAGCCATCACGTTGACTCTTTGCTGCCTTGCGCGGTTTATCTGAGGTTTTGCCATCGGGACTGGCTTTACGAGATGCAGGTTTCTGCTTCGAGGTGTCGGATCTTAGTTGTCGACGCGTAGGTAGGTTGGATTCGTCGAACAGCCGGTCTCTGTAGACACTGAATTAGCAAACCGACACGTGCCAATGGAAATACGCCCTCGACGACGTTGACAGTCGACGGGTAGCGGATTTGCACGTACTGTAAGATGTCTGTGACTTCGAGGAAGCGTCCTTCTGCAACGGAGGTGGGCGGCGCGTCGGGGTTGGAGAGGTTGGTCTGGGGAAGGGGGCCCTCATGGTCGCAAACGGCGAAGAACTCGCGGAGCTTCCTCTTGCGCGACGTAACAATTCGACTACACCCGTCAGCATCATGATAGTGGCATGCATCGACGCGCCCGGACAAGCGCTTTCGAATGATATGGATGGCAGAATTGATTTACCTGAGTTCAGTCTGTTTTAATCGTAAAAGCCGTGCGCGGTCGGCGACCCCAACCTCACTCATAATAGAGCGATCGCGACATCCGTTTTACGAGAAAACGGATGGCTTGCCGATGTTAATGGAGGCACTGGAGACGATGCAGATAATTATTTTGATGAAAAGTCGTGGTGTTGAGACGGGGCGATTGATTTAGATGTTCACCTCGTCGTCTCGCTCTGCCTCGTTGAAGTCCGATGCTCCTTGATGCTGCTGCACTGCACTGCTTGGGCTCAACAGGCGAGGGAAGAGGCAAGGCTCGACACTAGGCTAGTTTGGGACGCCATATCATTCGAGGGAAAGCCCTGCCAGTATGTTGGCATGTGGATAGATCGGTAGTATTTACAGCAGCCCGAATACATATTGATCACTACTCTCTATTTACTTTCTCGCCAGCAATTTTTTGGTGTTCTTTTCGCTGTGTACAGGAATATCCGGATGGTTATTTTGGTCAGATTGGATTGGCTTGGTGTAGTCATCGTACGTAACACACCACCCACATGTTAGTGGAGAACGAGGATCACCAAGTCTAAATCTGGCCTTTCCTTCCAACAAAAAATTGTCAACATCAACGCGATAAGACCAACAGACTCTATTGAGATCCTTGGAATGTGTAATGTTCTGCTTTTTCTTTTGGATGCCGGTTTTCTGTGAAAGATTTTGCATGCATATCAATTTCCCGACTCTTGCAAGATATCTTGGCATTTACCTCTTTCTTCCATCACCAACAAAATCCATCAGGATATCAACCACAACAAGAGTGTCTCTCTGCCAGCTTTGTATTTAATATATCATCTTCTTTTGCTTTTATACTCTGTCGCTACTGGCCTGAACCATTTTTTATTCAGCGAGTTTACTCAGTAAGTTCGCTTGCCATTTCCCTCCCTGAGCAAGAATTAACCGAGTACATGGAAGTTTCCAGCAGTCCTTCATTCCAAAATTCCGACCGTCGTTTATGTCCATCTCTTACTTTGCACAATCTATAGCAGCCATGGTTAATCTCTTGATAGTCCTACAAAGTAATTAGTCTCTCAGCAAGTCCCGCGAGACACAGGTAACATTAGTACTTGCGCCAACTTCATCCACAATGGCTGAGAGATGCACGTTCTGCGAATCGTTCTCGAGTTCAGTGTCTCATTTGCCATCGTGATGGTCATCATTGTACACCCAGTTCTTGGGGTGGAGACGGGCCGTCGACCCCCTCAGTGGGTTTGGTACCGCAACACGTTTCCAATCGGCTTGCACAAGATTCCTGAGCTCTTCCGGCGTCCGGGTCGAAGCGATTCTCAAGGATGGGTAAATGTCTTATGGCTAGGCAACTCCTCTGTATCACTCATAGATCTATACCAAATACTGCCCAGCACTGTCGAAAGACAGCTCCCTGAGAGAATTGTCAATCGAGATAGAAAGCATAGTCCAGGATACCAGAGTTATGGTGCACCCCAAATTATCACCTCTGTCCAGCTCGTCGTAGAATTTCGTATTTACGGCTGCTTATAATTTGATAGATCTTCGAAGTCCCTCTGCCATTCAGCATAGGGGTACGAACTTCCAACGCCATGGTCCCGACCTGCTGTCTTGGTGTCCTCGCTGGTTGGATTTCGAATATCCGAAAACAATCCGCAGGTGACTCGTTCAACGCTCTAGATTGACCTCGGAAATCCAACTTAATGGTTGTGCAATCACTAGCAGTCAACTGTGACTGGCGAGTGCATTCGATTCCCTATCCACCAACAATAAGCATTTTGCTCTCCAGTTCCAGACATGTGTCCCGGTTCTGCAGAATTAGGTGGAAAATGGTCAGAGGCTGAGCAAATGCCCCTCGAATTATACGGCTTAAGTACGCAATGGTGTTGAACACTTATTATGTCTATCTCTTCTGTCACCATCTCTCTCGAAATGGATAGATCCAATGAGGTTTCGATCAGAGTCAGTCCAGTTACTAGCCCTGACTCGCCAAAGTTCGCTTGGTCTCGCCACCTAAAACAGCCTCGTCATCACTCTGCACGCATCATCCATTCAAGATGCCCAGCTTTCCAGCTTTCCAGCAACATTTCTAAATGTAAGGCTCAAAATTTTCTTCTGACCAATAATCAATAAGTGGATCTACTTCTTGCGCTTCAAATATTATCATACAAATATCACGTGTCACAGGTTGTCTTTTTTTGACATGACTTGCAAAAGCTCGGGTCGTGCCCTCAGTACTCTATACAAGTAGCATGAGACCACTCAAACCATGAATGAATGCTGTTGAGTATTCAATCATCATTGGCTCGCTACTCCCGGTACTTTGAACTGTTTATTCGCATAAGTTCTTGAATGTGGCGGGAGAAGAATATTAAACCAAAATGACATTTGAAGCCGAGAAAACAATCACATTATCACTTCAACGATATTATTTTACAGTATGAATAGATCATTATTCTCGAGAAAGAGACAGAGGAGATGAAACGATCTATTCCTATGTAATGAAGTGTGTACAATCCAATCCAGCATTCTCCTCCTGTATCAAACACTAACCCGACTAAAACTACTAATTCCATCACCAAAACACCCCAACTAAGTAGCCTCCTTTCTACCTTAAGATTGTCCTTTGTTTCAGGTCTGATATTCACAAGGCAGTGCAAAGAAGAGCATCACCAAGCTATCATCAAAGTCAGTCCTCTCTTCCCAGTCTCTACCTCAACAAGCTTCGAAGAACTCACAATTGGCAAAACACAGCAATAAGCAGCCTGTCCCTGAGCATTGCACTCAGCCTGAAAGTCCGACACCGAAGCAGGATCGGAAGTAGCTATTGTTTAATCAGCACGAGTCAACTTATCCGGAAGTGGTACGGAAGCGAAACTCACGAGAAGCACAGTTCAAGTTCGCAACTCCGCCGACGCTGACATCGCAGCACTGTGGTGTGTCGAGAGCAGAACCGCAAAGATCGCCGAGTTGACGTCTCTCGAGGGGAGCGGCTGCGATGAGGGTCGCGAAGAGGATTGTGGCGATGGTGGAGAACTGCATTTTGACTTGTGGAAGTTGATTGGGTTTCTTGGTGGGGGTTGAAAAGGGTCGATTGTTGTTCAGTGGTGTCTGGGATGTGTTTGGAAAGTTGGTGAGTTGAGATGAGGTGCTTTTCGAGGGAAATCACGTCTGCTTTATAGATTTCCTGTTTCTCAAAAGAAACAAGCGCTTTCATCTCATGAGAGTCCGTCCGAAGGTATCAATCAGATGTTAGACACACGAAGTTCCACTTGATCCCATCTCCTGAGAGAGGAGATTGGAAGTGATAGGCAATTCATGTCATCATGATCGTCGTTGTTCTCCGCCGATTTATTGAAAACAACAGATAGCGGTACGAGGTATTTGCGAAGACAGAGATAACAGTCAGAAGTGCAAGTGATCCCCCAAGCTGTCACGAATTTACCAAAGTGCATCAGAAGCACTGTAGTATCGAAGTCGTGCTCAGACTCTCTGAACTCCGCAATCACCAGCAGCTAAGAGGCTCTACAATAGTCGATGTCGATCTTCCTCTTTGAAGATATCGGACGTGGAAGAATTGATAAGGTATTTCAGAATCGATAGACTTGACGGTAGTGACTGAGATAAATCATGGAGAAACCTGGAGCTGATATCGGCAGTGCCTGGCTGGGGCAAATTTGACACGTGCATATATGCATCGGATGTACCGTTTCTTTAACTGTCGTTCCGAGAACTGTGAGCATGGTTCTCCGTGGAGGGAAGTGATTCAATCTTATCTTCAATGACAGTGAGAGAGATATCGATGCTGTATCATATCTTGACTACTTGTTAACTCATCTCCGCATGCACATTCACGAGCTTTGAACAGAACAGCCATAAAATACACAGTTCGTATCTGCTTAACAGCAGTCAAATTTGCACTTGTATTGCATGGAAATGGCGATCAGGATCTTCTCATGGGTTGGCCATGATATTGGGAACATTCCATACCAATAAAAATCAAATCCTAGGAAACTCAATATCTGAATTTTTCCAATACTGGAATTACGCACTCCAAAAGTGCAAACACTACCGCGCCCACAAATTGACACCGTCGATCCTCTCATACAAGTCGGCTAGCCCCCACTGCCCTCAAGTCTTATCTTTGCTACTGATTCCCAATCGCCGTCTTTTCAATCCAATGCGGAGTAACCAGAGGCCAGTGGTAACCTGGAGCCAGTACTCGTCGAGGCTCACGAAGCAACTTATGTCAAGTATCTTTAGCCGTTGATCGCAGCGGGTGGCGCCTCCACATTCAGCTTAGAGGGGAAGGGGAAGGCTCGGCAGTGGTGATCTACGCTAGGATCGGTTTAACCTTATCTTGAATTCTTTGCTTTTTTGGTGCTGTGCTGTAAGTGCCTATCTTGCGTTCATATGATCTGCATATTTAATGTTCGCGAGTTTGCGAGTACGAGATAGATGCTAGTGAAGGTATGAGAAGTAGCTTGGGGAAAGGAGATAGGCTTGTCCCAACCACGGCCGCGACGTCAACATTCGGCTAATTGGAAGTGGAATCAGAGCGACTTTGACAATACGGCTCTAGGTCGTTCTAGTATGGGTTGATTATCCTCGGCTTTGCCATTACCGACGCATATGAGAGATACATGTGTCAGTTGCAGCAACGAGTGTGGTGCAAGCAAGACCTTTCGCGGATTATACTTTAAAACGACTTCGTTCTGCCTTGGAAAGCAGATCCATGCCCAGATCCGCGATTCTCTCATTCCTTATTATGCATAGCGACCGCAAGTAAATTGATATCTTGATTGAGGTATCTCAGGTTTCAATAGCTGCGAAGAACCAAATGATCAACTTGTTCTCTTGTGTGTTTGCCTCATTTGCACATGTCCTTTCGGTGCTACACCCGAAAGATACCAAAGCCGAGGGTAACGTATCAACCGTCCGCATGCTACTTTTCGCCAACTTAAAGAACGCGATATGCAGCTCAACTGGAGGTCTTATCTATGGAGAATTGGATCTTCAAGCTACAGATCTGGTCGAGTCATATCCATGGCGATGACGAGGTTAAGAGGAACTTGTCCACTCCGTTTTTTATTTCTTACTTTGTACACGAATTTTGAGTCAACAGAATTGAAATGCACTTTCAGTTCTGCCAGTGTCTCCAATGCACCTGTACTACTTAGCATCACTGCTCTACAGATCTTTCTCCTTCAACTCAGTTGCTAGTGCAGGAGCACTAACTGTTCTTCACAATGTGAAATTCACAGTCAAATTCGCTGCTTTCCAATGCTCGATCGTCTTGACCTGCGACTAGTCAGATGTAGGACAAGGGAACAGGTGAGTTCTTTCGCGCCAGAGGTCCTAGACTCCCAACCACACGTTACATTCCATTTTGTCTAACCTTTGTCTAATGCCAACCAGGCAAATACAAGGTGCGTCTCAGATACCATCTCAACAGTTCGGTGACCCCCAAAGTATCTCTTGTCCGGTTTCTCCATCAGCATCAGGAGATGAATAGCCACTGTCACGATCCAACTTCTCGATCTCCTCCAGCCAACTCTCAACTCCCTTCAACTTCTCCGCCAATTCTTCTGGCAACTCATCTTCTCCTGAAGCCATCTCAATCTCCGTCTCTAGAACTTGCCGACAACCTTCACAACTGTCCAGATCAAACTCTGATATATCCTCTGTCCGGCAGATGACATATCTCACCCATCCCTCTGGTACTCCATTTCGGCCCCCTGCCCCACTTTCCACTCCAGTTCTTCTCTGGTTCTGCTCAGCAATCTCGCGATCTTTGTGCGAATTTCGCGTGTTTTTTTCGATAGTGGCGAAGAATGTGGGCCATGAAATGGACGAGATCTCGCGAGCAAGTTTCGAGAATGCAAAGCCGATATAGAAGAGAGTCCTGAGTAGGACGGAGAGCATTACCGATAGGATTTTGAGAATCAGAGTGCCGAATCGGAAGACGATATGACGGACCACAAGGCTAAAGGATGGTACGAAACCAATTGGGTGGTTGGGAGCCATTGCGGGCTTACTATCGCAGGGGTATCTGAGAATTGACTTGCATCGAATTGTGGGTTTCTGTTGTCGTGCCGCGGAGTCGCGTTCCGGGGTCTGGACCTGGTGGACCGTGATCTGTATCTTGAAGTTGTGGATTCAGAGCCAAGAGAGAAATATTACTGATCGATAGAATCTCTGGCATAAACGGTCTGGTGAATTGAGTGGTCCAACTGGGACGGCTGCAGTGTGGCTGCGGTGGGATGTTGAAATGACATGTTTGGGGGCAGGAGGTGCAGGAGTGAAAATTTCGTCTCGTTTGTTCTGTGTGCGTTTTGAATTGCTATATTGGTAACGACCTGCATTGCAGTCTGCAGATTAACGAGCCAGCCAATCAAACCGTTTAAATGTTGTATATAGCGACATTCGACAGACGGTGGAAAGACTATGCTATGGATGATGATTCAATATAAAGATTGGTAGACACAATCACAAAACAGTCAGGCCTTATCCAGGCAAAGCAAGAAAGCCTGTAGCTGTAAGTCGGCAACTTTCATATCGACTGACGGAGTCATATACCCGATCTTCTCATTCCCTTTTTGCATCTTTCTCATTCGACGTGATCCTGGTCATTCTATTGAACATATCGCAACTCACCCAGTGACCACAACCACCTAGCTCATTCGTAGATCGACCCTTCTCTTATGCCGCAGAATCACTTTCATCTGGAGGTGAATCAACATCACTACCAGCCTCGTGTAATATGCAGACTCGTAAGCTACTCCCGCCAATCTGCTCGCAAAGTGCTGGAGCGCAGGACTTTGATCAGCAGATGCTCTAGGTCACAACCTAAGACCCTTTGTGGATTCCACAACAAAGGTGGATTGTCATTAAAGCCATACTCTAGATTGAAACCTGCTCTTGCGAGATTCCCCTTCTGGTGGAGGGGGAAGTGAACATCTGGACAGCAGGTCTTTATCAATTAGGGTATTCCGAGCTGTCCACAGCGTTTTCATGGCGGATATTTCATCAGAGACGATAGTCAGCTTGCGTGTCGACAAGCGTTACTCCGGGCATCTCAATGCCACATAAGTTGATGCTGGATTCTAATCTGAGTGATTAGAGGCCGGGAAAGGGGTTATACATTTTGAGGGAGCTCTTGACCAAACTTGGTTGAGCACTGGTTTCCATGCGATCTCCGCCAGGCGGTGTTGCCAAATCATCAGTGTTCATACATGAGAAATCCTAAGCAAAACTGCTCATCCGCAGTCTGAATCATGGCAAATGCCATCCATCCTTCCACTGGACGCATCCGTAAGGTGTATATTGCCAAACTTTCGGGGAGAAAAAAGGAGCCCAGAACCAGCAATAATGCATTCCGTGAGGCCTATCAAAGCTGGCATGCTCGGAGCATCGAAAGCAGTCCAGCATTCTGTGTAATAGGTCATTTGTATGCCGTCCTCGCATCGTCGAGTCTCTTTCTGCCACCTGTTCGCGGTCTTGTGGTATTCGTTAGAGGGCATACGTTGCGAGCTCGAGTTGAACTGTAGTGTGAGGCCGCCAGACTGGTGGATCCTTGAATCTCCAGGGCGGGCTTAGCCAAGATACTACCGGCTGTTGGGCCTTTTTTCAAAGGGTTCATATATTTTTTGAAGCCAGTTTTACGTTTCTCCGTGTTATTTATCATGGCGCAGTGGCCTGCTTCAAAGCAGCGCAACGCATCATAATGATCTCTGATCATAGTGGGTCTTCGGGGACTGAGGGCAAACCAGAAGGATAGCAAGTTTCATATTTTTGGTTTTCTTTTTTTAGATCTCATTCGCCTGAACTTCGAGAACCCGCTGTGCATGGACTACGAATTCCGTATGAGATTAAGCCTGGCAAGATCATGTCATCGAAGCCTGTCGATCCTCTCTCCTTGATCTGTGCCGTATGCACACATACTTTCATTTCCTTGTTGCTGTCATTTTTGGCTTTCCTTGAGGATGCGGAAAATCGGTGGGATTTCTTCGGCAGTGTCTGTCATGAAAGGCGATTGAGCAAGCCAAACCAGCGGTCGGACGAGAACGTTTTTGGGATTCATCAATATGTGAGGACACAGTTCGGTATACCTCTTCTTACCGTGTTGAGAAACAGCGACTGGTACGTTTAGATTTCAGAGGTCATTAGGATTACTGACTATGCTTCGGAGACGCTGTGACTATAGATTTCGCTTGGACCGCTGCCACCTGCCATATCACCTTATTATTACGGCTGCTGTTGTATCAAAGTCTGCACGGAAGCAGACACAGACCCCAAGGCTTCTTTGATAGATCTTTATTCATAATTTCTTAAGCCCACTGTATTTCCGTGCTCTAGTTATCTGCAAAATATGTTAAAAGCCATCGGCTCCTAGTGCCAAGGTGACGGACATGGAGTGGCACCACCCATTTCACGATCAGTCAACTGTACTATTCCCACATTGACCGCAGCATCTATGATAAAACAAAACCATCAGCACACTCTATGTGAGAAATAGTTGAGACTTGCCTGTTACAACAGCGATCACAGCACCGGTCACAACAACGATCACAACACCGATCGCAGCACCTGTCGCAAAATCTATCACAACATCTGTCACAACACCTATCACAACACCGATCACAACAAGCATCGCACCAGTCCCAGAACGACATCTGGTAAATCCTCCGAAAAGTCCAAGGTTCCTTCTTCGTCCCTGCACCCGCACGACCAGAATCGGCTAACATGATGTATTGACCCCCAGGTGCGAGAGCTGTGTTTGTAGAGGGACCTGGATTGACTGGTCGCATGACGTAGGATGCGGAATTGTAGGGTGTGCGAATGCTCCTTGATGGATGTGTTGTGTATGAGTTGATGGCGGGGTGTGGCATGTTGGATTGACGGCGAACAGGCCTGGCCACGGATGCCGAGGGTGAGGAATCAGGAATGACCTTCCTGTCAATCTGTCAATCAAGTCACTGATCTGGATATTCACCGTCTTATTATACTTCAAGACATAACTTGACAATCGATCTTCTCCGCTGGTTCGTTGACATCATTGGCTGTCAGGCGAGGGGTGTTTCAAAACGATGCGAGGTGTAGCAATAATACAGACTTTATACCCCCTTCACCATTTTTAGGTTTACCAAAAGTGCAACAGGCTACCCCAGATTATAATCGGTAATCAAATGTAATCAATCTTAGTCCATATCTAGCTAAGATTTATCTCATGAGGACATCTTGCGTGCGAATGGTCCGTGACGAGCGTGACGAAGCTGGATCTTTTGGCAGAGAGCCCTTGGAGGCCGATGACCAGCTCTAAGTCTTCTCGTTGATTGGGAAGACGACATGAAAGTTGCTTGAGTACAAGCACAAAGCAGCTTGTGGACAACACTGAAGTGGGTGTGCCGAACATTCATCACGTGCATGGTTTCGTCCTTTCGCACAAGTGTACTTGTGAGCTAATGCCGTCGAAACTTCATAGATTGGTCTGAAATATCGTTATAGCTTTCGGACTGATTCGATGTCGTTTCATCCAATTACAACGGGTTGGTTTCCCACACCTCCTTCACCAAAGCCGTGTTCATATATTCATTGATCACCACGATCTTCCCCGTCTCACCATCAAACTTCATAATCCAACAATATCTATCACCATCAGCCCACAATTTCCCTTTGGCTGAAGTACTTCTGTCTTACCTCTGATCATATGGATTTCCATTTTTCTGCGTAGCATTCCCAGTTGCTTCTATCACGGCCTTATTGCCGATGATGTCGAGTGCCTCGACCTTCATTTCCAAAGTGCCTTTGAGTCTTGCCTGCATGGGTGGCGTGACTTTCTCCAGCCATTCTTGGAGATTCTGTTCGATGGATTAGAGAGTATTGATGATTGTGGGGTGTTAAGATACGCACAAAGACGCCAGTGCAGCAAGTCAAATCCTCTCGTGTATTGCCGATAGTCCAGCGAACGTTGGGGTCGATGGATGTCACGAAGGGGACCCAGTCGCCTCGAGTTGCTGGGTCCATGAACGCTCGGACGTACTCTTCTGTTAGGGTGAAAGGCATTTTTGGCAATCAATATTGTTGGTCTAAATCAAAAGAATGGTAAAAGGTAGAATTGCTGAGACGGATGGTATTGAGGGAAGTGGATGATTATATAGAGATCTGAATAAGTGGGCAAGCGACGCGTCGAGCCTTAAGAAGTAATCATATCGTCAAAGCCATACAGTCAGACGGGTGCAACAATGAGGCACGGACTCCATGCCGAATTATTAATCCAGCTTTCTGGCTTGGCTCTTGGGCTGAATCGGGAATACGCTCTCCATCTTGTAAAGCGTAGTACCGTTCTTAACTTTGTGGAGGTGGTAATGAGAGACAAATCCTCTCGTGGTCTGAATCTTGTAGCATTTGCTTTGATTTGAAAACCAGAAACTCTCGGGGACCATTCTAGTCTTGGTTGAATCAATGTGTGAAGTCTGGGTCATCGCTGAACTTGAATGAGAGGGGGCAGAAAGGAGAGCGATGATCAGCAGGCTAGGAGGCAATATTCATTATGTAAAACAACAAAGAGAGCTTCATTCATGCTCTAAGACTTGCAAGGGAACAATCCCTAATGGATTGCCGACTGCGATCACTTGGTAGCCACCAGAGCCCATGCCTCGAACTTCAACCCACCATACTCTTGCTTCTTCTCTTCCAGTACCTGAAGTAAAACTTCTTTCCACTTCCCCTTTTCCTCATCGGTCCATCCACTTCTCGCAGAATCCGTGAAAGGCCCACTGCCGAATTCTGTTAACCCTTCCAATTTCTCACCCGTCACTACCACAGTCGGTGAAAGGACCTTGATTCCTTCTTTCTCGAAGCCCGCTTTCATCATGACATCGATCACAGCATCGACGCTGTGATACTCCGCCCCTGAAACTTTCATGAGCGGCAAATCAGGGCGAATCCGTCGTTGAGTCTCGTGAATAAGGTCTCCAATGGCGAAGGTCTTCCACGTCGTAATGACAGCTTGCCCAGACGGCTTCAGAGTGCGGTGAATCTCCTTCACGCAAATCACCGGGTCTACGAAATTGAAGATGCTGAAGTTCGTGATGGAATGCGTGAAGTGCTCGTCAGGAAAATCGAGAGTCTCCGATTTCATAACAACACCGATGAGTTTGGAGGTCCCGTTAGTCTTCGCAACGTCGGAATTGAATGCTTCGATCATGGCTGGCACCATGTCTGTCACAATAACTGTGGGGTAATCCTCTGGCTTCAAATTCTTCAGGATCACCCCCGTGGCGGTACCGGGACCAGATGCATTGTCGTGGATGACAGAACTGGCCGTGATAGGGGCTAAGTAGTCTGTGATGGATGCGAAAAGATCTGCTGTTGAGTTGCCTGACTGACGAGGATACACCTGCGAAAGTTTGTTGAAGTAGGCTGGGAGGTTGCTCGTCGGTCCTGCAGCAGTGTTGAACGAATTGCTTGATTCTGACATTTTGTTTGCAGTTCCGAAAGGGAACTGAGCCTGATACAGGTATAGAGCGAATAAGAATGTTAAATTTTGGGGAACGGTTGAGGCTTTAAGTGATTTGAGGCGGGGGAACTGAGCTGATTTTCTCCTCTTAGTGCTTATGCGGCTGTCAGATAAATTCTGCGCCGCATTGTTGGCAATATTGGCATCTTTAGAATCATCGTACTGTCAGCGCTGGGTAGTCTTATGGAAATAAGCCTCTGACATTCTGCATTTACGTGGACCAGGCTCTCATCCAGAAGCTGGTCTTGGCGAATTTGCCTCCATAAAACGGCCTCAGTCAGAAACGACATTTCCGAGTAGCAACTCAAAAAATCCATGAGTACAGTTTGGTGGTGTGATTTGAAGTAATGACTCATGCTGGGGATGAATTCTGCCGCCCCGGTCCAATGACTCTGAAGCAAATGCTCATTCTGGACCCTCGAACCAGATCTCTTCATCCCAGAAAGAAACAGACGACAGCCACGAACGCCCGGCAGTGGGAAGTACTATCGAAAAGTAACAGCCCTCGATGCTGGTGCAGGAGGAGCAAATGCACCCGCCAGCTCATACAACTGCTGGGGCGTCAACGGCGGGACTGGATACCTCGTCGCATGAGTCCTAGGCTGTGGAGCGAATGCTCCAGAAAACGCTTCCCAGTCGACCTGCGGTCCCGAATCTGGAGCTGAAGATGTCTGTTGAGAAGGACGGACTGGTAGAGCTGGCGACGATACATGCTTCTTCGGCCTCGACGATTCTGTTCTCAGAACTTGGGCGTTGAGGTAATCGAGATCAGTGGATGACAATGAGGATGCTCGAGAGAGAGCCGGGCTTTCGGTTGTAACTTGTGTCTGTGCGGCGTGGAGGTTGTCTCTTGATGCAAATCTCACGGCACGTCTTGCGTGGTCTTGCTGTCTTTCGGTCTCGCCAGCGCTGTTCCTTCGACGGGCTGGTGATGCTTGAGGGATAGAGTCTCGAGGATCAGATGGATCTTCAACTAAACGACCAAAGCCATTTTGGCTGGATTCGGGATCCCGTTTCTTTTTCCTGTCTCGGATTCTTCGCCAGAGACTGGGCATTGTTGGAGCGAACAGGAATAACTCTGCTTTTCAGCCTCAGTGTACAATCGCGACGACCCACACCCCGAGGGAAATTTCTGGGTGAGGGTGGACTGAGAACAAATTCCGAGAGCTCCAGTTGTGGCTCAAATCAAAGTCTGCGTGCCAAATATTTAATTTTTGGAGAGTCGATATCTCAAACTCGGAGTTCTACTAGCGGTCAGCAGCCAGAGGTAAAAACCGTCCTCAGAAGCAGAAAAACATGCCCAAGCGAGGAAAGTGAAGCGAACCGAATCGAAACACAGCTTTTGCGCCAACGCTATGTGCTGAACTGTTCGACAGGCCTGCGATGGGGATTATATTTAAGGTCGAACGAAATTTTTCCTGAGCGCGACCGCGACAAATTTAGGCTGCTGGATGCAGTACGCGAAAGTAACAGGCATGCATCTAAGCTCCGGCCCCTTTCCCAGATTCGGTACGACTACGCCGCAATGTGTGGCCGGGGTATACTTCCGCCTGCGCAGGAATCTTTCTATCGGAGTTTGAAAGCATTTGAGAAAAGGTTATGGGTGCTTGCTTTGGCGCATTTATTTCAAATTTTTGTTTGCTGTCCACAAAATACTGTCTTCCACAATCTCATGGTCAGCATGGAGGGAAAGCAGACACATGAAGTGACAAAAGTGATTTTGCTTCTGATAACCGTTCGTCGGTTTGTGACTCTCATTCATTGTCTTCCGAGCGGATATCTTAGAGAATTGAACTCATGAATTCTGTCCCTCTCTAGTGGCACAATGCGATCCACTGATCAATCACCGGCTCCATATCATACGAAATGCCCCACTGCGACGACAAACACCTAAACAGCTTCTGCATCGAGTTCAACTCGTACAACAGATTCTTCGACTCCGCCAGCTGGCTTCCCAAGATCACCGCATACTCGCCCCTGATGTACTTCCTCGATTCAGCAATATTGCTAGATGCCGCAGGAATCGCCTCGGAGGACTCGTATCCGGAAGAGAGAACGGACGGCCAGTCAACAGTAGAAGGGATGTTGACAGTAGTCTGTCCGGCTAGCGAGAAGACGCAGTAAACAGTAGCTGATGCGAAAAGCGAGCCTGGAATATGGATGACATGTGCACGGCCACGAGGTAGTTGTTCAACGATCTCTTGTATTGCGATCGCGTGAAGCAGGGCTCGTCGTCCATCCTCGGTGTTAGCCCAACTTACCAAATCGATATTGACTTTTGAGTGCTCGGGACCGCCGCAGACATGTTGAGTTACCCCGTACCGCGAGCACACGGACCGACAGAGTATCGAGGAGTCTTTGCAGGCATCTAAACATATGGTGTGCCAGCGGAGGAACAGCTCGAGTCTTTCTGGCTCTGAAATGCTGATATTTGATTTGATCCCTTGATAGACTTGGACGAGAGCTCTCCGTAATTCCAGCTTTGTGGGAACCCCGATCAATGTCTCATCGCTCTCGCAATCGGCCAGAAAAGATTGAAGTCCTTCGAGAATGACCCGGATTGCGAAGGCAGAGAAATCGTAGTTTATCGTATGGAACGGACCTAGTGGGGAGAACAGAGAGGTAATAATTTTCCTAAACGACAGAGGCGCCGTCTCTCGGCATTTCATCTGGACTATCCATTGATCTGCCGTTCGAGCATCAAATGCTGCTTCGCTACTTGGTAGCCCCAATTGGTTTGCTGAGTGGCGGACCGAGGGTGCTTCTCCGGACATGCGAGAGATGAGCCCATCCACTACGTAATGGCCGAGGAGTGCGCGTTGCTGGATTTCCTTTGCTGCCCAGGATCTCCAGCTTCGGTTCTTCTCTTCGTCTGATGCATCGAGTAGAGGGAGGTTGGAAAGTGAGTATGGTTGACTGTCGGACAAAGCACACTGCCGGGCCCAGAAAAATCCGAGTGCGTGAAACGCTTGGCTTGTTGTTCGAATGGCTCGGTTCTACAAATTTTAGTTGAAGTCTGTTGTACACATTGCTGCTGCTTACTTTTGAAAGTGCGCCATAGATTTGAGCAAGAAGCGCTGTGGTTACAAGCTGAATTCCTGGGCATGAATCATATGGGCCTCGATGTGTCATAAGCATCTCCCACTTTCTTTCGTCAGCGCATGATCAAGTCGTAGGGTGAAGTTAAACTTACAGAAGTGGTCAACGCAACGTGAGCCAATCGCCACAAAGCCTCGCCCTTAAAAAGTTACTCAATGTTTATTGAAGATCTTTAGACAAGGCACCTACCTTCACCACGGAGTCCTTCGGTCCGAGATACAACGAGCCAATAGCCATAGCATTCAGAAGAAGAGGTTGTGTACACTCCTTGAATACGAAAGTTGCTCTATGTAGCACAGGAAATGTGGGAATAAATCGTACAAAGAACATATGTAGACACTCATCAAGGAACACCGAAGTGATGGACGAAGATTCAATTGCAGTAGTTACTGACGATGACTTGCAAAACATCAGCATAATTTTGAAAACAGCAGGTTGTTAATTGATCACTTACAAAGTTCGTAACCATCTCGCTAACATTATGTACCGCTCTATGACTCTCCCCAGACGAAACAGAGCTGATCGGAGAGCCCTTATCGATGATAGATGCAGGCGTGCCAAAGTTGAAGACGGATTGTGGGGAAGGGGAATACGTATTGTTTTGCGGTATTTGCCAGGGATTCGTGGGATCCGGAGCCATCAGTGTCTCGAATAGATCTTCTGAGTCGGGCCACATCAAGTCGAAATCGAGGTCCGCAGACAGAGGCATTTGAGGTAGGTTTGAGTTGGACATGATTGGGGTCTGATCGTTGAACGTGGAGATTTGAGAGGGCGTAGGCTGTGAAGTCGATACAATGTTACTAGCCTGTGGAAGTTCCTTGGGAGAAGAAGATGTTGACATTCGAGAGCTCGGAAGTTGTATTGAAGTCGTGGAAGGTGGTGAGGGGTAGTCGTTTGTATCTTTGATATGGAGTCTCTCGTGTCGAGCGAGGGAATCTTGCCGTGCAAACAATCGTTGGCATTCTTTGCATTTATATGGCCGTACGCCCGTATCTGGACTATGGGTCAATTCAAAGACTCAACAATATCGCGTTTTCTATGGCACGTACGGCTGCGTTCATGTCTCTATGCAATTCTCAGTTAAGTAGACAATCGAGCTCCGTCGGAGGTTCATACCCTTAAATGCTCGCCTTTCGAGAAACCCTTCTGACAGAATCTACACTCCATGCTTCTTGAAGTCATCTTAAAGAGGTTCCCGGTCTTTCTCTGGAATTCTTGCAGCTTAGTTTCTGATGTTTGACGACGGAAGGTTTATACAAAAAATGTAGAAAAGGCTGAGGGGTAAAGCTCAGGGTCGTGGATGCGGCAGTAGCGGCAAGCTGCGTTCCAGCCCTTGCCAACCTGAATGAAGCAGGGGTGATGGTGCGCCACTCGGCTTCAAATCTGTAGTCCGTCTATTTCAAAATTTCAAGGACAGCTATTTGAAATGAAGAGGTGGTATCTTTACACTTCCCGTTGAATTTTATTGCTCATATTTTCCTGAGTGATTTGATGTAGTCCTGGCACTGCTGGCAACGAAAATGTTTTTAGCACGCAGAGATTGGAAAGCTCATGAAATGAAAGATTCAGCTTATCAAGATATACATCACTCATAGAACAATGCCGTTGGTCTTTTCTCCTTCTTCGGCTGGAAGCTCGGTCACAGTACTACTGATCGCGGGGTAAGTATTTTCGAGATTGCGGGGTAGAAAACCTCGCCTGTCCTCTTCTTTTATTTCTCTGAGATCCATCTCCTCAATCCCGGAGTTGAAGCTCCACAGTAGGATATAATGCATAACCGCTCAGCTTACCGTCTAGAGTGTAGCACCGCCGGATTCGGAGTCATTACGCGTCCCCACGGAGATCCTTTTCTCCATTGTGGGGATGTGGACGGCGACGGTGTGGGGACCTTAGCGAGTGGATACAGGTAAGGAGGCGAGTCACATGTTTACATTTCGGTCCCGAAGATAAATACATTGATGGAGTTCTCTGATGACGAAAGATACCGCTTCAAAGGAGTTATGCTTGCTGTCACCGTGATTGCCTTCCTTTCCTCCGCACTAATTGAATCTCCTGTTCGCTTTTTGGAGCAATTGCAGTCCTAGAACGGCAGATGGTTTGGGTTGGATGCTCGCTTGATTTAGCTCTGCCTCAAACTTTCTGGTCATTTTGTTGCACATGAGGCACGGAAGTCTTTGTTACTTTCACGTATCTCCATCTAGATCCGCGCCACTGCACCAACATTGTTGGTATGATACTGACTCCAACGACGAGAGCGGTTGCAACGCCATCGCTTGCAGCCACTCCGACACTTGTGAACATAGACGGAAACCTCAAAAATGTCAGCAAAACTCACAATATAGTTCACGGAAACAACATCAAATCATACTTACCAAAATGGTCCAATGAACCCCCAAATCTGGCGCACAAATGTGATGAAGACTCCAATGCTGGCCGATTCATCTTGATGACAATCAACAGCATAAGTCACCAGAACAGTCGTCACGATCTGGTTCCCTGCTCCAGCAATAGCAATACCAATCACAGGTGTGATGTTCCAATGGTGCTCCGGTGCTTGTTCGGTTCTGACCAGAAAGACTACGACACCAATGATGGTCATGAGAAACCCCGCATAGCTTAGCCAGAGTCTGTATTCTGGGGCTGGGTGTCGTCCAGTTTTGTTTGCTCGGCGCTTCATCCAGTAGTCTGATAGACTGCCTCCAAGCTGTTCTCCAATTACTGAACCAATGATGATACCAAGAAATTGAAGACCGAGTTGTTGAGGATTAAATCCAAACTTTTCGCCGAAGAGTTGGGGGAGCTCGACTGTGATGAGGACGCTACCGAAGAGAAAGGTCATTGCATAAGCGACGGCAGGTATCAAAATGCACACTTTCGAGCATAGCATCAAGGGGTGGTAGAAGTCGCGAACTCGAAGTGGGCGGGGATCGATCCGTTTGAATGTCATGTATTCTTGTTTGAACTCTGAGGCGGTATGTTGAATTCCGCTTCGAATGTACCTGGTTTCCGGACCGAGAAAAATGTAAGCGATGAATTGAACGCCGTTGATCTATTTCAGTGACAACATCAGCTCATATTAGGCTTCGGATAGTTCTATATCTGCGAAAACATACCATCGCCAAGATCCAGTAGATCCATCGATAGCCAACGTCATTTGCCACAAAACCGAAGACGAAAGGCGAGAGAGGAACTCCAAGTGTAACCAGGAGTGTCCAAACACCCATATACCTTGCTCTGTCTTGTTTGAAGAATGTTTCAGTAACCACAGCACTTCCAATCGCAGCAGCAGGGCTGATGAAGAATGCCACAATCGCTCGACACAAAGCCATCGTAGCATAGGTGGGACTCTTGGCACACCCAATATTCCCAGCCAGGCTGCAGATCAGCGAAAGAAGAAAGACGGGACGACGACCGTATGTATTTGAGAATGGTTTCCAGAATAGAGGTGCAACTCCCAAGATTGCGATTTGCAGAGAGGTGAGGTATGTGATGCGCTGGAGTGACGTTCCCAAGTCTTCGGCGATGGTTTCATAGGCTGGGATAATGGCAGCGGCTGTGAACGTCGACATGCAGGCATGAATCGCGACGAGTGTCAAATTTGTGACTTTCTGTATCCGGTCAGACTCTATATGGACAAAAGAATAGCGAGGAGATAAGTGCCTTCCAGGTTGGCCAATTGTATGGATCAGCATCTCCCATGTCTGGAATCGGCTCCAAGTTATGAGTTCCATGTCGATTGATGAGATATTGGCGATGACTAGGTGAGATTTGAGCAGATGGACTGTCGAAGGACGTTGTGTGAGTCGCTGTCTGGTCAACTGTCTCAAGGTATTCGCCAGTTCCTTCATCCTTTGAAGTTCTGACCTGCCGGGAGCTAGTCATGTTTGATGATGCCGTAGCTACTAAATAGGCTTCTGGTGACAATGAGTATTCCAATTTCAACGTTCTATGAGCTGGTGAAAAGGAAGGGAGAATGTCAAAAATAAAGTTGCTGCCTTCTAGTGATATCACGAGGAGTATTTATTCTTGAGACCCAGCTTACAAAATATGTCGAGAACAGGCCTTGTATCAGAATCTCGGTACCGACCTGGCCATGGACCGCAGAAGGCCAAACACCTAGATTCCAAGCCCCTTGTAACTGTCAAGCTTTTTGGCAACGGGAGTGGCCAGCCGCCAATTTCGCCTCCTTTCAGCCCCTGCTCGCCCCGTTTCGGTTCCACTTGACATGGACCACGGCCGATCTTCGTGGGGATGGGGGCTGGGGGATGGGGATGACATCTCCACGAACTCCATTTCTGGACAGGTATTCATACCCCGCGTAAGTGATTACGTGGTACCAATGTGGTTTAATGGACATTATTTGCTGAGGTGCCCACTAGGCATCTCTAGAGGCTAGCCTTCCTTTCTTGACTATGCCACACTTGCACGCGTCTCTATCGACTTTGTTGGCCTCTTCAATCTAATGCTCGCTTTTCAATGATGTTGTTCTAGGTTTTTCACTCTGTAAAAGTATCTTAATTTTGGAATTATCAGATTTGAAGAAAAGTTTTGATCTCAACTTCGGCGACAATCTCGGTGATAAGTCCATTGGAGCTCTCGGAGGCTCGCTCATCCTAAGCGACAATTCCTCGTATCCTCTTGTTTACTTCTTAGCAGCCCCCGTACCCTCCTCATCATGCGCTACGACTTCAATCTCAACTCTCATATTATCAGCTCCGAGTCTCGTGACACCGACAGCCGTCCAGATAGGTTTATGATCTGGCATCCACTTCTTGAAATTCCTCGCCATGGCAGCTAAAGCCTCGTCGTTTATCGAAACATGATACGAGTTGACACGGTAGATTTGTGACCAGCCTTTTCCGCCTGCGTCTTTCAGGCACGTGTCGACATTTGCGAATGCTTGATCAATTTCAGCGTTGATATCGGAATCGAATTCAAGAACGCCGTCTGTTTTCCAGCCTCCTAACATGCGTATGAGTACAAATATCGATGAAAGGGGTGTATTTCTCGGAGCGTCGACGAACCTTGACCTGAACACTCAATGCGATCTCCTAGACGGACAGCTTGGCTGTACCCATAGTGTGAAGTGAGGAATTCGCCCTGCCCTTTGTATACGTAATATTGTAAATGGGACATCCTTGAAGTTTAGAACAAAAAGATAGTTCTTCTCAACGGGAATGAAATTTACGGTTTCGATCGCGTTTGTGAAAAGCAAAGGACGTCCGTGGGGGGGGGGGAAGAGCTACTCATAAATCCAAAAAGCCATTTCAACTAGTCTCTGTCTTACGAGAGAGCAGTCAGATTTGGTCACATGGAGCGCGGTCTAACAGTACCAGTGACATATCAATCAAGCGGTTGATTTGCAAGCAAGTCCTTGGCTAACATCTTGGCCAGTGTTATGCCGTTAATTTAGTCAGCGCTAGACGATTCTCTCAAGCCACGTTCCGCAGACAAATTCCAATTAGCGAGCTGAAATTTCATCCCCCGCACTTTCCTAAAGGACTCTGTTTGACCGAATCTTGGCAGTGGGCTAGGACACATCAACTCTTCGGATGTGCGCGAGAAGACTCGTGAACGCGACCTCGCTGGAGTTTGAGACTGCAGACCTAATAAACCAAACTCAAATGACTTCTCCGTTACAAGCATGGTTTGGCATGCCAGTATCAATCGCACAAGACAAGACATTAACGTCAACGAGGATACGACGTCAAAAAATTTTTGAAGTAATCCTTTGGGCTTTTTGCTATATAAGGCATCGACGAATTTATTTGCAGATTTCTAAATCTTGCGACAGATATGCAACTGACCAGCCAGCGGGCAATCGTAATCTGCCGCTTCCACCATCTGTAATGATGAGCCCTCGTCTAGAAACCTTTCCAATTGGCGACAAGCTTCTTGCCACGAATCTACATCAATGGAATTCCGACCGTCTCTTTTCGTCGATCTCACAATAACGCCATTGTCTGTCAGCCAGTCTCCGGTCTCGCGATCTCTCAATCCTAGAACGTGCTGCCTTGATCTGACTCGCACTTCTTGTTCTTCTATGGCTATTTGATGCCTTGACACTCGACGGAAAGAAGATGTCGATAGAATCACGATGCTGATTAATTAGATCTATTTCACTGGTAACAGGTGCCGGGGTTTGAAGAGCAGCGGCCGGGATACCATTCCTCTGTTTCCATTGGATGCCTGAATCGCGTCCTCGAGGATTCGGCCACAATTTTTCTGCGATGATAGAAGTTGACCTTTCAGGATGATGAGGGCAGTTTTTACTTCTCTGCCTTTGGTTGTGGTGATCCTTCAATGGTACTGAATAGCTTCCCGATGATTCTTCATCAAGCACTCTTGCTTCCTTGGCTCTAGCCTTCCGTGCATAATAGCCCTCACACCAAGAGAAGACCTTGCCGAAGGAGAATGCAACGAAAATTGTTCCGAGAAGAGCCAGCATTGCGTAGTACCCATATGATTCAGGCTTTAGGGTAGTATTATTCATACCGAAGATAGCCTCGAAGAACGTCAGCATGTTTTCTGTATGATCCTAGACAGGGGAATTGACTAACAGCAACCAGTGCTAGCGGAAGAAATACCATGGCCAGATAGTTCAGTCTCTTGAACTGAAGTCCTTGCTTGACCGTTTCCAAACTCAACGCCTGAGAGGGTTGTCAATGAGGATTTTACATTTGTAGCATCGCGGTGGTAACATACGATGCCTAGCAGGTCTTCCATTGCTCTGAGATGTCTCTCTGAAGAAGACTGATGGTAGGCTAAGTATCCTTCAATGCTTACCATCTTGGCTATCAAGAGATTCAAATTTGACAGTTCGGGACCGTGACAATGCTTTTTCAGTGGTTCCAATCCAGTTTTGTATGCGCTCACGACTGCCAGATGCACTCTCAGACACTCTTTCTGAACGATAATCGTCTCTTTGTATCTATGGAGTGCTCTTGTCTGTTCCAGGATGGGAAGTGCCGCTTTGTCCCCATAGACTTCGTCTCTAAGCCCGCTGATGTGCGATACAGTCGTACTCCATATCTTTTCCCATTCCATGAAAGAGAAAAGATCAACGAATATCCAGTGGGGTAGCAATTTCAGTCTCTCGAATCGGCAAAGGTTAGCTTCCGAATAGTATTGCGCCAATTTTCCATGGATGCTGATGTTCTGGTCGCTTATGATGAAGATGACTGAAAGATCGGGGAGGGCTGGGAGAAAGTCTCTCACGCAGCACCAAGTTGCCAACGGGGTCGAGACAATCTGACCGGATTCGTATCGTTTCTCGTCGTTGGGCTTGTCGAGATGCTCAATGGCAAATTCAATATCTGCCCGCCATTAACAGATGCAGCTATCTAATGCAAGACAATATACCACTCTCGGAAAATGTCGGCAGCAGTGCCTTTCCGTAGCTATCTCGTTTACATCTACCGAAGAACTCCAATAAACCTTCTGGAAGGGATTTTTGTTCGGAATGGAGAGCGCTTCGAAGCCACGGTGTGATTCCTTCGATGGTTCTGCAGCATATGATGAGCATTTGAAGTCATCCAGAGTGTTGATGAACACCTACACTATCAGAAGTCCTCCCGATTTAGGCGCAGACTCCTTAATATATTGAGCGATATCTAATGCGTGTTCTTCCCCAAACTCGACCGGCTGGCTGAACTGCATGGATTCGGTGAAGCCATTCGACACGATGCTGCTGATACGAATTTTGACGAAATTGTCCTTCTTGGAATTTCGCTTCCGTACCCTGTGCAGTATCAGTATCTCTTCAACTAAAAGTCTCGAGTAAACCCACATTTGCCTGTAGATCTCGGGTTTAATTACCAAGACTGAAATTGTGTATAGAGAAAAGACTGGCAAGTAAAAACCAGATCTCTTTTATTCTTATTCGGTGTTTGGAAAAAAGGACACTGGGTTGAGGTTGATGCGTCTTCTTTACGGTGGCAATTACTTAGATTAATATCAATGCTCAAGGGCAAGTGGCTGAGGCTCAGCTGCCTCGCCGAAAAATATGTGCCTCGTGTGCTAAGCGAGTTGACGACAAGGACATTGTTGACATTGCGATTGGTGAAATTCTATGAACGTTGAGCGCCATTACATGCCATGTGCAGCTTTTTACAACCTGAGATCAAGATTCGGTACTCAGGATCAGAACCTCTTTATTGGATAGGCGTTATTCCGTGGTTTGTGTGACAGCGCCTAAGTCAAGCCATTTCGTTTCAGCCTTATGTTCGCAGAGTCAGCTTTGCGCCAAGCCTACAAGCCATGGTATGTAGAGCAGATAACCATGAAATTAATTCGGCGCTAGAGCTGATGTCTGCCTTGAGACAAATTACATACTATGCAGATTACCATATGATCGAGAAGTAGCTCCCTCCACCACCAACTCCGTCAGCCATATCACTTAATCACTTGATATATACCAGACCTGCGTGTTAACGTTTTCTTGCACGATATCCATCGAAATATTTATTCATAATCGCTCCAATACTCTTTCGACTTCTGTAAAGTTTCTTGTTGACGTAGATCTCGGAAAGGTGTCAAAACTCCAGGACAGGTGGTGAGTCTTTTGAAGTGAAGATATTTTTGCGAGTCATTGACGTTCACATGTACAAGTGAAGATCGGAGAGGGAATGCTATTATTAAAAGGACTAACTTTTATTGTTATTATGCGCCGGACTCTTTGTCAATAGGTTATGACTCGTGAGCCGGAGACGAGAACGGAAATTGTCGCCAGGTTCAAGAGCACCGTCACATATGTATGACGCCCCTGTTTCCACCTATGTGCATCACGTGGATACTCTTACAGCAGAGCAAAAGCACCCACGCCGATAGCAAGGAGTACAGCAGCAGGCTTTTTAAAGGAAGCAGCACCAGTGAACTCAACCTGGGTACCAGTAGTGGTTGGATTGTCAACAACTGGGCCAGTGTAAGTAGCAGCTGGGCTGTCGGGGGGGCCAGCAACGGTAGTACCTGGCTGTGGCTGTGGGGTTCCAACAGGTGGTTCTTGCTTAGTAGTAGCAGACTCAGTTGGCTGGGGCTGAGCTGGGTTCGTGTATGGAGGGTTGACTGGCTTGGTGATAGTGCATGGGCAGTCAGTGATGGTCAAAGTCTGATCCTTGGTTGCAGTGTAGGTTTTGTTGTTGTAGACCAAGGTGGTTGGGTATGAGCAGTAAGTGGTGAACTTGGTTACTGTCTCAGCGGTCCAGATAGGCCTTGGCTCATATGGGTTGTATCCAAGGCAAGCAGCAAGCTCTGCCGAGCACTGTAAACCAGTCAGCACTCACTCTCAACATTCGCAAAAGATCGGTTCTCATACAGTAGCTTGATTGGCTCCGGGCTTGACGCGGCATTGGTCTGCAACAGCCTGGCAAGACTCCTTGGGAACGTAAGACGACGAAGTAGTAGTAGCTGTGTTGTTGGCATATGGGTTATACCCAAGGCAAGCAGCAAGCTGTGCTGAGCAAAAGGACTGATTAGCCTCAGGTGCAGTGCGGCACGCATTGGCTTGTGCTTGACAGTCGGCTCGCTTGTTCAAATGAGAGGCACTGGTCAAGGCCGAAGCCAGGACAACACAAGATGCGACGCTGTAAAGCATGTTGGCTATCTGGATAGTTTTGAAAGTGTTTTGTGCAAGGACATATGATTAGGGTCAGAATGAAGAAGGGCCTGAAAATCGTGTGTGTGGTGAAGAAGAGGAAAGAAACTGGAAGAGCGCAGAGATACGTCTTCTTTATATCTAATGCTATTTTCCAATATCTTTCTGACGTCTGCCATATCGGAACGCTAGGATACATTAACTGCAACGGGCCACTGCACCCAATAATTCAACTGCGAGCCCGAAAGTTTCAGAGGCATACAATTGAGCCTAATTAATGGTGAGACAAATTACCTTGTTGTTTTGCCAACTGAAAAGTGTCGAAAGTGGATGACGTCCGCAATCAGTAAGAGTATTCTGGAGGGTTCCGAGATCACGCCACAGTAGACTGGATGTTTGATAGTGCTCTTACTGGACAGGACTGCTCCAATTTTCTCCACATGCTTGGCATTTGTATCATTAGCTCAAATCAAGAAACTTTTACAGAGCTTGCGGACGTTGATCGAATAATCCATCCAGAGAAATCAGCTGCGTTCGGTAGAGATCCTCGGTTGCTGTGCCAGACTGGCGAAATTTCCTGCAGGCGATTGGCTAAGGGCACAGAGGCTGCCGATTTCTACCACATGACAACACAGTATAATACCCAGAAAAGATGTCGATGTTGAACAGAAATCAAATATCGGGTTGTTTAATACTCATGAGCCAAGTGTTCGAGCACGTCGCTTTTTTTTCACGGGTAGGATAAGAGATAACGATACAATCGTCGCTCAAGCACTCTACAGCATGTCTCCACTACAAGTACAGCTGGAAACCATCCAAGCATGCTATCTCGTAGGCGGGTACGAAGGGTGGGCCGAGTCGGAATTCACGTGCCAATGTACCAGCCTACATCCGGAGAGCACGGAAATTTATTGCCGACGTGGACGATAGAACGACATTGGTTCTCTTCTGTATGCAGGTATTCGATGATAACTTCACAACGGCGCAGGTACCAAGCCAAGTGCGGCTCCGGCGCTAGCCTGAATAGTGTTTTGCGTCATTTGCTGGATCGATCCGGCTGTGATATTTCACTTAGCAGGTTTTAGCTTACCGAATCCAGCAAGTAATCTTCGAAAATTACATCCAGAGGCGAAAGTATGAAGGTAGAGATGATCATTTCTCAAGTTTCGGATACATTCCAGATTGCATTCCACGCTTGCAGCCCTACACAAAAATAGACAAGTCCTGAGACTAATATGATCGACAGGCACCAGGTATTTCCTAACTAGACACTTTTACTATTCTAGAAGTAGAGAGAAAGATCACCGGCAACACCAAGAATAGACAAGTTTTACCGCTAGTGTCGAACCAGTCGCATCGAACCCAGGTCAAGCATATCTCAGCCAGTTCTTATCTCCAACGCATTGGACCCGGTAGAGGGCCTTCTATTTTCTTGATCATTTTCAGGATAGTTCCTTTGCTTTTGTATCCTCAGTATCAGGTCTGTCCTCGTCTGCTCGAGGGTTGTCTACAATTAAGGCGATTCCGAGAAGAAAATTATGTCATCAGAGCAAGTTGAAGTGAGAACGGGAAGAATCGAAAGAGTAAGACTTGACCTGGAAAGCCTTGAACTCCACCACCATGATTATATCTTGCGCCAGAATGTGTGAAGACAAGCGCGACAGCCCCCGCTGCCAGTAAGACGAGACTTGGCCTCCGCTACAAGCTTCCCAATGAAAACTAGGAAGGAAACAACGACCAGAAAAAATCGTATTGCCGTCAATTGAATATGGATAAGCTCAGAATTTGTCCACAATTGTGCCCACCTCATGTTTGGTTATGTGGGGAAAAGACCGCATGCGGTTTTCATGCGAGGAACAACGCCGAGAACAACCGAAGGCAAAAGCTTGCAGTCTCAATGAACGAATGTCCTCGATCCGGATATGATGTAAGAGAGAAATGATCTGTGGATAAGGGTTTCGGGATCAATGCGAAGAGGACCGGAGAAGCATTCGCTGTCCATGAGTTGCACGCTGAAGTACACGCGGGAGCGACGACAGAACTCTGAGATCATGCCAAAAATGCTGTCTCTGACTAAACCGCGTGCTTCAGAGCATCACGATCGTATTGAGATTTCTCATGTCATATTGAGCTGCACTCATCTTCCTTTATCCGCGTGCGAAACAAAATTTGGCGCTTTCAATTAATAATTTCTGACTCCTCGCAGATTATGTACCTTTTCAACCAAGACTTGATGATGAATACCATCTGAGATTGAACCAAGTACTGCTCTAATTTATTCCATATAAATACGTCTAACCTCATGACCAAATCGATACCAAGATCTACGACTATTCATCCTTTTCATCCAACCCAAAGTCTATTGTTCCCCAAGCCTGTGCAGAAATCCCGAATGGTGAGGAGAAAACCAAGTTAACAACTCCACATATGCAATGCAACCCACCTAGTTGCTGTCTTGCACCGAATTCAACCTTTCCAATCCCAGCCTACTCTCAGTATTCTTGCAGCGCAAATAAAAACCGTGCCGCACATAACACAGATGCCAGAAAAAAGGATGAGGTATGTGAAGCCTCCTCGATCGTGAGGGATAAGAGCACCTTGAATCGGCAGACTCGTCAAGCTCCTGTCCATATTTTTGTTAGCTAATAATGTTCATAATTGTAGCAGAGAGAACATCATGGCAATTGTACGTACGCAAATCCAATAACAGCCTGATACGTTCCGAATCTCTGACCAAGCGTTTCCACGGGTCCCAGTTCTGCAGCACACGACATCATGACACTGATGAATGCTCCACTTGCAAAGCCGTAACAGGCACTGAAGGCGAAAATCTGGGTGTTCGTCGGATTGGTCTTGAGTTCGAGTGGGAGCCAGAAGGCCAGGAATGCGATCGTTGTGACGAGTGAGATGAGTGATACAGAGTTGAATCTTCCGAAACGATCTGCAAGGTAAGCGGGAAGGATGCGGCCTATGATTGATCCTGCGCTGAAGTGCGTTTTCTGTCAGAGGGGAGGTTGAAAAAATATTTAAAAAAGTGCGGATGACAGCTTACTTGAGGATCACGGTGGTGTAGATTGCCAGATCTTCAGTAAAGCCGTGACTGAGACTCATCGACGGGAGGTAGTTCCAAGGTGCGAATAATCCCCAGCTGCGAACAAGTGTTAGTTACGCACTCCCGAGATTTTAGGAGAGGCTCACATCACGAGAAAACTGCCGATACAGTATACACTGAATAAAGCCTGTCTAAAGAGGTAAAAGTCGATGAAGCAAACGTGTGAATCCCACTTCTTTTTGGGTAATCGAGGATGAATGAGGGTACAGGCCAAGGCAGACGTCAATCCAACGACAAGAGCGCTCCATCGTACTGCTCTTGGAAAGCCGACTTTCTGAATAAGAATGTGTAGGTAAAGGGAGTAGACGACACCACCTTGTTGAATCAGTCGTTAGAAAGCAAACTATGGATGGACAGACTTACCCAGACTGCTCCCGGCGAGGACAATCCCCAATGCCAGGGCCTTTCGCTTGTCGAACCACTGTCCAACGGAAGTTGTTGCGCAAGAGAATAATCCTGCAGCTGAAATGCCGAAACCCACGCCCTGTACGAGAAATATCTGGTAGTATTCGGAGCAGAAGCTAAGTAAGAGGATGGAGAGCGTGCAGCCAGCTGTGCATGGTATAGCAATGCACAGGGTGCCGTAAGTGTCAACAATGCGACCGAAGAAGGCTCCCCCAGTCCACCTGAATATCTGGTCAAAAGCTGCATGAAGCCTAGGTGGGGGTAACTCACATGAGAAACAATTGCGTTGTGAACATCCATGATATCGTAGACGCTGAGTACTCCTTGAGGAGAGTTTGTTCGTAGTATGTTTGGAAAAGACCTAACCTGCCATGGCTTGTAAGCCTCTGAAAGTGGGATTTCCGTTTATCGAGGCAGAAGCTTACGAATTGAGCCAACCAAAAGTACAAAAAAGTGCAAAGAACGACCCAAGAACGCAGGTCCAGCCCGAAGTACCGCCTTCTCGAGTGTGCTCGTTCTTTGGGGCCCCGTCTACGACACTAGTATCATTGGTGCTTGAGCTTCGCTCCTTCTCTTTGCAAGCCTCTGAGTCCCTGTGCTCGGTAGTATCTGGCTTTGAGGTGATACTAGTAGTAACAGGTATAGCTTGAAGCATGTCCGCGCTTGCTTACAGTCTTGTGCTCGAAAGTGGTTATTGTCGGGAAATTTTGACTTGTATAACGAAGGTAGCCCATCGAGAGGTTGAGTACATATCAGATTCGAGAATAATGAAGGCAAAGAAACTTCAGTGAGACAAACAGGAAGATCTTATGATGAAACGCAACTGATATCAGACTTTGCCGAGTATTTTGTGAACGGGTAGGAGTCGTGCAATTGCTTCTGAGCGCCGTGAACTGATGGATTTTGCCAGTGGCTGAGACGAAAACGAGGCGACGAGAAGGTATGTTCTCAATTTATCGAAACAGTCGAGACTGAAAAGCTGGAAAGTCATTTCCATATCTCTACCAGCCGTTTGTACCGAGCTTCAAAATTGTTCGTGTAACCTTCAGGGGGTCAACAGTGCGAACCCGTCTAAGCGAAGCCCCTGGCTCGACTCTCCACAGGCACGGCTCAGATCTGGGAACGCAAACGGAAACGGTGACGAAACTGAGAAATGTTCCATAGCATTGTGTGTCCAAAGTTACGTATAGGTGCTGGGATCAATCTCAGTCGGAAGGCTTGATGATAGTACGAAGTGGTGAGAGATGGCAGACTTCGAGAAAATGTTCGTGAGCGACGTGTGGTCAAGATCTGAGACCTGACAGGTCAGCATTTTGTCCACAATGTTTGATCCGGACATGGGCGAGTTCGGGAAGATGCTGCCGGATCTAAAAAAAAATTATATTTGCAGAGCTGACAGAGGATTGAAGACATTGATGGTGGGCCTTGCGTTTGTGTAAGGACGGTTCAGGTGGAGGAAGGACTTTCTGTGTCCTCTCCGTATCTGGTTTCCAAAATGTGCTCATTCCATGTAATCAGCAAAATATTCTCAAGGGTATTGATTAGTCCCTTTGACTTACTCCTCGCATCGCACCATATATCTTGGTCATTGTCTGGACCTTGCCTTCATTGATTGAACTGAGAAACAATAAGTTCTGAAAAATGCCGCCGGACGTAAATGGCCTTCGGGCTGTCTTTGTGACTTCCAGCCTTTCATCGAGACTCAAATCTGAGCATGTTCCACAAGCAGCAGCCATCTCTGTCTCGCCTGTGTTGTTTAGCAAGTTTTCCTGAACTTGAAACAATAGCAAATTTAAAAGAAAGCACTAGATTCTACGACATGGGAGTGGAGGAAACTTCAAAAAAAATGGCATTTTTTGAGTGGATTCCATCCATTTTTCATGTTTCTCGCAATGCTGAAACCAAACAAACGAGCAAAAGAGTATATCAACTTCGACTTCCAGCCTCAACCTCCCTTGCTCTTTTGATACCACATCAACGAGCACTCGTAAACGTGGAACCCATCTCACTTCGAAGTATCATTGTCCTTCTCCATTACGAGTTGATGACGTCGGACCCTAAGTTATTGACAAGCGGGGGTGGGAATTGCATAAATTGGTTTCTGAGAGATCTGTTGTGTTTGGGCCGAAGAGGATTGGTGAGTAGAGAAAAAAGGACAGGAGTAGAAGAAGGGTAACAGTAGAAGTATAAAGTCCATTCTCCAATCAATCTCAATCTTAGTCTCAATCTTGATCTCCTATGTGCTTAGCCCCTCATTCACTCACTCACTCATCCACTGGACCACCAACTTAAATACCAACACGAATATAATACACCTAACTATTCATAACTGACCCTTCCTCCATCCTTCGGCCCTTCATCCCCTCAATACGTCGTCCTCACGAAAACCACCGTCACTCAACTCACTCCACATCGCAGTCTCCAGATCGACAAGCTCAATCCAAAACCCTTCCCGCCACAGCAGCAGCACTCTTATCCTTCGTCTGCGTCTTCTTCAATGCCTTCCCCATTTGAATTTCACCTAACAACGCAGCGGGTCTTCCCGCACCGGCTGGTGGACCAGGAGCCGGCATCGGCGGAGGAGGGGGCGGACCACCAGGAGCAGCAGATCCAGGCATAGGCGGCGGCGGAGGTGGGCCACCGAATGCAGGCATTGGAGGTGGAGGAGGGGCGCCACCAGAGGGCATAGGTGGTGGAGGGGGAGGGGAAGAGACAGCGTCGCGGGCTGGAGCTGGGCTGGTTGGTGTCGATCCAGCGCCCCCGGCGGCAGAAAGTGGGCGAGGGGGACCCATGGTGCCAAAGAGGATTGAGGCGAGGTGGCGGGCATTTCCTGCACCAGGCCCTTCGTCGTCGGATGAGTCGTCTTCTTTGTCAGAGCCGACTACAGACCATTCATCTTCTTCTGGACGGACGCGGGAGCGAGAGCCAGTTGGTTGGGTGATGATTGGATCGGGGGCTTTAGGAGCTTCTTGGGCTGGGAGTCGGTGGAAGGGATTGTTGGACTGGGCTGATGGAGAGGCTCCATCTGGTCCGGTTTGTGCCAGTTTCTTCAAGAAAGGGTTCTTGGTCTCGGTATCCGATGGAGGGCTGGCGACAGGAGGAAGAGCAGTTGTTGTCGCTGCAGCTGGTACAGGAGAAACGACTGTTGGAACCGGCGGTGGCGGAGGTGGAGAGATAGCCTTCCTCTCAAATTCCTGACTACCCTGAGTGGGAGTTGAAGCTTGGGGCGTAGCCTGATCAGGTCCTTCATCATCAGACGAGTCATCACTATCATCATCCATAGCCTCCAATTGTCGTTGCAACTCTCTCTCACGAGCTTGTGCAGCTTCGATCTCAGCTCGCTGTGCCGCCAAACGAGCTTCCTTCTCCTTGGCTTCAGCTTGGGCAGCCTTTCTTCTCCGCTTCTCTTCGTCTTTCTTGATCTTGCCAGCTTTAACTTGGTCTTCAAGAGCTTTCAAGCGTGCAGCAGCAGCTTCTTTCTCCTTTGCAAGATCATTCTCTTGTCGTGTAGCATCGTCCCTAATCACATTAGTACACTTCTATACCTGGCAAAATTGCACTTACTCAAGCTCTTGGGTAGCAATGATCTGTGCCTTTTGCTCCTCCAGAACTCTCTGTTCATCCTCAGCTCTACGCTCACTAGCATCGCTCTTGGCAGCCTTTCTTGATGGTGGTGGAGGAGGCTTCTTCGCGACAGGCGCTGGTGCTGGAGCTGGTGGAGGAATGCCTTGCTCTTCATTAATTCTCGCTTGTCTCTCAGCCTCACGCTTGGCATCTTCTTCTTCCGCCTTCCGGAGTTTAGCAGCTCTCTCGCCCTTCTCACGTTCCATTCGTTGAGCGGATGTTTCGCCTGGCTTCGAGGGTGCTTTGATACCAAGAGCAGCAAGACGTTCAGCCATGCGCTGCTCAGCTTGTTGTTTGATGTAAGCAGCACGATCCTCTGGAGTCTTATATTGCGAATAGGTTCCACCAGAGGCTGGCGCAGGGGCTGCAGCCGGGGGGGATTTAGACTGAACTGGGGAAGTCGAGGCTGGGCTTTCGTATCGTGGTGAAGACGTGGACCGCGAAGTATCCCTCGTGTTGCGGCTTCGATCATCAGTGCGAACTCTTGCAGACTTGCTCGATCTCTGTAAATCGAAAATGAAATCCTTGACCTCATCCTCGACACCGAGTCCATCTTCCCATCTTCGCTTCTCATGCTCACTGGTTGAGTCCTCTGCGCCCTCCTTGAGACTGTCTTGCAGACCTTGCGAAAAGTCACGCACACTGTCTTCGACATCCCTGACCATACGTTCGTTATTCTCTTTCTCGTTCTTTATCTTGATGTTCTCCTCTTCCAGACGCTTCGGCGCTTCAAAGTCATCGTTGCTAGATTCGACCTTCCGTCCTGTCAAAGCAGCAGATCGCTGCTGCATCATAGCCTTGGCACGTGCTTTGAGGCGATCCGACTCCGTGACGGATCCTCCAGGTCCAGTACCAACAATAGAGGATGCACTTCCCGGATGAGCCTTCGCATCTCGAAGACGGAAGAGTTCGAGCTTCGCCTCGGCGATGCTTCGCTCCGTCTTACGGACATTCGAAGCAATTTCTGGGAGCCTGTCCGTCAATCCCTGGAGTTGTCGCTTCAAAATGCGGCGCTCAGCTCCAGAATCAACATTGCGCAAAGATGCATCAGGATGAGAGTCAATGTCTTCCTGGATTCGTCGAATACGGCGATAGAGATCATCTGCCTCACGACGATCCCGTCTATCGAGCGCATCGTCCTCATCAGCTGCATTCTCATCTTTGAAATCAATAGCATCCAGAAGAACCTGTTTCTCGCGGATCTTCTTCTTCAGCTGGTCCAGAGAAAGTTCGTCATTGGAAGTTGATGATGCAGGCGACGATGGACGAGGAGAACCACCACCCAATCTTCGACGAGCGCTAGATTTATATCCAACATCATCGTCGTTGTTCTTGAAAACAGTAGCATCTTTTCGGCCACCACCAAATCCAGACACACCTCCACGGAAAGAGTGATTTTTCAAATAACTGACACCAGTCTTCTGTGGCAACAGACTAGCTCCAGAATTCTTGCGGAAATCAGATTCTTGGGAAAGCAGAGACTTGACTTGTCCGATGGAGTCATTGAAGTTTCGGGTAGAAGGTGGGACAAGCTCGGGGGGCAGTTGAGCTGGTAATGGGTAGCCATTGAGTTTGCGGTAAATCAAATGCATGGCAACTGCAAATTCATCCATGTTGAGACGACCTTTGTTTCCGTGATCGGCAAGAGTCCATACTCTTTCCATATCTTGCTTTTC
Organism: Cadophora sp. MPI-SDFR-AT-0126; assembly: GCA_020747065.1. Lineage (NCBI taxonomy): Eukaryota > Fungi > Ascomycota > Leotiomycetes > Helotiales > Ploettnerulaceae > Cadophora > Cadophora sp. MPI-SDFR-AT-0126. Next base: position 708,221 of record JAGMVK010000006.1, read on the forward strand.
GAGCCCACTCTGTCCGAAGACTTCAATGGCAACATCACCACCAATATAGCCCTTGTTGAAGCCATCCCAAGCCTTAAACACAGAGTCGTACCTGGTCTTTTCGTCCTTGGTGACTGCCCATGGAATGACTGCGTTTCCCTGTAGCCCAGAAGTAGTGAAAGAGCCCTGCTCTCGACCTTGTTGGGGCATCATTCGGGATTGTAGGAGATCGATATTGGGCAGTCCACTTGCAGGAGCATTGACCAAGCCCCACTGTCCTGGACGTCCAGTGGGCTGACTATTCAATGGAGCAACCATTCCACCACCCATGCCAGTCTGGGCAGGCGAAAGGCCTTGACTATAACCTGTAGGCATCGGTGGCATTGGAGGACGAGGTCCATTGTATCCAGTGGCAGACGGGTTTGACATGTTCTGGAATCCGGTCTGGTTTGCTTGCATTCCCTGGTTTTGACCGAAGCCTGTCTGCATTGGCTGTTGGAAGCCACCTTGCTGTTGTCCGAACCCCCCACCAGAGAAATTGTTCTGCTGGGTTGGGAAACCAGTCATTTGTGCCGTCAAAAGAGCGGAATTCGAAGGTGTCGGCTGTGGTTGATGAATAGTTGGTGATGCCGCATTTTGTCTGCCAGTGAAATCGGGAGCATTGGTTCTAGCTGGCAATTCTGGTGCATCATCCACAACGCCAAAATTAATGATATCAACCATGCTAGACACCTCGTTCTTTATGTTATCCGGAAGTGTAGAAGGCAATGCCTTTCCCACAAGCTTCAAATTGCAGAGGTACATAGCAAGAGCGAATTCGGGGAAATGTAGCTGTCCAGATCGAGTAGTATCTGCGAGAGTCCTGTATCCAATGTTAGCCATTTCCATTCCGCAGATTCCCTAAAATCATAGTATCCTACCATATTTGTGACAATGCATTCCCATCCAACTTGGAGCGCATAAGCAAGTCTCTCGATTTATCTCCAGACAACGTCTGCTCATTCCCAGCCGCAGACTTGAACAAAGTCTCGAACTTCGCCTGATCTTGCGCCGTAATGAACGACAACCGTATATTCGGAATCTTCGAGCCCTTCGACTTGGATGCTCGGCGTCCTCTTGCGGGAGCTGCGGCAGTAGGGCTCGATCTGAAGCTGTCGGCCATCTGGGCAAAGCCGGTAGGTTGGGGCTTTTGGGCCGGAGCCGCAGGAGGCTGCTGCTGCTGTTGCTGAGATTGATTCTGGTATTGCTGGGGAATCTGTGGCATTGGCGGAGCGCCGGTTTGGAAGCTTTGTTGCTGTAGCGGTTGGGCATTGTTGAATTGCTGCTGCTGGCCTGGGAATCCGGTTTGCTGCTGTTGCATCTGCTGGGGTTGTTGGAAGCCAGTCTGCTGCGCCTGCATTGGGTATCCGGTAAAGTTTGGTTGCAGAGGAGCTTGTTGGCCAAATCCGGTGGGATTGGGATTCATGAAGCCCTGCTGCTGAGGTTGTTGCTGATTTGGAAATGAGTTGAACTGCTGGGGCCCGCCTGGGCGACCGCTCTGGCCTCCCAGGTAGGAGTTCGATCCTGAAAACATGGCAAGTGTTTGCAGGATTCGAGGGAAAAAGGAAAAGGTGGTGAAGTGTTGGAGTTGTGGTGTTCAAACTTCGAGGTCGCTGTCGCTGATTGTCTTGTCTGCCTCGATTACACACGCGTGGCTGAGGCGGCTGGCGGCAAGATTCGCGGCATGACGAAGCTTTGGCCTCACTCTCGCTGTCAGAGCACTCGCAAAGTAAGCGACAGGTCAAACACCAACTATGAGCGAATATTTGTTGGATGATCGAATACCTTGCGCTGGAAGTTGGTGATGATTTCAAAGACTTCAACAAATAATCCACAACTATCGATGCTCAATTCAAGTTGATCCACGCAATACAGTACATTACTTGCAAACCTTCATTCACAATCGCAGCTACCGACAGCTTTTTTTTTCCAAGTCCACCTCCTGCTCTTTTACACGACAGAACCACTTGCAAGACTCTATGGTGATGCACAAAGGTCTACATATATGTACAAAGCCATGTCTATCTGTTCACTTCCACTTTCATTCCTAATTCCGTTGCCATTAATGAGCACCAATTTGGTCTCTCACACTCGACTGTATTTCCAATCAAGGTCAACCAACTCAGCTGACAATCTTCTCTGAGACGGAAGCCTTAGGAAAGACAGCCTTGCCAGCCACCTTTGCAGCATTGAGAGCTCCAGAGAGGGAGAACTGAGTGGGAATGCCGTTGATGCGATGAGTGGAGTTGATGTTCTTGACCAGAGTCATCTGGTAGCAAGTAGCTCCTCCTTGACGGGAGGTGATGGTGGAGTAAGCAAGGAAGAATTCCCAGATCTAAAAACTGTGAGCTGCATTCGATATTACGAGGCTTGGGATCAACTTACTCTGTACCATCTGTTGCCATACTTGGCCTTGACCTTATCCTGGTTGGCAAGCCAGTTTCTGTACCATCTCCAGAGAGTGGCAGAGTAGTGAACTCCAATGGTATCGATAGTCTTGACTTCCCATCCAGCACTCTCGACAGCGCTGATGTAGTTGTTGAGAGGGCACGAGGCGTCGGCACCAGGGAAGATGTACTTGTTCATGAAAAGACCCCAGATGAGATCCTCGTATTGCCAGCTCTTTCTCAATCCAGCGACTTGGAGGAAGAAGATTCCATCATCATCCATCATGTCGTTACATTGTTGGAGGAAAGGGGTAAGATGTCTCATGCCAACGTGCTCAGCCATCTCGAGGCAGGTGATCTTCTGGTATTTACCTTCTGGAACTGGAATGTCACGATAATCCATGCAGAGGATCTTGCTTTGCTCCTCAGAGATACCAGCTTTGCGAAGTCCATTATTGCCCCAAGCAGTTTGGTTGCGGCCAAGAGTAATTCCAGTAGCCTTTGCACCGTAGTTGACACTGGCAAATTTGGCAAGAGTTCCCCATCCACAGCCAATATCCAGAAGCGTTTCGCCCTCCTTGAGATCAATCTTCTCACAGACAATGGCAAGCTTGTTATCCTGGAGCTGCTCGAGGGATTCCTCCTTGTTGATATCAGAGATGACACCGGAAGTGTAGACCATACGTGGGCCAAGGAACCATCCGTAGAAGTCGTCACCTCGGTCGTAGTGGTCTCGGACCTGCTCCTCATCTGCAAATAAGATATTAGAGAAATCATTTAAAATTGTGGAGTCTCCATACCTTGAGATCTGGTGTGCATAATAACTTCCGGCGCAAAGACGAAGAAAACATGTTTGAACAAGCCCAGAGTAAATCGGAAGCTAGCCCAATCATGTCTGTATTCCATAACCTCCAAGCAGTCTCCATTAAACTCAACATCTCCATCGAAGTACATAGTATAAAATGTCTCCATGGGAATCTTGTTGCTGCCATGGTACTTGGCCTTGTCGGCAGGGTTCTTGAAGGTAAGGTAATGCTCGACTGGGCGGCCTGGGTACCTGGCCTTCTCATTCTTGCGAGGGCTGAATGAAGAAGCCAAGTACCAGAAGCTGATCAAGATAGGTACTGTGGTGAAGAAGCCGAAGAATATGGAGGTCTTCATTCCACCGCCGACCTTCCAGGACATGTATGTTGGGACACCGAAGACGAGTCCGGCGAGGAGGAGATTGGAGAAGCTGGTGTTGCCAGCGGCATCTGCTGGGAGGGGGGCATTTTTGATTGCTGGGTACTGCAAGAGATCAGTTGGCGCTCAATTGCTGGTTGAGTGATAAGACGTTGAGGCAGAGAAGGGATAGGATAGAATTGCAGATGTCCTTCAATTGATGCAATTTGTAAAACAAGTTGCATTTACTACTGTAATGCATCTGCGATTCATAGTGGAGTATATCTGGCACTTACAGAAGTAGTCTTCACTCCGCACTCCTCGAATTTCTCAAATGTAGGTGTGGGCGCCTTTGGGGTCTCGATGAATTCGAACTCGCTCTCGGAGCCATTGACGCTCTGCGGATTGGAAGCCATGATTGCAGGTTCCTCAATTGCAATGTTTTCGACAGCAGGACACCGTCGATATATACCTCAATCAACTCAATCGATGGTTGAGAAGATGGTGCGTGTCTTTCACCAGAAATGTGTTTGTTTTAGGTTCAACGCCAGCCTCGCTCGAATTGGCTGCCAGCTCGGGCGGTGTGGCCTGTCGAGCCTGTCGAGCCTGTCCGTGCAGGCGGAGGGTGTAGCGAATGTGGGTGGGCTGGTGGGTCATCGTACTTTCGCTCCCAAAGTGTGTTAGTGGCAGCTGTCTTGGCATTCCCCCTGCATTAGGCCTCTGTTTGGGTGTCTCAGGGGTGGCCAGAGGGAAATGCTATTGTTGACTCTCTTTCTCTTTCACTGTCATCACTAATGCGAGGACGGGCAATATGCTCCAAAGGATAGACAAGGATATCGGGACAGACAAGTCCAATTTGATCACTGTCAGAGCACTCATTGTCTTGATTTTTACGGTTTTCATTGCTCTTCACTCGTCATAGTCCTGGATGTTGATGACTGTCTGTAGCTGGTCTGTTCTCTGCCAAGTGGCAGCGTAGTGATTTTGGAAATATTTGATTCGTCGTTATTTTCATTGCTTTGCATCGTACATGTTTCTCGCTCTGTATATGTCGACTTCTCGAGCCAGTCTTGACCCTTTGACAATTCTTAATCCCAGGTCGAATACAGCCTTGAATCTCTTCCACTTTTCAATGGTCTCATTAAACTCCTCCCTATCCAAATTTCAAGCTGCCATCACGTTACTTTCTTGATCTCATGTACCATATCCGTCATGTCATTTCAAAATCAAAACCACCAACTGAGGATGTCCCTCGTCTGTTGCCCCTCACCAAGTAATCCTCTTCGTCCTCCTCCTCATCTCCTCACTGTCCTCCACCACCCTCTGCAAACAAACCAACTCCGCCCTCTTCGCCCCTAACTCCGCACCACTCCACTTAACGCCCTTGATCCTCGCCCAAGTCGGTACATGCCCATCCACCATGAACTCCTCCTCAACCTCCATGGCCCACTGCAAAACCTTCCCAGCAAAAACACTATCCCAGATGCCTTCTCGTCGCGGATGTTCAAGCAGGAAGTTAATGGCTTCTTTACGTATCGTTGGCTCGCGGCACTTGAGGCCCACGACCCACAGGGGCACGATGACGCGGGTATCAAAGCAGAAGTTTGAGGGCCGGGTTTTGCTTGTTTCAGGCATCTCGCGCATCACGGCTTTGGCGAGGAAGACTACACGTTTGTAGACGGGGTTATACTGATCGTGGATCGACTCGTCGATTGATAGATGGGTCGACAGACCGATATATCCGATGGCCATAGACAGCTGGATGAACAGCGCATAATGCTTCTGAGGGCCTTCAGCAACTTTCTCCAGAATCGGTGCGAACGCCTTGTTGAAGCGCCACACATCGGACTGGATCTCCTCCTGCTCTTTCATCGCCCAGCGCCACATATCAGAGTCTTCTTGGACGTCAGGGCCAAGGTACGCGGATTGCGTAGTTATGAGATAGACTCCCCTGCGGATGATACCATTGTAATACTTTCCCGCCTCAAAGATATCTTCAAACGTATCCGGCATCGATCTCGTGAATCTCGGTCCTTCCATGCCTAGCACAACATGCAACTCAGGCGAATGCCCATCCGCAAAGAATGAATGCTGAACAGCCAGTCTACAGAAGATCTGTACGAGATCGTCCTCAACGACGTACGGCGCTGGCGAAAGCTTTGTATACCTCTCCTCATCACCCCTATAATTCTCCTTCCATTCCTGGATCAGTCGAATGCCCGCATGTACCTGCTTGACAGCCAAATCCATGTTTCCCGTCCAGCTTTCAAATGCTAAGATAAGCAGACAAGTTAGAAGCATAGTCCGCAAGTCGAGTTTCTTCTCCGCGGCATCGGCAGCCATGTACTTGACGGCTTTCACATATTGCCTGAGTGCATTCTGATGATGCTCATTGGCAGCTGCATCGCGCTCCACAGGCGTGAGGCTCATCTTATCGAAACAGCTAACCATCTCAGCTGTACGATCGAGCGCACCGAGTGCCACGATCGCATGGCGAATCGCGGGGTTGAAATGGCACGATTCCAGTAATCTCTGCCTCGTGCATCCGGAATCAAAAGTTGGGAATATGTCATAGCCAGTCCGGACACAGAACAACTCGAAGTACTGATGTTCTTCGATACTAGCGAACGGAGAGTTGGCTAAGGCGCCTAATGACGGCAAAGCCATTCCTGACCGATTGGAAGTTTTGATCTGAATTGGATTTGGCAGGATATCACGTTTCTGAGCGCTCTTTGGCTCGAATATCTTCGGTGGTGGACGGTAGCCGTCGCATTCGACGCCGAACTTGATGCAGCGATTGCAAGTGGGCTTGCCCTCGTCACATTTCACTCTTCGCATCCTAGGTGGGGATGTTCAGCCTAGTCATCCCAAGAACCCTTGTCTGAATAAGGTTGAAAGGGGAAGATATCAGTTCTCCTTACCTGCAAGTTCCACATCCCGTCCTGACTTTCGGTGCAGCCCTGCGCACTCGAGGATTTTGTGCTGCTGAACCCATCGTCACTAAATTTCATCACTCCCAGCCAGCTGTCGTCATGCAAGAGGCAAATCTCAGGGTCACGATTCTCGCAAGTGCCGGTGATCAAGGCGTCTGCAATCAGCACCGGCAGATGGGACATGAGAGTAGTTAGTTGAAGACTTAAGCTCTCTGTGGTCGCGTCGAAGTGCCATTGGAACATATTTATGTTGGGTTTTGGGGTAACGAGGCTTGCAGTAAGCCATGCTCGCCATGGTCGAAGTGCAACCACTTACATGCCGGATGGATGGCCAATCATAGAGCGACGATGGGCGAAGGACTCGGGGATTCCGGCCGAGGTTTTACCGTCCGTTTACTCCAGGCTCTCGTCTCATGTCAATCTCAACCTCAATAACTCCAGGTTGCTCATCTTGCACACAAGGTGTTTTCCGAGAGGAATCCCAAACATCCCTCCTCAGGCAGCGTCAGGAATTCCTATCCGCGCCAGCCTTGATAGACTTTCCCACTTCGGAAACTAAGCACGGATTCAGCCTCATAGTTGTATGCCTGGGTTGGAAGCTTTGCAGTCGATACATGTACATTTCCAGCGGAGAGAGTTGTTTTACTTAGAGATGGACTCAAATATTGAGGCATACCAATACCAGCCCATCAAGGATGTCGACGGAATTCGCCTGATCCCACTCCAACCATCCCAATCGAAAGACTCGATCGTCCGTTCGAGCTGATCCACACAAGGCTGCGTACCGTCAAGCAAGATATCTTCGTGCATTACATAGCGCTATCTTACGTTTGGGGCGATGCAACTCAAACCACTCAGATCATGGTCGGGGAGCAGACTCTGGAGATCACCAAAAGTCTTGACTCGGCCTTGAGACATCTGAGAGATGAGAAAAGAGTCTTGAATGTTTGGGCTGATGGGGTGTGTATCAATCTGTATGATGAAGAGGGAGAGAAGGCAAGACAAGTCCAGCAGATGGGCAAGGTATATGAGACAGCGGATCATACGGTTATCTTTTTGGGAGAGTGTGATGCCAAGACCGAGGAGACGCTGTCTAATGTCATGGCTTCAGTGGAGGACGTTGCTCAGGACTCGGGTCCAACGATAAGTCAAGACGGCAAGCAGGTTGTGCAGGAGCTTCTTGAGCGGCCATGGTTCACCAAAGTCTAGGTGTACCAGGAGCTCGTCATGTCCCGTGATCCCTAGGTTCAATATGGCCGTGCCCGTTTTCCCTGGAGTTTATTTTGCCAATTTACTAGCCGCTTGTATGGAAAGACTGTAAAAGAGAAGTTTCAGGAATCTGAAGGATCGTATAGCTTGGTACACCACTCGGCAGACAAAATTGTCACACAGATGGAAAAATCCCGATCGGATTTCCTGGGTGCTAAGCTGATACCAAAAGACATGGTTGACACATCTGACCAGCACGAGCCTGATCCTATAACGGCTGGTATAAGTCGAATTCACCGAATAGTTGCGAAACGCGCTGGGTACACGAAACTAATGGAAATGCTGGTTTCGAGAAGAGGCTTTGGTGCGTCCGATCCTCGTGACGTGGTGTTTAGTATACTGGGGCTTTCCAGCCAGGTCAACATACGCGCGGACTACGGAATTACGACGCCTGAATTATACCGGAACGTAGCTTGGAACTTCATGGACTCGCTTTGTAGTCTAGAAATTCTCAGTCACGTTGAGGACGTCGATCCTACCGCGCGTATGCCTGGCCTGTCTTCTTAGGCCCCGGACTGGACTATTGTTCGTCAACCTCGTCGGCGCATTCGCATCATGCCGAAAACTTGTGATTATAGTTATGTTTCAACGATATCTGGGCCAAAGAAGTACGATGAAAATAGTCGTCCATTTCATGCGACCAGATTACCCACCGAACTCAACTCGCTTTGCTTCAAAGTATGTCGGATTTCTAGCGTCCGACAACTCAGTCCCACCATTGAAAACCTTGGTGCCGAAAGTTTCTTTAAGCATTGTTCGGTGCAGAGGTCACGTAAACCAATGGATATACTAGATTACGAACCAACTTCCAAGGTCGCTTGGGATGAGAAATACTACGATTGGTGGAGGACATGGCTGGGGGCCAGAACAATCGATTCTTCTTTCGAACCTTCTGTCAATGCAAACAATTCTTCGACAAGAAACATCATTCTGCCTGCAGTCGGATCTTTGAGCCAATCATCTAAATCGCAGTCGTACGAACAGCCTATCGATATTTCTGGGCTCAACAGTCGCCCAATGGAATCAAAAGTAATACAATCTCTTGTCAAAAGGCTACAACAGCCTTACCTGCCAAGCATTCTTGATGGTAGGAAGCTAGCAAGGTTAGATAATGACCAACTAGCGGCAGTGCCGTCGTCGACAAAGATAGGAGGCCATATATATCTCTTGTACACTTACCCAGTGCCTTTCGTCTTACGGAAGGTTTCGAGGGATCTGGCAGAACTGGAGAGAGGAGTCGCTCAATTTCAAAAGAATATTGCCAATACTTCAAAGGAGAAGGAGCTCCGTGTCGTCCATTCTAATCTCATTGGAGAATGTTATGTGGATGGATGGATGCATGAGGATTATCGCATCGGGGAATCTCGACCTCGCCTTGTTATACCTGAAGAATATAATAAGCAGGTCGTCATTAGCTGAGTATAGACAGAATCTGATCCTGTATATGAAAGGGCCTTGTATCAAATTCTCGCTGTCCAATCGTAGACTGTCTATTCATTCAAATCCAGCTATCGAGATATCCATCAAGTTTTTTCATGTATACTTCAAGTCGAAGAAAAACGCCGTCTAGCCATACGCCAATCCCATAAACCCTCTACCCAAAATGCGATCCTCAATTTCCTACGCTCCGAATCAATCTGACAAGTCTAAGTGCGAGCACCTTGAGCTCCGTTGGCCTTGCAGTAAGCAGTAATCTGTCACACCTGAGTCAGCTATCTGTTCTTGAAACATTTCAACCAACTGGGACGGATTCTCACCTCCTTGCCTCCAATGCTTCCAGCTGCAGAGTTACAGAATGGGATATCGTTGGCTGTGGTCTACAGAAACAATCAGTAACCCTTTCTAAGGTCGGTTGGTCGTTCAAGCATACCATCTTGCAATCGCCGCAAGTCTCCCAGTAATCCAAACCTGTTTGGCCTTGGTTGCGGAGGAGGTAGTCGTTGCAGGATTTCTCAGTTGCGGCTGCGTTGTAGATGAACTAAGGTGCATTGATAAGTGCTTGAATCTAAACCTATGGGTAATAGGTCAACTTACTCCTCCTTCCGCATCATCGACACAGATTGCATTATAATGGGTATCAGCAATTACACTGGATTTGATGTTAATTCTGGTGACAGATTCTCATTCAGGGGAGAATAGCTTACCCAGCCGCGAACGCGACGGCGACGAGGAGAGTAGAGAACTGCATTGTGAAAATGTAAATGAATGTCTGAAACAACTGTAAAGATTGTCCAAGTTGTCCGTGAAGGTATTAAAGAGAGCGTGTTGAGATGGGTGACGAGCACTTCATCCGGGAGCAGCTGCAGCCTTATATCATTCCAGCAAGTGTATCAGGATGCCTACACTCGCTCTTCGGGAACACCGACAACAATCCACCGACGCGACATGGAAACACGAAACTCCGCATAGCAGCAATTTATTAATTGTCTTGTCCCAAGGATTCCCCTCAGTGCCCTACGAGTCACCAAGCCAGCACCGCCATGACCAGATATCAACCTGACGCAAGGGATCGCCAAGTGCAAAGGTCACTAAAGAGGACTCAGCCCTCTTCCCATTCTCCACACATACCCATCTCTCCACGAAACTCATTTAAAAATTACTGTTCTGGACATGCGCGTCTGCTGCTAACCCAGCTACCCGTGTTTTGAAACCTAAGCGAAGGTTTATTTTGCCCCTGGGAGCTTGTCCCGACTACATGCCGACTTCGACCCGTGGGTTGCCGATGGGACCGGCACCTCCTTATCAAGGATAAGAGTTTCATGCATTGTGAAGCGACTCATGCGAAGGCATGGAGATCCTGAGCTTGACCGCATATGACATAAATTGTGGGGAGGGCGTGAACTTTCTTAAGGTGTTGATATAACGGGCTTGCCGAAATCGATGCGGGAGCACGCACGGTCCATTCAGCCCTTTGACCACACCTTGTTGTCTTTGCATGAATCTTCACCCTGTCAGCTTCTCGTTTCAAGATCTAGATCTCGTAGAGATAGTGTTGTTGTAGGCTTAGATCTGCTAATAATGCATGAATTATGTTTCTGGAAGTTTCCACATTTGGGAACTTGTGGCTATGTTGACGGTCTAGGAAACCCCTTTATCGATTATACGAACGCAAAGGTCACTTTCTGCCCCTCGAGGTTCATCCGAAAGCTGTCGAGCAAGTTTCTTGTAGATTCGATCGTCATGGTTTAGGAACTAACCTCTTCTTTTGATGGACTCAACACGTCGGTCCTTCGGTCCTAACACTTATCCGAGAAGCCCACTCCTCAAATCGCCAAGTCCTGCTTGCTCTTTCGAGAAATTGTGGAATCTCACCTTGCGTAGGCATCTGAGCTATAGTCTTGAGTATATAGAGAGGTGTTAATCCGACTTCTCAACTCTTCATCTCAGCATCTCGCCTCAAGATCCTAATCACCATCACACTCCTTCATTCTTTCTCAGAATAATCCACACTCATTTACTTGAGCAGTCACTCACTCGATTCGATATTTGTTCAACCTTTCAGAATGTTCTCTTCCAGCATTGTCTCCCTCATCATGGCCGCTGGCCTCGCCTCCGCAGCCGTGGTTCCCCGAACTCTCAACCCAGATGAGATCATCGTCTATGGTGAAGGCCGCGTCGAAATCATGAACAAGACCGCATTTACAGCCCTTCAAAGCGGTGCCACCATCGGCAGACCAGCACCCATCCACCCAGATCTCGTCTCCGGCTCCGGTTCTACCAACACCACTTCCTCAGCGTCAATCCTCAACAAGCGATGCGACAGCATCACTGTCTTCACACCCAACCCAGTTCAAACATTCCTCGACTGGGACGTTCTCATGTCCTCCGTCATCCACGCAACAGGAGATTCAGCAACCGTATCCGTCACACAAGGTTATTCCATCGCCAACTCCGTGACCGTAACAGCTGGACTATCCGCCGCCATCCCCGAGACCTTCCTCACAGCGTCATTCGGAATCAGCTACGCAGAGACATGGACATCCACATACTCCGCTGCTTACACGTTTGGCGTTCCAGACGGAAAGTATGGCGCCGTTGTCAGCAACCCATGGGCGACAAGACACAGCGGCTTTGTTGACACTGGATGTGTTGGCTCTGCTAGCCGTGCCTATTACCAGGGAGACTCGTACACTAGCAAGGCGTCTGGTGGACTTTCTTGGGTTGATGGTACGATCAGTCTTTGCACTGGCGATGAGTTCCCTTTGAAGAGATGCTTGGGTGAGGGGACTTTGTAGATGAGATGAAGTGTGGTTTCACTATTTTCTTAGTTTCTTTGGTATAGACATTTTTGGAGTTGGGAAGGATAGAAGGGCAGGGTTCTATAGATGGGGCCGACAGGCTGGATTGGGATCAATAACACATAGTGTTTGTTCAACTTATCACGATCAATGCGCGTTGTGATATTGAAAGAATACTGAAATCAAATTTTCGTATCTCGACACATTCATTGCTAGCTAATTCCATTCTTGCCTTTACAATGCTTATCACCGATACACTTCCCAATCTCCTGACATCAAAGTGATGGTAATTTTGGTCTTTTTCACTTTCTCACATTATGCCTATTACAATTATACAATCTATATACACAACACTCGAAATCATTTTATCTAGCCTGAACACACATGCCGGCTATGAAGCATCAAAACACTCCTCGCATCCTTTGTGGTTGCACTTTCTACACATCTCGCTCAAGTCCTTTGCATCTTTCTGTTCGAAGCACTGATTCCGTTAGATACACTCCGATACACAAGAAACACATTAAAAATTACTTTACAGCAAATCCAATCGCAGCAAACAATCTTAATATCGCTAGGTTCTGTATCGATGCACTGAGCACAACTCGGGTGTTTGCAGGCAGAGCAGGACTCGTTGTTGCGAAAGTACTTGCCCGTACCGTTGAATTTGTCGCACTGAATTGAGTGTCAGCTTTCCATTTCATGCAAAAATTGATACGATATAGCAGCTTACTTTGCAACAAACCCAAACGTACGGAAAATCGTCTGATGATTTCTTAGCGGTGCCCATGGCAGGATAACAGAATTCAATTGACATACGTTACTTCATTTATTAGCACAAGTAAGGCCCCACAGCTGTCCATTAAATCGAGATTTTCGAGTACAAAGGCCCTCGCACCTCTACAGCCGTGTGTCATTTCTTTGTCGGGGGTGCGGCTTTGTTTGGGTGGCTCATTCGCAGACTCGCTTAAGCGAGCGAGTATAACTGAACAGAGTCACAAAAGGAGGCGAAGCAAGGCTGAATCGAACTGACTCAACTTGACGAGGTACTACCATTATCGATTGGGATCCAATTCTTCTACTCAATTCGGCCACCGAATGTGCCTTTGATCAGTGCACTGCCCTGTTTTGCGCCTGTGGTTACCGTCAGAGGCACCAGAACTAAGCGAACATCTTCTGCGCCATTGCACGTCCCGAGTTCTCGAAGGTGAGTTGGCAGTTATCGCATTCCAAGTGGCCGCAGCTCGAACCGCCTGACGTTGTGTCTTGATGTCCCTCTCTGTCAGTGCTGTTGGTGAGCATGCACTGCATTTCATTAGCTTAAGGATCCCGTCACGGGGAAAGGATTACTTTGCAGTAGCGCCAACTGACGGGCTTGATGACGATTTTTGATAGAATTCTTGACTTCAAATACCTGAACTTACACGTATTCTATGATCTGTGAGATCTGTGCTGTCTTGCCGGAAGCTCGTTCGAGATGGGGAGCGTAGAAGCTGTTACATTTGTTGGGTCTGGATGGCAGACTCCATGAGGAACGAACCTGCTCTGTTTGTTTATATACCTGTACGACTTCCAAGAATATACACGAAGCGATGGGAAGTCCTGAGGTGAGTGGATCATTGTGTCTACTTCCCATTCACCTCCAGGTTTAGCTATAATTAATGTCTTTCAACGGAGTCAACCGACTTTTGTCCAGCTTCGTGCATAAAGATCGCTTAACTTAGATCGAAAAAAAACGGCCAGTCGACTCTCCAGTTGCCCTGAGCTCCATATCCAAACGGAAATTTGCTTTAATAAGACTGGTAACAGGCTTTCCACTCGTATTTGGCAAGCCATTGACTCAAGAACTTCTTACCACAGAACCTAAGATAAATCGTGGCCCGTCTCAATCTCATCTTCAAAACAATTTCGAACTTTTTGCTTTGTATATCCAGATGCTTTATTCTTCTCCAAGATTCAAGCAACTTCTTAAATCTTGTGAGGGGTAATTTAATGCAGGTGCGGGGTACTCCATGTTGTACGCCGTGGGGCATCCCCAAGCCCCACATGCCCCCCAAAGTTGTGTTGCCTCTTCTCAAAATATAATTTACGACGAGAAAGCTGTGCTACTTTAGCATCATGCTGTGGAGCAAGGAGAAATTTCTTCTCTTTTAGATTCTGGACAATCCGACACATTCGATATCGATGACAGAAGCTATACAGTATGGCAGACCTCACTCTGGACGGACCTGGAATCATCTACGTTACCTCGAAAATTGTCCGAGCCGACGTACTGGACGAAGAGACGTACATCAAATGGTATGAGGAAGATCATATCCCGGATATCCTCGACAAGACACCGATCAAGTCTGCCCTTCGATTTAGGAACATCAATTCCGAAGCCGACAGACCGTACTTGTTGATGTATCCCATGGACGATCTAGCAGCTATTCATGGCGACGGCTTCAAGCAGCTGAATGTCATGAGTGATTTTATGCCGGATAAGGGTGCTCCATATGATTTCGCGGATCTGGACTTTAGGGATTATAAGTTGATTCGGAAATATGATCCACATGGAACAACTGAAGGTAGACAGCCCAAGTGCGTCACTTAGCACCAAGCTTCTCGCTAATAATCCACAGAGAAAGTAAAGTTTATAGCCACTGGAGGCTTCGAACTAGGCCCGTCATTGACAGAACAGGATCTGCATGACTGGTACAATCAAGAAGTGAGTGTCAGCTCACCGGCATGACCCATTTTGACAAATGCTCACAAATCTAGCATCTCGAACGACTCTCCAAAGTCCCAGGCTATCTCCGCACAACAAGGTACAGACTAATGCATCATTCAACCAACGCAGACACCAGAGTGATGATGGGGCTGGCAAGCAAAGCCGACGTTCCAGCACAGGAGAGAGACGAACCGCCAACTTGGCATGCGATTCATGAATTTGATGGAGACTTTGACATGAATGCGATGAAGGAAACGATTGATACTGAATGGACGAAGAAAATTTTCAGCGGTACGACGAAGCAAGAATACAATGTCTATAGACATGTGAAGAGTTATGGAGATGGAGAGTTCTTTCGCTGAAAAGCTCCATGCGAAGTGAGAAAGTTGAGGAAGCGGAATATGTCTAAGAGGAGCAAAGGATGGAAAACATCATTTGAGTATTCGGAGTCTCGACATATGAAGTGATTGACACAATCATACCGTCATCTTAACTTCTTTTTAGCCAGTAACTGATCTTGGCTTCAAAACCAATAATTTAAAGAATAAACAGTTTGGGGTAGAATTTTGAGTTCCTTTCACATAACAAAATTGCCTGATTTATAACAAATGGGGAGCAATAATACATATCAACGGCAGACGTAGCTGCGCTGTGTCGATCTCGGCTTAAATCAAGCACTCGCCAAGTCGGGGATTTAACAAAGTATACCGACCTCCTCTTTCTGCCCTCACCGAGCTCCATTCCTAAATAAGATGTCACAAAAGTCTGGTGGATGGAATGACGTTATTCCCATATGGAACGTGATATCGGCAGTGTCGATCCGCATAGCCACACAACGTTGCGCTGCAGGTTTGTAGTCCTGCATATAAGAAAATCCGAAGTTTACGTCAAGTCATCTGATTTTCCGCATGCTAACAGTTCGGCCCTTCCCTGCGGAAGACAGCACTGTTGCACGTACAGAACTGCAACAGGGTGTTGTTAATGAGGGGTAGCGGGGGTTAGCGGCTTGTCATTGAGATCACCTTCCGGAAGAGCGTATATTTTGCGGAGTTTTATGCGCACCACTTGAGGAGTATTTTCTGACTGTAGTGCGATCTGCAGAGAATTGACATGTTCCTGCAGCAGGGACAAAGTATATATCGTAAGACCGCCAAATCCTGAACTTGCTTTTTCTCTCTCTTTTTCGCAACTTTCGTTTTGTTTGGTATCTTCTGCGGTTTTGTTAAGCTGTTTGTTCATCAACTAAGCGATATGCGTTTCGAAAAGGC
Organism: Cadophora sp. MPI-SDFR-AT-0126; assembly: GCA_020747065.1. Taxonomy (NCBI): domain Eukaryota; kingdom Fungi; phylum Ascomycota; class Leotiomycetes; order Helotiales; family Ploettnerulaceae; genus Cadophora; species Cadophora sp. MPI-SDFR-AT-0126. Next base: position 724,202 of record JAGMVK010000006.1, read on the forward strand.
ATTGTTTGTGCCGTTGCTAGCAACTGCAGCGTTGGCATGGAACATTACGACCAAATATGCAGTCAAGGAGCCCCCACTCACGACGGACTGGACGTACAAAGTTGGCACCAATCCGTGGCCAGAATATCCCAGACCTCAGTTGGAACGGTCTGACTGGCAGAACTTGAACGGAATCTGGACATATCAGAATGCTTCCGGTCTAAATGATACTGACTCGCCTCCATTTGGTAAGCCACTGGCGAATGAAGTTTTGGTACCCTCGTGCTTGGAGAGTGGCCTCTCTGGTCAGTATACCAGCAATGTTGAGAAGAATGATTTGCTCACGGATCTTCAGGCATTCAAGGACGAGATACATTGCATTCTTGGTTTTCCACGTCCTTCACAGTACCATCCTCCTGGTCTGGAAGACAAGTGCTACTCAATTTCGCAGCAGTAGACTACGAAGCAACAGTCTACATCAATGGTAACCAAGTTGGCTTCAACCGTGGAGGATACTTCCGTTTCACGATTGATGCCACTGAGCATGTGACTTTTAATGGTACCAACGAAATGTATGAGCCACTAGGAGCGGCAACACAACTCGTATGCTGACAACTTTTAGGCTTGTATATGTACATGATCCAGTCGACAGTGAAGGATCCGTTATTCCAATCGGCAAGCAGACTTTGCGTCCATCACACATCTTCTACACTCCCTGCTCAGGAATTTGGCAGAGTGTCTGGATCGAAGCAGCTCCAGAGAACTACATCACCCAACTTGACGTTGACGCAAACATGGACGGGCAAGGTTCGCTCCCAGACTTATGTTTCTCTACATGACCTTTACTAACTCAAGATCCCGCAGTCAACGTGACGGTGCACAGCTCATCCGGAACTTCAGCACCCGTCGAAATAACCCTCGACGGATCCTCGCATAGCGGGTCTTCAGATGCACCTTTCCAATTCACAGTTGACTCTCCTGATCTCTGGTCGCCAGATTCTCCCACGCTGTACAACTTCACCGTCAAGCTCGGCAACGACGAAGTCAAAAGTTATACAGGTTTCCGCACCATCACCAAACAGGAAGTCGGCGGCATAGTCTCGCCAATTCTGAACGGGGAGCCAGTATTCATGTTCGGAACGTTGGACCAAGGCTTTTGGCCGGATGGTATCTATACGCCACCGAGTAGAGAGGCGATGGTGTACGATTTGCAGGTATTGAAGAAGCTCAACTTTAACATGGTTCGGAAGCATGTGAGTATTCCATCTCAGCAACGGAGGAGGCGGGGCTTGACTGACTTGAGAATTTCATAGATCAAGGTCGAGCCCGCTCTCTTCTACCAAGCATGCGACCAGCTCGGGCTTCTAGTCATCCAAGACATGCCTTCCCTCCGAGCAGACGGTGTTCTTCCAGACGATGCTCAGCAAGCCGAATTTACTCGCCAACTTGAAGTTCTCGTGAATCAGCACAAGAGCTACCCAAGTATTGCGACCTGGGTATACACCTCTTTCCTCTTTACCGAAGCCAATAGAAAGCTGACTAGTCGCCAACAGGTCATCTATAACGAAGGATGGGGCCAGCTGAGAGACGGAGTGTATCCTGAATTCGGGCTCACAGATCTGGTCCGTTCACTTGATCCCACCAGACTTATTGATAGCACTACTGGTTGGTTTGATCACGGTGCTGGTGACTTTAGCGTAAGATTACTACTTGCATAAACATAAATGCACAAACTCAAACTGAATCTAGGACAACCACCACTACGCTAACCCACAATGTGGTACTCCCTTCTACTCGATCAACTCCAGTCCCTTCGACCCCACTAGGATTGGCTTTCAAGGAGAATTCGGTGGAATCGGCCAGAACGTCTCAATTGACCAGTACGTTCCCTTTCCCTCCCTATTCCCTTTCCCCTGTAAATCGTAGTTCCTCCCTCAACTAACACTCCTACCCCAAAGTCTCTGGAACGTGCAACAAGCAATCGATACCATCAACCAAACCTACGAAATTGACCAAACCCTCGATGCGTGGCGGTACCGAGGTCATTTTCTGCTCAACGAGCTCCGAGAGCAGACAGAGAAGTATTCCTGTAATGGAGGGGTCTGGACGCAGACGACTGATGTGGAGGGTGAGGTCAATGGGTTGTTGACTTATGATAGGAGGATCTTGAGGCCCGATGAGGAGACGTGGAGCAAGGATTTGCAGGCGCTGTATGATGCTGCTGCGGCGAGGAGGAATGGGACGCTTCTAACTATTTGAATAATCGCGTCGATGGAGAATCACATTGGGTGCGCTGAAGTGGGTTTTAATCTTGAGAACGACGTGTCTAGGTAGAAGAAAATTTTCCATGTATAACAGGTATCAAATAATGGAAAGGGTTGCCGAATTTGCCCGATCTGTAGAAATTACGGATGTACCGTAATTATTGCAATCCGCAGAAAGGACAATAGCAAGATGTAAAAAGTCATCAAGGTTAGGAGATTATGCACAAACGGGTAATCAAATGAAACGAGAGGCGTCTCTCACCGTTGCCTACCACTGAGCCGTTAGATTGTTCATACGCAAGCACGTTCTCTCGAGTATCAAACTTGTCCCAATGTAAGATCATACCAGCATAGTTCACTCACTCACCTTCCATGAGGAGATCGAGTCCGAACACCCGAGGGCGGAAAGAAAGTTTCTCCAAGGCATGAATTACATCGATCCTGACCGAGTGCCAATCATGACTCGCTAAACTCTCACGAACTGTTTCAAAGCAGCCCGAACCAAAATCTCTCTGCCGTCGTCGTGAAGACCCTCTTGGGGGAAACAACAATGAGCGCTGATCGTGGTTCGTACAACGAACAATAAATGCACACATTGAAGATCTGGTTGCGTGAGTTGTACAAGCACAGCGGCTAGTCGACCTCTAGGCTCATGCGCAAGTACCACACAGAATCTCAAACCAACCCCAAATTCAGCTCAGTTCACTAATCCATCGGATCTCTGAATCAAATCGGATAGCTTAAACTATGTCTGGCCGAGAATGAAGCGTTAGTCTTGTTTCCGATCCGGGGCAACACATCACGTAACTCTTGTTTTTGCGCGAAAATCTCCATGAAACCAGAGATGTGAGGGAAAGAAACGAAACAAACTTTCGGTACAGCATTGATGCTGGCTCGATTTCTTGGCGATCATGTCGTACCTTGACTATCTTCGATCGCTTTCGATGTTAAAAGTCTGTCAGGAGAGAACGCAAATTAATAGCTTTTGATAGCTTTTGGGAACATGTGGTGAGCCTGGTGAGGTCAGTGGGAACCGCTATGCGTATCGACACTTGAAACCGCGTCAAACGCTGAAGTAGCTAGGCTAGCGAAGAGCAAAACTCAGACTGGATTCCAGAAAATCGCTATCGGCAAAGTTCAAACCTTACTGCAATCAGGCTTTCCAGCGATGGAATGGAGGTACGTCGCAGGGTAAAAGACGTTTTGACTTTCGCTGCTTCGGACGCAGGAAATTCTGATAAGAAACTTCTGCTACCAAGCAACATGCACAGGAAATTCCGTAAGAAGGTGCGATGCCTTTGATTCTTAGTCCTAGAAAGGCTTCGTGGTCAGGTAGTAAGAGTAATACCTCAGCCATGCTGGTTCAGAGTCGTCCAGTGTTCAACAAGCAGGTCACTGCTGCCACACTTTCGCTATTGTCTATCATCTTCTTAGGGAATTACTATATGTGGGCTATCGGGAATGGAAATCAAGCTATATTACCTTTCAGCGATTCAGTACAGCATCGCCCAGGAGCATTCGCCAGCAATGAGCCGCAGCCTCTCTCAGCGCCATCTCCAGTGACAATCACAGTTGTCCATACGGCTACAGCATCGCCATTACCGACACCAACCGTGATATCAATTCCCCCGAAGCTCTGGTACAAGGCCGGACCCAAAGGCATCACCGAAGTATCAGGACAATGGATTAACACTTGCCTCTGGAGAAACCCGTCATACAGACGCGAGATCCTCACCGATTTTTCCGCCGAAACTTATGTCAAATCTTTTTACAGCCATCGTCCTGACGTCCTAGAAGTGTACCTCGCGATATCAGTCCCAATCCTTAAAGCCGACTTTCTCCGCTATCTCATCCTATTCGCAGAAGGCGGGATATGGAGCGATCTCGATGTGTCTTGCAGCACTGTACCCATATCAGAATGGATACCAGAACGATATCAAAATGACGCAGCTGTGGTGGTGGGTCTGGAATTTGATGACGATGATTGGGGATATGACGATTATCTACAGACACAATTCGCAAGCTGGATGATCATGGCAAAGCCACGATCACCACATTTCGAAATGGTCATTCAGGATGTGATGAAGGGGCTGAAAGACGTTGCAAAAGAGAACAATGTGTCGATTGAAAGGGTGACGATGGAGATGATCAGCGATGTTGTCGATGTCACAGGCCCCAAGAGGATGACGAGGAGTATTGTTCGAAGTCTGGAAATGCAGTTGAAAGAGCCAATTGGCGACAAGAACACCTCTGGACTACGTGAGCCGAGACTGATAGGCGATGTTTTGATCCTGCCGAGCGCGGCGTTTGCAGCAAGGCAAGCTGACTATCCTGTGGATCGAGGACCAGTGCTAGTGTCGCATCATTATGCGGGAAGTTGGAAGAACGAGCATGGCGGAGAAGAGCGTCGATGAAATGAATTCGAGGTCGAGGATACGAGGATTCGAGATCAAGCCCCTTCAACAAGAACTCGGGGTTCCAAGGGGACACTGAACTGGTCTGACGTGCGAATGACGACGGAATAGCAATGAGCATGAAAGACGACAGTTCCATTTGATGAAGAAATCAACGAAATGGCAGACATTGGTGTTGGTAGGGAAGCAAGGGAGCTGGCAACAGTCCGGGATACAGCCACTCGCTTGATCCCAGAGCGAAAGTAAGAATGAGAAACGACAAGACAGCTAGAAGGTGCAAACTAGAGAAGGCAAGTAGATATAAATACAGACTGATATAGAGCGAGATATCCAACTTTGGTCAGGGTCAACACGGGACAAGGATGTATCGCGTAGAATCAGAACAGAATTTATACACTTGCAACTAATGTACTCGTTCCATTCCTGCTTGGGGGCTTGGGCAGAGAAGATCAGTTGTGGGGGTGTACAGGAGAGAGTACTCATTCTGTTGTTGACATGTTGACATAGGGGTGAGCAACAGGAACTGGGGAGGAAAGGGAAAAGGGGGAGTTTACTGGATGAACCTCGGAATATTATGTAAGCGAACACGACCGCTTCTGAATCCTTGCCAAAATTTCCTGGGAACTTTTTCCTGGGCTACATTTATTCCTACCAACACAAATCCCCAAACAACATCATACCAGCACAACATGGCCAAACGAAAGCGCACCGTGAACCTGACGCAGGAGTACAATAAATCCAAAGACGCAGTGCCGACGAAGAAAGTTAAAGCAGCAGCAATATCGACCCTCATCTCCCCTCCGAGAGCTCCAACCACCATTCAAATCGTCGCGGGGTCCTACGATCGGGTACTCCACGGCGTCACAGCAACAATATCTTCTCAGGATGAAGTCCAATTTGCCGATACGTTTCTCTTTAATGCACACGCCTCAGCAATCCGGTGCCTCGCCCTCTCCCCAGTCTCTGCACCAGTCCCGAAACAAACCCAAAAGATTATCCTCGCCAGCGGCAGCACCGATGAACGCATAAATCTCTACCACCTCTCCGCACACGCGCCTTCCAAGATCACGGTTCCAGTCATCCCCTCCCTTACCTCGAAAGCTGTCGTAGAAAATCCCCAGAACCGCGAATTGGGCTCCCTATTACATCATTCGAGCACAGTCACTGCTCTATATTTTCCGAATCGGAGCAAGCTGCTGAGTTCGGCGGAAGATAGCACAATAGCGGTAACCAGGACGAGAGATTGGACTTTGCTATCTACAATCAAGGCACCAATTCCAAAACCAGTTGGCAGACCCAGTGGAGATACAGCACCTTTGGGAGGTGCGCCGAGTGGTATCAATGACTTCGCGGTACACCCTTCCATGAAATTGATGATCTCGGTAGGAAAGGGAGAGAAGTCGATGCGCCTGTGGAATTTGGTGACTGGAAAGAAAGCTGGAGTGCTGAATTTCGAAAGAGGGATGCTAGCCGAGGTTGGGGAAGGCAGACATAGTAGTGGAGAGGGACGAAAAGTAGCATGGGGTTCGACTGATGCGGGGGAGGAATTCTGTGTTGGGTTTGAGCGGGGTGCTTTGATTTTCGGAATGGACAGCAAACCGAAGTGCAAGGTTGTGCCCGAACCAAGGACGAAGATACACGAATTGTGCTATATTCAGGTGGATGAGGAGGACGATATTCAGGTGCTGGCGACATCTACCGAAGATGGGAGGATACTGTTTTACTCGACGAGACCTTCGGATCTCGCAGTAGCAGAAGCGGCCGAGGGAAAAGATGCGCCTCTGCCATCTGCGAAACTGATTACACAACTTGGCGGGAAAGAAGTCGGACTCTCGGGACGAATCAAGGATTTCACAGTCTTGAAGGTGGGAGAGGGGGCATCAAAAGAATTTATCATCGTCGCAGGAGGTAGCGATGGAGCTCTACGGTTATGGAGATTTGCACCAAAGGATTTGGCACAACATAGCGACAAGGTCAAGCAGATTGGGAAGTTATTGGGAACGTACGAGACGACAAATCGGATCACATGTCTGAAAGCTTTTGTTATGCTACCGAAGATGGAAGGAACTGAAGACGAAGACGTCGAGGACTTTGAAGGATTAGAAGATGACGAGGAGGCAAGTAGTTCTGACAGCGAGTAATGATACCCCGAGTCTCTTCCAGCTTATTTTGTTCCTCCAAGCTCGCTTCAACATGATGTCTCTGGTTTCACGACCTCGGCTTTCCCCACGTTCACTTGACATATTATCCGCCATAAGAAACGTCATTAATTGGTTTATCAACCTCACACCACGGATCCTCCTCGTTACACATCCATATCTTGTCCGAGTCAGAGCCACTATCTCTCCCGACTCCTCTATCAAAAGATCATTAACCACCTCTCTCGAAGAAAACACTAATTGACATGCCTAAAAGCTCGGCCCCTCGTCCCCATCAATCTAGTCTGACTTCCCTTTGGAATAATCCCACCGCTGCTGACCCCGTATGCCATAGTTCCCTCCCTCGATTTGCCCATTTTGACGTTTTCGTAAATCTTCCGTGAAGCTGTGCTGGTTAGGTAAAAGTGCGTCGGCTTGTTGTGTACACACTCAGCTGGAGAGATGGGAAGTTGGGAGGTGATTTCTATAAGTTTCTGAAGGGCAGATATGGCTTGATAGATAGGCTCCGAGATGGTGTGTTACACAGCTTAGTGACGTGATGGTTGTTCTGTGGTTCTCTGCCTTTCTTATGCATGCACGTTACGAGGTCATTCGCGAGTAGACGTGGAGAAGATATGCGCAATTGCTTGTCCCTTTTTGCATGACATTAGCGAATGGCTCAGTCATGAGTTGCGGTGGTCAGCGTGCACCGGCGTCTAGCAAATCGTATTCTTACTTGCTGTCCATGTCTCTCAGAAGCCTTGCTGCTCTTATGTCCTATGTTCTTTGGTTTCTGCTGCTTGGGTGTTGTCTTCGCATTGGTTGTTCTGGGGCATGCTCTTCATAGATTCTCCTTCTACAGACCATCATTTCGAAATCTAAGTACAGTACAATTGAGTGATTCTCAAAACCTTCCTTGGATTTTTGCGAGACAATCATTGTAAATCATTGCGCATTTCAATTAGTATAATATCCAATGGTTGGTACCTAGTGAGACAAGAAGCGAAATTCGTATCATATATTTTGATATTATCGAGTCAGTCTACTCCCAGAGCTACCAGAAAATCATGGGAAGCTTAGATTATTGCCTTACTCGCCAATGTGGCAGTAGTGTAAATAGGCTACCAGACTTGAGAACCACAGCCTACCTAGGTAGAAAGAGCGCAATCTATTCTAGAGGCCAGTTGGGGGCAAATACGATGAGCTCGTCTTGAAAACAAGATAACTTTTGATAGTGGTCTGGATGTCATGCCAGGCTAAATCATGAAGTACGCTAGGATAGAGGGCAAGCGAGACTGTGTTTACTTCGAAAATATTCTAATAGAAAGATCCTGTGTAAGGATGGAAGCAGATGCTCTACATGCGACTGGTTGAAAGGCTTTGGGCTTTTTTGACTTGGGAAAATACTTTGATACATGGGGAAAATTAGATGTCGACACTTGACTTCTTTTGTGTCATGCCGGTGAGGAAGATATTCGCCTGTTCCAGCAAAATATTGTATAAATAACCTTCTAAATCTAAGTCAATTACCTCATCTCACTCCTCAATTCCTCCCCCCCTCCTCCTATCCCTCCCTCTCTCCACTCTCCAAACCCACCAAATCACCCCCGTAATCCCCACCTCCAAACTACCCGCGAACACACTCCACCTAAACCCCCTCCTAAACCTCGGGCCCTCACTAACAGGATACGTCCACATCGGCAACCATGCATTGACGGCGTATCCAGCTGAATTCATGACACCTAGCACAATGGCGCGTTCTTCTGCGTCGGCGGCACAGATCTCGTTGGCCCAGGACATGGCGAGCGGTCCGAAGGCGACGGAGGCGCGGACAAGGAAGAAGGATGTGTAGAGGATGGGGGTGGGGAGAGTCCACTATGGGGGTTGGAGTTAGTCTTGTCGATTCGGAAAGTATTGAGGAGTGTATTCCGATTTGGAAAATGGGAGAAAGTTTGCTTTGAAAGAGTGATAGAGGATTGAGAAATGAGATTTTCGAGTAAATGTGAAAACTCAGGAAAGATGGAACTTCGAAAATACTTACGATGGAGAGCATAGTATATGATAGGATTCCGAGAGACTGCGGGAGCGTCAGGTTGACTGTCCTGGGAAATAGTGTTGAGGCCAAAGAGAACTTACGGCAGATATACCCATAACAAGTGGCCGATTACGCAAGTAATCGCTAAGTATTGCAAAAGCAATCGTTGTCACGAGCTGCACAGCACTCTGCCCTGTAGGTATGATATTCTACTCAGTCATAAAAGTCAGCACTACAGTCACTAAACTTCCAGGGGAAATAATTGAGATCTCGAAGGCAAGGGACACTTCAACTCACCGCCCAATTAATGCTCCAACCCCTGGCCTTCAACCACAGCGCCAACGGATTCACACTACCGCTCGATCCTACGTTAATAAAGACGACATACAATCCCGTCAGAGCATAAACTCTCCACGCGCTAAATACCCTTCCTAACACTCCCCAACCCAGCCTGCCCCTCGGTGCTCTCCCCACATCAGCCATTCTCTTTCTTGCCCTGACGGCATCTTGTCTCGAGAGATAGAAGGCCCTTGTATTCTCCGGCAAATCAGGAATCAAGAAATATCCAGCTACACAAATCGGCAGACTGATAATCCCATCCATGACAAACAGCCACTGCCAGCCCTCTTTCCCCAGCGTGCCATTCATGCCCGTATACACAGCCGCTTGCAGATACCCCGAGAACATACCTGCCACCGCAGAAGAAGCGTGGAAGATGCAAGCTCGTTTGCCGAGTTCGGAGGGTGTGTACCAGGAGCCGAGGAGAAAGTGCGCGGCGGGGTAGAAGATGGATTCGACGAGGCCGACCAGGAAGCGGATGGCTATGACTTGGGAGGAAGAGCTTGCTGCTGCGAGAGAGAAGGTGAGGAGTGTCCAGAATAGTTCGCAGGAGGGGATCCAGATAGAGGGCCGGACCTTGGTGAGTATGAATTGGGAGGGGAGCTGCCCAAGGACGTACCCGGTTGTCCAGGCCACGTCTATGAGGTTCAATTCGTTGGAGTTCATGCGGAGAGCTTCTTTCATGCCAGAGATATAGGCGTTGGATATGTTGGTTTGGTCGAGGTTTTTGATGAAGTAGCCGAGGGAGAGGATGGTTAGGAGGGAGAAATCGAGCTTTTGGAGGAATTTGCGTTCTTCTCTCGTTCGTGTTGGGTCGTAATCCTGGCGTTGTTAGCTTGTTGAATGCTAAGTCTATGTCTATGTGAGGTTGCTTTCCACAACAGATACTTACCCAGATATATGACCACCATGGTACCTCCTTCTCCTCGCCGAGCTGTACAGTACTGCTCTCTGAGTCCGAATTCTCCCCATGTACATGTGAAAGAAGCGGTAATTTGTCGTCCGCCATCTCATCTATTGTTAACAGAGGAATGGATATCTCGTCCTGGTGTTGCGCCACCTCGTCTTCCAGAGTCTAGAGGGCAGAAAGTCATCAGCCTCATGCCACATTGCCAGAAGCAAATCCAGAGGACTTGAGGTAATCTACCTTCAGCGCCATTATCATACTGGTCATGAGGCGTGGCACCTCGTAAATTGCGTGATATAAAGCAGCTCCCCATCTCTAAGTACGTGATGAGCGGAGTAATCACGTTCCCTCCCATTGAATTGCTCATGAGCATGAGCATATGACAAGTCCAGGGGCATCTCTGAGACACGAAGCTTGTAGCGACGAGGCCGAACAGAAACGAAGGTTTGTCAGACAGTGTGCTCTACTAAGATGCACATATGTTGTGCTCCCGAGACATTTGATGCCATAGATACAGCCATCGACGAGCATCGAATGAGATGAGGGGTTGAGCTTCGCCGCACGATAAGATAGCGACGGTGATCTTGATGGTTGCAAAGGGCACGGAGAGAGAAGCACCAATGAATTGGTTGAGAAAGGTCACATCGACGAGATAAGATGAAGCTAAGGATAGACGATTGGAGGTTGAGGGTGCGGATGATGGAAATGGTGGCCAGCACGCAATTGACCCCACATCTTGTAAATTCCCCAGACGCGAATGAGCTTCAACGTCAGGACTACCCCTCCTTTATTCAACAACGCGGGACTCCAGGAAACACGCGATACATTAGAAATCAAAGAAAGTGAGCAAGTACGGATGTGTGCCGAGCGTAAAATAGATAAATAAATGATCCTCGAGAGAACAGCCACTATTGAAAGGATAGTAAGACAGTACTTAACTTACTGAATTCCGAACTTACTTAGATTCCTGTCTCAGAAGTGACGACCAGAACGGAACCCTTCTTCTGTACATTTTACCCCTAAATACCTTCAAATCAAGACCAGCATGGCTCCATCGGCAACCGAAGTCGAAGTGCGACCCATCGCCTCACACATCAAAGACTTCGTCGTCCAGAAGAAAGACACGCTCCCTCTCCCAGCGGCGGCTCGCGCCCGTCTCGAAAAGGCCGGCATTGATCTCAGCAATGGCTATCCCGAGCGACCAGGCAAGCCACTCTACCTCGACGACGCGACTAGCATCCGTAATGTTGAACGCGAGCATATCGATGCTGGAGCGCGAGCTGATAAGTCGAAGTCGGCGCTGTTCTCGGCGGCCAAGGAGGTCATCCATTTGAATGCTCATATCGGGACTGAGATCGTCGGTTTGCAGTTGAAGGATTTGACGGATACCCAGAAGGATGAGCTTGCGCTGTTGATTGCGGAAAGATCGGTCGTCTTTTTCAGAGATCAGGACTTGAGCCCGCAAGAGCAAAAGAAGTTAGGAGAGTATTTTGGAGAGGTTGAGATCCATGTAAGAAAATTATTCCTTTCCAATGCAGAGGAGAAACTGACTAGAATCAGCCTCAAGTACCACACGTGCCAGGTGTTCCCGGAGTTACTGTGCTTTGGCCAGCACTCCAGGCGACCGAGAGAAAAGCCTCATTCAGAAAGCCTGGAGGCGCTGCAGGATGGCACACGTAAGTCTCGTTGCTTCCCTCTTGCGTGAGTCACGTCTGATCATAATTAGTGATCTAGTTCATGAAAAGCACCCGGCAGGTATCACTCACCTCCACAATGACACTATTCCAACAATTGGAGGTGACACTTTGTGGGCAAGTGGATATGCCGCGTACTCAAAATTGAGCCCCGAGTTTCGCAAGATCATAGACGGAAAAGAAGCAATCTACATCAGTGCTCACACATATCTCGATCGAAATGACCCGAATGCTGGACCAAAGCACATAGAACGCATTCATCCTATTGTGAGAGTCCACCCTGCAACCGGCTGGAAGGCTCTTTGGGTCAACCGAGCAATGACAAAGTCCATTGTCGGACTTGAGAAGGGTGAAAGCGACGCTATCTTGAATTACCTTTATCATGTGTATGAGAGCAATGTCGACATCCAGGTCCGCTTCAAGTGGACTCCAAGGACCAGTGCTTTGTGGTACGTCTCGATCGCCACCTTAACTGCAGGCTGAATACTGATTCAAGACCAGGGACAACCGCATCACCATTCACAGTGCCTCGTGGGATTATGAAGGACTCGAACCAAGACATGGAACTCGGGTGACTTCGTTGGCTGAGAAGCCGTATTTTATTGCAGATGCGCCAACGAGAAGACAGGCCTTGGGCTTGGATGACTCGTGAAGAGATCACACATAATGCGAAGAGAACTTGTGTATGGCCGGTCGCAATAGCAGGTGCTTTTGGATGAGATAGTACACTCACAAATGGAGAATACTCAAACGTATTCTTGTATAATCGAGTTTCAAGTTAAAACGAGCGGCAAGCCATATCTAAAGGTTTACACTCTCGTTGTGATCTTCCCAGACTTGGGCAATCGACAGATAAATGTTCGTACCCAGAGGCGGGGATGGCGGTAAATGAGTATGAAGGTAGTAACTGGAAGATATAATGAGTAAAGGAGCAGCAAAGCAATAAAGGATAATGGGGCTGGAAGAGGCAACCTTCTAGGGGCCATGTGCCGATGGAACAACCATGAACATGGTGCACAGCCCGCAGATTTCTGCCTCGTTTTTGGCAATAGTTCATCAAAAGTCTGGTGCTTCCAGCTCTGAGGAAGCCTTGCGTCTTTTTTATATCCTCTACATGCAAGGAAGCTCTCCAGACTTGAGTCTCCGCGGTGTGGTTTGCTGGAAGGTGCAACCTCAAGCTCAACAGTTCGTCATCTGAACCGTATGAAGTACCCCATCAATCTGCAGATTACTTCAGCGAGGTCCAGAACGAAGAGGATGAGCCCGGGTGGGTACCATCTATTCTGCTATCAATAGGATTCAGCAGAAGCCACAGCGCATATCACTTCTGAGCCATCGAGATTGGAAAAGCCGACAGGAGGCGTGAGAAATGAGATAGGGAACTTGAATCTGGCGTCAGTGTTTGGGTAGAGTAGACATGAGCGACTTTGATTGGGAAATCGTTGTTATCGCACATTGTTTTGCGATTGGGTGAGGTGGCGGTGTGGTTTTTCGCCATGCATGGGTGCAATACAGCGTAGAGTGGGAACGGAGGCCGACTACGATTTCTGTAGTTCCTGCGTTGAGTGCCATTCTGGGCATTTCTCTTGCGTGTAGGACTGGATTGCTCAGCAAGCTCAATTCAAAATCTGCGTGCGTATTTTTGTTGCAGTTGTTACATTTGGGTGAGGGTTGGACGAAATCGCGGTTAGCCAAGGTTCGACCGACAGTCACATGACTTGAGGTCAAGGCACCCACCGATGGACCTCGCTGTCAATGTTTTTGGAAACAGGATACTCGATATCGTTCTCGGGATGCACTTTCTCTCGAGCAACTCGATTCCAATAAGCAACGACTCTGATACAAATCACACTCACAGCTCGGGTGATGATGGACGGACGATTGATGAGCTAGGGACATGAAGCGACCGTATTTATCCCCCGCCCACTTGCAGGATGCATTTTCAGCTCCAGCTGCCCAGCTCAATTTGTGGGCTCAGCCCTCAGCTGCTCATTCCGAATACAAGATGAATATGCCATCATCGCCAGGTAAAACACTCTAGATAAGATAACGCCTTGTGAGTTGAAATGGTATCTATGGCAGAGCAGCAAAAGCAGTCCTTCCCCAGTTCCGCCTCGGACGTCCAGGCGGCGCCCTTGCCAGAAAGACGAGGCAATCCATCAAACGCCTTTCTCGCCGAGCTTGAGGATTTAATGGCTCATGAATTCTTCGCTCTTCCGCCCAAGATATATACCTACGAGCAGATCCCGTCTAATGGATTCATCCGTCTCCTAACATTAGAAGCCGGGTTCAAGGACCGTCCCCTCCGGGGATCTCTCAAGCACGTCCACATCGACAAGCTACCTCGCTATGAAGCGCTCTCGTATTGCTGGGGCTCTCCCGACAAGCCCCGATCCATTGAACTTGATGACGAGACAATAAACATCACCGAGTCACTCTATTCCGCTCTTGTCCGGCTCCGTCGCTTGACCAAGAGCCGACTTATCTGGGCAGATGCTTTATGCATCAATCAAGACGACAATCGCGAGAAAAATCACCAGATCTTGTTGATGCGGCAGATCTATTCCTCAGCATTCAGAACTCTTGCCTACCTTGGCGATGAAGCAGATGGTAGCGATTCTGCAATCCAACTCCACGAGCAGATTGGAGGCATCAGTTTCAGCGCTCTGCCGGAGAAATCCGTGACCATGGAATGGCTACATTCTCACGGCCTCCCGCAATATCAAGATCCAGTATGGCTAGCTTGGTCAATCTTCTGGCGCCGGCCTTGGTTTCGAAGAGCTTGGGTATTGCAAGAGTTCGTGTTGGGCAAGGACATCGTGATTATCTGTGGCCAAAAGAAGATCAATTGGAGGAGATTCGTCAGTGCAACGGAGAAGATGCAAGAATTCAATCTTCTTAAATGGACTACTACTGGTGGAGATACCGACATTGGCATCGAGGACGCGTATTCAGGTGCTGCTGCGATGTTGGCAATGATGGCGGTCAAGTCTGGGTCCAGTCTCAGCTCTGGCATAGCGTATTACATTCGAAGCTTCAGCGAAGGCGACGAGAGTACCCTCCAACAATTGGATTCCCACAAGTCGCTAGCCGAGAAACTACCTGGCTTGAAGGATACCATTATGATGCTTCGCAAAGATCCATCGATGGTTGAGCCAACAATCAGAATATTCGAAGAGAACATGGGAGCTTTCGGTCTTAGTGAATTGAATGATCCCACTATCCACCAGCCACTCATCAATTTGCTATTCATGTTTGATAGAAGCGAAGCGACAGATCCAAGGGATCGACTCTTCGCACTGCTTGGTTTGGCGTCTGATGGATCTGATGAGGATTTTAGACCTGATTACAACGAATCCGTCAATTCGGTCGCCAGACGCTTCAGTCTAGGCTTCATTGAGAAAGGTCATGGAATGCAAGTGCTGCATCTTGCTGGTCTCCGCGATGACCTACCATCCTGGCCTTCCTGGGTTCCAGACTGGACTCGGACGGGAGTGGTAGAGCGTAGAGTTCTCTGTGCCCGCACGATTTGGGCACCTGTGGACAGCACTTCTTACAAAGCGGGAGGAGATCTCGCACCCAAAATCCGAATCATCCAGGAACCAAGTTTACTTTTGGTATCAGGGAGTCGAGTGGATAGGGTCTCACAGCTCGGTATGGACGTATCAAGCATCACATCGGCATCAGCTGACATCTTCATGATGAAACAATTTTTCGCCAACGCAGACGAGATCATCAATCCCGGTGGAAGCCCATCAATGACATACGGCCCGACGGGCGAGACCATGGACGAAGTATACTGGCGCACGCTCATCGCGAATAAAGGCATGAACTCCGCGGAAGCAACCGAGGATTACGCAGTGCAGTACGAAGAATGCCGAAGGTTCTTCGATTCTAATACCCTCGATTCCCTAACCGCAGTGGAGCTGCTCCTCAGTCTAAACCTTTATTATGGATGTATAGGATCGCTTCTTTCGACCTCCAGGGTTTGCGCCACAGAAAAAGGCTTTGTGGGACTAGCTCCGATAGGTGCGAAAGTTGGGGATTTGGTGGTTGTGTTTGGTGGTGGTGCGATGCCGTTTGTCTTGCGGCAGAGTGGGGAGAGTGAAGGCAGCTTTAGGCTTGTTGGGGGATGTTATGTGCATGGCTTGATGAGAGGGGAGGCTGTGCGGTCGCCAACGTGGGAAGAAGAGGATTTTTCGTTGCATTGAAGGATGACCATTCACATTAGGCCCATATATCTCACTGAAATGAGCACAATCGGTATCATTCGGTATCCTTCGGTATCCTTTGACAGTTGCTATAGTTTCCGCCATATACAGGGCTTGTCTTGCCAAATATTCTCGTTTCCCTATGGCCCATTCTCTGGCTGGCGGTAGACGTAGAAGCATGTGGCCAGCTGTCCTCCAGTATACACTGATCTTATGATAGGTGTGAATCTTGGAAGCGAGGCTATGATTGTTTTCCTCGGGTCTTCACAAATCAATATCGTGTGGCTTTGCTTATTTCCTTTGATGATTCGTTGCCGCGGACATCAATGATATCAAGATCTCCATAGACTTTCTTTTGTGAGTACACTGTGATGCGAGATTTGGCTTCTGTTGACTTCTCCAGATTCAGCCTTGATGTCACCCTTACTATCCTAGCGAAAGTTCACAATGATGATAGTGTCAAGATTTATGAATCGAAGGCATTTTCAATCTTACTAAACTATATGGCAGCTCGCTGCTGGCAATATATACAAGAATGCAAAGGACAACAACAGCACATTCATATCATCGTAACTTCATCCACATCCCCTCATTTCGCTACCAGCCACTCAGTACGTACCAGTCTTGCAATCTAGATTGGCATATCCAGGGAATTGCTTGAACTGATCTTCATCAATTTTCGTCAACTGTGGACAACTCAACGCTGAAAGACTCGTCGCCGCCTGACTAGTGAGCCTCTGCATAGCGCTAGTAACACCATTCAGCACACCACTGCACTGAATGATATCCGGGGATGCCTGCACGGCAAATTGCATCGCGAAGCAAGCTAGGTTGTTACCTTCGATCAAAGTGCGAGTGTTGTAAACGCCGCCAGTGATATCCTCAGCGTTAACACCTATGAAGGTGTTAGGCGTGCCTGTGTTGCCGCCAACGTTCAGGAATTTGGGGTATTTGGCTGCTGCTAGAAGCGTGTCGGCTTGCAGGAATGGGATGCTGTATTCATCACCAACGGCGCGCTTGTACCAGTTGTCTGGGATGCGCTGGGTGGTGAGTTAGCTTTCATCTCCATGTACTTCATGAGATTTCAAGTTTTGTCTCGCTTACCTCATAGCCAGGTGTATGAGTCAGACTCCCGTCTGCGTTCTTCGTCACACTGAAGAAGGAATTCAAGACGTCACCATTCAGTCGTCCAGCTGGGTACTCGGCTGACTTGTTGCTCATGAAGCGGTAGATAAATGTATATGCCGCAGGCTGGACTAGCACGCCAGTGAACGGACCTAGGCTCTGTCAGCCTTTCATTCACAAGCACATCAACAAGGATAACAAGATTGACAACTCACCATTGAAGAAGTAAGGATTGTTTTGAACCGAGTGATCAAAGCGCTGAGAGCGGAAGTCAGTCAGTAGGGGGAGGTCATAGTTGTCCCCATTCGCCTGGCCGGCATCATAAAGCTGTTGGTACTGATCCATCTGCAGGGTAAAGTCGTTGCCGTTGAGGTACAGGTCTCCACGGCTGGGAGATGCGTCAGATTCGTACTTGTTATGCGAGCCTGAGATTCCTTGCGGGATACCGAGGCCGCCGAGACCGATTGCTGAATTTGCTTTGGAAGGACCGCCGATTGACCAGGTCAATCCGTCACCATCGATGGTGCCGCCGAGGACGGTGAGGAATCCGGAGAGGTCGGCGGACATGCCGAAGACTGTGAATGGATTGTGAGTTGATTTCGTCCTCTGACATAACGATGTTTACTTACCGTCATAGGTTCCCTTGATGAAGTCTGCGTGAGAGCCAACTCCGCTGTGAGGGAGATATCCATGGTTCGCTGCCTCGCTTGTTAGCATATTATGTTCGCTTTACTTGGAATCAACTAGAGCAGAAATATACGTACCCATTGCGTTCAAACCTGGACATGGCCCACGTTGATCTCCAGCAGCAAGGTTTGGTGCCACGAAAGCATGCTCGCCAGTTGTGGAGACATGCTGCAGCTGTTCGTTGAAGGTTGGATTGAGATCAGGTGCTTCTTGTCTGCCGACGATGTGACGATCTGCTTTAGCTCTGGTTGCAGCTTCGAGGACGCCAGGAAAGGCGACGACCTCAAGGGCGAAAATGCTGAGGAGGGTCGCTCCTACGTATGAGAGATGGCTTTGCTTCATTCTCAGAAAATGTGAACAAAAATCAGTGGAAAAAGATGTAGTATTCCAATATTTGAGCGGAAAGTGGAACAGGGGGAGTGTTATTAAAGTGCACTTCCTCTGTTGATATATCCAAACCGGGAAGAGTTACCTCGACACAGAGTGTAACAAGATTTCGTTATTCCCATCCCCGTATTTGGGATTAAAATCACTAACTTTCCGCCGCAACCCTCAGGGTCTGTGTGCGATACGCACATCTCCATGCAATCCAGGAAAGCTTTTCATCCAGCGATGACAGTTGTGGCTCTCAACATCCGCAGCTGCACAGATCTGCTAACCACCCATCTCAAAAACCCTAAGTAGTCCCAAAGTAGTCAACCATACATGATTCAGGCAAGTCAGCCACCCACGATGAGCTGCCCATATTGTCCTAGTTGTCGATCATCCAATTCTGGGGTGCTGATTATTTCTGTTTTGGGATCGCCGAGGCAACATTGTAAGATTAAACAGGTAGCTTGGGACGGTGTGCCACCCGTCTGAACCTAGGTACAGCCAGTACCCCGCAGTATCACTCAGAACGCTGGAATTCTGCATCGTTTGGAGGCGTTTCGAGCTTTTAGAACGTCACCGGCGCTGTTTAAGCTCCATTTCCCCGCATTGTTTAAGCCTACCAGAGGGACAAAATACAGATCAGTCCTTCTGGATTTTCTCGCCCACTGGCCGTGGGGGCTGTAAGAGGGAAACGCCTCTTCGAGCCCCGAGAACCGCCACATTCGGTAGTTGTACGGTCTCTAGCCCATTGACGACGTAGATTCTGAGGGATCATCGTCTTTGTTGTGACACTTCACTCGACTCCTGTGCTGCACTGCTGCTGCACAACTTCACATCTTTAAGAAATCGCACACCTCGTTTGTACGTACCTCGGAGTCGCACCAAACGCCTCAGACAGACATTAAAATTCTGATTTTTGAAAATCCTGGGTATAATGAGCTGTCGGGACCCGGGAATAAAACCGAAGCCATGGTCGACGGGCCGGGTTCTGACAGAGGAGCAGCGGAGACGGAAGAGAGAGGTAAATCGATTGTCGCAGAGGAGGAGAAAGAACAAAATAGCCCTTCGAGTTGAGCTTTTGGAAACGCAGCTGTCGAATCTCCTCGACAGTTCTGCATCAACGTCTCCTACAAACACAACTCTTGAGTCCGCATGCCATGAACCTCCTTCAAAGTTCAAACAGGTATTGCCGGAACCTGTTCCAACATCATCATGCTATCAGCAGAATCTGATACCAGTACCTCCTCGGACTTCAGAAACCTTCCAACCATCGAGCCCGATCTCACGCATGCAATACCTCCCCCAATACTACCACATGAAAATGCACGATAATTACATAGACTCCTGTCTCCGCCTTACACTACCCATTACCCCTCCAGTCGCCGCCGCATTTGCCAAATCCCGGACTTCAGCTCGTTCCGAGATCATCACTACATTCTGTCAGCACTTGAATAAGTCCATCGCAGCACTACCAAATACAATAATATGTTCGAACGACTTGCAGAATCAGAATATGTTGATACGAGCCGTGCTGTATGGGTGGAATGTAACTGAGACTTTGCCGCGGCTATGTCCGCTGTGGGCGATTTTGCAGCATGTTGATACGAGTTTGTTTAAGGAGACGCCGGCGATTGAGAGGTTTGTTTTGTTGAGGCATATTCATATGATGATGTTGGTAGGTTTTGATTGTCAGTTACACGTCAAGAGAAAACAAGCTGAAAATGCTCAAGTACAAGACGGGTGCTCTCGGTACGAGGCAACTCCCTCTTTGGTACAGATACAGGTAAGGGTGGAGTTGTATTTCTGTTGATGCCTCGCCTGACATGAAGCAGACCAGCGCAGCTCCTGTACGAACATCACCCATCAATCGATTATCTAGGCTGGTATGAAATATTTCCTCCTCCTGACTTAACTTCTGATCACTTTTATCTAGGCCCGGTCTTCGCGAACGCCTCGTCCTTTCTAGTGCACTACGAATGACCGATCAATTCTGGGCAATATTCGGATCCTGCTTCCGCTTCGAATGGCCATACACCATCAACGCATGCTACGAGACCGATGCTGCCACAGGGATGCTCCGCTACAGTCCTCTTTTCGACGTCGAATCTCTCAATATCGACTCGTGTAGAATGACATCGCAATTCTTCGAAGCCTTCCCAGCGATGGCGGATGACATTCGGATTGCCTCGTCGGACCCATTGCAGATTTTTGGCCTTGATGAAAACGATGGTGTGGACAATATGGATTTTGGTGGGATCAGTGGTCCTGTTGGAGAGGACACGCATCTAGTTTCGCCGAGTTGCTCGACGTTTGACAATGACGCGATGCATGCTTTTGTGGTCGCTCCAACTTGTTAGACACAGGTAAACACCCGAAACAGCAAGCAGTCCACACGTTGTAAGACCTCAGGCAAGAAGGCTCGAGGCTTTTCTGGCCTTCCAAAATCTAATGAAGGAACGATCATTGTATACGGACGTCATGACTGGCCCTTCGCATAAGAAACCACCTTTAAGCTTTGACAGTCAGGTGACTATTGTTGCTCCCCCTTTCGCCTCTCTCGCTTATCGCCTCTACTCGAATACCCATGTATATGAATGCTTGCTTAGGGATCTTTCCAGGTTCCCATCATGAGTTCAGTCCAAGATGTTTCGATCAAGGTTGTGTGCTGAGGTGATATCCCAGAGCAGTCTCCTCCGTATTCTCGTCCAATCAGAGTCTTCCGATTCATGCATTGGCCGTCTTACTACCTCTCTCGGCGAAGCGAATAGCCCGTTGTGCGAAATTATGCTCCTTTCGCGATACAGAACTGCGTTATTAAGATATCAGAGTACCCCAATTGTTCTTTTGCTCTAACATACGTGATCTCATCTCGCTCAGATCTTCCTCTGAAAACAAGCAAAATATGCTGTTGTTATTTTTGCGGACCATTTTGGCAGCTGGAGTTACGTATGAACTCGGTTGGATACTTTACTGCCGCTATTTTCACCCACTGCGTTCTATTCCAGGTCCTTTCTTAGCATCTTTCAGCCGAACATGGATTGTTTTTATGACTGCCAGTGGTAGCATGGAGAAGACTGAGAGGGCACTACATAAGAAACATGGTAAGCACCGATGTTGACTCTTGAGTGATGTTTTAATATCAACGTAGTAGGACATCTTGTTCGAATTGCTCCAAATGAAGTCTCATGTTCGGATCCAGAGGCAATAAGGGTAAAATCCGCTACTCGGTACTAAATGTTCGATATGAAGCTGATGATTTCCAGATCATCTACAGCACCAAGAAAGTGTTCAACAAGGTTTGACTCCTTCTTGCCTTGCCGACCTTCTGGGCATCACTTACACCAATTTTCAGACCGATTGGTACAACACCTGGACTCCACCAAATCTAGCTTACGCCGGCCATTTCCCCACACGCGATGAAAAAGAGCATGCTGAGCGCCGTCGTATCGTCAACAATGTGTACTCGATGTCCAGCATCCTCGAATCAGAAGGAGTGATCGACTCTTGCACGGACCAATGGTGCGAGACTGTGAGGGAGCTGGCGAAACAGAAATCAGTTGTGGATCTGAGGTATCTTATTAACATGTAAGCAAGATATCCCGAATTCTGTGTTGACGAAGACGATGTTGATAGGGAACTCACTTGATCAGGTATATTTATGAAGTGCTTCGTGGAATTATATACAGCGGCACTTGGAACTTCGCAAACAACCGCATGGAAGACGCTGGCTGGATAGAGAAGATCGAGCCTGCGCTTGCGCTCTTCTCTATCGGTGGAACTCTACCATCTTACCTGATGCCTATCTACATGCTCTCCTCCATTATTTTTGCTCCACCCATTCGGAGGACAATGAAGTTTGTCGGACGTCTCAGTCTCGCTTCTGCAGCAGCTGTGTCGAAGCGCAAGGAACAGATTGATGCAAATGAAGATGGGAAGCCGGATATGGTCAAGAGGCTGTTTGAGATCAATGCCGATAGAGGGGAGAAGTATAATTTCAAGCATGAACATGTGGTTGCCGAGACGCAGTCTGCACTGTAAGTTTAAGGCAACTAATTTTAGCAGATTCTTGATCGCTTCACTGACTCGAGCAGATTCGCAGGGATAGACACCACATCGATTGCCATCACCAGTATTCTGTATTATCTGATGCAGAGCCCAGATACATATCGAAAACTGACTGCAGAAATCGACGAAGCCGTCGAGAAAGGACTTATTTCCATTCCAATTTCCTACTCAGACGCGGTGAAGCTGCCTTATTTGAAAGCCTGCATCAACGAAGGCATGCGTCTGCACCCAAGTGTCGCACTTACAATGCCTCGAGAGGTCTCTGAGGGTGGAGCTACCATCTCTGGAGTCTACTTTCCAGCAGGCTATCGGGTTGGTATCAATCCAGCCGTTGTCCAATACGACAGAGATGTCTTCGGGGTGGATGCTGAAAGATTCAATCCTGATCGCTGGTTGCATGGCGATACTGCAAGGATGGACAGAACGATGCTTGAATTTGGCGCTGGGACCAGAACTTGCATTGGGAAAAATGTAAGTCTTTCCCGTAGTGGATCCCAAGATGAGATGGTACATCTGACATTTCTACAGATCGCATTGAGCGAGATTTACAAGTTGATTCCACAACTTCTGAGGTTGTTCAATATTCGGCTTTTGGAGCCAGATATGGAGCTGAAAACAAGGAATTACTGGTTTAACAAGCAGATTGGGGTCAGAATTCAAGTCGAAGAGCGTGATACGACAACGAGTTAGAAATTTTAGTACTGAACTCTCACCAATTTAATGGCAGGAAATGATTTCTCTGGTTACGAATATTGACTCATCTTGCTCACGTACTTTCATTTACTTTACTTTACAACCACAACATGTGTGGGAGCCATGTGTCGAAAGCCTTCTCATCTGCAGTTGTCGTTGCATGATGCATTCTGGACAGAGCATAGTAATTCTCGGTCGACCATTGAGCGATGTTCCACACAAGCCCCAGCTGTTATCAAAATCTATTTTGCCACGTCTTTGCGTTCACTCAGTGAGCACATTTCAAGATCGTTTCTATCGATTCTCATCTGGTCTATCTAGCCAAGATATGCTGCCCACCCTGCATGCTACTTGTTGTGAAATTTCCCAGCGATAACTTCAAGCCAATTTGTGGCTACGCTCCACAAACCGCCCAGTAAACGACGATAGGCACTTTAGAAGTATAAAATGTATGCGTATCCATCTCTCATAAGTAATTGATGTACTTACCTCTAATACAGAATGTGGCTGTTCAGTCAGGAAGGCCACTGTCCTCTCCAAGAAACATATCGAGATGATCAACGAGGGAGAGACTTTCACTCATGAAATTGAACACGTTAGTCCTCATCTGCCCTCACA
The DNA here is from genome assembly GCA_020747065.1 of Cadophora sp. MPI-SDFR-AT-0126. Lineage (NCBI taxonomy): Eukaryota > Fungi > Ascomycota > Leotiomycetes > Helotiales > Ploettnerulaceae > Cadophora > Cadophora sp. MPI-SDFR-AT-0126. Next base: position 747,743 of record JAGMVK010000006.1, read on the forward strand.
CTTTCACTTAAAGGAGACCTATGGTGGCTAGGTGTCTCTTGTACATTCGAAGACTGGAATTGTACCAGACCGGCCGAGATGATACGTATGCTCGCGCATTTCTAATAGGCAGCTGCAATGTGCTATTTTTCTGGGATACGTGCGCGGAACAGCCGGCACTCGATGCACTTCACAATAACATGAACTATACTAAGAGTAAATAATGATGTATGAGATGTTACCTGTAGAGAGTATGCGGCTTCTCTTTCTGTAGCTTGCAAGTCCGAGCTCACCAAAGGGCAAATCAAGATGATGTTGGGTATCTGAAAGAAGTCTTGAGAATGGAAATGGAAGCAGTGCCGAGAATGAAAGTTAATGACGAAGCGAACTCACAAGTAGAAGAAGCCTTTCGAAAAAATGTTGAACGGGCTCCTATAAAATGGATTACTGTCTTCTGGCTGAGTACAGGTACGCGATTGTTTACAAGTGCAACGCCAGATCCGTATATCCGCGTGTGGTGCAATCTTCATCGGTGTTTGAATATACATCACGCCGATAGTCCAGATTACCGTCGGGTATCTCTTTCCATACCCGTACCATTACCGCCGACTTTCAATCTCTTATTGTTTTTACCAGAGAATGTGATGTCTTGCGGTCTCCATTATCTCCATCCCATATGAGTGACTTCCGTCTAGCCTCTCAGCAAACTTTGCAGGAGCCCAAATTATTACTCCAATTTCGATTGCATCCACAAATGTGGGAACTGGAGACTCCACTTGAGGGCCATGGAAGACTTACTAAAGATCTATCTCGTCCTCGACGTGGGCACGACTGTATACTGACAAAATAATTCCACATCCAAGTCCCGGATTTCAAATTATCGGCTGAAGACTTCCCACCCCTACCCCTGGCACACATACATCTGAGTCGAGTCACAGTAGACTGCCTGTCGATGAATTTTCAATCAATGAATGTCAAATCCAAATTTCTCTGGGAATTTGTTGTCCAACTCGGCTTCTCAACTTCCCGCATTTAGTAATGTACCTCGCATCGGTGGATTCGCTTCGACGATACCTAGAGCCAAACACTGAAGATTGATGAGAATGGCGTGGGGTACAGAATCCTGTATAGCATCGCTCGGAACTTGTCATGTAAAAATCGGGCCATACTTACATGAGATAGCCGGATGCTTAGTAGTAGCCGTGAAAGGGCATGAACGTGAACTGGGCGACTTATAAATACTCAGTGTGGAGTAAGTGGTAAGCCTCTGACCATATCTACTTTTATCTCCATTCTAAACTTAACTTTTTCAAAGAGGGGATTTTTTTTTCCAAAGCCCGTTAAGTTACCAAGTCCCAAACATCAACCCAATCTCTATATTATGAGTCTCGCAGCCGACCTCTCAAAGGTCTAACAGACTTTCACACGCACAGCCCAGCACAAATCACCAGACCCATCAGAGAATCAACAGCCGACCATGCCGCCTCCTTTGATTTGCAGAAGGCCATAAAAGTAGGCGATACTCTCCCATCATTCAAACTCTCAGATGCCTTCGGCAATGAAGTCTCCAGCTCGACACTTCTCGCCAAAGGGCCTCTCCTCGTAAATTTCTACCGCGGAGAATGGTGCCCATTCTGCAACCTCTCTCTCCGTGCTCTCCAGAAGCACCTCTCGGAATTCGAATCAAAAGGCGTAACTCTCGTGGCCATCACCTGCGAAGTTCCCAAACAAGCTCTATCCACAACCGAGAAGAACGAGTTGAAGTTCCCAGTGCTTTCGGATTTGGGGACCAAGTATGCTAGGGAGCTGGGCCTGCTGTTTCCTATGCCATATTATATGAGACCAGTGTTTGATATTTTTGGGGTGGATTTTAAGGCGAGAAATAGGGATGATTCATTTGTGCTGCCGGTTCCGGCTACCTTGTTGGTTGATCAGAAGGGTGTGGTGAGGAATGCGTTCGTAGAGCCAGAGTATCATAAGAGAGCTGAGCCGGAGTCCCTGTTGGGGTAGATTGACCAGCTGTGAACGGCTGTGGTGCTTTTTGCTGGAGTCTGGGGTAATTAGACAGGTTCAAGGAACACAATTAGAAGTGAACAGTCAATTTAAAACCCTTCCTCGAGACTTATCGTCGGACTCCAAAGATTTTGAATTTCTTTCTGCCGATTTTGACAGTGATACAGCTCTCGTAAGAAGTACAAGGTAATACTGAATGCCCAGCAAACCATAGGTCTCGGACCTGAGTGTATTTTTGAGCCGTCATATCTGTTTGTTTACTTTTAGTGGATGTAGGCGAGCCACCATCGCGTTGTCCCCTTTACCTAACAATGACATCGAAACGTTTCTCAAAAATCTAAGATGGAGTATGAGCATGATCATCAATAATTTGCAACAAGATAGAATTAGGGACGAAGAATTTGAAGGATAAGTGGATGAGCAGGGGGAAATCTGGATGGAATACTGAGCGAGATTTACTCTGGCAAGCCGGCAACCGAGCGGCCGAGCTCCCGGACTCTTGGCCAAGCGTTCCAAATAATTGTTCCCCTCCATCCAGCTCCGAATCACTCCCTCCACTATCACCACGGTCAGGTTCAAGAATGGAAAAAATAGGTCCGATCTCGTCGAAAGAGGATTACTACGACCTAGGACCCTTCCGACGGCTCATACGCACAAAGAGTGAGGATGCGCAAAGCTGGTTCGAGCGGGGCCTGACGTGGAGCTATGCCTTCAACCACGAAGAGGCAGCCAGCTGCTTCGAACAAGCCATTGCCCACGATCCCGACTGCTCCATGGCTCATTGGGGACTGGCATACTCCCTGGGACCCAACTACAATAAGCCTTGGGAATTCTTCGACAAGCAGGAGCTTGACAGGATTCTGACGCGGGGTCATCGAGCTGTCGAGCGGGCTCGTATCACCGCGACAACAGATGTGGAAGAGGCTCTGGCTTATGCTCTGAACTTCAGATACCCACAAGAAGAGGCAGCACGGGCGAAGGAATGTATGCCATGGAATGAGCAGTATGCGGATGCTATGAGAGGCGTCTACGGAGCATTCCCTGAGGACTTGGATGTGGCGGCTCTCTTCGCAGACGCGCTGATGAATATGACGCCCTGGGCATTGTGGGATATACGAACTGGGCAACCAGCAGAAGGTGCCCAAACATTGGAGGTAAAGGCAGTTCTTGACCGGGCTTTGGCCCAAGAAGGAGGCACCGAGCACCCAGGACTTCTACACCTATACATCCATCTCATGGAAATGTCGAATACGCCAGAGATCGCGCTACCTGCCGCAGACCACCTTCGAGGGCTAATACCAGATGCTGGCCATCTCAATCATATGCCAACGCATCTCGATATTCTCTGTGGCGACTATCGACGAGCGATCACCTCCAATTCCGAAGCCATACGAGCTAACGAGAAATTCCTCGCCCGAGCTGGTGCTCTCAATTTCTATTCCCTATACCGGTCGCATGATTACCACTTTCGGATATACGCTGCAATGTTCGCAGGGCAGTCGAAGGTTGCGATAGATACAATATCACAGTTGGAGGCTTCCCTGCCAGAAGAGCTACTGAGAATCGAATCTCCACCAATGGCAGATTGGCTGGAAGGCTTTCTCTCCATGCGTGTGCATGCTTTGATACGTTTTGGTCGCTGGCAGGATATCTTGAAAATGGAACTACCTTCAGACCCGAAGCTCTACTGTGTCACTACGGCAATGATTCATTATGCCAAAGGCGTTGCCCAAGCTGCTACTGGACGGGTTCGAGAGGCAGAGAAGGAGCAAAGTCTTTTCCTTCATGCTCTCAAGCGCGTTGTCCCAAGCCGTATGCTATTCAACAACACCTGTGTGGACATTCTTGCCATTGCTAAAGAGATGCTCGATGGAGAGCTCGAGTATCGCCGCGGCAACTTTGACGCAGCTTTCACGCATTTACAGGCGTCAATTGTTCTCGATGATAAGCTGCCCTACGATGAACCCTGGGGTTGGATGCAACCTACTCGGCATGCATATGGAGCGCTTCTGCTTGAGCAAGGCTACATTGAGAAGGCCCTGGCGGTTTACAGTGCTGACCTTGGTATGGATGACACCCTTCCACGAGCTTTGCAGCATCGGAATAATGTTTGGGCTCTACATGGATTTCACGAGTGTCTAGTGAAGCTGGATCGAAGAGCAGAAGCGCGCATCATACAGCAGCAACTGAAGGTGGCTACCGCCATTGCAGACGTGCCAGTCAAGTCTTCGTGCTTTTGCAGGTTGTCGACCGAATAGGATCGAGCACAGACAGGTTTGTGAGGTCAAATACAGACAAGTTTGGAGAGACACTGTCAGTCATCGATCTATCTTACAGTCACCAAGCTCCGCTTGCACTGGTGAAGGAGAATGCTAATTATGCCTGGCTTGCAATGCCACCGGACAGACATGTGTTGATGTTCAAGTGGGATCACACTCATAAGGGATTGGTATAACCACCTTGAAGCCACTGATCTGTCGCCCAAGAGGCAAATATAAGGTAGGTCAACTTCCTTCGCATACGCATCACAACCAAAGTGGATGTACCTCAGAGCACTCACATGTTGGCACTTCTATATTCAGATGTGCTTGGTCAATCAATTATATATTAAATGCATTTACTTCTTGTCAAACTGGTGGGGCTTCTCATCCTTCCTCGTCTTCTCCAGCCAGAAATACCTCGCCATCTGCTTGTAGATCAAGGTCGTCGCTCCATGGAAATTAATATTGTGATCACTGTCCGTAAACCACTGAACATGAAATTTCTTCGGGCTGACCTTTCCAACAGTCAAAGTGTCAACCAGGACAGCCGAGTTCTGGAAATGCACATTGTCGTCACCCGTTCCGTGCTGGATAAGAAATCCTCCACGCACGTTCTGGAAGCCTGCAGACTTGCGAATGGCAGTCGTGTTATAGCCCGCCTCGTTAGTGGAGAGCAATTTCATATATCGCTCGGTGTACATGCTGTCGTAGAATCTCCAGTCGGAAACGGGGGCCGTCAGGATGGCGAAGGAGAATGCGTCGCTGTCCAATTCGAGGACTTTACCTGCCAGATAGCCACCGTATGACCATCCGAAAATCGTAATCTTGGATGCGTCTACATAACTTCTCTTGCCATATTCTTTGGCTGCGTAGACTTGGTCGATTGCTTCCAGCGTTCCTGCTTATGGTCAGTTTCTGTTATCCAGGCCAGAAGTCAGGAATTGAACTCACCGAGTTGTCCAGCGACGACCTCTCTAAACGCACGACCCTTGAAGCCGGTACCGCGATTATCAACCACAAGCAGGATATATTCCAGCTCCGGATCACTCGCCAAATACGCCCTGAAATCAACCTGTCTAAATGTCTTCGTCGTCCTCTGATTTCCAGGACCTCCATACGGATCGAAAATCACAGGATACTTCTTCTTCGGATCGAAGTTCGGCGGCAAGCGCTCCATCACATTAAAAGTATATCCATCTGGGCCCTGCATCTCGAACCACGAAGTCTTGGGTAGTGTGTAGTTTGCGAGTTTTCCTGCGAGGACTGCATTATCGTTGATGGTTTTGAGGGCTGTGCGGTGCGATTTGGTAGAGTATAATTTCTGGTACGGGAGGTCAGGGCCGTTGTATGACAGGATGTAGTATCCGCCTCCGGCTGAGAAACTCGCAGTCCAGACTCCAGGGCTTCTGTCGTCGACAAGCGATTTTTTATTCTTGCCGTCCAGGCCAACCGAATAGAGATGTCTCTCCATGGAATTCCGCTCGGTGGAAGTATAGTATAGCGTCTTGGTAGCAGCGTTGATGTATAGGATACTAGCGACTTCCCATTTGCCTTTTGTGATTGCCAACGGTGTCGAACCATTAACGGGATACAGGTAGATATGTTGCCATCCCGACTCATCGGATAAATCGACGTAGGTGTTCGTTCCGGTGATGTAAGAAATGGCAAGATTGTTATCGATCCAGCCTGGGTCTGTCTTGCGCTCGCGAACTACGGAGCTGGACCCCGTTGCAGTATCGACGAGGATAAGTTTCTCTTGGTCTTGGACTCGGTTGAAAGAGCGGAAGATTACGTGCGAGGAGGTGTCTGTTACCCAAGCTACTTCACCAATGATGAGGTCATCTGGGGCGAAGGAATCGAATTTGATGGTCGAGGGGCCGGCGGCTAGGTCTTCGATGTTGAGGAGGTTGAACTTCACCGTTGGGTTCGTCTCGCCGACTTTGGGGTAACGCAGCTGCAAGTAATCCGGGTAGACACCAGCGGTGGCTCCGTCCATGTAGTATGGGACTTGGTACGTCGGGACCTACTTGGCGTTAATGAACGAGGATTCATAGGTATGGGTCTGGAGTCACTTACTCCTGTCTCGTCAATGCTCAAATAGGCGAGTTGCTTGCCGTCGGGTGAGAACCACAGCAGGGAAGTAGTTCCGTAGATTTCTTCCTCATACACCCAGTCTGGAATGGCGTTAAACACATCTGGACCTCCATCCTTGGTGATCTGGGCTGATGTGCCGTTCTCCCAGATATACAAGTTATTGCCTCTGGCATAAGCAATAGTGTTTCCTACTGGAGACCAGCCGGCATATTGGATGTCTGAGAGTGGTCAGCTGAATCTCTCATATTACAAGAGGGGACACGAACCTCCGGCTTGGTCAGCAACGAGTGGGACTGTGGTCTTATCTTTCACATTATAGATGTAGTAGTCTGCGTAGAAAGTGTATCTGTACAGCTTGGTGTAGTTCGCAATGAAGAGAACATGCTCTCTGTAAATCTTTTAGAACATCTCGATCACACCGAATCTTAGTTGAGCAGGCAGGATAACTTACCCGCTAGGCTGAATGAAATAATCGTAATAATCCTGAGCGGCGCCTCCCAACTCGCTAGCAGTGACGAACGTCGAACTGTTTCCAGTCACGATATTCGCCAGAACCAAATCACCAGTGGAGGTTGCCTCGACGTAGGTACCATCTTCGCCCTGGGAAGTCCATTGCAGAGATGTTCGTTGGACTCCAAAATTACCACTGAAGACGTCTTCGAAAGACACGACTTTCTTGGCTGGAGTTGTGCGGGCTTGCGGCGGGAGAGCGTCGACTGTGGCAGCTAGCAGGAAACTCACTGCCGCGCTGATGATCTGAAACAAAAGGTCAATTCAGCTGCAGATTCTTGGGCCGGCTTTGGAATTTTCGAACGTACATTGAGAGACCGCATTTTGCAGCTACTTCAATGTTCTCGTGAGAACAGTGGGAGGGTCGCACTGTGTAGCGGGGGACCGTTCAGAAAACGAAAACGACGGGTCCCAGCTATGCTGGCGGCGGGGGTGGGTTTTATAGCTTCGAAGCTGCTCATTAACCGCCGCATCAAGCCGGTTGATCTCAATTACGAGATACTCGTCTTATCGACCTCATTCTAAGTGACCAACACTGACCTTCCTGATTAATGACTTTTTATGAACTTGCCAAGTGAGGGAAGTCTTGGATGCGGGGCACGGCAGCGTGCCGTTCGGTACCTGGCAAGTGGCGTGCCTCCTAGATAACACTTTATTTTGGTCCCATTAAAACAGAAAATGCTGTATCATCTGGAAGATATCGTAAACTTGGTCGTCCTAATCTTTAAGTTTTATTCCCAATTAAACATGGTAATCTGATTGCGACATGAAAACTCGGGGACTCTTCCGAGGCAGGCAATCAGGTACAGCTTCCCTATGTGAAGCTTGGCCGCCTTGGCCTTTGCATGGGCACGATTGCTAGAAGCTTGGTAGAAGGTGCGACCTTCTAGAATAGGAAGGATATGCTGCAACAATCCTGTGAAAGTCTATCGCGTGAGAATCCTTTGACATAGGCTGCTGCGCAAGAGTCGTAGTTGGAGTGAGGCGATCGTCGGGTTAAATGGCTGCATTACTGAAGTAGGTGGCAAACACTTGCTGCAGCACTTTGTTTTCTCCTTGAAATGGATGCTTTGTACCACCAAATTTTATGATGAACTCGATCCCGCTACTGAGACGCTGTAAATGCAATAGTGGCATATTTTCTATTGCTACAAATCATACGGAGGTATACAACCGGATTCGAGGCTGTGCTTTACAACAATACCAATCACTTGCAAGTGCGAGTTCCATTTCCAAATGGAAGTACGGTGTCTCAGTCTGCTTTCTTCAAGTAGTGGTCTGAGTATAGAATGGTGAATGAAATTGAAGATGATATCTAGGGTCGAGTGACATACCTGCACATGTGTGGTGAACAAGTCATCGCCTCGCCCTCCCTAAGCGAGTGCCACCCCCTCTTTTTGCACATGTAAACACATAAGCGAGAATAAACCGCTCTATTTCGATGCAGTGTGCAAAGGATTTGAAAAACAACGTGAGCTCCCAATTGCCAGCGATTGAGGATTTAGTTTCAGCTTGTGCTAGTACGATGCATTGCATTATTGTGGACTGCGTGCAACTCGTCGTTGGTTGGGAGAGCAGAATATCGTATTATGAGATGGAATACGAAATTTGGACGCATCCATGTATGCAATGGCTTTACGTTGCAGTGTAAGCCCAAGACTCTGCGATGGAAATTTTTATTTTTCTCGTGTTTATGAAATATCTATGACTCGCGAAACGTTGACATCCATACAGCTCCAACAGAAAACGGACAAAGTACGGATAAAGCCTCCCATTCATCAAGTCATCAAACATGAATGCCAACAATTAAGTAAGATGACAACCCAAGTATTACAACACGAATCCAACAGCCAAGCCAAGGGCACCTAAGGCAACTCCCCCAGCTCTGATCTTTTCCACTGCATTTGAACTAGTTGCAGCCGCAGCAATATCCGAAGTCGGGGTGGCAGTCACATCACTGGCAGTACTACCTGCAGTTGAAGTCCTTGTTACCGTTGTGCCTGTGGTAGCATTTGCCGGCGAGTTGCCAATGGTAGTGCTAGAGCTACGTGTGGTTGTCGTAGGTGCTTCTGTTGCTGAGTCTTCCGGTGTACCTGTGCCTGTTTGCACAACTCCGCTTGGTGAAGTATAGGTTCCGTCTTTGAGGCTGCCGTTTCCTCCGACATCGTCGTGGTATGAACCTACAATTGGCGTTAGCTGATAGGCTCCAAGACGTTAATAGAGGTAAGTTATTCACCATCACTGAGGTTTACGCAGAGGAGAGAGTCGTCTGTGTATTGGTAGCAGGTCTCTGCGCTCGAGCAGGTGAGTAATGCCCTCTTATTCAAAGTGTTGCGCTTTCTCAGCTTGATCAGACCGTCGGATGGATCATCGCTCGCTCCTGTGCCAGTGTTGGTATTGTCGCAAGCGGATGCTGGCAAGATGAAATTAGTAGACACCCAGTGAGATAGAATTTAAAAGGTCTTTACCCCCAACTGCATTACACTGCCCTGCCATGATCAAGTCGAGACAACCGGTCACACATGCTTGGTCTTGTTGGCAGTAGTTTGTACAGTCGGAAACACTCTGAGCTCCTCCATAGATGTCTCCACCTCCATTTCCACCTCCGAAGCTGGTCCCGAAATCATTGTTGGCAGGCCATGATTTTGCACCCGAGACTGTACACGTAGTCGCTGCAGCGAGGTCAAGGATTGAGAGCACAACGGCGGTTCGGGAGAACAACATTTTCGTAGAAAAGCTGAGGATTTAGAGAAAAATGTAGAAAAGGGGGGCATTAGACGAGATGGTATATTTGAAATGTAAGATCCTCGACTTTTTTCTAGAAAGAAGGATGATGAGTAGGGAAAGCAGATCTTCTCCTGACACGGCAGGGTGCCTTTCCTTAAGTCCTTTCACGCCTTTTCTCTTCCCTAATATGCAACATCAATCAACGACTGGACTTGTAACTAAGTGGGCCGAAAGCTACATCTATTGAGCCTAGATGGGCCTCTATCAGATGAAGAGTGAGTTGTTCAAAGTGACTTCAGCCTTCCTAAGCTTGTACCTTGGCAAATAAAAGTGGTGGCCGTGCGAGATGACCTGATTGGGCACTGTAACCGAAAAAGCGGGCGAAGCTGAACAATTAGATACTTGTGGAGGCTAGATCAAAGTTGCGAGAGGAAAGTCGTTCCTGAACAGGTCTTCAGCCTCTGTAGTGGCGTTATGAGCCGTCCCGGCCAGCCGGTTTTGCCTCCGTTGTGCCAACTAAGCCAATATGCATTTCTCCACCGCATGATTGGTTCCTATACGCCGGTGATCAGAAAAGTATCGCATTCGGTCAACACAAAAAGAAGCTTAAACCACTCAACAACCCACGGAGACATATCCACTGCTAACATGGGTACTTGATTGGCATTGTTGAACAGCTCCGATTTGCCTTGAACTGGGCCCGCCAAGCGTCATCTACCAGCCAAGCCTCCACAATGCAGTCCAGCCAGCCATTTCATCGTTTCCATCTACTCGGTGACTTGTTTTAAGATAGAATTTCAAATTAGCTTAGATGGCAAGGTTGACTTCACGTTGTTGACTTCCCATCTTCGCGTTTGCTTTTCCGTCCATCCTACCCGTCGGCACGGTAAGTAATGCCTAACTTCAGGGTGCATTCTTCAAAGAATGGAGAAACCAACGCTCGTGGCAGAAATCATGAGAAAATCACAATCAAAAATTGCACCTTGTGCGTACCTGTAGATGCGGTGGGCGCGGTGAATGAAAGCCCTGCAAGTCACGACGACCAGAGCAGTTTGCCGTAGCCGCTCCGCTTCTGCTTTCTCGTGGTGGAAAATATTGACCTAAATAGACTTTGCTTTGGGCACGAATACCACATGCAAATCGTTACTCATATGAACAGTAACATAGTGCTGCATTTATCTCAAGCGCTGGATTCAGATTCACATGAGCACAGCTCCGGATCCTTCAACTCAATCCACAACCTTCCTGCGCCGTCCTTATGTGCCGTGTTCCGAAACCCCTTTTGTGAGCGCCGATTCCTTATTTTCTCGTTACAGCCATTTCATGAAATCCTGAACCTACGAGACTACTCCTGTCTTCTGCTGCGAGATCAATTCCGGTGTGCTTGCACCCGGACATCCAACTCCCTTCACACCCGTGAAGCTTTGCAAAGTGATGATCATCGCTGTTGCGCGATCCTTGTTGGTCTTCGTATCTTGTACGGTGGGATCCGTATTGAAGGTAATCGGAGTCCCGAGGACATTTCCCGCCGCGATGTTGGTGGTCAGTCTAGAAATGAAGTCCGCCCGCGCAGGAGGACAATTTTCGGGAATAGGAACTCCATTTGCACCTATTCCTGTGCCAGCCTGAATAGCGAAGACTGGGACGAGGGATGGATCAAGATTCGTGGGGTTGTTATTGTTGTTGTTGTTGCTGGGTACATTGGTGCTTGCGGGTGGGTTGTTTGCATTCGGGGAGCCAGCAGTGGGGTTATTGTTGGACTGGTTGGTATTTTTTGAGGGGTTGCTATTCGTAGGAGTGCCGATGTTGGTAGCTGGCTTTCCAGGTCGCCCTCTGTGTCTTCCGGGAAATGCATCGACGCTGAGACAGAGAAAGAAGATGACTGTGGTGGATATAGAAAATTGCATTTTGATCTCTCAATACCGTGAGCTGTGGGAACGAGGAGGCCTTTCAAAAAATGGGCTGGAATTACTCCGGTACTGACTGAAATAATGAAATAATTTCAGAACCAGTCTGAACACAGAAAAAGTCCTAAAGGAGTGACAAGAAATATAACGGAAGAGCGGTGGTCTCACCGGAGAAGGGACCCTGGAAAATACATCACGATCCTTAAGTATTCCATCCAGCACCTCAAAATAACTTATTGCTTCCACCCCTCAGCATCACGTTCACCCGCAGAAATGTCTTCAATGGGGGATGGACCCTTGTTTCAATAGTAGATTTGTTTGAGCCATGGTGCCTCATTTTGGTTGACAGAGCTGCTCGCGTCTTTGTTTCGTCCAAACATGGCGGCTGTTGTCGATCTGCCACAAGATCGTGGGACTGTGGCACAAATAGCCTAAAATGTCCTTCATGGCATGTTTCATCCGAACTCGAATGAAAGCCAGTTCATCGGGTCTAGAAATGTGATCAGACTGTCTCTGTACAATTCACGTTTCAATTGTCGCTACCCCTTCACACGCGAGCCCCTGGACTAAGCGAGCCTGGACGCGTGTCAATAGAATGACAGTTCAGGCTATGGCTCTGACTTGCTGACTGACACTTGCACATGGCATCCTCAAATACCGCTACTAACCCAACATTATCTTTCTGCCGTCTGTTGTATGCGATACGAGTTTCAGCTCCGTTAAGATAAGTATTCCTATTCATGTTCATTCGGTCACGTGAGCAAGATAGGATCAAGTCATGGGATCGTGCTACTCAATGGCTGAGCCAATGCTGGATGGTGCACATAATATGGCTCTCATAAGCTGTAATTTAGATGATTAATCTATGTTCTGCCGTCTGCGTATCGCTATGTGGCCTGTAACGGGGATGCTTTAAACAATTCGGCTAAAGCGCCGAGACAAAATACATAATTTGGAGGCGGCAACCTCATTCACAGAACTCCTATCGAATCCTTTCACGGAAAAGATCAAGTAGATTTCAAGCAAGGTTCTCGATGATGAGTTTGGCATGTGCGATTTACATTAGTGGCCAGGAGGTGAAGATCAGAAAGGTCGTGGTTAGCTTCCATGTGAAACAGCTCCAAGCGATCGATGTTGATTAAATCAAAGTCAATAAACCAGGTGGATCTGGCTTATGTGAATAATCGGGGGCCCTCACATACATTTAGTGTGTAATGTGGGGATGCTTCTCACCATAGCATCAGTATCGAAGATCGTGGTCGAAATTTTTCTCTGCTTTTCCGCAGCTTGGAGTACCGGTATTAGATACGAAGATACAGGATTGGAGCATCCCCATAGGTCACTCAAGCGAAATCTGCTCAAGCCATGAGAAGAAAGCCATAGGTGCACCTACATTGGCTGAAAATTGACAGTCGAGACTGCTTGGGGACACATGCGCCCTTAGTTATAACATTAAATGAAGCACTCGTCAAGAACTCTAGCTCATATCAATCGACCAGTAGCATTGGAATGTCCCCAGACTTGATGATTGTTTTTCTGGATTCCAGACTGGAGATCCTAGAACTGAAGCCACCGAGGCATCAGAAAATATCCCAACTAGTGCAGCCTGGGAATTGTCAGTCATGATTTTCTGGGTACATTTGGTGCTTGAAAACCAACACCGAATGCAGGAAGTGTATGCATATTTGACATCCTTTGTAGCAGAAACACTTTCCTTTTTGAAATTCCTTTCCATACTCTGCCACTCTTGACCTGACCGAATTTGCACCATGTTAAACAGTCTATCCGTTTCGAGAAATGACACCGGAAGCCAAAGAGATAACAGCAATTTTACATCTCCGCCCGTCTCTGCAACAATAATGCCAAGTTCAAACTCGCACCCCAAGTCCCAAACCTCGTCAGCATCTCCGCTCCACTCCTAAACAGCACCTTCTTCTGTACCTTCCCATCACCTTCACCAACCTCCATGTCACTTCTCAGAAGCGAAATGAATGAGCTACTTCTCAGATCCACATCCAGTTCCAATCGTCTTAGCAGCTGCATCCTCTGCTCCTTTGCCGAAACACTCATGAATACCCAGAGGATAATATGGCTGAGGAATATCGCTATGAGGCTGTAAGGCGCGGTGTCTAGATAGCCGCTGGTTTGGGTTTGGCTATCTGGAGGACTGAGAGACATGATCGCTTGGACTGCGTGCTGGGCGACTTGCTCTGCATTGGAAGAGGAGATGCGAGCCCAGGATGATAGGCTGGACATGGCCTGGGCGACGCCGGCTGTGCCGTCTTTGCCGATTGTGTTTTGGAGGTCTGGGAGGGGGACGGAGAGGAGGATGGTGCTTAGGCGGTGGAGGATGTGGGATGAGCGGTTAAAGTATTCGGTTGAGGCGTCGCGAGTGGGGTGGTGGGATGAGAGGTATGATGAGTAGAAGGAGCGGAGGGTATCTGAGAGGTGCATATCAGTCAAGTTCAGCTTGATAGTCGGGGTACCAGACCTGCGATCCGAGACCGAGGGCTCAGAGAATTTCTCTCATCCGAACCATGAAAACCTGCTCCATTCGGAGACCATTCGTCTTCATCGATAAAAGTTCTTGAAACTACATCTTCTTGTGTTATCTGAAATATTTGGTGCGTGACTGTTGTGAGGACAAGGAAAGCACTCCATGGATTGAGAATTAAGACTGGTAAGCGTGCTGGCCGCTGCTCTGAGTAGTCATTCACGTCAGCCAAGTTACTACCCAGCACGAATGGACCGACAGCAGCAGCAAATGACCTCGATGGCGGTACAGTCGCTGGACCTAACAGATTTTTCCAAGACCTCGCCGAACCTGCTGCCCAAAATTCCTCGTCACACGGACATCCCAGGTTTCTCACCTCACCGACAGATGTGGTAGGGGGTAGATTCAAGAGACTCGGGAATTGAGAATCGATTGTGTAGACCACCCATGCGAGTCTTTTCTGAGATTCTTCGTGGATCCATCGTCTCCAGGCCGAGTCCAAATTTGAACTAGTCGTTGAGTGAGGGTTCGACATAGGTAGCTGTACTCCAAACTTGATGCGCCGAACGTACGTGACAAGTGCACCTCTTCCAACCTCTGCAAGCTCAAAGGCTCGCTTGTTTCCGCACCACAGGCCCGTATGGACGATTAAAGCTTCTGCGTAGATAATCATAGGGCTGCGCATGAGCGCATTGTTGCTTTCTACTGCAATTTGGAGCTGCCAGCGAGTTGCATTGAGAAGAACAATTGCGAAGCGCCTCGTGTGCTTTAAGTGGCTGTAGATAGCACCGATGACAATCATGGCGGCGATGAGAGGTGGTGGGAGATCGTTGTTGGTATTGATGGTTGCGTGGTGCAGCACAGGCATCTGAGGAGAGAAACGTTTGAAAAACAAGCCGATGAAGACATTAATCACATTGAGTGGCGGCAGGACGAAGGGCGGTTTCCCCAACGGATACTCTGCAAATTGCGGTTGCAGGAAAGACTCCAATTCCGAGAGTGTTGCTTCTGTTATATCGAACCTAGGATCGTGAGCGTGAAAGAGCGGGTGACTGTCTGGGATCGAGACAGGGTGTGCAGATAATATCTGTTGAGCATTTGGATTCCACTGGAACGGCCATTTATCCTCTTCAGATGCTTCATTGGGAGGTGAAGATATCCGACTGATCGGTCCGTCTTGATGTAAACCTTGGTAAGGTCTGTTCTGCAACTCGCTACTGGGTTGTTCTCCTTGCTCGTCAACAGAGCCCCATGTATTTGCCGAGGCTGGACTCGGACCGATGCCCCGTAACCTTCCCAACTCGTTTCCAGTCTCGCGCATGGCGGAGTAGAAATCGAATGAAAACCATTCATGCCCTGTGGGAGTTATATCCTGCGGTACGAGGAATGTTGAGAAATCGAATGGCTCTAATGACATATCAATATCGTAAGGAAATTCCGAAGAGTCATGACGGTTCGATTGCATCCCGGCCATCGAGCCCTGGGGCTGACTTAACATAGCTTCAGAATGCTGAATGTGAGAAGCCGGAGAAATGCCTGGATAGTTTTCTGCCTCGAAGTCTGAACCGTGGCTCGTCATAGGACTATGAGCAGGAACTCGATCCAACATCTCGCTATTTTGGCGTGCAATGAAGTCAGAGGAATTAGAGGTGACATCGCGGCCATCATCCTCGTTCTGCTTCCTTCTTTTGACAGGTCGGCGTCCAGATTTCTTCGCACTGCTGTCCCATCTCTCATGACTCGCCTCATGGCGCTTCATTAGATCGCTTCTCGTAAAAGCCTTGCCACATATTGAGCAGGAATGAGAAGGTGTATTATCTGTAGTCTATATCAGTATCACAGTCAGCCATTGTGCCTGACCTCCTACGTGTTTTCAGATGTCGACTCAGATTCTCCCTTCGGTTGAACACCTTCTTACATAGGCCGCAGCTATAGGCTTCCTGCTGGGATTCTGAGCGGCTCGATGCAGTGGACCGGGCAAGACGTTCCGGGGCGACGACGTTGGGATCTGCATCCGGATGTGGACAGGCCACAGAAGGTACAGCTTCGGTTGCATGATTTGCTTGGAAGGTGGACATTATGGGAAAAGTAAATATGTTCGACTTCCTTCTCGCAGCAATGGTCCGTCCAAATCCATTCAGTGCGAAGATAGAGCAGAATGTCCTCTCAAGCGAGGGTTGGAGAGGAGAGATGAGATGAGGATGAGGTGGATATTCAGCCTCGCTAGTTGAAAGAGTGGGAGTCCACTCCAGTTGCTTTCCCGTCCACTTCCCCGCTCTCGCGTACAGTGCAGTACTGCCAACATTTGAATGACTCGTGCTCGTGTCCAGAGGCATTCATCCATCCTAAAGGACACTAGGTGATTTTTGTTTTGATCTATAACATAAAATAAGATTGCCTCTGTTTAGTATCTATCTAAACAGGATTCTTCTAGCCAAACCATTTTAAAAGCAACCTCATTATCGAGAATTGTCTAAACCACCCATACCACCACCTACTGGCTGGTGCTTTCCCTGGTGCTACGGCTCCAGCTCTCGTGCTCGCTGTCCCAACTTTCTCTGATTTCGCTACTGTTTGCGAAAGTTTCTCGCCCGAATTCTTTATCGCAATTGTGATCTTACTTTCTTGCCCTGGTAGAATCAGAGCGCCAGATGAAAGTTGACTTCCGTTCTCAGAAGACTTGAATTTCCACCCCTGCGGTACGAAAACCTCCGCCACAGAGCCCTGCGGCACCTTCAAAACAATACTTCCCAGTCCCAAAGACTCCTGCATCTCCAAAGAAACCTCAATTCGGCCGGCCGGCGTCGAGAGAGAAACATCCACTGTCTCCAAGCCAGCTAACACAGGCTGCACTTTCCAGCGCGTCCATCCAGGCTCAAGCGGGGAAAGTCCAGCTAGATATCTGGGAAGCAAGTACACTGGCCATGTTGACCAGCCATGCATGAGAGATGTGTCATCTGTGCTGGGTGATCCGTCTGGTTTCATGGCTTCCCAGTGACCTCCTGAGTAGTTCACGTTGGTCTCGTCTGCCATTACGCCCCAGACTCGTTCGATGAGCTCGATTGCTGAGAAGCCATGACCGCGTTCAAAAAGCGCTTCGACTGCGAAGCCTGATGCGTACGGGCTGACCACCTTTTTATCTTCCCATCTTGCTAGACCTTGAAAGGCGAGTGGCAGCTCGTTGCTTCGTGGTGCGGCTAAGTTAGTCTCTGCTGCTGCGTGAGCAGGAGAAAGCCCCATTGTGATCGCGTATGCGTTGATGTCTTGACATATCCCAGTTGGAGAAGCAATATCGCTCATTCTCATAGTGCCTGCAGTAGGGTTCCACAGGTGCTTCACAATGCTTTGTTTCAAATCATCTGCTCGTGATAAGAAATTACTTTTCGAAGCCGTAACCCTACTCAGCTTTGCCATAGAAGTCAAAGCATCGAAGTATGCAATGTTTATTTTGCCGGAAGCTCCTAAAATTGGCCCACCCATTGGAAACCAGTCCACTATGATTGTTAATTGTGCTACTGAGTTTTGTGTGTAGACTTACTCGAGAGGGGAGGTGGCGCAACAACAAGACCTCGTTGGTCCGCGAATCTATCAACAAAGCTCAACAGTTTCTCCAGTCTATGCCAAACTGATCTCACAGAAGCATCATCACCCGAATGCATCCAGTAGTCTTTGACGGCGACAACCAATAATAGGGCATAGCTGAGCGAATAGAAAGCGTAAGTTGGAGGCTCAGTCGACTCTTCGTGTCTTGGTGCCTGGATCGGACACAAGTTCCCCAAATATCCATCTGCAGTCTGATGGCTGGTGAGAAGCTTGATGCTTCCCAAGATGGCATCCAGATTAGCTGTAGAATAACAGATTGACCGACCCATCACGAAGAGATCACCACCGAACAGAGCTCTGTCTCGTTTGGCGCCATCAATGGTGCATGAGAGAGTGTTGGTGCCAACGGCGAAGTCTGCGAGCGTCCGGTCCTTGCTGGCGAGAAGAAAATCGTTCCGATATAGAATCTCTCCAGACTGATCGGTGACTCGTAGATTTCGATAACATGAGACATAATCCTGTGGTCCACCAAATGCCACTGAGCCAGTGTTGTTCTGGCTTCCGCCAAGGATAGGATGTATATCAAGGCCCGAAATGAAGGCAGTCTCAGCACCATTCAACGATACCAAGACCCTCGTACCCGTCGCAACCGTGGTTACAGAGATCCAAGCATCCAAAGAGATATCAGATTTAATATTCCAAAGTCCGCGGCGTTTCGTAGGGAAAATTCCATTCGTATCAGACAGGCCTTCAAAAGCCGCAAGCGACCTCTTCCCGAAGTCGAGACAGAAGACCAACCCATTAGCCACCATGTGCACTCCCCAGCTGGCACCCCCTTTCTCGATCTTCACGTCAAATTCAACCTTTACATCGCCCCATCTAGTCCCGTGCCTGCATGGCGCCCAGTGTTGTCCAATAATGCGGGTCCCGTTTTCGGTCACTTCCCATGCTTCGGCCGTCTCTCCAGCCTCTACCGTGCAGGCATCAACGCTCCGGACTCCATCTGTCCAGACCTTGTTAAGAAGCTTGTTTGAACAGGAAAATGAGTTGATGGTAGGGTTTGGTGCTCGTATAGGCCTGTAGCCAATTGATGATACGCAAAGTGATGAGTTTTGTGTTTTGAGAATCACCCGCTGATATCTCTGGGATCGTTGCGCAAAGGGTAATTGAACCCGAGTTGGTGTTTCAGATGGCTGGAATGTCTGCGTGTGTATTCTGTATGTATCCATAGCATTAGAAAATAAGAAGTAAGGGCCATCTCCTGTAAAATATCATCAGCATAGCCCAGAAACCAAACACACTGAGCAGCCTTACCTGTCTCGCTCTGTATTCCAGCATACGTTTCACTGAATATTATGTCAATCTCCACTGGACCACCTCCAGTAACACTTCTTGTTTCAATGACAGGCATTCCCCCAACTGCCAACTCATAATCAAATAATATCTCCGACTGGCCGTTCGGTCCATTCGACAGCCTGAAGCTTTCACCGACCTCAACATCGCCTTGGCAGGTCCATTTCAAAGGGGCGATAATATCCATGTCTGCTGAGAACCAGAAATTGTCTTTAAAAAATTGCAGGGGAAAGCTGAGGAGAGTTCTGCGTTAGAAAGACGTAGTAGAGGTTCTCGAAGCAAAAAAAAAGGAGTCGCGACTTGATGCATGCACACAACACGGTCATACTAAAAACGAATGCCAGGAACTACCATCGACCATTTGAAAGGAAGAGAGAAGGATAAATACGGTAAGCGGTGGTTCAGTGACAAAAATTCAAGATCATGTGACTGAGAATGTCCACTTTTCCTGCAATGTCCACTTCAATGTCCGCTTAGATCGGAAAGACATATTCTGCATTTGAATAGGTCAAAACATCATCAAAAAGCTTGAAAACTTGTCCGGCTCAATTGATTAAGCTCGCGAGACACTTATGTTGTGATATAGTCAGCGGTGTGATATAATGAGTATTTTACTGTTTATCCTCTTCAAAAGTTGCTAGTTTCGAGGCTCGGCGTCAAGTCTGTTGGACAAGAATGGAGATTCCAAGGGATAGTTGAGGAGAGAATAAACACACAGTGGTAGGGGTGGCACCCTGAACATAGAATAGACCAGTTTCGTTCATCGTTTAGCATTCCTTTCCGATGATGACATGATCGCCATAACTTGAGAGTCCCGAAGCCAAGCTGATCAACTTCCCCAAATTCATGCCACCTCGGTGACTCGGAATGTGAGTGACCTGCCCAATGAAGCTGCTAGCTTGCCTCTACAAGTGTAGGAAATCCTGAGCCGGCGCAGCCACAAATTGCTTGCTTGCGCATTTTATGCTGCCTTGGCGGCTCGGCTCGGTTATTGTTACAGTAGTCTGACAAGCGAGCTGTGTTTTGGAGGTCGCGCTAGGCGAGGAAGGGCAGAGCCTATACCGTGGAACTCACAGAAGAGATCAGAACATAATGGCTGGCGGCCAACAGCAAAGAACTTCTTCAGTAACTAACTATGTACCTTGGGTAGTGATGAGCTCAGATGTTTCTGTGGGTATAGATGAAAGTAAGATGAAAATTCTTTCGGTGTCTTTGTCAGTCAATATCAGCGAAACATTCTGTTCAGCTCTCCTGTTCATGAATCACTGGATGTCAACAATCACTTTCGGGGGAAATTCAAGACTAGCTATGAGTCTCAATTCAGTAGTCGAAGTCTTCTGCATTAGTTCGTGGGGTAATGCAGACCCCGCAGTCGGAAGGTTGATTTGGCTAAGTCATGGTTAAACAATCTTTTCAAATGCGGTCGATCTCTCCAAGTATCAACATATAAGCCATGACTTTCCTGTCATATTTACCTATCTATCCTCTTCCACAGTCACATTCCTTGTGTCCTTTTATCCAGGTATTGACTGAACCATGATCTCGATCAATCTAGTGCTGGTAAATTTCGCACTCTTTGCATGTGCAACAGCAGCCCCTGCAGCAGCACCTACTGCCACCATCGCCGATGGCCGAGTCATAGGGACTTCAACCTCTCTTCCAAATGCTCACATTCCCGTCAACAAGTTTCTTGGGATTCCTTTCGCTAAATCACCGCCCGAGAGATTCGCACCTCCCACTGATCCAGTGAAATGGACAACGCCTTTGAAGGCAACATCGTGGAAGCCTTCGTGCATCCAGCAATTCAACTGTAAGTTAATTCACAGAGTAATTTTAATTTACAGAGGACTTACCATGAATGTATGCAGACCCAAGCGATGTACGAGCAGAAACCATGCGTATCTTCAATAACCCTGGGTATACAGCACCTGTCGAGAGTGAGGACTGCCTCTATCTGAACGTCTATGCTCCTTCTTCTGCAACAAAGGCCAGTAACTTGCCCGTGATGGTCTGGATATACGGTGGCAATCTAGCTTTCGGTGCTGCTGGAGTCGAGAGTTACGACGGATCCTCGTTTGCTGCCAACCAGAATGTGGTCGTGGTAACTTTGAATTATCGTACAAATGGTGAGAACCGTTTCCTTGATGATTTGGGAAATTCTCTGATAGCTGCACAGCCTTTGGTTTCTCTGCATCACCTGAGCTTCCGACCGGTCAGCAGAATGCGGGCTTCCTCGACCAACGCAAAGCCCTAACATGGGTTCAAACAAATATCCAGGCGTTCGGAGGAGATCCATCCAAAGTCACCATCTTCGGGGAGTCTGCCGGTGGCTTATCCGTCAAGCAGCTGGTAGCTCTGCCACCTAGTCCCGTCCCATTTCGAGCTGCAATTCTTGAATCGACTGGTGGGTCGTTTCCTCTGAGCCCTGAAGACTCGTGGAATCAGCTTGTCAAATCTACCCGCTGTACAAATGCCGCCTCTCAGATTGGTTGTGTCCGCCAGGTTCCTGCAAATCAGATAAAGAACATTATCGAGCAAAACTCAATTGGATTTGGGCCTGTTGAAGATGGAGTCACCTACACGGCCAACACCCGTGCTAAATTCTTCGCCAGGACAGCAGCAGATGTGCCTCTCTTGCACGGAACCAATTCAAATGAAGGCCGTGTCTTTGCGCATTTGGTCGGAATTGGCAATGGCACCCCCCAAGTTGCAGAGTTCCTGAACGCCACTTTCCCCAGCCGACCGGATATTCAAAGGCTATCCTGGCGTTCTATCCCACGGAACTCGCAAATATTCCATTCGAACTGATTTCTCAAATTATCACAGACCTCATCTTCACCTGTACAACTTCATCCTTAACCACGGTCACGGCTTTGAATGGGTACGACACTTGGAGGTACTACTACGAAGGAGTCTTTCCTAATCTTCAAGTCTTCGAAGATGCCGGTGCTTTCCACGCAAGCGAGATTCCACAGGTTTTCGGGAATTATTTCACGCTGGGTGCCACGACACAGCAGATTGGGCTGAGCAAATATATCCAGACAGCATGGGCGAACTTTGCGAAGGAGCCCCAGAAAGGTCCTGGGTGGCCAAAGCTTGGTGGTAATTTTGGGCTGGAACTTGGTACTCTTGGGAGGAATGGCGGTTCTGGAGAGGTGACGATTCCTCTTATCTCTGTGGATGTAGTTTGTGCTATTTATGCTCCTATTATTGCACTTCAGCCCCTGTGAAAGATAACGGAGGTCAATCAGGTGCAGCAGCAAGTCAGGCGAGATTCTTGAAGGGGTTTCAAGAGACGGAGATGCTGAAGTTTCGAGTTGTTTCGAGGTTCGGTTCCAATGAATGCGGCGAGAGCCTTTTCAGCTAGATACAGTATCGCAGTAGTATGTAGTGACAATACTCAAGAGACTAACCACATCTACTATTGAATGACTATCCTTCGTTCAATATGAAACGAAAAGAGAATCAGCTCTATCAAGTCGGCTTCGTTCACTGCGGTTAACGTCTCACCCCTGGTTTCCGCCTACCCCTACATTCCGCCTACCTCGCTTAACCTCACTGCTTCTTATACTACCTAACTTCAATAATTATTTAATATTTTATTCTCTAATCGATTTTCTTGAAATTTGGAATATAAATTGATCTTATTATGAAGCCTTAATATACTAAACGTGATGTTATATATACTATTAAGGAGATCGCAAATAGTAAGTCCATATAGAAGGTATATTTAGAGTAGGGTATTCTAAGGTTTACTCTTCGTAATTAGAATGTAATAACATAACTATATAAGGAGGCCGCTAAATATATATAAAGACTTCCTACTATAATTAAAGATCGATTAACTAATTATATTTTAACTTAAGAGTCTCTTAGCTATGGAGTTACTTACACGTAGATACAGGTTTTTAGAGAGAGGCTTTTAGCTCTTTAAGAAGACTACCGCTCACTTAGAAAACACTAGATAGCACGGTTTTTAGCTCGGGATCCTATTCTTAAGACTAAGAGGTAGATATATATTAATTCTATACGTATTAATAACGCTTATTCTGAAATTATTAAGCTATAGTTCTAAAAATTAGTAATTCCGGTAATTAAGGTAATTCCAGTCTCTTAATAATAGAATATAAATAAGACTAGTATTATAGAAGGTTATAGTCTAAATAGATATATAGTAGGGAGTATAGAGGCACGTAAGGTTTAAGGAAAATAATTAGGCTCGTACTTTTAAACGATAATTATTAAGTGTATATCCGTAATAGGTCTCTTTATATTTCCGGCTATAATATATAAGGGAAAATTAGTCTAATAATAATAGTTTCTATCGTAATTAGATATATTCGATCTATAGTACTTTATAGTTACAGAAAATAGGTGGATAACTAATTAGATAGCTCTAGAGTAGCTAGAAAAGGTCTTTATTCCTTAGATAGAACTATATGATTATTTAGTAAGATTCCTTATTCTAGATAGCTATAGGAGCTACGAGATTATAGATTTCCTTTAGAGGTGTCTTAAGTATAATATTTACTTTCTTTTCTTACTAGTATATACGTCATATATCTTATAACCTCTTAATTTAATAGTTTTTTTATCTCTTAAGCGTACTTACTAAAAAAAGCTTTAAAAGTTAAGTTTAATAATTAATTCTACGCTAATTAGTAAGCGTAATTTCCTTATATACTATAAGAAAGTACGCTAAGAAAGTATTATAGCTTTAAATATTAAGGCTAAGTAGAGAACTACCGGTCTATAGCTAGTCTCTATAGTAAAGCTATTAATAAGTCCTTTACTCTTAGAAAACAGTAATAAATCAATAAATCCGACTCTCCTAAAGCTTTAAGAAATACTAATACTACCTCTAGAGGTTTCCGATACTTTAATTAAGTTATATACTTTAAGAAACTAGAAAGAGATATACATATAGATTCAGACCTTAGCTAGCGAGTTATATAACTAACTTTCAGTTAATTATTTATTCTTTAAGAAGATTATAAAAGAAATAAACGAAAGAGACTACGAATTAGGAAAAGTAAATATAAGGATTAAAGAATTAGAAAAGAGATTAAAGTAAGTATAGCTAAGGAAAAGAAAGAAAGTCCTGACTAGTCTAAATTCCTAGTTTATAAGAACATGTGCAATTAGGGAAACTTAAATCGCAACTAGAGAACACTAAATTAAACTTATAGAATCAGAAAGCAAAGAAGATTCAGATTCTATAATATCTTATATAGAAGTTAACGTAGAATAGAAATATTAAGTGTTGAAAATCAGGTGACAGAATTAGTGGGGTAGGCGGAATATAGGGGTGGGCGGAAACCAGGGGTGAGACGTTAGTCATCCGGCTCTCGGTTCATCCGCCTAGTAGTAGCGGTTGTGACACCACAACCGACAAGCCGGTAGTGTGCTTAAGGTCAAGGCGTTTTCAACAACCCCGCAAACACTATTTCGTCTGAAGTGCTTGGGTTGACAGAGGGCGACCTCTTGACGTCCCATCGAATTTCGGTAGACAGCACTGGTCTAAACGGATGTCAACATGTCTCATCTAGATTTTTTTGACGTCGCGAGTGACGTCAACAGTAACCGCGACACGCCTGGTCCTACATGGAATCAATGTGATCACGACTCGATTTCGGCATCGGATGAGCCAACACTCATATATCCGGGTACCTCTTCCTTTCATTTCAATTCACACCCTCCTCCCTATCAATACGGCTTCTTGGAAGCGGGCCTTGACCTTGACTAATCGTGATCGTCATAACGCAGCCATGGATATGAGCACTGCGCTCCAGACATCCTCCGTTTGCGCCTCACCACGAAACAGCCACAACCCTGTTGCGCCATCATTCACAGAAGAAGCTATCACCACCGGTGATTCGAACTTAGAAGAGCGGATTGATCTAGCTCCCAAGCTCTATGCTTGTGCTGTGAGGTCTTCCATACTGCCATGTCGTCAACTTCAGAACGAGCTGGTGACACTTTACTTTCGGCATATTCATCCAATGCTTCCAGGTGTAGATGAGCATCACTTCAGCACTCTCCATCGAAACTTTAGGGGACGGGAAGAATTTATGGAGCCAGGCGACTTCTTGATTTACCTTGCCATTCTAGCAGCTGGCTTTGGGGTATGTTCTTGTTGTTCTTCTCCCTGCTTGCAACGCTAATTGTGCTCCCAGCACCTCAGTGAGATACAACTACACAGAACCCCATATCGATCTCTGCATGATGGGCAAGGGGCACTGTTCGACCAAGTCAAAGCCAGTCTTCATCCTCTTCTTATCAAGTCATTCATCACTAATCATGAATACGATTTTAACAGATCATTAGGTACGATACTGGTCTGCAGTTGACATCGACCCCGTTTTACTCACCCAGGTGACATTGATCATCAGCCTCTGGAGTCCGGCTCCTCCAGCCCCTATCCAAGAGAACAACAGCTTTTGGGTTGATCTTGCCTTCAAGCATGCCAATACTGCTAAGCTGTGGGATACTCGGGAGTCTGGGTCCTCGGCCGACTTCTACCGCCGTCGGGTGCTCTGGTGGTGTTGCATTGTCCGTGATCGCCACCTGGCAGTTGTCCTTCGTCGACCGTATCGACTTCATCATATCCCAGCTATTACAGATCTTCCTTCGAAAAGAGACTTTGGCATTGAGGCGATGGATTCATCATTTGTGGAGTTGTCATTGAAGCATTTGGCAATTTTGTCTTTTGTGTGGTTTTGTAGGCTCAGCGAGATTATGGCTCGCATTGCCAACTTTCAGCGACAGGTTGGATGCCCCTACCTGCTCACGACCATAAGACCCAAATTCGGATAGAACCAATTTCCAACGAATCTCATGGATTCAATGTCATGCGAAAAGATAATGCTGACTTTTCAAGCAGTTCAGATTCTCGCTTGAATGGAATGGCGCTGTTGATGGTCCCTCAGGATTCGCGGAAATATATGAATTGGATCGGCAACTTGGCCAATGGAGATCAAGTTTTGAAAATGCCGTAGCCGAGGAAAACGACGTTAGTCAGGTCGTCTTCGCGCCATCTGTCACCTTGCTGCGAATGATAAGCTAGTAAGCATACCCTTCACTGGATTTATCGTATCATGTATTAGCTAACTGAACATTCAAGTTCTCTTGTGACGGTACTTTATCAATTTTATTTCCTACTTCATCGTCGCGATATAGAAGGAGCCGGACTCAAGCCTGATCCGTTGGAGAGAATGAAGGATGCCTCGTATCGTGTGGCATTAAGTCTGGAAGTTGTCAGAGCGAATGATGGCAGCGATGACATTCCGCTTTGGGTGTGAGTGACCATAATTCCCTACCGTCGGGACTCTATTAATTGTTATTGAACTCCTGTAGGCTTGGCTGGTTTGTACTCCCTTTGGCTGTATATCAGGTCAGTGAGCAAATGGAGGCGAACCTCCCTTTGAAGGACGTACTTATGTTTTTCATGAAGAGGCTGACGCGGAGATGCTCTGGAGCTCATACGATTTCTCAAACCGTGATTAAGGTTGTGAAAGCTGTCGCGGAAAGAGTCAATGCCTCGGCTTCAATAGACTCCTCGGGCATGTTAACTGATATGTCGCCGAACGGCACTGTACGAGAAGGGAATACTTCTGCGTTGAACTCTGCCAGGTGGCAAAGAGAGGCTAAGATACTAGCAATAAGTCTCGGTCTTTGCGACCCTGCCCTCGAACACAACGCGATACCAGATCAGTCCAAAGTAGCCGAGTCGTGCGGATAATAAACCTTGAGCCTAGCCTACTGCTTTCAAAACAGCAATTTGATAGAATTCCTCGGATGAACTGTCGAGGGCACTTCGTTCGGAAGACATTTTCTGCCTACATCGTGGACAAATCGCTAAAGTCAACAAAATATTTCCATTTTAATAGTGTGATTTCAGATGCACCGTTTCGTTGAACTTTCCCACCGACTTTCTTTTTTTTATCTTTTCATCTGAGCATGACAGTCGACTGTTTGTTCGAATTGTAGTAATTGTGAAGGCATTCCAAAAGCACGGGAGGTATTCAGATATTGGAGGCCATTCCGCCTAGTACGGATCCAGGAGAGGGCATCGAGATCTTCATGGTTGACCTCGCAAGAGTACTATACATTCATTCGTACATTCATTCATACATTCATTCGTACATTCATTCGTACATTCATTCGTACATGTATTCGAACGGCCGCGTGGTTCATCGGCTCGCTGGCTCGGCACTTATGGATTCCTTGTGTTTCGTAACCCAGAGATTCTTGAAGATGCGAACACATAGCCGAGTGAATAAAGTCGATGAAAGATAAGGTACGGCAGACGTATCCTAGGATCAAGATACTATACATGTTGTCTAGACTTTCCTCAACGAACCTTCAAAGTCTAAAACGCCGTTGTCTTGTGATATCGAAGTATTTACAGATGTCACATCAACCATACATAGCATCTTTCCACGCATTTCATTTAGTTCGGATAAATGGCATGATTAGTCTGATCACAGTCAGGTTCGTTCTGTAGGATCTCGTAGCAGCCGATCACCTACAGCTACGGCGACTATAAGAGTTCTTGCATTATCTCGGGAAACGATATAACACCACAACAATACTTCGCAATCCCAACCATTGGATTGAGCAATGCATGTATTGTAGCCCCTAAAATCCCATGGCGCCTTCTCAAGCCCATAGCGACTCCTGGACCGCTTGACGCTTCCCCGCATTGAATGATGAGCTTCTAATATTCCAAGGTCCGGTGGAAGAACCGTACTTATTTGAACGAGGAACACCCGCTAAGAGAGAGGGGGAAGGCGAAGGCGACAATGTTCAGCCGGCACTGGAGCGATCATCTTTCATCGTATTTTCTCCTGCAATCTCGATTCAGCCCCAAAAAATTACTCTTGATCTGTCACTATGTTGATGACCAAGCGTCTTATTGTAGTGCGGGTAAAGGACTTGATACAGAACCTGCGACACAACCTCGCACACAAACATGTTCAATGATCATCTGGAACACCGCCTCAATTCCCGCGCGTCTCAGTGGTAGTCAATTGGTATATTCTGCATAAAGTCAGTCTTCACCCGTGGCGCAATATAATTTCTTCTGGCCCGAATGGTGGGAGCGGGTGTCCCGTCTGTTCCCTTTCATATCTATTCAAATGTCTGCATGGACTGCAAACAATTGATCGGGCTGTTCATTCTCATTCTTTTAAATGGCATACAACGCATTTCTATTTCTCTTCTTCCTACCCAAAGGTCTTTCTCAAGGCTTTGTACCTGCTACCTTTCCTCAATGCGCTGTAAGTAGCATGATGCGATGTCATCAGGGCTTCTCAACTAATATCGCTTAGAACGACTGTTTAGCAAAATTCAACAACGGAACCTTCATTGGTAACTGTGCTGTTGGCGACGCTGCTTGCGTGTGTGCTGAGAGTAGCTTCCAAGATGGCTGGGCTTGCTGTCTGAATACTGGTTGCAATGAAGCTGACGAAGCATCTGCCGTTGGTACCATGAAGTCCCAGGCAAGTCTACAGTACTTGGTCTCAAGCCCACGAATTTACCCACTGACTCAAGTTACTGTCCAGTGCCCCACTTCTCCGAATATAGGTAATTGTGCAACTGGAAGAGACCCAGGACGCTCAGGCGGGGGGCGAGGGGGTGGCCGTTTTGGCGGAGGGGGAGGCCGTTTTGGCGGAGGGGGAGGCCGTTTCGGTGGCGGAGGAGGAGGAGGAGGAGGAGGAGGAGGACAAACTGCAGACCCAGTAACACCAGATCCTGTTACGTTCACAGCGCCAGCTGTCCCTGTCACCGTGGTCAGCCCTGTGACTATCAACAATCCAGTCACGGTTGTTCCTAGCCCCTCAACTCCCGATAACCCTCCCCCTGTCAGCACTCCAGCTGAAGTTCCGGCATCAGTATCGGCTGCTCCAGTCCCCTTTTCCACAATAGCTCCAGCACCAGCTACGATCACAGCAACTTCTGTTATGACAAGTCTTCAAGAGATCGTCGTCACGTCTCTGGTTTCAAATTCGGCATTACCACCCACGGTCCCATCAGATACTCTACTCTCTACCCTTTCAGTGGAGCAGTCTAGTGTCTCGAGCTCAGATAGCATCGATACAGTGACAGTAGGACAAGGAAACACCTTGGAGGGAGCCTTACCATCAACGACTCTATTCTCCAGCACAGTACTGCCTACTGGCACACCGCCTGCTCCGATCCTTGGTCCAACGAACACAGACAAGCCCAGTCCCTCCAAATCTATGACAGATGGTCAAAAAGCTGGAATTGCAATAGCCGTTCTTGTGACAGTTGCTTTGATAGCCACTGGTACCTATTTCTTCATGCGGTGGCGGAAGAGGTCGATCGACAAAGAATTTGAGGAGTTGAAAGAACAACACGAAGCGAACAAGGCGAGGCCGAAGTCGAAGGCTCTGCCCGTATATCCTAGAACAGATACGACCGTTGTTGGTGGAGTTGGAGCGTACAGAGATATATTTGAGAAGCCTGGCGGGCTGGGATAGTACACTCGGACAAAATACCTGCCATCGATTAATATACATAATAGTATTCCGCTTCAAGTGTTCTTATTTACAATTGAGCGTACCTGAGAATACTTCATCTCTCTTGGTCCGTATCCACTTCTCC
The DNA here is from genome assembly GCA_020747065.1 of Cadophora sp. MPI-SDFR-AT-0126. NCBI lineage: Eukaryota > Fungi > Ascomycota > Leotiomycetes > Helotiales > Ploettnerulaceae > Cadophora > Cadophora sp. MPI-SDFR-AT-0126. The sequence continues at coordinate 777,253 of JAGMVK010000006.1, forward strand.
TCTGGGGATCGTTGATACAATGCAACTCAAGGCGCACTGGGGATCAACGATGAAATCTACATGTACTTAGAATAATTTAATGAGGTCGATTAGATATGTTTTCATTCTAGGCCGCCGCAGTGCTAGTCCAAGTAAAGTAAAATTCTGTACTCGAAGGAGTGTTGTGCTTGCTAAGCCGCGGGACATCAAAAGAGAGCTATCAACAGCGAGGAAGTGAGAAAGTACCGTCTAACCCCTCCATTATGCCCACCTCCGAGAGTCGCCGCATTCATGTTGCTAGTCGTCGCAAAAAAGTAGCCCAGGAGGATGGTGAGTGGCTACTTCTAAATAATATCTTAATTAATTACTCGCCAAAAATCAAAATTCTAAACATTGTAATTATATAATCATAAGAACAACTCCTTATTTTCAAAATTTCAATAAAGGAGACGTTAAAGGTAGTAAGAATTTGTAAAGAACGCTATTGATAACTATTAATAGTAAATAAAAACATCTAATATTAAAGAAAATTAAATCATTCAGTGTATAGCGATGAACTACTCTTCAAGGGATTTATAAAAGAGAAGAGTAAAAATATTAGAATAAATAATTTTAACTTTAAGTGTAATATAATTATATATTTCAAACATTATAACAAACCATTAATGGTTTTGATATAAAATTATTGAAGTTAATGATTCTATGTATATTCATTCCTTTCGTTTGAAAATACAAATGAACTGCTCCTAGTCTAAACTCAGTTATTCAAGAATAACTCCAACTGCTGTGCATACACCTCTGCTTCCTGGAAAAGGTGTCCGTGTCCAGCATTAGGGTAGATATGCAACTGAGCATTTTTAATCTGCTGCTGCAGAACAAAACTGTTCGCAGTCGGCGACATGATATCGGTATGACCGTTGGTTACCAGAACCGGGGCCTCAATGTCCGCTAAGCGATCGAAATTTGCCGTGTCCGTGGTGAATTTGAAGATCGCTGCCAGCTGTGACTGAGCTCCAACCCCAACCACGAATCCTTTCCTGTCTTCTCCCTTGACCTGACGCTCTTGAAGACGCTTCCACCATGCTTTACCAATCGTCAAGCTGGATTCGGATGGATAGAAGAATAAATTCATCATATCTTGTTCAGTTGGAGGCTTGTCATTATTCGCACCAGCACTTTCGAGAACTTCTCGAGGAGGTAGGGCAACGCCTTCTCCGATAGCGGACTGTGTACCTGCGAGAATCAACTTATTGACCACCTGCGGATGCTCGAATCCAATTCGTTGGGCAACACCACCACCCATAGAGAAACCCATAACATCGGCCTTGGTGACGTTGATCGAGGCGAGAAACTTGACTGCGACGGACGCCATTTCCTCGATAGAGCTTGGAATGGTTCCCTCGCTATGGCCGACCCCAGTACTGTCATAGACGATGACTTCGCGGCTCTTGGCAATACTATTGAAGAGGAGAGGGTCCAACACATCCATGGCACCGCGAAGGTGGTTGATGTAGAATAGCGGGACTGCGCTCTTCTTTCCGAAGCGACGGTATGCAATCCTGGTGTTGAAGTGAGTATACTCTATGTCACCGTTCTTCGAGGTGGAGGTACGGGATCAGGTTCAAGATCAAGATCAATATCAAGGGGAACAGAGAGGGTCTCATATTTGAGAACTTCAATGAATGAGAACTCAAGGGCGGAGAGGTGACATACCTGAGACCATCGACAGTCGTAAAGCTCGTTGGAATTGTTTGGAAGGTTGACATCTTGGTGAACGGCTGGCTTGTTAATTACGAGAGGTGAAGATCGAAGAATTGGTTGCGAAGAAGACGCCTGCTCAATCAAATTGGGGGGAAATCGGGATCTTGCTGGATGAAATATGTTCTCGCGGCGGACGGTTTCAAAACATCTGTAATCATTTCCATGACTGAGTCGGCCTAATTAAAAAAGAATAAAGAAAAGTTGGGATATGGTACAGGGAGACATGGACGTAGCAGGCTCAATATTCGGCAGCGGCTCAAATAGAAACCGCAACCAGCTCTCTGTTGCTGTTGATCAGTAAACATTCTGCGCTACTGTAAGCCCAGCTAACTTGAGTCCGTTCCCCACCCCCGGATGCACAGTAAGGCCAGCCACCTTGAGCTACTGAGTCACTCACCCCGGATCTGCTTGCTGACTTAGCTCTCGGGATCGGGGAATGCTGTATACTAATCGCCCTTGTACTTGTACTAAAACTTAAATTTCCTTTCCCCGCGCTCGCTCGCTTCTGTTCCTCCGTAAACATCTCTGTCACCATTCACTTCAAGGGAGCCGGTACGTTCATCTTCCGCTGTCCACGAATATTATGTTTCCTTTTCCCGAAATCCGGTAACTTTCAAGCCTCGGCTTGCAAATCAGGTTGCTGTTTACTGATCATCGTGTGTTGACGGTGCGAAAAGAACGCCCAACGGCATCTCGAACCAGTCAACCAGCATCCTCGGGAGAGGTGTTGCTCCATAGATCGAGATCCGGAGGCGTGGCTCCCCGATTCTACGAATGTCTGATGAAATTTTTGCAATCACTAATTTCACGATTAAAGGGTGGAGATCCCTCGTCTTGCAGAGTGGCCCATTTCCTGAGAGATCAATGGCCCCCTTGAGCTTTCGAGACGCCTGTATTGCGGCACCAGGTGGCACACCAACCACAGATCTCCCCAACATCGCGCAAAGAACAAAATGAAAGCATTTCGATTTCACACTGTCGCCAAGGGCCTTGAGTTGAAGGACGTTCCCATCCCGAAGCCTGGAAAAAACCAATTGCTCGTCCAAGTCAAAGCTGCTGGTCTTTGCCACACAGATTGCAATGTCATATCAGGCAAAGATGATATACTTTTCTGGCAACGGCCAATAACCCTTGGTCATGAGATTGCTGGCATCGTAGTTGAGCTTGGACCTCATGTCACGGAATTCAAAACTGGAGAAAGAGTTACCTGCGTCACTGGGGTTACACATCCCATCACCATCAACGATGTCACGACCTCAGCAGGCATTGGCTATGATGGCGGATATGCTGAATATGTATTGTTCAATGCCGTGAAGACGCTCCGAATTCCAAGTTGTGTCTCATTCCCCCAAGCTGCGGCAGCCACTGATGCACTCGCAACTGCTTACCACGCCCTTTCCGAAGCTCACATAGCCCCGAATGACAAGGTAGCTATCATTGGTCTGGGGGGGCTTGGGCTCTCAGCAGTCGAAATCGCTACCCTCAGGGGCGCCAAAGTCTACGGCGTCGATATTCGCACCAAGACTTACATTCATGCCTTACAATCAGGAGCGAGTTTGTGTGCAAAAAGTATTGCCAAATTTTCGGGAGTTCAATTTGATGCTGTGGTAGATTTTGCTGGAGTAGGAGTTACAACCGCAGCAGCAGCCAAGGCGGTCAAGCCTGGTGGACGGGTTGTACTAGTTGGACTGGGGGCGAAGGAGTGTAAATTGTCGACCTATGATTTTGTTGCTATGGGGGTTACATTGAAAGGGTCTGTAGGGGCGTCGAAGGAAGAGGTGGAAAAGGTATTGCGGCTTGTTGCTGAGGGGAAGTTGAACCCGTTTTTAGAGGAGATTCCATTCAACGATGTCAAGAAAGGACTTGGTAGGCTTGAGGAAGGAACGGCCTTGGGACGGCTGTATGTTGATCCAAGCAGAGCCTAGTCGGCAACTTAATTGTTTTATTTTATTTGTCAGTTCCACCAGCGCTGAAGTAAACAGTTATTATGCTCATCTGAGACAAGATAATTGCAGAGTCAAGTTAGGTCTTCTAAAGCTCTAGTTAAAACTCGCATAAACACAAAATACCAGGGACTATAATCTGGCTGCGACACTACTTGCCCTGCGCTGGGTCAGTCTCTTTGTTTGCGGAGTTTCTTGAAATCGAAACAACATCTTGTAACGTTGAGGGCGAAGGAGGTAGAATACGGGTGTCTCCATATAGCCGAGTACTTCCGGTAGGGGTTCGAACCCGATTCCTATATGTAAGAGAGTATCCTTCCCCTATAGAGCTCTTTACTTATTTTATTTTCTTTATACTAGACTTATAATATTACTCTTTATTTATCTTCTTACTATTATATTTAACATTATATTTAACATTATATTTAACATTATATTTAACATTATATTTAACATTATATTTAACATTATATTTAACATTATATTTAACATTATATTTAACATTATATTTAACATTATATTTAACATTATATTTAATATTATATTTAATATTATATTAAATTAAACTATATTATTATATTATATAAAGAAGATTACTTTTATTAGAATAATCTATATAATATTTTATTACTTAAAGAATTAGTAATTAAATTAAATCTTATTTAATTTTGAATTAATTATTATTCTTAAAGAATTAAAATTCTAGAGATCTCTTATATAAACTAATAAAATAGAGTTTGGTTTTACTTATTATGGATTAATATAATTAAAGAAGACTGATCCTTATTAATAGATATCTTAAATAACTCTCTTTATAATGTAGTGAGGCAGGGCCGTTGGAAAAGAGATATCACGTGGTTCGAGTGTTAAGGGTATAAAGTAGCTTTAAGTATTTATATATCTTTATTCTTTAGGCAGTTAATCTACTACCTCTACTTCTTCATAATACTTAGTATTACATTAATATTAATCAATAGTTAATACGTACTACAAATAAATAAGCTATAGTAAAATAATTGGCGATCTATGTTAAGTACTTAATTATACTTTTCAAGTAACTTCTTAAATTTGAATTAATAATTAATAATTTAGTAATAAAGAACAGATATTACATTTAAACTATAAATCTTATATACTGTAGTGGGGTCGAATGCCTACTACAAGGGTTTTTATTCTTTCGTTCCGGCTATAGTGTTACGGACGCTCCTAGGCGGCCCCGGGGCCTCAGAAGGAAATATCCTTGAAGCAGGTGTATACCTAGGAGCTTAGTAGCTCCTAGGAGTAAAATTCCTAGGAGCTAATAAGAGTTTAGAAGATATATAATATATAGTATTTTATTATAATAATATTATATAATATAGTAAATTAGCTATAGATTTCTATAGTTAAGTTATATAATAGATTTAAAGATCTTATAAGATCCTTAAGATCTAAAGATCTTAAAAAATCTATTAAGAATAAAGGTCTTATAAAAGACTAGTATATTTACCTTTAGATAAAAGCTTTATACTTAACTTAAATAGTATCCTTAATTATACTAGTAACTATCTTAATTATCTATATAATACACTTACTTTTCGATTATCAGAGATTAACCCTAGAGCCTCTATATTTATAATAAGTAAATACCGGACTATTACATATAGATAGATAGGTCAGCGCCGCTAGACTAGTAATTATTATCTTCTTCCTCTTACTTCTATTACCTGATTAGTCTACGCGCAGATTATTCCCTCTATTTACTATGCACTTAACAGCACTACTCTACTCCTTCTTAATACTTTATATATATATAATAATAGCGACGATTTCTCTTTACTAATTATTAAGTTAATTGCTTAATTCTAGCTTAAAAAATCCTTAAGTAAATCTAGTATTATTTCTAGAACTTTAGTAAATTAAATATAAATTATAATAAAAAAAAACCCCTAATTACTTTAAACTAAGAAGAAAGAAACAAAGTAGTTATAGAAGTAAAGGCAAAAGTAGTAGTAATATAGTTAGGACTATAGCTAATACAAGCACTACTAAAGGAAATTATAAAGTATTTACAAGAGTTTCAAAAGATCTTTTATAATAATTATTTTAGAACTTTTAGAAGTACTTAGAAATTAGTCTTTATACTACTTCTTTTATATAAGAAAGTCGAAATAACTACAACTATATAATACGTTATATGTAATTAATATTCATATATAGTAGAACAAAACCCTAGTTATTATTACGTTAATTGAAATAGCTTAAGTCGAAAGAAACTTTTAATTAAAGAAGTAATTAGAATTATCAATTCAAAACACTCTTAAAATAAAATAAAACTAAATCCAAAGGTTTTATTAAGTAATAACTTTGATTACTTTATTAAAAAGTGCCTTTATTATTTTAATATAATAGATTAATTATAATAATTAATTCTATTAAGTTAATACTTTTAAGTAATAAAGAAGAGATATATTAATATATTTTATTAAAAAGTAATTTCCTAAAAGTTAAAGCGTCTTAAATCTCAGATAATTTTATAATCCTTACTTTTACAAAAACTAATAATTTATAAAGAGATTTAATTAATATAATACTACTAGTTTATATAAAGAGAGAGTTCTTATTTACTCTTAGAAGAAAGCCCCTAAATATAGCGCTAATATAGAGATGGAATAAAAACTAGTTATTCAATTTAGTCTAAGTTTAAAATATTATTTTATAAAATAAGTTAATACCTCTATTTAAGGGACTAAGGCCTATCGAACCCTATTTAGAAATAATTCAATTATTTTAATATATTATTAATATATTAATATTAAACTAATTAAAGTCTTTAATAAACCTTAATAAGATATATATAAAAGAGCTTTAATATAGTAAACTTAAAGACTATTTAAATAAAAAATTATATATTTTTATTAACTTTTATTAAAAGGTTAATATTAATTATAAAATTTAATGAAGACGAAGAGTCACGGATCAATTACCGAGAATCGTCGATAATTGATGAGATCAAAAGACAAAAAGGCCGCTTTTTGTGTGAAGTTGATACCCAAGGATTATCGATAATATCGATTCCAGTAATCCGAGAGATGAATATCTTGCGTGGAGGAATAGGAATGCTAGGTATTGGAGATTGGTAGAAGACTACAGGGATAATTATTTCGCAAATTACGTGAGTAGGGTTACTCGATGGAAGATTTGAAACAACCACAATAGCTGTGTTTTCTTGGGGTGCTTAGTGGAAATGTTCTTATTTGACTAACACCTAATGGAGAAACTGTATCTAACTCTGACGTCTTCAAGCTTAAACTTTCGATAGTATGCCAACCTGCATAGTGAATGAATGGTATCATGACAGTTGGCGATACATACGTTAGAAAGCGATGCTAAAACAATATTGATAAGTGGACTTCAGACGGCAAGAGACCTCGCACCTTCTGAATTTCGTTTAATGTGCCCTAGGAGGTGACCTCCAGAAAGTTCGATGCCTCTGGTGGCCATCGGTCAGGGTGCTTCAAGGTAAACTTCCCGTCCTCAGAGGGAATACTATTCTGCATCATTCCGATAGCGATGATCCCCGGAGAGCGTACGGCAACAGATTCTGTGGTCTTACATTTATCAAAGTAAGCTTGAGCATCTGTGATTCGATTGGTGAAAACATTATCATCTCAGACAATGCACCCATCTTTACACATCCATCTGATGAGAATAATACCCTGAAGCTATCGCCTAGATAAATGCTGCATTCCTTCGAAGACCTAGCCGAGCCTCCTGGGAATCGGGTACGTCGATTGAGGTTGGCATTCTTCTTGCTAACATTGGATACCGCCAACAGACCCGGATCATCACTTGGAAACCGTGTTTTCCGATTCAATTTCAAATCCATGGTTGACGGGATTGGTGAATCAGACATACTCTCCAAATAATCAAATATCCTTCAATTCCCAGCGGCGAGCCAACCTCCTCTCTTAAAAGACCAGATCAATATTACAGCTCCTCGAGAAGCTGCACTCAATTGAAGCCAAGCCAAGCAAAGTAAATACAGCCGAGAAGATTAAATGACACAGATGTCCAATCTACCTCCACCAGTTGCCATCGACACTCGGAATTTCCTCAAACTTTCCACGCCAAAACCTCAACGCACTTTGAAGAATCCGCGCCACAGCCCAGATGACGTAAAGATACCGAATGGATCGATACTCTTTTGGATCGCAATCAGACGCTGCTTATTCGTTTCGCCATAGCCAGCGAATACATCGTCTCCCTTGTTCGCGTAGTTGATGTAGACAAAAGGGTGCAAGACGTCGAGTTTTTCAGCGGCTGCTTTGAAATTGGTCATGAAGCGGCTCACGAGAGCGTGTGCAGCTCTATCATCAGCATTGCTTGGCCATGTCACTGAGAGAAGATTGACTGTTTGCGATTAGTATTACTTGACATCACCGAGTCTCTGTGAGGACCTACTGATGAGATGACCCTCAACGTCGATACCGAGAGCATTTCCTCCTCGAGACTTCATTCTCTTGATTGCAGTAGTGGGAATGGAGTAAGTTATAATTGTCGAGAAGATACCAGTTGAGTTTCCAAGGAGCTGCATTTCCTCTTTCAGGAGCTCGATGGCTTGCTTGCCGAGCGCGACGGATGGGTAATGCGTCAACGAGGCAAAGATAGCCCTGCAACGATATTAGCATTCTCGGCTGTCCTTGAATCATCGTTCTCCATTTCGGTGTACCTTGATTGTCCAAGTACTGGAATGTTGCCCGTGGAGTTTGCCAGGCTGCCGATAGTCCCTGTAAGGTTGGCCAGGGCCGGAATGGCATTCAAAGCGTTATAGACGGACGGCCTAGAAACAGGCTCAATGTATCGTTGAGTGGTAGTAATGGTGCCAATATTTTGTGCTGCAGAGAAAGAATATCGGTACTCGAGAACAATGTTGGTATCCTCGACATCCTCCAGAGTGAAAATTTTCTCGGCTTCCTCCAGGACCTGCTCTGCGTATTCATCGGTGAAAGCGCGAGATCCTACCCACACAAGGCCTTGGGGAAAGACAGTAACATTGAATGCCGTCACGATGCCGAAATTGTTGCCGCCGCCTCGGAGAGCCCAGTACAGATCCGGATGTTGAGTTTCCGAAACAGTTATGATGGTTGCATTTGGAAGGACAAGCTTGATCAGTTAGCAGGCGATCACAGATGCAAAGCTGATACTCGTACCTCGTATTCAAGAATGCTATCCAGCGCCCATCCGTGCTTCGCGGACAGGACTGAAGTTCCTCCTCCGAGCGCGAAGCCACCAATTCCGACTTGTCCTTGCCTCCCGCCAACGTGGGCCAACCCGTATGGATCAAGTGCAGCAAAGATTTGACGTGTCAACGCTCCGCCACCCACCAAAGCACTAGTTCTATCTTCCGAGACTACTGTAGAACTCATGAGACCCAGGTCAATCGTAACTCCACCGACTGAGACCGAGTCATCTGGGAAGCGGGAGTGGCCACCACATTTGACAGCAAAGCGGCACCAGTTCTGCACGAGAACTTGTAAGATTTGAGAGACCTCTGCGGCAGATTTTGGCAGGACACGACAGACATAGACAGTTTGTTGTTGCTTCTGGTCCCAGATGGTGAAGTTTGTATCCGCAGCTTTGTAGTGAAGCCGGCCGGGGAATGCTGTCTCCAGTGTTGCGCACTGTCTCTGTCAGCCTCGATCGTCCTTGAAGTAGATATATTTTTCGACCTACAGCTTGCTGGCAACTTCCTTCGCTAGTTGCAACAGCGCAACTCTCATCAGCCCTGCCATAGAGGAGGTTCGACGAGGCCAGGGGAATTGATAAGAGAAGGGGGACTGTGAATCGCATTTTTTTGTTGGAAAGAAGGAAGAAGATAGAACGAAGACTGCTCAAACAGATACTTCGATGGCTCTATGGGTAAGTTACGCATCTCTTTGTACTCCGTTCCATGGTAGTATGCACATTTTAATGAGATGATGAATTCCGTCGGCCAAGATAATTAATCTCGAGGCGGAAGTTAAAGATCATCATCTATTGCCTTCAATGGATTCAATCGCCGAGTCCCTATGGAGGTGCCAGGGCTAAAATATGGCAGACTGCCTTGGGCAGAACATGGGTTAGATCAATCAAACTATCAGATTCCCTTGTTCTGCCCAAGGTGGTCTGCCATACTTTACCCCTAGTTCCTCCGTACTTACTTGGTATTCTCCATTTGGTGAACTATGAGAGTCTACATACCTGCCCCTAGTCCAGTTCAGATAGCGGTAGCGTAATGCAAGTTGATGACAGCTGCATTGCGCTAGTCTCAGGCCGAACCTAGTGCCCTGTCTGTCTCGGCAGGGAAAACAACGTAAACAAACTGCCGAAAGCGAGAAATACGAGCGAGGTTTCTGACATCAGGACATCCATAATGTTGACCTCTCGGTATGAGCAGTCTTCTAGACTGTCTGATGATGAATCAGCCCAATCTTTTTCAGGCTGGGCTGGAATAAGGAGTTGTGATGACTGGCAGCACCTCACGGCACAGTACTTTTCAGCCATGATTTGGTTGCGAGCAAGGCGAATCCCTCGTAATCTCGCGACTTGGAAGAAGTGTACCTTGCTATTTGGACAGGGAACCGGCAGCCCCTGAAAGTTCCCCGTTCAAGCATGGCCCGTGGTGGATGACATGCAGCAGAGCCACAATGGTTCCGCGTAGCGAATCTTGTCGAGAAGTCGGCCCTTTGCTGTATGGAGTCTGGGAGTTTCGCAAGGCTAGCGCTCGGGGATTGTTTATCTCAGGGGATTGACGGGGTTATGCTAATTCCGATATCTTGGTACCTTTCATTCAAACGTACTGTGCCAGCGAATCTCAATTCCCTGCTAGTGGATAGCCCTGATTCAGTCCTCAGTCCACTTAACAGAACATGTGATGTGACGTCTAGCGTTCTATTCTGTGGCGATTATGTCAATCTTGGAGTCAGAGCAGTTCTGATACCATGGGGAGTTCAAGATTCAGAGGAATTTGGGCCCACGCAAGCATCAATCACACATATAAGCCGCGGGTTGGGTAACAAAACATAGCAGGAACGTCGCTGTTGCAATCAGACACAATGGTTTCTTGTCAGGCATTTAGTTCAGTGCTATTTGCCAATCCTAAAGTCATAACTACTCCTGATCGTCCCAGAAGCTGATCTCATACACAAAGTGCTACATAACCCTCCCTATGTGCTTTCATACCCGATGGGCTTCGAAGCAACAACAAACGACATGGGTGAAGATGCGGCAAGAAGACCACCAGGTTTTCCAGACAACTTTGGATCTTCACCGATGAAGTCATTCGGGAATCCAAGATGAACCGGCTTGACGCTTTCCAAAGTCTCAATTTGCTCCTTTGTCAGCTTGATCTTCAGTGCCGAGATGTTATCCTGCAAATGCTCGATCTTCCTTCCACCGACAAGAGGGAACACATTCGGTGCTTTTGCCATGACGTACGCAAGGGCGATTGCCGTGATAGACTCCGTGCCTTGTTCTGCTGCCACCTTCTCCAGAGCTTCGCTCATCTTCACTTGATCCTCGGTTTGCTCTGCACCGAACATGCTCCGAAGGCCTTCGCCCTTTTGCTTGCGCTCTTCGATTTGCTTCTTGGTCTGGAACTTGCCGCCACCGAGCACATCCCACGGAGCAAGAGCCATGCCGAAATGCTGCGCCATAGGGATAATATCACGCTCAAAATCACGCAATAAAACGTTCCAGCGGCCCTGGTAAACGCTGAACGGCGTCTTGCCACTGCCTTTGGCGTAGTAGTTGGCCGCGCTGACAACCCATGCGGGGGTGTCAGAGATGCCCAGGTACAGAACCTTTCCTTGCTGGACGAGGATGTGGAGACTGTCCATGATTTCCTCGATCGAGGTTGTGTGATCCCACCAATGCAGATACAGAATATCGACCCAGTCCGTTTGCAGCTTCTTCAAGGAGTCCCGAAGGCTCACGTGCAAACTCCGCTTGTGGTTCCCGCAATGGTTGGGAGTCTTTCCAGTCCCGATTTCCCAATACTTGTAGTCCGTGGTAAACTTCGTTGCGAGGACGATTTGGTCGCGATTCTTGCGTGCAGCCATCCATTCGCCGATCCAGGCCTCTGATTGCTCGTTCTGGTAGTTGTTGGCCGTGTCGATGAAATTCCCGCCTGCTTCAAAGTAGGCGTCGAGGAGTTTGAAGGATGCGTCTTTGTCCATGCTACCCATGAAGGAGGACCAAGCTTCACCAATGGACATTGCCCCGAGCTGAAGGGGAGAGACTCGGATGCCAGCTGTGGATGAGAGCACGCGGAAGCGCCCGAGCTCAGTCGAGGGCTCTGGAGCAACTGGCCATTGAGACATTTTTTGGAAGATGTGGACTGGTATTCGTAGATCGGATTGTGGTTGGATTGGATGTGATGTGTTGGAGGCGGGTGTTTCGCAGAGGGAAGCAAGGAATGAGCATTATGATCTGGTGGAGGGAGACTTCAAAGTAATATACTCCCCAATCGCCAAGCTTCGAGAAGGTTTCTTCTAACCAAGGGGGTAATTTAGAGTAAGACTTTCACGGTTGTAATGGATTTACCGTAAAGCACGGTTGCGGACTTTGATGCGTAGACTGTTAACAGCGTTGAGTTGGAGATGTTTCAGTACGGGAAACGTGCACGCCATGTGGCTCATGCAAGTTGCTGACAGCTAGAAGGACACCGAGTTTCTTTTGGTGGACGCCGAGTTGCGCCGGCTTGGTGCACTAGAAATCTTTAGTAGAACAAATAGGGTTGCCGATAGCCCCTGAAACCTGCCAGCGCTAGGCTGAACTCCCTGTACTGTTCTGTAGCGTAGAACTACAGCTGTAGAATAGGGCGAGAGTAAAAGCGAAAGGGAGACTGGACCTTGACGTGATAAATCCGAAAATCCTAGCCTGTCTACTTTCAAGACTTCTCAATTAGTGCCAAGCAGGCTTTCTTACCCCTTGAACTTTCTCGCACGTTAGAAGCTGCAGGTTCAAAAGCGTCGATGAATTCCATCCCCTTAACTGCCAGAAGCACAAATCGCACACTTCTCTTAAGGGGCTTCAGGGCGTTGCTATCACTACAGGGTCCGTGGTGTTCTTCGCTTAATTTAGGGCATCACTACGGGGGCCTTTTAGGCTTTCGGCCTTATGGCAGTTTAGGGGATACAGCAACGCATCGCTGCGGTGAATTATATCCTTAACCTATCGTCAAAGGTAGGCTAAGATAGGGTAGGATACCTTTAAGCAGAGTCAAATAGCCTATCTTCAAGGTTCGACAACCACAGTTGCCGGAGACCTTGCCCTATATGCTCAACTAAAGCCCTCCGCTGACTCATGTGGATCCTCAGGCTATGTCTAAGCTCACCTGCTCCTGTTGATATGAACATGGTCAACGCCGCCTTCAAACTATAACCTGACGGCGTTTCCGACGTTAATGCTGGGACTGTAGGGTAGAGAAAAAGGATATTATGTTCTAGAGTGGTAGCTAGTTGAACGTTCATCACGAGAGAACCCCAGAGGATGTTTCCGGAGACTCAAGCATCGCCGGACGCTATCCTGAAGCGGCAGTCTCATACATGGTCACAGAAATACTAAAGAGCATTAAGTTTCTATTTCAATTCTGGTACTAGTCTGAAAGAACAGCTCTGAAATCCATTTACTACTCCCAGAACCTCACCATCTGTGAAGCCAACTCCGAGCCTTCGCTCTCGCTACCTCGCTCACTCAACGGGAGAGAAAATAGCCTCTACATAGACCTATTCGCATACGGTCTGGGCACCTTCCCGTCCAACAACTCCACCACGAATTCCTTGAAAGTGGTCGGCTTGAAATCAGGATAGAGCTCCCTTGCGTCCAAATACCCAAGGTACTTTGCATACTCAGGTGTGTTGTCTCCACGGACGTACTTGCTGTAGGAATACTGAGCGGACATGACTCCGAACCTGATTCGAATATTTGATGGGTCTTTGGCATATAGATCGGCCAGCTGGTGTGATTTTGCTTCGGTTTCTTCATTCGGGACCTTTGATACGATCAGCATACTGCAAATCAGGGAGATGGTAGTACGTACATAGATTCTCTCCAATTTCTCCCCTGAAACTTCCTCCATGATATCATAGATATCGTTATCGGAGAGAAGATCTCCCCAGCCATAAACATATTTGTTCAATGTCCTCTCGTCATTCACAATAAGAGCAACAAACTTTCCGATATCCCGAATGTCGGTAACCAAGTTCCGCACTTTGCCGTCGCCGTGAAGGGGCATCTGCATGCCTGGGAAAATGGCATTGTCCGTTCTTCCGGATGGAAGACGAGGGAACGAGAGCTGATACCAGAACCCAACATCTATGAAGGTGTATCCAAGGAACAATTTCAGGATGAGCTTATGAACTTCCTCTTTCTATTTTGTTTCATTAGTAGAAGTCAAGGCATGCAAATGTCCTTACTCACCTCGTCACGCAACACCATCACGCCACCAGGAGGAGCAATCGAAGCAAAGTCGCAGGGCACGAATCTCTTCACCCCAGCTTTCTTCGCAGCAGTGATAAGATTTATCTGGTCCAGCTGCGCTGTGCCACCAATAGCACTGATGAGGATATCTGTTCCTGTAATTACGGGAACGAGCTCGTCTATTGGGCTGCTAACATCTGCAACCAGAATCTTCACGCCTCTCTTCGTAAGCTCTTTCACGCCCGGTTTCTCTGCTGAGGCGAGACGGACTAAAGCCGTAACCTCCTGTATTCTGCTGTGAGGTTTTGATCGCAATTGGGGCTGAAGTGACATACGAATGTACCACGTTCGAGAAGACCATTAAGGATAGAACCACCAGTCTCTCCTGTTGCTCCAATTAGCAGAACTGTTTGTTTACTCATGGTGGAATTAGAGTGAGTGAAAGGCAGGACTGATTGATGTTGATGGGGTGACTTGGACTCCGCACAGTCTTTATAGCTTTCCAGTATATGTACTGTGCCATTTGTTAGTCCGCAGCATGCCAGCACTTCCACGAGCTTTCATCCCAATCCCTTATGTCCCACATCCAACGCATGAATCAGGTTCCATACTAGCACCACAAAGAGTCCATCAGCAACCACTCGGAATGGTTTCTTAGTCAAGCCACCGCTGCCAGCATTTTGCAAGGGCATCCCTTCCATTGCATAGATCTAGGGTTTTCCAGAGAAGTTTGGTGGTTGGGGAGGCACTTTAGCCCTTTAGTGGGGTGTTCGGAGACTTTTGAAAGGCAGCACACATGTGCGACATTTGCGTATTCGAGTTCGAGTTCGAGTCAAGTCTCGTACCCGAGTCGATCCAAGCTCGCACTCGAATCCGAGCCCATGCGGGTTTATGCCAAGGCCAATAACTTGGCTGGCCGGAAGCGGAAATCGTTCGCTCCGACCGTGACTTAAGATTGGGAAAACAACATTGCTCTCAGTCCCCATTCTATGTTCCGATCTGAGACTTCTCTCTTCTTCACTGGAATCACTACAACAAGAATGCTGAAATACCGACAGCGTCACCAGTATCCGATTTCGTTTCTACACAGCTAGCCATTTCTTTCATTCGAAACGCACTCGCCAGTTCCATACCAGAGGAGCAAGATGGCAGCATCTTTGCCGTTCGGCGCCGCTGCTCTGTCCCATGGTGTCGTGAACGATATGACACAGGTCAGTTCTAGCGATGATACCGTAGGAACTAGCACTGTGAAGACAGAGTACTCCGAGAATGAAAAAGAGGATCTAGGCGATTCAGTCACGAAGCTTGCCAGAACCTTCACACAGCACTCGGTCAAGAATGGCCACGGACAGTACATCAATCCGTTCGATACATCCGATGATCCTGCGCTGGATCCCCAATCAGGTCAATTCAATCAACGGGCCTGGATCAAGACTGTCATGGGTATTGCTTCCCGAGACCCAGAGCGTTATCCATCCAGGGTTGCAGGTGTGTCATACAAGAACCTCAACGTACATGGGTTTGGTGAGCCTACGGACTATCAAAAGACTTTCGGCAATTACCCTCTGGCAGTCTCTAGCCTTTTCAACAAGCTGCGAGGCGAGAATGGAAGGACCAAGATTCAAATTTTGCGAAATTTCGATGGGTTGATCAAGAGCGGCGAGATGTTGGTGGTGCTGGGTCGGCCCGGAAGGTTTGTTACTTGACGTTCTTTAAACTTGAAAGTAGCTGACAATAAGCATAGTGGCTGCTCTACACTACTGAAGACCATTTCCGGAGAAACCCATGGCTTCTTCATCGATCAAGCATCCGAAATTAATTACCAAAGTAAATAAGTCTTCTTGGTTGTTTTAACAGGGAACTGACCACCCTCAAGGCATCCCAATGGAAACAATGCACACAAACTTCCGTGGTGAAGCCATATACCAGGCAGAAGTCGACGTTCACTTTCCTCAAATGACAGTGGGCCAAACACTTGGGTTTGCTGCGGTGGCCAGGGCTCCTAGCAATCGGATCCCAGGCGTCACACGTGAACAATATGCAGCGCACGTAAGGGATGTAGCAATGGCCGTGTATGGATTGACACACACATTCAACACCAAAGTTGGGAATGACTTCGGTTGGTCGGCCATACTACGCCTACAGTTTTGATGCTAATCATTCCAGTTCGTGGTATTTCTGGGGGCGAGCGAAAGCGTGTCAGCATTGCCGAAGCAGCGTTGGGCGGTAGCCCACTACAGTGTTGGGACAATAGTACCAGAGGCCTGGATAGTGCAACTGCTCTAGAATTCGTCAAGTCTCTGCGCCTATCTGCTGAGTTGACTGGTGCCACGTGTGTCGTAGCAATTTACCAAGCTTCGCAAAGCATCTATGATGTAGGTCAATGCCTTCTTCCCAAGTGCAGATTTACTAAACTTTCGTTAGACCTTTGATAAAGTCTCACTTCTCTACGAAGGCCGGCAGATATATTTTGGTCACAAGGATGCTGCCAAGGAGTTCTTCCTGCAGATGGGTTTCATCTGCCCTGAACGGCAGACTACGGCCGATTTCCTTACCTCATTGACCAGTCCATTGGAAAGAATTGCTCACAAAGGCTGGGAAGCACGTGTTCCACAAAGCCCAGAGGAGTTCGAGCAGCGTTGGCTCAAAAGTGCCGATCATCAGCGGTTGGTCGAAGAAATCAACGCATACAACCAGGAATTCCCTATCGATGATGGCCACCACCTGGCCACGTTTCGAAATGCTAGGAGAGCGCAGCAAGCAAAGCATCAACGTATCGAATCCCCATACACCATCTCCATTGTCATGCAAATCAAGCTTTGTATGCGGCGAGCTTTCTGGAGGCTGAAGGTGACATGACCTTGATGCTCACAGGCGTCATCGGTAATTCTATAATGTGCTTGATTGTCGCCAGTGTTTTCTACAATTTAAAAAATGATACCAGCTCATTGTTCAACCGTGGTGCGCTGCTTTTCTTCAGCATCTTGCTCAATGCGTTCTCTTCTATGCTGGAGGTATGCGAACACCGCCTCTTTCTCGGACGATTTACTGATCATATGATAGATTCAAACTTTGTACGCTCAACGGCCAATCGTGGAGAAGCAAGCAAAGTACGCCTTCTACCACCCAGTTGCGGAAGCTATTGCCTCTATGATTTGCGATCTGCCACAGAAGATCGCAACCTCGATCACTACCAACCTGATCATCTATTTCATGACTAATCTACGACGAACTCCGCAAGCGTTTTTTACGTTCTTTCTATTCAGCTTCGCTGTTGTCTTAGCTATGTCTATGGTTTTTCGTTCTATAGGAGCATTATCGCGGACTGTATCGGAGGCTATGGCTCCTTCCGCTGTTCTCATCTTAGCACTTGTCACCTATACTGGATTCACAATCCTAGTCAGGGATATGCGACCTTGGTTTCGATGGATCAATTATTTAAACCCCGTTGCATACGGCTTTGAAGCTTTGATGATCAATGAATTCCACGATCGGAGAATCCCCTGCGCCAGGTTCGTACCAGATGGACTGGGGTATCTCGATGCCCTACCGGACCAAAGGATCTGCTCTACTACTGGTGCCTCCGCAGGCGCAGACTTCGTCGATGGTGACACCTTTTTGAGTGTCAATTACCAATATTCGTATTCACACCTGTGGAGGTAAGGATGTCCTCAACTCCTGCCAGGGCGCACCACTGACTTGTACAGAAACTTCGGTATCATCATCGCACTCACGATCTTCTCATGTGCTTTTTATCTAACCTGTACCGAGTATATCAGCGCTAAGAAGTCCAAGGGAGAAGTTTTGTTGTTCCCTCGGACCAAAGTACCCAACATCAAGAGGTCGAAAAATGACATCGAAGAAGTTTTTCCAGGCAGAGTCCAGCAGGACATGGTGACCCCCGTAAAGACGGAAACCCACACGCCAGTCAATATTCAGAGACAAACTGCTATATTCCATTGAGATAGTGTCACCTACGACATCAAGGTCAAGAAAGAACCTCGAAGACTCCTAGACAGCGTGGATGGCTGGGTCAAGCCTGGAACATTAACAGCACTCATGGGTGTGTCAGGGGCCGGAAAGACCACCCTGCTGGACGTTCTCGCCTCTCGTGTAACAATGGGAGTTGTTTCAGGGCATATGTATGTCGATGGTCGAAACCGGGATTCTGGCTTCCAACGAAAGACCGGGTACGTTCAACAACAAGACCTCCATTTGGCAACCTCTACTGTTCGCGAAGCTCTCGTGTTCTCGGCTCTGCTTCGTCAACCACACTCTATCCCACGCGAAGAACGTATCACGTATGTTCAGGAAGTTATTACATTACTCGAAATGGAATTATATGCCGACGCTATCATCGGCGTGCCAGGTGAAGGTCTCAACGTGGAGCAACGCAAGCGTTTGACTATCGGTGTCGAAATGGCAGCAAAGCCGGCCCTTCTCCTCTTTCTCGATGAGCCTACTTCTGGACTGGATTCTCAGACTGCATGGTCTATTTGCAGTCTACTGCGTAAGCTCGCAAATAGTGGGCAAGCTATTCTTTGCACGATCCACCAACCTTCAGCAATCCTTTTCCAAGAATTTGATCACTTGCTATTCTTGGCCAAGGGTGGCCGCACAGTCTATTTCGGAGACATCGGCAAAAACAGTGAAATTCTTACATCTTACTTTGTTGCCAATGGTGCCCGCGCTTGTGGTGTTGACGAGAACCCAGCCGAATGGATGCTCGATGTTATCGGTGCTGCGCCTGGGTCAGACACGAAGATTGACTGGGTCAATGCCTGGAACAGATCGCCTGAACGTACTAAGATCAAGAGTCAGCTCGCCATCATGAAAGCTGAGCTCTCTCTCAAACCACTCGCCAACGATGATCCGGATGCACTTAAGGAATATGCGGCACCATTTGCTTCGCAACTGCCAGTCGTCTTGACTCGAGTCTTTGAACAGTACTGGCGGACGCCCTCTTACTTGTACTCGAAGCTCCTCTTGGCCACCGCTGCGTCAATGTTCATTGGGTTTTCATTCTGGGACACCCCAGTGTCACTCCAAGGATCCCAAAACCAACTATTCAGTATCTTTATGCTCTTCACTATCTTTGGCAACCTGGTACAACAAATTATGCCCCACTTCGTCACGCAACGCTCTTTATATGAAGTCCGCGAACGGCCGTCAAAAACCTATTCGTGGCAAGTCCTTATCACGAGCAATATCATCGTTGAGCTCCCATGGAATACTCTCGCTGCAGTGCTGATCTTTGTCTGCTTTTACTATCCTATTGGGATGTATAAGAACGCAGTTTTTGCAGGGCAAACGACCGAACGAGGCGGACTCTTCTTTCTCTTCATCTGGGTCTTCCTCATGTTTACATCAACTTTCACCGATCTCGTGATTGCTGGGATTGAGAGCGCAGAAGAAGGCGGTAATGTTGCGAATATGCTTTTTTCCATGTGTCTGATCTTCTGCGGTGTACTTGCGAGTCCCGATGCCTTACCCGGCTTCTGGATATGGATGTACCGTATCAGTCCATTCACTTATTTGGTTGACGGTATTCTTTCCACTGGGTTGGCTAATACGCTTGTTACATGCTCCAATATCGAATTTCTCCATTTTGCTCCGTTGAACGACATTACATGTGGGAAATATTTGCAAGACTATATCTCGGTATCAGGCGGATACTTGTTGAATCCTGAAGCCACTTCAGATTGTCAATTTTGCTCCGTCCGGGACACAAATTCTCTGCTTGCTGGAATGAGTTTAAGTTACGAATTAATGTGGAGGAACTTCGGCACCATGTGGGCCTTCATCACTTTAAATGTGTGCGGAACATATTTGATGTACTGGTGGACTCGCGTCCAAAAACCCCAAAAGGAGGAGCAAGGTGATCCTACTGTCCCAGCTACTGCTGGTGACGCATGAGAGTCGTTCGACCCACGTTATTCCAAACCACTGCAGATATATAGTCTGGTTTATCTCCGGCAGGGTGTTCGGGACGGCAAGTCTTTCCAGTCAATTTTCTTTCCTTTGTTAGCATCAGTGAGAGAGAAGGACGGATTCCGAGCTGGCATGTTTTTAGTTTGAATTGTGTGTACAATAGAAATGAGAAACCATCAATGTCTGACAGATAGATCATTTACTAATTAAACGTTGATAGAGCTCAGGAATGTGATGTCTCTGACGAGAAGGTTCCCCGACTGGGGACAGGAGACATGTACGTAGTGAAACAACGCGAGCTACTCATGCGAGCGGGAGTTACGCTAAGTTAAATTATATAAAAGACTAAGGCAGTAAGAAAGAATCTTAGTCTATATGACTAGGTCCTTGGATATCTATCTAACTGCAGATAGGTATAGACAACATGGGCAAAAGTGAATGAAAGTAAACACAGGAGTGACAGCCGTGAAGCAACTTCCAATGGCAGTATAGGCCATCCCATATACAGAAATACCCTCTATGAATGGGCTGGTAAATTTTCTTTATTGGATGAATTTTGTTTTTTTACGCGCTATCATTGAATTTGAGGAGCGGAATTGAATCCTATTATATAGCGACAAACGAGTCTCCGCGTCGACCTCGCTTAGCTATCGCGCGCAAATTTCAGGCCCCACAAAGCCCCCCTCGATCATCTGCTTTGACTCGAGATCGTCTTGCCTCCACATCTTCGACCATACTTTTTTTGGTCAAACTATCGGTCGACACAATAAATATCATACAGACCCATCATCACAGAACCCCAGTGCACTGCTGTGCCAACTAATCAACATGTTCTCGTTCTCTTACTCGGGGAGTTCTCGAGTCCCAGACGGCTTTCCTCACTTCTGCAATCATTTCCCGAGTACGTTTCAGTCGGTCATTAGCAGATATAGAACGGCTACGAGAGTTATGTAAACAGATCATAGTCCCCTTCTGTAGATCCCCAGTTAGATCACTGAGAGGTCCCGAACCCCAGAATCTGCGCGCGACAAGGGCACAGGCCGAGATGTTTATTGCGTACAAACTCAGCTTGGACTACCACGCAGACTGTCTCGACTTTCTCGATCGTCGGCGAGGCCGTCAAAAGCTGAACAAGGAGGCAGGCACGATCGAAGGGTGGGAGGTGTCGTATAACCTCGGATACCACCGCATCCGCCCATTCGAAAGCTTCAGGCGGACTCGCACATCCCAGGTATTCTCGTCGTTGCCGTCTCAGCTCTCATGTGAGCAGCTGTCGCGATCCAATCGGCACATCCTCAGCAGATCCAAGCAATGCTCCTCGCAGAGCGTCGCATCATCTTGCCGTCTCGAACCAGCCCAGATCCGCGCAATCATGGCGAATGCAGAGTGTACTGCGGCAAGACGAGACTCACCGAGGTAGATTTCGACACGTCATTCACCAGCGGCGAAGCTAGGCAGAGGCCAGGCCATGTTGTCGTGAGGCATTATTGTGCTGCAACGGGTGCAGGGCGAGTCCACAACATCTCAGTCTTCGGGGCTCCTTGCTACGAGGGATGGTGATGGTGCGACGACGAGGCATATTGCGAGAAGGTTGACACGCTGCGAAGCTCGTAACTTAGCCAATGCGAGGCAGATTGTGAGGAGCTCTGTGTCACAGCTGCTCAGCAGCATTGAAGTTATAAGGGGCGATCGTAGATTCTAGTTGAAGCTGCCCTACAACTTGTTGGCGTAGTCTTCTCAGCTGTAGCGTGGCCGATCAGGGGAGCCTAGTAGGAAGGCATGTGATCTAGGCAGAGGGGCCGAATGCGTATAAAAAACGAGCATCGAGCGTCCCGGAGGTAGAGGTGGAGATTTCAGGGTTGTTGGAAAGGAAGGAGGATGAGCAGGCGATGGAGCCGCCAGAATTTTATACCCCGCGAAAGCGGCGGTGGGCCCGTGTGCACGCCTTGGGCAGCTTTGCAAACCATACAGACTCGTCGATCGACTGCCATTGAGGTGTAGTATTGTGCGTATCTGAGTATAAAGTCTTGTGGCAGATAATAGCTAATTGAGTGTATAACAGATCGGTATGTGCTTGCATATATTGAAATTAAATTTTGCGAGGTTAGTAAGTCGTTTGGTGCGACTTGTTATGATTAACGTCTAACCCATTATATTTATATAAGCTTAAAAAAGAGTCTTTTTCTAAACTTTTTTATTTTCCTTTACTTAATCTTTCTTACTTTTTATTATTTTTTTAGTATTACTATTAATTTCCTTCTTATTAAGGACTTAAACCTTAGCTAATTTAAAGTAGTCTAACTTATAGTATTTAAACTTTTTATACTTATAATACTTTACTTATAAATTACTAGAACTTTTCTAAGATTTTTATATACCTTTCTAATATAATAAAATAAGAGTTACGAAAGTCTGTAGTATTAAGTAGTAATAAAAAAAAGTATTAGAAAAAGAAGTATATTTATATATTAGTTAAGAAATAAGTTATTTAAAAGTCTTTCGAAAATAGTCTAATCTAATTATCTTCTAAGAAGGATTTAATTTACAAAAGATAATAAAAGATAAGTTAAATTATATATTTCGCCTTCTATTAGTATTAATTAATATTAGATAAATTACTATTATTATATAATTATCTTACTATAAGCTTTTAACTAATATAGTAGTAATATAAAACTAGGGAGTGATTTTAAGTTATATAAGAAAATTATTCTATATAAGCTATATTTTCTTAAATTATAGTATTCTGAAATCTTATATAAAATTAAGTAAAGGTTTCATATATATAGTTTAGTTTTTATATACTTATATTAAAAAACTTAGTATAAGCCTCGTAGGCTTTATTTCTAGTAAGAAAGTAAGTCTTTAATAAAGAAATCATTTCTTAGATTATTTGAAATATATTAGTTTTAAATAAGTATTAGAGTTTTAAGTAAGAGTAAGCTAAGCTAATAATTAATTTCTATACTAAAGATTATTATACTTAAGTACTTAAGTAAAGACTAGTGTTAGTCTCTAATTAATCTTTAACTAAAGCTTTCTATTACTTAAATATTAAGTTAATTTTATTATTTAAGAAAAATATCTTTTTTATAAGCTAAACCTTAAGTTTCTAAGAAGTATTCGATTCTGCTTCATATATAATTAAAAGTATATTTTCTAACTTAAAAAGAGTATATCTACTTTATCCTATTAATTTATCTCTTTCTATTAATTGAATAGTTAGTAATATAGTTTTAAGAGAAATTAAGATAGAGTTAGTAGAGAGTACTATTAGCGTAGCTTAAGTAAAAATTAGCAACTACTTAATATAAGCTAAAAAGGCCTTTTAAGCACGATTACTATTTTCTAGAAATTAAATAATTCCTTATAATATATTAGGATTACGAAAGTCTCTCTTATCTTAGTTTATATAATCTCTACTTTTATTATATTAGGTCTTATAACTAGAAAAGCTTCTAACTAAAGTAGGGGAATTAAGAGTATTATTAGTAGCTTTACTAGACGAGCTTACTATATTAGTAATATTTATAATAATAATAAAAGAAGATTTAAATATAATTCAAGTAAAGTCTAAAATAGAGGTTCCAAGAGTATTAAAGGAATACTTTGTAATTTTCTAATAAAAGATATTAGCGTTAAAGTAGTTTTTATATACTATACTTTTAGATATAATAGAAATTACGTAAATATATTTTAAAAAAGAGTAAAGGTAATTTAAGAGAGTTTTATAAACTTAAAGGTTCTAGTAATAGTAATTATAATATCTTAAATCTATCTATAGTAGCTTTTATACAAAAGAAATTATTTAAAGTCTTTACTAATAAAGACTACTCTACTTTAATTATATTAATTTATAATAAACAGAATTAAACCTTAGTTTATTAGTTCATTTAAAAGATCTCTAGAATTTTAATTCTTTAAAGATAATAATTAAGAATAATTTAGATAAGAATTAATTAACTATATCTTTTAAGTAATAGAATATTATATAAGCTATTTTTAGTAAGAATAACCTTCTTATTTAATATAATAATATAATATTATTAAATATAGTATTAAGTATAAAAATAAGAGGGTAAGTAAATAGTAATATTATAAGTCTAGTACAAAAGAAGTAAGAAGGTAAGAAGCCCTTAAAGGAGAAGCAGTCTTATATATATATAAATCTAGTCCGGCTTTTATCTAGTAATATTCCGATTAAACCTGAGTACTTCTACTTCTAGTACTTTTATTACTTTAACGTTATAATAACTATAAAATACTATTAATTGAATATATCTAATTAAGATAGAAACTATTATTATTAGACTAATTTTTTCTTCTAAATTACTATTAAAAACATAAAAAAGCTAATTATAAATATATACCTAATAATTAATATCTAAGTATATAAAGTTAATTATTTTTCTTAAACTTTATATTTTTTAGTACTTTTATATAATATAATTATTAATACTATAGCCTTTTATAATACTAGTCTTATTTATATTCTATTATTAAGAGACTAAAATAATCTTAATTACTAGAATTTCTAATTTTTAGAACTATAACTTAATAAATTTAAAATAAGTATAATTAATACGTATAAAATTAATATATATTTATCTCTTAGTCTTAAGAATAAGATTATATACCAAAAAATATATTATCTAGTGTTTTTTAAGTAATTAGTAGTTTTTTTTAAATAACTAAAAGCCTTTTTTTAAAAACTTATATTTATATATAAATAATTTTATAACTAAGAAACTCTTAAATTAAAATATAATTAATTAATTAATCTTTGATTACTATAAGTAGCCTTTGTAAGTACTTAGTAGCTTTCTAATATAATTATATTATTATATTCTAATTATAAAAAATAGACCTTAGAATATCTTATTTTAAGTATACTTTTTATAAGAACTTACTATTTGCGATTTTTTTAATAGTATATATAATATTATATTTAGTATATTAAGACTTTTTAATAAAATTAATCTATATTTTAAATTTCTAAAAAATCAATTAAAGAATAAAATATTAAATAATTATTAAAGTTAAGTAGTATAAGAAGCGGTAAGGTTAAGCGAGGTAAGCGGAATGTAGGCGTAGGCGGAAAGCAGGGGTTAGACGTTATTCCACAGTCCTCTGCTTCGTTGACATCTCTTGTCATTCTGTGTTTCAGAGGTCTTCTGGTAGAAGCCGAAGGAGAAGTCTGAGTTGGCTGAACGTGATTCCTATCGTTTGACCTACTGACTGGAGAGTTTTGCGCTTCTCGAGTTCTAGTAGTGGCGAGTGCCCGGGCTCCAGAAGTATCAATGTTGGCATGTTGTCGTAGTCCTTGAATCCGAGCACTCCGCCTTCGAATTTCAGGCGCAAAACGTGAAGATGGCTCTCGATCGTTGGATAGATGTTCGGTTTGGGAATAGTATCGTGGCTATGTATAGATGTCCACCCTCCAGTGAAGTGCGCAGGTTGCAAGTGTTAGAACCTAAAATATTACTGCTTGCGCTATTTCAAGATACGAGTCGTCGTTGAAGAGGGGTCCACAAGAGGTGCGGTGTCTTCCTAGAAAACAGTAAGGCAATGCTTATGGGCCACTTGCTGGAAAGCCTAGCAGCACAGGCTAAGGATATTGCGGCTAGGTTCAGCAGCATCCACTTATGCAGCGGGTCAATATGAGGAAGGTGAATAATAGGGAGTACAATGGTAGACGCTCGTTTCTAACAGCGCCGATTGGTTATCGGACTCTTCCTTTCTCTATGGTTATGGATGAACTGATCTTATCCAGGCGATTGCAGGGGAATGACATATCCCTACCATATGGCTGTTGCAGAGAAGTCAAAGAGCCATAGCCATTCCGACATTCGACCATTTGTGAAGTAATGAGAGAGCTCTTGTCTAGAAATAGAACCAATTACTCAAGCCAGAGAATGGTAGTTCGGATATTCTTCTACTTCTGAACATGGGGGCACTAACATTTTAGCTCTGTCATCCAGTAGTTAAGTTCCAATCAGTCTCTCTGGTGGACAGATCATTACAATGAAGACGCGTAATGTGGTGCGAGACTTGTCTATAAAAGTAGGTTGCTCACCTTTATAGCACAAAGATTTGCAGACCCTCTCCTTCTTCCAAAAATGCACCAATATACATTCTTCCTAGTTTCATCATCAATGATCCTCGTTACTGCAGTTCTCATGTCTTTGTTGAGAGGGGTCCAGCTTTACCTTTACCGAGAGGAAGTCTCCTGGAAGATTGTCGCGAATCTTCTGGTGGTAACAGCTACGGTGATGTTCTCACTAGTAAGTGTGTAAGGGGTAGGGGAAAGACGTTGTTTTCTTCTTACGCTGGAGGATCACGGAAGGGTCAGCTGAAGAAAGCCAAAGAACTTGTTCCAATAAGCTGTTATACCTCAATCTTTTAACTTTCATCTGCCGCTAAACTCTGTCAATCATTATCTTCTCCATTCAAGCAGACTCGCCTCAAAATAGCTCCACCATAGCTGTGACTTGCGAATCTCTCGAGCTAAAGCCTATCTGAACGAACGGATATAGTGTTGTCGTGCCCAAAACCCTACCATAAATCTGCGAGGAAAGCCAGATTTGCAATCCGACCAGAAGATGCTATATCCACGTCATGGAGCCGAAGGCTGGTGAAATCTACACTCTAAAGCCTTGTTCACTTACACTTAAGGGATCTTACACACTTGGCATAATATTTTGTGATTCAGATAAACGTCTTGTGCAATTTTCATATCATACTGTGCTTCGAAAATGGCCACGACTATGTAAGAAGTCCAAACTCAGTGCCAGTACTTTGGCGCTGACCCCTTTGCAATCAGCCAAGCTTTTTCGAGACTTTCCACCACTTCCTCTGGCAATGGACCCTTTTCCACGTCAAGAAGATTATCCTCGAGGTGCTGCAATTTACTAGCCCCCAAAAGGATAGCATCGCCTAGGTCGCTTTTCAATGCGGAATGTAGTGTTAACCACCTCAACGAAACCTCGGCTACTGTGAGACCGTGCTTCGATATCGCCGATTTGATGATATCCATTGCTTCGAAGTAAGAATCGCTCCAGTATCTGGATCTGTAAAGATTTGCGCCTCCTCCAGGTGCAAAACGGGATCCTTCTGGGAACTCTTCTTGATCGCGAGTAAACATGCCAGTAAGAAATCCGCCAGCAAGGGGCTGAAATGCGTAAAGAGAGATGTCATAGTGACGCAAGCATGGAAGGAGCTCTGCCTCGACGGTTCGCTGGAGGGCATTGTACATGCCTTGATAGACTGCCGGACGCACCCAGCCATGAGCATCGCATATCTCGCAGATTTTGGCTACCTCCCAGGAGTAGAAGTTACTAATGCCAAAGCGTGAGAACAAGCCTTCCTTAAAAAGCTTGTCGACCTCCCCTAATGTTTCTTCCAGGGGCGTGCTCCTGTCGGGCCCATGAAGATAGAATAGGTCGACTCTATCGGCCTTCAATGCCTTCAGACAGTTCATCAAACCACGGCGTAGCTCCATGGGGGTGAGGTTGTAAGTATCTTCTGAGGCTGGAAGGCCAAAACGGTTGGGGTATATCTTCGTGCCCATGACAAGACCGCGCTTCTGCCACCCAAGGTCCGCCAAGAATTCCTCGGACGATCCGTTGCCATAACCGCGAGCCGTATCGATTTCGTTATGTCCATGCTTCTGGAAAACATTCACAAATTTGGCTGCCTCGGCAACGTCGTAAACGCGAGCCCCCAATGTATCTGAAGCATATCAGTATCAAGGTTTGACATTTAGAAGTGCTTACTTACTTGGCTTGCCAAACGTCATGGCCCCGAACACAATTTTTACCGGAGATTCTAGGAGACTCATCGCGAAATATTGTGTGTCGCTGCAAAATTTGTTGTCCAGCCTAAGATACCGCTCGTGTATGGTATCTTGCAGAAAGAGTCCTTTGTTTCCTTGGAAAGTGGAAGTCCTTGTTAAGTGGATAACTGTACTCCATAACAAGGAAGGAAATCCTAGGGAAAGGAAACCTGGGTTGTGATACGTCCTGCTTATCTCCGCACCAAATCCTTTATTCCTCTAAATTCCGAGTCTGAAGTCGATCAGAGATGATGACCCTTGACAACTTTGTGTGGGTAGAATTAAGGTTACTAGAGAGGCGGTGACATAATTTATCCCCCTCCACCTCCGTGGATCCTTATTGGCGAGTCATGGTTTCTAACTTCGATATCATGGTTATCCGAATCACGGATACGACGGGGTCTCGCGATCCACCGAAGCGCTCATGACACGATTCTTCACAACACCTCGTACCAGCTCGTACTCGCTTTCTTCAAGGACTGAACCTACCAAACTCATAGTCGAACGGTTATTATTATTGGTTAGTTTGACCCGCCACTCAAGCTTTGGGAGGTTAATTCCCTCAGCTTAAGTGGGTAATTATTTCTAGTTCAGTTGTGTTGAGAACAAGCACGACTAGTGTCCTGTGGGTGCATCTTGGCAGTTTAGAGCGATGGACGTATCGGAGATAAAGGAACGATTTCAAACAACTCTCGTCTGACCATATAACGGGTGGAAATTGACTTACCTGTATCTATACATCCGACGACCTGCCCAAAGGCCTCTCCAAATCGAAACAAAGATGCCTTTTACTAAGGCAAAGGTCATATTTGGCGCGGCTCATATCGACACTCTTGAGGAGCTTGACGCCGTTTACACAACGTTGAGAAAACATGGTGTTACGACTCTCGACACTGCTCACCTCTATGGAAAGAGTGAGGGAACTATTGGGTCAACAGGAGGATCAAAGTCATTTCTTGTTGACACCAAAGCAGCCGGCTGGACCCCGGGATCTCTTACTGCAACCAAAATCAAAGAAGCTATGACGCAATCGCTTCAGGATCTCGAGCTGTCGCAAGTCAACACGTAAGTCATGACGGCAGAGGATTTATTTGATATTTCGACATGCGCCCTGAGAGCCAATCTCGAGACTTCCCACATGAGACGCTAATTCTGTCTTCAGATACTATCTTCATGCTCCCGACACCGACACTCCAATCGAAGAAACTCTGGAAGCCATCAACAGCTTGTATGCCGAGGGGAAATTCAAGAAGTTTGGGATATCGAACTACGATGTTACCGGCATTGAGCGCATTGTTGCAATTGCCAAACAGAACTCATGGGTCGCACCCACCGTCTATGAAGGAAACTACAGTCCCATCGCACGGCATCTGGAGACAGAAGTCTTACCAACCATACGGAAATATGGCATGACATTCCATGCGTATTCGCCGCTCGCTGGAGGCTTTCTGGTTCGTTCCAAGGAGCAGCTGACCGGAGCTTCTCTGACGGGACGCTTTGATCAGACAACCATGGCAGGGCAGCTGTATCTTGGGATGTATGGCAAGCCATCCATACTAGCCGCGCTTGAGCAATGGGAAGAGATAGCCAAGCAAGCTGGTGTCACAAAGGCAGCACTGGCATATCGTTGGGTCGCCTACCATTCTGCCTTACGGGATGATGATGCCTTGGTATTTGGCGCGAGCAGTCTCAAACAAATGAACGAGACACTTGGAACGTATGAAGAAGGTCCGCTTTCTACGGAAATTGTGAAGAAAGTAGAGGAGATTTGGGAATTAGTAAAAGATGAAGCACCTATCGATAACTTTCACCGGGAGTGATTTTTCGGTATTGGACCCCAAAGACTTTTGCGATATGGTCTATTAAACCCAAGTCCCGACGATACCTTAGATAATCGGCTCTAAAACATCATATTTAGAATAATTTAATGTTATCTTAGATATGCTTCATATATCGATTGCTAATTATTGCTAATAAACTTAGCGACGTTGAATATTTCTCTAAGAGTAGTAATGAGAATTAAGAATATATATGCTTTTAAGAGTATTATCTTTGAAATAATTCATATATTAATAGTTTTAGTAATTATATTTATAGTAATGCTTACGATTATTGTAGTAGTTATAATATTTTATTATTATTATACTTTTATATAGCGCTTTTACTCTTTTAGTATACTATTAAAGAGTTTTATTATTTTTTATATCTTAATATTAGTTGAACTCATAAAAGAAACAATACTTCCTTATTATTACTTTACTTTAAATAATAAGAAATAGTTCAAAAACGCGCTTAATTTACTTTTATATACTTTAGAAAAATTCTTTAAGAGTTTAATAAATATAAGAAGTAATTAGACTAATACAACTTTCTTAAGTAAGTTGTATTCTTAAGAAGATTAATTTTACGTATTTATTTCGCTTATATAGTCGAGTATAGATCTTGAAATTCTAATAGCGTAAAGAAGAAAGTCTTTAACTTTAATTTTATTATAGTAATTTAAAAATAGAATATTTTTAAATTTTGTACTTAAGATTACGATAATAAATAAATGTTATAGTATATTATATAACTAATTCCTCGAATTTTATAATCTTAAGTATTCTTAGACTCTATATTATTTTATTATATTAAGTAAAGTATATCTAATTTAAAAAATCCTAACTTATTTCTTTATAAGTGTAATGAACAGACTACGCGGATCACGGGACTTAAGAGTTACGAGACTAGGTGACTGGACGCGACGTTACGATAGGACTAGCGGCCGCGCCTTCTATACTTAAGCTCGAGATTCCTTTTAAAACCTCTTTTTTCCTTATCTTTTCTACTTTGTATTATAGCTATTAATGAACTTTCGTTAAGCTATTACAATAAGTAATAAAAAAGAATTAAAAAAAAACGCGAGAATTTAAAAAAAAATACTTTATAAATATTAAAGAAATAATTAAAGTATAATAAATATTTATAATAAAGTATTAAATATAATAAGTCTTAGATTAATATTAAAATTAAATAAATAGTATAAATAAATAGTATTAAATATAGAATAATTGTTTTTAACCTAATATAATATAATTATTTTATATTAATTTTTAGTTATTTCTTAGTATTTTAAAATAATTTTACTATATTAAATAAATAAAGTAAATTAATTTTTTATTAATAGTTTATTTAGTAGATCTTTTATTTAAAAATAAGATAATTAAATAATTTTATTAATTTATTTAAGATTACTTTATCTTAAAGTAATATAATAAAAGATTTATTAATATAGAATGTATAAAATCCTAGATTATAAAAATTAATTATATATTAAATCTATACTAATATAACTTATAATATATATTTTTACTAATTATTAAGATTTATTATTAATTAAATAGTATATAATAACTCGACTTTACTAGTAAATAAATAAAGATTTATAGACTTTCTTAACTTATATTTTCTTTTTGTCTTCTCTACTATTTTATTATATAAATTTTTTTCTTTTTATTATTATATTATAATATAAGATATATTCTAATAAAAAATAGAATATATTATAATATTTTATATTATTATATGTGAAGTTATTATAGGCTAGTGCAGTTACAAGGGGGAGCTAATAACTCTATAGGAAACTCTTATTATAAGTATATAGTTCCTTACGCTAGTATTCTAGCTCTTATACTAAGACCTCCTATATATATACGCTTCTCCTTTAGACTTCTTAAAAAGCTAGAGTTTAGTTCTTCCTTAAAATAACTACTTACTTCAGAATTCCTAGAGCTTCGCCTACTGTAATACTCTATCTTATATATATAAAGACTAAGTTAAGATAATTATTTCTTAGTTACTTAAAATATAATAGTATAATTACTTTATTATTAAATATTATTATTATTATTATTATTATTATTATTATTATTATTATTATTATTATTATTATTATTATTATTATTATTATTATTATTATTATTATTATTATTATTATTATTATTATTATTATTATTATTATTATTATTATTATTATTATTATTATTATAGTAGAGCTAGTATTAGAATAAGTAAATAATACAAAAACTATCATATAATAAAAAGATTAATAATCGCTTATTTTTTACTAAAATTTTATTAAAATAATACTTAAAGCTTCTTTATTACTTTAAATAATAACTTAGATATAAATAAATCTAAATAAGAAATTACATTATAAATATTTGATCTATTCAACTATTTACGCTACTTCACTTATTCTATCGCCTACTAATATACAAGTGAAGTCTGTTATTAATCTTATGTCACGTGTCATCGCTTTGCTATAGCAACTCCACTATCCCTTCGCGTAATTACAAACTTTTCACTCACCTTTTCATCTACTTTCTTCTTCCCCCTTGCTTAGAAAAATCAATACAATATGCTACTTGCTTATTTCGAATTCCCGCTGTCAAGAGCCTTACAAAAGGAGCCCGTGATACGCTGTTATAATTAAGAATCTACTCTGTTCTTTCTTAATCTACATTAACCCCATGTTGAAGAAATTTTTGGCCGTTTCCCTTCCACGAGATGCTACTTTAGTATTTGGACCCCCGCGTACGGTACGATGGTGACGATGCTAACTAACCCTTCCTCGACAAAACGCGGAAACAAAAAATCTATGATTGGTTTCAATGCTGCAGGAAATCCATCCCCAGGGCCAAGCATTGGCCCATCTCCGCTTGTCTGCAACCTGCTAAAGACGGGAACCAAAGAATTATACAAAGTTGTCGCTGCTACCGCCTCGACCCGATTCTTCCCCTTGACCAAGTACTCACTAATGTCTGCCTTTGGGGATGTTGGGTCCAAGGGCAGTATCTGACGTCCGTTGATCTTGACGCGGAGAGTGTGCACAACACGCCCAAAATCTATCACAGCACCGACCGAGGTATCCGTCCACGAAAAGCTTGTATCATAGTATCCTACTCCTGAGGTGTTGGCCAAACCGGGGATCTCTTGCCATGGCAGTAACTCGGGCAGGAAATGAGTGGTATTGCGCTGCACGCCCAAGGTTGCACTATCGTACAGATTGTCTGGTGCGCGCCAGCTTTCAGCAATGAGGGTCCAGTTGGACAGCTTGAAAGCTGTTGGAATATTTTGAGCCGGGATGCTAACTGATTTCCCGCTAGAGAGCGTCAATGAGCTTTCCGCACTTGAGGCAGGGATTTTAGCAATTAGGCCGGCCTTTTTGGTATATGTGTAACCCAAGATCAATGACGGAGCGGAGGAAACATGGAGCGGAGGACTGTCACGAAGGTTTGCAGACGTGAAGGCGATTATCGCCGTTTGTCCCGAGGCAAGGCAGAGAAATATTGTAGTGGAACCAGACGAGACCTTATATTCAACAACGGGCAATATCTCACCAGTCCAAGCATCCATAAAGAATGGCTGCCGGGTCGTCTGAAAGGTGATAGTGCCTTCGCCGTTGCTGCCACTATTATAAACGAAGACATAGTCAGACTTAGTAGCATCATCTTTCCGACAGTACGTATACCATGTCGAGTTGGCAGAGACCCTGGTACGAGGCTGTATACCAATTGAAGCTATCGAGGCGGCAAGTGCACCCGCACTGACTTTGTGCACATTGGGAAGAGACAAGATCCCTCTCAGGTTCGCTTGAGCGCTTGATAGACCAATTGGGGAAGCGATTCGGCTAGGGATCCCTCCAGAGATGATGATGGGAAGACCTTGTCGAGCAAAGTTGGCAAGCTTGATGGTACCGTCTAGTGTCAGAATATCATCCTGTCGGATGATTAAAGCCTTGTATGATGGTCCAGACCTGGCAAGGACGCCTCCCTCAACAGTTGCGAGCGGAAGCCGAAAGTTTTCTGGGGAGATATATTCATAGCCGTAGCCTAAATAATTATTTGTGTCAGCATAGATATTACTGACATGCTGCACTCATTAATCAGATTTGCAAGAGCGTAGAAAACTTCAACCTTACCAGCACTCTCGAGGTCTGTAAAATTATAAAGAATTGGGAAAGAGTTATGTGTCGCTGAAGCCTTCTTCCAAAACACAAGATCTCGTTGTGGGATGCCTGACTGCAACACCCAGTTGGTTCTGGCAATATAATTTATTGCATCCGAATACCCATGCTCCCATGCCGGTTGATGTCGGGAATGGGCCTCACAGTATGTATAGCCGAATCCCGTATAACCGGGCCACTAATTACAATCCAGAAATATCAGAAACAAGACGGAGTTTGATTTCAGCGTGCGTTTGGTTTCTCGCTTACTGTAGTATTCGGATATTGCCATGAATACGTTGCACCATGGATGACCATTTGGTTGTTACCAGCACTCCAAGCTCTTTTAACGCTGGCAAGAAGTTCTGGAAAGGTCAACTTGTAAGAGGCGTACAAGGCGGCGCCTATTTCGTTGGAAATCACACTTTTGCCCGCAATGTTTGCTGGACCAACAAATTGCCGGTAGGATTCTGAGCATGTTAGCCTGAGGAATGTCATCTAGACGGCTTACTTGGGTTCGTACCTATCCTATCGTTGAACTGCAACGCTTCGTCTTCTGGGGCATCCACAATAGGGATAATTTGTGCCTGCTTATATTAATAACATTGCAAAACCTAGACCACGAAGTTACTTGCCACATCAACTGGGAGATTGTAGCCTACTTGTCCCGAGAACTGCATTCCAAGATATTCCCGAGACCAGTCAACGAGATGCTGATAATAAGTGGTGAGCAAATAGGAGAGCGTAGAGCGATAGTCGTCAACAAATGCCTGACCCCTGCCGGGGGCATCGGTCTCAAAATTCTCCGGCCCAGGTGGGTTGAGCCCTAACCCGTTATTGGAAGCAAGGAGCATAACATACTTCCCGATATCATAGCCGTGCATACTCTTGAAGGTCTCACTAAGCTCCGGAGTCCAGTAGACCTGGCTCCGGATTTCAACACTATCCTCCTAGACTATCAATTATATTAGCGACACGACTCATCTTCTTGTTTGCGCCGGGAAAAAAGAAAGCTTACTGTACTTTCCAACATCTTTCAGAAGCTCTCTTACACCATTGACGAGGACGTATTTCTCCAGAAAGTCCGTCGTGACCTTCGCACCTTCAGCAGAGAAATGATCGACTGCGAAAGAGCCGTTCCCAAAGAAATTTCGCGGGTTGGGGCTTGGGGCGCAAGATCGAACGCCAGACAGTTTATAGTAGGCGGAGTAGATTATGTACTTGATCCCGTTGCTGCCAGTTGGAAAAGTGATAGAAAGGGACCCGTCTGACTTGACCTTACTCGTGACATCATTCAATGTGTCGTGTGCAAGCACGTGGGAATTATTCGCGATGGGTGGGAAGAAGCCGTCCAGGAATGGTGGAAGGATAGGTGGTATGGTTACATTCGCTTCTCGGACAACCAAAGCAGTAGTAACAGACACAAGGGTACCAGAACCCCAGCCAGGGATTTTTCCAAGGAACGTCCCACCTGGAGCAACTGTAGTGTTGAACGAAACCTGTTTTGGTAAGTGACAGGAAAACGTGGAGGGAATGTTAGTTATTCCCTACAAGATCATATGCTAGACCAGCTGTTTAAGTTCGTAAGCCAGCTTCATAACGTTGGGTATTTTGCGCCTTACGATTATCAGATTTCGCAGGTGCTCCTTGCCCTGACTGCGCGCCCATGCAGAGATCCATTACCAGCCCATTTTCTTTCGACGCTTGCGCAGCAGCTTTCAGTACGCGGTTGTATGCTGGTGTTCCAACCCCATAAACGTTCCAGTCTGTGACCTGGGGTGCACCCTCGCCACCATACTTTCATTTAGTGTCAAAAAACCGTTCATCATCCGTGGGAAGAAAATAATTCCAAGCTCACATTGTAATAAGGAAGAAACTCAATCCCGCCTGCCCCAAGCGACCCGATGCTCTTGATATCAGCTGCGACCAGCGATGGGTCAACGCTAGCGTCTGGAAGCCTTCGCAGTGTGAGAACTGTTATACAGAGCGGGTTGACATAATCAGACTGACCAATACCTAAACTTGGGTCTAACGTGGGCGCTGGGATTCTGGAAATTCCCCGCGTTGGTAAATTTCCTTCCATCACTATTGTCAAATACAGCGAAGCTGCACTGAAGAGTGGCAAGAAGAGGCCACAATATTGAAACCTAGGATAATTAGCATGTTTCTCGGGTATATTAGTTGATTCTCACCTTTGTCAATGCCATTGCTCAAGTCACCTTACAATAGGCTGTCTATACTGTTCGTTTCGTTTGGCTTCCAGGAAAAGAACAATAAGAGCACTTGTCACATATAGTTGGCTGCCTAGACCTAAGCTACTTAACGTATTTTCTTCTACCAAGTATCGAAATGAGCGTCATCCTCTGTCGGACAATGTCTGCCCGAACTTCACTCTCCTTGCACAAATTTTCTGCTGTCTACTGCCTGCTACCCCACAGTACCCGCGCTACCCCGCCCTTGTTCCTCTGTTCTGTCAGTCGTCAAGCCAAATTTAGCATAGGGCCAAATTATGTCCATCGAGAGATACCAAAGTAGCTACATCACAAGGAAGGGCCGATTGCAATTTTGGGATCGCTCTCGTATCGCTCTCGTATCGCACTCGCATTTCATAGAAGGTCACTACCAGAATGCTGGCGCCCGGCCAAGTACTTTTGTGTATAGTAAGTACCAGTAATATGTCTGACATAGGCTTCCCCACCCCCGCACTATCAGCATCATAGCAATCCGGGCCAAATCTCGGCGATGCAAGGGAAAGGGGGCTGGAGTAGACGGTCCAAATTTTCAAGCTGCGCCGAAGTAGCAATTGCCTTCCTCTCATCAGCCCACGCTCTCGCTCCAGTCAACACCGAGCCCATAGTAGCAGCAGTTAAAATTCCATGCCCGGGATCTTCCCCACTATCAAAATCTTCATGAAAAAAGCCACGAAGAAATTGCAGCTCGGTTTCGGGGTGTTGCTCCGCGGGCTAGTACACTTAACCCGATTTGAAACTAATACTTTTCGACGCGATACTCTTTAATATAATACGTTTAAACACGACAAACTTAAGTGCAACTACTTAAACGCGATATTATAAAAGATCAATTTAATAGAAGTAATCAAAAGACTATAAAGATATACCTTGAAGATAATAAAAGTAAAGATATACGTTAGCGACAGCGAGGTTATAAAAGCGCGAACGTGTAAAGGTGCGGTAACAGCGACAGTACGAGGTACGACAGTAAGAATACGATAGCGAAGTTGAGCTGCTAATTAAACCTGGAAATAACTGTGGAGGGACCTCTTGCTTAATTAAGTTAAAGTACTAGCCCGCGTAGTAAAGTGTACTAGCCTGCGAAGTAAGACCCCGGTTTTGCCCTGTTCCGTTTATGCTGCGGGAACTCACTTAATTTGCCACTAGAAGCTTGGGGTAAACAAACAGCTAGTGGAGGAGGCGTCGATTGGATCCTTCCGGCGTGGTGAATATCGAGTATCGTTCTTATTAACTTGCTTCCTCGAAGTACAAGTGGAGTGAACTCCCTATAAATATTCCTTAGGAAGTTAATAGCCTTCAGATTTTTCAAGACTTATTCTACACGTTGATTCACGCCTTGTAGTTATGCATCTTCTCTTAGTAATCCTTGTCTTTTCTCTCAATGGATATACTTTCGCTTCTATTCAGAGCAAATCAACTTCTAACTCTGTTAATACAAGTAATGTTAGCGGATAGAAAGCGGTGTTAGCTAAGTCGAACAGCTTTATAGCAAAACTGAACCTTACTAAAAAGGCTAGTATAGTCACTAGCACTATCGGACGTGGTGGAGGTAGATTTATACTCCTCTTCGCTGTGTTAACCTCCTGCCTTTAGGCATGCTAGCAACTCTACTCGCTCTCGATAGTTTCCAAGAAGTCTTCATTTATTTCCAGTTAAGTAGTAGACTAAGCACTATTAACACTTTAACTTTCAAGGCTATAGCGGTAATATTTTACTAATACCACGGATTGGATTTCCTGGTCTCTGTTTGTCGGATAGGCTAGCCGCTGTCAACCGCGCCGATCTGGTTAGCATCTTTCCGAGTAGTGTTACTACCGCGGCTAGCTAGGACAAGGATCTCATGTATCAACGTGGATTCAATTTAGGGTCAGAGTTTAAGGCTAAGGGCGCTTATATTGCCTTAGGGTAAGCGATCGTGCTTATTATTTAGCTACCTTTCTGACAATGTAGGCCCGTTGCCGGACCCCTTGGCTGTCACCTACTTGGCGGTCGCAACTAGGAGGGCTTTTCTCCAGACCCGTATCTGATAGGAATCGCAATGTTATCCACTATTGTTAGGATACAGGAAGCCGGCGTACAATCGTGCTCTAAGTATTATATTGGAAATGAACAAGAGACCTAAAGAACTAACATAATGCTACTAGATAGGACAAATATCGATGCGATCTTATCTAATATCGGCGATTGGACTCTGCATGAACTCTATCTATGGCTATTTACCGACGCAGTAAAGGCTGGGGCTGCATCTGTCATGTGTAGCTATAACCGACTCAATAAGATATACGCTTGCGAAAATTCGGCGCTTCTTAACGGAACCTTAAAGACTGAACTCGGCTTCAACGGTTATGTTATGTCCGATTAGTGGGCAACACACTCCGGGGTTAAGTCAATCAAAGCTAGACTCGACATGAATATACCTGGCAGTATAACTCCACAGGATATCTTAACAGGGAACTCTCTCTTTGGGTTAAATATAGTTCAAGCTGTGAATAATAGTAGCCTAGCTATAGAGAGTAAGTAACTTCAAGATTCTTATCCCCTTTAGGTTTAGTGACTTAGTTCCTAAACGTTATTTTGAGAAGTCTAAGGAACAGCAGAATACATTTCTAGGAATTCCCACACACTATAAATAAATGCTGACGGAACTAGGATTAGATGACATGGTGAGAAGGATTATGACTCCATATTTTCTGCTGGGCTAAGATAGAGATTACCCTTCGGTGGACCCAGCTACCCGCTTTATCGGAGGCATCTAATGGGGAATCAGGTACCTATCTAGTCCAGAAGGTCGTGACGTGCGCGGCAACTATACAGCCCTAATCCGGAAACTTGGATCCGCTGGAACGGTTCTCCTTAAGAACGTGAACTCGACTCTTCCTCTGAAGTTGCCGAAGCAGATCGGGGTCTTTAGAAACAGCGCTGCTGACTTGACTGACGGGCTCATATTTCCAGACCCTGGTCCCCTGTTGGGATTTGATATTGGAACCCTTAGCATTGGAGGAGGCTCGGGCTCAGGTCGTCATGCTCAAATAGTGTCCCCACTGGAAGCTATTAAAGCTCGTGCTAAACTCACAAACGCCCGAGTTTAATATATTATATCTAACACTATTCTGGCTGCCGACAACTTTTACACTATTTATCTAATTCCAGATGTTTGTCTTGTCTTTCTGAAAACTTTTGCTTCGGAAGGCCGCGACCGTTCCTCCTTCGAACTCGATTGGAACTCGACAGCAGTTGTTAATAATGTCGCCAAACTCTGCCTAAATACTATTGTCATCACTCATTCTGCTGGAGTTAACACAATGCCCTGGGCTTCAAACCCGAACGTGACCGCTATACTGGCAGCTCACTTCCCAGGGGAATAAACTGGTAACTCCATCGTTGATATTCTATGGGGCGATACTAACCTATCTGGTAGGCTTCCTTACACGATCCCGGCCCGATAATCTAATTATTACTTTC
This sequence comes from Cadophora sp. MPI-SDFR-AT-0126, assembly GCA_020747065.1. Taxonomy (NCBI): domain Eukaryota; kingdom Fungi; phylum Ascomycota; class Leotiomycetes; order Helotiales; family Ploettnerulaceae; genus Cadophora; species Cadophora sp. MPI-SDFR-AT-0126. The sequence goes on from JAGMVK010000006.1 coordinate 816,844, forward strand.
CCGTGGTAAATTTGATAACCGTAACATCGCCAAATGAATAGCGGACTGAGTTTATAGAGGGGCAATTTATTAATTATCGATATTTTGACTCTAAGAATATCGCCCCGTTATATGAATTTAGGTTTGGGCTTAGTTACACTACCTTCGATATCATAGCGCTACTTTCAATCTTAGCCTTAGCTAGGGATTTATCCGAATTCCCCGATCGTAAGTTAGCGGTGGCCCCAGGAGGTAATCCAGACTTATGAAAGCAAATCTTCAGTATCACTATAAAGGTCTTAAACACTGGGTTAGTCAAAGGCTCAGTTGTTGTGCAGCTCTATGTTTCACTTCCTTAGAACTCAGTCCTATCTAGAATACCGATTAGAGTCCTTCGCGGCTTCGAGAAGACTAATCTGCGGCTAGGTGAAAAGAAAGATATCAGTTTTCTTATAAAGAGACGTGATATAAGCTTTTGGGATACAACGACGCAGAAATGGAGGCTCCCGAAAGGTTAAATTGCTTTTAGTATTAGCTTCAGCTCGAGGAACTTGAAGAAGACAGTAACCGCACGGGCGGTGTAACTACAACTGATCAGATGGTGATAGATATGGCAAGTTTTAATCTGTGAATTGATATCTATTATTAGACCTGAAAACCAATTCTCTTTTACTTCAAATTAGGAAGGTTCTAGTAATAGGGGTAATTCTCGCTTCTAACAATTAGTCCCTCACTTATACTACAATGAGCGCTTACTATTGTCTTACCCCTGTAATATTTATTTATCCCACCGCGAATTAATAAATAAGCTTAATTATCGTAGCATCTGGTAAAAAAAAGTCTAATGCGTTAATAAAGACTCTAGTCTTAATACCACGAAATTATTTGTCTTCTCTCACTAGCCGTTAGCATCGGCCTAGCTACCGACAAGTAGCAAGATCTTTCGCTACAGCGATATACCAGATAGCGTAACACAACCTTACTAGATTAAAGCATCGAAATTCCCCTTACTTAATGTAATTTATTAGTAAGAGGATGTTATCTTAACTTACATAATCGTAGAATACATAGAGAGCTCTAATGGAACAATATAATATTAGTGGCGCGGGGATACGGCCGCAGGAGTAGGAATAGTCAGCAATAAATCTTTGATCTCCATCTAAACTCACCTCGTCCCACCTCATGTCGTCGAGAAGACTTCCCCTTTACGTATACGCTCTCGATTCAAACTATAGGGTGTGCTGCTAGTCAGCTTAGAGCACGTTAACATACCGACGCTCCAGAATTAGGCCGACGTCCAGTACTTCTCTATCTACGATTTAATAGTCCTGTATAAAATCGTGTCTACAGTTCAGAGGCAATGAAAGGAGCGCTCGGCGTTGTTAGTTGACCTTCTTAAAGCGAGATCTTTTAAGCGATTGTGGCGCAATATTTAACTAGTAGACTCGTGAGGTGCGCTTCCACACCCCAAATCAAGTCACCTAGTGCCTCCTTCAGCTCGCGACGTAGCAGCACGCACGACCATGGGTTTAGGTAAAATCAGCACTTGGAAAAGCACTAAGCACAGTGCCCCAGCATGTAAGGAAGGAGGTTATTGGCTCTCCACGGACGTCAATTTCGGCAAGTATTCTTACATCAGAACAGAAAATGCTTTTAAGATTGTCAAAGAGCCTCACGAGACGTAGAACTAGCTTATACTCTCTGATATTCTGAGGGAGTTAAATACCAGTGGAAATATTTAGCCGCAGAATCATTCAGCTCCTTTTAGTGTTCCTAAAAGGCTGCTTTATGAGCACAGCTTGTGTATTATACAAAAGAGGGTTTTCAGTGATTCTCGCCCACCCTAGGTATTCTACCTCAAATTTCAGGAAATATATGGAGAAAAGTTCTAGAATTTCAGACTTTTAATTAGAAGAACGACCTTACTGCCTTATAAGGGTGGGCGAGAAACCACTGAAAACCCCCTTTCGTACTTAGAGCGTATGCAAGTAAATACGAGTATTACCCTACCCCCCTCCGTCGGTACGAGACAAAGGCTGACTAATCATATAAAAAGGAGACAACAATTTGTAGTTGAGGATCTGCTAGAATCACCCTTTATAGTAGGGGTTTATCTATGATGATGATGATGAAGGTCTATTCCGCCTAGCTAAGCATAAAGGGCACTACTACTATTTAGATGGGTTTGATTCCTCCAGTACATCATATCTAAGTTCTGCGGTCTGGGCTGCCGAATCCCGTGGGTTTGGTCGCTGTTTTACGCAGCCTCAACCGCCCGCGAAGTCCCATGACTACACACGTGACTATCTCGCTTGCCACTTCGGTCGACCGCGACCATCACCATCCTTCACACAGGATAGCTTCCATCATCTGAGCCTGTGGGATGTTCTTTCTCGTGTTGCAGGCTTGTCAAGTAGCAAAGTCGTGAAAAGTCGAAAGCCACTCTCAAGCTGCCGTGAAGAATAGATTCCCATTGTGCCCAAAGATGTTAGAGGTGCAGATGATACGAATACGCCTAGGCATCCATATTTAGATCTCGCTTGCATTGAGCGAGCCTAAACGACTCAAACGAGAATGCGAGATACAAGGAGGCGGACCCAGCCACGATTCCGAGTCAGCCTGTCAGCTGCGACATACCGATCCATCAGATTAAATATTTTCCCTAACTTACATCTTTGACCAGATTTCCGAATCTCGGAAAATTCAGACGATTTCTTCCACTTGCCTGATCACCGCCAAGATGAAGATCTATTACATGGGAGTAAATCTACAGGCCTTTCACCCGAAAAAGGTTACAGGCTAACAGCAACAGATACTCAAAAACGACATCAAGCCTGCTCATGAGCTATGTGCCGAGAAAGACTTGAGTGCATATGGAATATTCATGCGCAGCAGGCAAGTTTTTTTTGGCCTCCCACTTACAAATTTGAACTTAAACTTCATCAGTGTCTCCGACCTCATGACATTCTCAGCGAAGACAATAGCAGAGCGTACTAGTCCAGGCCAAAGACAAGATGTCGAGTCTAACGGTACTTGTCTCAGTTGTCTGATTTTAAGGAGACTGATTGCAACAACTGACCCAGCTCCCAATCACAGAATCCACCTGTCACGCCTACGGCCACAGCTCCGGACTCTGCGCCATCATAATAACAGAACACAGCTATCCCTCCCTAATCGCACACCAAGGTCTCTCCAGAATCATGGATGAGTTTCCAACTCCGCACCCGCTCTCCTCCTTGAAAAACACCTCGCCAAGCGCATCCTCCAACCCGTCTCTCGGCTTGCCAAACTTGCTGGGTTATTTGGTGCAGTACCAAGACCCAAATCAGGTGGATAGCGTGATGAGAGTGCAGAGGGAACTCGATCAGACGAAGATCGTGCTGCATAAGACGATTGAGAGTGTGTTAGAGAGGAATGTTAAGTTGGAGGATCTCGTTATGAAGAGTGAAGGATTGAGTTCGCAGAGTAAATTGTTTTATAGTGAGTTTTATTACGCTGGACTTGATGGACATGGCTAATGGTGATGCAGAGCAAGCTAAGGAGCAGAATTCGTGTTGTTTAGTTATGTAGATTTTTACTTTGGTTAGGCTAGGTCACTTGCTAGACTCGAAAGGACACGCCGTCGCCCCAGGTCAGGATACTAAAAGATTTGTTATTTTTTCAAAGTGCTCAGTAAATTCTAAAAACTTCCGAGATGCCTTTCATTAAGCCGTAGGTCACGATTATCAACACTTTTTCTTCATTTGTTGCGTTATTGTAGTTAGATTTTTTGGACCTTCTAGCCCCGAGCGTGGGGCTGCTTTACTTAATTAACTATGGCATCACCGAACATGACTTTGAGACTCTGGACATCAAGCGTGGTGATCGCAGGACGCTGCAGCAGGAGCTGCGAAGACGTGAAGGTAGGTCTGCACCACAGACTTAGCAAATAACAGGGGTATGTGACGGTAGTCAATATCGGGGCGAGAAAAGTGTTTAAAAAGCCGTCCATAAGTGAAGTCCAGCATAACTCTAATCCCACGAAAACCGGGTACTTCTGGGCACGGGTCCTCGCATTCTCGCATAACCACCGGCTAGGCGGTTCGAATAGAGTTTAACCCTGGTTGGATCGTATTCGTAGATTTTGTAACAGGTACCGGAGTCGTGTATGTGACGGGGAGTACCTTCATCCCTGTCTGCTCTGAGCTCCCCTGTCCTCAATGCGTCCCAGGACTGAACTATCACAGGATTACAGCAGGACTCGAATTTGGAGTTTGCAGAACTCGGGCCGAAATATCATCCGATGACGTGGAAAGGCTCCGAGATTAACCTAAAATGCCTTAACTGAAAGCTTCTCAGCGATATTCATTTGAGGTAAGTCCTAAGAAACCTTAGTAAATATAGAGACGATGACAGTACATAAGGGTAGCATTGCTTATAGTACTAAGGAGCTATCGACGCATTACTACTTAGCTCCTTTTTCTATCGGCTTATAAGAAATTAGGAAATAATATCAAACCGCCTTAGTAAGAATATTAGTCTAAGTTTAAATATAGTTAGTAATCGCTACACTACTGCTTACGCTAATCCTAAGGGAGCTAGCGATACCTGATTAATCGCTAATTCAATAGTAGAAGACGAAGGCCTTATAGGTAAGCTTTAAGATAAAACTATTATTATTATAAGCTACTCTTTAGGACTCAGACTAGAAATAATACGCGCGCTCTCTAAAACTAGTACACGACTCTTCCTAATAGCTCAGAACCTCGAAAAGGTATAAGAAGCCTTAAAAGATATATCAGAAGATAAGTAATAAATTCAGATATTTTAGCTTAACTAGATAAGTCTAGATAATATTTGAAAATGCACCGGGGAAATTAATAAAGCTATAAATAGTAAGCTGAATATCTTTATCTATAATACTAGAGTTTAGCAGCTACCTGAAAGCTGAATAAAGATAGCTTTAAGACGTAATAAGGCGTTAATTACCTTAATTATTTTCTACTCTTCTAACTCCTTAAACCTTCTTTTCTAGCTGTATTAATACCTATATTCGACTCGAGGGTTATAGTAGTGTTATTAATAGAATATAGAGAAGCTAAGTAAATTAATTAGGATAACATAACTATAGCAGAGCCTACGCTTAAAGTAAACTCGCGAATATCTATATAGCGAATAAGATTAAACAGAGGTATAGTAGTAATAGCCTCTATACTCTAGTAGTTTATTCTAGTAGCGTAGCTACTAGAATTTAAAAGATAGATTAAGCGAATATATTATTTATAATTAAGAAGATAGTCTCGCCTTAAGCTAGAGCTATTATAAGAATAATTAAGAGCCTTACGTAAGCTAGTACAACACAGGTTTAGGTAACTATTAGCTAAGAGTTAAAGGGAGTAGGTAGAAAGTATCTTGAGAAGTACTAAGAGAGTAAGCTAGTGAAGAAGGGGTATTATAGTAATAATCCGAGGTATGAATTGTTTATATATAATAAAAAGGCAGAGAAGAAATATTAGATTAAGTCTTATAAGTAAGTCGAGCTTACTAATAGCTAGGTATAGCTATTAATAGGTTTTCTTAGATATATATTCTAATAGATAACAGCACTTATCCCCGCTATATACTAATATCGTTTTCTTCTATCCTACTCCTAACTTACATAAGCCCTAAGGTTATAGAGAGTATAGGTAGTAGCAATTAGTTTTCTGCCGTTTAGTTAAGTAGGCTTTTAACTTTGAGAGCAGAGGTTTTTCTAAAGCGTTCATAATTGGTTACAACAATAGAGTTTGCATTTAGAGAATTTTTATTAGTAATTATATAGAATAGATTAGTTCTCAGCTAATTATAACGAATCCTAGAAGGTTTTAATTAAAGATAGAATCGTAAACAAAAGTCTTTGCGCTTAGATTATTAGTATATCTTATAAAGGTAGCTTTTTACTTAAGTTACTAATATAAATTTAATATTTCTTAGTTTATAGTTTTTAATGTTATATACTTATATTCTAAACTAATAAATCTCTTTTAGTTAAAGAAAATTGTATAAATCTACTCTCTTTAAGTTTTAGGCATTTTATTACGAATCGTAATAATAATTGAGTCGTATATTACGTGCTATATATCGCATACTATAAATCATAAGAAGAATTGCGAACCGAGGCCTTAGGCTCGATCGAGATTAGTCTTGTTAAGTACTTATATTTACTTAGAAATTAAGTAATATTCTATTTTTTTTTCTTTAGTTTAGAATTTTTAATTAATACAATATTATTTTAGTCAATCTTATTACGCTAATAAGAGTTTTATTATAAATCGTAATAATAATTAAGTCGTATATTACATGCCGTATATCGTATGCTATGAATTATAGAAGGAATTACGAGGCGAGGTCTTAGGCTTAATTAGGACTAGTTCCGTTGAGTGCCTATATCTACTCTAATATTAAGTAATATGTTTTTTCTTTTTCTTTTAGTTTAGAATTCTTAAATATATAATATTGTTTTAGTTAATCTTATTACACTAATAAGAGCTTTATAATATAATTCTAAACTTAATTTAATTTTTATAACTTATAAAAGTGATTGAGATATTTACAATAATAATATAATTAATAAAAACTAATCTTCTTCTTTTTTTAAAAAAAAGAAACTCTTATTTATCTTTTTATAAATAGCTTAATAAAAACTAGTTTTTCTAACCTTAAATCTTTTATAACTAGTTATACTTTGTATTACTTAGATATCTATAATCTTCAAATAAATACTTAAGACTAAGATAGATTTAATAATAATAATAACAAGTATTAAGATATATATCTTACTATTAATAATATAATAAGAAAAATAATTCTTTACGTTTTTATTATTTTACGATTTTACTTTTAAAAAGAATTATAGCTCTTAATTAAATAAGTCGTATATAAGATTATAAATAAAGAAAAGTATTAGAAGATATTTATAACGTTAAAGTGACGGAAGTACTAGAAATAGAGGTACTTAAGTTTAGTCGAAATATTACCGAATAGAAGCCGGACTAGATTTATATATATATAAAACCGCTCCTCCTCTAAGGGCTCCTTACCTTCTTATCTCCTTTATACTAGACCTATAATATTACTATTTATCTACTCTCTTACTCCTATACTTAATACTACACTTAGTACTATTGCGTCGTTATAATATTTAAAAAAAAAAAATAGTTTAATTCTCTAATCTTCTCTAGTAATTCTTTTAATTAAATAACTAGAATAATTAAAAAACTTTGAATCTTAAGTTTATTTTTCAGAAGATATTACTTATTATAGTATTATTATATTAGATATTCTTATAATATATTTACTTAAATAGAAGATCTATTCTTTTATTTATAATTTAACTAATCTTTTTTATTAAATCTTAGTATAATTATATTCAGAAGCTTATCACTAAGATTCCTATAATCTAAAAATAATTAGTTTTCTGAACTTATCTTAATTTAATAATAATACTTTTTTTATATTTAAATATTAAAAATATATTATAAAAAATAAACTATTCTTTAACTATAATTACTTTCTATTCAAAAAAGTAAAAATAATATATATTTTTAATTATACTAAAGAAGAGACTACTTATTACTTAAACTTAGTATATTATAATAAAATAGGATATAATCTATTAATAGTTAATAAATTTATTACTTATTTAATTAATATTTATAGTAATTTTAATAAATTATAGAATATTTATTATACTTTTTAAATTCTTTATATAAGTAAGATAAAGATATTTATTTAATTTTAAATAAAGTTCTTATATTTTATAAATACTAGATAAATCTTAAAGTATAAATAAATAAAAAAGTTCTTTTAAAAAAATCCTATTTAGTTTAGTTTATTAGATTATTTTAATTTAATATACTTACTTAAACTTCTTAACTCTTTATTATATATTAATTTATATTAATAATAATTATTGTAATTTTTATTAAATAACGAACTATTATTAATTAATCTCTAGAATAATTAAACTACTTATAAAATATATAATCTTTTTAATAAATTAGTACTTTATACTAAATAGTAAGCCTATTTTAAATATATTCCTAGTCTTATTCTTATTCTTTTTACTTATAAAAGCTATTTTCTCCTATTTTTTTATTTAGTTCTAGTCCTTTTTTCTAAGAAAACCTATTATAATTATAAGAAGAAAAGACTATTTCTAATAGAATTACTTAAATCCTATTAACTTAACTCTTAGTACTCTTAAGATAGGAATTATTTAAATAAGAATTAACTCTATTATTCTAGCTAAATAAAATAAATAAGATAAAGATTTAGAAAAAGAAAAAAAATTAAGAAATAAATTAATCTAAGAAAAAACTCTCTCTTAAGTTTTATAATTAATTATACTTATATTAATTTAAATTAGTTTTTAAGTAAATTATATTTAAAGACTTTTATTACATTTTTATATAATATAATTAGTTTTTATATATTTATATTATCTAATTCTAAAATAAATTATTATATTATAATTAATACTTCTTTTACTTTTTCTTTTAAAAAATACCTTAGACTCTTTACTTTTTCTTTTTTATACTTAATTAAAATAACTAAGTTTAATGAAAATAATATTTATTCTATAATTAAGTATATTATACTAAATACTAATATTTAAAAAAGATATTTTTATTAAATACTTTTTATATTTTTAAGTTTTAGTAATTATAATATTATTCTTAGCTATATATAATTTATTAAATATAATATTAATATTAATTATTAAGAAAAAGAAATTTTTTAGTTTTTAAAAAAGTATTATACTTATAATTTTTATAATATCTATATATCTATATTATAAACTATTCTATTTTTTAATTATTTTCCTTAAGCCTTATTTATTAGTAAAATACAGATTAAAGAGATATTCTAACATAAAACCTGCTTTTTTTATTAAATCTACGATTTAGAATATAAATCTTTCCTAATTTTAAAAGCTATTGTAGTGAGGATCGGCCTCGGTAAACTTCTGTCACTTGACTTATATACTTCGTATTATACTTAAGTTAAGACCTCCTCTAAGAGACCTTATTATTAAGAATAGTACTTTTCCTTCTAATAGAATTTATACTTCTCTCTCTGATTAATAATTTGTACTCTTTAGATATGTGATATTTTTTAATTTTATCTATTTATTATTTTTTAAATCTTATATCTTATATACCTTATATTTATTACTCTCTTATTATATAGGGAATTAGAGTTCTTTTCTTTATATATATTTTAGTGATCTACACAGGGAGTATTTAGAGTATATAAGGTATTTAGGTAAGTATAATAGAGTGTCCCTTATACTAATTCAGAATTCTTAAGGTTTAGAGATACTAAATATATAATTATAGGAACTATTTAGTTAGCCCTCTTATAGGCCTTAATATAATAATAAATATAGTAGTAGTAGCTGCGATATCGAGAGGTTATACTAGAATAATAGACTTACCCTGTAAGAGGGGGAATCTCGAAGTACTGGAAAAATACTACCTTTTCTTATAGGAACTTTACTACTACTATTTATTTTATTTAACGCCTTTTTAAGGACCTAAGACTTACTTAAGATAAGAAAACTACTAACTCTAATAGAAATTAATTAGCTTCTTACTAGAGCCTAAAAGCTTATAAGTATTAGGAGAGATGGAATTATATAAGTATCTTAAGCCTAAAATACTTAAATATTAGAGTATTTATCTTTACTTTATTATTTTTAGTTTAGAATTCTTAGGTTTTTATATACTAAAATAAAAATTTCTATCTTAGTATCTTATTATTATAAGTTTTGTTTTAGTTAATTTAATCTTCTATTTTAGATACTTATTTATAAACTATATTTTCTTTATCTTTTTTATACTAAGTCTTTACTTATTTTAAAAGAAATAATTAAAGGAATTTTACTTAGGGGGTTCTTAGAAAGCTTTATCTAGGGACTAGTATACCTAGGAAAAATCTATTTAAGCACTATCTAGAAGAATTAAGTCTTTTATAATTACCTTTACTACTATTTTCTTCTATTTTATAGAACACTTATATTTCTTTACCTTTTGGAATTACTATTATACTCTATTTCATATATATAAACCTTATAACGTGGTTTATCAGCGAGTCGATCATATCAGCGAGTCGATCACTTTTCCTTGGCACGGAACTTCAAACTTGAATAAATCAACCACAACACATCAAATTAATTATTACTCTCGGAATCTGATGAACTAGATATATCTCCAACTTCATGACAAGTTCGCGCGTTGTGACCAGCTTTTCCACAAGTTCTACAGTGCCGTCCAGACGGTTGCCCCTCCTTTCGATTACTCCCCGCTTCACGTATGTCGCGTCGTACTTGCTCATCTACATCCTTCTGGGCCAAAATATCCTGTGCATCCTCTACTGTAAGTGCTCCTCCTTGACGGACACGAGACTTTTTAGCCCTGCGGCGTTGGCTTAGGGCTTCATTAGCTGCTCGAAGAGAGCGTACCTCAGCGGACAGAAGGGTCATCTCATGGGCCATTCGCTCTGTACCCTTTACTAACGCAGCAACTGTTTCAAAAAGTGGAGTTGGCGAGCTTCCTTGATGACAGGCAATACGGTTTCGCACAAGAGTTGACTGTGAAAGTGCTTCACTTGGGTTGCAAGGAGTCTGAGAGACCCAAGGGAGGGAGTTAGCACTCGATGGTCGAGAGGGAGTTGGAGTCCGTAACTTGACGTCAAGCTTTGAAATCACAGCTTGTGGATTGAAAGGTACTAAGCCAGCTCCACGGAATCCAGCCTGACAGTTTTCAACCGTCATTGTTTCCTTATATGCTGCTTGAAAGGCTAGAAAGAACTCGACCTTTGTGATGTGGTTGATGTGGGCTTTGATGAACGTCTCTATCTGCCGACTATACGCCCGCTTCAACACACTAAAACATCCAATATCAAGTGGTTGGGTTAGATGAGATGAATGAGGAGGCAGTCCAAGAGTTATAATGTTGTGTACTTTGCAAAACTCTTGAAATTCGGCCGATTCATGACTGTTATGCCCATCCAACACCAGCATTCGATATAGACCTTTTGCACGAGTAGCAGTGTGTTTGTTGAAGTGTTTTAACCATTCCAGGCCTGTCTCATTGTTTGTCCACCCGTTACTTGTCGGTTTGATAACCCAATCGGGTGGGAGGCCGCCGTCGGTATACCAGTTGGAGAGATGGTTCTTGCCTTGAACCACCAAGAATGGAGGGATACTCCAGCCCTCCCCATTGATACAGGCAATTGCTGTAGCCCATTCCCGATTGCCTGGCTGAACTGCCTTGCCTCTGCCACACCGATCTGCACAAGTAACAACCATTCCAGGACAAATAACACCCATCATAAACCCAGTTTCATCAAAATTGTAAATATCGCAATCCAAAACTCCATACTTCGCCCGCATATTCGAAACAAGTCGGAACCACGCGCTAATTAGCACTGGATCTTCGCATAAGGCCCTTTGGAAATCATAAACGCGATTAAAACGCGTCTTTAGGCCTGGTTGTCGTTGTACAAATCGATGAGCCCAAAGCTTGCCGACGCGTCTTCCCCCCCGCGATTCGAGGATAAAGTTGGCCATATCTTCTACACCAGCCAGCCGGGGCGCAAATCCTCTGGAATCCATATCGAGTATATTTTGAAGAATTACTTGTTCTTCTACCTCAGTCAGCTTATGACAATTGGCTTTAGAATCTGGGCGGTAGGTTCGGCCGGCCATTCTGTCGGAGAGTGTGGTATATGGTACTTTGTAGATCTTTGCAGCAGAGCGTTTGCTTAGTTTTTTGGACGATCGAATTGCCTCGATAGCTAGAATGATTCGCGCTTCCTGGGTTTGAATATCCATAATAAATAGGTGAAAAAACGCGTGTTCAAGTTTTAGAAGTCGATGCCAAGGAAAAGTGATCGACTCGCTGATATGATCGACTCGCTGATAAACCACGTTATAATAATACTAGCTAATAAATCTAATACTATACTAGTAAATAATACTGGAAATACTAGCCTTAAAGAGAAGAAGGTAATAAGCTCTAGTAGCCCTAAAGCTAGAACTCCCTTAAGTACTTTAGTAGATACCCTATAAGTAGGACTAACCGCTAATATAAGCTTATTAAAGCTTAATATCTTAGAAGATAAGGATAGAGCTAGTATTACTTTAAGTAGCTTAGGACTACCTGAAGAAGCTAAGACCTCTTCTAAAGTAAGAGATAAAGGCTACCTCTAAAATACTAAGTAATAGATTAATATTTAGTAACTTATACTACTAGCTTACAGTATCGGAGCTTTATACTTTAATAAGCGAGAAATTATTTAATATCTTAAGAGCCTTATTCACTTATTTAGGAGTTAAAGGATTATTTTAGAGGACGAAATGAAGTAGTGAGTTATTAAGTACACTAAACCTTTTATAGTATAGAATCTCAAGAAGCTCTTAGGGTACACTTCCGGCACTTTTAAGGAGTTTAGTACTATAATTCAAAAGGAGTATTAGAGTCTTGATTTATATTACCGCTTATATACTATTAGTTACCTTAATACCCTTATTCACGACTTTTAACTTCTTTAGGTAATAGACTCTGACTTAACAGAAGTTTATTAATTCTATAGGGCCTTTAAGAAAGTCGCTATTAATTGTAAAAATAAGGGCGATTTTATAGATAAGTAAATTATACTTCGATTTCTATTTATACTTCTAGTATACCTTAAAAAGAAAGTTATAGAGGTATTAGTTTAATAGGGCAGGGGCTAGTTTAATACTAATAACTTAGCCCTATTCTCTAAAGTATTTAAAGTAGTAAAGACTAGGATCTCTCTTACTAAGGATATTAATACGCTAATTAAGGAGTAGAGTATTAGTAATAATTTCGCGGAGTATTTAAATATTAATTACTTTATTAAGCTAGTACTACTAATAATTTAGGTAAGTGATATTACTAGATTTTAGGCTAACTTTACTACTTACTAAGATAACGCTTTTATTACTTAGATATAACAAGTCTTTTAAGACGATTCTAAGATTATAAGGCCTAGCTTCTTAAATCGGGTTACTACTCCGGTTAGCGAAGACTTAATTCCGATTATTTAGAAGATTAAGAATAATACTATTTAAATATTAGACTATAACCTTAATATTATTACTAAAGGACTAGAGGACCTCTAGATCTTTTAAGGAATAATTAAGTGAATCTCTGATTTTTAGTTAATATTTAAGATTAACTCGATTCGGTACACTAAGTATACTACTAAGGAGGCCCTAATTTAGTAGGGTGAGAGTTAGTCTACTAGTAAGTCTAGCTGCTATAATCGTAGCGCTAATTACTACAGTAATAACGAAAAGGGGTGTAAATAGTGCTATAATAAGCGCCTTTTGGGAATAAGATCTTAAGCTTTTTACTAATATATAAATTAGTATTATAACTATAAGAAATTTATTAGTTTAGGGATAATTCATAAAGCTAATAATAATAACTATATTTATATTAGCCTTTAGAAAAAGGGGAAATCGAAGTACTTTATAATATTCCCTAGTAGCAATATTCCCTAGAGATAAGAGGTACTAAAGAAAGTACTTAATACTATATATAATCCTAATCTAGTAAGGAAAGCTTAAGCGGAAAAGGACTTTTTTAACTTATAGATATAAGCTGCGATAGCGTAAGAGCTGACTTACAATAACTCTATAGATAGCTTGAAAGTTGAACTTAACTTAGGACTAGTTAATATTTTAAATATCCTTACTTAAGTTTATAGTAGAAATACCTTAATAAGAATTTAAAGCCTTTATACGTATATTAAGGGAGACTCAGATACTAAGGAATTTTAAGTATAACTAGTAAAAACTAGGGCTCGCTTTATAGCTTTACGGAAGTAACTCTATAATATAGAAGCTAAACTCTAGGATTAGATTAAAGTATACACTACTTATAAATAACTGAAATTCCTTAAAGAAATTACTAAAGGAGTATAGTTTACTAAAGCTTAAGGAGATACTTGTCTCTTAAGTATTATAGATATTAATAACCTTAAGGAATCTTGTAAAACACTAATAGAGATCCTTAAATAGAATACTAAAAAGATTAGCCTTAATAAACTTTCCTTTATTATAAAATCTTCTTTATTATTAGCCCTTATTTATAAAATAGCAAAAGAATTAAAGCCTACTTAAACCCCTCCTTCGGTAATTCTAAAGTATAGCTTATATAAAGTAAGTTCAAGGAACCCCTATATATATGAACTATTATTTTGAAATAGTTATAAGTATAAGAATATATTAAATAAGCTATTAAACTTAAAAAAGATTCCCGGAAATCTTACTCTAAGAGAATTAATAGTACTAATTAATTCTCTTAAGGTAGTAAATCCTTTTACTAAAACTATTAATTAATTAATATAAAAGTATAAAAAGGTATAATAAGTAAAGGAAGTTAAAGTATAATTACTAGAGGTATTAATTGACTTAAATAATATTCTCTAATAAAGACCTATATTATAATTACCTCTTATAAATATCAATAAGTATAAGGAAGGGAACGCTAAATTATAAGATTATAACTTAGAGGAAGAAGTTCTGTTTTAGAAAATATCTCCTTATAATAAGCTTATTTTAGAAATAGAGAGCTATTAATAAGTATTACTTTAAGAAAAGGAATAGAGAACTATAGAGAGCGGCCTAAAGTAGTACTTTTATATTTAAAAGCTTAAAACTTACTAATAAAGTTAGTAGGCTTAAATTACCTAATCTATTAAGTTTCTTATTTTACACTCTATTTTACTCTTATTAATTAATTCTATTCCTTTTTTTGAACTACCTTTACTTACTTTTCTTACTAACTTTTAATAACTCTTATAATACTAACGAAGCACTTATAAGGCTAGTACTAATAGTGCTTTAGTAAGTATTTGTTATAGGAAGGTATTTAGTATTAATCCTATTAAAACTAATTTAAACAGTACTTAGTCTTACTACTTTCTAACACTTAAACTAGTAGTTACTATACTTAGATATATAATAATTAGTGATATTCGTGCTACCTTAGATACTAGAGTTGAAGTTAGTTATATAATACTAGAAGTAGTGGTAAAGCTTAAGCTAGCTATTACTAATAGCTATAATATAGTCCTAAAAACTATTACTAGAACCTAGTCTTAATTCCTTAGGTTTACTAATAATATTCCTGTAGTAATTAGAAATTATATTATTTATATAAGGTTCTATATTATAGATACTCCTAGTATTAAAATTATTTTAGGATTTCGATTCTTTTATAAATCTAGATTAATATTTTAATACTTTTCTAACTATAATAGTAGTAAAGTACTTACTAACTTATAGAACTCTTACTCTTATCTTATTACTATTATTAAAATAAATAATACTACGGAAGAAGCTAAAGACGCTAAAACCTTAAAAAAGTAATATATTATCGAAATAGTTTACTAAGATAAGGATATTAAGTATAATACTTAAGATAAGTTCTTAGAAAATAAATAACTAATTATAAAAAGAGCTTAGTAATTAGAATAATAGAATACTCTTAATTTAATTTTCCTATACTTAAGGGTAAGCTTTTTAAAGGGGGAAATAATACTTGGACTTCTACCTCCGACCTTAACTCCCCTAAACTAAGTACTAATTTACTTCTTATAACTGAAACGAAGCTTATAGTAACTATTAAGTTCCTTAAAAAAAAGTTTTATATTCCGAAATCTACTTTTTAAAATTTTATACTAGAAAGTATTATTAAGGAAGCTCTATTAGACTCTTCTTTAATTATTAATCTTAATTTAATATTTTTATTTACTATAAATTATAGAAAACTTAATATTAAGTACCTTTACTACGAAAGGCCTTTATAAGTATATTTAGCTTGAATTAATATAATATATAAGATAAAAGTAAAGAAAGTTCAGCTAGTTAATAAAGCAGATCTAATAAGAAATATCCTTAGTAAAAGAGAAGATTAGTACTAAAGATTAAGAGAGAGAGATATATAATAAGTTTAATATAGGAAATTTCAGTACCTTCTACTACCTTAGTTTTTAAGCTTACTCCGGGGTTCTAGACTTACTCCGGAAAGATTATTAAGACTTAATATTAATAATTTACTATAGCTAAAGAAAAGAGCTCTTTTTAATAAGATAATACTAAATAAAGAAAAAGCTATAGTATTTAAATAACCTAAATATAAAAAGTTTTATAAAGACGTTTCCCCTTTAGTAATTATTAAAATAATACCTTATAAGGTATAGCAGGCACTAAATTTCCCCTTACTAAGAGCACTAGTGCCTAAAGTTATAAAGATAGTATAAGAGTGATTAAATAAGGGAGTACTTAAACTCTTAGAAGGACCCTATTGAAATACTTAGTTTCTAGTTAAGAAAAAAGAGCCCGGAAGATATAAGCTTATTAATTCAGTGATTATACTAAACATAGTAATTTAATAGAACGTAAACTTACTTCCTTTAGTAGACGAGTTCTCTAAAGAGTTCGCTAGTTATTAAATAACTAGTCTTATTGACTTTTATTCTAGTTACAATTAATAAATACTTTACTAATTAAGTCGAGATATAATAGTGTTCTATATACTATATATAGGGCTAATTAGAAATACTACTTTACTTTAAGAGTATACTAATTTAGTTACTTAATTCGTACAGATAATATTAAGAATCTTAAAGGATATTATGCTGATTATTACTATATTATTCCTTAATAATATAAGTATTAAAGGCCTATATATGAACTATAATTAAGCTACTGCTAATACTTCTCCGGGGATTTGCTAATTTATATTAGAGTATATTATTAATCTCAATAAGACTCTAAAAAGACTTAAGAGAGCTAGAGCGATTATTAGAGCTAAATCTCAGTTTTGCCTTAATAGATTAGATATTATAAGCTATACTTATAATTTAAAGGATAGAGAGCTCTTAGTAGTATATCTTATTAAAATATAGAATTAGAAGAAATTAAAAAATATCTCTAAGGTTAAAGGATTTCTTAACCTTATTATTTACTTTCGAATTTAGATTAAAAACTTTTAATATATTACTAAACTTCTTTATAACTTCTTAAGAAAAGGAGTCTTCTTTTTATTTAAACTTAAAGGACTTATTAGAAAAGTAATAAAAAGACTTTAAGATACTCTTTATATAATTCTAGTACTTTATAGGATTAATTATAGTAAGAACACTAGGGAAATAGTAGTAGCGGTTAACTCTAGTGAATTTAGTTAGGAAGATTACTTAGGCTAGAGAGACCTTAATAGTAAATAAGTACGCCTTATATAGTATAAGAATAAATACTGAAATAAGGCTAAACGTAATTACGATATTATAAAGAGAGAGTATAAAGGAGTGCTTTGTATTTTAAAGAAGCTGAAGATTTAGCTTATAAGAGTATACTTTATTCTGGAAACAGACGCTAATACCCTAATAGTATAATTTAATAGCGCTATTAATAATTACCTTAGAGCTATACTTATAAGATAGCTTACTTAGATAAGGCTCTTTAATTTCGAAGTTTAGTATATTAAAGGCCTTATATATACTACTACAGATATTCTTTTTAAGAGGCCTAGATACTTAAATAATACAGATTATAATAATAATACCTTTAATAATAATAAAGATTGGATTCTTTTAGAACTTAGAGCCTATAAGATTTATTTTATAAAGCTTAACTAGGTAAAGGAGGTAGTTAAAATAGACTTAGAATTAATAAGATAAAATACTATCCTTTAAGATATAAGAGCATAAGTATAATAGCTTAGAAAAAGTAAAGAGCTTACGGAAAGCTCTAGTAATACTTTTAATATAAGATTAAATACTAAATACGAGTTCTTAGTTTCTTTTTTTAAATACTCTAATTACTTTATATAAATCGCTTTATACCTAATAATACTTAGAACTCTAAAAGGAATAGATTAAAAGACCTTTTATACCTTTAAGAAAGAAACTCTAAATTTTAGAGTATATAGCCGGAAAATCTAGAAACTACTAATAAAAGGAGCCTCTATTAGGCTTATAATTAATACTAATCGAGATAAAGCACAGATTCTTCGAAGTTATTATAATAACTTTAGTTATAAAGAAAGGAAAAGTACTTATTACTATATTTCTATATACTACTTTTAGAAAAGGTACTATAAAAATACTATAAATTTCATTTAAACTTACTTAGAATATTAATTAAGATTACTAAGATAGTAAGAAGAACTTCTTTTTCTTATAACTTCTAATAGTTTAATAGAGAAATAGGCCCTAAATATTACTTATATAACTAAACAATAAGAAAAGTAATATTTAATTATTACTAAAGATAATATAAGTAATTAAGTTAAGGCATAGGCTCTTATATATTAGATAGTAGTAGCTATAATTACTTTTATTTAGAAAGATATTATTTACTACTACAGCTTATTTTAGAAATTAGTAGTTAATAGAGGTAAAGAGAATATAGGAGAAGTGATTTAGCTCCTAAATAGAATAGAGATATAGTATATATAAGTATTAGCTTATAACTTAAGAGTAAATAGTATAGCTAAATAAGGCTATAGACCGATTAAAAATACTCTTTTTAAGATAAGAAATTAATAGATTGAAAACCTTCTAGTAGTATTATTTATAGATTAAATAATAGTATACGGACTTATAGGCTTTATATCCTTTTATATAGTTTATAGTAGAGAACCTATCCTTCTTATGAAAATATAATACCTTACTTAGAGAACCCTATTTATAAAAGAAATTACTAATTGATTAAAGTTATTATAACTTAGAGCGATTTAGTTTTAAATATAATAAGAAAATATTAATAAAGTAATACTATGTAAAAGCTACTATAGATAAGAGAATTAAAACACTTTTAATAATAAGTATAATATTCAATAAAGACTATTTCAAATTAAAAATATAATCCTTTAATACGATTTAGTAAGAAAAATCGATAAGTTAATACGAAGAGCTTTAGATTTCCGGTAATTAAGGCTATATAAGATAATATAAGCTAATACTAAAAAGAATTATTATAGACTTAAAGAGCTAGGACCTGATAACCCTTAGCTTTAATTAACCTTTACTAAAAGTATACTAAAACTATTTCATATATAAAAGAAGTTTATCTATAGCGCTAAAGACGCTAAATCTATTACTTACTTCAATAACTAAGAGAGAGAGGTTAGTACTAAATCAGGCCTAGAAAACTCTTATTAATAATACTTTAGTAATAATAACAGTAATTCTAATATAAACGCTTCTAATATACTTACTATTTAAATCAGACGAAATAATAGAATTATTATTAGAATTCTAGAGATCTTATAGAGCTAATAAGACTAATATAAGGTAATCTTAGTATAATTAACCTTAGAATAGCACTTCTAATAGTAAGAACACTAACCCTTTAAAATAGGAAAATAACCGCTAGTACTACTAGTACTTATCTCCGCTAGTACTATTTAGAATAGCTTTAATTCGCTATAGCACTACTTATAAGTACCTAGAGAGTATATAAATTACTAAGATATAAAAAGCTAGTAAGAGGTAAAGCTTAAACGCCCCTGAAATATTAGAGTATAATTTAGCTTTACAGAGTAATTATTTAATATAAGACTAAATATTACTTATATTAGCGCTAATAACTCTCTTAAGTGTATAATATGAACTATAAAGCTCTTTATTATTATTAGTACTTTTCGTAAAATTAATAATAAACTACTTATTAAATAAGAAGGTAGGATAAGCCTAATTTATACGTCCTAATAACTAACTATAATAGCTTTAAGTATATACTCTAGAAGTAAGTAGTAAAAGGTCTATCCCCTATATATAAAAGTTAATATAAAGTATCCCTTATTTAAGTACTACTTTCCTAAGATAATCTATTAAATCCCCTATCTATAAAAGTCCTTAAGAAAATAGCTAGTAAAAATAAAGGATTTTTCTAAGATTATAAATAAAAGATATCTTCTAAGATAAATATTACTAATACTAATAGTACTAATAATAGAGAAGCTTTACCTAGTAATAAAGATCTTTAATCTATTATTAGAAGTAACTTAAAGAAGGAAATCTACTAGTAGAAAGTAATAAAAATCCTAGTTCTACTAGCCTTATAGAACCTTTTCCCTTATAAAGTATATATAGAACTAGAGAGATTTTAGTTACCTTAGACCTAGGACTACTTATACTATCTACTATTCTAGTAGTTTTCTACTAGTTAAGTTATTACTATAGCTTCTAAGGAGATATAATACTTATTAATTAAGGTTTTATTAAAGGTAAAAGCTCTCTAGCTTATTCCTATAAAGCTAATATCTCTGCGCCTTAGAATTACTTAAGAGTTAGAGTTCCTTATATATTAAAGGCCTAAATATACTATTAGCTAATAACCTTTAATAAAGTAATTTCACTAAAGGAAGGAGTATTAGTTTACCTTTAGATTAGCTTAATCTTAGTTACACTTACTAGATCTAAGCCCTTATCTATATTATCTTTACTTTCTTAAAAAGAAGTAAATAAAAAGAATATAGCTTATAAGGTTTACTATAGCTTAAGTACTAATAAGAGTATTAATATAAGGAGTGTAGATATAGTATAATAGAGTTAGAATCCGTGAGCTTATATAATATATTTAGAGTACTTTTATTAAAGTAAGTAACTTAAGTTAAAAGCTCTAACTAACTAACTCTTAAGATAATAGAATTAATAATAGACTTATATATTTTTTAAAAGCTATTAGATATACCTAAGATTATTACTAGATTAAAAAGTAAATAAACTTATAATAGCTATTATTCTCTAGTATACTATACTTATACTTTAAAGATAGGAGAGTTAAGCTTACTTCTAGCGGATACCCTTTATAGCGAATAGCCTTTATATTAAATAAAAATCACTATAGCTAGATATTAATTAAGAAGGAGCTTTAATAGTATTTAGAAATAAGAGTAACTCCTATTACTCTTAAGTCTTTATAATAGTTCTTACTCTTTAAGATATTAGTAAACTCCTTTAGTAACTTAATAAGTCTTATATCTTAATAAGAAAGTCTTAAAACTAAGAAAAGATACTTAATAATAAAGATAGTCTTAGTAACTTCTATTATCTTAATAAGAATCTAATAATCCTCGCCTTTTCTAATATATTAGCCTTCTTACTAATTACTTAGACCTCTAACCTTATAAGTATATATACGCTTAAAAGCGTATATTCGTAATAGTAAGGTAAAAGACTATTACTAGGTATAGGAGGGGAGTCACTAAATTAAATATATCCTAATTACTAGTACTAAGAGGTTAGTAGTAATATTAACTTAGTAAGAGAGTAAAGAGCAAAGGAGTTAGGAGAGGGAACTTAGCTATATAAGGTAAGATTAGTAGCTATATACTTAGGCACTTTAGATTAGAGATTATATAGCGGAATCTATAAAAATATCGCTAGAATTAATGCGTTTTAGGAAAAAGGGAGGATAGAGACTTACTAAGTAACTTAAAGAGCCCTTTCCTTAAGAGATATTTATTATAATAGAGTAAGAGACTATTATAAAGTAAAGTAGTTAAGGTCTAAGCCTAAAAAAGTAATAGTATAGCTAAAGATATAATATAAAGGAAGGAAATCTTACTTAGAGAAGCTCTAATATTACTAAGCTTATTAAAGAAGTAAAGACTTCTATAAAAAATTAATATAAGTTAATATAAAAATCTAGTCTATACGTAAGGTAATTAATAAAGGGGAAATAAAAGTAAAGAGATTAATTTAGCTTAATTAGAGAAAATAGCGTCTTTAACTTAAAGATCTATATTCTAAAGCTTATAGGTTAAGGCTCTAGTATGAAGTTTAGGCGTGCGAGAGCTATATAAAGAAAAGAAGGTGTAATTAATAAAGGTTAAAGAGCTTAGAGCTACTTAGCTTAAGTTAAGTACTAGAAATCGTTAGTCTTAATCTTAAGCCTAATCTTAAAGTTATAAGATTAGAAGGAGAGAGATTAGAATAGAAAAGTAACAAAGCTCTATACTTACTTTAATTAAAAAAAGAGTAGCGCTATTCCTATAACTTCCTTAAAGATTATTTACTTTTAAAAGTAAGCTCTTAGAGGAAAAAAGTAATTATAACTTAATCTTTGTTACTAGGAAAACATATATAGTAGTAAAGAAGAATAAAGAAGCTTTCTATATAACTTTAAAAAAGGTTATAGAGCTTATTAAGTAGAAAAAAGGAAGGAAGTAATAAAGGTATTATAATTACAAAGATTAAAAGAAAAGATAGAGGTATTATAGTAAAGAATAATCTTATAAAGGTAAGCTAAGTAAACTTCTATTTACGATTTTACTAAGATTAACGATAATTCAGGCCTTATATAACTTTAATATTACTTCTATATTATAGACCTCTACTTTTACCTCTAGAGATTTAATACTTTTGGAAATAGCTTAGCTTTACTATATTTATTTACTGTAATACTTAGGGACGAGTTTTTAAAGGGGGGGACGCATGTAGTAGAGATCGGCCTTAGTAAACTTCTATTACTTAATTTATACACTTTATATTATACTTAAGTTAAGACCTCTTCCGACAGACCTTATTATTAAGAATAGTACTTTTCCTTTTAATAGGATTTACACTTCTCTTTTTAATTAATAATTTGTACTCTTTAAATATATAATATCTTTTAATTTTGTTTATCTATTATTTCTTGAACCTTATACCTTATGTACCTTGTATTTGCTACCCTCTTATTATATGGGGGATTAGAGTTCTCCTCTCTACACTATCTTATTATCTTATTTTATTTCTATTTTTAGAAAAACACTTAGACTATTTTATTTAAAATAATAAATAATCTAAAAGGCTCTTTAGAACTTAGATTAAGATAATACTTAAATAATTTGATAAATAGTTCTATCTTTCTTAAATATTAGTATTATAGATATCTTTATATTCTATACTATACTTTGAAATACTAAGAATAAGATATTTATTATTGATTTATATAAGATAGATTATTTAGTTACTTTTTTTATAAGATTAAGATTACGCGGTATAGGTATTTCTTAGTATAATAAATATAAAATTAGTCGAGTTTTCTTAATTATTACTAGAATATACTAATAAATTTTTTTTATATATTTTCTAAATCTACTTTAAATAAGCTATTACTTTACTAACTTATAAATTATAAGATTAAGCTTAATAGAAAACTTAACTTTAAGTATAGTTTATTTTATAATATATTTATAATAGAATTAAAAGTTCTAAAAAAGTGTTTTTTTAAATAATTTTACTAAAAGATTTATTAAGTCTAGTTAAGTTCCTTTCTTATTTATTATCCTATTTATTAAGTATTTTACTATATTTAAATAGATCCTAATAATAAAGAGCTTACTATTTTCTAAATATAATACAGTTTTTATAAGTATAAGGTATTACTATTTAGCTTAATTAATAGCCCTACTACTTTTTAATATTATATAAATAATATATTTTTTAATTATTTAAATAATTTTTATATAACTTATTTTAATAATATTCTTATTTACTCGAATATTATATAAGAATATTAGAAATATATTTAAAAACTATTATATTAATTTAGTAATATAAGATTTTACGCTAATCTTAAGAAATATAAATTTAGAGTTATAAGTATTAAGTATTTTAATTTTATTATTAGTATTAAAATATTTTTAAATCTAAATAAGATATTTATAGTCTAGTATTAGAAAAAGCCTATTACTATTAAGAGAATTTAATTATTTTTTAAATTTTATAACTTTTACTAATACTTTATTTTTATTTATAATTACCGAGTTATTATAAAGCTCTTATCAGTGTAGTAGAGTTAGCTAGAATAATATTATATATTCGAGAATTCTAAACTAAGAAGAAAAGAAAAGAAGAAGTAAAATATTACTTAATATTAACGTAGATATAAGTAATTAATAGAGCTAGTCCTAATTAAGCTTAAGACCTCGCCTTGCGGTTTTTCTTATAATTCATAGTATATAATATATATTATATAATATATAGCTTAATTATTATTATAGTTTATAATATTATTCCTATAATAGCAGAGTCTTATAGTAGAGCCTTAGGGTAGATACTAGATTTCAGAGTAATTTCTGTATACTCGCTTAAGTAAGCTTAAGCGAGATAAAGTAAATCTCTCTATATATTACCTCTCTTCTTCTATACTTTCCTTATTATATAGTTATAAATTCTAAGGGACTCTTATTATTATTATATATCTCTCTATTAATATATAAGGTAATTATTATATATAATAGCTATCTTTCTAAAGTAAAGTATTATATTATTTATAACTCTTTACTATATTATTTAGAAAGATAATAAATATCCTTTATAATAAATACCTCTAGAGCTTTATATATAGTAGTATAATTAACTTAAGATAAAGATAATTTATACTAAGCTTAGACTTAATAAATAGTATTAAACCTTCTTTTATTAAATATAAAGATTATAAAGCTTTTATCTTTTTCTTCTTTTTTAATTTTAACTTAATAAAGAAACTAATCTTTTTTCTCTAGCTCTCTTCCTTTAACTAAGAAGCTTAAGCTAAAGAAAATTCCTTCTAATAATACTAATATATTATTCTCTTTAACTTTTAATTCTCTTATAAATATAACTTCTATAAGAGCGCTAAATAATAGAAGTATATTTAATTCTATTCTCTTTATAACTTTTAACTTATAATTAGTAAGCTCTATATTAATTATATATCATGCAGTAGTGTAAGCAGGCTAGGTTAAAGAGATAAGATCTCCTAATTAAGGTAAAAGTGTAGTATAAAAAGATATATTTAAAAGAGCGTTACCTCCTTAAGGGAGAGTCTAAGAGTATATTATATATATATAGTATACTTACTAAGTATATACTAGACTAGATATAACTTCTAATAGAGCGTATTTAATATACCCTTATAGTAAGCTAAAGTCTAAGAGTCTTACTATTAGATTTATATAAATAAAAATTAAGTCTGAAGTAGCGAGTACCTTATATATATATATATATATATACCCCTTAGATAAGCACGATAATTATAAATATATATTTATAATATATATACCTAAGTTATAAAGGGAAGTATAAATAAATATATTATAATTAAATAAGTAAATAAAGATTATATAAGTCTAGTATATAATATATCTTTATATCGTAAATATATATATAGAATAATCTAGTTAGAGAATATAAATAAAAGAATAATAAAGGATTTAATTCTAAAGATCGTATAAAATAATCTAGTTTATAATTATATATAAATTAAGAAGCGTATAGATAAGTAATTATTATTAAATTTAAGTAAAGCTCTACGATTACTAAATATAAGTAATTGAATTAGGATAAGTATTAATTAGTAGAGGTAAAGTAAATTAGTAATCTTTTAGGAAAGTATACTAAAGGTTAAAAGTGAATTAGTAAATAGTATATAATAATACGCTCTAATTAGCTATATATTAGTAGGTAATTACGTATTCCCTAGGTAATTATATACTTTCTTAGGGTATATTAACCTCAGATTTTTCTATACTTTAAACCTTTAAGCTTTTAATATATTATATAATTTTTTATATCTTATACCTTTCCTCTTATTTTTCTTCTTTAAATTTATATAAAAAGATTATTATAGCTTTAAACTACTTTAAGATACCTTTTAAAACTCCTTTATAATCTCTTATTAACTATAATTATAGAGTTACTAAACTTATATATTATATAAAGAGTAAGTTACTAATTTAAGTAATATAAATTAAGCTTATAAAGTAGTCTAAGTAAGTTTATTTCTTTTTTAAATACTTATATTTATCTTTAGTTATAATTATTTAAAGCTTATATACTAATATATACTTAGAATAATAATAAAGATAAGAGTAAGCCTAAGCTTATTACTAGATCTTTATCTTCTTATAATAATACTTCTGATATTAAATCTATTAGTAGATTTAATATTAAATTAGTTAATTAGATTTCTACTAGCCTTAAGTGTTCTAGTATAGTCCTATTTAACTAGAATAAGTCTTTTACTTAGAATAAGTCTTTTAGCTAGAATAAGTAGTTTAGTAAGAATAAGTACTTTAATAATAATATTAATAATCCTTTTATTTAGGATAATAATAGTAATTTTACTAATTTTTTTAGCTTTAATAATAATAATATTATTACTTTTCCTACTTATATACGCCCTTTATTATTACTTCTTAGATATATATCTAATTATCTTTAAGTCTAAGAAGATCTATTTTCTATACTTAAGTATAAGGCTAGAAAGAAATATATTATTATTATACTAGAAATCCCTTATAATATTAATCTTATTTCCTTTAAGCTCGCTAAATTAACTCCTAAGACTATTATTAAGTATATGAAATCTCTAGTTAAAAGATAATAAAGTAAGTTTATACTTATTCTTTTTATATTTAATATAATTACTTATTTTAATATATACTAATAATATAAATAGAAAAGGAATTTACTAATCTATACTTAAAGTATATATAATTTACTATATTTAGAAAGAAAGATTATAATTACTACTACGCTAATATTACTACTATTAGTAGCTGTTATTATAACTACACTTTTAGCTATATTTACTCTTTTACTTTACTTTATATCTTATCTTTAGTTTATTATTTAATTAATATACTTAATTAAAATATATCTTCTTTTATAAGTTCTTTATTCTATTTCTATAATTATACTACTAATTCTTAAATAGGAAATTAAGAAATATTATATAGCGCTTCATATTATATTAGATAATTTAAAGCTTTTAGATAAAAGTAATAATAATAATATATTTATAAAGGAGCTTATATAAGTAGTAAAAAAGCTACTAAAACGCTAAGATAATAATAAAGATAATAAAAGTAAATTAAGTGAATTAAAGTATAAGAAACTTATATAAGCTTTTATAGATATTATAAGATTAATAATAAGTTAATAAGTAGGATTTAGTAGGATTATAAAATAGTTTATAAGATTTTCAAAGGATTTACTTAGATTTTTATATTAGTTTATAAGATTTTATTAAGCTTTATATTAAATCTTTATATTAGTTTAAGGAATTCTTACTAAGCTTTACTAGATTTTAGCTAAGTTTTACTAAGTTTCTTTAGATTTTTAAGGTATTCACTAGAATAATCTCTTTTATTTAAAGTATAAATAAAAAGTTTATATACTTCTTTTTTAAATATAATTTTTAAATAAGTATAATTAAAGCTCTTTTACCTTAGATCTATAATCCTTAAAGTTTAAAAGAGCTCTAAAGTACTTAAATTTCTAGTAAGATAAATTCTTTATAAGCTTATTAGTAAGTATATTAACTATTAAAATATATATAATCTTAAATAATCCTTAAGTATACTCTTACTTTAATTATATATTTTAAATATTTATATAGTAAAGCTTTATTAAGATTCTCTTATTTTTACTTATAATAAGTTTAATTATTTATTAATTATTATAAAAAATCTCCTAAATCTTACTAATATCTAACGCTAGATCTTAAAAGAATCTTTATAGAGTTATAACTTCTTTACTTATATACTCTAATAATAGAGTTTTAGCTTTAGTAATTAAAGTTATTACTATAGCCTGTAATCCTACTTTCTAGATTACTAGACTACTAAATATTATAATTATATATCCTTAGGATAATTATCTTAATTCAGTATTATTAGTAAAAGATATATTAAACGTATATACTAAAGATCTTCTATACTTTCTACTATATATAATACTTAAAAAGCGTATTTTATATAAGTAATAGACTAGCTAATATATAGTAATAAAGTGCTTAACACTTAAATTCATTATAAATATTAAGAGTACTATAGTAGCGAATACTATATCTAGTCTTATAATAATTATAGTATATAATACTAAGCTTATATACTCTTAGTATACTTTAATCTGCTTCTTAGTAGCTTATCCTTAATTCTTTTAAAGATTAATAAGTAGAAGTAATATACTTAAGTACTTTCTATCTATTAACTTAAACTTAGATATAATCTTTTTAATATATTAGTTATAAATAAAGAAGATAGTTTTAAGCTTTCTATTACGGATTACCTTAATACCTAAGAACTACTAAATATCTTTAAGATTATATATATTATATACTTCCTTTAGTTATTTAATAATCTTTTTTTTAAGCTTTTAATTATCTTAATAATAAAGTACTTAAATATTATTTATATAAAAGAGAATTAGTATTTTATACTTTGCGTTTATAAATATATAAGGCTCCTTTAAATATAGAGAGAGTTCTAAGTTTATTAAGGTTTTACTTATATACTTATATTATAAGTATAAAGAGTCTCTTATTCTATAAAGCGCTTAATCTACTTATAGTATAAACCTAAGCTTTTAGAATCTAGGAAGAAAATAGTAATATATAATTTTATTATCTATATCTTTAAGTATATTAATAAACATGTTAATTATATTAAAATACTTAATCTCTAGATTAAACTTTACTATAAGTACTATAATAATATAAAATAACTTTAAGGAGAGAGTACTTATATAAGTTAAAACAATTATACTTTTACTCTAGAAATTACTA
Source organism: Cadophora sp. MPI-SDFR-AT-0126 (assembly GCA_020747065.1). Lineage (NCBI taxonomy): Eukaryota > Fungi > Ascomycota > Leotiomycetes > Helotiales > Ploettnerulaceae > Cadophora > Cadophora sp. MPI-SDFR-AT-0126. The sequence goes on from JAGMVK010000006.1 coordinate 845,429, forward strand.
CGTATAATAATATATAATTAATATCTACTAATATATCTATTCTTATTTACCTTATACTTAAAAACTCATATTAAAGGAACTAGTAAGCTTATAAGTTCTAAGTTAAATACTTCTAGTATCTAGTATCTCTGTTTTTTTATATTACTTATTTCTAGATATATATCCTCTATAAACTACTACTTTATTAAGTAATTCTTAAGATTACTCTATCTCTTAAGTTCTAGTAGTAGATCTTAAACCTTAATTTTAAGAAGTAGGATCTTCTTACTTAGTATTAAATAACTTCTTTAAATAGCTACTATAATAATTATATATACTATTTAAGTAGACTTCCGTAATTCCTCCTACTCCTTTACTATTATATACTAATTAGGTATAAATATAGTAAGTAGTTAATCTACTTTATTTACTAGACTTTTATATACTTTCTTAGAGGGATTACTTTTAAGCTTTAAGTCACTATTAATATCTAGCTAACTCTTCTGCGCTTTCTGAAGTAAAGTAGTAAGCGTTACGAATACTCTACTATATTTACTTCTTCTATACTCTCTTTTACTTACTCGCTTACTTCTAGCGCTTTTAGTTTTAGTGTTTAAGTTAAGTAGTTCACTTAGTAGATTACTTATTAAGTTTAATATCTATAAGTGTATTATTACTCTTATTATTTTAAGTATATTTATTATTCTAATATCTTAATACTTACTTAGAGCTCTTAATAGTACTAGTACTAATTCTAGTCCTATAATTATTATTAAAGGAGGCTTAATTGAAATTTAAACCTTAATTATTAAAGAATAAGGTAGACTTCGTACTTAATCTTACTACGTACTTATTACTAAATCTAGGACTTACTTATATTTCCTTTAGTCCGCTTCTACTAAATTCTATATTATACTTAACATAAGTTCTAGATTTAATATACTCTATAATAATTACTTATTACCTTAGCTAAGTACACTTTCTAGTTCAAGTATAGCTTCTAGAGTTAGAAGTTTAATTATAGTACTTGAATTTCTAGTATAATCTTTCACTCCTAAGTTCTAATTCTTATTAATAATAATTTTAAATTAAGCTTTCTATATCTATTCTTCCCTTAGATTAAGTGGAATCCCTTTATTTAAAGTAATTACACGCTTATTTAGTATATTCTTTAAAATGCCCTCTATAAAGTTAGAGATATATCCTATTACTTCTTTATCTTATAGAAGCTTTATAAGAGATTAAGCTTTTTTTATAGAGATCTCTACCTTCTTTTCTTTAGAGATATAAAAGCTCTCTTTATTAAAGTAAATATTTTACGTAATAATAATTTAATTAAGTTATAGTACCTAGATCTTATAAATATTAGAAGTATAAAAACTTATAAGATATTTAATATATATATAGAGTTTAACTTTAAATACTCTTTTTTCTTATCTAAATACTTATTTTACTATTAATAAGTATACTTTATATTTAAAGATATAGATCTTATTCTAATTAAGTTTAAAATCTACTATTAGTCTTATAATAATCGCAAGATTATACTATTAAAAGTAGTTATAAAACTACTAATTATTTATTTTAAGTAGTAATCTTTAATTTTATATATAATTTAGGTATTTATTATATAAATAAATATCTATTAGTGTATATTTAAGTCTAAGTTTCTTAGGAAGATTTACAGATAGTTATATTTTAATACCCTTTATAATTACTTCTTAGCTAGCTTATTCTACTATACTATTTAGTTTATAAGTTATAATTAGTAAGATCTTAAGCTTAATACTAAGCTTATTTACTTATATCTTATATCTTATAAATCCTTAGATAATAATAACTACTTTTTTTTAATTATACTTAAATTTACAAATTAAAAGTTTAAACTAAGTTTATACTTAATATTTAAAGCTCTTAATATATTTAAATACCTTATTATATATTTTTAATTAGAGTATATAGTTAATAAGTAGTCCGCTATACTCGTATTTAAGTATAAGGAGTTAGGAGTAGTTTCTAAAGTAAACTAAGAAGTCGAATAAATTCTAACTAATCTTCTAAAATAGCTTTATTAATTATTACTTATTTAGATAGCGAGATATAATTTATAAGGTATACGCTAGTATATATTACTTATACTTTAAATATCTAATAATATTAGAAAATCTTATACTCCTAGAAACTTTTACTAGCTTTTAAAGAGTATTTAAACTTAAGTACTTAGTTTATAGATACTATAACCTTTTTATACTTAAGTAAGTTATACTATAATTACGTAATAAATAAAAAGTGCGTAATCTTTAGTAGCTAGTACTAGAAAATATAATAATACTTACTTTATTATATAGAATCTTACTTAAGTTTAATAAATAATTTAAATACTTATTATATTTAAAGAATATAAGATTAAACTCGTGAATAAGCTTTTAAATAACTAAGTAATTACCTATAGGCTAAGTATTATTATACTAGTATAGTATATAGTCTATTTTATAGTATTATAATCTAATATTCTATAGGCGAGCTTCCGAAATAATATTTATATAAAAACCTTTAATAATAGTTACTTTAGTAAGTATAAGATTAAAAGTCTTTCTATTTAAGTCTTAAAGAATATCTTTTAGAATATATGTTCTATATCTAATAATTAGTAACTAAGAGCTTTTATACTTAATAGTATTTTATAAACCTACTTTAATAAATATACTAAGCTCTAATAAGGATATATTATTAATAAGGTTTATAGCTCTATAATTATTAAGTAGTATACTTATAAATAAGAGGTAATATTCGTATAATCTTTAAGTAAAGTAGATTCTAAGTTAGAAAGCTTTATCTAAGCTTAGAAGTATTATAATAAAATTACTAGAAGATATCTTACTCTTATTTATTAAGTTTCTAAGAAATACTTCTTTTAATTTTCCTTAAGCTTTATTAGATTCTTATCTTTTAAGAGTACTTTCTATACTTAGTAATAACACTTTATTAATTCCCTTACTAAAATTTAATCTTAGTATTTTCTATTTACTAGTAATAAAGTAATTATAAATTTCTTTAGTAGCTATATTTAATATAAAGGGCTTTCTTTTTCCTATATAAGAAAAGGTTTTACTATAAACTATAAGCTAGAGCTTTATATAGTCCTTTAAAGCTTAATTATACGTACGATTCTTTAAGTATAGATACTTATTTTCTACTATATTATTTCTACTAGTACTCTTAAGCTCTAGAGCTATTATAGTATTAATACTAGTATTACTACTCCTTTTACTAAGAGTAGTAAAATATCTATATTCTTTTCCCTTTCTATTTATAAGCTCGCGATATTAAGTATTTACTTTCTTAGTATAAAAGAGTCTTATAAGCTATATAAGAGTATATAGCTATAAGTTTCTAAGATTATTAGTCTTTTTAAAGCTAAAGAAGTATTTATAAGATTATATATAATTAAAGTTACTTATAGTAATTAGGAAATTAATAATACTAAGAGCTTTATTAACTTCTAGAATATAGTATAAGATATCCTTATAAATAAGCTCTTAGTAAGATATAATCTATATTTTAGGATTAGTCTTAGCTCTATTAGCTACTTTAAGGGAAGCTTAATACTTACTCCTTATCACTTACTAGATTATTATCTTAGTTTAGTTAAAGATATATTTTAATACTTATAATAAAGCTTAGATATTAAAATCTTCGCTTAAAATAATCTTTATATTTATAATCTTAAAATACTACCTTATTATAGTTTTCTCGATCTATTTATAGAGCTTTTAGTACTATATTATTTAAGGTTACTAGATAGAAATATTTATTTTCTAAAGCTTAGATTCTAATTTAGCTATAGATTTATAATTAGAGCTTTTAATAATTTTAGGTTTACGTAGAGCTTTAAGTATATAATTTAGTAAAGATAGTCCTTTTACTATTTATATTTAAGACTATATCTTAGTTTTAGGAGTATTACTTTAAGAGCTATTTAGAGTTAATAAGAATCTTTCTACTTATATTTCGAGATTCTTTAAGTATTTAGTGTAATCTATATTATAAGATTAAAGTAAGTAAGTATTCTAATCTTTAGTGATTTACTCTATAGTTTAAGGTGTTTTATTAATAATTTAAGATAGTAATAGAGTGTTTAGAGTATTTAGATTAATAAATAATTATAATCTAAGAATATTAGCACTAAGAATTAAATACTTAAGCTAAGTAAGGAAATTCTCTAGCTTTAAGTAGATAGTATTAGAACTAAGTACTTTTTTAGAGTTGGAATTATTTATAAGGGATATAGTAATAGAAAGATTATAGATTAAAAAGAATAATTAAGAAAGTCTTCTTTTAATAGCTTAATTAAAGCTATAAAACTACATTTATACTAAGTAAATAATAAGATAGAATATAATTCTTAACTATTATATAGTAATATAAGTAAGCTAGATTAAAGAAATAAGATCTCCTAATTAAAGTAAAAGTATAATATAAAAAGATATATTTAAAAAAGCATTATCTCCTTAAGGGAGAGCCTAAGAGTATATTATATATATATAGTATGCTTACTAAGTATATACTAGACCAGATGTAACTTCTGACAGAGCGCGTTCGACATTATATTATATTCGCAATTACTACTCTTATTAATAAAATCATATTATAACGGCAGAGCCTTATAGTAGAGCCTTGGGGTGGATACTGGATTTCAGGGTAATTTCCGCATGCTCGCCTAAGCGAGCCTAAGTGAGATAAAGTAAATCTCCTTGTATATTACTTCTCTCTCTCTATACCTTTTTTACTATATAGTTATAGATTCTAAGAGACTCTTATTATTATTATATATCTTTTTATTAATATATAAGGTAGTAGTTATATATAACTATTATCTTTCTAGAGTAAGGTATTATATTATTTATAATTCTTTATTATACTATCTAGAAAGATAGTAAATATCCTTTATAATAAATACCTCTAGAGCTTTATATATAGTAGTATAATTAACTTAAGATAAAGATAGCTTATACTAAGCTTAGATTAAATAAAAATAGTATTAAATCCCCTTTTATTAAATACGAAGACTATAAAGCCTTTACCCTTTCCTTTTACTTTAGTTTTAATTTAATAAAGAAACTAACTCCTTTTCTTTAGCTTCCTTCCTTTAATTAAGAAGCTTAAGCTAAAGAAAACTCCTTCTAATAATACTAATATATTATCCTCCTTAATATCTAATCCCCTTATAAATATAACTTCTATAAGAGCGCTAAATAATAAAGGTATAGCTAATTCCACTTCCTCTATAACTTTTAACTTGTAATTAGTAAGCTCTGCATTAATTATACGAGCTAAAAATACCCTTAGTAATAGTTCTAAAGCTACTAAAGTATAAGGAAAAGAATTATAGTATTAGAGCTAGAACTAAATACTAAGAAGTAAATTTAAGAAACTAAGATTACTTACTTAAAGAAATTAATAGTATTATAAACTTAATCTTCCTAATATAGCGCACTAAGTAATAAGTCTATCTTATTTAAGCTAGACTTTATACTTCTTTTTCTCTTTATTAAATTTAATAGCTTAATACCTTTATCTTATTACCTTATTAAAAGTAAAGGTACTACTATAGCCTTTAGAGCGCTAAATAGTAATAATAGTAGTAGTAATAATAAAGACTTTTCTTTTACTTATCTTATATAATATTCAGTTATTCCTTTATATTTTACTTCTCTTCCCTATTTAATTTCTTTATTACTACTTATATTAAGAAGATTTCAAATCTTTTAGTAAAATTCTTTAATAATAAGAAATATAGCTTATATTTTTAAGAGAACTAAGTATATAATACTCTTTAATAATACTAAGCGTACTTCGTTAATAAAAACTATAAGAAGAACTAGTTACTTACTTAAACTAAAGGAATTATATATAGTTTTCTAAAACTTTTCTTTATCTAAGTAAAGTATAATAAAAGTAAAAAAGTATTATTAATTTTTTAGACTTAATTCACGAAGTAATTTCCTTTTTCTATAACTTTATAAAAGAAGAAAGTATATATCTTTTATATAAGAGAATAGTAATAGAACTAAAGTAAATCTTTTAGGAATTTTATTAACTCTTTTAGATTATTACATGAAAAGCTAGTATTATAAACCCTTTAGTTCTTAAGAGAGACCTTAAAAATAAGATACTCTAGCGCCTCTAAAAAAAGCTATACTAAGAATTCTATAATACTATAATTTTAAAAGAATAAGTAAAAGTAATTTAAATAAAAGATTAAAGCTAAGCTACTAAAGCTTTACTTATTAATCTTACTTATAAATCTTCAGCCTTTACTCTAAGAGTATTTATATATATAATAATTAATTATTAGAAGCCTTAGGTAAGTATTTATACCTCCTTACTTATAGAAGCCTTCTCTTTTCAGTAGGTAAGAATAAGTAACTTAATATTTATATATACAGGAAATTAATTAGCCCCTTAATTCTCTTAATTACTTATATATATTAATATACTATATAATCCTTTTCTAATAAATACCTTATAGTATTTCTTATTTTAATTATTAAATTAATAGCTATATATTCTTTAAGCTAATAAGCTCTAAATTAATAATAGTATTTCTAAATCTGATAATAAGACTATAGATAATAATAACTAGAATACTAAACTTTCCTTAGAGATACTCTAAGGAAATAATAATACTTAAGGAAAGCTTTTATCTTAAGTTTTATATAAGATATATAATATTTTAATCTTATAAAGCTTCTTAGTAGTAAATTATTAATAATCCCGATTACTTTCTCTAATAATAGCTTTTTATATAAAGTACTAGTACTTCTTAATTTAAAAGTAAATAATTATTATTTTATTAATTACTCTCTTTTAAAATCTTTTTTTTTCCTTTTAAAACCTTTACTTTACTAATTACTAGCGCTTATTCTAATAAAAGGATTTAATAGCGCTTTAAGTAAAAAGATTAGTTACTATACTATTATAAACTTTACTATAAATTAATATTTATAATCCTTTACTCCTTTTCTTATTATAAACCTTAGAAATTATAGAATTATTATTAAGAGAGCGTAGTTTAAGTATTATAATATCTTAATTAATATTACTAAATGCTAATTAATATAGTTATTAAATTACTCTTTAACTATTACTTTTAGAAGAAATATTTAGATTATTAATCTACGCTATAATAAAGTAAAGTATTACTACTAGTATTGTCGGTTCAATACCGAATATAAGCCAAGAATCAAACGTAAATATCATGTATATGTATATTAAGCTTAATAGTATGGAAAATCTGTCTTTCTTCTAAGAGGGGGTAGGAGGTACTAGACTATATACTGCCTCCTGAAACGCTACTGAATCACCCCTATAAGTGGTCCTACCTCCTATTCTAGCTAAGACATACTTTAGATAGGCCTACGGACTAATACTAGTAACTCTTCTTTTTAGAAGGATACTTCTAAGCGAATCTTCATAGTATAAAAGCGAATCTCTAATATAGAATCGAACCTCTAACCTAATAGTAAAGAAAATAAGCTATATAGAATAACTATATTTATAAAGAAAAATAGAATAAGCGTACTAAGTACAGAGCTATAGAAGTACTATAGTCCGAAAGACCTCTGATTCTGGCCTGAAAAACCTCCTATAGAAGTAGTTAATGCGGCCTGTTAGAAGATAATAGTAAGTAAATAGACGCTAAGCGAGACTACTGCTAGTTATACTATTATAAAAACTAGATCTCCCTCTATTCTAAAGCTTTCTTTCTTTAAGTAAATATTAAAAAACTCTTTATATATATATAGAATTATCGATCTCTAGAGATATTCACTAATATTTTACTATAGCTCGTACTAAATTAAATAAGTAAAAGTATATATATAAAATAAAAGAATTGTAGGTAGTTTAGTAGTAAAATAGATACTAATATAAATAGTGCCTGTACCTATACTATTCGGAGCTCTCGCCTCTACTTACCGGAAGGACTATATTCGCTGCGTCCGAGCTATAATTAAGAAACCTGATTACGTCTACGCCTTTAAGAACCGGAAGAGTAAGAAATACTTATACTATATTAACTAGAGCGAAATCTGCACTCCTATAAGTACTCCCTTTATTTCCCCTTTTCTTTTTATTATTTAGGATCTCGGATCCCTAAATATAGTTCGTAACTGACCTGTATATAGCTGCCCTAGTACTTAGAAGCCGAGTACTAAGATCTCCTGCTTACCCGGACTCTTAAGGAGACTAATAACATCTCTGCTGCTACTGCTGCTCTTAATATAGAGCTCTGTATTATAGTCGCTGAGTTACTAAAAACTCGCGACGAGTTAAGTTTAGCGTTATTAAAGGAGACTTGTACTCTCTGTATTAAGATGGCGGATCTCACTTAAAGTTAATTTATAGGTAATCCCCTTTTCTTTTTATTCCGAATCCCTATTATATATACTCCGGTTTACGTCTGGCTAACCTTTTATAGGACTATAAGCAGATCCTCTCCCGTATAGAGAAGCGGGTGGAGGAGGCCGTAGCTACGGTTATTACTTGTCGTAGTAGTAATAAGTGTAAGCGTCTTATAGGATAGGATAGAGATAAAGATAAAGATAATAAGGGAGCTAGCCCGGCCCCTCGAGTAAAGAGAACTTAGAGTAGAAGACGCTTAGGTAGTGCAGAGGTAGAGGAAACTAGCGCTAAGCCAGTTAATTTAAGAGCTACCTACGATTAGGGGAATAGGCCTTATTTCGGAAAAGCTTTATAGCTAGTTCTTTGTAGCAGTACTTTCTTTATACTGGTGTATAGGAGTAGCCCCCTATAGTGAAACCGGTATTTAGTCCCTATTAGAGTATCGTTGTAAGGCCGCCTGTTAGTACTTTAAATCAGAGGGTAATTAAATACAAATTAAACTCGTTCTCTCTTCTATATCTTAAATAGAAATGAAAATACTTATAAGTGATTAATAAGAGTTATAAGGAAATCATAATAAAGGAAAAACTACTCCTTATCTGAAACTCCTCTGTTACTCCCTTAAATCAACCCTATCGACTCATAAGTCTTAATCATAAGTTAAACGAGCCTCCAAATTAATATCAAGTGGCCTCTAAACCTAACCTTCTATCTTCATAGTTAAGGTATTAGTGTTAATTAGCTCTTAGAGAGCTTTATTTAGTACTATCTTTATTATAGCATCAGTAGGATTACTAGTACTATTAATCTACTAAATCTCCGTCAGCTCCTTACGCTTATATAACTACTGAATTACTATAATATTAATTATTAAACGCTTCTCCTTTATAGTACTAAGTTTAATAATACACTTATAAAGAGATAGGGAATCTGTATATACTATAGTCAGAAGCCGTGGGAGTCTAAGCTTATCCGTTACTATATTAACAGTAGTTCTTAAAGCAATTAATATATCGATTCCTACTATTATAGTATATAGCTCCGAAGTAAGTATAGCACGCGTTACTCTCTTATACTTTATAGAGCTTATATAAATAATATTACTAGAGAAGGTAAATTCCGAATCCTCCTCTATTTCTAATCCGATTATTACTAGAAACCCGATCTATAAGCTTAGATCCTTATTATTAGTAAATAATCTATCGATAAAGACGTAAAGTCTAGTAGAGTATAGGTCCACTAGTATATACTATAAACCTCTCTCTGTGTTATCTATTTACTATTAAAGATATTAGTTCAGGGCCTTTATGTCTTCTACTATTAGATCCTAATATTACGCTATTACTAATAAATTAAAAGTAGCTTTAGGTTAATAGATTATTATAATATACGCGCTGCGAGTTTATTATTCTATATATACTTTCTTATAATCTAGCGCTATTATATTAATTAACTCTAGTCTTATTCCTTAACCTTTCTACGATATATAAATATTATTCCTAGCTAAAGTAATAGTATATCTGTTAAACGTAATAGATTTAGAGGGGTTTAGAACCTGAATCAGTTTTATTAAGAAATTAGCTTTCGTAATCCCTTCCTGCTCTCGTACTAAGAATTCATTATCTCCGAGGATTAACGTGTTATCTGTTTGCATTCTAATAATCCTAAAATCGTAGCTGTCTTTAGTACTAATTAGTAAGTAAGAGTCATACGTTAATATTTCTATTTAAAGTTTTTCCATATAATATTTATAGTAAGTATTAAACCAGTAATTTCCGGATTCTAGTATACTATAAAGAGGAAGCATTACTATAAATATCGTATTAGGAGAGAACTCATTTACGATCTCTTTAAGTAACTACGTAAGGATATTCCTAAGAAGTTTTATTATTAACTAGATATAGACCTAAGTAATATCCCGAATTACTAAATATATATCAGATCTCTTTTAGATCTAATTCAGATATCTCATAGTAGTAACTAGTAATATAATCAATCGCTAACTTACTTATTAAATAGTTAGAGATTAAGTTAATATCTCTTTCTTACCTTTATTATTAAAGTATTAGATAATAAGCCTTAATTTCTTATATAGTATTAATAATTCCTTACCTTTTACTTCGTCTACTATTCTTAATTTAAAGATATAGTAGCTTCTTACTCTAGGGTTATTTCTGGAAATCGGCATAAAAACGCCTCTCTTAATAAGAGCCTTATACTTAACTTAACAGGACTACTAGAATAGTAAGCTAGGTATAGTAATCTTACCCTTTATATATAGCTTAATTAATAGCCCTTAATCCCTTGTTTCCTTCTCAGTTAGAAACACGTTAGTATTATAGTTGTTATTAATTATTAGTAGTCCCGGGATTAGTTTTATAAATAGGACCTTAACCGTGATTCAGGGGAGTTTCGGTACTATTTCGTAGGCTTTTTAAACTAGTGAGCTAAGCTTACAGGTCATATCTGGTACTTTTTCTTTCTTTTATTCAACGCTAGATATATCTGTTTTAAATAAGCGTATAAATATTAATTAGAATATATATACTCTGCTGTTATCTATATTAATCTTATATACCTCGCTTTCTATTCCTAAGAAAATATATAGTTCTCTCTAGCTTTTCTTTTCTCGCTATACTAAAACTTAATCTTAAAGCCGGAGATTATAAATATATGTTATACCGGGGCTATTACAGGTTGCTAGCGTATTGTTAGCTTAGTGTTTAGTATATACCTTACGTACTTCTTTTATAGCCTTTTTAATAGTTTCTATACGTTACTAAATAAACAAGTTTAAAGGATCTATTTCTATTATTCTAGGGTAAGCTCTAAAAACAAGTAGTATAAGAATTAAGCTATTCGGTCTAGCTATATTATTAATAGCTTTAATAGCTATTTATAATCGATCCTTATTACTTAGATCGGGATACTTTACTATAATGATTTTATAAGCACGCTTAAGTGGATAATAATACTATTCTACTTTGTTAACTAAGTAGTATGCCTCTACAAGTATAAGCTTTAGTGTACTTCCTACTGCTCTAAGTGCTCCCTAAAACTCCTTAGAATTAAAGTTAGTTCTATAATTATAGATAACGAAGTTTAGGGGCTTAATATATATATCTATCTATATTAACTTAAAAGTATTAAAGGTAGCCTAAGCTATAGCTAATCCGGGGCGCCTTCAGAGTAGTTTCATAGCTCTGAACCCTGTGGCCTTATTAACTATATAAAGTGCATATCAGTTCCTAAATTATACTATATTAATATAGACTATATAATTGAAGTTAATATCGTCTTATAATTTAAAGCGAAAGCGATATAGAGTATCTACGTGTTTCTAGCAATACTTACATATCTCTTTAACTCGTAATATAATCTCGGAATCAGAATTATAGCTTACTTAATCTAATAGGTATTATAACTATTATACTAATAGATAGCCGAATCTCCTATATAGCTAGCGAATCTCTATCTCTATTAGGTAGTACTTATTAATAGTACTATTTGAAGAATTAATAAGTTAATAATTTTAGTCTAAGAGTAGCTATAGATAATTATTCTTCTATATAATTAAGTACTTCTTATTACCTTAAACTAATACATTCTATATATTATCGTAGTATACTCTCATCTTATCTATTTATTACAAGTATAGTAGGAATAGTACATCTATATCTATAATATAGAAATCTAAAATTCTAACTAGAGTATTTATTATAGCGATTCTAAGGGAAGGTCGTGAACCTACTCTGAATTTAATCCGACTCTTACTCGACTCACTAGTATTATATTTAATATTTCGAATCCGTTATAACACACGTAATTAATTAAGACCTCTAACGTTTTTATTAGAAGCGCCTATATTAATAAGAAGACCTTAGAAGAAATAGTCTATCTATTAAGTCGTATAAGCCTTATTTTCTAGAGGTTTCTAAATCCGGCTTTCTAAGATATAGGTAACCTTCTTCTCTTTAAGTTATTCTATTACTTCTCGCGTATTATATATTACCTTACTAGCACTAAATATAGTTATAAAGTTAGCTAATCTATTACTATATCTACTATCTGAATCTATAGAGGTTTCATTAATCCCGGAAGAAGTATCTTAGTTATTAGGGTTATCTAGGTTATCTCTTCTTAACTAACCCTAAATATCCCCTAAACCTGATCTGACTCCCTCTACATATACTAAGTAAGCTTAAAATAATACCTCTATAAGTTTCATACCTTTAGCTTTTCATGTAGTAAAATATCGCGCTTTAGAGGCTACCTACTCCTTATTAAAATAGCAGCTACTATAATAGTCCATCTTCTTACAAATAATACACCCTATATAACCTAGCTTAAGCTTAAATGTAGTTCCGTGTTTATTAATTACGGAAAACTTCATCCTTTAGTCCGAGTAGTAAGCCGTCTTATCCGTAATATAAGCACGGTATCAACTTAGCCCTGAATCAGTATATTTACCGACTTATGATCCCGGCTCATAAGCTATTTCCACGCTTAGAGCCGTGCGAAGACTATCTATTAATATAGGGAAAGTTAGTAGTGCTTAAAACAGTACTATCTTAAAGAGTAGGTTACCTGAAACTCCCTATATAAGTTTATCACGTAAAGTTTTATCGTTCTGTATATTATTATCTTTAAGACTAAGTTAGATACTCTATAGCTCTCTAGTAAAGTTCTCTAACTAGACTAGAATTAGCTTACCCTTCTAGTAAGGTTTAGCTTAAAATAATAAGAAGGTTAAGCTAAACTATTAGCTAAGGAATTAGTTAGCTCTCTCTTCTATCTCGAAATTAGTACGTATTACTTTAATAAGTTCGTTAAAGTTATACCCTTTATTCTGAAGGTACTAGTAATAGTACGTAGATACTCTATCCTGAAGTATTATCAGAAATACCTAGTACTAAATATCATAATTAATACTTACTTTCTAGCAGAAGTCAGTAAAGATATATAGTTTCTTATTTAAGTAGTCTTTAGACTTACTATACTAAAGCTCTTTAGTATATATCTTACTAAAGTTCACTAGCAATTTCGATTAATCTTACGTTAGTATTTCTATAATATACTAAGGTAGCCGTATCTATTCTATATATAGTCCGATTATTCTTAGTACTATAAATAAGAGTAAAGATCTATCCTATAAGTACACTTCTAGAATTAGTACAGAGTTTAGTAATAGATTCTTATTCAGTCTCCACCTTAGCGCTATATTTAGGGATTCTCTCCCAAGGGTAAATAAGAACTCTCTCTTTATACGAACTAGTAGTATCGCGGCGTATAGATTATTATCTAGAATAATAGTCCTTATATAAGTAAGGGTTATAAGATAGTCTAAGATCTGAGACACCTTAGCTCTTAGGAAATTACTCCTTAATAGAATATATTAGTGTAATCCCTCTTCCTTATCTAAAGGAGTCGATTTAGTAGAATCAATTACTATAGTTAGCTTATTACGTTGAGATAATAGTAGTATTCCTTAATAAAGTGTTTAGGTAGTTGAAGCTATCGCTTAGCGAGGGTTCTAAATATAGTCTAGTACTATATCAGGAGCGTTCCGAATCTGTAACTCCAGCTATTCTTCCAGCTAAAAGTTAGTTTCAGCTCGAGCTATCTAAGCGAGTATAACTGTAATTAGTATCTTATCCTTCCGTACGAATACGCTATTTACTCGTAACGTGTTACGTAAGTATATTCGTTCTACCTTCTTAATATAAGTAAAGTAGCCTAGAGACTAATTTCTGAAATATTCCTAAAAGTCTAGGAATAAGAATTCGCCCTTAGAATAGCTATCGCAGAAGTTCTTTTAAAACTCCTATAAGAGCTTCGTAGTATTATCTAATAGCGTTTCCACTAGTCGCAGTCCTAACTATATCACTACTACTTTCGCCTCTACTCCTATAGCTATCTCTTCCTCTCTCTTACCCTGATCTGAAGTAACTAGTGTTTCTTCAGCTATAATTTATACCTGATTTAGTAGTGTCTCGGAACTAATACTTAATTTTTACTTAGAATTTCCTTAGCTAAAGTTAAGTAATTAACTTAACGATTATCGAAGAGGAATCGTTGCTATTATTATACGTACTACTGTACGAGATTTATAGTCTAAACGTAATACTAGTCCCCTCCTACTAAATCGTTAATTATTAATTCAGGTTTAAAGATAGCCCGAAAAGTACAGCTAAGTACTTAACATTAAGTCGCTACTTATCCTACTATGACCTATCTATTTATAGTTCGTATTAACTACTGATTAGTGTTAGTTTAATACTAAATATAAGCTAAGAATTAAACGTAAATATTATATATATATATATTAAGCTTAATAGTGTAGAAAATCTGTCTTTCTTCTAAGAGGAGGTAGGAGGTACTAGACTATATACTGCCTCCTAAAACGCCACTGAATTACCCTTGTAAGTGGTCCTACCTTCTATTCTAGCTAAGACATGCTTTGGATAGGCCTGCGGACTAACAAGTATAATATAGAATATAAAAACTACTAATTAAATTAATTCTAGTAAACTTATAATATAAATACTCCCTTTTAGAATAGAGCTTATTATAGCTTACTTAGTTCTCTTATTAGTATTAATACTATTACTTCTATCTCCTTTTCTTTATAATTACTAATAAACTTTATATTAAAAGAGAATCTTTATTACTCTTATTAAGTATATATCCCTTCTCTTAGAAAGACCTTAAGAAGTATAAACTTTATTACTATTAAAAAGCTTATAATTATTAATCCCCTAATTATTATAGCTTATATAAAAATCGTATTACTATAATAAATAATATATTAAAGTATAGTATTAAGAATAGAAAATTCTATACTTTTTTATAAAAAACTTAGTAGAAATCCCGAAGTATTAGTACTATAATATATTAATAAAGAAGCTATAATCTTATTTCTAAATAATAAAGAACTATTAAAGGAACTATAACTGAAGTTTAAGTACTTAGTTACTCCTATAAACTTAGCTTTATTTAAGCTATTTCTATATAAGGAAGATATAACTAATAGCTATAAATTCTCTAATAAACTATAAGTATAATATCGAACGCGCTTTATCAGAAGTTACATCTGGTCTAGTGTATACTTAGTAAGTATACTATATATATATAATATGCTCTTAGGCTCTCCCTTAAGGAGATAATGCTTTTTTAAATATATCTTTTTATATTATACTTTTACTTTAATTAGGAGATCTTATTTCTTTAATCTAGCTTACTTATATTACTATATAATAGTTAAGAATTATATTCTATCTTATTATTTACTTAGTATAAATATAGTTTTATAGCTTTAATTAAGCTATTAAAAGAAGACTTTTTTAATTATCTTTTTTAATCTATAATCTTTCTATTACTATATCTCTTATAAACAATTCTAACTCTAGAAAAGTACTTAACTCTAATACTATTTACTTAAAACTAGAGAATTTCCTTACTTAACTTAAGTATTTAACTCTTAGTACTAATATCCTTAGATTATAATTATTTATTAATTTAAATACTCTAGATACTTTATTACTATCTTAAATTATTAATAAAATACCTTGAACTATAAAGTAAATCGCTAAGGATTAGAATACTCGCTTATTTTAATCTTATAATATAAATTATATTAAATACTTAAAGAATCTTAAAATATAAGTAGAGAAATCCTTATTAACTTTAAATAGTTTTTAGAGTAATACTTCTAAAACTAAGATATAGTCTTAGATATAAATAGTAGGAGGACTATTTTTACTAGATTATATACCTAAAGCTTTATATAAACTTAAGATTATTAAAAGCTTTAATTATAAATTTACAGTTAAATTAGAATCCGAGCTTTAGAAAATAAATATTTTTATTTAGTAACTTTAGATAATATAGTATTAAAAGCTTTACAAATAGATTAAAAAAATTATAATAAGGTAATACTTTAAAATTATAAATATAGAGATTATTTTAAGCGGAGATTTTAATATCTAAGCCTTACTATAAGTATTAAAATATATTCTTAACTAAACTAAGATAATAATCTAATTAATAATAAAAAGTAAGTACTAAGTTTCCCTTAAAGTAGTTAATAGAGCTAAGACTAATCTTAAAATATAGATTATATCTTACTAAGAGCTTATTTATAAGAATATCTTATATTATATTCTAAAAATTAATAGAGCTCTTAGTATTACTAATTTCCTAATTACTATAAGTAACTTTAATTATATATAATCTTATAAATACTTTCTTAGCTTTAAAGAGGCTAATAATCTTAAAAGCTTATAATTATATACTCTTATATAGCTCGTAAGACTTTTTTATACTAAGGAAGTAGATATTTAATATTATAAGCTTATAAATAGAAAGGAAAAGAAATATAGATATTTTACTACTCTTAGTAAAAGAAGTAGTAATACTAGTATTAATACTATAATAGCTCTAGAGTCTAAGAGTACTAGTAGAAATAATATAATAAGAAATAAGTATCTATACTTAAAGGATTACATGTATAGTTAAGCTTTAAAGAATTATATAAAGCTTTAGTTTATAATTTATAGTAAAACTTTTTTCTATATAAGAAAGAGAAAGCTCTTTATATTAGATATAGCTATTAAAGAAATCTGTAATTACTTTATTATTAATAAATAGAAAATACTAAGATTAAATTTTAGTAAGGGAACTAATAGAGTATTATTACTAAGTATAGAAAGCGCTCTTAAGAGATAAGAATCTAATAAAGCTTAAGGAAAATTAAAAGAAGTATTTCCTAAAAATCTAATAGATAAGGGTAAGATATCTTCTAGTAATTTTATTATAATACTTCTAAGCTTAAATAAAGCTTTCTAGCTCGGAATCTACTTTACTTAGGAATTATATAGATATTACTCCTTATTTATAAGTATACTACTTAATAATTATAAAGTTATAAACTTTATTAATAATATATTCTTATTAAAGCTTAGTATATTTATTAAGGTAGGTCTATAAGATATTATTAAGTATAAAAGCTCTTAATTACTAATTATTAGATATAGAATACGTATTTTAAAAGATATTCTTTAAGGCCTAAATAGAAAGACCTTTAATCTTACGCTTACTAAAGTAGTTATTATTAAAGGTTTTTATATAAATATTATTTTAGAAGCTCGCTTATAGAATATTAGATTATAATACTATAAAATAGATTATATACTATACTAATATAATAATACTTAGCTTATAAGTAATTACTTAGTTATTTAAAAGCTTATTTATAAGTTTAATCTTATATTCTTTAAATATAATAAGTATTTAAATTATTTATTAAATTTAAGTAAGATCCTATATAGTAAAGTAAGTATTATTATATTTTCTAATACTAGCTACTAAAAGCTATATACTTTTTATCTATTACGTAATTATAGTATAACTCGCTTAGATATAGAAAAGTTATAGTATTTATAAATTAAGTACTTAAGTCTAAATATTCTTTAAAAGTTAGAAAGAGCTTTTAAGAGTATAAGATTCTTTAATATTATTAAATATTTAAAGTATAAGTAATATATACTAGTATATACTTTATAAATTATATCTTACTATTTAAATAAGTGATAATTAGTAAAACTATTTTAAAGGATTAATTAGGATCTATTTAACTTTTTAGTTTACTTTAGAAACTACTCCTAACTCTTTATACTTAAATATAAGTATAGCGGATTACTTATTAATTATATACTCTAATTAAAAATATATAATAAGGTATTTAAATACATTAAAAGCTTTAAATATTAAGTATAGATTTAGTTTAGACTTTTAATCTATAAATTTAAGTATAATTAAGAAAAAGTAATTATTACTATTTAAGGATTTATAAGATATAAGATATAAGGAAATAAGCTTAGTATTAAGCTTAAGATCTTACTAACTATAACTTATAAACTAAATAGTATAGTAGAATAAGCTAGCTAAGAGGTAATTATAAGGGATATTAAAATATAGTTATTTATAAATCTTTCTAAGAAACTTAAACTTAAATATATACTAGTAGGTATTTATTTATATAATAAATATTTAAATTATATATAAAATTAAAGATTACTACTTAAAATAAATAATTAGTAGTTCTATAACTACTTTTAATAGTATAATCCTACGATTATTATAAGATTAATAATAGATTTTAAACTTAACTAAAATAAGATTTATATCTTTAGATATAAAGTATATTTATTAATAGTAGAATAAGTACTTAGATAAGAAAAAAAAGCGTTTAAAATTAAACCTTATATATATATTAAGTATTTTATAAGTTTCTATACTTCTAATATCTATAAGATCTAAGTACTATAACTTAATTAAATTATTATTATATAAAATATTTACTTTAATAAAGAGAGCTTTTATATCTCTAAAGAAGAGGAGATAGAGATTTTTATAAAAGAAGCTTAATTTCTTATAGAGCTTTTATAGAATAAAGAAGTAATAGAATATATCTTTAGTCTTATAAAGGATATTTTAGAGGATATACTAAATAAGTATATAATTACTTCAGATAAAGGGATTCTACTTAATCTAAGGGAAGAGTAGATATAGGAAGCTTAACCTAAAATTATTACTAATAAGAGTTAAAACTTAAAGGTAAAAAATTATACTAAAAATTCAAGTATTATAATTAGACTTTTAACTTTAAGAGCTATACTTGAATTAGAAAGTACACTTAATTAAGGTAGTAAGTAGTTATTACAGAGCGTATTAAATCCAGGACTTATATTAAGTATAGTATAAGGTTTAGTAAAAGTAGACTAGAGGAAATATAAGTAAGTCCTAGATTTAGTAATAAGTATATAATAAGACTAAGCGCGGAGTCTACCTTATTCTTTAATAATTAAGATTTGAATTCTAATTAAGCCTCCTTTAATAGTAACTACAGAATTAGAATTAGTACTAGTACTATTAAGAGCTTTAAGTAAGTATTAAGATATTAGAATAATAAATGCACTTAAAGTAATAAGAATAATAATACACTTATAGATATTAAACTTAATAAATAATCTATTAAGTGAATTACTTAACTTAAATACTAAAGCTAAAAGTACTAAAAGTAAATAAGTAAGTGAAAGAAGGTGTAAAAGAAGTAAATATAGTAAAGTATTTATAATACTTACTACTTTACTTTAGAAAGCGTAGAAGAATTAGTTAAATATTAGTAGTAACTTAAAGCTTAAGGGTAATCCTTTTAAGAAAGTATATAAAAGTTTAGTAAATAAAGTAAATTAATTACTCGCTATATTTATACCTAATTAGTATATAATAGTAAAAGAGTAAAAGGAACTACGAAGGTCTACTTAAATAATATATATAATTATTATAGTAGCTATTTAAGAAAATTATCTAATACTAAGTAAGAAGATCCTACTTCTTAAAATTAAGATTTAAGATCTACTACTAGAACCTAAAAAATAAAATAATTTTAAGAATTACTTAATAAAGTAGTAATTTATAAAGGATACGTATCTAGAAATAAGTAATATAAAAAAATAAAGATATTAAATACTAAAAGTATTTAATTTAAAACTTATAAGCTCACTAATTCCTTTAATATAGGTTTTTAAGTATAAAATAAATAAGAATAGATATATTAATAGATATTAATTATATATTATTATATATAGTAATCTTTAAAATAAAAGTATAATTATCTTAATCTATATAAGTACTCTTTCCTTAAAGTTATTTTATATTATTATAGTACTTATAATAAAGTTTAATCTAGAGATTAAGTATTTTAATATAATTAATATATTTATTAATATACTTAAAGATATAGATAGTAAAATTATATATTACTATTTTTTTCCTAGATTCTAAAAGCTTAAGTTTATATTATAAGTAGATTAAGCGCTCTACAGAATAAGAGACTTTTTATACTTATAATATAAGTATATAAGTAAAACCTTAATAAACTTAGAACTCTCTTTATACTTAGAGGAGCCTTATATATTTATAGATATAGAGTATAAAATACTAGTTCTCTTTTATATAAATAATATTTAAGTACTTTATTATTAAAATAATTAAAAGCTTAAAAAAAAGATTATTAAATAATTAAAGAAAGTATATAATATATATAATCTTAGAAATATTTAATAATTCTTAAGTATTAAGGTAATTTATAATAAAAAGCTTAAAACTATCTTCTTTATTTATAACTAATATATTAAAAAGATTATATTTAAGTTTAAGTTAATAAATAGAAAGTACTTAAATATATTACTTTTACTTATTAATCTTTAAAAGAATTAAGGATAAGCTACTAAGAAGCAGATTAAAGTATACTAAGAGTATATAAGCTTAGTATTATATACTATAATTATTATAAGACTAGATATAGTATTCGCTACTATAGTACTCTTAATATTTACAATAAATTTAAGCGTTAAGCACTTTATTACTATATATTAGCTAGTCTATTACCTATATAAAATACGCTTTTTAAGTATTATATATAGTAGAAAGTATAGAAGATCTTTAGTATATACGTTTAATATATCTTTTACTAATAATACTGAATTAAGATAATTATCCTAAGGATATATAATTATAATATTTAGTAGTCTAGTAATCTAGAAAGTAGGATTACAAGCTATAGTAATAACTTTAATTACTAAAGCTAAAACTCTATTATTAGAGTATATAAGTAAAGAAGTTATAACTCTATAAAGATTCTTTTAAGATCTAGCATTAGATATTAGTAAGATTTAGGAGATTTTTTATAATAATTAATAAATAATTAAACTTATTATAAGTAAAAATAAGAGAATCTTAATAAAGCTTTACTATATAAATATTTAAAATATATAATTAAAGTAAGAGTATACTTAAGGATTATTTAAGATTATATATATTTTAATAGTTAATATACTTACTAATAAGCTTATAAAGAATTTATCTTACTAGAAATTTAAGTACTTTAGAGCTTTTTTAAACTTTAAGGATTATAGAAGTAGAAGAGCTTTAATTATACTTATTTAAAAGTTATATTTAAAAAAGGATATATAAACTTTTTATTTATACTTTAAATAAAAAGGATTATTCTAGTAAATACTCTAAAGATCTAAGAAAACCTAGTAAAGCTTAGCTGAAATCTAGTAAAGTTTAATAAGAATTCCCTAAATTAATATAAAGATCTAGCGTAAAGCTTAATAAAATCCTATAAACTAGTATAAAGATTTAAGTAAATCCTTTAAAAATTCTATAAATTATCTTATAATCCTACTAAATCTTACTTATTAACTTATTATTAATCTTATAATATTTATAAAAGCTTATATAAGTTCCTTATACTTTAGTTTACTTAATTTACTTCTATTATCCTTATTATTATCTTAGTGTTTTAGTAGTTTCTTTATTACTTATATAAACTCCTTTATAAATATATTATTATTATTATTTTTATCTAAAAGCTTTAAATCATCTAACGTAACGTGAAGTACTATATAATATTTCTTAATTTCCTACTTAAGAATTAGTAGTATAATTATAGAAATAGAATAAAGAACTTATAGAAGAAGACGTATTTTAATTAAGTATATTAATTAAATAATAAGCTAGAGATAAGATATAAGGTAGAATAAGAGAATAAGTATAGCTAAAAGTGTAGTTATAATAACAGCTATTAATAGTAGTAATATTAGTGTAATAGTAATCGCGATCTTTTTTCTTAGATATAGTAAATTATATATATTTTAAGTATAGATTAGTAAACTCCTTTCCTATTTATATTATTAGTATATATTAAAATAAGTAATTATATTAAGTGTGAAAAGAATAAGCGTAAGCTTACCTTATTATCTTTTAACTAGAGATTTTATACACTTAGTAGTAGTCTTAGGAATCGATTTAGTAAGCTTAAAAGAAATAGAATTAGTATTATAAAAAGTTTCTAGTATAATAGTAATACACTTTTTTCTAGCTTTATACTTAAGTATAAGAGATAGATCTTCTTAAACCTAAAGATAATTAAATATACACCTAAGAAGTAATAGTAAAGGGCGTGTATAAGTAAAAAGAATAATAGTATTACTATTATTAAAGCTAGAAAAATTAGTAAAATCACTATTATTATCCTAAATAAAAGGATTATTATTATTATTATTAGAGTACTTATTCTTACTAGACTACTTATTTTAGCTAAAAGACTTATTCTAAATAGAAAACTTATTTTAGCTAAATAATACTATACTAAAACGCTTAGAGCTAGTAGAAATCTAATTAACTAATTTAATATTAGATCTACTAGTAGATTATATATTAGAGGTATTATTATAAAAAAATAAAGATCTAGTAATAAGCTTAAGCTTACTCTTATCTTTATTATTATCCTAAGTATATATTAGTATATAAGCTTTAAATAATTATAATTAAAGATAAATATAAGTATTTAAAAAAGAAATAAACTTCCTTAGACTACTTTACGAGTTTAACTTATATTACTTAAATTAGTAACTTACTCTCTTATATAATATATAAGTTTAGTAACTCTATAATTATAATTAATAAGAGATTATAAAAGAGTTTTAGAAGATATCTTAAAGTAATTTAAGGCTATAGTAATCTTTTTATATAAATTTAAAGAAAAAAAATAAGAGAAAAGATATAAGACATAAAGAAATTTATAATATATTAAAAGCTTAAAAGTTTAGAAGTATAGAAAAATCTAGAGTTAATATACTTTAAGAAAGTATATAATTACTTAAGAAATATATAATTACTTATTAATATATAGCTAATTAGAGCGCGCTATTATATACTATTTACTAATTTACTTCTAACCTTTAGTATATCTTCTTAAAAGATTACTAATTCACTTTACCTCTACTAATTAATACTTATTCTAATTTAGCTACTTATATTTAGTAACTATAGAGCTTTACTTAAATTCAATAATAATTACTTATCTATACGCTTCTTAATTTATATATAATTATAAACTAGATTATTTTATATAATCTTTAGAATTAAATCCTTTATTATTCTTTTATTTATATTCTCTAACTAGATTATTCTACGTATATATTTATAATATAAAGATATATTATACACTAGACTTATATAATCTTTATTTACTTATTTAATTATAATATATTTATTTATACTTTTCTTTATAACTTAGGTATATATATTATAAATATATATTTATAATTATTATACTTATTTAAGGAGTATATATATATATATAAGGTACTCACTACTTTAGACTTAATCTTTATTTATGTAAATTTAATAGTAAGACTCTTAGACTTAAGCTTACTATAAAGGTATATTAAACACGCTCTATTAGAAGTTATATTTAGTCTAGTATATACTTAGTAAGTATACTATATATATATAATATACTCTTAAGCTCTTCCTTAAGGAGGTAACGCTCTTTTAAATATATCTTTTTATACTATACTTTTACTCTAATTAGGAGATCTTATCTCTTTAACCTAGCCTACTCGCACTACTGCACGACATATAATTATAAAATAATTCTAGATCTTTTTTATAATCTTTAAGTATAAGAACCTTCTTATAATTTTTTAGGAAAAGTACTAATAAATCTCTAAGTATATAAGAATTAATAAGTAAATATTATTACTTTCTCTTATTATATAACCTTTACTTTTATAATAAACCTTTTTCTTTCACTTAGTAGAATTAAGATCTAGAAACTAATAATCTTATAAAGTTTTACGTTACTTAAGCTTATTAACTTACTACTATTAATACTTTAATTATTATTAATAACTTCTCTTTTACCTTTATAATATATAATTATTAAGAAGTTAATATAAGTACCTTTATAAGTATACTACTTAATAGAAAATTAAAACTAAAAAGATTTATAATACTTTTATAAAAGATAATAATATAACTCTTAATACCGGGCCTTTACTCTTATAAGCTATTAAATTAAATAAAAGAGATTAAAAGAAGATTAAGTATATTATAACTTTTAAAGAACTAGTTTTACTTATACCTTCCTTATAAGCTATTAGTATAAAACTTCACTTAACTCCTATAAAAGGAAGAGCTAAGTACCCCTTACTTATAAAAGAAGATTAGTAAAGTACTAGTCCTTATATTCTCTTAATAACTCTAGTTTCTAATAATAATTCTCTTTTTACTTAATAGCCTATTAATATTAATATTAAGAAGGATAATATCTCTTAGCTTTAAGTTATATATAAATCTTTTCTTATAGAAGTATTTATTATTAACTCTTCCTTTATTATTATTTTTAATAATACTTCTTTAATAAAGGAAAGATAATAAAACTAACTAATACTTTATCTTATAATAAATAGAATTATTATAGAATAAAGAAAAGAACTCGGAACTTTATATTTATAAAAGCTATAATAAGAGAATAGTCTAAGACTTATAATATATATTTTATAATATAAATACTTAATTCTTATCTCGGAAGTTAATAAGGAGTTCTCTTCTTAATTTATAAATAAGTATTTATACTCTTAGAGTATATAAGAAAGAAAAAAGAACCTCTTAAGTAATTCTATTATTAATTCTAATACTCCTTTATACCTTCTAAAAGAGTATAGCTTCTAAGCTAAGGACTATACTAATTTACCTTAGAAAATAACTTAATAGATATATCCTTCTATAGAATTAAGTATAAATACCCCCTTACCTTAAGCTTATACTTCTCTAATAAAGCTTATAAGAGCTATAAATATTAAATAGAAAAGTGCGTATTAAATAAATATTACTTTAATTAATAGTATAGTATTTTATTTATTAGTTAAGTATAAAGCTATAGATAAGATATTTATAGCTATAATCTAAAAAGTAAATACTTTACTTAAGTAATATTTATAAAAGTAATATAAGATTATTATTATTTCTAATTTAGTTATTAAATTAGTTAAGTATTATATAATACTATAATAATTTATTATATATCTTAATAAGCTAGATATAGAACTAGTAATTCCCCTAGAATATACTAAATAATCTTATATATTTTCTAAAGTAGTAAGTAATATACTTCCTTCCTACTACTTATATAACTATAAGATTAAGCTAAAAAGTAAAAAAAAGAAAGCTTTTAAGTACTCCTTATTATATAAGATATTAGTAAAGAAACTTATAGCTATTAAAGAATATATTACTAATAACTTTAATAAAAGATTTATTAAACTTTTTTAAGTACTATTTATTACTTTTATTTTCTTTATTAAGAAATTAAATAGCTTCTTTTATTTATATATTAATTTTTAAGTATTAAATTCCCTTACTTATAAGGATTAATACTTTCTTTTATTAATTAATAAAACTTTAATTTATATTACTAGTACTTATATTTTTATAAAACTTAATATTTATTAAGTATTTTATAAAATATAAATAAACTTAATTTTAAAAGAGTATATAACTTTTAGGATAAGATATAGAATATATAAGTATAAGGTTCTCTTATTTAGACTTACTAATAGTTTAGTAATATATTAGTGCTATATAAATAATATTCTCTTTAATTACTTTAATAATTTTTATACTATATACTTAAATAATATTCTTATATACTCTAAGGATTTTTTAAAGTATTATTTTTATATAAAGAAGATATTATAATACTTATAAAATATAAGCTTTTAAGCGGATCTAAAAAAGTATAAGTTTAGAATTATAAGAATTAAGTACTTAGGATTTATTATATTAACTTCTAATTTAGAAATTAATCCTAAGAAAATCTCTATAATTACTAAATAGACTTATTCTTCTTTTATTAAGAGTATATAATCTTTCCTTAATTTTTATAACTTCTATTAATACTTTATTTATAATTATAATATTATAGCGAAACCTTTTATTTATCTTACTAAAAATAATATTCTTTTCTACTTTATTATAGAATATAAAAAGGCTTTTAATTACTTTAAATATATACTTACTTTAATCCTTCTATTAAGGTACTAGTAAAATCTACTTTACTTACTTAAAACTAATATAAGTAATAATATTATTACTAAAGTACTTTCCTAAAAGTATAATAAGAACTAGTCCTTTATTACCTTTTTCTTAAAAACTATACTCCTTATAAAGCTTAATTATACTATTTATAATAAAGAAATACTTATTATTATCTATTTCTTTAGATATTAAAAAATTAAGCTTATAAGAGCTTTTTATTAGATTTATATTATTATAGATTATAAAGTTTTAAAATACTTTATAATTTCTAAATAATTAAATACTTAATAAGTTTAATAAACTAAATTTTTAATTAATTATAATTTTATAATTACTTATTACCTTAAAACTTATAACCTTTTAACTAATACTTTCTTTTATAAATTAGATAAATTAAATTAATAGAATATAAAAAAGAAGATATAGTGTTTATAGTAATTCCTTTATTATAATTAAGTTAACTTTAGCTTTTTCTTTTAAGAGATTTAGCTAAATAATAATATAACTTAACTAGAAGTAAGTATAAGAATTACTATATTTTTTCTTATGTTTTTTATAGTATAATAAGTTCTTAATATTAACTATAATACTTCTTTCCTTAAGGCTTTTTACTAATAAGCTACTTCTAATTTCTTAGGTAAACTAAATATAAAAAAAGACCTCTTATTATATAAAAATAGACTTTTAGTCTTAAATATTAATTACTTTTATACTTTAATAATTCGGGAGGTTTATAATTAGATTATAATAGTATACTCTAGTACTAAGAAAATTATTTAACTTTTTTCTTTTTAGTACTAGTAGTATAGTATTAGTAAGATAGTAAAGTAATACTACTATAATTATTATACTTACTAATAAATTTAAGTTCTCTAAAATAAGAAACTTAGTTTCCTTTACTCTTTACTTATTTTATCTTACTTTTAGGAATATATTATAGTAAATTATTACTTATTTAATAAAGATAAATACGGATTTAATAATATACTTATATTTATTAATTATTTTAGTAAATAAGTAATAAGTATTTCTTACTAGAAAATAATAGATACTTATTAATTCACTTATATATATATTTACTATATATATTAATACTTTAGTACTTTCTTAAGTATTACTTCTAATAGAGATTCTTAATTTATATCTAGATTCTAAATAACTATTTACTAGATTCTAAGTATTAAAAGATAGCTATTTACTATTAATTACCTTTAGATAAATAGCTAGACTAAAGTATATAACTAATACTTTTAGTAAAGACTCTAGTCTTTTATTAGCTACTATTAAGATAATTAGTTCGAATTCTTACTTATTATAAACTATATATAGATAATATTCCTCTATAACTCTCTAAGAAATCTCTTTTCTTTTAAAGTAATCTATAAATATACTTCTTATATAAATTAGGATTAAAGAATTAATTTATTAAACTTAATTACTCCTACTAATAAATTAAATACTTAATAAGCTATTAAATATACTATATAATACTTTAAAGTATAATAGATAGCTTAATTAAACTTCTCTATAGCTTAGGCTAGAATAGCTTAGTTATATAATCTCTTTTACTATAAGATTAACTTTAATAAAAATAGCTTTATCTAGCTTAATATATATTACTTTAAGATACTTCGATTATTTAAGAAACTAGACTTACTTACAAATAGATTATTCTAAGTACTTAAAAAGATTAGTAACTTATACTACTTGAAATTATTAGTAAGTATAAAAGTCTATAATATCTTTCTTATAAGTAAATTATAAAAGGACCCCTAAGACTCCTTATTAAAGTAAGTTTAAGAGCTACTTTTACTAATTAATATTATTAGAAATAATAAATAAGAGTTAAAGAAAGTACTTACTTATTATAAGTAATACTTAATACTCTTTTACTATATTACTTAGCTAAACTATAATATTAATTTAATATAGTATAATACCTTAGATCTTAAATATACTTTTTATAAGATTAGAGACTTTTATTTTAATTACTTTAAGTAAGTAGAACTACTTATAAAGCTCCTTAAATAGCTAAAGGCTTAGGAAGATAGTATTAATAATTACGATTACCTTAATAGAGATTAAGAAATAATAAGACACTTAAGGATAAGCTTTTTCTAAAGAAGAGAGTAGTATAATAGTAAAGCTTTATAGTAGAGCCTTAAAGTAGATATTAGATTTTAAGGTAATTTCTATATACTTACTTAAGCGAGCTTAAGTAAGATAAAGTAAATCTCCTTATATATTACCTCTTCCTCTTTATACCTTCTTTACTACATAATTATAGATTCTAAAAGACTCTTATTATTATTATATATCTTTCTATTAATATATAAGGTAGTAGTTACATATAACTATTATCTTTCTAGAGTAAGGCGTTACAATATAAAAGAAGCGTAGGAGTTAGCTAAATTAAATATATAAGCTATATAGGATTATATAGTAAAAGCTATAAACTAATATTATAGACTTATTAATTTCTAAGTAAGTAATAAAGTATACTTATTTACTAAGAACTTTAAGAGCTACTAATTAAGCTATAAGCTTAGTAATTAATAGGAAGAACTATTTAAGATCTTATATTAAATAAGGAATTCTTACTAGCTCTAGTTACTTATAAGATCAAATATTTATAATATTTTTACTTCTAAGCTATTATTCCAAGACTTAAATAACCTCTTACTTAGTTAAGAATAGCCTTAAAACCTCTCTAAGATAATTAAGAGTTAAGAAGAATAGGAAGTATAAGAAGTTCTTATATCGCGATTATATTATAATACTTTAAAGTATTAAGTTAATTAAGTAAGCTATAATCTTAATACTATATAGTATAATATATCTAACTTAATAAAGTTACCTTATAAGTTAAGAGATTTTCACTAAGTTAACTTTTCTACTTTAGGATTACTTTAAAACTTACTTAAATAGTTAGTTATATAAGAAAATAAAGAAGATAACTATAGTTACTTAGAAGATAATAGACTAATTAGTAAGATAGTAAAATAAGATTTAATTTAGATTATTTAAATACTTTCTAATTTAAAGTATTAATATTATAGTCTTACGATTATACTTTAGCTAGAATATCTTACTAGTTTCACTATAAAGAGCTACTCTTATATAAGAAGTCTAACTAAAGATATAGCTATAAAGAACTAATAATAAAGCTAATCTGAAATAGGACTTATTCTCCTTTTACTTTAAATTACTTAGAATCTCCTTATTCTTTCTCGTGCTACTTAAGTATCTCTTTATACGGAATTTATTTAGTAGCTTACTAGAGTTCTCTTCTCTTCTTTTATACTTTAAAGCACTATAAATCTCCTTAGCTACTTTAGTAGTACTAGTAGTAATCTTTTCTTAGATTTAGCTTAAGGCTATAAATATACTTTAAATATATATTAATTAGAAGTTATTTAAACTTTACTTAAATGAAAATAAGTATATTTAAAACTAGATCTTTATCTTAGATTAAGATAGTTATAAGCGAAACTTATAATAGAAGAAAAAGATAAAAGAAAAAGAGGTAATTTATAACTTATTATATAGCTAGATCTATAATAGCTTAGTAAAAAGTATAGGTTTTCTTTAATAACTTTAACTATAGCTCGCTTTATATCTTAAAGGTATTAATAGTAATAATATATAATCTAGTATTAATTTCTTAAGCGATAGAAATAATACTCTTATTATCTTTAGTAGTAATAGTAAGAGAGAGCTTATAATATTCTTTAGCTATATAATACGAAATCTAATATAGAAATCAGTATTTTAGCTTATTTAGATTATAATCGGACTATATTTATAATAATTAGGATTTAGAAAAAGAAAGTAGGAAGTACTTATAAGATTACACTTTTCTACTTACTTCTTATAATATATATACTTCTTACTTTTAGTACTATTAAACTTATAAATATAATCTAGTTCTATAATAAGTAAGTAAATATATTAGATATAATACTTATAGTAAGCGAATTTAAGAGTATTAATAAGAGTTAGAGCAAGTACTATTTATATTAATATACTAAATTAACTCTGAATTACTACTAAACTACTAGGAATTTAGAACTTAATTTACTCTTAAATTACTTATTTTATTTAATATAGACTATTAAAATATATTAGTAATATATATAGATTAATAAATCTCTATATATAAGGTTTACTTATAGAACTTAAAGTTATAATTATTTAAAGAAGAAAGTTAGAATTCTAGAGATCTGTACTATTAAGTACTATAATATATATAATAGTAAGTAATTATAGCCTTACTAAACTTAGTTCAAATATTTTTTAGATAGCTTTATAATTAAGTTATTACCTCACTTATTACTACTATTATTATTAATTAGTACTACTAGATTAATACTTCCCTTAGAATCTCCTTACTAAAGCTATATATCTCTATTATTTTATATAATAATAATTTTATATAGAAATATAATTCAGAGCTTAGGAGTAAGCTTTCTTATAAAAGGAGGGAATATAATATTAAAGTAATAGAAGTACTAGAAATAAGAGTACTTAGGTTTAGCCGGAATATTACTAGATAAAAGCCGGACTAGATTTATATATATATAGGATTACTCCCCCTCTAAGGGCTTCTTATTTTCTTATTTCCTTTATACTAAATCTATAATATTATTATTTACCTACTCCCTTACTCCTATACTTAATACTACACTTAGTAATATTACGTCGTTATATCTTTCCGGTAGGCACGCTTCAGGGAAGAAAAAACTGTTAAATTAAGAGGTTATAAGATGTATAATATATATGCAGGTAAGAAGAAAAGGTGTATATTATACTTAAGGTACCTCTAAAGGAAATCAGTAATCTTATAGCTCTTATAGCTATTTAGAATAAGGAGTCTTACTAAATAATTATATAGTTCTATCTAAGAGATAAAGACTTTTTCTAGCTACTTTAGAGCTATTTAATTAGTTATTTATCTATTATCTATAGCTATAAAGTACTATAGATTAAATATATCTAATTAAAATAGAAACTATTACTATTAAATTATTTTTCCCTTATAGATTATAGCTAGAAAAGTAAAGGTATTTATAATAGATATATACTTAATAATTATTATCTAAGTATATAAGCTTAACTATTTCCTTTAAATCTTCCGGCTTTCTGTACTCCTTATGATATATCTATTAAGATTATAACTTTCTATAATTCCTGTTTTATCTATATTCTATTATTAAGAGGCTGGAATTACCTTAATATCCGGAATCTCTAATTTTTAGAACTAAGGTCTAATAACTTTAGAATAAGTATAGTTAATATATATAGAATTAACGTATATTTACTTCTTAATCTTAAGAATAGGATTCCGGGCTAAAAACTATACTATCTAGTGTTTTCTAAGTAGGTAATAGTCTTCTTAGAAAGCTAAAAGCTTCTCTTTAAAAACCTGTATTTATATATAAGTAACTCTATAGCTAAGAGTCTCTTAAGTTAAAATCTAATTAATTAATTAATTCTCTACTATTATAGGGAGCTTTTATAAGTAGCTAATAACTTCCTTATATAGTTATATCGTTATATTATAGTCTATAAGGGTAGACCTTAGAATACCTTACTTAAGTAATGCCTTTTATAAGGACTTATTACTTACTACTTCTTTAAGAGCGTATATAACATTATATTTAGTATATTAAGGCTTTATAATATTATTAATTTATATTTCAAATTTCAAGAGAATCAATTAGAGATTAGAATATTAAATAATTATTGAAGTTAGGTGGTACAAGAAGCGGTGAGGTTAAGCGAGGTGGCCGGAATGCAGGGGTGGCCGGAATGGGGGGGTTAGACGTTACCCTATCGATCACAAGAAAATACTCTTGCTTCGTAGGTTTCAACTGGTTCACACATCATTACTTTACATTCGCTGTAGAACTCAAGGACAGCTCTAGCTCCTGACACAAACGTAGGTAGATTGCCAGAGGACCACTATTACTTCTGAACGTCCAACAGCACCTGCAAACACTCTAGTATAACCTGGTGGTCCTCTTCCTGAGCTAGACCACTCACAACAACGGCAGCAACTGGCCCCTCGACTGCTTGAACACGGACAGCAAAGCCCCCACCGTGGATAGCATAGTCGCCAGCTTGTTCTCCGAGTTGAAATCGAGCCTTGAATGTATTTTCGTCGCCCTGATCAAACATATTGTGGGCTGCCCATGTACTAAAACCAAATCTCAAGACTAGATTCCTCTTACGGCGTACCTAATTGTCGTTCTCAGGAACAGTTCCAGGTCTTGACACTAAAGTGGCAGGGCAGTCAGTATTATTCTAGTTCAGGGGGATATTATATGTCATGTAGTTTCACGGATTGTTCAAGGAACCTGGAGAGATGAGAAGCTTCTCGGAAGACATACTAGCATGAAACAACAGCTGCTGGTTGTTGGCTAGAATAATGTTCACTACTGCCGGGTTTTCTGATAGTTCTCGCAGTCGGTTCCTGATTGAAATGCCGAGTTCGAAGGCATCGTCGGCATTGAAGTGCAGCAATGTGACTCTCTTTTCTTGAGCGAGTATTTCATCAACCTGAATAACGTTTGTAAGTATCTTAAAACCCATAGAATAGTATCTGTCATGTGGTGGAAGGAAAACTTACTGCCTGAGGCGGTACACCGAGTTTCCGAGGGGAAGTCGTCATCTTGAATGCTACTGTGTCTGCTTGCCGTTTTATCAATCGATCATGTTAGCACGAGGATTGTCGCTCTTTATAGAATATCATAGATCCTCGAGGGCAGCAACAGTTGTGCGGGACGTGAACTGGCAGGCAGGCAGGCACTCTCCGAAGCAGCGTGTTCGGCTGACCGAGTCTCGTCGTGGTCGTGATTGCATTGCCTCGCATCGCATCACCGTGTGGACCCCGGCCTGCATTCTTCCTGTCCCATCATAGAAGATATCATCCGACTCCGTAAAAGTGCGGGGGATGGTGGGGGAGGGAGAAGGGGGGGAGGACAGGGTAGGTAGGGCAGATAGGGTAGGTAGGGCAGATAGGGTAGGTAGGGTAGGGTAGACTGTACTGACTTGTATTTACTCCTGTAGTGACTGTAGAATCGGGACCGTAGTATGCAACCCAGCCCAGCCCAGCCCACATATTCTACTGTACGTACTCAGAGACAGAGTAATTACTCGCTCCTGCAGACTTAGTTAGTGCTTGCCAGCTTCAGGACCGACCGACCAGGCAAGTAGTTCAAGGCGAGGTACGCTTACAGAGGTAGGAACCAAGCACTTGGAACCAAGTTTGAAACTCTCGGCCCGCAATGAATGTGGAGAAAGTCGCTTGCAATTGACCCGAAAAGAAGCCCTCAGCCTCCAGTCTGTCCCTGAAGTCTTGCTTCTTGATGATGATGATGATGGTGTTTCATGGCGCAGATTCAGTCGCGGCGGCTGACTCGAGCGTATCTCCGGAATGTGGGTGGTTCCATGCATGGATGGTAGGGTAGGATATAAGGTAGGTTTCTCATACTTCTGTCCAAAAATATACATACCTTACCTATCTGATACTTTACTTAGACTTTAGGGAAACTAGGGGTCGGTGACATTGATCGGACCCTTACTGCAATCAGACCGGGGTAGTACAGTAGGGCTTAGTGACAAGTGGCTTAGAGTCCATCCCGAGTCCCCCCGGCCCCCCCTCTATTGCGGCTGCCCATTTGCACCAAAAATGGCGATTTTCAATCGCCTCTAATCCATTTAGAAATAAAATGTAAACTTGGAAGACTTACGAAATAAGCCTATTTGGTTTTATCTATTAGATCGATAAGAGAATGGTGATTTCCAAATGAGTTTGAATGTTTTATATACAACGTCACGTATTCGCAACTGCTCGAGTCGATGAGATGATCCATAGCCTGCTTTTCATACATGTGCAGCCTAGAAGGATTGCACTCACCCGAGTTTCTCGGGGCTGACTCCTGTACCTGCAGGTATTCGTACAACTAACCATATGCTCAGGTCTCCCGTATACACCGGCCCCGCCTCTCTACTCTGCTCTCGGGATATCTGGAGAGTTGCCAGAAGAATGTTATGATGCTCAAAGTCTCGTAACAAGCTATTAGTATCTGCCCATATATGAAGCCATATGCCACATTAGTTTCAAATCAACTTGTTTCCCATCTTGCATTCTATCGATTGGTCTCCTCTGACATTGCCTTCCTTACCCGCTGAGGATCAAGACGAACCATCATTCATAACCTCTCTTCAGGCTTAGCATACATTGTATGCCAGCAAAGCTCAAATCCATACACACGATGCTTGCTCCCATCAAAGTTGGCATTGTCGGATATGGGAGTTCGGTCAGGTTTTTCCACATGCCTTATATCTTACCTAACCCGGAACTTGAAGTCTATGCATTCCTGCAACGAGCAGAAGCCCCATTAGACCCAACTAGAGCTGAACCATGGACTCACTGTACCGCCGATTTCCCTAAAGCTAAACATCACCGTACGTCCGAGGCCTTCATTTCGGATCCGGAGATTGAGCTTGTGATTGTCTGTACACAGCATGCCACTCATGCCGAATTTGCAGAGAAGGCATTAAGAGCTGGAAAGCATGGTAAGAATCACATAAAGAAAGTCAAAAATCAGTATTGAAATCGACGAATAGTTGTCGTTGAGAAGCCATTCACGACATCCACCGAAGAAGCAGATCGAGTAATTTCCATCGCGAAGGGGACCGGCAAAATACTGACAACATTCCAAAGTAAGGATTAATGACTTGAGCCCGTTATAAAAGGGCTGACTAGTAATAGACCGACGATACGATGGTGATTTCATGACTCTGAAGGAGTTAGTCACGAAAAACGCACTCGGGAAAGTTATAGAAGCTGAAATCCATTACGATTTCGAGGATGCGCCATAGTTGCCAACAATGGCAGCCAAGAAATACACGCCTGGAGAAGGCCACATGTTTGGAATTGGTAAGCCTCACAAGATTTCTATTCCTCATTTTCATATCTCAGAAGACTAGAATATTGAAATGAGAATAGGTTCCCACTCTATCGATCAAGCACTTGTCCTTTTCGGCAGGCCAAAATCCGTGACAGCATTCCTTCGGGATTTGCGAGGGGCAGACAGCGAGATCGAAGACACATTCACGATTATCTTGCAATATGAAAGTAAACTGTTAGTAACCATTAAAACGACAGTCAAGACATGTATGGAAGAGCAACTCCATTACTTCTTCCGTGGTACAGAGGGCACGTATATAAAGGTATGACATGACCTCTCAATAATTTTGTTCTTCAGATGATCTGGTGCTGATAACCATAGTATGGAAGCGACGCCCAAGAGAGAGGTGTCTTCAGTGGCATACCTGCCACTGACCCAGATTTTGGTGTCGAGGATGAGGGTCTATACGGCGAACTCACAACTTATAAAAAATTCCATGAGGGCCAGGTTGATAAAGGCAAGAAAGTCATGTGGCAGAGAGCGAAATGGGTTGGAAAATACCCGACGATTCGGGGATGGATCAGGGGCTACTACGAGGATGTCGTTAAAGCGATTCGGGGTGGGGAGCTTGTTGTTGATCCGCAAGACTCGAGGGATGGGATTCGCGTGATGGAGCTTGCGAGAATGTCACATGAGAAAGGGGTGACTGTTGACTGGTCTTGATGCTGCGGTCAGTAAGGCAGCTGAATAGGAGATGAGTGCAAATAAACTCTTAACCTGTTCCTTGGTCTCTTCTTCGGGATTGGTCACAAACTCGCTTGCGGAAATTGAGAGGGAAGTTGTCAAAGGGGAAGCTAGGGACAGCTTGAAAACTGGTTTCAGTATCAATTACAGTTTTTTCTTCCAGTGTGTTCCATACGACATGACGAGAGCATCGAATTACTCGTCAACAAAAAAGACCGATGGCCTGCTTTGTCGTAGCACTGCAGTACCTGCACCAGTGGTTCACTAGAATTGTCCTGATTCACCGTGTAAAATGGATTGTAAGCATTTCTGATACACCCGTGAGAGGGAAAGGAGTCGCAGCTGTTGACAAGAGGGTATCCCAGCCTATATTTGACTGAATTGATCTCGATACTATTCCAGTCTACAAGAAGAGATCGTCTATCGAGGTGTGCCGAAGACTCGCCTATGTCGAGCATGAGAGTGTGTATAGCAGGACCACAGTTGGTATTGTACGCTTCCTCATTGAAGAACGACTTTGCAGCCTTGAGCATTAGACAAAGTGTGAGGTGTTGCCGCTTCGTCCCCGGTTCCTCCAGTGCTGTTCCCAGGGCAAGCTTTATGCCTGGGTATGCCTGGATAATCCGAACGATGGCACAGGAAGCAAGCATAAGCCCAAAATCCTCTGGTTTCACTGATTCAGCCTCCGTGTTAGGGACAAGACACACGGCCGAACTTACTACCTAGACAAAGTCGCGGTCCACCATTAAATGGAAGATAGGCCCAGCCGATGCTAGCAAGCTCCGAGCCGTCTTATTTCTCGGGTCCGAACGTTAAATGATCAGGTCCATATATATCCTTCCGCCGTTGAATGTGGTATACTGAATATGCGACGGGCATCCCTTCTCGACCTAGGAGCGGCGAGCGTCCGTCCGGAGCACCGCCAAAGGGGAGAGTAGTCGTCTTCCTGCAAAAACGTGTATTGATCGGAACCGGAGGATACAATCGAAGGGCCGCATATTTCTGTCAGCAAGTGCGGAAATCCCGGGATTATTTGATTCCTCACTTCCTGGAGGACATTATGTAAGTAGGGCATTCGTTGAATGTGCGCTCTTTTGATATCCTTTTCAGGTCCAAAAACAGTGTGTATTTCACACCGGAAAGTTTCTAGTACACTTGGATTTCGCAGAACAAGGTGACTGTATCTGACGCATTAGCACAGTCTCCAGAAATCAGATCGTCTACTGACAAAGCGTAAGACAATGTCGCGGCTGTGGTATCTCGTCCAGCAATCAGCACATTAAGTACCTGATCTCGAACGAGTTGCAGGTCCTCGTTTCCGCGATACAGCTCCGATATGAACGAGGCTTTCTCTGAATTGACTGGATTTTCCACTCCTCGTTGCAGAGCTTATAGAGCCAATAGGTAGGTAGGTGTATTTCTTGATGGTTTACAAGTCTCGAGGAAACCTGTCGGACTGTATAGGAAGTACAAGTCCCCAAGCCGAGCGAGGGTGCCCGTAACCAGAGAAGCTTGGCCGAAGGCCTTCGAAAATAAATCTCCGCTCTCGTGCTTGAAGCTCTCAACTGGTTGACCTAATATCATGGCTATGGTTATGTCAAGCGTCAATCTGTAGAACACTGGGTGAAGGTCTTTGATCCCGTAGGAGGTCTTCAGTCTTTCCGTCAACATTTCTAGATGCTCGCGGAAGCCTTTTAAGTTCTGGTACTGTATCCGCATGAATCGCCGCCTCAGAACTTCTCGCGAGCGCTTCCAGGCAGTACCGTCCTGTGCGAAAAGTCCATCACCGATCATCGCCTTCATAGCCAAGGTGAGAGGTCCAAGATGAAAGTCTGAGAAGAATATGATCAGACTAGGATGCTCGAATGTGTGGGTCGAAGGGACTTGCTAGTCACTGACCTTCAAACTGTGTGGAAAGCAATGCCTCTATGTTCTCGCGATCCTACGCCACATAGCCAATACCTCCAAGGATCCTGACTTCAGCAGTTAGGCTCAGCTGATCAAAGTGTTCAGTGAAGAAGGCAAGAAGCTTTTATCTCGTCCTGCTTTCAAACCATCCTTCGGTACGTCCAGCGCAAGCGGCCAATGATAGATGAGCTTAGCTGCTGAAGGTTTGCACCCCTTGCGCGTGCCGAACTCGACATCGTGCTGTAGTCGTCATTCAACAAAATGCCGTACGACCTCAAGTATAAGGGAACGTACGTGATATTTCATAGCGCCGCGGGCATACTAATATATACATGAAAACACGATCAGGACGAGGGCTGTAAGTGTTGATGGCCGGAAAGCGGCGAAAGTAGGAACGAAGTCACCTACGCTGTGAAAATAGGCGATGGTAGACATATTTCGGCGCGCTTTGAGCAACAGAGAGAAGAGAGAAGGGAGGCCCGGGGGGGAGGGGGGAAGGGACAGAGAGCAAGGGACAGAGGAGGGAGTACGGCGAAGGTATCGTCAGAACCGGAAGACTTCTCTCCAATAAGGCTGAAAAGGGGGCTCAATGAACTCTCTCAACTGTCACTCATATCTACAAACTCCTACTCGGGTGATTGCTACTCAACGCATGCGGCGGTCCATTTATGGGCAAGGCAGAAGCCGGAGATGACGCTTGTTGGGCAAGCAGTTTGGTGTCATATAACAGATACCCCCACTTTCTAGAGCTATCCTGCTTTCAGCTTTAGGAGACATCGAAGTTGACGAGGCATTCCGGAAAGATTTGCTTCCACACGTTCGTCATATTCAAGAAGTTGAGCGGACAATCCAGGCAGCTTTGCCAGGAACAGAAAATCTAGGCATAAGCTTTGGCCGACATTGGACCCCAACAAATCGAGACCAATTACTTCAGTTTACGAAACTCAGCCTGGTGTATGCACAAGGACACCAGCTCAAGGAAGCAGAGATGCTGTAAAAGTGTGTTGCAGAGAATGCGATCAAATACCTGGGTACGGAACACATTAATACGATCGGCATCATGCGGTTACTATCAGGGACGTACTGGCAGCTTGCAGAAGTGCACAAAGCTGTTGAACTTGAGAAGCGAGCCCACATGTATATAACAAGCTTTTTAGCCTGGATCATCCGGAAACACTGCAGATCATGCACAGCAATGGTTCAGATTTGTGACCGCAAGGCCGGATCTTAGAAGCGAGTAGAGTTCTTCACACTGCTATCGAAGGGCTCAGAAAATGGGTTGATAGTGATAACATTCAGATGTTGAAAGCTATGAGTGTTTAGGACGCGCGGTCACCGAAGATTCTTGGATTTACAAAGGCGGTCCGCATTCAAACTAAGAGTACTTTATATATGTATATGTTTGAATGGGCAACTTGCGAATTCTCGATTACATGCCAACATGCCGATCTGCTGGAGTAGGTGCTTCAAACAACCTGTGCGAATGATGGTATGGATCTGTCGAGATCCATATCACAGACAGTCAGAGATGACTTGCTAAGGTATATGGTCACATACAATGAAAGAAGGCCGAGCTTGATTGGAATGAATGAGAGAAGTGTTGACACATAGCAGGAATCTGGAGAATTGAAACAAAAGTGAAACGAGTTAATATAATCAAGACGTCGGCGCAGGGCAGTAAAGTTCAGAGAGTCGGTTCGTGGAGGGCACAGGCGACTGTCGCAAAAAGAATGAAAGTGTCGCATCGTGTTAGGGTGTGAGAAAGTAATCTCTATAGAGAATTGAGAACAATGGCGTGGAACGGACGATGCACCAGGGAAAGATGATCTAGAAATTGCAGTTGGGAACACAGAGCTCGATAAATTGAGATACCAATAGAATGATGCGACGAAGTCTCGTTGACACACTAGTTGCCAATGCCGTGTGCAGTTTCGCATGACGTTCTCTTCAAGCACCAGCTCCACTGGTCACCGACTGCCAGCACTCTTGTAGCGCAAAGAATTATGGCTAGCATATTAGCTACATGGTCTCGAGGCTGGGAATCAATACGAATGGGTTTTCAGTTCCAATATCGATACACAAGTGTCAGACCTGACGTACAAAAGAGTAAGGCCCGTACAATGCAGAACCCGGGAACACAAGCAAGTAAGCAACCGAAAAAAAATGCAGCACTTGCCATGTGCGACCGAGAAATGGAAGGTATGACGAAGTCTCCGTCCATGTTTGCGCGTCTCTTCGGAGCTATCAGACTTTGATAGTGACCGGAGCCATCGCCATCGCCATCGTAAGCCCCATAATTCAAAGCTCCGGAGCAATCCATTCTGGCCAATGAGGCGGTTCTGGTACGATCGTGAATGCTGAGGTCCACAAGCACTGCTTGTCTGCTACCATTCCTTCCATCGAATCCACAATTCCCGTTCTTCCTTTAATGTATGCGGCCAACGAGTCCAGTTCCACAGCAAGAACTATTCCATGGCATCGGCCATATCCCCGCGGCTCGATAGCTTATATGTCGGGATCCAGGCGGGAAGAAGTGCATCCTTCGTGCGTCGAATCTATTTACGACTTCAGGGCTTCTTTCCCTTGACCTGCGTCAACTCGGCCAGCTGCTTCTCCAATCCTTCAACTTCTGCTGTACATATCCGTGAGCAAAGCTACGACTGGCACTTTCGTTGTGCCCGCTTACTCACCACTCTTCTGTTTTTTAATCTCGTCCTTCTCCAGATATACCCATCCCCAGTAGACTAATTGATATGTAAAAGTAGCCATGAGAAGGACCTTTGCTACAGGTCTCGCGAAGGTCTTGTAGAATCCAACCTATTGTAGAGATATTAGTTCTCAAATTGTCGCAGCAAAGACTTGTGATGATGTGGATTTGACGCTGACTTACATGAGGCGAAATTGTTTTCTGCCCTGTGGTGATGAGTCGAGCTTGTCTTGCTGCGTGGGCTGGTGCGTTCCCTCGTAATCTGGAGACAGAGTACATATTGTCTATTGGTATCATGAGTTCCGATTTGACGTGGGTGGAGTGAGCAGCGGCGAAATGAATTAATTGTACAGAAAGCTTCCAAACAAAACAAAGTCTCGAAGTTCAGACATGGGTCGGGGCCTACCCCTGCCTCCCCTGCCTACAGTAGCTCGCCTGGTCCAGTCCTCAGCATGGGCCGTGCACTCTGGCCGACACTTTACTTGGGACAGATTACACTGAAATACCGACAACACCAGTACTTACTTTCTTACTCCTTGACTTCGTGTTCTCTTCTCTTCTCTTCTCTCCTCTCCTCTCTACTCTTCCCATAGTCCCACTTCCAGGAGTATTCAACGCACTTCCTGGAATAATCAATATCTACTCTAATAAACCTCCCCCGACCTCCAGCCTACACAATGGTAAGCTATTCCCCGAATATGTCATAACAAGCAGGACACAAGAGCAAGAGCAAGGCTGATAAAATGAACACCAGGCGCAAACACCAGAACAACGCAAGCGCAACGCCAAGTTCACCAAGGAGCAAAATGCGAAGCGTGGAAAGCCAGCGCAGGAATTGAAGAAGAAGCAGGAGTTCAAGAGCCCTGTTAGCCCCGTGGTCCTTGGTATTGTCCCCTCTCGCGAACTCGGACATCGCATTGCATTGGGAGAGCGTATGTTAATGTCTGGTGCTTAGGTGTTCTTGGCTTCGTCGTCTTCGGTGGTCTGATATTCGAATTGCTCAGCAGGTTCTTCCTCCGGTGAGAGAACGTATTTGGAGGGGACGTGGATGGGCTTTGGGAGCGAAATTGAGGGAAGCTGGTGGGCTG
Organism: Cadophora sp. MPI-SDFR-AT-0126; assembly: GCA_020747065.1. Classification (NCBI taxonomy): domain Eukaryota; kingdom Fungi; phylum Ascomycota; class Leotiomycetes; order Helotiales; family Ploettnerulaceae; genus Cadophora; species Cadophora sp. MPI-SDFR-AT-0126. The sequence continues at coordinate 887,134 of JAGMVK010000006.1, forward strand.
GAGGCCGAAGCTGCGTGACAGAAATACTCAATGGATTGGGGAGTTGGAGTCTGCATGGATATGTACACTGCTTACCACCGAGGAGGTACACACCACAAAAGTTGTCCGTATTCTTCCCATGGAAGGGAGGATCTCAGGGGAGTTTTGGTCTTGCTTCTGAGCTATTTATTCTGGATTCTGGGGATAAATACCCATTGAATTCCAATTGAGAAATGTGAACTACTTTCAAGTCTCGAGATTGCAAATGCAGAAGGGAAATGCAAGTACAATTACCCTTTCGAACACCCAGCCAGATGATGCGATACTTTTGTACTCCACCCATTATCCCTTATGCACCCAGACCGCGCTTCTTGGATCCTCCATCATGCTTCATCTTCACACCGGCTTCGAATTGGCGCTCCAATTCTTCTTGGATCTTCTTAATGTTAACGCCGTTATCTTTATCCTTCTTGTCCTTTTCGACCCCCTTGCTTGATCCCTTTCCAGCACCTAGTAAGCGAAGGAATTTATTTCTCCGGGCCGCATCCCCAGTCAAAGCATCTGGATTCCATTGCTCAGCACCGTGTGCAGGGCCATCGTCATTCTTCTCTGCTTCTGCTGCCATCTTCGCTTCTTGCTCAGCAAGGGCCTTATCCAATCTCTCATCACTACTCTCCTTCACCTTCTTGACCTTTTTCACGGGCCGGGTGTCTTGGACAGTTTCGGTCTCCGACTTGGACTTTTTCTTTTTGTGAGACTTTTCCTTCTTAGGATCATCCTGAGAAATGACCTCTTCAATCTCGGTTCGCTTCCGCTTTTTGGAAGACGACTCTCCATTGGCAGTCTTAGCAAGTTTCTCTGCCCTCTTGGCAGCATTCTTTTCTCTTCTTGACGCCTTCGCCTCCTTGACAGTCTGGTCATCCTCGACTACGTTAGTCTGAGCCAATTTCTCGGCTTCAAGTCTTGCAGCTTCCTCCGCAGCTTTCTGCTTTCGCTCTTGTCGCCTTTTGGTCTTCGCTGCTTGCTTCTTCTCCTTACGAGCTCTTTCAATTTCAGCAGCCTTCTCAATAAGCTCGAGGTTGAGTTTTGGAGCCGGCGCTGCCTTTAGCTTCTTTCCCTTGGCCACCTTGACATTCTCATCTTCTGACTCCGAATCCGAATCAGAGCCGGAGCTAGAGTCTGATTTAGTTGTGAGATCTGTAGGTTTAGTCACAGCAGCTAGAATCTCCCTTCTGGCTTTCTCCTTGTCGAAAATGACACCGGCGTTGTCGGCTTCTCTCTTCCTGACCTTCAAAGCCTTGTTCAGCTTCTTGTTCTCTTGCTGGATTTTGATAAGCTGTTTCCTGGATTTGGCTTTCTCTCTCTTCCGGTCCGCCAATCGTTTCAGGATTTGTTCATCTGTGATGTCCCATAGCGCCAAAAGATCCTCCTCACCCTCAGGTAAGCTGATCCCTTCGGGTATGACTGGTTTTGGAGGGATAGGTTGAGGCTTCAGCTGTTCTTGTCGATGCAATTGCTTTTTGCTTATCTTCTTAGGACGCTGCATACTCTTCAAAGCTTCTTTCGCCGGGAAGTGTGTTGGCGCTGGCAGCCCGTGATCAACAGCTCGCTGAGCTTCCTCGGCCTCCAATTTGGCCGCCATTTCAGCATCCTTGCAACGTTTCTCTATAGCGTTTCGTTCACCCTCCTCTCTATCCTTCTGTTCCTTGGCTTCTGCCGCTTTTCGCATTCCCTCTTTCGACTTGACAATCCCACCAGGAAGTATGATTATTTCGCCCACGTTGAACATCTTGCCGCTGGGGTCGTGGATTGCAGCCAGGTGCTCAGCCTGCTTGACTGCATCGGCCCTGATTCTCTGCCTCTCGAGGTCGATAGCTCGCTGCTTGTTGCGGTCTTTGTTTTTGCTATATTTCTCTGTATTTCGGTTCTACGGACGTCACTTGCTGAATGTGTTGTTGAAGCATGTAACTCACCAGCTTTCTGTGAAGTAGATCATTCAGCTTCCGCTGTTGCTTGGCTTCAGACTTTATCCTCTTCTTATCTTTCCTCTGTGCCAGTCTAATCTCGCGTGCAATCGCTTTTCTCTCCTCTGGTTGAAATTTGTTAGATATGATATCCTGAATCTAAGCCAAGGCAGAAACTGCAAATTGTTTGACTGAGCATGTACCTGGCGTCTGTCCGATGACTTTTGGCCCCCAGGATATCGATTGAAGCCTCTCCTCGCCCTTTACCCCAAGTGGAATGTAATTCGCATCCATGCTTGCGATGTGCTTGTCCGAAATTTTCTATTGCAACTTGTCGTTGAGTTCGACCTGGGCAATAAATTATTTCCAACCCTTATCTAAGCAGCTTCTTATCTTATCTTCAGTTGACGCTCTAACTACATTGGGATAAGCCGGGAGCGAAATGCGAGACGGGCCATAGGCGATGATAGGCGATGGCGTTGTTGACTTTCTCAAAATGCAAAGCCATTCGCTGTGCGCCTTGAATGAAGCCGAGGGTAAAAGTTCTTGGTGAATCTAGGCTAATGATGGCCTAGTAAATCCGTCGTCTTCAGGGAGTTATTGCGAGCCAGGGCAGTAATTTTTCCGCCAAAGATTTGATCTAGCGCCGACGAAGCACGGCTGCACGTCTTTACTCTGGACCAAATCGACGCGTTGCCTTCAAAATTTTACGTGTCGAGATTACTCAAGAGGTATACAGTTCTAGGAATTGTGATTTGAGGAAGTCCATGGACATACACAGCCTACTAATGACAGGTCATCCAAAGGGGACTTGCATTGCAAATTGTTTCAATCATATTCGTTGATCTCTTGGTAACTGAGACCAAGTCTTCGATCCCTATCTATATGTACAGATTCGGCTGCTGCCTTGGAACCCATCCACACTCAAACTCCTAACCTGGCCCCCTCAAATGCCCGAAATACTATGCATTTGCGCCCGCTATGCTCCAGAGCCCTCATTTCCTTCTTGAGCAACAGCGCCTGCGTCGCTCTTCGTCATCGTCTTTTTCTTCGTCGTCTTTGATTTGACAATGCCTGCTACGCTTTCCCCTTCCACGATGGACCCCTCCTCAGCCTTTTTTGTTTTTTTCTTTTTCTTCACCACACTTGCAACACCTTCATCACCTAAGCCAGCTTCAGGTGCCTTCGTTTTCTTCTTCTTTTTCTTGATCACTGTTCCTTCAACACCTTGGGCAGCCTGAATTCTCTCATTCGCCCTTTGCATCTCTAGTCTCAGTTTCTCAACCTCCTGCATTGCTTTGGCCATCTCGGCCTCCTCTCTTTGTTGACGCTCATAGTCCATCGGACCAGCGCTGTCTCCTTCGAGCGAAAAAGTTCCAATATGACTAGAGTCGACTTGAAGTAGAGATTGCTTCCCTCTAGGTTTGGGTCTCTGAGGCCCGTCAACACTGTTCTCCGAGTCGTCGTTTCGTGGCGATGAAGTACCGCTGGTACCAATAGTCTCGTCAGCCGCGACCTGTATTCTCTGACGAGGCTTCGTCCTTCTGGGCGAAGGCTTTGAAGGGACGGCGCCGGTTTTCCCAAGGTCTAGTTCCATAATCGGTATAGCATCTATATCCAAATCGGGCCCGTTATTGCTTTGGATGATATTATGAAGAGGAGTGGATCGCCCAGATCTGTCATCACTTGGGGGAATATAGAATGGGTCGTCTTTATTCCTCTCCAGTCGCTCAGCTCGTCGTCTGGCCACAATATCAGGATCGAGATAACTCTCCTCACTGCCTTGCTGGTAAGAGTGCACCACTTCTTCAGTGCCAGCCAGACGAGCTATCGCCGGCTCGTTCTCTTTTTGTGATGCCTGAGCTTGCGGTGGCGCTTGATGATAGAAAACATCAAATTCATCATCCACTGCATCGAATACTGCTGACTCGACGGCTCTCAGTAGATTACTGAGATTTGCATTGATGGGTTGATCTAAATCCAAGTTGGACGGCACAGGGACGTTCTTCTGTGCCCCCGCAGCTACAGAGTTCAGCTCCAGTCCTGCAAATAGAGACGGGATTGCTTGTGTGAGAAGCAGAGGCGCATCTGGATGGGCTGTGGGGTCAGATGATGCCTCTTGGCCAGAGGAGGCTTCGGCAGCTAATTTCAAAAGTTCGGAAAATTCTACAGCTCTCTCCTGCACCTCCAGATCCGGATGCATTGCGAGAGGCTCAAGAGCATGGATGATTCGGGCCATCAAAAGGGAAATCATCGTCTTCCGCTCCGGTGTCCACAGTAACTGGTCGTCACCAGCAATCAGGGACAATATTTTGGGCAATGCCTGTAGATAAACGGCCAGCCTTTCAGCTCCGGTTGAACCTTTCGTGAGCTGCAAAAGAGCAGTGAGGGTATCATCAGGAGATGCCAAGTGCAGTGCGTACTCCCCACATACCCATACAATTGGTTTGAAAACCCCACTCCCTGCGCTCAGTGCAGACGAGGGGTCGTTGAAGGTTGATATGAGAATGGACTCTGCCGCTCTGGTAGCCTGAGTCCGAACGGCTTTTACTTTGACCGCAACGGTTCGGAGCTCGTCTCCAATAAGCTCGGAGACATCAGTGCCTGGTCTTGAACCAAAGCCTGCATCCTCAGAGGATGAATTCGAAGTGGGAAGCGGGGCACTCCTGACAAGTTGAATCAAGATATCGATGTACCAATCGAAATCGACAAGACTCCCATAATTATTGCCTGAACACATTTCCAGAATCCTTGAAATGACGTCGATTTTATAGTCATCTGGAAGAATCGGTGCTTCAGAATCACCTTTGGTATTCTCGGTAGCAACTTCTGAAAATTCATCTTCGGAGTCCGCCGCCGGTTCAATCGGTGTAGCACGAGGATGAAGTTCCTCAACAGTTGCCGACCGGGAGTTTTTCAGCTGTCTCATCAGACGGCCAACAATGGACATCAAGTTGTCGCTGTTGACCATTCCAACGACCAAATCTAAGGCTCGTAATCGGATCGAGATATCGGCACTGTCAATACATTCCATAATGACATCCTCTTGCTGGGCGACCAGGTATGGATGGGTTACGACAATTCTGTTGAAGGCTAAAAGTGCGACATATTTGACTACAGAGTGTCAAAATTATGCTAGCATGGGGATGAAAGAACTTACGATTTGCATCATCCTCAATTTGTATCATACCTCGCAACTTACTCACGCAAAGAGTGGCAATTTCATCACCACCATCATCATTGTTTTCTAAAATGCCGCCTTGGATAATACCATTGATGCATTCATACAACAGCGACATGGCCGGGGTAGTACGGATGAGGGAAGTGAGGGGAGGTAGTAGTTTCTTGACAAGACGCGGCTCGAGAGGAGTCAAAATTGCGAACTAGATAATTTGTCAATACTATGGAAAACGTACACCAACCAGAGACACCTACTAGCTTGATCAACTTGATGGCCATCCAGTTATTCCCACTGTCTACCAGAAGCTCAAAAAGCCTTGGGGCAAGTGGAAGGAAGTCTTGAGGCCGTCGCCAACCTAACTCGCAGACAACATTGACGATTGCAGCTGTTACACTTGGATCCTCTCCCTCATCCATCAAACGGTCCTTGATTTTGGGCCACGCTGGCCGCAGCGTTTCCGGATATACCAACGCCAGCCTGTATAGTGTCACAATGGTCTTCTTTCGAACTGTGGGATGCGAATGTGTCAATCGTGGGAGAAGGTCTGACAGAACAGACAATGCCAGCGAGGGAGTGATGATATGAGGGAGTGTTATGATTGGTAGAGACATTGTGGTGACAGCCGTTGAAGTGAGGTCCTGATGTGATCTTAGAACATCTTCTGAATAATCTGAGTAGGGAATCTGGACTCTACCTTCTTCAGCAGATTCGTTGCGAGCATTAGAACCTCTGTGTCAGGTCGGAAGCTTTGGACAGCGCCGAGGTAACCCACTCGTTTTTGCAGGTACTTCGCAGAAGACATGACTTCCAGTACGTGGAACGATGCCCACGACATATCGTGTCCAAACATTTCGAGATAAACCAGCTTTAGCAGGGCAGTGGCCTTTAAGTCTGTTCCACAGCCATCAATATTGACCCCTCCATCTATTGACAATCACTGACCCATATCCTGCCCACGAATTTCGGCCCGACATTCCTTGAGACTGTTCTGGATATATTCTTTTTCATTTCCCTTGTGGTTTCGCAAACCCCGTATGAGGTCGTAGAGAGATTTCTCGAACCTGGGAAGAATTAGGACAGCCTCTTGTGCAAAGTCTCGGTTGATAGGTACATCTTAGAAGTGCTTTTTGGTTCAAGTGATAGTCTGGGAAGGCCAGCGCGTAGCAGTCATGCAATAGATTCATGACATGATGGAAATTCGGATGGCTGCTCTTGTCATGTTCATGCGGCAACAAAAGAACTCGGGGTGGAAGGGCAACTTCCAGGTACTACTCGTATGAAGAGCTGTCTCGCGACCTAAACCCCCACTAGAGTGGAAGCACGTCAAAACAAGAGCGGCAACAAGAGAATTACTAAAGCGGCCAGGTGCCAAGAATAAGCTTCGACAGTGGAAAGCAGCGGAGCTCCTGACCTCACTTCACTTGCTTCACTGACTCTCACTACAAGGTCCATTGTATATTACCAGCACTTCGAGGGCGGTTTACGAATCTCCCTTATTTCGGAGCCTGTACGCTGCATCTCCAAGATAGAGCACCATGTCCTCTTCACTTCTACACCCACCAGCACATCTACCGCCCTCTGTCGCGCTCAGCCTATCCCAGCAAGCCCCGGCGTTGCTACAGAGCATCCCTTCAGCAATTTCGTCCTACTCTGTCAGCTCTCTGTGGTCCGCTGCAGAGACCCCCGAGTTATGGACGACCTATGAGAACCTCATGCTTTCATGTCTGCGAACCGGAGATGAGCTATCCGCGTCACAGTGCCTCCAGAGGCTGACCGAACGTTTTGGCGCGGATAATGAAAGACTGATGGCACTGAGAGGCGTATTCCAGGAGGCCCGGGCATCTGACGATGCTGCGCTGAATAATATACTGAAGGAGTATGAAAATATTCTGGCACAGAATCCTGGCAATATGGTAAATCGCCGACGTGTCTATCCTGCCCTGCTCTGCTAATTGTTGCCAGCCTGTTTCCAAGCGAAGGATTGCACTTCTGAAGTCCCTTGACAAGATCCCAGAGGCCATCATTGCACTGAACAAGTTTCTTGATGCGTCCCCAACGGATGCAGAAGCCTGGGCTGAGTTGTCAGACCTATACGTTTCTCAGGGGCTGTATCAACAGGCAATATTTGCTCTAGAGGAGGTGCTGTTGGTCACACCTTATGCGTGGAATGTCAGTTCAATTGCCTCTACAGATTATGAAACAAAGCCTAACTCCCAGTATAGATCCACGCGCGACTTGGCGAGGTCCAATACATGGCAGCTACCACTGGAGAATCAGGAGCAGACAAATATCTCGCCGAGGCTTTCCGAAGATTCTGCCGGAGCATTGAGTTGTGCGATGACTATCTTCGAGGCTATTATGGACTGAAGCTGGTATGTGTACACCCGTTCTGGAGGCCGAGTACGTTCTAACAAATCACAAGACTACCAATCGACTGTTGGCCACCCAATCCCAGAATTCTCGGCAGTCCAAAGGAGATGTTGGAGTACCACCACCAAACATCCAGGCCGTGGAGCGTCTGAATGAAACAGCCACGGCAAAACTCTCCGAGATCGTGCGACGGAACGTAGGAGGCGAAGCCGGGTGGGGAGGATATGACAAGGCTGAGGTGATCGCCGCGAAAGCCTTATTGGACTCGGAAACCGCAAAGATCACTCGCTGAGCTGTAAGTGGAGAAATACGGCACCACTGGCACTCACTTTGTCAACGCCTCAGCAATTCTTGGGAATGGTCATCCCACCAGACGATCTCCCTATTCATTCTCTACCGAAGCCAATATCCCACTCCCGTCTGGGACTTTGGGCATGAACAGTCCGGGCTAGAGATGTAATCGAAGTATGCAAGGAACGATAGTTTTATGGTGAATTCCGAGATGGCACTTTCTGAGTTATCGTGGCAGAATCCAGGGCATGGCGGATTTGCGAAGCTAGAGTGCTGTTCAGCCAAAGCCAATTTCGTGTTTCTGCATGTGTTTTTTTTTTTTCGCAGCCTCAAAGCGGGCCCACCGGTTTGTCGTGGCATGCTGGGAGAGGTCTGGGAAAAGTTGGATGGCCAATCATGACAAGCTGCGTTGCATTTTGGCGCATTGGGAACTGGCTCATTCGGTGCCCAACTTCCACGAGGAGCGGTGACGGAGACTGACGGAACCTCGCTCTTGGGTCAAGAGGCTCTAATTTCTGCTCCCTGGCCACTGAAAAGTGGGCATTGTGTGAAGATGACTCTTCGTGACAACACAGGACTTTCATTGCAGAGGCTTCGCCAATGTACATATAGTTGATGACAACCTTAGTTAGGCTTACCACATGACAGCTAACCATTCCATTCCGACCGCATTTCCCAAAAGACGTTCGTACATACAAGCGGCCGCAGCAAGATTGAGTATTGTGCCACAGGCTCATAGGTTCTCCTCGTCCCTCGATCAACGCACTATGAAGCATCGCCTTTTTAGAACTTATCACACGGTCTTCAAGAGAAAGCCCCTGGGGGGATCCTGTGTCTCCCACCCCATATTGGGCATTGCACTCAACAAGAACACGAACAGGAAGTAAACAACAATTCTCAAGTACCAGCAGTAATCGCCCCGATTCTCGGCCCAACGACGTCTACTTCAGCTAGTCTTTAACTTTGCTGGATTCCATACATTCAGGAGAGCAGACGAGATTACACCAGCGTGCATATCTGTCTGTCGCCATTGGGTATCAAGTAACAAGCACACCGAGTGACAGCGAATAGCAGGTCACCTACTGCAACAGAGCCAGCCTAAACAAACAAGAAGAAGCAGCATCGTCTTCCCCCAACATAACACTCACTGCTCAGCCTGGCGCATAACATCACACAAAAGACCAGCCAACAGCAACAAATATCCGTCGTTCTACTTACGAGTGAACGTCTTCTCGGCTCACATTGCTCGCTCGCTCGCTCTCAACAATCCCACGTCCATCCATCTACCCTCGCGTCACAGCACCCTCCCGTCGTCTACCTCATTCCAGAACGCTGGGATCTCCTCCCTTCGGCACTCGATCGTCGCAGGATCTGTGTGTGAGCGGCCTGCCACGGGTTTCAGAGCCTGCCCGAGCAAAGTTTCGGCCACTCCTCGGATTCTGACTGGTCAAGGTACGTTTATGGAATTCTACTGTTATTAATTTGCTATGTTATGTTATGTTATGTTATTTTACGCCCTCTGTGCAATTTTGATATGTTCGTGCCTGGGGGCTGGGCTGGGCTGGGCTGGGCTTTCTTTCATGGCACGGCCCTCCACTAGTTTCCCCTCCCTCCCTCCCGTCAGTCCAACCTGGAACCCAACGCTAATTCTTCGTCAGTCTCTCCTCTATTCCACCCTCCCACCCACAACACCACACAACACCACACCACACAACGAACGAAATTGATAACCCTGCTCGAATATACCGTCTCTTTTCGGCCAGACATCCAACCCGCCTCCAATCCAGACCAACGACAAGAATATTCTACGTGGTCTGTTAGTCTTTCCACAGATACATTCATTCGGCTCCATATCAACATTACCCTCAACTACGTGTCGTCGATCTGCCACATACCTTTGCGTTGGAAGGGATAAATCCTGTCCTGCAGGGTGAATTACCCGTATTCCTTGAAAGAAACCCCTTGGGATTATCTCCACTCCGGCTCTCTCTGGCAGAAAGTCGCGAGCGAGAGATAGTTCCTGCATAGGATTCCCGATGCGTGAGTCTGCTCTGCTTTGGACTGCCCTTGCTTCGCTTTTTCGAGCCCTGCTAACACTGTTATCTCAGCCACCACAATTACAATCGGCTCTCCAACAATCAGCTCTCATTCGGACTCTCGTTCGAATTCATTCACCGACGAAGAGGGTTCCTCAGGTACCGGCGTCCACGTCTCCTCAAACATCGGTAGCAACGATTCTGACCCTTTAGACGAGTCTTGGGATCCAGTCTATTCAGACGAGATCGAGCCTTCCGAGTCAGCCTCTCGACCAGCGTCTCGTCCCAGAACAGGACCAAGATATAGGACGAGTGGTAGTCGACCACCACCAACATCTCGAGCGCCAACTCGTAGGCATACAACTAGCGAGCGACAATCGCGACGTCCACCTGCTTCTCGAGTACACCGGCACCCTGTGCCGGCGCCTCCATCAAGCGTGGACCCCTTAGAAGACTATCCGGGCTATGGCCGAGGATACCCTGCACCGCAACCTGGGCCTTACGGTGGTGCAAGGCCTCAGCCAGGTTATGCCCAAAGTTCTTACTCCGTCCCAGGCGGGGGAGGATATGCGCCTCCGTTTGGCGGAGCTCCAGGCGCCTTAACACACTATGGAGCTCCAGGAGGTTATCAGTACCCTCCACAAAATCCCTTCTCGCCCCAACCTCCGACGCCTCAGCCTCCTGGAGCTGGTTACTTCAATGGAAACCACCACCCAATGTCTGGGCACAGCACCCCTGGTGTCTACAATGGCCATGACATGGTCCACTACCCACAGCAGAACAATTTCGGTGGTTTCCCTGGGAGCCCTTTTCAGAACATGCCACCTCCGCAGCATCATATGCAGTATCAGCAGCAGCCGCATTGGCCTCCGAGTGACCCTTCCGTAGTCGGCACTCCTCAGCTAGATCCCGAGACTGAGAAGAAGCTGGCAGTCCTCGATGTCATGATGAAGCAACAACAACTCGATAGAGAGAAAGCAGAGAGGGAGGAGCACGAGAAACGGGCCAGAGAAGAACGCGTCAGGCAAGAGCAAGAAGCTCAACGCAAAGCAGCTGAGGACAGGGCGGCTTGGGAGAAGAGGATGGAGGAGGAGAAGAAAGCCGCCCTAGCAGCCTACGAAGCATCGCAAAAGGCTGCTGCCGAAGCGAGAGCTATTGCAGAGAAGAAAGCTGCTGAAGAGAAAGCTGCTTGGGAGAAGAAGCTTGAGGAAGAGAAGAGGGAGACACTGTTGAAGTACGAGGCAGCTCAGAAGGCTGCCGCCGAGGCAACAGTGGCGGCTCAGAAAAAGGCAGCAGAAGAGAAGGCCGCCTGGGAGAGGAAGCTCGAGGAAGAGAAGAGACAAACATTGCTCAACTACGAAGCTGCTCAAAAGAAGGCGGCTGAGGATGCAGCTGAGGCTCAGAAAAAAGCAGCCGAGGAAAAGGCTTTGTGGGAAAGAAAGCTGGAGGAGGAGAAGAAGATCGCTCTTCTGAACTACGAAGCTGCTCAGAAGGCTGCAAAGGAGGCTGCAGCGGAAACAGAGCGAAAGCTTGCTGAAGAAAAGGCAGCTTGGGAGAAGAAATTGAATGAAGAGCGAGAGGCAGGTGTGGCGAAGGGCATTGAGGATGCCAGGAAGGCTGCCGAAGCCGAGAAGAAGAAAGCGGAAGAAAAGGCTGCAGAGGAGAAAGCCAAGGCTGATGCTGCTGCTGAGCTCGCTAGAGTCAAGAAAGAGGCTGCTGATGAGGCAGCCAAACTGAAAGAAGAGGCAGCAAAAGCTAAGAAGGAGGCAGAGGAGGAAGCAGCCAAGGTCAAAAAAGAAGCTGCCGAAGCATTGGCTAAAGCGTTAGCTCCACCTCCACCTGAGGATAAGAAAAAGCCGATTCGGTTCAAGGACGCAGTGGGAAGAAAGTTCAGCTTCCCGTTCCACCTTTGCGCAAACTGGGCTGTAAGTAATTTCACCTTCCTTCTTTTCATCTGCTAACTGAGTGTAGGGCATGGAAGAGCTTATCAAGCAGGCATTTTTACATGTCGACATCATTGGTCCACATGTTCAACAAGGCCACTACGATCTGATCGGTCCCAATGGAGAGATCATTCTCCCACAAGTTTGGGAGACTATGATAGAACCGGATTGGTCGATCACGATGCACATGTGGCCAATGCCAGAGCCAAAACCTCAAGCAGGGCCACCGCCTGGCCACCATTTCAATCCCCATGGGCCGGAAAGACCACGAAGCAGCCATCGACCTCATGGCGCAGGTGGGCGTGGCCCGCCACCCATGCCTCCCCCATCAGCGCATAGAGGAGGGCCAGCTCCACCACCTCCGCCACCTGGCTTCCGGAGTAATATGCCACCTCCCGGCCCTGGTAGTCAGTATCGAGATCGGCATGGTCCAGGTGGGCCTCCTATCATGGTAATGAAACCCGCCTCTCCGCCGCCGAAAAAGAAAAAACCAGAAGCCAAAGGAATGTTGGGTTGGATGGCTGGAAAGCCCGCGGCTAAGTCGTCGGGAAAAGGTATATATTGTCTGAAATCGCTCCACGTCTGCCATAAGCTGACGACTTCAGGTCCAAAAAAAGCTGAACCAGACCCATGTGTCGTCATGTAATTGCTTTTTCTTGAGCCGATCCTCAATCCGAGACCCAGCATTTGGTCTCTTGCGCGACAGAGTGATCTTGAATTTCAGTATGCGAAACGAACTGGCAGCTTTACCATAACCATGGATCCGAGCTACCTGATTCACCATTATCCCTGCTGGGACTGTCAATATTATCGGTGGAATGTTGTCCAATTTGTTTCCTTTAGCTGTCCCATCTAGGGCTTTCAGGGTATCTTGTTTTTGTGTCGAGACACCGGTGTTGGTATTGGGAGAGGGCTGAAGATAGAAACTTACAGTTGCATGGTTCAGGGAGACATGTCTTTTTCCCAGTCCACAAGATTGGGTTTTGGCTATCTCAACAGGGGATGTTAGATGTGGATGTTTTCATTCTTGGTTTCATTTATCATCTTGTTGGTTTAGCGTTGGGTATCTTGCATCTGCTTGGATTTCTTACTTTCTTCATAGTCATGGTGCTGTTTAGCGAACGATTTGATACCTTACCTCTTTCGGGAACATCCTTTGGGCTCGATAAGGGACTTGCGGGGAACGAGATGATAATGGATTGATTGCAGGATGGGATGGTGTTGGATTTTGGTATTTCGGTATGTCGGTATTGGCTTTGGCTTTGGAAGTGGGCAGGTGGTCGAGGCCACGAAGAGGAGGCGCTTTGGGAGATCAGGCGCATTATTCCCGCCAATAGTCACGAAACAAAGGCTTGGGATCATTGTGTTGAACATATTGCATTTTAGTACACCTCATAGATCATTCATAGCAAGCAAGCAATATGCTTTTTTCAGCCCTCGTGCCAGATTCAAGCGGACTGCATCGAGGCAGCAGTGCACAAGTTCAACCGAGATTATCTTCTGAGTAACTTGATGGCTCAACATGAGATTTTGCCACGTTGTGGCGGTCCATAGTCATTTCAGGTCCCTGCCATCCTGTCAGAACTGGACTCATTGTTCTCAAGACCCAATTCAGATGCTAACAACTCCCAATATTCCAGTGCTATGTAAGACTCATCCTCCGCAGTCCGCTCTCCCATGCAATTCCAAGGGCAAGATCTTCCAGCGAGAAGTGCCCTCGAATGCCCCAAACCGTCCACCAAGCACACATTTGATGGTTCATCCCTTTAGGCAGTACTGACCGTCCTCATCGGCATCAGGTGGAACATCAATCAAAGCCTAACATATCCAAAGTCATTTTACCCCTACCATCTAGCATTTGTGAACTTGACTCCAGTCACACACGACTTTATTTTCCCCAAAATCCATACCCCGTCTGGTGGCATGCCAGGGGAAATCGAGCGTAGGGGAAAGTTTCGCTTTCCTTTCCATAGTTGGAGCCACCTTTGCGACCACTTGTAGCCCGCTTCTAGCTATCCAAGTAAGGCACATTATTTTGTTCAAATACTTACGGCGCCCTCGTGAATGCTGGGAGAATTGGGATGTGGTTGACTTCTACTTGTAATGCTGTTGCTGAACGTTCTGGCGCTGGTTCTCCGGTGCCTCTCCTCCTTGCTTCCGGCTGATGTTGCTGTGAGCCGGACGGCCGGGCGCCACGTCCTTCATGGGCGTCAAAATATCCCTCCTACCGGATGGATGAAACGCTCTGGTGTTACCATCGAGGTGGTGATCTCCTTACGCATCGCGCTCAAGCGGCCATACCTGCACGATCTTAGGATACACCTCTTTCCGCACCAATACCTGGTTCAAAGATCACAGCAAGCATTGGAGCCAGCGTCGGGTCCTGTGGCGGGTTTGGGAACGCCAAATTAGTCACTCATGCTGGAGTTCTTCTTGAAAAATTTGAATTGGTATTCCTTCAGAGTCTGGAGATATGAAAGTCGCATGATTATATGTACATAATGGCCGTAAACAAAGTCATGTGTTAGAGATTTTGTAAGAGTATATAGCGACTCGCCCAGCAGAGCTTCTTTATGCTCTGTGCCGAACGTGACATACCAAGCGTCAGCTGCATACACACAAATAACAGACTGGACGCAGATGTTTCACATCCGTCCCTATGTTCTAAAGTTGTCCACTCAATTTGTCCTGGCGATGTTAATCTCTGTGCGGAAAGCTCGGCAAGTCAGAGACAGCCGGTGAGAACCTGTGGGCACTAGTCCTCTCGTATGGGATCATTCTGCCGTATGTTGGTACTTTCGTGCCATAAATAGTCCTGTCTCTCCAACATGACTCGGTCCCACTCAAAGTATCACTTGAGATCGAACTCCTGTATTGATGACAGAGGCTGTGCTTGCCAATACTCCCCGTTCATTACGCCATGAACGTAGGCATCACCAACAAGTCTGAATCCGCGGTTGCAAGGCCGGAGGATCATGGGAATAGTACAACCCTCGAGCACACAAATCATGTCGCCAATCTCAGATTGAGCGTGAGCTAATCCAACGTAGCCCTTGCGTGTCGTGAGGAGCCTCCGATGGAACATATCTCGAAACTTGCAGGCATATATGAACTCCATTCCATTTGGTTCGAATCCAGCCAATGATCTAGAGGCACCGAAATCATGCACGCTGATCTCGTCGTAATCCGCTGTTCGTTCAATCGGATTAAATTCAGATGAATCGAAACGAGACCAATCCTCCAAAGTTCGGCCATAGATTTGGAATGACTTCACGGCAGTGAGACAGTCATAAGTATGTTTGAGCCGCTCACCTTTCGGTCGCATCGAGTTTTCTGACCACATGTGTGCGAAGTGCCTGCCATACGAGGATGGTGCTTGCTTGGTCGAAAGTTCACCCTTCTTGTGGGCGATTCTGTCTGCAACAAGGCTGCGCCAGATAGCATTGAAAAGGTCGCCTTCGCCGCCGTAAACGTTTTGACGCAAAGAATGCTCAACATCTGAGCTTGGCATGCTTTCGCTGAGAAAGGCCTTCGGCTTGTTACCTCCGATGAGATACACAGCACTCAGACTACATACACGATCAAAGACATATCCGCGAATAGTAAGAGTCATACCGTCCTCGGAAAATCTTGGATTGGCGTTCGATTTTCCAGAAGCCAAGTATCCTGACTGCAGACCCCGCTCAACACTCGAAGCCCAGAAGTTACCTGCCGGACCCTTCCATATTTTCGTCCAATCTATGACCCAGGAAGGCAGTTCTGGTCTTTTTGAAACAGTTGGATTGTCAATACAGATCAGATCTGATGGCCCGAATTTGCTGTTGCTATCTTGTCGAAGTAGCATTGATATCGTGAGCTCACGGAGAATGGTATCAAGAGGCTTTCGATAGTCAGGATTCGGAATCAGTTCCGAGCCATCAGAGCTCAATCCTAGAACACCAAAGATCTTATCTCTGGGTTCACTTGCAAGTGACCGGCAGGAGAATGTAAGAATTCTTTCAAGGCTCATGCCCTTTGAATCCCGTCCGTGCTTATTGCGTGTCTTTCCAACAATGACCAAGAGATACAAGATGTCTTTGTAGCCACTCTCGAAGTAGTCTTTGGGTTTCCGATCCCGTAGATTAGCCATGGCAGTATCAAGCGTATCGAGACCGATCGAAGATTGTCCCCACCAGAAGAGGACGGATCGAGAAAGAGCCAACTCCTGAATGATCCAGGTTCGCTTCCAGTAAGCAAAGTCCATCAGTACTTTGATCGAAGACCACCCAGGATCATTCCGCCAGGCTGTATAGCCAGTGAAAAGCGCTGAGATGGCATTCTCAAACTCATCCTCGGGCTTACGTACTGCGAGTACCATGAGACGTTGAAAAGCAGTATCGGCCTGGTTTTTAGTGTCAGGGCCTAACCAAGCAATAGTGGTAGCCGCATTTCTGTAAATGGCTTTCATTCGCAAGATTTGCTGACCTCTCTCGATCTTATCGTTCTGATTGATACATAATGCATCAACCCAGATCTTCGAATGACCGTTCGAGCGGAGAGCTCGGAGAGCTGCTGCCAGGTTGGCTGTGACCGAGACTGGGGCACCGTCGACAGTGATTGAGACAGCATCAGCAAGAGTGCCCCAGCAGTACGAGAGTGCAGTGTAATCTGGATATTTGTGTGAACAGGAGAAGTGTTCTAGAGTGCAGATGACATCTTCATCGCCCGGCCCGGACGTGATATTGAGAATCCGGATATCTTGCTTCGCTTCACTCAATGGCTTGTAGCGGAGACTTGATAATCGCACATGTCCGTCAAGTTGAGCAATATCCGTAACCGCACATGGCTGTATATCGGCACCAGACTGAGTCAAGAAGAGGCCAGATTCGTTCCAAGCATCGTCACTCAATGTGGAACCGATTCTGGCAATACCACGGGGTTCCTCCTGGTCGCGCTTCTTAGGCGTGAGTGACATTAAGCGATTCCATGTCTTGTTCAAGCCGAGAGATGGCATTTCAACGGAAGCGATATTTCGCAATCGCCACGAGTAGTCACTGAATGACAAATTTTGTGAGGTACATGACAGAAGTATGGTATGGCAAGTTCTACAAGGGGCCGTAAAGGCGTCTCGATAGTAAGCACGAGGGTAAATGCCCTCAGGAGCTCTGCTTAGAAGAGGCGCGGGAGCAGGTAGCAAGCGCACAGGAGTTGAGTAAAATGTACGCAAAGCATATCGATAAGGTATATATGTGCAAAGTATGAAATAAACAGTGATGTGCTTTCTCGCCAAAAGGAGTTTTATGGTAGTGCTCGCGGAGGTTTCAGACGTAACATCGACGGCGGCCGCGGGAAGACCCCGGATTGTCAGCTTGGCTGACCTTTCCTATGTAGGCGTAGTCTCGGACGAGGCTCTGGACATCCTTTGCCTTCAAGGCCACTAATTCCTAAACATATACGACACAGAGCTCTAAACATATAGTGATAAGTAGGAAATTACAAACGAAAATAGATAACCTGAAATCGAGTAATCTACGTTGGAAGTTCACATGCATTCACTCACGAAATCCGAAAGCAGCAACCATTTTCTAGGCCAAGCTGGCCTCGAGACCTCTCGAACAGAATATCCGTACGCAGTAAAGTTCAAACCAATGGAAATGTACATACAGCATGAAAGCCGCAAAAGATCCGAGCCTTGAAACAGCAGATAGCTCGCTGCTTGTCTTGATATGTTATTTTATACAAGGCGTATGTGCTATTTAGTGGCTGATAACATCTGGTCTTGGCATGTTATCGGTGTGCTACTGCGAAGAAGCTGATTGATGAAGATGTTCTATAGACATAAGGTTCCAGTTCGTATGATATGCTCTTTCAAACCAATATCCGCATGGGATACAATGTTATGAAGTAGGAAAGAAAAAGAGAGGATATGATTAATCTTTGAGTGCGAAGATACAGTACATCATATGCCCTTGTGGCATGGACGCATAATTCCATCTCACCGCTACGCCCATCACCCCTTGAAAAACGAAAAAATCGACGTTTGTGTTCTTGGAGCGGCAATTGATTCATGTCTGCATGCCTGCAACCTTCAGTAGGAATTTCTTCCGAAAAGGTACTCCCAGTGCCTTCGGATACGGAGTAAACGTGACTCGGATTTTATCGGTAGTCGGCAAGCTTTAAGTCCATGCCGAGTTGCCCCTCCCTCCAGATCCCTTCCCTCCAGCTGGAGGAGAAGTGGTAGCGTGTGGTGTGGCTTGGGAGGCCAAACCAAAACATCGGTGAGCTTTACAACGGCGGTTGCTATTACAAAGCAATAATGCCTAGAGTAGACTGATTCCATCCTTGACGGTTTAGTTAGTTGGCTTGGCCCTGGCTGTCGGAAGGATGTAAGCGGGGGAGTCCACTTGTGTCTGTCTTTGAGAGTGCCTTGGCCGTGAGCCGACCAAAAGCCATGTATCATGACTCTGGTGTTAGAAAATGTGCTTTCGACTTTGATTACTCAACAGAAGACCAAGAAGGAAATGAATATGGAGAACTTAGGCATGGATACAATAAAAGACTAAACAAATCACATTGACTTCTGGAAGGAATGCTTGATGAAGAAAGAGTTTCTTCCAACCGGGAGGGATCCCTGCCTGCCCGGTAACACCCCCTCTTCCCCCACTTTGCAATGCTTGTTGAGGCTGGGCCAGGATAAGGCTAGGTACAGTACGGAGGGACTGTAACCAGAAACTGCGAGATCTCACCGCCGAGCTCCAAGATCGAACTGACTATCAAAGAGTCATACAATAACGACTTGAAGGAAAAAGACAACAAGTTGCTAAGCTTCGGGAGATTCTATAATCCGAGTTATAAGACTAGCTGAAAGTAGGCTACAAGTGCAAGGAATCGACAACAAATCTAGACAGACCCTTGTCTTACATCTCGCGTAAAGAAAGTTTGGTGCTGCTGCTGATGATGATGATGATGACATGATTTGAGACGGAAACGTCTGCATCTGTTTTGCGATACTGCAAGTGAGTATAGAGATCCTTGTAAAATTCTCAAGATTCCCATAGCAGCCAGCTAGCGCTCAAGGTGGCTGGATGATGGGAATGGGGATTGACAAAGAGACTGTCCAAGCAGCAGCAGCAGCAACAGCACCACTACCACCACCGCCACGCTACGACAGTCGGGGAAGGTGAAGGTACAGTTGAAGATGAAGAGGTACTGAAGCAAAAAGGAGATGGTCCACTAGGTCGGCGGCCCCACTGAAGTTTTAGAGCAAAGTGGAGTAGAGTAGAGTGGAGTACGAATAGAGGCCCGTCCATCTCCTATCACATATCGGGCTCGGGGCATAGCTGCTCGTATTTACCGTACCTTACACTTGCCTTGCCTTGCCTTAATTGTGGCAATGGAAGAAACGCCTATGCCATCCATCCCATGCCATGCCATGCGACGGCGCAGAAATGACATGGACTCCGAAATAATATAGTGGCCGTCGCCAGTTTCAGTCCCGAAGAAATCTGCCCAACATCTACATACATCTTAGGGCCTTCTTGCCTTCCTTCCTTTCCTTTCCCTGTCTTCAATTCTTGTCTCCCCCCTCCCCGCATGTTGTGTTGTGTTGTGCTCCTACCAAAGCTTTAAGCACACTGTGCACACATCATGACACAACCTGGCCAAGACCCCGAGGTTGAGTACAGACCCACCGCCACCAGCAACGACCCTGCAGCTGCTGCACAAAATACTAATCATGAGGAACCACTCGACGTGGACGGCTACGAAAAGGAGTATATCGAGATAAAATCACACCGCCATACTTCAAGTCAAAGCGCTTCAGAGGAGGAAATATCAAAGGATCTGGGAGAGAAGAGACCGCACATTGACCGCACGAAGAGCCATGCGACAACGACCAGTGCTTTCTCAGGAACGGAATCGCAGCTTGATGGGCCAGAGAAGAGGCAGAAGCAGAAGCCATGGCACAAGAAGCTTAATCCTCTGCGATGGGGTCAAGTGCCACCCGTTCCAGAGGCAAGGACCGTGTCGCGAGAATATACTGCCTCGTTCCTCAGCCAGGTCTATTTCCAGTGGGTAGCACCTATCATGTCGGTAAGTTGCTTCAGGACTTATGTGCAGAGGATCAAGCTGACAGCAAGCCAGGTTGGTTATAAGCGGACCCTCGAACAAAATGATATCTGGACAGTCAACCCCAATCGATCAGCAGAGGCCATGACACTGAAACTGCAGGCTTCTTTCAAAAAGAGAGTGAACAGAGGCGACAAATATCCGCTGCTATGGTCGATGCACGAGACCTTCAAGTTCGAATTTTGGTTCGGAGGCATTTGCCAGTTCTTTTCGAATATCCTCCAGGTCATATCCCCGTTCACGCTTCGCTTTCTCATCCAATTTGCCCAGGACGCATATGTTGCGCAACAGAGGGGCGACCCAGCACCGCACATTGGAAAGGGCCTCGGTCTGGTTTTCGGAATTACCATCATGCAGATGATCCAGAGTTTGGGCACAAATCATTTTATATACCGAGGAATGATGGTTGGAGGACAAGCCAGAGGTGTGCTCATTTCGGTGATCTTTGAGAAGGCTATGAACATTTCTGGGCGAGCAAAAGCTGGTGGAAAAGAGGTCACAGATGGCCAGGAGACCGAGCATGAAGGCCACACCAAGGAGTCTACGAATTCTAAGGCAGGCTCGAAGAGGAGATCGCCCAAGGTACCGACAGATACCGCTAGAGGAGTAGCTGGGGACGGAACTGGTTGGGCAAATGGACGAGTCGTGAACTTGATGTCCGTCGACACTTACCGAATCGACCAGGCTTCAGGTCTCTTCCACTTGATTTGGACTGCACCTATTTCATGTATCATCACTTTGATACTACTACTTGTCAATTTGACATATAGCGCTCTGGCTGGTTTCTCGTTGCTTGTCATCGGCTTGCCTGTCCTGACAAAGGTTGTCAAGATCCTCTTCGCGAGGCGGAAGAAGATCAACAAAGTTACGGATCAGAGGGTTAGCCTCACCCAGGAAATCCTGCAGTCCGTGAGATTCGTCAAATTCTTTGGTTGGGAGAGTGCTTTCTTGAAACGACTTCAGGACATGTAAGTGACATTCGTGGAACCAATCAATCCCCACCGCTTCGTTTGCAATCTGCATACCTCTCATGTTCGACACAAATTTTGCGCATGTGTACTGACTACCAATGTAGCCGCGATCAAGAAATTAGAATGATACAAGTTTTACTTGCAATCAGAAACGCCATTAATGCTGTGTCTATGTCGCTCCCGGTGTTTGCTTCTATGCTTGCATTCATCACATACTCTCTGACGAGTCACAATCTTGCGCCGGCCAGAGTTTTCTCCTCTCTGGCTCTTTTCAACTCGCTTCGTCTGCCCCTAAATCTACTTCCGCTGGTCATTGGCCAGGTTACAGACGCTTGGTCCTCGATAATTCGTATCCAAGAGTACCTTTTGAGTGAAGATCAGGACGAAGACACGAAATTCGATGCAGGCGCCGAAATGGCTGTCGAATTTAAGAACGCAGATTTTACGTGGGAGCGAACAGCAACGCAGGATCCAGACCATGCTGTTCCCGTTGGGAGAAGTAAGGCAGACATGAAGGCCGACAAGAAGGCGAAGAAGGTGTCCGACAAGGCTGAAAAAGAAGCTGCAAAGCTAGCATCAACGAAACCCGAATTATCCGGCGTGACGACTCCTGATGATACGAGCACTCTGGCTGGGGATAGCGAACCATTCAAGTTACAGAATATGACATTTTCGATCGGACGAGATGAATTGGTTGCTGTGATTGGTGGAGTTGGAAGTGGAAAGAGTTCATTGCTAGCCGCTCTTGCGGGTGACATGCGAATGACGAACAAGGACAGGGGCGAGATGATGATCGGAGCAAGCAGGGCATTCTGCCCTCAGTATGCCTGGATTCAGAACGCCAGTGTGAAGGAAAATATTTTGTTCGGCAGAGATATGGATAAGGAGTGGTAAGTTCTTCACTAACAATCAATCATTCGACTGTGCTGAAAGTTTACAGGTATCAAAAAGTGATCAAGGCTTGTGCTCTTGAACCAGATTTGGAAATGCTGCCCCAAGGCGATGCTACCGAGATTGGCGAGCGTGGGATTACTGTCTCTGGTGGACAAAAGCAACGTCTCAACATCGCTCGGGCGATCTATTTTGATGCCGATCTTATACTGATGGACGACCCACTGTCGGCTGTAGATGCTCATGTTGGTCGCCACATTTTCGATAATGCAATTCTGGGATTGTTGAAAGACAAGGCCAGAATATTAGCGACACATCAGCTTTGGGTTCTTAATCGTTGCGACCGGATTATCTGGATGGAGGATGGTAGAATTCAAGCAGTTGATACTTTCGACAATCTAATGAGAGATCACGCCGGATTCCAGCTGTTGATGGAAACCACAGCCGTGGAGGAGAAGCACGAAGAAGAGGACCACGCCAACGAGGACGAAGTTGAGGACGAGAAGAAGGCGATCAAGAAGAAACGCAAGGGTGCAACGCTCATGCAGGCTGAAGAACGGGCTGTCAAGAGCGTTCCTTGGTCGGTGTACTTTGACTACATGCGCGCTGGAGGTATCATCAATACCCCGCTGGTATTCATATTTTTGCTGGCGTCTCAGGGAGCGAACATATCGACCAGTCTCTGGCTTTCATGGTGGACGAGCAATAGTAAGTTTATGCCTTTGTCACATTTAAATTCACTACTGATCCGCTTTAGAATTTGGCTACTCGAAAGGGGTTTATATTGGGGTTTATGCCGCGCTCGGATTCTCACAAGCCCTGACTATGTTCCTTTTCTCGGTCTTCCTCACATTCATGGGTACTAACGCCAGTAAAACCATGCTGAACAGAGCCATCACACGAGCACTTCGAGCACCTATGTCATTCTTTGACACGACACCACTTGGGCGCATTACGAATCGATTTTCTCGAGATGTGGATGTTATGGATAATAACTTGTCAGATGCCATGAGAATGTATCTGTTGACCATGGCTATGATTCTTTCCGTCTTCGGTTTGATTATCGCCTACTTCCACTACTTCGCCATCGCACTCGGACCTCTTTTCCTCCTGTTTATATTCTCCGCTGCATATTACCGAGCGTCAGCTCGAGAGATGAAGCGTTTCGAGTCCGTCCTGCGTTCCACCGTCTTCGCCAAATTCAGCGAAGGCCTTTCCGGTACTGCTTGTATCCGTGCATATGGATTGAAAGACGTGTTCATCAGGAATCTTCGAGACGCAATCGATGAGATGAATAGTGCATACTACCTCACTTTTGCAAACCAGCGTTGGCTATCTACGCGATTGGATGTTATTGGAAACTTACTTGTGTTCGTTACTGGGCTTCTGGTGGTCACATCTCGGTTCAATGTTAACCCATCTATTGGTGGACTGGTTCTCAGTTATATCCTCGCGATTGTTCAGATGATCCAATTCACGGTTCGACAACTGGCAGAAGTAGAAAACGGCATGAATGCCACGGAGCGTCTACATTACTATGGGACCCAACTCGAGGAGGAAGCGCCGCTCCACACAATCGAAGTACGAAAAAGCTGGCCTGAGAATGGCGAAATAATCTTCGACAATGTGCAAATGCGGTACCGGGAGAATCTTCCCTTAGTTCTGTCCGGCCTTAGCATGCACGTCAGAGGAGGTGAACGAATCGGTGTCGTTGGCCGTACAGGAGCTGGCAAGTCTAGCATCATGTCGACATTGTTCCGACTTGTCGAACTTTCGGGAGGTTCTATCACGATCGATGGGCTGGACATTAGCACAATTGGACTCCAGGATCTACGCTCTCGCTTGGCTATCATTCCTCAAGATCCAACATTGTTCAAGGGGACGATTCGAAGCAATCTCGATCCATTCAACGAGCACACTGACTTAGAACTCTGGAGTGCTCTTCGCCAGTCTGATTTAGTTTCAGAGGAGGCAACTCTGGACGATAAATCTCCCGGCCGCATCCATCTTGATGGCATCGTGGAAGACGAAGGTCTCAACTTCTCTTTAGGCCAACGACAGCTCATGGCATTGGCACGAGCTCTCGTACGAGGTTCACAAATCATCGTCTGTGACGAAGCGACTTCATCCGTTGACATGGAAACCGACGAGAAGATCCAACACACGATCGCTACAGGCTTCAAAGGCAAGACATTACTCTGCATCGCACACAGACTTAAGACAATTATCAATTACGATCGTATTTGCGTCATGGACCAAGGCACGATCGCAGAGTTGGATACGCCGTATGCTTTGTATGAGCGTGGTGGTATTTTCAGGAGTATGTGTGACAGGAGTGGGATTAGGGAAGAGGATTTCGGCGTTTGGGTGAATGAATAAATGCATTGGTGGGGCGTTTGTGGAGTAAATGCGACATGTGTTTAATCTATTGCGGGGTGGTTCTGAGATGTACTTTTGACGAGATTGATGGAAACAGGTCGAAACAGAAGTGAGTGTATCGCGTCAGCGAAATCATAGGAAACTTTTGAAAGTCCGGGTGCGACTTAAGTACTTAGAAAATTTACGTCGTAGGCTGTGGTAAGTTGAGACAAGAACAGCTGTCTGAAGATTATGCTTTCAAGTAACTCCTGCACATTGTCTCTTTCTGAAATTTCTCACCTCTGGGATATCGAGCCTGATGCGCGAGGGAGGATTTCAGGATGCGAAGACCACTGCGGAATTAGCAGCGAGGGAACTCAACTCGATGAGGATCGCTTGGGTTGAGAACAGTCAAGAATTATTGGCGGTGCTTGTTAACAACGCACACCAGCACCGGAAGCATCCAGGCCAAACATCTAGCTCCTGCCCAAATCCTCACAAAGGGACTGAGCGAACATAGCCGCAGTATCGTTCCCCAGTAACCTTGTAGGGCTCTTTGACTTCGGCGTATTTTTCTCGATATCTCCAAAATTATGGCTAGTTCAACACCCATTGCCACCAGGAACTGTCCAAGTCGTACCAGATCCCCTGTTCCCAAAAAGCAATGTCTTACTCGTAATACCGGGCAAGCACATACCGAGCCACCTACTGACTACCTAATCATTGACTCCCGCCGTATCTAACGTATCGCATTTTGCTGATATTCTTCCCGCAGATACAAATCGACCCCGAGAACATTAAGCCACTACGCTACGGCACTCCCTACAATGTTTGGCAGGTAGGGAAATGCATGTACAACTTAAGAACTCGCCTTTGGACCTTCGACAGCAAACCGGACACTGAAGTCTTCCGAGTGCCGTTCAACGACTCTGCAGAAGCCACGGCGAATTTCAGACCTGCGGGCCCGATAGTAACACCGCCAGGATCGACTCTGCGCCCAGAGCCGAATGGTAGTTTTGGCAGTCGTGTGACAAATTTTGGCCCCTAGGAATTTCACTCATCAGTGCTGGACCATGTGATGTTCGCTTCGCTTTGTTTACTTCCTAGTTCGTTTGAATCGTTCGTAGAGCTGGTCTGTTATGGTATTAGAGACTAGCAGGAGTTTGTCCTGGATGTACCAGGCCAAATATCATTGTGTTGTTCCCAATGAGATTTTCCTCTTAATTCTAGGGTAGCAATACTTTTCTACAGAAGGAGCTCCCGTTGCTGTAGCGTAGCTGCCTCGCCTATAACCTGAAGTACAGAACTCGCTCTTCCTAAATCTAGCCGACTGACTACTTTGGGTTTCTTTTCCACAATTTAAAAACCAAATATGAATGACTGCTTGTATTTCATAACATTGAGCCAGCCACTACCAACGCCATTGTTACAGTTCCATGTCATTCTCTGGAACATCCACCATCTAGGGTTCCAAAATACCGACTCTTCCTTGCAGTAGCTTTGTCGAGCTTACAGCTCGTCGAAGACCAACCCAATCATTCTTCGATCCTCAAAATTCGTCTGAAGTACCATAATTGCCTTGAAGCATTGCAAATGACTCAAGAGTTAAGAAGAACGCCGGCTCGAGCCCCGAAAAGCCGTTCTCCGCAGCCGGGGGCCACCCCAATGAAGAAGACCAGTCATTCTCGGATGTTGAGGACGATAATGTATCCATACACTCGGGCGTTACTGTGACGCCATTCAAAGTCACGAGAACTCGTGCGAACGATGCTGCCAATGACTCAGGCGTAGGCTCGGAAATATCTACGCCTGTCGTGGAACGTCAAATGGCATGATTGGAACTTGGGAGTGACGACAGTCCGCCCTACTTGAAAATTGTTGAGCCACTGGAAGGATATACAAGGGTACTTTCAGTTGTCTTGCTCCACTCCAATGGCAGCAGTGGGGTAGAACTGAGGCATCAACTACTAGATGAATTGAAATGCTCATCCGGGAGGACACTTCGAGAAGAGCTTCCAGGTGTAAGATGGATATTTCCAACCGCACCATTCGTGGACTGCGTCAAATCCGACAAGACGGTTGAGAGATGTAGAATATGGGTAGATTTTAGTCTCCATGATGGAGAAGGTGAAGGTATTATCAAAACATTTGGAGGCCTAAGACACACCATAGACCACGATAAAGGAACTCATCGAAACTAAGAAGATAAACCTTGGCAAGGAGAAGCACACTGGAACTAAAGTTCCTTGGGAACGCGATGAGATTGTCTTTGGGGGCTACTGGCAAAGTGCAGCCCCAGCATTAGCAGCTTGGATGTGCTCGGGGACTTATTTTGCTGGATTTCTCGGAATCAGAGGTGTTCTTCCAGATCAAAGACTCATAACCCAGAAATACAACGAAGACGTTGCTGGCGGTCGACCACCGGGCAGAGGCTCGGACTTTGACAAGAATACAAATGACTTCATCACATCGTGGACAAGCAGTCTTGACCGTCACGACATTCTTACAACAAAGATGATGGCATCCACGCCAGTACTTCTGACGCTACTGAAAGCGATGCTCACTGGCTCTTCGATGGCGAAAAGTTGGCAAGGTCTCTATATAACGCCCTCATCGGCCCTGCTAGTAACCTCTTTACGAAGTGTGTGGAAAGCCCCTTCACGTCGCAACCAGAGAATCAGGAGATTACCATTGAAGAGCTTGACGCTATCCAGGTTTACTTGAGGTGCCTGATTATTTGCAGAAAGGAACGTGGCGTGACGTTACAGGAATGGATCAAAAAGCAAGCAAGGCTTTTCTAGTACCCCATTCTGTCGCCCAAGCGGACGAGCGCTACAGTATGGAATCCTGGGATTATCGGGTACCTAGCATCACTTTAGATAAATCAGCGAGCAGAAACTGCACGATCCTAAAATCCCGTCTAGTGTCCCATGAGTGTTTGATTACTTGGGGTGACAGAGCTCAGCTTATCGTCACACACGGATTAACATGAAAACGGTCGCAACGATGAAATTGTACCCAACATTTGCGAAAAGCCATCTGTATTGGGGATATCGCGAAGTAAGTCATTGCAAGTGCATCCCCTCGATATCTCAAGTAAACTGTCTCATTGGCAGCCCAGATCCACGCTGTAAATTCGCTAACAATTTACTGAAATGCGAATGGGGCTCAACATTCGGAAAAGAGAGTCTGATATAGGAAATATGAAGCTAAAAATGATAAGAGCAGAAGAAGTATGTGAGCCGGCCTGGTTGCTGAGACTTTGCGAATGTGTTACTGATCATCTGTGCTGTACGGAGAGGAGATTGAGTCCGTGATAGGAATGCCTGCGGTAAGTATCTCAACGATGAGGCTTTGATATGCCAGCTCCATCATAGATCTTAATTTGAGGATAAGAAGTGTCATCATCGACGTCTTGATCTTTTCAGCCATAAACAAATCCTCTTGATAACTGGTGGCTCTCTGAAGCTTACGAGAAGCTTGTTTGACGCTAGGCAGAGGGATTTCCTCGTCCTCATCGTTCATGACTCTTTCTGGACCGTGAGGCTCTGTCTTGAGAAATATCTCCTTACCGATGAAGCAATCTAAGCCATTCTTGTTCTGCTAATCGAAGAAGAGCGCTGGATCCTGACCAGACTGTTGCTCAGGCTCCTCAGTATCGAAGTATACCTGCGCTTCACAGATTTCCCCTCATGTTTCGTCCTCAATGGGTTCCTTGAGCGAAGTGGTCTTGCTTGGAGCAAAATCTTGGAAGTGATCGAAGTCCATGGGAGGCTTTCTTGGATATCTTAGTGGCGTAATAAGAGGTAATGTATCGTCATTGACGCGTCTAGAAATGTGATGGTAGAATCGATCGCCTACTTGTTGGGATGGTGTTTGTGGGTCGGAGGGAGTCTTCCTATTGAGTGTGGAGGATTTCTTCTCGGAGAGGTTGGACAATGACTATCCGGATTCTGGAGATGTGATTGGTTGTCTGGATATGCTGGTTGGATTAACCTTCGCGTCGTGAGCGTCGTGGGCTGTGGATACGCTGTAGGGTGTAGAAGGGACGTCATCTAGATTGACTATAGTAAAGTACTTGTCGGCGAGCTTGTTGGCGGCTTGTCCGGTGGGCGTGAGCTAATTGCTCTCGATAATGTTGCTAATTTCATGTCGATGCGTGGGTACTTGAGGCTGAGTAGCGTTCCCGTTATCCGAACCTTGATCGATGCAATAGTTGAAGCTGGAACCACTTTTGGATCTTGACTCCAAAGATGAAATTGCGAAGGGCGAGCTGAGCGTTATGCTTTTATTGGAAGCCGATACGCCATATGCAAACTTGCAGTCGACATTCGTGGCATTTTCACCTTGTTTGCGCGTTGCGATCATAATTTCCTGGTCTGGAGAAGTCAGTTGAAAGCCTAGAACACGCTTATAACAATCATAGAACGCCGAGGTTCTCTATCGCGCAAGGATTATTATTCTTAGGGCATTGAGATGAATGGATGTGCTCACCGCTCCGTCACCTTCGAACTCTCATACTTGTAGCCTAAATCTTGCCAATAATCCCCAGATTTTGGACTACCTTTATTCTCCTTCCAAGCTCTACGTGCCTCCTCCTCCGAATCGCTCCCCCCAATGTCCACCTGGCTCTTAGGATAGACTTGAGAACTAGGATTTCCACTGCGAAGAGACTGAGGGGTCTCTTGTTGAGAGTTGGCCACGGATCCCAGACTGAAAGTCAGCTCCTCGTCTCTGAGAGTTCTACCAGGGGAAGCGAAAAGGAAGTCGGCTCCTGGAACCAGAGACTTTGTTTTGCGTGATTGGCTCTTGCGGCGGAGCTTCTTCTTTCGTTTTCTTTCAGAATCAGAATCATTGTAGATATCCTCAACTTCGACCTCGCAGGATTCAATCTTTGTATTGTGATTGACTATTCTTAGCTGCTCCTCTTCTAGCTCGTCCGAGTCGTGGATAATAGTAGGATTCTGGGACGAGCCTTGGCCATTGCTGCACTTTCGCTTCTGACCGGCGATTGGCGCAAAAGTTTTGGGTTTATTCGCGAAGAATCCGCGGCCAGCTTGATGGCCAAGCGCGTTGTTGTGTCTATTTTGTTCATTGATGGCCCTGGATCTGCTGACCATATGTCCTGGAACAAAGCCACCCTCCTCTGTGAGATCAGCTGGGGCGTAATTACCACGACCAGCCGCCTTGTCTGCTTTCTCTCGCTCTTTTCTCTGCTTCTTGACGTATTAAGATTCTCTGAGCTTACCAGACTTGCTGACAATGTCATCGAGTCTCGGAGGTCGTGGAGCCTAGAAAAGGGTTGTCAGCGTTGTCAAAGTAAAGATCACCAAGCTGCGAGCTTCCCTTGGGAATTAGCGACTTAGGATACTCCTTCGAATCACCCCGAGTTCTGAATGGTATGGCCCTCAACAACTCCCAGCTAACCACAGAATCGTCTTTCCTACCAAGTTCAATTGACCATGGCACTTTCTGTCTTTCCAGTCGAGTCTCGTTTTCCATCTCAGATTCGAGCCAATTGATAGGGTTCGGAATTTGAGCATAAGTCCCCTTGGTGTAGACCTTCTGAAACTTCCCAAATCGAGCAAGGAAGCAGTCCACGGTCCAACCTTTGGCTGTTCTTAAAGGAGCGACGAGCGCTGGCTCCTTGACAGGTGTTTGATTTCTAACGAAGTAGCGACGGTCATTTTGTCCTTCGTAGAGAAAACTGACCAAGCGTTGCTTGAGCATTCCGGCGAGACAGAAAGCTGCAAGCTGAAAGTCCACCACATTGATCCCAACAGTCGGGTATTGCCACTTGAACTCGCCGTACTTGGAGTGAAAAACTTCGTCTCTTGGGACTGTGACCGCTTGAAAATCCGTGGTATTGAAGTCCCATATAGGCTTATCCTCCAGATCGATATGTGGTGGTGCTCGGTCTGGTCCGTTCGGTGTAGCGTCGAAACTTGTCAATGCTAGACAAGAACCCATTACAAGGTCTTCGACATATGTAAGCGAGGCCTTGGCTGAGCTCTGAGTCGGAAATTTGAGCACTATATCAGCTGAAAAAAAATCTCTTCTGTTGATTTGACGATAGTGCAGGGCGGATCTTGCCATTAATTCGGGAAGATAGGCGCGTTGTGACCGATGTAGAGGTATAGACGGGTCCTTGAATTGTTTGGTGAAGCAAATATGTCTAGCAACCGCGAATGTGCCGTCTACGTGAAGGTAGGTAATGCCGCAGTTACTAGGATCGTAAACAGCATATATGGCTTTGGTCGGCACGAGCTCGTCGACGCCGACAAACATTCCAATGAACGGAAGTGCCATCAATGCTTTGTCGCTCAATCTGTCGGTTGACTGGCTGGGTGGATCCGGTGGAGGCTATGGCTCTTGAGTAGGGCGCTTAACTGGGGACACGAGACATACCATGAATTCGTTCTTGAAGCTTGGTCGTCTTGAGTGAGCCTCCATTGCGAACCTAAGTCTTCGTAGTAACCTTTCCTTGTATTGGTCGAGATTCAGAGCTGCGAAGAACACCTGAAAAAGTGATGCTCGACCAAGCACTTAACAAGCCATGAGAAAGATGGAATGTATCAGAATTAGGTGATCATAAGATAGATTCTCAGGGCTCGAGTTGTTATTTTGTAGTGTTGAGGTAGTAGGAAGAGAGGAAGATTTTATTGACGGGGAGCCAGCTAAGCTAGCGTAGCCAGCAAGGTAGGAAAGGTATCCCAGAAAGTGATACTCAAAGGCGAGAGTCTGATGTAGGGTTGTAGCTAGACTTAAGCAAATTAATGATGTGCGGCTGGCCACAGGACGGGAAAAGATGTTCAGGCCACATGAGACCAGGGCGGCAGGGAAGGAGGATATGGGCTTTCTGTATCGAGGATAAGGATCCGCACAAGTATAGATCTGCGTTTATATAAAACGCTACGCAAGCCTGGATGACTATATTTTATCAGAAGTGAACCAATTGCGCTCTAGGAAAGGAAAATTGTCTGAGCTAGGGAGGACGGAAAAATGTCAACAATGCCTATTCGCACAACCGAGACCAAGACGCCACAGCGCAGCCGAGCATAATCATAGCAAAGATTTTTAGATCGCTTCCTCAGTTTCTAGCCGCCTAGAAAGCAATGCGATATGATTATGATTTCTAATGTACACAACTTAAGGCAATGGCTAGATCTTGCTTTTGGGCGCGTTTTTGCCCTGAAAATTCTGCTCTACTAACTGCTCCGCTCCTATGCTTCATCAGAATACAACGTACACTTCCGCTCGCCATCATATGAGAATCTATCTCAGCCTCGTAGAATCGTCTGCTGACGAACATTATGCCTCAAGTCATACCATACGAGGTCCCTAGTCAACATCCATGCCGTCACTAGGCTCATCCTCAGTTTCATCACCACCTCCAAGATTCAATAATGCCTTATCAACATCATCGAGATCTTCATCTCCATCGTCTGCCTCACTTCCCATGCCCAGAATCTCCTTCTCCATATCATCAAGATCCTCTTCCTCGTCAATACGAGCATGGCCATTGGCTCTTGGTAGTTGCTGTTGACTAGCAGGATGCTCGTCTTCTGTCTCGTCGTTGTCTCGGCTGGTTTCATGGCCGTTGGCTGCGTCCTTCGGAGCAATACGGCCAGTTCCCATAACTCCCAAGCCCTTCTGGCCTTCCCATCGATCTAGCCTTCGTGTTGTGCGTCTAAAAGCAGCTGCATACGCAGAAAGTTCTTCTCCAAAGTCATCTT
Source organism: Cadophora sp. MPI-SDFR-AT-0126 (assembly GCA_020747065.1). Lineage (NCBI taxonomy): Eukaryota > Fungi > Ascomycota > Leotiomycetes > Helotiales > Ploettnerulaceae > Cadophora > Cadophora sp. MPI-SDFR-AT-0126. The sequence goes on from JAGMVK010000006.1 coordinate 918,960, forward strand.
CTTCGTGGTCCAATGGCACAAGTCCACCCAATCCTCGCTCCTTGAAAAGACCCGGATCCTTCACAATGCTTTCTTCATCTTCGCTGTCTTCGAAAGGGTCGACAATCTGGTTGACCCGCTGCAGAGAGCGCCAGAACGCCCCATCTTGTTTTCTTTGCTTCTTGGAGATGTGATGCTTCTTACGCAATCCTCGACTGAGAATGTAGTCGACACGCTGATTTCGATTGCGTTCAACAGCCAGTTGATGTGCAGTAAGAGGACGTGAGCGTCTCATTGGCATTTGCTCTCCAGCGTGAGCGACGGGCGAAGAGCCTTCCATGATCTGGTGCTTCAAGGATCCACGGCCCTTTCCCGTGTTGAGTACACTCTGAATGCGCATTCCGCCGAGCGCACGAGGTGGTGGTGTCGAGCGTGTGCTGTCCATATCAGACTCGTATTTGGGACGGATCAGACCTCGTAGCGCCGGACTGCCTTCCTCATACTTAGGTCTAATACGGCCGAGGTGAACTGCCGGGCTCAAACCACCGTCCTCGGGAGGTAGGTGGAGCTTTGGTTTTGGACCACGCTTTGGAGGGCCATGTTCTGCTTGGAATGCAGCCTGGTCCGCTTCAATGATACGCTTTCTCTCCCTCATCTTGGCATAACCATAGTCGAGTTCTTCTTGTGTGTCAAAATTCTCCGCCTCCTGTTCCTCGGCGGACAAGACGGCGAATCTTGGTACACCTTGATTTCTGACATCGACCTCGTAGTCAACGCCAGCTCCAAACGGATTCTCTTCTGCACCTTCTTCGGTAAAGTCGGATTCCAAATAAAACCACATCAGCCACAGAAAGGCTCTTGCGCGGGACTGGCTTGACAGATCCTCCGCAATTAGCATATCGTAAAATTCATTACCCGGTGGAAAATGTAATTCAGTGACCTTCGGGGCGAACTGGGCGAGGATAAAGATCAAATTGACAGGGTTTGTGCGAGGAACATCCCGCGTCTTAATCTTTTCCAGCGAATTTGGCTCTTGCCGGTCCTCCGAAGCTCCCTTGAGTATAGACTTTAGTCGTGGTGCGTCCTGCAGCTGCTTGTACGAGTTGGGATCTTGGTGTGCCTGCAGAGAAGGAATCGCATGATAAGTTCGGAGCTGTGCTCTCATTTCTGGGAAGACTATGAAGTATCAGTACAGGCAAGTGAGCAATTTAGAACGACACTTACAGTTCAAGGTGGTATTCATGCGGCCGAGGTTGACGAGCAAGCAGACCATAGCCATGTTCTTTGCAGGCTCGTGTTCCGTGAGCAGCTTGTCCCTCAGGATCTTGCTCGTCTTGCTGCTCCGGGCCATAGTATCGATGTACAGGTCTGCAAAGTTCTGCTTCGGTTTACTGGGGTCGTAGCTGTTTGTGAACACCTCCTGGGGATCATCGAACACAGCCTTCAGGAAATCATATTGAATGTCCTTCCGCCACAGGGGCACTCCATCATCCTTCTTCAGATGTTTGATTTTGTTGGCGGCGTGTAACGAGATCTGCGTACCTCCTGGGGGATCTTTACGCTTGCGCGATGCGGTCGGCTTGGATGGAGCTTCGGCAGCTCCTCCAGGAGTTCTGGCTTCGTCGTCCTCAGTCATGTCCGGTGTTGCTCGTGCAACTTGTATTGGAGGCGTGTTGGTGCGAGAGTCTGGGTTATGATCTAGGACGTGCTTCAAAGAAGTTCGCGGGTCGATGCGGGTAGGCGAAGAGGGGTGTGTCGTCATCTGCTCATCCATCTCAGAGTTCGCAATGGTCGAGCCCGGCGACATGGCCTGGTTGAGTTCCATCCTGACAATTCTCTCCCTGGTAGGTAAGCGAGCCCAAGTCTGCTGGTCAGCACCTTGCTGAGACTAAGGCCGAGAAACCTTCTCCTCCTCCTCCTCCTCCTCCTGTTACTGGCGCGTGGCGATGGCGATGGTATTCCTCGCTCGATATGCGTGCGACTGGGTCTTCAGTCGAAGGCGCTGTGCTGGTCGGTGGCGTGATGACTGATGGTCAGTATGTTTGCTGCTTTGCTTGGATGAATGAATAGGAATGGTCGTGAGGAATCGCATGCATGCATGCAGCTTTGAACATGAACCTCGTTGTTCTGTTCTGTTCTGTCCTGTTGTCGCGTAAAGTAAGTTAGTAAGGTAATGTAGTTAGTTAGCTTGTAGTTTAAAATAAGCTTCGACAGGGATGAGCATTGCAGGGCCGGGCTCCGGGGGCCAGTCAAAGTCTGCTTGTAGGTCGTCGAAGTGACAAAGCCCCCTGTGGGTGGGACCAGCCAGAATTACAGTACAATATGATGATGACTGGGGAAATAGGGGAGATGAGAATGGAGTGAGGCGATTGGCAAGACAAAAGAATAATAATAATATACTGGAGTTGCATCACTTGAGACGCGCAGCAGCATGTATTTCACTCAATGGGTCAAGAATAATATACATATTTTGACTGTTGCCTGCAATCTGCAACACCTGCAACCTGTCACCAATTCTCCAAAACTCGATATGTGTCTAGGAAGAAGAATACAAACTTGTTGGGATTGGGGGCGTATCTACATCAGGCATCTGGGTCGCTATAGTCTATCTGTCTAACTTATCTGGTGGTGCTAATCATAGAGCCCTCCCTGCGCATCTAAGTCTTCAGCATCACATCTTCGGCATGAGCAAGTGGGATTACTCCGAGCCTTCTATTCGCCGCACGTTCAAAGAAAGAAAGAGAAAATAACTAAAAACGCCCTCTCCAGGGTCCTTGCAATACGTCCGTATACTAATTAACTAACTGAGTAACCACATCTTGGTACGGGCAAGCCACCCAAAAGTACCCCCAATGGCAATGGTCGTCTGAAGCGATAGGGCTGCTAACCCAGCCCCAGAGAAAGCGATGCTGCCTTCAGCTCCCCCGCCAGGATTACTCACCCAGTCACCAGTTTGCGGCTCACGCACCCATTCCGCGCATCTAGAAGTTCCAAGATCGCGGTTACTTAATAATTCAATAAATCCTACTAGAATCGATGAAGCATCCCGGTGTGCCGATCGCTAAAGCATGCTGTTCTATTTTGGACGACATCGTCGATCTATTTTGCATGCATACAAAGTCCACGAGAACCCGTCCCCGGTTTCCATCTGACCATTGAGAAAAGAGCCCCAATCAGCCATGGCCGTCTTGTTTTGTGTCTGTGATGTGTTCAGCTACCCTGGGATGAACCGTCTTGTGGCTGGAATCCTGAATCCCATCACTTTACCGAGTGAAGTATAGTCGACCCGGCCCTATGTCCCTGGTAGGAAACCAGGGTAAAAATGCCTTACATGGACAGCTGGAGGTTGGGAGCTTAGGAATGGCAGGTTACCTCGACTAGACATTCCATATGCCTCCTGATATGGTTCTTGGGTGCACTCGGCTCGCAATCAAAAGAAGGGTGTGACTGGTCGGATCTGTTTTTGGATGCTTCTGCCCTGTTATTCGGAGAATATCCATCTAAGCGCTGCATGCAGGAGGATCCTGGATCCAGCCCCAACGGCTCACTGCTCGTCAAGAGTCGCGACAGTCAAAACTTGAGCGCCGTTGTATATTCCGGTCGCGGGATTAAAGCACGGAGTTCGGTAGAGTTGCGTTTTATGTTTGGTGGAATTTGCTATCTATTCTTATTTCCGGCATACAGGAGAAGTAAAGTCTGGATAATTGTACACGGTGAGCTGAACTTGGTCGTACGAGCCACCCAATGATCAGCAAAGCCAACAGCTGGATAAGAGAAAATCGGGAGAGTTACAATGATGACACGCTGGCACCTATGATCGACGCTGGTGGTCCACGAGTTGCTGACTGGAAATGTAAGAAAAGGAAGTAGACTTAAACCCCCGAGCCCAATTGAAGTTGAGTTGGAAAGAAAAGTTGGTAAAGGTGTATTACTGCAGAAAGGTGCCCAACTCCGCCGCTGGCTACTACTCCCATGGTGCAGAAAAGGATAATCTATTCCCAAGCGGAGAAGAAAATGAGAAATGTCAGAGGAGAAAAAATTTCGTGGGATCATCAATTCGTAGACGCGGAAGCGTGCGCAACTGTGTTTTGTTAGAAGCAAATAGGCGTAACTTTGGCGAGTCTCTGACTCACATAAACCATCACAGTGTAGCTTCAAGGTCAGTGAGAGCTACCTCCATGACCGCTTCCTCCGCTTCCATAATCGTAATATGATCTATCTGGGTCTTCGTAGTATGTTGAGTCTGCTTCGTAATATCCGTCTCTCTGATCGTACACTGGTTCTTGGCTCTCGTATGGACTCCGATCTTCATGCGTTCTGGAACCTCTCCTCGACTGCTCTTCTTTGGCTCTGCCCTTTGAGACAACGTGCTTCAAAGACAACGAGCCCCAGGGGAGCCCTGAGAGCTCATCGTCAGTTCCCATTTCACCGGGATCGGGTGTGTTATAGGAGTGTCCAGCGTGGGCTTGGTTTTCGGCATCTCTCTCCTGACGCTCCTTGGCCTCTTTGGCCTTGTCTCCTGCAAAATGTTAGTGAAGAACTTGTGCAATTGGCAGAAGCTGTACATACGGAATTTTCTCTGGGCAATTCGATTCTGAACGCGTCTTCTCTCTTCAGGATCGGTGATTTCTGACCAATCGTCCTTCTTGGATTTAGACTTAGAAGATGCATGTTTCGACCTCGAGGATGAGGACTGGTGGGAGGAGCGATGCGAAGAAGACATCTCTGTTTCGGTCGAGGAAGATTCGTAATGAACGGTTCGATTCTGATCAGGATCGTCAATTGTGATGATGGGAATGTCGTTTGTTGACTGTTCTTGAGCGGAGTCTTTAGCGGGGTCGTTCTCATTAGTCTGAGCGTCCCTTTTGGATGTCAGTTTAGGCCAATGGGAATTTGGAGATTGGAATGTAACTGACATCTACCTTCAGATAGAGACAGTCGTATATTTGCTGTTCATGTACTAGGAAAGGGGAGTGGATATCCGGTACAAAGATGTGCGGTCATTCGACAAAAAGGAGTCAGCTCGCTTGCAAAGTACCAAGTCAACAGCGTATATACTGTATATGAAGAAGCACAATGCACAGGATCTGATTCTATGTATGATTGAAATCTATTAAGAGATAGGAGAAAGTGTCTTCTGCCAAGGTGAAGAAAGATGCGTGGTATGATATGATGAAGTATAAGGTTTGGAGACAGGAGAAAGGTGAAATATATAGGCCACCGACACCTGGAGAGGGTGGAGTATGAGTGGGAAATCTAAATAGCAGCGTAGGCACTGCCTCCAAAGGAGTTTAGATTCAATATGACAGCCACGACGAACCTGACGCAGGTGCATCTTCGGAAAGGAAAAGAAGAGAGAACCCCTACCATTTCCGTAAGGCAACCCTCACTATGCCTCATCCACAGCCAAACGACGAGACCGTCCTGATTGGTCACCGATCACATGGCTGGATGGGTGGATGGATGGAAGGAAGATACGGGAGCAATCCGATGATCCTGGCCAATACTTAATCAGGGCAAAGCCGCAGTAAAAGGCTGCTTGCTTGTTCAGGTTCGGAAGGGAAAGGGTATCATAGGGAAGAAGGCTACAAGACGTCAAAGTGAACGGACGCCAATTTTAGGTGCGAGGGGAAGCGTACCTCACAACCCTACCATACCGGGATGGCGACAACACTAAAAGTCAAGGCACCACGGCCGATTGTAGCTCTCCAACCAGATGCCTCGTAGCGATCAATTCAAAGTTAAGGGCTTGCTTGAGACAGACGGGAGGAGGAACATGGGCGGGGGGCATGGGCACGTAGTGAGGGGACCAGGCAGATGGGTATGGGTATGAGTATGGATATGGGCATGGGTAGATTATGGATATGGGACCTGCATATCTGGATGTGGATATGTGGATGGATACACTTCGTTCGAGTATACTTGCAGGGGGTATTGGAGGGGAGAAATCAGGCATCACTCTCGTTACGGTCGGTCGGTCGGTTGTCAAGCGACTTTTTTGTCCCAAGAGCCCCTGCTGCCGTAATCTGATGCACGCGGGAATGAGTCTTCACCTCATGCATCCGAATCTTTTTGATGCGTGGTGGGTCACACGTCGCTCGGATATGACGCATACTTCCTTACTTACTTACCTACCTACCTACTTACGGGAAAGTAAGTTCAGGCCCTTGACGCCTTTCCCATGTCAAAACAAAAACCAAAAAAGATCGCAGCGGAAACTTTCATTGGTTGAAACTCGAACTTCAAAAGTAAATCAACGAGCGAGATCTCCCATGATCATCAATCATCAACACCATCATTCATCATTGTGCAGCCAGCCCTCCCTTTCGCTTGCCGCCTCTGGTCTCGCCTCGTCTGCTTTACTAATAAGCCGTCCCCTCCCCCTCCATGCCGACTCCCAAGACCGCCTGATTGTCTGGCTGAGGTTCTGCTTTGTTTTCTTGAAGTCGCGTCTGCTTGCGAGTCTCTGAATAGCAAACGTACATCAGGAACTGCCTGATGGGCAGACCGAGTGGTAATTTCTCTGCCTGAGCTGAGCAAAAGTAAGAGGGAGCATATTTACGCCGACTAATTTCTTCAACACCAATGGGCGACAGCAGCGCATTTTCCCACGCTCTGCTTCGCCCATCTCGTTAAGGACAGATCCATATTCTGAGCAAGGCCTGCGGGATGATTGAATGATTCACAGAAAAACAAGGCTACTCCGGGGAAACTCAAGGAGCGGTGGGTAGCAGACGTCCCGATGCCGCTTTGCCATTGACAGGGAATCGTGGGGATTCTTAGCTTGCGCTAGAATGGTAAATTTAGGTCGAATTGATGCTTGGGACTGGTCAGATCCTTCTTCGACAGTGGTCTGAGGTATTTCGGCCATTGACGGGGAACTTTTGACTCTACGCCGTTCCCGAAGCCGTAAGTTCTTCGTTAAAATATGGCCATATGACCCCAATTGCCTGACCCGAGTCTGCCCTACCGATGCTCTTGCACGGCACCGGCCAGATTACTAGAAGGTTGATGATTCTAGTGATTCTAAAGATTCTAATGATTCTAGTACCTAACCTTCCTCCGTAAATAGCCGTTTTTGTTCGCGATGCACACGTTCTGTGGCACAACTAATATGCAGCCTTGTGAAGCAAATTTTTCTGGAAGTCCAGAAAGAAGCCCGAGGGTCTGAGTGGACTGACCCTGCTATCACTGTGCAGAAACCGAGCTATTATCTAGTATCAATACAGCATAGCCCCAGATATCTTACATTAACGATACATTCAACACGAGCCGAGTCTACCTCGCAGAACGCCTCTCCTCTCCTCTCTTCTTGGCTCGAACCTCTGCTTGACGTCTCTCTCCACCATCAATCTTATGTCCTCTGCGCTCCTCCCACAATCCTTCCTTCACCTCAATCTTGGCTGCCTTGCCCCCTTTCAGTGGTAGAACGTGGGGTCCGACAATTGTATGTGCACCCTTGATTTTCAAGCCTTTCACTGGCACGAGTTGCTCCGCCGATGTGTCCAGAACACCGCCTCCTGCAGCCACATTGACAACAACCTTGTGTTTGGCCGGTGATAACGATGATGCTGCAGAATCCGGAATTGACACCGGAATTTCTGCAACTCGAACCTCTGCAACACCATTCTTGACAAACCTCGCATCTCCCCCAATCCCGTGTTGACCGGTCCTGAACTTCTCACGCCACCGTAGTAGATACCGCCTGCTGCGTGGAGGCTCAACGCCCAGTTCTTTGAGTTGTGCTGAGGTCAAGGAGAATAGAGCTCTCCAGGAGGGTATTTTCGAGGCATGTTGACTGAGATTGCGGCCAATAAGAGTGAGGAAAGTCTCGGTATTTGGTACGAATGGTGTTGGCTTTGGTATTGGCTCAGCCTTTACTCGCTGGTGGAGACATCGTGCTTGTGTTGCTCTCGTTGACGGTGGAAAAGGGAGAAGAAATGAGGGAATTGGTCGGAGTTGGGAATATTTGATGACCATACTGGGCAGAGCCTGTAGAAACCATTAGTTGGCTGGACAGTGGCGAGGAAGCGTACAACCTACCTTGGAGAAAGAGGCAATGTTGAGTTCTGCTGTCGTTGAAATAATGTAGGCGACGAGAGCGAGCCTTATTTTGAGCGGCAAGTTCCAAAACTTCCGAGCTCTTGGCAATGTGACACGTGATAGGGCGCTAAGCGAGGCGCGAGGCACCCGCTTGTTGCCTCCGACACTTTCTCCTCCCTGCAAACTTTCCTTCTATCTCCCTGCAGATTTTGCGACAGGTCGGAGAAGGTCGATCTTGTTCCAGATTTGCCCAGTGATCGTGTTGCGACATGAAGTAATTATTTTGATGCTAACGCCCCGCCTATATCACCTCCAACTTCGGTCCCGGTTCAACAATGGGTCGGTCCAAGGTAACTGCCAGGAGAGGAAGGGGAGGCGGGCCCATCGCTTTCGGTGGCGATAGACGCTTTGAACATCCCGTTGGGTCCTCGTCATCGTCAAGTACTGCAAATCTTCAGGAAGGACGAGATTCACAGTCAACTTCTAGGACGAGCTCGCCTATGGGCTCCTTACCTGCGAGAGAAGTGCCTGATGCGCTCCTTGAGTTCATGTTGGGTACAACCTCCGAAGCGGAACCTCCCAAGAAAAAACAGAAACTCGCGTCACGGGGAATAGATGAGACTGCGTACGAACATGTCATCGTGAAGAAGTCTATTTGGGAGATTGAGTTTGCATCGTCCAAACTGTCTCGATTCGATACCCCGTTAGAAAAGGACACAATTCGGCCTTTCGTCTCCTGGATACGACACTGGGGTCCGGAGTATATCGAAATCATAGACGAGAGAAAGCAATGTGTATTTCACGCGCCTTTACCACCCAAAGATGCCTTGGAGGATGTGTACCTCGCTCTTTTGGTGAATCACGAATCGACCTCCAAGGCCGCAGGAAAACTCTGGACTGAGTTTGGACTGATCCTGCTTGAGAAGGATGGGCGAGATGTTCTGCAAATGATTTTCACAGTTAAGTGGAATACCACGTCCTCACCATACAGCGTTGGACAAGCCTTTGTAAAAAGAGAAGCACTCCGCCAAGTGTTGACCAGATATTTTCCAGACCCAAATGCGTCCAAACCAGAGAAGTGGTCACCTCAAGATTTCTATCTGAGCGTACACTCACCAGACAGGAATGACGAAGTTTCAGCGATGCAAATTGATGGATTGGAGACAGAGCTTTTTCCTTTTCAGAAGCGAGCCGTCCAGTGGCTATTGAAGAGAGAAGGAGTTAGATGGTCTGTCAAAGGCGTTGAAACCTTGACTCCGAACACCGGCGCAGAATTGCCGATTTCTTTTCTTCAATGTACCGATGGCATTGGCAAGATATGCTACGTGAGCCATCTGTTCGGTATCATCACTTTGGATCCTTCACCTTTCATCGAGATAGAGAAGCAATTGAAAGGCGGGATCTTAGCTGAAGAGATGGGCCTCGGAAAGACTGTTGAGATGATATCGCTGATTTCACTCCACAAACGTCCACAGGACGAAGCCCAAGTTTATGACATCTTCACGGCTCAAAACATCCGTCCAACAGGAGCGACTTTAATCATTGCACCACCTTCGATTCTTCCACAGTGGATTTCTGAGATCAACAGACATGCACCGAATCTGAAGGTCATGCACTATGAGGGCATCAAGGCGCACAGCAAGTCGAATTTCACGGATCTGGTAGATGATCTTGCATCATCAGACGTTGTCATATCGACCTATTCTGTACTTGCTGCCGAAATTCATTTTACTCAGTTGAACCCAGAGAAGACTTTGCGCCGAGAATCCAAGTACCCTAGGCCCAAGTCTCCTCTAATGATGCTTTCATGGTGAGTTATTCTGCTCTCAAGCCACTCTGGGATGTGATGATCCTGGCTGATCTGCCTGCACCCAAACCACCCTAAACGCTCAGCAACAAGTATACTGATGTTTGGAACAGGTGGCGCTGTCTGATAGATGAGGCGCAGATGATTGAGACTGGAGTCAGCAATGCCGCGATTGTTGCAAGAATGATTCCCAGAATCAATGCTTGGTGTGTTACTGGTACGCCGGTTCGCAAAGATGTCGGCGATCTTCTCGGTCTCCTGGTATTCTTGCGGTACGAGCCGTATGCATCTGTCAAGATTGTCTGGTCCTCCCTGATCTCATCACATAAATCTGAGTTTCGAAAGTTATTTGGAATGCTAGCCCTTCGCCACTCCAAACAGAGCGTTCGTGATGAGCTGAAGCTCCCTGCCCAGAGACGATATGTAATCACTATGCCTTTCACTCCAATTGAGGAGCAACATTATCAAGAGCTTTTCAATCAGATGTGCGCGGAATGTGGTCTTGACAATCAGGGAGCCCCAGTCATAGATGAATGGGATCCCGAGGGCTTTTCCGACATCATGCGAAAGTGGCTTGTGCGTCTACGTCAGACAGCTCTCCATCCGGAAGTTGGAGGACGAAATCGAAGAGCTCTGGGACAAAAAGATGGCCCACTCCGGACTGTTGATCAAGTACTGAGCACGATGATGGAGAATACGGACCTGTCAATCAGAACCGACCAGCGGACCCTCCTGGTCGCAAAACTAAAGCGTGGACAGCTCTTCGAGAACTCGCCGCGTGTGAGAGAAGCTCTTGAGATTTGGGCCGAAGCTGCAAATGAGGCCAAGGGTATCGTGGAAGAGTGTAGGGCTCAACTTCAACAAGAAATGTCGGTAACCGAAACGGGAAGTTCTGTCGATGGGAAGGTTACTGCTACAGCTGCTACAGGAAGCGATAACGATAACGAAAGCGAAGATGAGCAGGAAGAGTATGCCATTCACGGAGGAAACACATAGAAATTGACTGACATAACCACAGAGTTGATCCGTCCTCTCGTTTGAGTGCGTACCGAAACAGGCTTCGGATGGCGCTCGAGATAGAGCATATGGCAATATTCTTTCGCACAAATGCCTATTTTCAGATAAAAACCAACGAGGAAATGACTAAGCCTGGCAGCGACGAGTTCAAAGCTTTGGAGAAATTGGAGGAAGAGGGCTATGAGGAGGCCAAAAGGAAGAGACAAGAAATTCTCCTGGAGGTTGGTTATTTCCTTCTGTATTGCTTAGCTACGATCTGCCACATGTCATCGGCAGTCTCAACGACATTCCTCCCTGAATTCATGCAATATCGAAGCTTTGTGCACTAATTTACTCGCTTTAGATTTTCGGCAAGGCGGACAAACTTATGAAAAAGGTCTCACGAAGAGCAGCGACACAGTCCTTCGTCCAAATTCCAGAGTTCCCATCAGAACCTGCAAAGGGGGGAATTGAAAGCCGCCGGATTGCACAGAATCTGGATACATTGGCTGCCGCACTCGATGCTCAAGCCAATATCTTGGACGAGTGGAGAGAAACGACCATTCAATTTCTTCTTCGTCCTCTCGTTGACGAGGATGAGGGCAACGAGATTACCGGTGACGAGTACGAAGAATCTACTAAAACCCAGGACGAAGTTATGGTATACGTAGCTGCGTTGAGAGCGGTCATTGGTGATCGACACGATGCTCTGAGCGGCCAGATGAATGAACTCATCAAACACGATGTCAAGACTGCCCTTCGTGTTGCCAAGGAAGGTGAAGGCGCATGTCCTGAGAAGACCATTGAACTTTTGGGTATTCGTCAGCAGGTCAAACCAAGCAAGGAGATGGGCTCACTTCGAGGAATCATTTCAGACCTCAGGGGTCTTGTAACATCCCTGCGGCCAGATGCCGAGAGAGGTAATTCGAGAGCAATTACTGAACTAGCAATCGTCGACAAACAGTTGAAAGAAGTCCAAAAACAATTCAGCCAGCAAGATAAGGCTGTAAAATCCCTAGAAAAAGAAATTGAACTTCTCACCAGGTTAATGAACGCCCGACTGGAATATTATAGACAGCTGCAACAAGTCTCGGATATGGTTGCGCCATACGAAGGTGCGAATGACGAGAGAACCTTGGCGAAATTCCTTCAGGAAGAAGAAAGCTTGAGCCGGAAAATTGCGACGGCCAAGGCCAAGAGAAGATACCTGGACCACCTGCGTATGGAGGCAACGAATCAAGAGGAGCAAAGAATATGTGTAATCTGCAGAGAATCGTTTGAGATTGGCGCTCTTACCGTTTGTGGTCATCAATACTGCAAAGACTGTATCCGAATGTGGTGGCATTGTAAGTTGATGCCGAAACTAATTTGGTGACAATATAAGCTTACCTGTATCCAGCACACCACAACTGCCCTGTTTGCAAGCGTAAGCTCTCTCAGTCCGACATGCATCAGATCACCTACAAGCCACAGGAGCTCTCCATCGAGACGGAAGATATTCACGACCTCAATCAAGATCGATCCTCTTCGTCTTCGAAGCGAAAATCTGTAATTTATTCGGAAATCAGCAAGAGCAAACTGGCCGAGATCAAGAACGTCGAGCTGGATGGTCCATCGTTCACGACCAAGGTCGACACCCTTGCACGGCATCTCATCTGGCTTCGCGAGTCAGACCCTGGAGCAAAGTCTATTATCTACTCCCAATTCAAGGACTTCCTGGATGTCCTAGCCCAGGCTTTCGCAAAATTCAGAATTGGATTCACATCCATCGCCAAACCCCACGGCATAGAGAAATTCAAGCAAGACCCAGGAATTGAATGTTTCCTTCTACACGCGCGAGCTCACAGTTCCGGCCTTAATCTCGTCAACGCCAACCATGTCTTCCTCTGCGAACCACTTCTTAATACCGCCCTTGAACTACAGGCCATAGCACGAGTCGATCGGATTGGACAACGTCAAGAAACTAATGTCTGGCTCTACCTCGTGAACGGCACCGTCGAAGAATCAATTCATCAACTCTCCGTGAAGCGCCGCATGGAACACATGGGTAAGCGGCTCGCAAACGGCGAACACAAGGGAAAGGAGAGAGAAGTCTCGCCTGCCGAATTCCATGACAGTAACCTGGAAGAAGCGAACTCCTTAGAACTTCAACAGGCCTCACTTACTGCATTACTAGCGAAAGGCGGGAAGGGAGGCGAGATGGTCATGAAAGAGGATCTGTGGGACTGTTTGTTTGGGGGTGCGGAGAAGCGAGCGAGTGGAGATGGGGAGGTGAGGAGGACGCTGCAGAGCTCTCCCTTGAGATTCGATATCGAAGTTGGGAGAGAATTGAGGGCAGAGGCCGCGGAGGAGAGAATGAATACTGCTGGGGGATCAGGATGAAGTTAGAGCTTTGGAAGGATCGTCTGATAAGGACTGGGCTGGGATATATGGATTTGTAGGAGAGACGCACATACTATACACACGAGCCGAGCCTGCAACGTCACGCATGTGACGCACGACGTGGAATATTCTTAACCTTCCCACAACCAGGTAATCAAGAGTGATGATTACAGCTACCAGCACGATACTCAATAGAACATATTGCTGAGAAGAAAGCAACAGCTCAAGAGGTTTCCTGGAAATTTGCGAGTTTTCTAGACATGTTCTTTCCCAATGCCAACCGGTTGCTCTTTTCCTCTGCGCCCGAGTCCTTCATCCACTTCTCTCGATCATTGACTCCTCGGTAGACTTCGTTGACCGGGACATTCTTTTCCAACCTGGGGCTGAAAGCGCTTCTCATCCTTCTCCTCTTCACCACAAGTCTACCAGGTCAACAATATTGACATTCAATTCAACCCAACCCAGCTCTCTCGCTGCTTACTGTAAGAGCTCCATATTCACAACCACCCACCACCATCTCGGACCGGGATTATCCGTTATCCGAGCGCTCGCTTCCACCAAACAAGGTTAAATCGGACAGGGGGGGGGGGGGGGGGGGGACCAGGTAGTCCAGATGTGGCTTTTACTTGACGCCACAGATCTCAGCATGCGGGTGCAGCAGAAAAATCAAAACAAATGACGTCGTTAGTTCAATATTGCCAAGGATTGTCGCGCATCAAAACATGGATTGCCTCAACTGCTCCACCGGCCTCTGCGAGTGCTTAGCCATTTATGGTTTAAGCTGGGGTTTATAGTACGGGTTTTGGCGGGGCGGGAAGGATTTAAGGTTTGGCATGATGTCAGTTGTGGTTGCTTTGGATCTGGTTGTTGTGTGTTGTGATCATGGAAGACGCATGTCGGAGATAAGGGGAAAGGAAAGAAGGAAGGAAGCAAGGTCCTGTTTTAGATATTGAAGATGCAGTGTGGTGGATGGAATAAGCGTTTGTTCAGTATCCATATGTAGTGGACAGCACATCCAGAACTTCTACTTCTTGCATACTTTACTCCTCTGATCTGAAGCCGTGATATTGTTACAGAGAGACTTTTTCGTTCCTCCCTTATTCCTCGCATTCAATACACGCCACCCATCGAGGTCACCTCACACCACTCACTCACTTGCAAATATCCGCTTTCCAACCCTCACTCAACAACAGCAACAACAGACAAATATCGATATCGTGTCAACATCACCACAACCATGTGGGGAGTATCTTACTGGGTCTTTCCCGTCATCTCCGGCCTCTGCTGGCTCGGAATGTTAATGGGCCTTCTCATCCACTGGACAAGCACAGGGAAACCACACTATGCATCGATGGACGCCTCCCAATCCATCGCCTACATCTCAGACGTTGGCGCCCAGTCTCTCAAACCGCTCTTCATCGCCGGATCCTGCGTAACAACCATCTTCCTCGACTTGGCTTTCCTATCGGAACGATGGCTCAGGCACCGTGGTCGCCTGGCGAAGAATCAGACATTGACGGAGAAGGTGCTCAGTTGGCTGTCGATGCTGTTTGCGCTTATCGGAACCTGTGGGCTGATTCTTCTGAGTATCTTTGATACCTTGAGGCATCCGACTCTGCATGATATTTTCTTGTTATTGTTCATCGCGGGCTATGTAATCTCCGCCGTATTTATCTGCTGGGAATACCAAAGATTGGGGATAAGTAAGTCGTCCTGTCGTATTTTCCCTTGCCTTTCCTGTTGCCCCTTGGTGAACGTGAATCAAGACTGATGATTTGCTAAACAGAATATCGCGAACATCGCATCCTCCGCTCCTCCTTCTGGATCAAGCTCACCTTCATCCTCGTCGAAGTTGTCCTCGCAATCGCCTTCGGGACCTGCAATTTCAAAGACAAGTACAACGCCGCTGCCGTGCTGGAATGGACCATCGCATTTATCTTCACCTTTTACGTTTTCTCGTTCTTCATCGATCTTCTACCTG
The DNA here is from genome assembly GCA_020747065.1 of Cadophora sp. MPI-SDFR-AT-0126. Taxonomy (NCBI): domain Eukaryota; kingdom Fungi; phylum Ascomycota; class Leotiomycetes; order Helotiales; family Ploettnerulaceae; genus Cadophora; species Cadophora sp. MPI-SDFR-AT-0126. Next base: position 934,148 of record JAGMVK010000006.1, read on the forward strand.
CTGTGCGGACCAAGCATGACGCCAAGAGGTTTGGTGCTGGTGGCGGAGAGACGCAGATGCAGATGGAGCAGAATGATGAGTATAGTCGGGAGGAGGGTGGACGTACGGGGTATTATCATAACAGCAGGGTACCCGAGGGGAGGAATACGGTGGAGAGCCAGAGGACGCTGGGAGGCAATGATGTTAGGACTGTTAATGGGGTGAAATATGAGAATGGTGGTGTGCCCGTTGCGAGTAACTTCTGATCAGGTTGGGGATGTACTGCACCTGAATATGTGCTGCCTGTCAGCATCTGGGTTATCAGGGGGAATTCGATTGTGCGATGGACGGTTGTAATGGACGGTTGTCATGAATTGGAATTGAGCGGAATAGATGAGATGAGACGCATTTGTAAATACGGGGATTTTGGTGGCTTGGTTCAGCTTTGGCGTTTGGATCCAGCATTGCATTTCATGTCACGACGCATGGAGAAAGGGGAGAGAATTGTACAAAACCAATGTCAAATAAAACAAAATCATCAATAAAATATCATCATAATAGACATTCATGAGCCCTTTCTGGCCCGACGTGGCTGTTCGCTTTTGATGACAATGTCAGTGACAAATGTCCCAGAAGTGATTCGGACGTAAAAACTGGCTGAATGTAAAATCTAGTCAATGGAATGCGAGATTGTACTGCATCGTCATATCACATTTATATCACGAAAGAGTCAAGCTCACGAAATTGTACATACATAAGATTATTAGTGCGTCAACATCTTGTCCCCCTATCTAAAAGGCACAGAGATCAATGAACTCATACAAGTAAAAGTATAACCCCTGTCGCATTCATCTCAAAGTACCAGGCCAATCCTTTTCCACCATTTGTTCCATTTTCTCCTTCCCCTCCCACCCCAAACCAGAAAAGCCCGTAGGTTGTTGTCATGTTACCATCCCATCCATCCTCCCATGCCCAGAATGTAGAAAAACCCCGCGCTAGAATCGAAGAGTCCCAAACACACAAGATATTAAGCAGTACAAACACATTTTATTACATCATTGTCGCTCTCTCACCCCCTTCAAATTACTCTCACAGCCCGCTCAAATGTTCTCGGTGAACTTGGCTGTCCTTGCTGGGCTGGTGCTTTTCTCAGCAGGAAATGTAGGAGGTGGTGCAAGATCCTCGTCGAAGTTATCTCTTGCCTCTTGGAACTCTTCGTCGTCCTCGCGACCCATGCTACTAACTGTACTGATTTTGCTGACGGGTCTGCCGCGATCCCCGGCCGCGGTCCCTGGGGTAGCGGCTTTTGTTGACTCGACCGGCTTTGCTGGCTCACTGACTTTCGAAAATTCGGGCACTGTGGCAGTTTTATGCTCAGATGATACCTCAGATTCAGTCTCCGAGTTGGCTTCAAGATCGGGATCGGACTCGATATGCGTGGGAGATTTGTCGAGTGTCTCGAGTCCATAATGGTCAACTGTGGGCTCGGTGGCACTTGTGGATTCCGGGGCAGCAGACGAGGTTCCGGCGGTCGCAACTTCTCGAACAGAAGAACTCTTCCCGCCGAGGGATGCGGTGCTGTTGTTTGCACTGGCTCCCGTCAAAGCGGCACCGCCAACGAATCCACTTCCTGGGCTGTTCTCCTTCTCCAAACCGGGAGATTTCTGTCCCTTACTCATACGACGGGAGAATTTGGTCTTCAGCCAATTTTTGACTTTGCTATCCTTGGGAGAACCCGAAGGGGAAGCTGACATAGGTGTAACCTCGTCACCATTTGCAGCGGCGACAGTCTCACGCATTCGTAGACTGGCTTGGTCCTCCATTGAAGTGCGGATTGGCGTTGGAACAGTCGATTCCCGACGTTCGGCGATGGTGGGCTCGTCTCTATGCTCTGGAGTTAGTTCGGCACTTGCCTTTTCGCTGACCGCAGATGTTGTCGCGTCGCCCGTTCCGGTTGATGCTCCCTTCTTGAAGCCAGGCAGAAACCCAAGACCCCCGCCACCCCCTTCGGACTTCAGAGACTTGCGCTTCTCTTTCGCAGCATTCTTTTCATCTTGTCTCTCTATCTTTTTCTCCTCCTTATCTTGTTCTATTTGGAATTAGCAATAATCGCAAAGATGACATGGAGAACTTACGCCTCAACTTCTTCTCAATTTCTTTTTGCTCCTTCTCCCGAGCCTTCTTCTCAGCTGCCTTTCGCTGTTGTGTTTCTTGCTCTGCTTTGAGTGCAGCTTGTCTCTCCCGCTCTGCCTCTGCCTTCTCGTTGATCTCATCCAGGACTGGTTGAACATTTCGTGCCGCGACCTGGTTGATCTCGCTCTGATCGATGAACTTTCCGCCACCAATATGAACTTTACCGTGATTCTCCATTCGAGTATCACTGTTGGCCTGAGCAGCTGCATGTGCCTTGACCTCCCATTCATTCAAAAGGGATGGTGCAATCTTGCCCGTATCGGCAAATACCTTCTCATCCATACCATGTAGACTCTTTGTTACGTTCCGTTGAGCGGCAGCGATCAGATTCTCCCGATCTTGTTGTCTCTTCTTTGCATCAACCTGAGACAGACTGGATGAGAATTGCGACATTTGTGCGCGGATTTTGTTGGATTGCTCCTTGTCCTCGTCAAATGTTCCCAAGCTAGAAGCACGATTTCGATTTCTCCCTCTCAAAGACAGTCTAGATTGAGAGCCCGAGGTGTTACTAGAGTAGTAATCGCGATACTCGCGATTCTGTGCATGCTCATCGTGGAGCTTGGCTAATCTTCCCTGAGCTAACTTTTGAGCTGCCTCTTGCAAATTGTTGAAGCGCATAGGTTGCGCGTCATCTGCCGAGTCAAGTGAGGAGTTTCTTCGAAGAGCAGCGGAAGCTCCACTGTGAGCGTGTGTGGCAGCATCAATCTGCTTCTGTTGATATTGGTACATTGATTGAGCCATAGCGACCGCAGAGGCTCTCAGAGTATCTTGTCTGTTCTTCTCATCAACCTCTGGCTGAACCGGAGGAGCGGCAGTGTACATATCTCGAGACATGTTGGTATAAGGAACAGCTCCAGCCTCGGGCATGTCAGTCCTTTTACTCGATTTCGACGCGGAAGTTGCAGCTCTCAAGGCGTTGGTGGCCGCGTTCGACTCGTCTGGGTATGTATCAGGCTGTCGTGAAACATTGGGTATAGATTGGGCTCTCTTTCTGCTAGAAGCCATCGCTCCAGTTGCTGCGAGGAGGGAGCCTTTGCGACCCAAATCTGTATGTCCATAGTCGAGTTGAGGCGACAGACCACCTTGGCGATGGCTTGCCATAGCTTGAGTGGCAGCAGAATGTCCCCACGCCGACTTTGCTTCTGGCTTCCAGATCTCCACCTTTCCTCCATCCCTATGGGCCAGAAGAGCTGCCTTTGCGCCGTGCGAGCTTGCTTCGGGCTGCCAGAGAGGGGCCATCTTGTAATCATGGGCTTGCATCGCTGCTGCAGACGCTGAGGAGGATGGATCTGGCTTCCAATGTTCGAAAGACTTCTGATTAGCCCATCCTAAACTCGCGGCGGCACCGGCAGCAGAATCGTTCTTCTTCAGCCCGGAGGAGGGGTAGCTCGGAAGGTCCTGGGGGTTCGCATACTTGAGAGAAGCTGCCGCACCTGCAACAGTAAGCAATTAAGGTCCAACCCGCGCAAGCCGAAGTTTGCGACAGGATACTCACCAGCAGAAGACAACCTGTTGTCCTTGTCTAAGAAATCCTGCCCGTTCTTCTTGGGGCTGCCGTGGTTGTTGTCGTACTTGGTGACATAGAGAGCGGCCAGGGCTGCTTGATCCTCCAATTTTGTGGAGCTTGGGTGAGGCTTCACATCCTGGATTGGCCCGGTTGGCACTGCAGCGGTTGACGTCTGCGCCATTACCATGAGACTCTCACGTTTCGTCCGTACAGCTGACGTTGAGATGAAAGGGTGAAGCTTGGCTGAGGACCGAAGCTCGAAGCCTATAGTTTCGAATTACTTTTCGACTGGTGTAGAGGAAAATAAGGTATGGATTTCAGCAATATCAAGCTGCACTCAGTGTTGCTTTGGTAGGGGAGACGGGGATTGTGAGGATTGCGGGGCAAAGCCCGTGAGTCTCTGTCGTGCTCTGGTATCAGAGAACAAATAGCTCGGGGCTGAGCAAGTGAAGGTGGGATAGGAACTGATGAGTACAATAGGAGAGGAGAAGAGAAGAGAAGAGAAGAGATAGTCGTAATAATAGCAAGAGGTAGAGTAGAGTAGAGCAGAGCAGAGCAGAGCAGATATGGGTAGTTAGAGAGATGAAGAGAGAGGTCTCATGTTTTGGTGGTTTGGAAGTCTACTGAGTGAGTCCTGAGTACTGAGTCTTGAGTAGTCTACTCGTACGTCATTGTCCTCCAGCCACTGGTGCTAGTGCTAGCCCCAGAAACTAGTACGTACTACCTGGGTCGTAGTGGAGTGGAGTGGAGTGGAGTGGTATCAGTGGCATCACAGCCACTAATAGACATCCGGCCCAGCCCGAAGAGGCATGCCGAATGAACATCAGAATAATCCAGACACTGACTGCACTGCAGCTTGAAGAGCATGCAGTACAATGTTATTACATACATACATACATACCTACCTACCAAAATATTCGTAGTCGTCAAAGTCATCACTTGATTGAATCATATCTACATGGTAGCAGGTCATAAACTGCAAACAAACACTGGAATTTGCATCCTATCTGTTCATCTTCTTCTCCACATCTCCATATCGAGGATCTGCACCGGGATCATGGGCCATTCGCTTCATCTCTTCCCTGTTTCGTCTCGTTTCACTGACGACCTCGCTCGATGCATCTGTGAACATTCCCCAGCTTTTCCGCATTGGGCTTTGGAGAGCCCTTGAACTCAAATCGAGCTTACATCCTTGCTCAGCCGACAAATCTTGATTTCTGTAGCGTGCCTCTCGTCGGTTGTGGTACCATCCACGACGTGCCTCACCTCACATCGAGCCATGGCAGATACAAAGACAGATGCCAAGAGCGTGCAACGACGCAAGATGAAGGATAAGCCTTTTGACAATATTCTCAATTTCAGAGATGTGGGCAAGACTGTCAATGACTTTATGGGGGAGAAGTGAGACCCTGGCGACACTTCACAAACTGAAGTTATCTTGGAATTCGGCTGACACTAAATAACTAGACTTGTTGCTGAGGGCAAGATCTTTCGGTCAGCAAGACCAGGTAATACTCTCATCTGAAGGAAACCAGATGAGTTGAGCTTATCGCGAATACCAGACGATGCGACTCTCCTAGATCGAAAACGTCTCCAAGAAGAATATGGTATCAAAACCATCATGGACCTTCGCACACTGTATGTCTGCCTGCACATACCATGCCTTCCAAATTCCTTCCTCTTACCTTCATGAACATATTCTCAGTCATTGACAAGCTCTTGCACTTTACTGACCTGCCCAGAACCGAACATGCAAACCAAGTCAAGAAGCGTGAAGGCGATCTCAAGATCCCAGCTCTTCTTCAGTCCAATGCCGCCCTTGCAGAACCAGTCAAGATACCAGGCATGAAGTACCTTGAGATAAACGTCAATGGAAAGGGATTCGAACGTCACTTATTGTGGAGGTTGAAGTTTTGGAGCTTCATGTTAGCCCGCATTTTTCGCTTTTCCCATCCCTCTTTCCTCGCTCGCTTGCTACCATCGTCTCCTCCAAAACATTGACACCGACCCCAGCAAACTCGTAACACTAATGCTCTTCGGGTACCGTATGGAAGCAATCTCCATCCTCGGCCGCGAAGTCATGCTCCCACGGGGCCTAATCGGCCTCGGCTACGACAGCCTCGACGCGTGCGGACCCGAAATCGCCGAATCCCTACTCGCGTTCACCAATCCCTCCGCTACACCCATCCTGATCCACTGCACGCAAGGCAAAGACCGCACCGGTCTCATCGCCGCCCTCCTTCTCCTCATCCTCAAAGTACCCTTAGAGGCTATCGCCCACGACTACGTGATGAGTGAGCAGGAGCTGGAGAGCGAGAAGGAGAGCAGGATGGTGGAGATAAGGAGTATTGGGTTGAGTGAGCATTTTGCTACGTGTCCACCAGACTGGATTAAGTGTATGGATGGGCATCTGAGGGAGAAGTACGGGGGGCTGGGGAAGTATTTGAGGGAGATCGGAGTGGGTGAGAAGGAGGAGGGGGATTTGATTAGGGTGCTCGGGGTAAGTGTTTGATTGCGATGATTGGGAGGATAGAATCGATGTTGTAGGTTACGCTCTAGCCACAGAGTTCCATAGTACAGCCGAACCCAGAAGTCCATAAACAGACATATCTCTAGAATCAATAATCCTAGCAACGTACAATATGTAACAGAGCCGTCGGCTCCAAATAAATTTCAACACTTGCACCCTATGAAAACATATGACTCTCGAAAATGTGCGATATGCAACAAACCACTCTGATTCTCGTCAAGAGGAACAGACAAAAACGCAACCCTAGACATTTTCGAAAACATGTTCCTGTCTTGGGATGATTCAAGAGCGCCCGGAATGGGCGGCTCGGATACGATGTGCAACAAGAAATATTCTCTCATATAGAAGAGTTAGATAGTAGACATGTCTAAGATAAATGTCTTTGCTGGGAATGCGCTAGATTGGGTTCAAAGTCTAACATGAAACATACGCAGAAGGCGGCGTGCAAAAGCAACATTCAATAGTCCCGTGTGTGAAAAAGGAAGCAAATGACAGCAGAGGTCAAGTAGTGAGTCTCGAGAGTCTTCCAATCTTTATATTTATCAGATCTATCTACACTTCACATGACCCCACATCCAATTCCATACATCGCCCTCTCGACATCCCTCTTCACCGAATACCAATCCGCCCTCCTCTCCGCAAACTCATAAACTTCTTCCGCCCTAAAGATGCCATGGAAACGATCCCCATCCGCGATAACCTCCGCCAACTCCTTCGCATGCTTCGGATCAATCAGATAGATCTGGCTGAGTTCTCGCAACGCCTTGAAGTACTCCAGCAAATCTTGGTTCTTCAATGTGCGGATATAGACGAAGTAGAGGTTCATGTCGGAGATGAGACGCATGGAACCATCAACGCTGACGCGTTGACGTTTGAGGTGTTTGCAGATGGCGGTGAAGAGGCGGAGGCCAACTTCTTGATTGAAGACGTCGAGCATGTTTTTGTCGGTGCTACCGGTTAACATCTTTGTGTGGGATTCGACAAGATTGACTACTTTCTCGGCGGCTTTGGTGGAGCCTACTTCGAATGTTTGCATTCGTGGATCAGCGGCTGGTACAGGATTATAGTCTGTTGGCTGTTGAAGTGTTGCACAGAGGTACTCGACTTCGTCCATCAGAACGTCAATGCCCTTGTTCAGTCCAGCTGCGACACGCTCATCGAGCATTTGCTCGAACTTCTTCTTAGCTTTGACAGCAGGATCGAGGAAATCATTGCGATCGGCTAACTTCGTAGCAGCGAGCTGCTGCTCGTAGAAAACATCTATCATCTGCGAAATCAAGTCGCCGACATTGACCAGCTCCAAGAAAGTCACCAATGGTGCCACTCCCTGCTGGTGCTCACTGACTTCTCGAGGATTGTACTTCGACAAGTGGTCCACAGCTTTATCGAAACCTATTTTTACATGGCGGTTTCCTAGGATTTGAAGCAGGGCGACAAAAATAGCTTCACATTGCTCTCGTGCTTCCTCCCCTGTCTGACCGCCAAGACGGACAAAAAGAGCGGCCCGCTCGATGCTTGCTTTTGCAGAATGAGTCAGATCAAGTGCAACCTCAATACTGAACAGGGATCGAATGCCTTCCAGCCTCGAAGCCATTAGAGCCGCTTTGGCGGCCAGCTCATCTGTGGGGGCGTCCGCAGGTAAAGGAATCGGAGTTGACGAACGGTTGCCTGCAACACCAAGCCCCGGAGTTTGCGGTCTCGACGGAGCTGGAGAGACTTGAAGGCTTGACCGATTAGCTGGTATATCAGGAGATAAAGCCTTCGTCGCTCCAAAAGGTGAGGATATTGGTAAGCTGGGGAGCACGTTGACAGGCATCATAACGACTTTCTTGAAGGAGCTTAAGAAATCCTTCTTGTCCGCCTGCCGATTGACATTGGCCATGAAGAAAGATTCGGTAGTAGCATCTTGGGCAGATAGCTTACTCTCCCAGATCCCAACCTCAGCTTCTGCTGTCTTTTTGAAATGGTCTAACTCTTCTTGGAGATACAAATCCACATGAGGCTCGAAGACTCTCGCAAGAACAGCTTTCACGTTGACAGCAAAACCATTGCCTGAATTCTTCGTAGGCCTGAGACTGGCACCAAATCGTATGGTTTGTTCAAAAAGGCCAGAGACTGCTTTTAAATATGAAGGAATGCTTCGCTCGTGACATTCGTCAAATAGAGGTGTGACGTATTCCATAAGGATATCTTCCGCAATCTTGTCCAAAAATAATTGAAACACGTCCTCGCCAGGAGGGAAAACTCGATCAATGACATCGGACTGCTCATTGACCTTCGTAGAAAGCTTCTCCAGGAACTGACGCGAGGGCTCCAATGCTACACCATCCGAAGAAGCTTGATTGATGCAATCCATCGAATTGCCAAGATAGTCTCGATCAGAAAACATAGGATGTTTTTGGACAAAAAGCTCTATGCCTGCATGGCCACCGTTCAAAACGGCCAAAACATGGGCATACCGACGCATTCGACCATCAATATCCATTGCCTCATACCCTTGTTCAAACTCTCGCAGAACGGCATTTTCGAATATCCCAACCATAGTAATGAGTTTCTCTTCCCTCTGTCTCCATCCTTGTGCCCAATCGCTTCGAGCAAATATCTGTAGATGTGCCAGCATCTGGGCTTGTTGTTCGGGATCTCGATATACCCGGAAAATGACCGGGTCCATATGGCTTCTCGACCTTGCTAGATCGTAATAAAATGGTGCTAAAGCTGCATATATCCTCGCATACTCCTGCCTAGCAGATCCTCGTATTGATTTGACCCCCGTGAAGATATTCAGCAGGGCTTCAGGGTCTAACATTGCTGCTCGGGCGGCGGAGGTATTGGTGGGCTGGCCCGTAGAAGAAAGAGTCAGGGTCTCGAAACCATCTACAGAGGTCCTCGGGGCTTTCGAAGCTACTTCCACAGACCGCCTCTGTCGTTCTTCTTCCACTCCTGCGTCAAACAGTGTAGTGCTGGTCTTTTTGATGCCTGCATTGCCATTGACTCCAATTCCCGTCCGTTTGCCCTCTTCCTCTGCCCGTATTCGCATGATCTCTCTCTTCCTTTTCAATGCCTCCTCGAACCTCTTCCTCGCCTCGCCCTCGTTCCAAACGCCCATCACCTGTAACCTTTGTACCCATCTCGAGTCCTCATATACCATTTCCAGCATTCGCTTCGAGGTCCGGGCAAAGCTCATAAGATCCGGGATCGGCAGGTAGTCTAGAATCGTCGATATGATCTCCGCAGGTAGGACTGGCTTGCTCTCGACCATCTCTGCTGCCTTTAAGGAAGTCAGGATACTGCTCCTGCCTGGAGCTCCAGCATGCACAGGAGCACGCTTGAAGTTCGACATTGTTGTGCCGGTGTGATCCTCGATGGATCACGGTTCTTTTTGGTGGATTTGAAAGAGTATTGGACTCATCGCTGGCCCATTGACTGGGTTGTAGAGTCGGTGGAGAGGAATGGTGCTCGTGAATGTGGAGTGCAGTGCAGTTTATGGCTGACAAGGCCACGACACGACGCTAAATTGGCGAGGCTGATAGCCCAAAACAGCTACTTTAGTGCTCTTCCCTTCTTTGGTTCTCAAGGACTGAATCGTGGTGTGTTTTTGCTTTGATTTTATCATTTGAATCTCTTCTGTACTCTATTCATTCCGTCTTCTTTTAGTATCGGCCGGAAGTCGAAAGATTGGTCGATTTACTAGTAGCGCTTAATGTATCCTGTTCTCATTTCACATTGCGTGTTCAATTCGCTTCAGTTCACTCTATCTCATATTTCATTCCGGTTGCTTCTCGGTCGCTTTTCTCAAGATTCACAGAGAAACTCTGTATGAAGTCTTTTTCGAATAACAATTTCACAAGAATTGAATTGTATATACAAAGGTTTCCATAAAAAGCTGGAAAAGGAACTCGTGCAGCTAGCTGCCACCAGTCCGAGAAGTTATGTCATAACTCGTAACCATCGTCAATCAATGAACACCCATTGCAAATCCTTTAACATGTATCAATCCAGGCATTCAATGCCTCAGTCTTCAAGACCGTAGAGAATGACATTGTGGTTGCTGCAGCGCACTTCTCGCTCTTGACGTTAGCTGAGATGGATGGTGCAGCTTCCGGGTACTCAATATGAAAGACCGGCTTCCCAGCATCAATGAATGGCTTGAACAGTTCACACTCGTCATACTCAATGCACTGCTCGTTGACATGGAATTGCATTTTGTCCAGCACTTCCCCGACAAGATCTCCTGCATTCTTCAGACCAATGGAAAGTCCCTTAGCGTGCGCTGTATCAGCGAGGAAGTTGAGGTAGTCAATGCCATCGGCTGAAGTGAGGCCAACTCCATTTGCATTGGCATACCCATCGACATTGTCGGGGTCGACAGCATCGCAGCCTTTGCTCGCAGCAATATCGATTCGAGCGGCCATGATGGATCGGACGTTGGCGGTCTTGGTGTTAAGCCACCACTCGCCGTCCCAACCTTCCATAGCGCTGCCTTTGTCGGCGGCCTGGAAGTCTGCTTGATCAGGGCGCCAGTCTTCGAAACTGCCCGCGGAAAAGTAACAGATGACTTTCTTGTTTGCAGCATGAAGAGCGTCGATGGTAGATTGAGGCGTATCAAAGAGATCAAGGTCGAAGACATCAGCAGGATAAGATGTATCAGTGACGACGCCTGAAAGCTCGATTTGCCAGGTTGAGCCAGCAACTGGTTGCCAAAACTCTCCAGCTGTTTGGGTAGAGGTGGGCTTTGCAGTAGTTGAAGCCGATGCTGGAACGGAAGCTAGCTTGGTCGATACTACAGGATTGTAGGTAGAAATGGTCGGCCGGACTGTTGTTGCTGGTACTTGAACTGAGATGGCAGTGCTCAATGTGGAAGAGGGAGAATTGACAGGTGATGAACTGGATCCGTCAGATCCGTTGGTCTCTTCGGAGTCGTCAGAATCGTCAGAATCGTCAGCATCACAAGAGTCATCAGAGTTGTCTGAGTCTGACATCGAGGTAGCAAGTGTTGCTTCATATGTGGTGGTTGGAATAGCAAGAGCTAAGGAAGTTGATGCTCGGTACCGGTCATGTCTTGGAATGACAGACGAAAAACATATTTGAGAAAGGAAGATGCCAAGGAATAAGATGGACTTGAGAAGAGAAATCATAATGAATGTATGAGGATGAAAGAATGAATGTATGAGTGAGAGAATGTAAGTATCTCTGTACTGAGTACAGTAAAAGAATGTGTAGAGACCGAGTTACTGAGAACTGCAAGGTTAGCGAGCCAAAGGTATCCCGAGGGGGAAGCCCTATCTTATAACTAAACGCCAATTCCCAACCTCCCTCTCATGGCCTTTGAAATTACCAAGACGGCCATACAAAGTTTTCATCCGGAATGCAGGGGAGCGAGGTGAAGCTACAAGTGTGGGCCCCAAAAATGTTGCTCTGTGTCCGGGACCCAGGGCAAGGTAGTCAGACTCGTTTGCCAAGATATGTTTCAAACACTGGAGGAAGCGGCAAAGCGAGAGGTCCAGTCCTTCATGGAAAGACCCGATGGACCCATCCAATCTTCGGACGAGGATCTGAACTGCGGGGAGAGGGGGCTAGGTTGTCAGCGCGCGAACTATGTTTTTTGTAAAGACCTCACCTTATTGTTGGCCAAGATTTAGCTGCAGAGATCAGGGGAAATAGCACCACCATATTCAGGCTGATGACCCCAAATACTTCAGGACGCAGCCCCTATCGAGCGTCAGCGTAAGCAAGCGCCACCCAACAAACCACTGTACAGTTGTTGCCGCTGTTTCCATGCCATATCCCAGGAAGGAATTGAGAATGGGATGACATGTGGGCCAAGGAGGGGCATCATCGACGTCTGCCCTGGCCCTGACATTCTTGGATCCTTGAGCATCCAAACTCCAACTTCATACATTACATAATTGCGCACATTGCGGGAACAGTAATGTGAGGGACCGCAAGTCCGGAGATCAGATCAGATCAGATCAGATTAGGTCGCCTCACGAATAGGGTTGGGCTGCAAGAATAAAGGGGCGTGCAGGATGCAGATGGTTGGGATTTTGATTGTTTCATGGAGACGGGAACAGGCGAGAAACCAAAACATCGAGGCGCACGTGCTAATCATGTGATTCTTGGAATCGCTTGGCAACCTTGTGGAAGGGCTCGAGAGTTTTTGCGTGTTGGGTCATCCTTGCCATTCTACCAATTGAACATCTTCGCTTTCGAGTCTGATAGAATCGGGACCTCCGTCCGCTGCACACAGGGACAACAACAATTGTCAATAAATGCCGTGCGAGGCGACCAGTGGCCGTCTGAGCGGGCTGCACTACATCAGATCCGTTGCTTCGGCTGATGTTGTTGGCTGGTCGTTGGATGCGCGAAGCCGTCCGCACTTTCCACTCTTGGACGCTGGAAAAACGTCGCAACAGGTACTTGGGTTTGCGAACGACAAAAGGAAGGAGATGTTGGACTTTGATCATGGCTGATTGGAAAGAACGATATCCACGGTCTTATGGAAGGGGTTGAGTCGCACACTCGCATTTCATTGTTGTGTTGCTTCGCTATTTGGACAGCCCTTGGTCGATGGGAAATGATTTCCAGGTACCAGGGATGTTGTGTGACCCTCATGAGCGTAGCTATTGGTGATAGTGGCGCTGAATCACCAACTTGGGAGACATTCAACGGCTTACCACATTGTTGTTGAGCATCTTTTCGACGGCGCAGTCGAACATTGCTTTGGTCATTCGGCTCCTCGATTCAAGTTCATCCGGTAGCACAATGCTTTGCCTCTCTATGATATCTGCGAGATCTCGAGTCTCTCGCTACTTTTGCTCATCTGCTTCCCCTTTTCGTCAGCTTCTTGCAACCTCTTGCAAGCTCTATCGAGGGTGGCGTCCACTTGATCCTTTGCTTTCGTGTATCCTTGGTGACACCGCTTCCCAAGATGCTGGAGCAGCGGCTAGGCATAGCCGATTTTGGTAGTTAGGTTAGTGTTATCCAATCGCATCTGGACGCTGAAAAGTGGAATTGCTCAATATCTGACATTTCAAGCCGGCAAGAAGCAAGGGTTAATTTTGACACCTCGATACAGATGTGCAGTTCCCTGGCCTCTGTAAAATGTCCGATAAAACGACAAATATATGGCCACTTTGGGATTGGGCCCGACCTTCTGCCTTTGTGTTTTCCTCTTCTCCCTATTGCTCACACCGTCTGTTTACATTCGTCATGGAATTTAAACCACCTCATTAGATCAAGCCTCTTTTGGGATTTACCATCTCCGGTCTCGTTCGTTCTGCGACGCTCCCTTCTACTTCGGGACGTCAGTATTTTGCTCTCGCTTCCCAGAATGGCAAGAACCGGTGCCGATACGGGTGAGAGGGAACTTCACTGCCTCGTAAGAATAAGAGGAAGCCCTCCCCATCTATAGCTTTTCACGTCGTGTTCTATTTAGACTCCTTCGAAAATTCCAAGATCAATCCTCCTCGCCTCAAAAGGAAGACAGCAACTTGCCCCTCTCCCCCACCGTTCTTTGAGATGACGAAGATGTCCGCCACAATTCAAGCATTCATCCTCCTTCTGTTCACTTCCATACTCACGGTACCCATTGTTACGGCCGATAGCACCTCGAGCAAATTCTGTGTTGACTCGACCCTCCTCGCTACGACCAATACCACCAACCTGATCTGGGGCCTTTCATGCTAATTCTTGGCGCTACTTTAGCTCCCGCTCGCACATTCTTCTTGAATATAAAAGCTTCACCTTTACACCACAACACTCCTCCTTTACATCATTTAGCATCATCTGAATCCTCACCATCAAGATCGTCCAATATGTCTCCGAAAGGCCCCCCTCAAATACCAGATCGTGTCTCATCCTTACTAGCTCCAGCTCATCGAGAAGAACTACAAGTCCTGACGAAGCGCAAAGCCAGCACTATGAGTATAGTTTCCATCAAGAGTACCCCAGAAGAATTCATAAATGCCAAAGTTGAGGCCCTCCAGGCAGAATATGACTTGGGCGATACGCAAGAAACCTATTATAAAGATGCACTCAACGAGGGCAGCATCACAGAAGCTCAGTTTCAAGAAGCATCAAAATGGATACCGAACAGACAAGAACTTGATGCAATCCAAGGAAATCTGACTGTCTTGAAAAGACAGAGAAAGTTCATCGAGGATGATCTCGCTGAAGTTCCACCACCGCAGAACCCGCATCTCGACGACGCATACATATCACTCATGATTGCACGAATTGAGTCAGCCTGCTCCAAAGCTCCAAAGTCGGGCACAATCATCAATTCACAGAAGCTCAAGGCTAATGTTCTCGAATATTATGCTGGGTCAAGAACAACCGAGGACTCTCAAATTGAAGAATACTGTATGCTCACAGGGTGGTATGCGCCTCTTCCCAAAACACCAGTCAAAGCAGCTCACCTCGTCCCACGATCCCTGGAAGGTGAAGACCTGAATTACCTTTTCGGAATCACAGGTGGTGAACAAGTCTTATCGAGCCCAGAAAACAGTAAGTCATGAAAGCTATCGAAGTTGTATATCAAAAGCTAATCAATCCTAGGTCTCTTGCTGCACAAGAATATTGAGGAGGCCCTGGATTCATCTGAGATCGTTTTTCTTCCGGTGATAGATCAAGGAATGGCAATCGACTGGAAGCTCATGGTCATAGATCAGTCTAAGTTAAAAAAGTCGATTACAGAGAGATATAAGTGGGGGGTAAGAATTGACTTCTACTATAGTTATAGTCATTTCGCTAACATTTTAAGGATTTACATGGCAAATGCTTGCAGTTTCTCAACAATAATCGACCTGCGAAGCGCTACTTATACTTCCGTTATGTCCTGAGCTACCTCATAAATAAGAAACGAGACCCGTCTAGTGTGGAGTGGGCTATCGATAAAAATACCAAGGGATATATGTGGGCTACTCCTGGTCCGTATCTACGAAACTCTCTTCTTCACTCCCTAGCTCGACGAATCTCAGATCATTACCTTCCAGAGGCGTTATTTCAGCAAACAACATTCTCCGACTTACCATACGCTCGAAACAAAAACCAAGCAGACGAGCAACAATACATCACCACATTAGCACACAAAATCGGTTTGCTCGACAAGAAAGCGTCCATTGCCCCAGCTGACAGAAACCAAAAGTTCGAGAATGACAAGGCAGCGGCTTGATGAAAAATCAGATATGTGCCTTCATTATGTAAAGCTCAGGTACAGGTTCTATCAGAAACAATGCCCTAGTAGCTGCCCAGCCAGATATTGTTGATGGAGTCGTGCTCTCTGGGTGGGGTTACAATCCAGGAGTGGCAAACGTTTTCGGACTGGTTGCGGCTACGGCACAATTGAAGATTGCCAACACCATGTCCAGAAAATGGAAGGCCTATGACAATGAATATGTGACCTTTGTCGACATCTTCTCCTACATCAACATGTAAGTCAACTCACCTGTCGTGACATTGAATCCCGACTCATGAGAAGTTTAGTTTCTACAAAATCCCAAACCTTGACATGCGAGCTGTCAAGTACGTTTTCGACAACAGCTGGCCCATCGCCATTATGGAATTTTTCCCCATCGCGACTCTGAACTTTGCTTCTCCCACCGTCAAAGTACCAGTTCTCTTTATCAAGTAAGCCTCTCGGTCCCTGAGGCAACTAGGTGCCCTTCCTGATCGCTACTTAGTGGCGAGTATGACTCTATCTTTTGTGGGGGGTACTGCCCAGGAGTTCTCGAGCCTGCTGCTCGAAATTTTTTCCCGGCATCTATCGGATATGAATCCTACATTGTCCCAAACACAGGTCACATCTTGAACACTGCGGTACGTCTTCCATTACTTGGGCTTCAACGATGAGTACTGACATTATCCTTTCAGCCCAATGCAACTGGCACATACCAAGTAATCACGAATTTTCTCGCAAAGAATGGGCTGTTGATCTTCTGTACAGAGATTGCTATGTGGCTGTCATATGAGCTCTTGGAAGCTAGGCTGTCATTAAGGTAGAATTTGCATCGAATGCTTTCCATGGTCTTCACTTTGAACTTGCTACTCTAGAGTCCAGAATCAATTCATCACTGATAGGTTTCTCTCAATTTTCTTGGTGCTACTCTCTAGGAAGTGTGACCGCAAATCAAGGCATTGTTCATGCATTTCTAGCAAAAGTCTCTTTATACTTTCAATACCCAACGAGCTGTGCCCTTTTCGTCTTACCACTCTTTGTTCCACCTTCACATAGTCATGAATCTAGTCTCAAGCAAGTGCTTTGTCTTAAATTATTCAATCAATCGCTACTACTGTACCACCGCCAATGTAAAATCTATTACGATTGAATCATCTCTATGCGTTAAAATCTGCTTAATTCCAGTAATGCGATTTAGCACATCTCATTAACCACTTTGTATCGCTAAACATGCAATGGAAGGAATCGCTATCTACATCATCTCGTCGGGTCGTCCAAAAAATGTCCAGAGAATGCAACGTCAACATCTACCTAATTTAGCCGTAACATGGATCGTCCCGTTCCCACAAATCTATGACTACAAGTCCGCAGGAGCCTTGAAAGTGATTACATGTGGCAAAAGCGCCCTAGGGCAAGATCTCTGTCCGAGTCGCAACCTCGCTCTTCAGCACGCCTTCGACCAGAATCTCGCTTGTGTTCAGCTATCCGACGATCTAATTAAGATGAGCTGGTGGGTAAGAGACAGATCAAATTCTCTAGAGAGGAAACGTTTGTCGATCGCTACAGCAACCGAGATAATCCTCAAGCAATTGAAGCTAGATAACTTCCATCTCGGCGGCGGCATGCCGACCAACAACACCTTCTGGGCCCAATCATCCTCTAAGCAAGGTGACCTTACCAACAAAGCCTACACAACGCATCACTTCATACTTGGAGACTTCATGGTCATCCGGCCCTCACACCTCCGCTTCAACGAGAACTTATCCTTAAAGGAGGACTACGAGTACACAGTGCAGCATATCAAGGAGTACGGGGGCGTGGTGAGATGTTTCCAAATTCTGGGCAAGTGGCAACACTATACGAACGAGGGGGTCGTGGTGAGGTACAGAATGGATGAGGAGGAGGTGAGGAATATTAGGTTGTTGAGGGAATTGCATCCGGGATGGTTTGTTGGGCACAAGACGGGGTCGAAGGTTCAGGCTACGTTGAAGGCGCCGGCGAAGTTTCGATTGTTGAGTACAGTTGCGAAGAAGGCTGTGAGCGATAGGGAGAAGAATGGTAGTGTGCAGTCAAAGGCTTCTGATACTCATAGCTTGGTTTCGAGTGCTGTGCCTGAAGGCCACAAAGTCTAGGCCAGCGAAAAGGAAGCGCTCTATCTCATGCATAGAAGATAGCGGCCTGGGAGTATAACATTCGAGGTTGTTTCCAAGACGACGATGTCTGCATAGTTGAGACTCTGTGATCCTAGATCGCTACTATTTTACAGATATCGAACCAAATTCGAGAACTCCTTACTCCAACCAAAGGTGTTCGCCAAACTGTTCAAGATAAACAAAATCATGCAATCCGTGCCCTTTAACGACGTCTCGACCTTCCTACCCCGCCCCATCCCTCTCCCTATATCCATACCCATCTCTCTCCCACCCAGCACTGCTCCTCCTCTCACCCGCCTCGCTCATCCTCCTCTCCCGACGATCATGCCCTCCACCCCTCCTCCCTCCATATTCACTACCCTCGCTCCTTCTCCTCTCCCTCTTCCCACCCTTCTCCTTCTCCATCTTCCTCTCCCTCTCAGCCCTCTCTAAAGCATCATGTTCCGCCTTGATCCGAGGATAGCAAGCAATGCCCAACATAAGCGCCAGCACGCCGGCTTTCAGGCCGAGGTCTTTGGCGTCGAAGTGTGGGAATTCTTCTTCGATTGCTTTGCGCGCTGCGCGGTGTTCGGGGTGCGCTTTTGAGGGACGGGGGTCGGGGATTGTGAGGAGGTCGTAGAACATTTTTTCTTTTGTTTGGATGTGCTTGTGTTGATATGCAGTAGCGCTTAGTGTTAGGTGAGTTATTTAAATGTGCAAGAATGTTGTAGATGTAATAGTTCTTGTGAATGATAGCGGTGATACAAAGCCGTCTGTGAATGACGCTTCACAGTAATAGTACAGTATCATAATTCGTATGCTGCTGGCAGCGACTGGGTGAAATCCGATGATATATCCATCCCCGCCACCGAGAGATCATCATACCCCGACATCATACCTCACTCAAGTGACCAGCCACTCGAGCCACTCAGTACTCACAGACAAACCATGCAATAAAATTCATGCTTAATTCTTCTTCCGTAAAAGCGGGACCAAAGGCAAGTTAAAATGGGGGTTTTGCGGGGAGAAAACTTTAAGTGTCGGACTAAGTGAGGGTATGGTGACCGCAAGTATGAGGTCAGAGATCGTCAAAGTAGCGAATGGGGTTCGGGAATCTGATAATGCACCCTTGTCATAGAATTTGCGATACCATGGTATCTGTCTTTGTAAATGTAGACGCGGAAACACTGAGAGGTCGTGGAATGTGATAACAGGTTGAGAACCTGGTTTGTAGAATGAAGGTTGGCGGATATGTGAAGGGAGTTGAGGCGGGATGGTCTTGAGTGCCATATTGAAGCGAACTGTTGTCATTCCAGACATGATAGAGTACAGAACACGGGAAGAACGTTGGAATCCTGTTAAGAGTAGTAACATCAAGGGTATCAATTTGGTCTTGGGAACGCAAAATAACCAACCACCCATGCCAATAACTCACTTCGCTCGCCCCTCCCTCCCAATATCTCACCCTGTCTTCAATTCACTCATCTTCTCCTGCAAACTCGCCTCCTTCAACAGACTCTTCTTCCAATCCCAGTAATTCTTACGAATCCTATCATACTTATCCCCCAATAATTCTAAAGCCCTCTCCGCTTTCTCGAGCTCACCCGTCTCTGCCCATACATCAGCCAGAAAATCTAACGCATGGCTACTCTTGACATCTTCCTCCCTGTCTTCCGGGATCTTCACAAACTCCCCCGCGAAACATTCTTGCGTGCTCAATTTCCTGCCCCCCTTTCGTAGAACACCGCGTAGGTAGTTCCAAGGACTTTGATTCTGTGGCGTCTCAAATGTAGCTGCCTTGGCGAACTCGATTTCGCGGTCTATGATATCTTCCGGGATTTTAGGATCAACCTCTGTGGCTTTACAACCCGGCGTTGAGAGCTTCGGGTCTGAGAATACGACGAAAAAGCGATGGGACCAGGCACTATTGTTCCTCACATCCGTGCGAAGCAAGACCTCAATGGATTCCAACTCTTTCTGGTTGAAGAGGTCGAGTTTTCGAACTAGATATTGGCGATAACTCCAGACGTGATAGTTTTTGGAATCTTCGGCAAACATGCGTGTCATGAAAGCAGTCTCGGAATCAGCGAGTTCTTGGATGGCTGCTGGGTCGGAAGAGATTTTGGCGTAGAGATGCTCGATGAGGAGTTGCCGGTGGTGCCATATTTGATAGTTCTTTTGGTTGTCAAGTGCTACTTTGTTGACCCATTCGAGCTCGGCTTCGACGGAATAGTCTAAGGCGAAGAGTGTAGATGCTCGGTATAGCCAGACTGTGTAATGTGCCGCGTTCAGTGATATGATATGCTCTGTAAGGGCAAGCACTCTTGGAGAGTATTCCTTGGCTGCCATTATGGCACGCAGATAGCCCATAGCTGCATACAATGTTAGAGTTGCTTCTGGAACACAGTGATGAACTTACCCTCAGCATACTCATCAGTATACGCAATGGCAGCCAAAGCCCCCTCACCATCGTCCTGAGCCAAGGGAATCACATCATCCCACTCAGGATCCCTCTCATAAACGCCCATCTTCCTACCTTGCAAATTTCCCAGCAATTTCCTCCTGTTCCTCTCCTCTTCAACGTCCTCCTCGGTCCACCGTTCCTTTCCCTTACTCCTAAATCTATCACTCTTGTCCTTCAAAGCCCTCAGATCCCTCTCCCTCCTCTCGTAAAGCCTATATTCTTCCGGCGTATAGCTTCCCAGGTCCACACCTCTGGGGTCCTTCCCTAAGCTCTGCGGCTTGGGGAGAGGTATGGGTATTTTCAGTTGCTCGATGACTTTCCAGAATTCTTTTTGTTGCGCCGCTGGCCATGTTCTCCAGGCGCCAGTTTCGAGTAGTAATGAATTGGCGTAAGCGCTCTTCTCGCTGGCGGTGAGTTTGGAGAAGCCTTTTGTCTCTTTGAGGACTTGGTACGGTCGAGAAGCTCTGTATTCTCCTTCGAGCTTTTCGGCTATGGTGGGGTCTGGAGGGGTGATTTTAGCTATGGAAAGCCAAGGGGGAAAGAAATATATAGTTCCAAGCGCTGGAGGGTATATACTTACATTCCTTCGGGGGCTCCAAATCTTTGGCTTGCTGCTTGGGCGCCTTTGAGGCTTTGGGCGCCATTGTCAGTTTGTGGTGGGGCAACGAATGCAGTTCACGAGGCTTTGGGTCCGAAGAATGTTGCAGCCTCGCTTGACGAACAATAGCAGCAGGTATCAAAGAACCAACGGTATCAGTGAAAGGCCATAGCTGATAGCTGGCTTGTGTATCGTATAGATAAGATTTGATAATTCAAATGTTTGATCTGACATTAAATTAAGTATTTCGCTCGCCATTGATACTTTTACATAAATACATAGAATTGAATGTTGCTAGCAGCGACCTCCAAAGGCGTAAAAGCCAGTCCCAAACAGTGCTGTTGCCAACTGTATCTCTTCCGATTCTAGTCTTCCACTCTCCAGAATTTCCAGGCTTCTCTATCTTCTCCCGATTCTCCATGGACACCAACAAGTGCCTCCACACCTTCAATGCCATCAGCATTCAAGAACTTGTCTTGATCGATTTCCTCTCCTCCCATTTCATCCTCGCTTCCGTTCTTGAGTACTGCAGGCCACAAAACACCGACACCATCACAGCCAAGGGTGGTCTCAAACTGATTGTAGCCCTCTTCTTTTAAGGTGGTTCCCAAACGTCGCATAATTTCTGGCGGAGTGTCTGGCTTAAGCAGAGTGATGGCGCATCCTCCTCCCCCAGCACCTGTAAGCTTTGTCCAACCAATACCCTCATGGTCGACCAATTCACGTATCCTCTCCAGACGAGGATGCGAGACTCCCAAAGCAACCAGAAGTCCATGATTGATTGTCATTAATTTCCCCAGAGACTCCAGACTAGAGAGCTCGTCGCTATCAAAATCCTCGTGCTCGATCAACTCCACCGCACTCTCTGCGACTTTCTCAATCGCACTGATGATCGAGTCTGTAATCTGTGGATGTGCCTTCTTCAAAGTCGCAACCTTTGCGACCTCTACTGCTGTTGATTTTAGCTGCCTAGTATCAACGACTAGGAGCGGAAGCTCAGGGAAGTTCCACAATGGCGTCACCTTGGGAGGTTTCGCATAGTCTGATCTCTGGTACACAACGGCCTTTCCTTGTGTCGCTACTGTATTGTCCACACCTGATGGGTTGCCATGTATACACATTTCGCCTACAAATGCCCATCTGTTTATCCGCTCAATTTGGAGTCTTGCCTCTTCGGAAGGCTGGTCAGGATGTGGCCCTGAAAGTGTGCGAATCTGTAAAAGGAGAGAAGCGGCCAGGCAGACGCAAATTGATGCGCTGCTTCCCAGTCCACCACCAATCGGAATAGTGGAGCGAAGTGTGTAAAGAGACCCTGGGAATGAACGCGATCCCAGAGATAGAAAGAGGTATAAAAATGCTGAAGCAGAAGCTTGGTGGACCTTGCGAACGTCCTCAGATGCATCTAAAGAAACGTTCGCTAAGTGTGGCTTCATAGCTGCGACCAGATCTGGGTCGAGTGTTGTGACCAGGTCATAGTAGTACTTCTTCTTTCCAGGTTGTGAAAATGTGTCCCATGGCAGATCATCAATATTCCATGTATGCGCTAGATTGATGTCTGGAAATCGGAGTGTGATTGTTCGTTTGGATTTGGAGAGTGCGGTGACGAGGAGGTAGGATCGAAGAGAGATTGAAGCCGCGATGGCAGACTAGATAAACATCAGAACTGCTCAGAGGTACTGATGGGAGATTTTATGCACCTTTCCGTAGACAACTGCATGCTCTCCAAAAACAATGACTTTTCCGGGCGCAGAGACCATGAAGGAGGGCATCATTGGAGAGGACTGCTTCCTCTTGTTGCCGTTGACTGGTCTGCGGGGTTTATTGGAGCCATTGATCTCCGTCTTTTCTAGAGCGTCTGTCATGTCGACGATTTGCGCGCGCGGTGGCATCTCGAGTGAAGGAGAAGGAGAAGGGCTGGTATCGGAAGGTGTCTCGATTGGCAATGAGGTCGTACTTGAACTCGAGCGCGAATGGGTTCTTGTCTTTAGGGGCTGTCCACCAAATGTCCGCCTCGTCTGAGTGCTGGTCATTGCACACTGCGCATGCTCTCTCTCCGACGGACTTGCTGGTGAATGCGAAAGTAGAGTAACGAGGGACTCGGACAACAAGACAAAGAGAAGAGAAGGGGAGGGAGAAGGTTGAATTAACGGGCTTTATCGTTGCGATCAAGACCTGGGAGAGAACGAGGAGGCCAAGCCATGTCAGGAACTGGGGTAATCCTCTACCTTACTTGATTGGGTGCGGCCACTGAATCAACTTAAATGTTCAGACCCCTGAGAGTCCTGGTCCCGTCCCAAGCAGTCTGACGCCAATTCCTCTCGCCTCTCATGCAGGTCAACCAAGGCCGATCGCCGCCACGATTCAACGTCGCCCAATTGCAAGTAGATATTTCAAAGACTCGTTCGAAGATGGGACGAAAATTTGGCATGAGTAGGAAACAAAACATCTGGGAGAGACTACATATCTTTGCAAAGCTCCTAATCTTGACTCTTGTATCATGATACATGGGCTCGCGCGGGCAATTTAATCCTCCACAGGGAAATCACTTGTTGGTCAGCAGCAAAGCTTCCATTGGTTATCGCATCGAAAGCGATAGCAAAAGTTTGCAGTAGCTTGGCAGCACTGCCTCCAGTAGAGGACGCGTATTTACTTCGACACAGCATTATAGATCCAGATACACCTCTCCCAGAAGCAGCAAACCATATCGGAAATAACGTCGTCAATAATCATTCTCACAGAGTGGAGTTCCAATCACTCCTTTGGTGTTTATGGGCGTTCTCTTTACTTCCGTCTGGTTCATTTAGCAGCTCGCTTTTCTATTGTTTTTAATCGCAAGATTTCGCTTAAAAGGAGAGTTGTTCCCTCGTACTTGAAGCTTCAGCTGGTAAACACAGCTCGATTCTCCGCAAGACTACTACTACCGCAACCATTTCCACCATCCCAAAAGCTGTACGGCCAACTTTTTCTCCTCGGGCGATACCAGGTGTGTTTGCAATTCCGTGATCTCCAACCCGCCCATGATAAGCAGAAGAGAATATCACAGCCCTTCAAGTGCCACCATGTGAAGCTCGTCCACGTGTATAGCCAGCTCCATTGCTCCGAGCGTTTGGACAATCTCTTCGTTGTCCTTAGCAGGTAACCTAGATCCCATCTTGTCTTTAGCATCGAAGAAGATCATCCATTCTTCGGCTTCAGCCTCCTTTTCAATCCTCCATCCGCCGACAGCAGATCTGCAACGCCTCATCCTCGTTATCACAGCGTCATATCCTTCGGCGTGTTCAGCCCTGCCTTGAGCTGGAACAGTGTATCGCTGACAGGCCACGCGTGCAGCGCTCACCAGCCAGGAATCGGCCAAACTTGGATAGTCGAATGCGTCCACGTCTAAATGCCACATTTGAATTCCCGTATCTCCCTCGCCGGATGCGATATCCTCGCGCATCAGCTCAAGCAATTGCTGATTTTCCACTGACTCGAGGAACGCACGATGCGCCTCTGTTGAGTCCCACTTTCCAATGATGTAGATAATGGGATTGTCTTTGTATTGCTGAAAGAATCGAAATGTATGTCCCGAAGCGCGCTCGAGACATTCACGTGCGGCGGACAACTTGGTGAGAATGTTGTCTGGAACTATGAGGTCTGGTCTGGTCACTTGCCGGTTTCGTGTGGGAGTAGGATCCAAGCAGAAGACGTGGCTAAGACCTCGTACAGAGCGTTTCAATTTGCTGAAGAACTTACTGGGCGCAGCTTCTGCAGTAGATGCTGCTTGGTGGCCTGCTCTCTCCCAATCATCATGCTTGAAGTGTATGATAGCAAATTCCGTGACGGGCATTATGTCTTTGAAAACCGAAACTCGTGAATCCTGGAGTAATGTTATCGGAGTTGTGACTTTTGGAGTTGAAATTGCAACTCTTGTACCTGATGATTCGTAATTGATATCTGATGATAATTGACCACTCAAAAATTTATGTTTCTAATGGCAGAACGGAAAGGCGATGATTTGAAGAAAGTGGTGATGGTGCTAGGAGGAAGGCAGCATCGCTTACGCAGAGATTGGCCAACATCGTCCCTGCCAACAAGCGAACGAAAACAGGCCTATCTTCAAGTGGAAACAACGAAATGGACTGATTTATCTCGGCATGGAGATTGCGAAGTGAAGATCGACCTACCTTTATTCCCTCCATTGGACCACATTCAGACTAATCTGAGTTGGCGAATGTCAACGATATTGGTTTGGGTAGCTTTTTCATTTCCGCTTTGCTACTTCATGATAGCTTAGCAGTTCCAAGTTCGTGCCATGTATGCCAGACGCCCCTTGCAAATGAAGACAATGCATAACCCGGTGTTTCCCTTCACTTCAAACCCTCCATTCCGTCATCCTTTATGCGCTTCTCTTTCCCTTGGCGTTCTTCTTTGGGGTGTCGGCGATGGTGAGGTCTGTAGGAGTAAAAGTCAGATCATAATCCCAGACAACTGAGGTCGGACCTTCAATGGCAATCGATATTGTAATCTTTGTCCTATTGAACTGATCTGGTCCCTGCCCCAGCTTCTCCTCATTCTCTTCCATGGGGGAACGTACTAGGTGGCAGTGATTGCTTCAACTTCTCGGCCTTCTCGGTATCCTTTAAGACGAGGGTGTAGAGGTGTCTTTGGCAGCGGACCTTGAACTTGATTTGCGAGGACTTCTTGTTACGCTTTATGCGGGCAGCTGTCATTTATCAGCCTCGATCCTCCCAGTTGCTCCTCTCGCAGATGAAATTTCCCTCCCTTCCCACCACCTTATCCCACTTTCCTATAGCTCGACGGAAACCCCGTGGTAAAATGGAACACATACATGAAGCATCCTTGCGTCTGCAAATCTCAATGAACTGGACCAAACATTAGTTCTCTAGCCTGGGTAAAATTGAAATTTGGAGCGCATTGACGCACTCCATAGTCAAACTTACGTTCTTGATGTCTGAAATTTCGCGAGGCATTTTGGCGGGTTTCTAGACGGTGTCTTGGAGAAAAGAAGGAAGGTGTATTTTTGCGGGGGATCTTTTCTTCCAATGTTGATGCCGAATCGCGATATTCAGTGTGTGGTGCTTAGGTCAGCGAGCTTCGGTTCTTTGATAAGAGATAAGATGAGTCACGTGAATTTCTTGGTGTGTGTGGCTTGTCGCCGCGTGGCTACGGGGGAGTCTCGAGAGCAATGACGGGTTGCCTTGCAGCGACGGCTGTGAATACTTGTCATCTATTCAGTCTTCTATTGGTATTTAGCTGTGCCCCATCGCTCGGTTTACGATTTTCATTTAAAAAGTTACGAGATTGAGACCTGTCCAGTCTCACAAATTATCACATCAGCCACAACGCCACCTAGAGAATATCAACAAGATGCCAACTCCTCTTGACAAAGCTTTGAACTCAAAGGTCAGTCTATTCACTTACAAAACAAATCCAACTGGGCAGTCTCAAATATGCGTGATTGTCTTACTTTCACAATTCCCAGTGTTTCATTCTGCTTGAATTAGGCTCTAGCGCTCCCAGATTTCAGACACAAGACTTTCCTCATGACTCGATGCCCGCCATTTTCACACGTATTCATTCAATTCATTAAACCTTGTAGCAGTTTAATATGTGTTTTCTCAAGATGAACATTTAGCTAAGTCTAATTACTTTCTAGAACACCTTCCTCGGTAATCCTCTAGATGTTACATGAAAGTCTGTACTTGGCTAAGCGTCATAGCATTTGGTGGTATAATCACCGCAGTAGCAGCATGGTCAATATGGGGTCAGGATATGTTCCCCAAGGAATCAGACCCAACTGGTGGTATGTACACTTCTTGATGTTCGACACAAACTGACGTTTTTCAGATCCAGAAAATTGGACCTACGAGGAAATGAGGAGATGGCTAGCAGCTGTGAGTCAAGATCTTTTCTGGCGTCTTTGGATCTACCGATCATTTGCGTCGTTATTTCCCATTTTGAGATTCCTTTCTGAGATACGGGAGCTGCTCTTGTCTTCCGATTCGTTCCTCATGGAGACTCTTCATATCTGCCCATTTGATGTTCTATGTCCTGATAGCAGTACTAATTCCCGGCACAGAGGAATCTCCATCCAAACTCGAAAGACACCAGGGAACAACTTCTCGAGCGGATCAGGGTTAATCTCCGCACACCTCGAGCTTGAAAATTTGATAATCAAGGAACGTCTCTTCGTGCTTGGAGTTTGGGGGAATGAGATTTATCTTACTCGCGTGTATTTTTTGCCAATTAGATAGCTCATCATACAGTTCTGAGGCTAGTAAATCATGTTTCGAGAATCTCAAATTCATTGAGGTTTATTGCGCTTTATGAAAGTCATTATGAAGAAAAAAACCCAAGGTTACATAACCTCCCTACCCTCCCTATCAAAGGTTTCTCACGAGTTAGCTGTCCATGTGCATTAATCTTCTTAAATTTTGTAGACCAGCGCTAGTCTATGGTATTCGTCTTCACCCCCCGCTCATAACTTTTAGGGTTGTTCAAATTCCGAGGTGTTCTATGTACGGATGGCTTCTGTGGCTAGAGATCAAAGAGACTTCTGAAAACGCCATTCATGAAGCACTTTCGAATGACCTCCAGTATGCACAGAATCACCATTAACCCCTGTGAAACTAATCGCCAGATGCAACTTTCTTCAATGAGCAGCACTGGGGATATCTTGAAAGGAGAATGCAAGATATCCTTAGCAACTACGAAGCAAATATTGAACAGATACCAACATCAAACTTAACGACC
This sequence comes from Cadophora sp. MPI-SDFR-AT-0126, assembly GCA_020747065.1. Taxonomy (NCBI): domain Eukaryota; kingdom Fungi; phylum Ascomycota; class Leotiomycetes; order Helotiales; family Ploettnerulaceae; genus Cadophora; species Cadophora sp. MPI-SDFR-AT-0126. The sequence goes on from JAGMVK010000006.1 coordinate 961,482, forward strand.
TTCAACCCGGCTCATGCTCAAGCTTCTCCCCCTGATCCATAGATAGAAGCAATCCTAGCCTGTTGAGTGGTTAGCCGAACTTCCTGTTCAAATCATTCCAAAGACTCACCTCAATCTCCGAATTTTCTCTTTCCACTTCCGCTGCACGGTCGTTCATATTTTGAATCTACAGCGGGCACAAACGTCAATGTCCGCATTTTGATTAAGGACATGGCCCAAATACCTTCTTTCTGCGCTCGGCCAGAGCCTCAGCAGCTTCAAGCTTCCTTTCTAGTTCCTCTTTCTTCTTTTGGGCTGCTGCAATACGAGCTTCCGCGGCGAGTCGTTCGGTCTCGAGATTCTCGAATTTTCTGGATGCTGGTTTAATTGTGGTCTTGCTTGGTGAAGGAAATACCTCAAGCTTTCCAGTGATTGCATCTGCCTTTCTCTTTTCTGCGGGCTTGGGTTGAGTAGCTGTCGTCGTGGCCTGCTTACGAGGTGGAAGTGGGTGACTGGGACTCGGAGAACATTGAACATGAGTGGCATTTTGTGCTGGAGTCGTGGCTTTCTGTCCAACTATTGGGGAGATGGTGGGGGTACCTGGTGTCTGGTTGTGGGGTTCGTGTCTGGAATGCTGAGCTGGATCACCCAAATGGCTGCCAAGGTCTGACTGGCCCATGACTGGCAGCAGCTTTCCGAAGTTACTCTGTGTGTTCCAAGACGGCATAGCTCCCAAGACTTGACTGGGAAAAGTATGGTTGCCATCCTCTTCCTCAGCAGGGTCATACTTGAACGCGGTGTTCAGTCCGGGCGATTGTCGAGAAGAATGGCCAGAGTCCGCGAAGAGCGGTGACTTGCTCAAACCTGGAGGATGAGTTGGAACTCGGCTAGCGCTCGTCGACTGAGTGCTTCGTTGACTGGCTTTGACAGCTCTTTCGATGTCTTCTGGATCCGCAACCTCAGTATCTGAGTCAGACGGAGCTTCAGAGAGTGCTCTTCGAAAGGCAGCTTGGTTCTGGAGAGACGTCGCTTTGAGTGTGTTGGGAAGTGAAAGATCAGCGCCCACCAAGGAGCCTTGAGAGCCGATGAACACCAGTGGGTCTTTCTCAAATGAATTGCTTACTTTCATGGGTCTCCAAATATAATCAAGAGCAGTTGATTGACGCTTCAATGATGTTACCTGTGGGGTCAATGGCTTCCAGACAGAACCCAGCAGCTCACCCTGGCTACCCGAAAAACCCAACTTTCCGCCTTCCATAGACGCCACTGCCTCTGGTCGTTGAGACAAACCTCGTCTTTTTGCGGAGATACCAGGTGAAGTCTGGCAGCCATCAATAGAGAAGTCTCCACCAATGTTGAAGTCATCGCCATTGACAGGAGTGGGCGTGGCTTCGCGCGACTCGGTCTCTTGTGTTGCACGTCTCTCGAGGAAAGCCTTATGAGCAGGTGATATTCTGACTCCAGTGACTCCAGGAAGGAACCCGGGACCCCTTTCTCGAGACATGCGAGGAGTGTCGCACTCATCTGCAGGTCCTTGCTTTGGCTGAGCATCGTTCTTGGAGCGATTGGCTGACATTACAGGTTCAGGACGATGAAGAACTGGAACCCTCTCGAGGCCTGCACCATTGTTGAAAAATCCGACGCCTTGACTCGAATAGAATCGAGAGTCAAGGTCCCTAGTTCTTGAGTCGTCCGCTCTCTCTGTGGTTGGGGTCATGGTTTCTCTGGCAGATCCATCCTCCGATTTCTCGCTTGCACTGAGAGGCTCCTCTCTGTTTCGTTTCGACATCACATTTAAGAGGTTACTTGAAGTCATCCGGGGAGTCAAAACTGGGACAGATTCTAGAGAAGACATGATCTTCTGGTCCTCGTTACCTTCAGAATTCTCTCTTGGAGTATGCTCGACAAAGTCTTTCACCAGAGCATTACCAGTCGACATATCTTCCGGCTCCTGCTTGTAGCCTTCTGCCTTAGAAGCCTTCGATTCAGCCAGAGTATTGGAAACGATCAGTGGAGGCGATTGAGTTTCATAATTGATCGGACATTCGAAACCAAGGTTTTGTAGATCTGTGGCTGAACGAAGGTTGAAAACAAAGGTAGTCCAGAGCTTGCAGTATGTGGGAAGACACTTCAAGACTCTGTCTTTGATCGCTTTGCCAGCGTCCTTGTGGTCGACGAATCTATTGCTCTTGGTTAGAAACAACAACAAATAAGGTGAGCTAAATAACTTACTCGATCTGGAAGGGAGGAAGTGGGCCCTCGAAATCGAGATTGGAATTGCAATCATACCACTCAGCACACTTATCATATGCTGGAGGTCTGTCAACACAATCTACAACGGGAGTCTCGGCTTCACTGGTCTCGGCTCCTTCACTTGTCTCGGGATCTGTCCGATACAGTCTCAATTCAAAACTGCCAACAGGCGAGGGAGCACTGCTGTTGGTTGACACCATATCTGAACTGTCATCTTCTTTCATTATATGTGACAAAGGAAATCTACCATCGATATCGATACGATCGATCACCTGCATTCTTGCGTATTTGACCGAGCCGCGTTTGTGCTTAGTTTTCATTCCTTGTTATAATGCTTTCTCAAACGTTCCCTTGAAGGTCTTCGAGAGGGAAGTGGATTGGCAATTGCGCAAGACTCCATCGATAACAAGGTCGGCATGGTCGGCAATGTTTGCATTTAAGGCGAATTTCATGGCGGGAATGTCTCCGCGGGTTGCGAGGACGTAACAACTCGTCTTGGTACCCTCGGTGGTCGTACCGAACTCTTGTAGCGCAAATTGATCCTCGCCAATCGTCAGGATGACCTCACCTTTGGCGGTCTTGCCATTGGCGTCGAGGAAGCCGGATGGAATTTTCATAGTTGCGTTGCGGAGAGTGGCTGGTGGCCCAGTCGAAGCTTTGATTATTTGAATGTGTGAGCAATGCTCTAGGTCTTTCGTTCTTCTGTTATGGGTCGCAAATTTGGGTCATACCAACGATTGTGGATCTTGTAGGTGATCTGCGTTGGCCTTGAGATCGAGGATATCAAGTCAGTATGAGTGCAGAAGGGTGGTGGTATCGTATGTTGTAGTGCGATGTGTCTGAAGTTGTGGGTTTGTGTGTTCTAGATTGTTGGTGGGTTGGAGGAGGTTGCAAGTTGCAGGTTGTAGATCGTCGTTGTTTGTTGGCAAGAAGTATAGATATATGTACCTTCGAGTGAAGAGCAAGTGCAACCCAGCAGGCAGGAAGTGAATTCGAGGTGACAAAACAAGATTTGCTTGGACATAAGGCAGTATCGAGACCAGGCGAGGAGTTACCTGACCGTTTTCTTCATTCATCGGGTTCATAGGCGACGAGACAAATGTCTCGCAAGTGTGCTCTGAGACTTCAGACAAGAAGGAAAAGAAGTAAACATACAAGTATGAGGATGAGCTCAAAGTAATCAAAGCACAGTGTGAGAGGTACGAGAACAGAGCTGGCAAAGAGACATAAGGCAAAGCAATCAGTTGGGAGTTAAAGACAACAGGATTTTACGACTCCACTACGCCATATTGAAGCGCTTGATGCTATCCAAAGCAGCTTGTTCGATCGCAAACATAGTTCAAAGCACATATCTGAAGGTTTGACTTGAGATCAGCCATTTCCTGATACCTTTCGCCGCCTTTGGGTTATATGCCTCCCAATTCGGTACCAAGATAATGCTCTCTGTGAATCCTCGGGTCTCTCCTCCTATATCATCCTTCATACTCTTGACGCTTCCACTAACAAGTACAAGAATACTCATCTTCCTACCATCTTTCTCTGGTCCAAGGGCATTGTCTTCTACACCAACATTGTAATTGGGGTTCAAGACTTGACAGTCGAAGGATTGGACGTCATATTGGGATCGTTCGGGTTGATCAGCAATGGCACTTTGTAATGCTGCAGGGTCTTGTAAGACATTGCCGTTCATAATAATTTGTGGCTTCAGAGGGCGTGCTTCGGTAGGTTTGAGATAGAAGGATGTCAGATTGGTCTGTCCTCTAGAGCCGTTCAAAGTTGCGTAATAAGTACTAACAAAGTCTTCAGCAGCTAAAGTCTTGTTAGCATGGGTCATTTCATGGAACAACCTGAATTATATTACCATTTGTAGCGACTTTCACTTCTACGTCTTCAGTCGGTTCTGCCATGGCTATCTCAATGTGTGCTGGAAATTTGAGATTTCTTTTTTGGGGTAGATGGGTGCGTGTATGTGGTCCAGATGTGTCGTGATCTCTAGGTATTGATGAGGATTATTCTTTGTCCTGATATCTTCTTCTTCTGCGGCTTGTTTGATCCAAAATTCCAGATTATAATTTGTTTGTTAGAAGTCCAGATTGAAGTGGCTGCAAGGCTGACAATGACAAGCTAGAACGCGAGGCTTCGACTTTTCCGGCTCACCGCTCGATTCTGCCACGAGCTAGTGAATGTACCCCTTGAGCTCCGAATCCAATCGTCTTAGACTACCAGGAGAAACAATGAACATTCAGCGCATTGCTCCTGCGGCTCGGTCACAGCTGCAGCTAAGAACTGGGATTCAGAGAGGTGCCCAATGGGTCTGTAGATCTTGTAGGGCAGAAACACCCCCCCCTGCAAGCTTCTCCACAGCCCGGCGCTCGCTGGAAAAGCCGTATTATATTACAACGCCAATTTTCTATGTCAACGCTGGTATGTTTCGATCTCCGCATGCATTGGCCAAGTGGCTAATATTGTTCTACAGCTCCCCATGTTGGGCACCTCTATACAATGGTCCTTTCGGACATCCTTAAACGGTGGCAGGTCTTGCGTGGAAAACCGGCCATACTTTGTACAGGAACCGACGAGCATGGCATGAAAATCCAAAGGGCCGCCGCACAAGCCCAAACACCACCAAAAGAGTTCTGCGATTTGACAGCCGAAACCTTCAAGTCCTTGGCAAGACGAGCAGGACTATCCAACGACCATTTCGTTAGGACGACGGATCCCGACCACCGAGAGGCAGTCCAATACTTCTGGCAGATGCTGAAAGAGAGGGAATACATATACGAGTCCAAGCATGAAGGATGGTACTGTGTCAGTGATGAGACGTACTATCCAGAGTCGACCATAGAGAAGAGATTGGATCCTTTTACTGGTCGGACATTTATGGCATCACAAGAGACCGGCAAGGAGGTTGAATGGACATCTGAGAAGAACTATCACTTCAGGCTCTCTGCTTTCAAAGATCGTCTGCTCGACTTCTATAAATCAAACCCGGAGTTTGTAGTCCCGGCCGCCCGAATGAGTGATGTCGTGAAGTGGGTTTCTGATGGATTAGAAGATCTCTCAGTGTCAAGACCAGTCGAAAGATTAACTTGGGGAATTCCAGTACCTGACGATGAAAGTCAAACGATCTATGTTTGGCTGGATGCTTTGGTCAATTACATTACGAAAGCTGGATACCCTTGGGCTCCTGGAAAGGAGAGCGCTCTCGGTTGGCCGGCAGATGTACAAGTGGTTGGGAAAGATATTGTCCGATTTCACTGCATTTACTGGCCAGCTTTCCTTCTCGCGCTGGATTTAGAGCCACCAAAACAAGTCCTTACTCATGCTCATTGGACGCTCAATCATCAGAAGATGGCCAAGTCGACTGGGAATGTGGTTAATCCATTTTTCGCAATTGATCGATTTGGAGTAGACACAATGAGGTACTATCTCGCTCTCGAAGGCGGAATTACCAATGATTCGGATTATGGGAATGACTTCATTGTTGAGAGGTACAAGAAAGGGCTCCAGGGTGGGCTGGGCAATCTAGTCAGTAGAATTACCCGACCGAAGATCTGGAGTGTGCAAGAGGCTGTTCAGGTTGCCAACAGCGGAAAAGTCGTCCATACAGATCGCAGTACCAGGATTCAGATGGAGATGCTTGAGAATCTAAGCGAGACAGCCAATGCCAAAATGGCAGACTTAAATCCTGGAGCTGCGTTGCATACTATCATGAATGCAGTCTACGAGGTAAGTTGAGTCGAAAAATTCCGAATACCCCAGCTGATGCGAGAAAGACAAATAAATACCTCCAATACCAGCAACCCTGGGCTATCGCAAAAATCCTAGCCAATGACCTGAAAGATACAAAGCTGCGAGCCAAGATCGACTGCACGGTCTACCACTGTGCGGAAGCTATTAGAATTGTGGGGATCTTGCTTCAGCCATACATGCCTGGGAAAGCATCACAGCTTCTCGACATGTTAGGCGTAGATGAGTCTAGACGAACCTTCGCTGATGCGAGGTTTGGAGCTGATGATTCGTATGGTAAAGCCAAGGTCGCAGTGGGTAGAGATGCTTGGGATGGCTTGTTTCCACCTTTACCGGTCGAGAAATGATATGATTGGTCTTGAAGAGCTTGACTTGTTGAGGAAGTGGCAGGACGCAAACCGACATATCTGTACAATATAACATGTATACCATTGTAAATGAAGTTAGATACCCGACAGTTCCACCCCTAGATCCAGAAACTCCTCTTTGTTCCCCGTCATTTACCTGGTAATTCTTTTCCAGCGTTGATCCTCACGCGGGCAATAGCAGCTGCAACCAAGTCCCAGATAAACGAACTAATTAGAGAACAGTAGAGCTTCAAGACTTTGGAGTTGGGCCAGCCGTTTGAATCGTTGCTCAATTTAAAGGAATAGCACACAATGTAGCGGATACCAGTAATGAGACAAGAGCATATTTTAGTTTTGATCTGACCATTGAATCTTCTTCAAGCTTTAAAGCGCTTTGGGGCTGTGGTACTTTTCGAGCCTGTAGGGTCGTGGGTTTGGTATCTGACTTTGGCTTGAAGACAAGTCTCAATATGCCAATTAGCTTGGGCTTCGATAGATGATGCGACAGATTTCTGAAAATGGCAATGTCAACAGAGAAAGACGTCGTGGTGAAACAAGCGAGGCTCTGCGGCGCGCTCGGAGGTCCCGCCAATGAACCTTGTCCCGAGCCAGCCTTGTCAGGACAGATCGTCTGGGGCTCGAAGAACCCTCAACTTCCATCTACTTAGTACTTTACATCCCACCAAGGCTTGCATTTCCAAACCTCATCCATCTATTCATTCCTTTGCGGCTGACAAGATGGATATTCTTCAGGTATGTTGAACATTCAGCTTCTGGTACATACAAGTACAAATACTAATGTCCTGCCGCAGCGCCTTGCCCGTTTCCTCGACCGTCCCTTATTCCCATGGAAGAAGCTCATCATTGGCTTCTCCCTTGCCCAATATGCCTTTGAAGGCTTCCTTTCTCTACGTCAATACCAAGTATTGAAGCAAACTCGCCCGCCTAAGGTTCTTCAGAAGGAAGTCTCCCAAGAAGTTTTCGACAAGAGTCAGGCAAGTCAGCTCAAGCAATGACAAAATGGATAATACTGATTGATTGCAGGCTTATGGACGAGCCAAGGCGAAGTATAGTCTCTTCAGCGGTCTCTACGGTCAAATTCAAAACACAGCATTTATCTACTACGACGTCCTCCCGAAACTATGGTCTTTGACTGGCTCATGGCTCCTACAATACTTCCCGGCACGTTTCTCTGGAGAAATCACTCACTCAATCGTCTTCGTCCTTACCTTCATCGTAATCCAGCAGATTCTATCTCTGCCAACCTCAATATACCATACATTTGTTCTGGAAGAGAAATTCGGCTTCAATAAACAGACTCCCAAGCTGTTTGTTATGGATATGTTGAAATCACAAATGCTGGCATTTATTCTCGCTCCCCCAATTCTTGCTGGCTTCCTCAAAATCGTTCAGAAGACCGGAAATGGATTCTTCTACTACCTTTGGATGTTCGGCGCTGGTCTTCAGGTCTTCATGATTACCATCTACCCGATCACTATCCTGCCTCTGTTCAACAAGCTGTCTCCTCTTCAACCTGGCGACTTGAAGACTGGTGTTGAAGGACTTGCCGAGAGGCTTAAGTTCCCTCTTCACGAGCTGTACGTCATTGATGGCAGTAAGAGAAGCGCTCACAGCAATGCGTATTTCTTTGGTATGCCGTGGAAGAAGCACATTGTCATTTACGATACCTTGATTGAGAAGAGCGAGACACAAGAAGTTGTGGCTGTTCTTGCACATGAGTTGGGTCACTGGAGCCTCGGACATACTACCAGACTGTTTGGCATCTCACAGGTACGTTCTTAAATTTGTATTGCTCAGGATTGTATTGACTTTTCTAGGCTCATTTCTTCTATATTTTCGCACTGTTTTCCGTTTTCATCAACAACAAGTCCCTCTACCAATCCTTCGGTTTCCACAACGAGTTTCCAATCATCATTGGATTCATCCTCTTCTCGGATGCACTTGCGCCAATGGACACCGTCATCAAGCTTCTGATGAACATCCTGAGCCGAAAGTATGAGTTCCAAGCCGATGCATTCGCTGTCAAGCTTGGCTACTCAACCGAGCTCGCCCGCTCTCTTATCAAGCTGCAGATCCAGAACTTGAGCACAATGGATGCTGATTGGATGTACGCAAGCTACCACTTCTCTCACCCGATCTTGTCGGAGAGACTGGGTGCTCTGGGATGGTATGGTGATTCGAAGGCGAGCGTATCGGAGGAGAAAGAGGATGAGAAAGTCGCACAGGCCAGCGGCAGAGAATTGTAGTTGACAGACGTGGAATGAACAGAATCTCGGCCATTTTGCTGTCGTATTCGTGAAGTTCAATGCTTGCGCCCATCATCGTCGTCCCCCGGAGGTCGCGCGCAATCTGCATGCCCTCAATCTGCAAGCTGACCGAGTCTTGCTTTTTCCCTTTTTCGTCTCTCCTCCTTCAATCTCTGTTTCTTCTCTTCCCTCCTCGCAACCTTGTCCAATGGCTTCTTCGGTGCATGATCCTTCATGTCCAGATCCGAGTCCAATTCCGTATCTTGAACAGCACCAGGCACCTTATCCCCAATATCCCCACCCTCGATACTCTGTTCCCTCTGATACTGATCTAAATCCATCCACCCTTCGCCCTCAGCATTCTCCTGTTCCTTATTTGTGCCATCATCCATGCCAGCCGCAATGGGCACATTTCCCTCCTCCAGATCCAACGTAGGCGCAAGCCACTCTCCTCTCAGACCAGCCTCAACTCGCTGAAGATTGTGTATTGTGATATTCGAGGAGCTAGGACCAGCCGTTGGTCCTGAAGGCTCGAGACGTGCATTTGGTAGGAGATGGGGGGAGGTCTTCGCGGCTTCGAGGTAGGCGGAAAGGTATTTAAGTGCAATGTCTTGTGATACTGGTATTGAAGCAACCGATCGTTGCGGTGGAAAAGCCGACATTTTGGCGGGGATTGAAGATCTCAATTGCATGTAGAAATGATGTTTTGCGCTGAGATATTTTATTATTTCTGATACTAGAAGCGGCCGCTAGCGCGCCGCCTCTGATCAAGCTCGAATTTGGACAACACCCAGGACGAGAGAAGACTCGGAACACCAGATACCTCCCCATTGGATCAACATGTTCTGTCAACGTTGCTCTCGAGGCCTAAAGCCTGCGACGAAGTCCTTGAATCTGCGGCAAGGCGTCCAGCAATCACTCGTTCAGCAATCTGTAAGGAGGTATGTTCAATTTCCCTTCGACACTACTCCATGCTCACAAGACTTCTAGAACTTTCGCATCACTTCGTGGTCCATTGAGACCCAGTCTCTCACCATCACCTGCCGCTCTACGCCCATCATTAATCTCCATCACATCACCAGAGACATTCACACCGAGCCGAATTCCCAGTCTCCTCTCAAACCTCCCAGCAAGGAGAGCTTTTTCTTCAAGCCCAGCTCTAGGTGCACCGCGAGATACGTTCGATCCAAGTCATTTCGTTAGGAAGCGGAGGCATGGGTTCTTGAGTCGGATTAGGACGAGGAAGGGTAGGGCATTGTTGAAGAGAAGGAAGGCGAAAAGGAGGAGCACACTGAGTCATTGAGGAAGGATTGTGGGGGAGGATTATAAGAGGTTGATTGTATGAGGGATTGATCGCACTTTGTGGGAAGTGAGGGATGCTGAAGGGGTATATTGTACGAATACCACACGCATTGGGAGTAAAGGCTTTCATAGATGTTTGCCTGTGTATTAGTGGTTCCCTATTTATCTTGCATCAGCGGGGAAATTGGGGAGTCTAAAGGCATCACGGATGCATGCTCAATGGACATTGATCATTTCAAATTTCAATTGAATTCTCCCATTATTTGCAGTTGTAAGGTAGACTCGAGAGTTCCTGTTGGCTACCTCGTGTGAATTCTCTTAGAGACATGCTGACATTAACAGTGTTCCGACTGGATGGCATGAGAGTTCGAACAAGTCTATTAAGCTCTGCTAAGTGACACATAATTCTGCACTTACGAATCGTTTAACGGCTGCTGAATTTGACCGTTATCTTTAGATTGCTCTGCTGGAAATCTATTATGCTCTAAGCATCTTCTGGTGCCGGCGTTTCACCATCTGAGATGTGTATATTATATACAAGTAATCGTACAGCTCATCTATAAATTCTGAGTCTTTGTAGATATCCAAAGTCCATCGCGAACCCTCTCCAACGCCAGTGCCGCCATGCTCTCCAATCAGACTCCAATCTTCTTCCCTGCGCTAAACAAATGGTCTAATGCGTCTTTCTCCTTCACAGCAGCTCCTGGCCCGTCTAAAATCTTCCTCGCCCGAATCTCAAAGGCTTCAATCATGATACCTGCAACCTTTGGCGCAACAGCCTTGCTCAATGCCGCATATATTGGATTTGAGAACTTGAAATCGATAGCCAGGTGAACCTCTGTCTGTTCTCGCGCCGGCAAAATCGCATTGTCTGTCTGCGGTCGTCCCGAAGGTGGTTTGTAATGGAATGGTCTGACTGTCCATACTGTACTCAGCGATTGGAATATGTTGTTTGCAGTTGCTGGAGCGTCGAGTGTTGCTGAATGGTGTTCGATGTCGGCCTTTGGGAGAGATGTCCGCGCTTCACCACCAAGAGCCTCGACGGTAGATCCTGGAGCGCATAGGAGCCTCGATGTAAATGTCTCCTCATATCCACCCCATCCAACCTTCAGATCCGCCTCGGACGGCCATCGTTTGCCGTCCTTGTCTGGTGAAGACCATTTGGTCACTTTCGACTCGAGACAGTAGGGCAGGAAGCTGGAATAGCTATCAACGTCTGCAATGATAGTGTAAAGACTCGAAGATTTGTAAGGTAATATCCGTGTAGCTGTTAGCTTCTGTGCCTCTGTGCCAGGCAAAGTTATGAAGCTTCGTCGAGTGATAGGCCGGAAATAGTGAAGAGCAATAGCTGGGCGCAGCGTTTGGTGAAGTGTTTTGGACATTGTTTACTTTTGGTATGCACCAATTGGAAGACAAAGAGAAATCAAAAACAAAAGTTTATACTTCTCCACCTGTGGTATTTCTCAACATTGCAGAAAAACTCGGCAGTGACTGCCGGTGATGTCTTGAGGTCATCGAGTCTGAGGCTCGTTCCATCATAATTTGTTCGGCTCGGGTAAACTTTACTCTGTCGGCCTGTCAACGATGCAGCGCTAGCGGCCGCAACCCACTGTTCCCTTGATTTTTCACGACTGCGATTCATCCCTTTCCACCCTTCACAGCAACTTCTTCGAGTCTAGAATTGCTCAACTTGGAGGCATTTTCATTCGGTTCGGACTATACATACGATGGACAAGCCCTCTAGTGAAGCTCCAGATGTCCTTGTTGACCAGCTATCATCATTAGCTGTGGCTAGCCAGCCTGCTGGAGGTGCTCCGGATCAAGTCCCTTCACATCTGTCGCATGATCCCGCGAACAATATGAAGAGGACCGATCCGTTCCAATTTGGCTCCCGATTACTCAGCGAGCAGGACAATGTCTTCGAGTTCAATGCTTGGGACCACGTTGAGACTGACGACGCTTACAAGGAATATGCAGAATTACAGTATGCTAAACAACGGGAGTCTCCTGTTTCCGACTTTGACAAAAGTAAGCTCTTTCCACTCTCAACCTATTTTCTCTCCTGCATCCTGATGAACAAACAATCAATGCATAGTTCATCTGAGACTTCGGTCCATGAATGATACAAATTCAGCAATGTCTTTCGCTCCTACCTGATATGCACTTCCATCACTAAACTCTGTACTGAAAAACTGGTTGGAGCATCAGCTAACATTCTTCAGACAGATTCAATTCAGAGCCTGCAAAGTGGTGGAATAACTTTTACAAGAATAACACTGCAAATTTTTTCAAAGATCGCAAGTGGCTGCAACAAGAATTCCCTATCCTCTCCAAGATTACCCAAGCCGATGCTGGTCCAATAACGCTTCTTGAGGTTGGCGCTGGTGCTGGCAATACGGCATTTCCTATCCTAGCCAATAATCAAAATCCAAATCTCAAAATACATGCGTGCGATTTCTCCAAGAAGGCTGTGGAAGTGATACGTGAGAACGAGGCATATGATACCAAGCACATTCAAGCCGATGTGTGGGATGCTGCAAGCGAGGTGCTGCCTCCCGGACTTGGGTATGAGAGTGTTGACTTGGTCATTATGATATTCATATTTTCCGCCTTGTCACCATCTCAGTGGAAGCAAGCTGTCCAAAATACCTACCGCCTGCTGAAACCTGGAGGCGAGGTTCTCTTCAGAGACTATGGCCGTGGAGATCTAGCTCAAGTGCGCTTCAAGAAGGGTCGATACCTGGAAGAGAACTTTTACATTCGAGGAGATGGTACTCGAGTTTACTTCTTTGAAAGAGATGAGCTCGTCAAGATTTGGACTGGCAAGGAATCAGATCAGCATGAGAGTGCAGATTCTTCGGAGGCGACGGGCTTCGCGGTTCTTGATCTGGGTGTTGACAGGAGGTTACTGGTCAACAGAGCGAAGCAGTTGAAGATGTACCGGTGCTGGATGCAAGGACGATTCCGGAAGCAGGGCGGAAATGTCGCAAAAGAAAATTTAACAATAATATGATCAAATAGATGTGCAAATTCAGTCTACTGGCGCATCTTCTCATTTCAAATGAATCGGAGACAAGTGACGATTCGCCAGCTGCGTCCAGTGGTTGAGGCAGTGAAGTTTTTTTTCTTGATTTATGGCTATCTGACTTATTTCCGAGGCTATACTCCCTTCCATTTACCCAACTGAGTTGTAATTTGGAGAGTCCACCTTGTTGTACGGCAAGAATGCTCCAGCCTCACGAAAACGTGCGAGCCCGTCGAATGCGTCACCTTCAAAGTCTCCCGTAAAGAACCTGCGGAAAATATACGAAAACATGCCCAAGTCTATTTTCTCGAAATAAATTCCGTCTACATATCGTCGCTTGGAGAGAACAGACAGATGAACAGACAGATCCGAAAGATGGGCTCGAGGTTGCTGTATTAAGACCACCAAATTATCCCTTCTGAAATCAATGATCGTAGTCAACAGTCCTGTTAACACTTCAGAATGATCTATCGGTTACGTCGGGGACGTGAACTGGCATCGATACTTCTCCAAGACACAAGTCCCGTAAGGTGCTGGGGTTATAGTCCAGCTCTTATTTGCAGTCCCCATCCTTAATCTAGCCATCACTTAGATGGTAGTAGACAGCCACTAGCCGCAAGACATCCTGTAGCTCATCCATGTTTCTTGGATGTCTCCAATTCCCCTTAACCAGAAGTACTTACTTGTAGTCAGGTTCCTGATTGAATGCTTCACCCTGTGCTTCTTGCCGCTTTCTTTGATCTCTAATAGCCTGTTCAGCAAATGAGCTAAAGACTTTTCCCCGGATCTTTTCAGACTGAAAATCATGCACAGGAATCCGACGCAAGTATTCCAACTCCTCGTCACTAAGTGGACGTGAAAAAGCCTACCAGAGTTCATCCTCACCGGCATCATCATATTCATGTGTGTTCACCGGCACAAACGTATAATACTTGTCAAAAGGAGGCGCTGCATCAGATGCCACAGCGAATGACGATAGATGAGCAGTCGTAAGTGCCGCGCCTACCAGGAGCATCCTGTAGATAGCGCCAGAGAAAATCTCTGTCCATATATCTACTATTACTTCTGGACTCGCGAGACAGTATAGATGTCGATCGACACAGTCCACGGTATTGACGAACTTCTCATACATGTGCTCTAGATATCGCGCAAAGTGGTGCATGTCAAGCACGGCCTTGTTTTTCAAGAGGTTTGGCATCTTGCAATCTCAACTTAGACTACTAACAGGAAATGGATCTGGTGGCAGCTTAGTCTCTTGGAATGACTGCTCCACAACCTCTGTTACACGTACCTTTGGATGCTAATGCGGAGCGATAGACTGTTGTAGAGGGGTAGACTGTAGAAGAGTAAAAGTATCAAACCTGGGTTGAAACCCACAGCCATAAGAGGATGATCGAAGCCTGCAACGGTCGCTGTTCCCGAAGTCCAAAACAGTACCCCTAGCGAGGGTAGCGCATATGTGAACAACGGGTTGAGATGTTTGCATGTAGCTGCCAAGACAACCAGTTGCTTGAGACTCTCGCAGCTATGGAAAATACGAGCAATAACCTCCGCTGGGCAGTGAATGAAATGGGTGTCATGTCGTGCGGCTTCTGAGTCTTCAGGGGTGTAGTCTTCAGTGACACTTCTGGACGCCATGCAGCAACTCGCTTATGGTCGACATTAGGGAGCACTCTACCTGGACACCGTCTCGGTCATTTTTCGAACACTATGAAAGAGCAAACGGGATTTTAGACGGGAAATTGACGAACTATCATTAAGGGGGGCTTTGACTTCAAACAAGCCTCAGAGTAAGAAGGACGATCGAGGAAAGTCAATGACCAGGCTGCACAGTTTGGGCTTTGAACAGCTGAGCAACATAGAACAAACAAAATCATGCGACGAGTGAAGCAGACATGATAGGTAAAGGACATTGCAGTGTAGTCTTTTTTGGGCTTAAAATCATGATTCTTTTGACTCCTTGCGCAAAGTCTGCAAAGTAGCACATCGTTCTCTTGCTTTCACATAATCATGCCCGTCCTCAACCTTAACCCATTGCACTGGGACCCTCTCCGCCAGGTATTAACTGCTTGACATCAGCACTTTGGTCTGGAAAGCGTCAGATCTCACTTACCATGCAGATGTTATTTCCATTCAACAAGATCTTGGAGAGCTTAGTCTGGCCACCAGAGTAATCGCTATGATCGTCAATATCATTCACCCACATCTCAAATGGGGGACGTACAATTCAGTCACGTCCTCGAGGACCATGTCTATATCATGATTAGCAAGGCTCATGAAGAGGCTGGCGGTAGTGTACATACTGACGTAGTCATCGAAGCCGAGAAGAGTACCGCTGAATTCTGCTTTGGTTAGCCGGTATATAGGGAAAGCTTCAGATGAATAATACCCTTGTCGCCTTTCATGACCACCCAGATCTTGGATCCGACGCACTTGTCGATCAACTCTGGAAGGAAATCAGTATGTGTTCGTTTGGGAGAGGACTAGGGCAGCAAACCAAGAGGAAGTAGTTGCGAAGCCATTTTGAAGGTCGTGACGTTGAATGAAGGCGCTTGCTGAGTCTGTTAGTTGTGTTGAAGGAAACAAACCGAGCAAATATAAAGATGACTTGAAAAGCCTTGACTTTGCAAAGGGAGACCAGCTACACCAAGACTCACTGAAGAGAGGTCCAGGTCGGAAGAGATCAAGCACGTGAGAAGACTTGCGAGACGTAAAGAGGAACAGACTCACAAAGCAGCTAAATTCGAGTCTGTAAAGAATAACCCCTCGATCAAAGCTCACTCCTACTGCCGTCGGAAAGGTAGACACAAATCTTTGTTCCGTTTGTGTCGCCTTCTTTTCTCGTGATCAATCGAGAAATCTTGAAGCCGGCCGAATGCGATGTTTGCTCTGTTTGCACAGACCCCGAAACTCCAATCTAGATCTACGCGTGCATCGATTGGATCTCGCGGCGCGTCTGCCTGACACTACCACTCCAGCAAAACCAGCAATTATTCACAGCGCCAGCGCCAAATCTACCTACGGTAATGCTCCTGGGTAAATATGGAGCATCAACGTTGGGAAAGACCCTTCGACGACAACGGAGTCTTATGACAACCATGAGCGCTTGTGAGAAAGACTCCACGACTGCTGCTGATGAGAATATGCGCGCAACAGCTTCGAAATTGGGAGGAGGAAGAGCTTTGTATGTATGTTTCTCTATGAGATGTTACTTTGCTGATGTACTGGCTCCAATAGATCTACTCCCACCAGAGCAAACTCGACTCCACCCTCGAATGGAACCTGGAGTCCGAATAATGGTATTGTATTCAGTGGGACTTGGAGTCCAAACCATGGCATTGTTTTTAGACCCGCTGCCGGGACACCTCGATCGATGAGCACAAATGCTTTGGAGGATATCAGGCAGGGCCAACTGCTACATTCGCAGGCAGAGGATGATTATGTCATGGCATCCGCGGATGCGACTGTACTGGAACGTCAGTCGACTATGAGCACGAAAGCTATGGCAGGAGGAGACTTGAAAGGGAAATCTACGCCGAGCCCAAAGACATCGAAGGATCAGAAGGCTCCGGAAGGGAAAGCTCCAACGACCAAGCCAGATTCAATTGATTCCAAGCAGAAAGAAGCTCTGAAAAGTTCAGCTACAACGCCCAAAGATCCGAAAGGCGCGAAAGCCTCAGAATCAACTTTGGACTCAGCAGGTCAATCATCAGATACGAACGCCCCAGAATTACAAGCCCAAGAGACAAAGGCCCAGGAGTCAAAGCCTGACTCAGAGCCAGAAGATCCCGCCCAGAACACTCTCCCGGAAACAACCACTACCCTCAAAATGACCGAAGAACTTTTCCGAGCAGCTAAAAACGCCGAACCCGGCTCCATGGAATCATACTGGTCGCACAGGCTGTACCGCGGTCCTCTAGTAAACGGCAAGCACCAAAAGACAACAGTCCACTACTGTAAGAGCATTCACACCACAGAACGGGTACTCAAACTCCATTTCGCCAAGTCGAAAGTCATAGGCTTCGATATTGAGTGGAAAGAGAATGCGTATAGGAGCAATGATGCAAGGCAGAACGTTTCTTTGATTCAGATAGCAAATGAAGAACGAGTTGCACTGTTCCACGTTGCTCTATACCCGAAAAACGACCTGGTATCTCCTACATTCAAGAGAATGATGGAAGACAACTCCATCACCAAAGTGGGCGTCTCAATCAAAGCCGACTGCACGCGTCTCCGCAAGTACCTTGGTATAGACACCAAAGGTATGCTGGAACTAAGCCATCTATACAAACTAGTCAAGTTCTCCGAAAGGAAAGAATTTGGAGAAATCAACAGACGGCTGGTGTCTCTTTCCAAGCAGACGCAGGAACACCTCCATCTACCTATGTACAAAGGCGATGTCCGGATCTCTGATTGGAGTAAGAAGCTGAGTCTGGAGCAGATTATGTATGCTGCTTCAGACTCATATGCTGGATTGCAGCTCTTCTACACCCTGGAGATGAAGCGACTGGCTCTAGACCCTACGCCGCCACGTCCGTACCACGCTGAGCTCAACTTACCGATCAGGATAGCAGAGGGTGTTGAAATACCATCCGATGCTGAAGCAGAAGAAGCAGACCCTGAGCCTGAGCCTGAAGACCCAGCTGGAAAAGCCACTTCTGCCACCACGGACCCTAAACCGAAGCAATTGTCTGAGAAGGAGCTGGAAGAAGCAAAGGAGAGCGTGTCCATGGAAGATCCCGAGCTTGAGTACGCCCTCTTCGGTTACCCTCTCCTACCCACAACCTCAGACTCAGAAGAAACCCAAGAAGAACCTCCCTCCCTAATCCGCAAAATAGGCGTCCCTGATCGATTACCTAAATCCTCTCCCTCCCTCTTCTCAAGCTACACCAACCCCCTCGTTCACGCCGCCGAAGTCCAGGCATCCTGCCACCTCGACTCTCTCCACACCCAGCACCCAAAGCACCGCCTCAACCCATACCACCCGCTCCCCTCCTCCTCGCACTCCGCTTACCATCTCCGCGGCCGCAATCTCCGCACATATTTCCTGTGGTACGAAAATCCGGCGCTGACTCTGAAGGAGATAGGAAGTATGCTGAGGAGTCCGCCGTTGAGCGAGAGGAGCGTGGCGGTGGGGATATTGGAGGCTGTTAGGGTTGAGGGGATGAGATTTGATGATGGGAGACTCAGGGAGGTATTGGGGGTGTGGAGGAGGTGGGGGAATAGGTGGGTGGTGGGCACGAGGTATGGAAGGCTGGAAGAGGAGTGTGGCTTTGTTGTTGGTGAGGAAGAGGACGGAGATGGAGAACTGGAGGGGGCAGATTGTAAAGAGGGCGAAACGCCTTAATTGCTTCAATGATTCCGAAATAGGAATTCAAACGAGGCTCCCGGTTGAAAGGTTCGCTTGTTTAAACATTTGCATAAAATTCGATCGAGCATCAGGTGCAGGCACGTTCGTGGCGTTGGAAGACTTGGATGGGCAGGACAAAACATGCATTTGGTTCATGGCCGAAGGATACACATACATATGATACACATATACGCCAGAGCGAAGAAGTACAAACAAACGAATAACGATTACCAATTTTCACATTTCTGATATCAACTAATTCTTGGTTATGTTCACTTGCAATGAGAGTTCGAAGATTGAATCAACGCAGTTTTATTTATTCGCACTATTCATCTAAACAACCCGACAAAAGCCAGAACGAATAGCCAGAAATCACGAGGAAATCCAAGACCTTCTTTTCTTTTCTTTTCTTTTCTCGATTGCACCAATCTCCCCGCGCAAAAGCCAGGTAACGAAATGAACGCCATATCTCAAACCACCCAGCGGATATTAGATCTAAATGACCAGAATGTTGAGATTCAATTCTGTTAATTTCGAAGCATTCAGTTCATACCCAACAGAGCTCTAGCACCAGGCTCGCTAGCAACATAGATGACATCGTGTGCATCGCTGAAGCCATTGAATCGAGTGGCAGAGCACTTGGTATAAGCACCCATCTCCTCGAAGTAAAGCCAATCGCCGACATCGAGCGTGTGGTCGAAGCGGATGCTCTCGGAGATGCGATCGATGCCATCGCAAGTGGGACCCCAAATGGAATACTCAGTACCGTCGACAGTTTCTTGTGCAGCGACGTTGTTGAAGTAGGTGCGGTCGCCAGTGCGAAGGACTTGAGCAATGGGGTTCTGGTGGTCGAACATGATGCTGGAGAAGTTGCCGTAGAGTCCGTCGTTGAGGTACACCATGTAGCTCTTCTCGCCGCTGATGGGTTCCTCGATGGTACGGCGGGCGATGATATGACAGGCCAGCGTGAAGGCTGACGAGACGTAGTATCGACCGGGCTCTCCGATGATGTTGATGTGGCTGGGCATGTATTCGTCAAGGGCTTGGCGGAGCACGCTGGCCATGGCCTCAAATGTCTCGCTTACGAATCCTCCGCCGATGTCGAGGGTCTGCATTGAGAATCCGTGAGCGGCGGCTTGATCAAAGACGATGCGGGCATCCTGGACGGCTTTCATGAATGCAAGGGGATCAGATGCGCCGGAGCCAACGTGGAAGCTGACTCCAACAACGTTGAGGTCGAGTTCCTTTGCAAGAGCCAAGAGCCCCTCGGTGGAGTCCATGGCAGCTCCAAACTTGAGGCTCAAACGGCACAAGCTGGAGGAATCATCGGTAGAGATCCGCAAGAAGAGCTCGGCTCCTGGAAAGAGCTTCTTCACCTTGTGAAGCTCATCTGCATTGTCGAAGGTCATTTGCTTGACATTGTGGCTGGATGCATAGCGAATGTAGGAGTTCGTCTTGCATGGTTGAGCGTAAATAATACGGCTTGGGTCAACATCAGCCTTGATGACTTGTTCAATTTCGGCCTTGGAGGCACAGTCAAATCCAGTACCAAGTGCTGCCAGGAGTTGGATGACTCGTTGGTCAGGGTTGCACTTGACCGCTACAAACGCATCAGCATTGCATACACCATAAGCGGAAGCCTTGCTTACCATAAAACGGCTTGACTCGGGGTAGATTCTTCTTCCAACGCATGTGCTGTCTATAAACCTCGCCGAGATCAGCTACGAAGAAAGCATCCTCATCGCCGGGCTCGCAGGCATCATGATCGATAGTCTCAATTCGCTCCTTCAGAGCATCTCCAATGAGTTTCTTCGGGTTATTCACGCCATGGCTATTGTTGTTGTGTTCAACGTAAGAACTCTTTGCGTTCTCGTAATACGAATGGATATTCGTAAGGCTTGGTTGGGTTTCAAATGTTGCGATGGCGGAAGGTGACATATCCTCGTAGAAGTCCGAGGAGTTTTTGTTGTTGTTTGGCTTTAGCAATGATTAGCTACCGCGACTGTTGATACTGGAGTTTGACTCGAGGCAACTCACTGGTATTCTGAAGGAGTATTAGGGAGGTCTGTATCGATCAGATCCTGCACTGATCTGACGAGGTCGGCTCGACTCTTCCTCGACGAGAGGAAGGCCCTCTAAACCCGTCCTATGCGGCAGCTGAGAAGTCGGGGACGGAAAGGGGGTATTGTACGACAAGTCGAACAAAAAGCGCTCAAGTTGCTGCTTAGTTGACTGCAGCAGAGGGAGGAGGTAGCGTGTTGATGATGTGTCGGTTTGGTCGTAGAGAGTAATCTTGATCAGATACTAGAGTTGCGGCCTGTGAAGCCGTGTTGTAGAAGAGGCCTTTGATGACCAAAGGCAGTCTAGAGAGGGATTTTTGCTGGATCGACGAATCTGTGAGGGAATTCTAGTTAGATACGGGGGTTCTTGAAATGGCTCAGGTTGGCCTTTTGAGGGCGATGAAGAGAAGAGCAAAAAGGTAAGTAATTGCCAAGCTGGGGCGAAGTGGCCGTAAACAAGTGAACCACCACCACCGAAACTGCACCGCTTCTTCAAGTCATGAGCTATGAATAGTACTTACCAGATCCGTAGAGTGTATGCTGTCTACTGGAATAGACAGGCAATGGTAGGAACAAGCTGTAAGCTGAGTTTTGATGGTGTGAAGGTGTGGAATAGGGGTGTTCTTCGACGGAATCGAAGAGGATGTGTGGTGGTGTTGCGGAGAACGTAGCGGAGAGAGAGGGAGGGCTGAATTTTTTTAGCGATGAGCACACTAGTGGGGGGGAGGCTTTAGCCGCCGCGATGCCAATCCCTGCTCTTCCCGAGCTGTGTCCTGCCCATTCACGAAAAATCACTCACTCACTCACAGACAGTGGGCACTGAGGTTGGGCCCAGGAAGCACGAGGGCAATGCCTCGCAATGCAATTGCGGTGAGTGATTATTATTATTATGATGAAATGACATGTGCTCTTGAAGGCTTGCAACATAGATAATTACACGAGCGGCAATTGTTTGGTTCCTTGCAGTCTGCAAGATTCAACACTTAAAATAGTTATTGAGTATCAACAATAAGCAGTATTCGTCGCAGCTCTTCGTTCTCGTGTACCTGAATCTCGATGAACATGACGCAATGGCTTTGGTTGGTGTTGACCAGGGGTATGTCTGTATGTTCAGCCCAAGACAGGCGAGCATGAGGTCCAGAACATGAAACATAAAGATGTCTTACCCAACACACATGTTCCTTTCGTATTGGGGACTTCGACTTCAAGATTATTGCAGGTATTGAGCTGAATTACTCCAATGGTCTTAACCCGTGTAAGCCCAAAATCACCTGTGCATGCATAACGCATGCATAAGATATGCATATTGTAAACACAGCCCCTTTCCACGCACTGCACTCCCTCGTTCTTGTCTCAATCTTCAGCCCCTCTCTCCATCAACACACAGATCCAAGCCAACGCCATCACTTTCCATTGTCCTCGCTTCCATACAATGTCCTCACATCTTTAGTCCGCCATCCCACAACTCCAGGAAGACAGCTCTGAAATAAGACGGAGATAGATGCGCGATTTCCCAGCATACGCACGACCCTACCCAACAGGAGATGATGCCTGAGGGCGAGTCTGGTTTCTGGATTGATTCGCACCCTTTTGCTCTTGCGCTAGCCCGGAGGCATGACTTGTGATCTGCCAGCTATTGAGAGATGCTGGAGACGTGGTAATCTGTTCGTAGCGCGTGTGTAATCTTTCCAATGGGTTTGTTGTTTGGTGTGGTTGGGGAAGAGAGATCTAGGGACTCGATGAGATAGGCTCGGTTCAGTGCATCGACATTACGCAGCGTCGATCCAGTGGCACCTGGCCTAATCCCTCAAGCCTCGAGAAAATTGACGCATCAATGAGGTGTTTGTGTAAATGGAAAAGACTCAAACGCTTTGCTAAGAAACAAGAGAGGCAATTCTTACAAGGCAAGATCCTCGACCACCTCACTTGCTAGAAGCGACCCGTGCATCAGAAAACCACTCACTTGAGTCTATTCCGCTGATCCAATCAACCCAGCTGGGAGTGGAATACAATATCATACAAATATATACATACATGTACATGGGTATTATAAATCATGACCCCAAAGCAGCCTCTTTGACATCCTCCTCATCCATAATCTCAGGCTCCTGAGAAGAAATACCCATATCACGGGTCTCCCAAGTCCCATCGACCCATGGCTTCTTCTCACCGAGGAAAGCCATACGGCCTTCTCCTTTCTCTAGCGCATCGACAACATACTTTTGCGCGACTTCTCGCACCTGCTCTTTAGTGACGTCCAAAAGTCGCTCACGTCGCCGTTGGAGCATCTCATCGGAGACTCCTGATAGGAAGCGGGTCATGCCTTCGTCACTGACTGCTTGGGGGGCGTCAATGCTCTGGAACACAGAGAGCTTGGCTTCCTCGAGATCACGGTCTGACCACTGCTTCTCGACGGCCCATTGTCCTGCGTTGCGCATGATGGACATCGTGTTCTGCGGGTTGGGATCTCGATAGGAGTAGAAACCAAAGACACCGTCTAGACCGCGAGAGTAAGCTCCACCACCATACGCACCACCCTTCTCGCGGATCTCATGATGCAAATGCTTGTGAGTGAGCAATTGCGAAAGAATCTGGAGAGGTGCACCAGCAGGTGATACGTAAGAGACGGTAGGCAGTGCAAGTGCTCCATAGTACACTTGATAGGGTAGTGGGAAGAATGTCTTGCTGTTTCTTGGGAAGTCCGGCTGGGGACTCTTAAAGGTCGGTCCCTTGGTCTTTGGGAGCGAAGATAGGAAGTTTCCAAGGGCCGCCTCGTTAGTTGAGACACTTTCTGATCCGCACGTTATGGCAGTGCGGAAAGTGCCTGATCCCGAAAACGCTAGTTTCTGAATGGCCTTCAGCTTTTCAATGACATCTGCAAGCCCTTCTGATTCGGGCCTTGAAGCCAACGAAGTGACAAGCTTGACCTGCGACAATCCACTGACTTGCTCCTTAGCTCGAAAGTAGTTGGTAAGGCCCGCTTCTGCATAGCTTCGGGCATATACGTGTCCCGAAGATGCAATATTGTTGACAGCACCGTCAGCACCTCCTTGCAAAAGCTGTCTGATGCGGCTTTGAGCTTCAGCACTGTCAAAATCGGTTTCCAGGACAAGCTTCTGAAGCAGATTTAACATGTCCGACACATTCCTGTCTAGTGCGGTTCCTGCAAAACTCATCCCTTCGGAAGAAGACCTGAAGTCTAGTGGAGACGAAGAGGCAGAGTAGGAAGCAGAGATTCCACCAGTCTTCAACTTTATGAGATCTTCCAGCTGCTCCATTGTTGTGTCCTTAGTTCCAAGTCGCATAATAGAATCCGTGAAAAGTGGGATCAAAGATCTGAGTTCCTCCGGGAGATTCTCGAATCTGTTGACTGCTCGGAAATAAGTGAGGCCATTTGTCGGCGCTTCTCGCCATTGAACCTTGACATCTCCAATCTTAGAATCACGAACTTCTACAGTTTCCTTTTGCCGCGGAATGTCCTTGACGTATACAGTGGGTAGGCAGCTCAGATCTTCAGTATTAGATTTTCCTTGCTCAACAAGCAATTCCACTTCTCGCTTTTCAAGCTGCGCACGAGCTTCAGCTTCACTTCCAGCCTCTGCTGTAACTTCGGCGATCTTGCCTGCGAGGCGGGCGGCTTCCTCTGCAGCAAGCTCTTCGCCATAGGTAGCTGACGGGATCATTGTGAATGTCAAAGTGTTGTCATTCAGCAAATACTTTTCCATCAGACCCTCGAGATACCCTCCCTTGGCGAGTTCTATTTCGAATGCGGAAACAGTGTCGTTCCAGGCAAGTGACTCGAAGGGATCAACTCCCTCAAACCATTGAGGTTTGATTCTTTGCATCAATCCCATACCAAATTTGGCAGTCTTGTGTTTCAAACTGATTTCCAATTGATGAAGGTATCCATCAATTTTAGATTTTTCGAATCCAGTTGCGTGGACTTCTTCGAAAGTTTTTCGAATGGCTTCCTTGACTTTCGGCACGTCTGCTTCTTTCACCCCAGTGAGTCCAATGGAAAATATGCCAACTCTTCCAGAACTATCAAACCCACTGTTGGGACTCCAATCCGTTCCAAGACCAGCTTCAATCAAGTTTCGGTACAAAGGCGACCCATAGCCATCCATCAGGAGGGCAGACATGATACCCAGTGAGAACTGTTCCAAGATATTGGTCGCATCTCCCATCAGCCAAGACGTAGATGTCTTATACTGCATATCTTTGTCCACCATGGGATCCACAGGTCCAACAACCGTGACATTCTGAGGGCCGCCACTTAAGTCAATCGGCCTTCGGATCTCAAAGTCTCCTTGGATACGCTCGAATGCACTCAACTGGGCATTAACTTCCACCAAGTGATCTGCAAGAGGCATGTCACCATAAGTGAAGACCTTGGCGTTGCTTGGATGGTAATGCTCGGCATGGAACTTCTTCAGTTGCTCGTACGTCAAATCCGTGATCTTCTGCGGGTCTCCTCCAGAATTGTTGATAGCTGGGAAGATGTGGTCCTGGAATCTGATGTAGTACAGATATCCTGCATCTGACATTTGCCCCTTCATTTCATTATACACAACACCCTTGAACACTAACTTGCTCTCCTCTGGCTTCGAGCCACCCTCAGTTTGAACAGCTTGGGGATTCTCGGGCCCTATCCTCCATCCCTCTTGTGTGAAGTCGCTCTGCTTCAATAATGGATGCAGCGTCGCGTCGAGGTAGACGGACATCAGGTTCTTGAAGTCTTGCTCATTCGTAGTTGCGAAAGGGTAAAATGTATGATCTGATGCAGTGAACGCATTCATGAAGTTCGAAAGTGTTCGCGGGAGCATTTTAAAGAAGGGATCCCGTATGGGATATCTGGCGGGCGTCAGCATAGCTCACTGACTGAGGAAGACCACAGCTACTTTTCACTTCCACATAATGTTGTATGCTCGAGAATATGCGGCACTCCCGTATCATCCGGCGGATTCGTCTTGAAGCCGATGGAGAAGACATTGTTCTTATCTTCTCTGGCAACATGTAGATAGTCTGCGCCGGTCTTGTCGTGCTGCAGATGCAGGGCCGTCAACTCGAGTTCGGGAACATGTTTCGATCGGACGAGAGTGAAGCCATGCAGCTTCTCTCCAGGCTTGGGATATTGAGCAAGCTCTGTAACAGCCTTTCTCACGGCACCCTTGGTCGCATTCCGTAACATCCTGGAATGTCGAAAGTTGAATGGCGGGCTTCAAAAGCGAACCCGTTTGCGCAAGACCAGAATGTAGATGCAAAAGTCGCCTCCATCTGAATCCTTGCGCCAGTGATTTTCACAACTCGCTAGAAGCCGTCAGAACCACTGTAATAGCACCAGCGGACATGCATAAATCGTGAATGTCAAGAGGGGCTTTCTCAGCCAATCAACAAGGATCTGACCATAGTACAGCCAGTCGTGCTTCAGCTCACCCGGAGAGGTGGGAAAAGTAATTCGATATGCTATGGTATGGACTTACTGTCATAATATTTGGTATGCCGTAGCTGGAATAAGAAATAGATTGTATTGTGTTGTATGATTATTTCGTCTTGCCCATTATCACTGCGGCACATTCATTGCCTCGTCATTTGGCACAATTTAACTTGCCGGGTCTTTGCGTCTTTTGGCTCATCAACCTTCCACTCTCCCCTTTGAAACTGGCCACCCAACCAGGCCGCTAGTCTCTATTCGATTTACGCTCTTTCTGCTACACCTCTCCTCCACCAGACGAGACTGTCACGCAGTACCGGCACCATAGGAGTACGAGTCGATGGGAGTACAAAGCAACATTAACACGAGCTTATCCTTGCGCCGAAGTCTAATTATCGTGGACCAGCTGCTGTGCTCGCGCCAGCCAGCTTTGCTCCGACAGGAAAGGAACTCTCACGACCGCCCCGTCGTGATTACGCCCGAATAACCATGTCGACTGCTGCGAGCTCCAGGACGGCCTCCATACCTGCGAATCATTCTCACGCCGAGTCTGCCTACACAAATGGACATCATCACCATCACCATGACGCGATGTCGGGAGCAGCGAAGAAGGGGGGAAAGAAGAAAGCTACAGATCCGAATGAAGCATCAAATCTGATCGCCGCAAAGATTTCGCAGCTGGAGTCTGATGCCGCTGGAGACAAGGAACAGGAGGCAGAAATTGGTTGGTCTCACCCATGCTGGCTTACTCTCTGTTGGACGAGATAGAATAGGGCCTGGGTCGTCTGGAGTATATATTTTACAAGGTGGATGGTGCAGGCGAGCACTGCGCTCCTTCGTTGGTACATCTGTACTCAAGGATGCGCTCGTGCCCTTGGAAATTCCACAGGATTTGCTGCGTCCTGAACCGGGCTTTGTTTTCTCTGTTCATTCCGAATTTTGGATCGCGTTATTGCTCAATATCCAGGTACATCTCACTGACGTATCATCCAGAGCGAGAATTGAAAAAGTACAACCGGGAACTGAACAACCTTACCTCAAAAACGGATGACCTGCAGAAAATTGATGTACTCCACAAGCGAGTGAGCGATTTGTTCACGTCTATGAAGAGGTTGGAACGGGACAATCAGAAGAACAAGAAGAGGGGCGACCAGTTGCAGAAGGAAAGGGACCATGCGAGAGCCGACCTGAGCAAGACCACTACCTTGAAGGAAAAACTAGAGAAGCTATGCAGGGAGTTGCAGAGAGAAAACAACCGTCTCAAGGTCCGTCGCTGGATATGTCTTGTGGAGCGGAGACACTGACAAGGCCTAGGCTGAAAACAAGACAATGCAAGATGCAGAAAAAGAGAATCACGCAGCCTGGGATGAGAAGTTCAAGCAAGTGTTATGGCAACTTCAGGAGTACCAAGAGGCAAAAGACTATCCCCAGGCGCAGGTTGTCAATATCGAAGTGGAAGAACTGTTCGTTGTACCTCCTATGACCCTTGGGCAAATGTTGATGTCTATTTCAGGTTCAAACAACGTTTCAAGTCATTGATCGATCAGTATGAGCTTCGTGAGCTGCACTTTCACTCTCTTTTACGGTCAAAAGAACTCGAGGTCCAGTACAACATGGCAAGATTTGACCGCGAAAGAAAATTGGCCGAGGCGGAAGTGGCGAGGTCTCGAACTCTGAATTCCCAAGTCCTGACGTTCTCGAAGACGGAAACTGAACTACGGAGTCAGCTCAATATATACGTGGAGAAATTTAAGCAGGTACGTCTGAACGCCGTGACCAGTGCTTTTCCTCGGCTATCTATCTTTCATATGTCGCATATATACACATAACGTGGACTAATACCACTCAGGTGGAGGACACGCTCAATAACAGCAATGATCTATTTTTAACTTTCCGTAAAGAGATGGAGGAGATGTCAAAGAAGACGAAACGTCTTGAGAAAGATAACATGACCTTGACGAGGAAGCATGATTTAACCAATCAAAACATCCTTAAAATGGCTGAAGAAAGATCGAAGACGAATATGGAGATGGACTCGTTAAGGAAGAAGAACGAGAAGCTGACAAGTATCATCAACCAGATGCAAAAGCAGGGAAGAGGGGTAGCTGGTGGGATGGCAGCCATGGCGGAAGGTAGTACGGAAGGAGAGTATGTGGAAGGCGATTTGGAAAATACTGAAAGCGACTACGACTACGAGGATGAGGAAGGCGATGATGGTGACGGAGAAGAGGAAGAAGGAGATGAAGGTAGTGATGGTGATTATAATGAAGATACCGAGGAGGAGGTTGTGCATCTCGAGGGACCGAAGACCTTTGGACCACTTCCGCCGCCGACTCTCACTGCTGCGACGAATGGCGTGGTTGCAGCTGCTGCGAATGGCATTAAGCACTAAGGCATCGATCGAGGGGACATGGGCCGTCATGTCATTTGGCTTGTATTACATATGCTTATGCGTTTGGAGCTGCCCCGGCGTTGCACTCCTGGTATGTGTATTCAACAGTGTCGCTCAATGCATTTGCTAGCAATCTTCTCTACATTAAGGTCTTCATCACATCTTCGCAATCATTTTCGTTCTTTTCGCGTGGTTGATATCGACATCTGTTGGTTGACGCCTTTTGAGCTCTGCAGTTGTCTTCCCATTCCTGTAAGCCATTGTTTTTTTCCAATGTTAGCGATTTCCTGCTAACATTCATCGTTTGCAAATCTTTACTGTCTATGTCACCAGACTTAGTTTCTCGTGACGAGTTTTACTTAACAATTTTGTTTCTGCCCGACTCTTACTGCTTTGCTCAGTATCAAAGTTTCGGTCGCAAGGTCCTCAGGCATGTATTTAGCTCTATCGACTTGACTCCTCTTCTTCTTGGTAAGTCTGCATTCATGCCTCACGGTTGGAAATTTCACCTCAGTGGGAATTTATGGCCCCGAATCTCCTTTTGGAAACCCCAAGATCGTTTTCCAGGCCGCAAGAGACACAAGCAATGTGCCTGGGTACTTCCCAAAGGCTTTGCTAAAGAACCCATTCAATCCTTCTTCAGTACAAGAATCTTCCACCACAATCACGATCGAAGGGCGTAGTCGATCGGATGGCCTTGTATGTATCCGACGGCCCCCAACTGCAGCCACTGCGCCGTAATGAGGCTTTCAACTTACTGCTGCACAAACTCATGATCACTTACGAGGGAGCGAATCTCACTCGCTCGTCTATTTCCAGATCAAATTTCCCAAGATTCTGCGACACCAGCCAAGGATAGCAGCCGCTCAGGGGCTTCTTTGCACCTATAGCTTATATTGTTGCCACTGTCTGTCCTTGAACAAAAATTATGGTAACCAACGTAGACGATCCAAAAGCGGAAATCCTAAAAAGATCGTCACGATGAGTTACCAAGCTGGTTACGCTGGAGCTGGATCACATTATCACGATGCGCCAGAAAGGCTTCCTCACGACAATGGACACAATGCACCAGAGACGATTCCGTACATCCCGCCTAAAGCATATGGCTCATACGAGCAGAAGCCCCTGGATGCTGTGAATCCAAAGATTATGGAAGTCGGACTTGGATCCCGTCGACGGCTCGGCGACATGAGGGCATCCAAGTTCTGGCTGATTCTGGCGTTTTGTTGCGCCCTTGTTATTGCAGCGACTGTTGGTGGAGCTGTTGGAGGATCGTTGGCTGCGAGAAAAGATCATGGAAGCTCCAGCGAAAGGTATGCTATGCTATGCTGAAATACTGGCCAAAGTCCAGATACTGACTTCCTCACCAGCGCAGCAACATCTTCATCGGTTACCGCTAAAGGGACATCAACCGCATCTGCGACAAGCTCATCAACCTCCACATCTACCTCTACATCCCCCCTAACCGTATCACCAACCGCATTCCCAGCCCCCTCAAAAGACTGCCAAAACGGGACAACCTACGACTCGCTATTTCTGACCGGCGAGAACGGCACACCGGCCCCTGGAGCAGGATTGAAATTCACTCGTCTGTGTGGCCAGAATGCAGATATAGATAACATTGGCTCGGCCTTCGTGTATTCTCTCGACGACTGCATAGAGATCTGTGCTGGGATCAACTTTTGGCCAGGTGATCGAAGGTGTACCAGTGTTGTATATCGTCCGGAGGGAAAGGGCAAACCCGTTAATTGTTGGGCAGCTAATGAGACGGTATTGTCGGGTGAGACTTCAGAGTTGCATGTGGGCTTGTTGCAGTGAAGATATGATGACTGCGAGGTGTTCAGGAGTCAATCGAATATGGGTTCACTATCATGGAGAAAATAGTCTATACCCTGTCCTTGGTAGATGTTGAATTAATTAGTGTATACTCATACTATTTTATATTAGATGTTGTCATGGTAATCTATGGCCGACTTGGAAATTTCATGAAAGCACTGAATGCTTGTTCGTACATCTGAGCTCTAGGCTTCTACTTTGTCAATGTAATTCATGATCTAAGACTTAAGAAGATCATAGTGGAAATATTCACTTTGCTCAAGACCATGAGTTAGTTAACTCAAACCGCATCTCTTATTCTAGTCTGGATGTTACTGCAAGGAATCATCAGCCTTACGGGGAGCGATCCCTGGCGCATTGCCGATGATGTCCCGAGGAACGGTAGAAAGTCCCGCTTCATGCCTAACTTCGTAAGGACCGCCGCCCACCTCATAAGCTTCCCCAACGCAACTCCGCTGGATTATGGACATTCAGCAGTTCTGACAACCTCATCTCTCGAACCCAGCACAGAATGTTGGGGGCTTCGATATACTGTACTGTACCTAGGCCATCGAACTCAACTCCAAAGCAGTGACCACGTTTCCGCGAATCGCATGCCTCGAATCTTTGACATTACGTAGCCTTGGCACCATTATCATCATCATCATCATCACAGCAATGGCGCCTCTTCTCGAAGATCCTCGATATCGACAGACCTGGAACCAATTCTCTCAGAACGCCGAATCTGCGACCGAAACTGCAGCCGCAGGTATTTGGACCTTCCAACACAGATACATAAATCCTTGCTTCTCTTCAATCGCGTCCAGCTTCGAACAATGTACAGCTCCCTGTTTCCCAGATCGCGAAGAACGTGCGCGGCGCATAAGAGAGCGAGGACGAACAAGAGGGAGGGCGGAATTGAGTTTTGATTTCTATGATGATTGGGATGAAGACGATGGTGGTGCAAGTGGAGGGCTCCTTGGAGGAGGCTGGGGGAACGACGAACTGGACAGACTGTTGGCAGGGAGTGGATCGCATAGCGGACCCAGTACAGGAGTCAATCAAGCACCCAGGAGGAAGAGGGGAATGAGTTACGGTACGCGGGGTAGACGAAAAAGTCTTGAGCCGGACCCGACTGTCATACCGAGTACGAGTGCACTGGGGTTTCTGGGACGGTTACCATTTAAGTTGGGTGGGACTTTGAGATATAAGCCAAGTGCAGCAGACTTGCAAGATCATCCAGGAGCACAAAGATCTGACTTCCATGATGAAGAGGGAGAGCCACTCATACCGGATGATCAGAGTGATGATGGTGGGATCAGAAGGAAAGGTCATAATAGGAATCGGAGTTCTACTGCAAGTTCGGGAGAGACAACGGATTCGATGCGATCGCGTGGAGATCTTTTCCCTAGTGATGGAGAAGATGATGCGGTACCTTTGAGTGATGAATTTGCTATGGTTTTGGAGAGGAGAATGACCAACACGACTACCGACGACAGGAGTAGTGGGAAAACAAAGGCCGGGAAAGGCAAGAGGCCATCTGGATCTAGGACTGTGTCGAGGACACTTTCTCGGACTACTCAGTCATCACAATCAAGACCTTCGATTCATCGCGCCAGCTCTGCATCATTACCGCAAACACCGGATGCACAGAGTCCAGGCATGGTGGAGACCTCGTCATTGACGGACTTGCAACAGGAAGAAGAGAGGATACGACACGAGGAAGAAATGGAAGTCGAAAGGAAACGACAAGCTGCTGTGAAGCTAGCCATTGAGCGTGGACTACACGCTGAAGAACCTGAGTCTATATCAGAGACCAAGATGGAACCTACCCAGGTAGCGAATATTCCTACATCAGATGAGGTTCCTGTCGAGAATGCGGCAACTCCAAGTACAGACGCTCTACCGGAAGACCCTCGTTCTGGGTTAGGAAATGTTGGTGATACTCGGGAAGACTTCATACCTGCCAGGTTACCACACTTCAGCTGAGTTGGAGATACTTTGGCTTTACACTCGGGAATTGGTTATTAGGGAGGTGATAATTGGCGTTATATAAGCATGCGAAGTGCTCGCTGCTGCTGAACTGGTGTTTGGGAATTGGTGCATAATCTGCAATACAATGGAGGCATTGAGAGCATCTCAGTCGAGATGAAAGTGTATTACTAAGATGTGAACTACCGTCTAAAGCTTACTCTTTCCGCCCAAGAAAGATTGTGCCTGCTTCAGCTGTTCAACTGCTTCTGAAACCATCTCGTCCACAATCTGCTTCGCCGGCTGGATACTTGTAATAACACCTGCCACGACACCCATCAAGTGCGGGATGTCAAAGTCATTTCCTTTCTCCATATCATACTCCAATGGCACAACACCCTTCTCTGTCAACTCCTTGATCTTCTCGGGCTGAGCCTCCCACTTATCAATCCACGCATTCCTCTTGGTCCTCAACGGCCTTCCGCTAACCACCAATGTTCTGACCGTATCCTCAAACGCAGCACTCACAACGCCCTCCTTGTGTGCTTGACTGCATCCTGCCTCCGTACTCGCCACAAACCTCGTCCCAACCCAGACACCCGTAGCACCCTGCATCAAACTACTCGCCAAACTCCTCCCATTGTAAATGCCGCCAGCAGCAACAACCAGCGCCGTCTGCCCCTTCAACATCTTCGGCTTATACTGCCTCGCGACATCCACAACCGCAGGAATCAGAATCGAGTTCGGGATATCGCCGGTGTGGCCGCCTCCCTCACCTCCCTGCGCACACACGATATCCACGCCCGCGTCGAGAGCTTTCTTTGCATGTTTTGGCGCCCCAACCATATTCATAATCAGGATACCGGCTTCGTGCAAGCGCTTGATGACATGTGGTGGCGGAATGCCCACCGCGCTGATGAACAGCTTTGCGCCCTCCTCGATCGTCACAGTGATCAAATCGTCTAGCTGACCATGCGTGTAATCATGATTCGTCTTCCTCGCTCCCTCGCCTACTTTTGGGAGAGCCAGATCTACGCCAAATGAGAGGGAGGGTGAGTCGAGGTTGGCTTTGAGCTCGTGGATGATTTCACGGAGCTGTTGGGGTGTGTATCCTAACCCACCGATGCAACCTAGGCCGCCTGCATTGGAGACTGCTGCTGCGAGGGGGCCACCGGATGTACGTGCCATGCCAGCGAGGAGGATGGGATGTTTGATATTGAGGAGGGTGGTGAGGGGCGTGGTTACAGGGCCTTGGGATGCCATAATTGCGGTCCTTCCGATTGTTGATGCACTACCGTTTAAGATGGGTGTATGTCCCTTCGCAATTGAGGTTGCTGTGATAGATGAAAGGAATGGGATAAGAAGACTTCCTACTCGCAGTTTATAGATACGTGAGAAATATACTTACAAAGTGTAGAGGTGCAGTAGCTTTATCACTTTGTACTACTAGTCTGTGGGGTAAAAGATGGAGGAGAAGTTGGGGTTTCGCGAGGCTCCGTCGGATGTTGATTATTGAAACGCGGAGAGCCGAGGCTTAAAGGTCAGGGACTTGGCAGGGTGCGTTTGCACGTGCGATGGAAAGGGAATTCTCGCATGCTATTTGATTTCTTGCGAGGTACAGATGAGGAGGTCCTTCTTTACCTCGATCCGTGGGTATGACTTTGAGGGTATCTACAAGAGCCTGCTGATCTTTCAGTGGTGAGTTTTGGTCCAAGTCTGAGTTGGTGGTAGAGGTCTCCTCGCTTACACCAAAAGTCAATTTCTTTATTGACTTTTCAGCATAAGTGTCATGAGTCGATCAAGGCATGCCAACGTCAGCTATTTTGAGCGCTGTCTGGATGTACGCAAGGACTTGGGAGGATATTTGAATGTTAAGATAAGCTCCAGGCTATTCTCCCCATCAAAATTAGCCATCATCTCCGTCCCATTCAGCCAAGCGAGAACAGCCAAAATTAGTAGGGATTCCATGAATAGCTGACATTTTGTTGCACATCGCATTTTCGAGGTCAAAGCAAAAAGCGAGGTAGGACAGCTCATCTAAATTGCTTCTGTTTTGTTTTGCAAACGATTGAAACACCCTTTCAGGTTCCTCCAAGCTGACTCGACCGAAACCTCTCTCGACCTTCCTGAGGGTGCTCCTTCTCGAGCATTCTCATCCGCGATAAGTTACACCAATATGCCAGGTTTTCCTTGCTATCAGGCTTGTTGAGTCTTTTGAAGTGTCGCTCCCTCTGTGATCTTTTGCTATCACACATATAGTGTGGGAGACGGCCACTGTAAGCGTCATGAAAATATTCGTCGGCAGAGTCGTTGTTTCAACTTCTGGGTCAAGCATGTGAATGGTCAGATCTTGAGTGTCCCTTCCTAAGCCCTTCCTGTATGACGTAGAAATGCATGTAGGCACACGTTGCACAACCATGTGGGAAGAAAGATAATGCGACCATACTTTGCAACGGCTATCATAGTTGAGATTTCCCGGTTTCAAGCAGCATTGATTCAGTATCTCCTTGCAGCGAGTACACTAGTTCAAAAAGCCATCCCATAGTTTGCTACCCAAGTGATGAGTCTGGCACGGTAATCGGAACCAGGTTCTCTAACATTGTAAATTACAGTCTTCACGCCGACAAATACGCCTGGCAGAAATCTCTTGAGCAGGGTTACCTCCATGACGATTTCGCTTCTGTCTGTTAACACGGCGTCTGGCTCGATGACTGACCGTAACGTTTCTTGCCGCGGATTTTCTTCGAGAAAGCATCGCTCTGAGTTCAACACACTTTCGGAGTTTTACAACATTATAGCAAGAGGTCTTGATCACTGTGCACACATTTCCGATCGATATGTATTAAGCTACGAACATTGGCTTCTCGAAATCTGTTGGTGTTCTTGAACTTGGATCAATGGCGCTGCTCTGTCTGACCCATGCTGCCTCTCCGGAAGGATCAGGAAGCTAGACATCCATGCATCACCCATTACCAATTGAGCTCGGGCAAGGACTTCACCCCATAAAGAGCTTCAATCACCGTAGCATATAAGACTTCAGGCTGTAGATGCTGCTCTGTATCGTCCAGAGCAGCTTACAAACTCCTCAAAACTTTCGCATAATTCATCAAGGCCTGCTATTCTGGAGCTGGAGCAGGGGAATTGCTTTGGTGTGCACAGCAATGACGAAATCAATTGCATCTCTCGGACTTTGAACATCATTGTAGTGAGAAGGTATGTGTGAAGCATGATGAGCGCCGCTGAGCTTTTGGTTGGGCGACGGGACGGCGTGGACTTTGTGATTGTATCAGGCCGATTGGACGACAGGCATGAAGCATTGCCAATTTGACAAGAACAGGAAATCGAAGTTGGTTTTGGCGCATGTCAACTCGAAACCTGAAGTCAATGAACCACGGGGAACAGTTTCAGGAGATAGTGCCATTTCCATACGTAAGCTTTATACAATAGTTTTGCCTTCCCCCTCATTCTGTGATGGCACTCGCTCAGCCTTGATGTTCTAAGGTACGGACGATACAGCAGTGCTCCTTTCCGATGCTTAAGATGACTTACATATCTGGAGACCTTCAATTCCGGGACGCAACTACAGACAGTCTAGTGGCTCGACAATAAGCCCCCAGAAGTTCTCGAACTTAATCAATCGAAATCACCAAATCTCAAAATTCTCAGCGAAAATAGGCTCAGTAAGTTTTTCTCGTTGACCACTGCCCAAACCTTCTGACATTACAAACCGTCCATGTGTCACTGTGACATCAGTTAATCAACCGACTTTGAGAACAATTTCGGACCCACAACTCCGCGCAAAATATCGAGCAGACCACAACCTCAGCGTACAATAACTGCCAACCCCTCTCATCTGGCACCAAGTACAGGCGGTACAGTTCCACCAGCAGCCCCAGGACCCGTCGGTGCACCACCGCTATAATAATTCGGCTTATTTCTCTCAACGGTGGCCCTAGCATTCGAGTACTTGTTGAAGCAAGTCTGGATCACGTCCGCCGTACTCATACCATCTTCCGCAATGCGTGAATCCATCATCTCAACCAGATACATCTCGACCTTGTCGTACTCATTCCAGTCGTTTCTGATCCTTCCGGGCAGGCCTGAATTGTGGAGCAGGGCCACAAGACCAGCGTTGACAGTGTTTGCTGCCGCGAGGATGGTGATCGCAGTGCCGTTCTTGTTGGATGCAGATCCTAAGGCTGTGAGGGCGGCACCGAGCAGGATTTGAAGGACCAGACAAGTGTTATATAGGGTCGCGGTGAAGTAATATGAAAACTGAGCCTTGCGACGCCGCCTAATGGTAGCTTTGTACAAGCCGTCTGGAATGCGTTTATCGATTCGGATAGTGGAGTCCTTCTTAGGCTCTTCGTATCGAGAGGGAGGGGCACCAATGGCTCGACAAACAGCTTTATGCGCATCATCAGATAGAATAGTGACGCCTGGTGTGAGTTTGGAAGGTTGTGGGACAGGTGTGTTGACAGAGCCAGCGTGGCCGTCTTCACTGACGTGTGAGTCCATTGTTTTCTCTTCGGACTGGGGTGAAGTAGACATTCTTTGTCCCGGTCCGGGCTCTCTTGCTTTGCGTATAGGGCTGGGAGTAATTGGATGGTGATAGATAGGTTAACATGTACTGAGTGAGGCTGGGAATATAGGTGAATCAAGAACTTGGCTACTCGAAGGTAAATAGCTCAAACGAGGTCACCGCTCGGCTCAATGGAAATATCACACGAGACGGAAGTCGTGACCAAAAACAATTCATACAAAGAAACAAGCATTTGATGGAAAGTGCGAGAGGAAAGAGAGAAGATAAGCTCTTAGGGCTGACACGTTACCGCCACAACTATGCAGCGCAAATTGGAGGCACAGGCGAGAAACCGTCCGACAGGCTTTCCACCAGCCTGGTGCATATTCTCAGGTCAGAAGTAGCAAGCCTGCCCAGTTCGTGTTACCTAGCTCAGCCAGACTACCTATCACTGACAGTTCCCGTTCCTGATGTTTGGTCTAGAAACACACAGATCCTGCAGGCGAGAAAGTATGTTTGCACAACTATCGTGTAATTGTTACATTTGGGGTGCAGGTTCAGCTGCATGGGTTCAGCCATGGGGTTGAAATTGAGTTGCCCCTAATGGTTCGCTTAGGGACGAGGTCAGCGCCAAGAAAACAGACAGCGAGTCACGTTGATCATCTTCACTTTCATTCCTTTGGCGACGAATTAGATGTGCAAGTATCTGTCGAGACGGGAGCTTGAGTCAAATTGTGGCTTCAAAGCTTGGGTCGACTGGAAAGGTTTGAAACTCGTTCACCGAGCAGGGTTCTTGAGAGATATGGTAAAGTGTGTAGCTTGAATGGAGATGCAGCTATCAAGGCAACGAGCTGAAGTAGAACAATTACTATCAAGAGGTTAATTTGAGGATGACAAGTAATGGAAAGATAAAAGAGCAGAAATTTCATGTAATGCGATCTTAAACAGAGTGACGGGAAGTCGCTGAGGCCTAGTCAAGTGCATAGGCGGTCTTAAGACTAGACACAACTAGTGCCTCGCCTTCTGCATATCATCACCTGAGAGACTTCAAAACAAATCTTACAAAGTAAAAAGAAAGGCTTTAAATACCTATTTTAGAAGGCATTATAGGTAGCTCAAAAGTTTAGGAGAGCTGCTCACTAGGCTTCCAACAATTACTGGGGTAGTAAGAGCGAACAAGATACATCGAAGTTCGCACTTATTAATAGGGCATTAGTATTATCAATTGAGATCACACTATATGTTTCCGATGCAATTAAACATATCGAATAGATTAATATCAGTCGCTTCACTAAATACTGTAGTCGCCCACTGAGTCTCTTGGAAGTAAAGTTGAAATACGTAGCTGAGCTAGGCGGACACGTGACGAAAAGTCAAAAAGCTTGGTGAGCGACTACATTCTTATATGCAGCGATCCTGTACAATCAATGCACACTATCCTTGCAACCTCAATCTTATATTTGCGACCTTAATCAGAGCCCTGTGAAGACACTAAATTGAAGCTTATGATTTTGGTAAGCGACCTTTGAAGGCTTGGCACTCCCTCCTGCCAATCTTCTGCATCCAAAAGCTTGGTGGGCGACCACATGCAAAATAATAGCGATCTCAGGCAATCAGTTCCTGATACTCCAGGAGCCTCATTGATATACTTGCGACCTCGAGTGGAGCTCTGGTTGCGGGACATTCGGATTTAATGGCACTGGTCAGCGACTTGAAAAGGCTTGGCGGTTGAGCCCAAGAAACAGTTTCATGTAAAAACTTGGTGAGCGACGTCAGATAAAGAGCCAGCAACTGAGTTCAATCCTTTAAGCACGTGCAACATATAAGGTCAAGAGCATGCCGACCTCTATTAAAGCTATGGTCATGTACTGAAATAGGTAGCTGAGCTGTAGAGGGTGACCTCATAAGTCGTAGCCTCTAGCAAGTGGAATTACTGTTCTTCTGGTCAGCCACCAGGAGCTCCTGACTTCTAATTGTAGCCATATGTCAAGCGGGGGATATTTCAGGATTATAAACTCTTTGTTCGTTCAATGATCTCGCCTAACCCAAATGTTCTCCATCACAGCTTCTATGGAGGTGGGTATCAGCTTCAAAGTAGAGCAGACACTGAGCTGCCAGTGACATTGGAATGGCATTCATCGACAATTCATCTTGAACGAACTCGGATTTTGAGCTTTCACGTGTGGTACGAGAAATGCAGGTTTCTGGAAACGTGTCTTGTTGGAATTTCTTGATGGACTGTTGACACTGAATTAAGCGAGATCCAAAGTCCTACCCCAAGGCTGGGCCATGTTCAATCCCCACTACACGTCTGTACTGAGTCCAAAATCTAAAGTATCGTACAAGCATGACCCAAAAACGCAAATGACTAACTCCAAAGAAAGTCTTCCGAAAGAGAAAGCCTCCAAATTCTCGCTCTAGACATCCAGTCTCTTCTCCAAGACTAACCCGTCCAATGGCCAATGGCAGCCAAAATATGAGAGCCATGTCATCTCAATCCAGCTGCTCCCAGAAATCCTTATGCACCCCAAATCATGATCCAACAGTCGTGACTATAGGTAACTGGCCAATCTCGGATCATTCCGAACAGCCTTTGCCAGAATCCCTCGACCATCCGCTCTGCGCGTCAACTTTCCACGAATAGAATCCGGATCATCGCTGGTAAAGTACTCCGCATTAGGATCGTCTCCAGCCAACTTTATTCTGTTCAACAGAAGCTGTAAGTTGTACAACTTCAAGTATCCTCCAGGTACATGCTTCAAACACTCCATCTGCAGACGAGCAAGAGACTTTAATGAGGTCGTGTAGACAATGGTACCAGCATATCCTTTCAGAGGTAGTTTCGAATCTCCCTCGAAAGTCAGCAATCCGCGAGGGCTGGTTGGTCCTTCGCAATGATTCATCTCTGCTTGTCGTATACGAAGGCCGGAAGTTGAATCGACTTCGATGTATTCTCGTATCTTTTCAGGGCGGTTTCTAAAGACATTTTCGATACTTCTGTTACCGAAAGCTGTACACTGTTACCTATTAGTGCTGTCTCACACATTTCCTGTACTAGACACTTACGAGAACGATATTGACGAAATCATTGCTATGTCTCTTGACAATGATCACCGGATGACCACGGATTTCGTTGTTAAATCGTACATCGACGCACGCACCAGTCTTTGGCCGAAAATACTTTCCAGCAGGAAGATGGACCACACAGCCAGGACGAATGTTGTCCATCACATCATCAATTCGTTGGCCTAGAAGTTCCGGATATTTGAGATGGAATCGTAACTCTGTGTTGATGTTGACTACGTTAGTCCGATATCTGGTTACCCAAAACCGCGTCATGTCCGTGATTCTGGCTCTGAAACCGTGATTCCATCTCCAATTCGTCTCGCCAGAAAACAGCTCAGCTACCTTGAAGGCGTCTTCCCTATCCACGAAGCAAACGATTGCTGAAACCTCATTCTCCTTCTCGCTCTTGAGAATATCCACTCCTAGAACGCGTGGGGATCGCTTGTCGTTGCTGTATCGGTTCATGATGTTGTAGACCGTCAAAGCTTTCACCGACTTCCACAAATTAACCACCTTGACGTGGCGATGAGTTTTGGCGTCGATGGGAGCTCTTTTGCCATATCTGTGGTACTCGTCGTGTACTTCATTCTTCGGGAATCTGATCGAGAGGAATCTATTGGTCAGAGCTTCATATGGCAAGATAGCTTCTTTCTTGGGAATTCTTTTGGCGAGGTTCTTGTTCGTGGGCGCTCCATTTGCGACGATTGCCGATCCCTTCTTGTCCTTGAATTTGTGTTTGTGTTTGTCTTTGTCTTCATCTCCAGTCCGTTCATCCGGCTCTGATTGACCTTGTCCGCCTTCCATCGCAGTGCCTTGCATCATGAACGAAAGAGATCGAACCTGTGAACAAGGCGTTACAGAATAACCAAAATCGATCCTGAGAATTCTTCAAATAATGATTTGTTTTTAATTTAACATTGACCTCGCTACTCGCCGCATTCACTAATCAAACTGACCTCGAAAATGGCTCGAATTCATCTCAGCCAGGGTAGTGCTCCACTCGAAGTGAATGCCTTTGATTGACTCATAATAGCTCTACTAACTTCTCGTTGTTCTATCAGCATCTCAAATGGCAGTTTTTACCATTAATTTAGGCAGGGTCTTCATCTTAAAGCTAGTGCTGTTGTTGTATCGACGCACTGCCAGTGTCTGCTTTGTACTGGAAGAACCAGTATATTGTATGGTCCTGCCAGAATGGCAAACTACTAGAGAATACACTTCAAAGTCCCCTGTGATCCGTTGAGAGCAGTTCATCATCAAGTCTGAGGCGAATCAAGGACACTAAGGAGGAGACTTTGAGGTTATCTCGCTTCGAGTTCCCCTTCGGCTATTTAGGGGCCAAGAAAACACAAACCTCAAAAATTTCCTGACAGGTTCGACTGAGAGGTTGACCTTGGAGGTTGCCGCTTGTGCCTTCTTTTTCCAACCTCAAGATCACCAACAATTGACTACTGTTGTTCAATGATGGTTTTGCAGCAAATTCTTGGTGTGAAGTACCCTAGAGCGCTTGCTCCGCCGTCAAGGTAATAAGCTGGCATCTCTAGGAGCTTGTAGAATGCACCAATTTAAACGACATCGAGCAAGAATCAAGCACTACTAACAATTAGGGTATATGGTTTCCATTTATTCATTTCTCATGACAATTATATATCACTCCGATTCACCCAACATTTTCCTGTCTTACCCATCTCTCACATCACTCTTCTCTCTCCCCAACACCAACAGTGATCCTCACAACCTCCGCCTCCAACGTCTCCGTATCTACAAGCACCAGTTCTCCTCTCTCCGCAAACTTCGGTACGGCAATCAATCTGACCGTCTGGCCATCCGGACCCTCAATCTCAGCGGTATCGAATTTGGGCTGCGAGCCGACGAAAAAGAGATGCGGACAGGAGTTCATGACGAAGGGGTCGTCGTCTTGGAAGGGATAGCTCCCTGTTTCGTTTAGTTGTGGCTCAAGAGTGATGTCGTGCTAGGTAAATGGCGCGGAGAAAATGAATTGGGAGGAACGGAACTTACATAGCGTATCCGGCGCGGTAGGTGCAACACACCGCCATCTGCACATCGCTTCTAACATGCCCAGCCTGTCTTCACTCTCCACATACTTGAAAACATCGTCCACATTCTGCCCGCCAGTACCCAGCACTTTCCAGCCCTCAATCTCACCATCCCACGGATTAGTCACCGTATCGAACCAGCCTGGCTCTGCTTCCTCTCCAGCTTTAGGCGGTATAGAACCGTAGGTCCTGGCTTGAGGGAACATGGCGGGATGGATAGGCTGTTGTGGTAGACTGACGTTTGCTGGGTCCGAATACCCCGGTATCAGCGTGACTGGCATGCTAGGTAACAGTGTCGCCAGGAAATCATCGAGGTGTTTCGTAGGCGTGGGATTGTACGCACTGCTATCGTACCCGTACTTCTTCTGCGTCTTCCGTGTATTGCCAATTGTATCATGCGACACGGCGTCAATATCTGAAGCTATGGAATTCCCTGCTATAATCAACCTGCTGATTTGAGACACGTTTTCCTGTGTTTTTGGGTCTAGCGCTTCGCCGAGAAGATATTCGGCGAGGAGGCTGATCTCAAGAGAGTGGTCTGCATCGGTGCCGGAGAATCCCAGGCCAGAAACAATCGCAATTTTCTTGCTGGCCGGCTTGTCGACATCCATTTCTGTATCCTCACCCCCATCTGCGGTTTTCCTCCTTGATGTAGGGTCTGAGGTATGCCATCTCTCTGCCTGGGGAGGCAAATCCGGAACTTTAATATCCACGACTTCGAAATCTCCATTCGCATTCTCTGTTCCCATCACGGCGACAATGCAGCCTGTGACTAGCATCTCATTTGACAATGGGGCTCCTACTAATCGCAGTCTTCCCGATTCGTCTTCTAGCATAATGAGATCTTCTCCAGTAGGCGAAAGGTATTTCTGTCTCGGGGGCGGCGCCGAGATCCAATGCTGTCGCCATCCATCAGTTCACTCCACCCAAGCAAGCCACCTCTCCAATTCCGCAGAGAGCAACTCACATCCTTACTAAGATCATCCAAAATATTCGGTTTCAGCGGCATCTCCATATAGATAGTGCCAGCAACCCAACACAGCTTCCCCTGCCTAACGTCCAGGACCCTCTCCACCTTCTCAACGTCCTCGCCCGCAATATTGAAATCGTGCCATGCCTCCTCGGCATTAGCCTCTACTGCCGGCTTGAGCTTCGTGAGGCGCAAAAAGTACATGTCGCCATATTGCTGCTGGTAGTGCTTTTCTTTCTCGAGGGCGTAGGTGGTGAGCGGTTTGTAGAGCGAGGGTTGGCGGGTGAGGGGTGTGTGGAGTTGGTTTCTGGCGATTGCGATCAATTGTGATTCAAGCAGGAAGATGGAGGACTGGGGACTTACGAGGGACTGCGCAGGAGATTGCCTTCTGACTCTGGTACAGCCATGTTTGGCGTTGTTCTCTCCTCTCCTCAAAGCTCGGTATGGGTTTCGAGGTGATGAAATGGAAGCCGCGATTCTCGCGTCTGGATCAATTTACGTGAACCCCTGTCAATGTGCTCGCTACAGACCCTCGTTTCCAACCGAATCTGATGCAAACAAAACAAATGCATTCGAATTCGATAGATTGGAATTTTCTGTTTCTAAGTATAGACATGGTCTTTTTACTTCACATTCCAAAATCACCTGAAACTTACCCCTTTACCAGCCAAATTCAGGAATGGATGATCCGCGTATCTGCATTCCTCACACACGACTGGTATTTACTCCTTTCTCTTCATAATCCACCTCGCGGCTCTTAAACCCACTTCTACCCCAGTCTTCTTGCTCCTTCTTTCAACAAAACTTCAAAGTGTCGTCGTACCGTCGCTCAAGATCAATTGTTTTGATATCAACCCTCAACATTGTCACCTGTCGCTCGCTCCAAGGTCCATCCCATCACAAGAACGAAATAGTTACTATTACACCATTACATTACGGCCATTGGACAAAATTAGAAAGCAAACCATCTTCAAAAAATGGCACGTCTCACCACCACCCTCCCATACGCCGTATTCACCATTCTTCTCCTCCTCTTCCTCTCTTCCCTAGCATCGGCGAAGGCGAATGGAACCGATACGAGGAACGGAACATAGTGAGCTCTCTGACTCTATCAAAATACAAACAACAACTTAACCCACCCCACAGCACCAAACCAGCATGGACACACACTCAACCCTACACCAAGCCAACCATAACACAAACCACAGCACCAATCACAACAGACACCCCAACGGAAACGGCCAGCAGCACGGGTCAAGAGCCAACAGAGTCTGTCGTCACGGCCGGAGTACCACTTTCGTACTCCGGGACTGGGACTTCGTTGTTTGGGGCTCTGGCTGTGGGAGTGCTTGTGGGGTTGGGCCTGGAGTTGGGGTTGTAAGTTTGGAGGGTCAGAGGGGGAGAGGGCAAGGGGGTGAAGGTGGGCTAGGAGAGGGTAGTGGATGAATGATAGTAGTGATGAGAAGTTGGGTGTAGAGATAAGGGAAGAAGGCACTGAGTGGGAATTGTTTTATGGTAGGGTAGGGGAGTATGGCATGTTTTCGATCTGGAATATTTTGTGTTGCTGGTGTTTAGACGAACGTGTAACGGTGATACGACAGGGAGTTAGGAAAGGGAAACAAAGAGACAGGAAGGGTTAGGGTTTCACAAAGCAGGCTCAGCAACTTGCTCATGCCGCAATTTCTTCATTCATTCATACTTTTCATTCAAAGCAAACGCAGAATAGGCTTAGTCTTTAGAATTGTCAGTTTTTCAACTTCTATTCTCCTCTCAGCCCATAGTCATCTCGTATGGCGCACAATGCCGCGCTGCACCCTCGCCGTCAAGAATAAACCAAAAGCAGAGGAAAC
This sequence comes from Cadophora sp. MPI-SDFR-AT-0126, assembly GCA_020747065.1. Classification (NCBI taxonomy): domain Eukaryota; kingdom Fungi; phylum Ascomycota; class Leotiomycetes; order Helotiales; family Ploettnerulaceae; genus Cadophora; species Cadophora sp. MPI-SDFR-AT-0126. The sequence continues at coordinate 1,005,892 of JAGMVK010000006.1, forward strand.
GCAGTCCATAGAGTATGGATGGATGCATGCAATGAGAAGCAATGGATACGAATGAGTAAACAAAAATCGCTACGTAGTTTACAGCCGAGAGAATGAAACAGGTAGCAGCGCAGCGCTATGCAAGAAAAGCAGATCTAAATGAATAAGGAAACCCCTTTCCCCGGTCCAATACCTCGTCCGTTTGTAAAATTCATGTTTCTTGTGCAGTCTGGTACATTTCGAAGTGGTTTTAAAATGGAAACTTCAGCTTCTGCTTGTCGCAGTAGCTTGGAAGACCTGGTTCTTCACTCCCACTCGCCCAGCTGATGACTGTAAGGGAGGTTGTGTAGACCATTACGACAAGGCCGAAGATGCCTAAGAGGACATCAGCTGCTTTGCGGAATGTGGTTCTGGATACGGCCTTGAAGTGAAGCATGGGCTGTAATATGTTAGATATTTTAGACAGTGCAGATACGAGAAACTTACTGGGTAGATGTATACCAAAGGCACACAGGCAAAGCTACCCACCACTGCCACAAACTTGTCAAGATCGTTGGCACCGAACCAAGCAATTCCAGCGCAGAGCATGACGACAAAGAAACGGAAGAGGTTCTTTTGCCATTTGATATATGGGTTGTACTTTCCGCTTCGGGTGAAGAGCTCATTTTCTGTGATCCTAATGGCAGGGAAGATCTGCAATGGTGTAGACAGGAGAATGGCGAGAGAATACAGGAACTGTACTCCATTGACCATCTTATCGTCTTGCGGAAGGTTGAGAATGACGACAGTCTCGGTCTTTGAGCCGTAAGCTGCATAAGACAACGCTCCCATGGAGATGAATATCACGGAAATGATAATCATGACCCCTCCAAGAACTGGAGGGAACTTCTTGGGATTCTTCATCGATTCTTGGATTGGAATGATTAGCCCAATTCCTTCGAATGTGAATATCGCTGTGCCAATGAAGAGTGTCCAGTCGTTGGGATTGAAATTGACAATGTCCGAGACTCCATGTTGTCGGACGATGGTGAGAATGTCGTAGTAGTAAAGGTAGACCAAGCCAATGAGAATGAACGCATCGGCAATCAGCGCGGTAAAACCGAGCTTGCTAATATCCCTCAGTAGTGAGAATGGTAGGAAGACAACCATTTGCATCAAGATCAACCATTTAACCTCGATGTGGGTTTTGCAATCCGAAACTGCAAGTATGAAAGCTTGCAAATTCTCGGATGTGAAGACAATGTAGGCAGCGACGAAACCAATTTGGCTGACTACAATGGACACCAGAATAGTCGTTCTCATCCAATTCCCATAAAGAATCCCGCCCATATCACCGAATGATCCATTCACTCTCAGACGAGTGTTGACCAGTAGGACGAAGCAATAGTAGCTCAGAATAGCAACACCAACCAAGACCAGATTACTGAAGAGCATACCGCCATTCAGGTATGCTTTAGGCAGGAACAAAACACCAGTACCGACGAAAGATTTCAGCAGTAGTAGAGCTGCTCCCATCGAGCCGTTGGTCCCCTCTACCTGTCGTTCCTTGCGCTTTCTCTTCCTGCGGCTAGGTGTGAGTAATGCACTGTCCTCCATGGGTTCTCTATCATCATCACTACCGTCATCTCCGATTGCCGAATGCTCTTCGGAGGAAAAATATTCGTTTGGTCCCAACACCTCGTCATCTTCTTCCAATTCTTCGCCAGCGAAATGACCATATATCGTCAAGAATTCGATAAAGTTATTGGTGAGCATTTTCGGTTGTGAACGAAGCCCTACAGCACTCTCATCGGCATGTCTGCCCGCCGGAGACGGACTCGCGGCAGCACGTCGCAGAAAATTGCGGCGGAATCCACCTGGAATCTTGATCGACCCGATGTCAAGTACTTCATTCTCTGGATGTGGCCGCGAGAGGTGGAAACTCTGGCTTCTTTGAGCTTTCCCTCGTCCAGAACGTGCTTGTGCTTCCTCAGTCCATCTGTATATGGGCCGCGTAACATCTCCTCCTTGGAGCCGCAAGCTTGAAAACTCGTCATCGTCTAGTCCTGGTGCTATCTCCTCATTGTTTTGTTTTCCTTTCCCGGCTGGAGACCCAGCTCGGAAGGACATAGAAGGTCCAAATATGCCATCATTTGTCCCATCAGCTGTCTCGGTAGGCTGCACAAGATGCCTCTTCACAATCTCTGGATCCTCATATGTACTTGGACCAGCCCAACCCGGTGCACCTTGTACTGACCGAGCTCTGTCGAATGAGCCATAGTTGCTTTGAGGACCTGAAGGTAATATTTGGTGACCGGCAGCACTCGGAGACAGAGGTCGGAGAGGAGGTGTACCGAATTTCGGTGGTGACTGACCAAAGGAATTGGACAAAGCCGCCGCAAGAGCTGACACTCCTGGTCCAGGCTGGGAAGAGTGGGGTGGGGGACCAGCAAGCGGCGTTAAGCTGCCAGAAACAAAAGAACCGGCTCCAACTTGACTCGGCGTAGGTATCTGGCGTACTTGTGGTGTTCCCACTGTGCTGTGTGACGGGACTGGAGAGGCCAATCTCGCTGTTGAGGCTGCTCGTGGAAGAGGACTGCCGGACAGTCGTCCTCTTGCTGAACCGGGCGAGGAAGACATTGGAACTGGGAGAGGTCGAGCAGAAGACTCGCCATCTCGAGGAGTCGTCATGGTGGTGGTCGTCGAGGTGGAGAGATTGCTGTCGTCGGACAGAAGAAGGTTGGGGGGTTTCTTATCTCATGTCTTGCTTGTTCCACAGTGTTGATGAAAAGGGAAAGTGACTGCGCCGCGAAAGTCAGCCCGTCTGGAAGCTTGTCGTATTGGTTCGAAGCAATGCAGATATACAATACTTACCGGAATGCGTAGAATGGCAGGAAGAACAAGAGGAAGAAGGGCAAATGGAATTTGTGCTTCACTTCAGTCAGTCAGTCGCTCATCACTCGTCGATGCTATCACCTGCTGGGGTCTCCCGAGCGCCAAGCCCAGAATTGACTTGCTCGTTTTTGACATGGTCTATCCACGTGAAAGAGGACCCCTGATGTTGAATAGCCAATTAAGATAGGGAAAGAATTTAGCACCCCTGGCCGAGCTTATCTTCGAACTTGCGGATTGATTTTAACATGACAGCCTTGCCAGAATTGCGGCATTTGTTTACATTGATGCAACATCCGTTGCCAGACTCTGTATTTTGTGATATTCTGTAATCTTTTGACTCCTTTTCTGCATATTTCTCGTCCTAAACGCTGCATTCGGCTGGTTATTGGCATTCCTGACTCGAGGGAATTTCGGACGTGCTGAAAGACTTTGCCGAGCTTTGAATGACGTTCCCGTGCAGGGTAGGGCAGGGCAGCCATTCATTCGTACAGTACAACAAACCTGTCTTGATGACCGACAATGCAAGCGGACAGACCCGGGTGTGGAATATCGAAACCCTGAACAACTAACTGATTACATGACACACGACCAACGACTGTAGTTTTTCATTACACACCATTACCTATTCCATCCGATCGTATGGCGGTCAAGTCGTGACCCAAAAAGCTCGATCCATCGCTCCTATTCGTTGTCTAGACAGGGCAGCAATGTCTAGCACATTGCGTCCAGGCCCCAGAGGCATGGGTCGACAGCACTCCAACTTCCATTCCGGTACAGCTCACGATGAAGCAGGGGAGTTAAACAGGAGGTCGTCTATGGCCATTGAAGAACCAGAGCCAGAGCCAGCTGGGCAAGATGCCAATGGAGGAGATCTCGCAGACTACAACCCCTACGAGCCAGCTACGAATAATTCGACCCCGCCTCCTCGCGAGCACTCCTTGACAAAGCGATTGCTACATATCGCAACTTTCAATATTGGAGAAAGCTCTGGCGTGCGAAAAAGAAGCAGCAATGGCCGGAAGAAGTCGAGCACAGATGTGGAGGACGAGATGGCAAGGATACAAATGAATAATGCTGCGGAGATGAAGAAAGCAAATGGAGAGGCTTCTGTTCCCAAAGCTGGATTAGGACCACGGCCGGTCGGAGGAGATGAGAAATTGGGCATGTTCTCTGGAGTCTATGTGCCAACCTGTTTGAATGTCCTGAGCATTCTTATGTTCTTACGTTTTGGATTTATTCTTGGTTAGTCTGGCCTTGCCCAGCAGACGAATCCACTGTGCTTTATGCAGTGGAATATCCTTTTACTAACAGCACTTAGGCCAAAGCGGAGTCCTGGGCATCATGGGAATGTTAGTTGCCTCATATGCCATCAATCTCATCACCACATTCTCCCTCTCGGCAATTGCATCAAACGGTACGGTTCGAGGCGGCGGAGCGTACTATTTGATTTCAAGATCTCTCGGCCCCGAATTTGGTGGATCAATTGGAGTTGTGTTCTATATGGGATTTGTCTTCAACACTGGCTTGAATGCGGTTGGCCTGATTGACTGCCTCATACTGAACTTTGGGACATCTACAGGGAATTGGGCGAATATCATGCCGGAGACCCCATGGTATCTATACCTCTGGTCGACAATTGTTCTTATGATATGTACTGGAATCTGCCTTGCTGGATCCTCGATTTTCGCTCGTGCGAGTAACGGACTTTTAGTTATACTTGTCATTGCTACCCTCAGTATCCCGCTCTCAGCTTTGATTGTTGCACCATTCGAAAGTCGAAAACTCGGTATTGACTACACTGGTCTGAGTGTAGACACATTCGTCGGAAATCTCATGCCCAGACTCACAAAGGGTGCTGCTGGAAGCCAGCTACGAGGCAAAGAGACCTTTCAAGATCTCTTCGGAATTTTGTTCCCAGCAACCGGTGGTATTTTTGCTGGTGCTAGCATGTCTGGAGATTTGAAGAATCCCAGCAAATCGATACCGAAAGGAACGCTTTACGGCCTTGGAACAACATTTGTACTCTATACTCTAGTCATTTTCGCTATGGCTGCAACCATTACACGATCATCGTTCATCAGAAACGCCAACGTTATTCAAGATACTAATATATCTGGTCTCGTAATCCTAGCCGGCGAGTTTGCAAGCTCTTTCTTCTCCACCCTGATGGGTGTGATCGGATCAGCAAAACTTTTGCAAGCACTGGCTCGAGATAACTTACTTCCGGGATTCTCCATCTTTGGACAAGGAACGAAGAAAGGCGATGAACCAACGTATGCAATCATCATGACTTATCTCGTGGCTCAAGTCACTATGCTCTGTGATTTGAATCAAATCGCCTCATTTGTCACAATGACCTACCTCGTAAGTCCCGCATTTGTGAGTCCAGGCAAGCAGCTACTAATTGATCTAGATGACATTTCTGGTAATGAATTTGGCCTGCTTTCTCCTCAAGATAGGTTCTGCACCCAATTTTCGACCGTCCTTCCACTTCTTCAATTGGCAGACTGCTCTTACAGGAACAATCGTTTCAGCCGTAGCAATGTTCTTCGTGGATGGCCTCTACGCAGCGTCTTGTGTCGGCATCCTTGTCGTCTTATTTCTTATCATTCATTACACGAGTCCGCCTAAGAGCTGGGGAGATGTATCCCAGAATCTCATATATCACCAAGTACGAAAGTACCTTCTTCGTCTACGACAAGAGCATGTCAAGTTCTGGCGTCCGCAGATCTTGCTTTTTGTCAATGATCCTCGACGGCAATACAAGCTCATTCAATTTTGCAATTCGATGAAGAAAGGCTCGCTTTACATCCTCGGCCATGTCATAGTCACTGACAACTTTGGTGGATCTGTTCCTGAAGCTCGACGTCAACAAGCAGCATGGACGAAATACATCGACTTCTCCAAGATCAAGGCTTTTGTCAATATTGCCATATCTCCTGGAGTTGAATGGGGAGCCAGAAATATCGTTCTAAACTCGGGACTCGGTGGCATGAGACCCAACATTGCTGTGCTAGGTTTCTACAACCTCGATGATCTGAGAAGAAATCGACCTTTGATTGATGTCGACGTACCTTCAACACCAGACGATAAAGGTCAGACCGAAGGCGAGAGAGAGAGGATCGCGCGACAGGACAGCAAAGATGCAAAGATGTCTGGCATACTACCGACTGATACATGCAAGACAGAAGCCATGATGAGTGTCACAAGCTACGTGACTATCCTTGAGGATTTACTTTTGAGACTCCAGATCAATGTTGCAGTTGCCAAGGGTTTCTCATCTCTAGAATTCCCTCACGCCGATGGAGATCACAACAAGAAATATATCGACTTGTGGCCAATTCAGATGTCCGCTGAGATTGCTGGGGAGGGTGATAATAAGCAGAATGTTCTCACAACCAACTTTGATACTTATACACTTATTCTACAGCTTGGTGTCATTCTCAACACGGTTCCTGCTTGGAAGAAAGCCTACAAACTTCGGGTTGCCGTTTTCGTCGAATACGAGAGTGACGTTGAGGAAGAACGCGGCCGAGTCAAGCTTCTGCTTGAAAACTTGCGAATAGAAGCAGAGGTGCTTGTCTTCTGGCTGGCTTCTGGAACATTAGCCACCTACGAGATCATCGTCAACGGTTCCAGTACAGGTGAAGACGCCGAAGCAGAAGTCGAGGAATGCTTAAAAGGACAAGAATGGTGGGACGAGCTGCAAAAGATCCGTGGAAAGCGTGGCCCAACATCTGGAACCGAAGATCTCTCGGAGATTGCCAGCATATACACTGCTGGCACAAACTGGCCCGAGGCTACTTTCCAGCAAGGGCCCAGAGGTGAGCGTGTTGAACGATTCCTTGGTCTCCGAAGGCTGTTAAAGAAGTCGAAACGAAGACATACCATGAGCGGGCTCACAAAACTTGGTGTCAGTCTTGGGATGCGGACTCACAGGCTCTCCGACACTGTTATCCAAGCAAGCAACGCAAGCGCCAGCGAGGACTCGGATAGTGGTTCCGACAGCGACTCCGATGCTCTAGTCTATAACTCGGACGATGATGGCCCTGATAGTGCTGCGAGCGAAGCCGATATGGATGACTACGAATCCGACAGGAATTCTCCATCGCCTGATAGGTCAAAGATCAAGAGACGTAGAAGTCACGGTGACACAATGAGAGGGCCTCCTCCATCCAAGAAGTCCACTGGTGAAAGGGAAGTTACGGTCCCGGAGCGAAGTCCAAGAAAGTCTATCCTGCCAACAGACAATGCTATCGCCTCAGCACCCGAGCTTTTGTTCAAGAAATCCGACGCCGAACCTTCTCACAAGAAAACATCCTCGATATCGAATCTCGCATCCTCACTCAAAGTCTCCTCCGACAAAACAGGAAGCAAACCAGCCTCCCTCATCGAACTCAAATCACCAAATCCAGAGGCGTCAAGCGACCGCCCAGCATCTGTCGGGTCCGAAAGACCGCCTCTTTCCCGACATGCCTCACAGCCCAAATTCTCCAGCAAACCCGTCCCAATGACCCGCGTCGCGACGGAAGACGGTCCCGGCCCCTCCATAATGTTCACCGACGCGCCCTCTCCACCACCACATCGTAGGAACCGTCTCCCTTCAGCCTACACGTCCAAACCCGATCGGATTTCCGAAACCAACGAATCCGAGTCTCCACATCCAAACCCCAATGTTTCTTCCGAACAACTTTCCCGTCGCGGCTCAACATACTCTACTCAGGGCGTACCACTCAGCTTCAACGACTTGCCGTGTCGTGCGCAGCATCTGATTCTGAACGAGCTGATGCGGAGCAAGAGCAAGTATACGGCGGTTATGTTTACGACGTTGCCAAGTCCAGTGGAAGGAACGAGTTTGAGTGAGGAGGCTAGTGCGAATTATTTGGGGGATTTGGAGGTTCTTTGTCGAGGGTGTCCACCGGTTTTGATGGTGCATAGTAATAGTATGACTGTGACTATGAGCTTGTAGGTTTGGACTGGGGTTTCGGGGACTAGCAGAGAGGAGAAAACCGGTCAAGAGAGAAGAGTTTGGAGTTTGGATAGAGGTATCAAATTGCTACGTCGGAGTTAACTATGCTTTGAGATTGGAACATAAGAGGAATACTACGCATGGAGGATATACCCGAAAGATTGCTTTGGAAATGGCGTTGCGAAAAGAAAAGATACATCTTGCGTTAAAGCGATGCCACTGCCAATTTCAAGCAGACATTTTCTTGCTAGCTTGCTACGTCTCCTCTACGTTCGTCTCCTATTCATTCCCTTGAATCGAAATCCAGGCTTGTGAGCAGTTCTTTACTCTCTTCCCCTAATCCCTACATGCAGAAGAGAAGCTCCTTGCTCTTCCTTTCGTCTGCCGGTAGTGGAATAATACGGTCGTCGAGTAGAGTTGATATGAGCCCATCCTAACGTGCTATGAAGAGACATGCAGGGAAAGGCACTCTGCTTACCGAACGTGCATTCAAGCAAGGAGTTTCATTCCCGAACTCCTATCCCAATGGCTATACAGCGGACGTATCATCTTGAATTGAGCTTAAGAGTACAAGTAATGACTCGAGAGCGTGAAGGAATATGTCGTTCTAGGCAATAGAGTGGGAAGAAATTTTCCAAAGAAGAAGCTAGGAGGTAGCGAAATGTGCGAGTGGATGATTGTGCTTGACGAGGAGAAAACGTGAGAAATTGAGACGTAGTGAGCCGAAGTCTTTTGTTTACTTTCAGTTGCGATGTGCAACAGAAACGCAGTAGTGAAAGAGAAGTAAGTGGGAAGCGAGAGTCTGGGTACTGATTTGGACGATCGGCGAAGTATGAAGCGAGGAAAGAGATTCAGAATGTGAAGCTAGGCGAGCTGGTGATCTTACCGAAACGAGACGATCCTTTGTTCACTTTCCCACTGCGACGTGCAACAAAAAGTTTTGGACTGTGGGGAAGCGAAAGTGAAGCGAGGGAGGGGGAGGAAGGTAAGGGTGGGTGAATCACCGTGTGGAAATGAGGGAGTTCGTGCTCTTTAGCGAGCTGGATGTTTGTTTACAATCACCCCCTTTCTCCCTATCATCCTCATACCAAACATACCCATAAAACCATACAAATCACCCCTTTGCGAGTCCAATGGCCATACTAAGGTCAGTTAAGGTAATAACTGCGCATTCCCTTTCCCCGAGAACTCCCCCTCGCAGCACTCCATAGCCGTGAAGACAGACATTACGCCGTACATCCTGGATATCGCGGGTATGATGGGTGTAGTCTAGACTGATCGGATCGTATATATTGCCCGGGATGTTGTCAATGAGTTGGTAGATAGGTCTGGGCTGATTCGTAGGTGGATTTTGTGTGGATCATGAGCCGGCGAAGTTGAGGTCGATAGGAGATACGTTTTTGTCCGATACCCGCGCGACAGACGATTGACTATGCCGGTTCTCTACGTCTGATGGGATGTTTTGGGAGCTGAACAGGTATCGAAGGTAACGTAGCGTATTTAAATTCGATGAGTCGAGCAAGTCCTTGGCTTGGTTTGTGGACGTGCATTATGCACTGGTGAAATGGACATCGCGAATTATATATAGCTGTGGGGCAGCTGTTGAGACGTTGACCATGTCTTCTTATCAATACTATCGTTATTTTACACCTTGAAATGGTAAAACTTCCCACGCGTCACTATTTTCATCGCGCATCGGCTCGATCTGAAAACCTCACCTCCAAAACAAACAAATAGAAAATTACGACTGCCCTTCCCGCCCACTAAACTCATTCACGCAAACAAGAAAGACCATCGAATGAATAAATAGAAGAAGAAAAAAAGTAAAAGAAAATTAAGTCAACTACAAAGTCAGCTTTTTACTCTGTGAACAGGGGAAGGCGACATGTTGCGTTTATCAATTAAGACACGAACTCTTAAACACTATTGCACTATAGTTAGGTAACATGCACGATGTAATCCATTACTTCACCCACTCGGCTACCAAGGTAGCTCAGAGGCTGGTTTGATCTCTGCTTATTTGGCTAGATGTACTGCGAAGCGACTTGAAGATATGGGTGGGTTGCTGCAGAAGCCCAGTCTTACGATGAAAGTGAACACCAGGATAGAGGAGATGGGAGATTTCAATACTGAAGTCTGTAGTCTATTGTCATCTTCAGTTCTACCGAATCTAAGTCCAGAAGAATGGATTGGGAGCCAATTCCTACGCCCATCGCTTCACAGGCTTACGGCACTCACTCTTAATCCTCGTCAAAGCCTTCATGTCTGAACCACCTTCCCAAACTCCTCGACCTGCCTCTCTACCTCCCCAAGTGCCATCGATCCAATAGCTGATTTGGGGCTAACCGCTTCGCCTTCGATATTACGTCCTTGAGCGAGCACACCGTCACTCTTGTGTAATTCCTCGCTGTGCAAAATGAATGGCACTCTAGAATCACTCTGCCCCTTTGTCGGTATCGCCTTCGCACCCTCTTCTCTTATCCTTTTCGAATGGAACTTCTCCAGCACAGCGGGGTCTTGGCCATATTTCTCCTTGTAGCTCTCCAATATCTGAAGAGTGACGCCTGAGCCCCCGCAGACTATGATGACGATGTTGAGCGTTGAATATTCCTCGGATGAAAGAGAGGGAAAGAGGAGCGGTTGCAAAGTATCATTGTATACTGTAGCGACACTCACTCCACAAGCCGGCTCGACAAGGATCCTTTCGTCATCGGCAAAATTGACACAAGCCATTGCAGCTTCGGCATCACTGAGAACATGACAGGTGACATCGTCTGTCATTCCCCACTCAAAGGCCTTGCTTGCCACTTGTGTTGCTCCTAGAGAAGTGGCAATACTCGTGATGGCTGGTAGTCTCGACAGCTTCTTGTTCGACACACTCAGGTTCAGCGATTCGGCTCCTTTCGTCTCAACAGCAAGCACTTTGACACGTTTGCCACTTCCGCCTTTCAGGTGTCCATGCCGCTCGAGTCCTTGCATGATACCAGAAAACATGCCACCGCCACCCACACTGCATACCAACGCATCGAAGCCCCCGTTAATGTTCATTTGGTTTTCAAGTTCGTCAGAAATTGTGGAATTCCCCTCCCAGATATCCTCATGATCGAATGGCGGAACATAAACGCCATTCTCATCCTTACCCAACAGTTCTTCCCGCAGATAAGCATCAGCTTCACTCCAATGCTGGCCTATCTGTACCACGTCCGCTCCTAGAGTCTTCAATTTCTCGATCATGAGGGCGGATGTAGTCATGGGTACGACGATGGTAGCGGGCCGCTTGAGCATCGTGGCAGCGACCACACATGCAAGTCCAGCATTTCCACCGGATGCGCAATAAAAGTGGATGGGCTTCTCAGAGCCGTGGTTGGCAATCGCTTTTTGGAGAAAATTACCCAGGGCTCGTGACTTGAAAGAGCCGGATGGCTGTAGCGTCTCGAACTTGAGGTAGATGTTGCTGGAACGTGTCAGTGAGGATTCAAAAGTGGGGGTGAGACCTCAGTACCATCCTGCTTCTCGAGATAGAGCTGCGGATCTTATGCAGGGCGTTTCTACCCATGGCTTAGGGGTCGGGCTCAAGTTTGATGCCATGGTGTGGCTTGAGTGCTTTTACTGGCGAGAAATTGAGATTTAAGGATGAGAGAAGTTTTAAAGCGGGAAGTAGCGGCCGAGTAGATTTATATTACTAGAAAGTCTAGACGGTCGGATCTAAAGGAGGCAGGAGCCGATTAAAGCCTTGGAATGTGTCGCCCAAGACGTTTTTCCATCAAATTGACGCAAAAGGGATCCAGAGCGCGAAATCTGACGTAAATGGTTCTGTGGGGCCACGGGGTGGGATGACTGTGCCGCCATGTGATTTTCCAACATGGGGGCTCAAGGTAACCGAGCCGGTTTATTTACTTTTCACGACGATGTTTAGAAAGAGACTTTGGCCATGATCGTTTTGCAGTGGGATGGGGACCATTTTGCATCGGTCCCGGGCTCTTTCCTAGAATAAAAGTAATGCGTCACAGTTGTAATGAACATGCCTTCCTCTTTAGCTAGCTCCAATGGCTACTATTTCTTCGACATCTTCTCGTGTGCACTTGAAATTTGTTTCGCAATTTCTACGCTTCATTGAAATATTAATCAAATTAGCATCTTCATAACTTCGCAAATATCATCATCGACTGCATCATTCCCACAAAATCACATTCACTGCCATCGCCAGCACTACTGCGTCAACACACAGAGCAACACATCATCACAAGCGTCGACAAATATGCCATCGATCGAGATGTCAGACCTGCAATCACAGCCGCCCTCATTACAACCATCAAATCGAACGACAATCCCCTCGAAATAGCTCCAATACGAAGCGTGCTGCGACAATTCGATGGTCCCATTGCACTGATTCGTCAGCATCCTATAGTCATGTGGTCCAGCCGTCGCATCGAGCCTTCATTCCGCTATCCGCCACAGTTCTCATACTTGAGGCGTTTACCCGGCGAAATTCTGAACGCTATCTGGATTGATGTCATCGACTGTACTCCTCCTCGTCTAATTCAAATCCACCAACGGTGCATCAAGTCTCAACTTCACCAAAGAGAGTTTACTGCCCTGCGCTCGTCAATTAGCATTCCCGAAGACTTGCGCGGGAGTCTATAAACGGATCCCATATCGAGATCGGTGGCTTTGGCGAAGTACGAGTGGTCCTTCGGATTGAATGGCTTCGAGGAAGATGCATTCCAGAATCGAATTTTCGTGAACTGGGATGAGGATGTGGTGTGCTTTTCGGAGCACACTATTCTTAGGCTACTTCAAGATAGGCTTGAGATTACGAGCCAGCCACCGCTTAGAGGATGGGTCCAAGGGGTAGGAAAAATCAAGGCAATAGCGTTGCGGTACTCAGGGTGGCAGGGCAAAGCACACAGGTTCAACATGAACATATGGGCCTCACTGGAGAAGATCATCTTGGCGCTGGCGAGCCCTGATGAAGGGAAAGCCCCTACTATTACACTGAACAACGAATCACGCCAGCAAATCGGTCTAGACCATGGTTTCGACGCTCTGATCAGACACAATGGGGAAAACGTAAAAGTTTGCTATGGGCTCGTGGAGATGAATGAGAAGGAGAGACGGTTCCGGTCTGTCAAATCGCTGGTGAAGCGTATATTTTTCGTTCTGGTCCAGTAGTGTTTGTTGGGATCTGCTTTATGTTGCCCTTGGTCATCTGAAATGTCGCGACGGAGGAGGGCACAGTTCTTGATGCTTGATAGTACCTCATGAGGGCTGATGAACGTCCCTGATTCATTTCAGACTTGTGTAGCGCTTAGTGCATAGCGGATAGCAAATAGCAAATAGCGAAACAAACACTTATACCCTCTCATACACCCGTTCGTACGCTTGCTGTGTTCGCTTCTAACGAGATGAAGCTCTACATATAATCTTTGCTCCGTCGCTCTCGAGCGAGTTATAGGTGATGCTCAATGAGAAGAACTAATCAACCCAAATTATAAAATACCAGCCCCGCCATGCTCAACGATACCATCGTTGAGAAATAGACCAAGTACATACAACGACGAAATCCAAGGGCCTCACAATACGTGTACGTAAGCATCAGCATCGCCATCAGCAGCTCCTTCCACATCCCCATCTCATACCCAGGGCCCTGACACACCTTATCACAATTGATACGCATCCTCACCACGCGTACTTCTAACTAAACCTGTGCTCAACCACTCATCTACATCCCCATGTATCTCTCAACGAAACAAGACAAATCACAGCTAGCGTCAATTATCCTGGACATGCATGCATGACACACTTTCGCTATAATCGTGACATCTCGGGGAGAGAGCCGGGGGGTGTTGGTGGGCAGGGCGCTCGAGGGTGAGGAATTTGAGGGTTGAGAGGAGTGAGGGAGTGGGCTTGCTTACGAAGGGGAAATCATCTTGAATGCGGTGTTGACATTTTTGAATGGCATTCGATCTGTTGACTTTCAATCGTGAAAGTGTCGAAGGAAATACTGTAAGCGAGGAACTCTCTCTACCTCAGTCAACACTCAATCGTTCAAAAAATCAACTCTCGCCTAAAAAGAGTAGCATGAAAATAAGAATAGATATTCATAATCAGAAGATACGTCCCAAGAGTAAGGTCATTCGCAAGACCTGATTTACTTATCGACTTGTCTAACAGAGACAAGGAAGAAAAAGAACCACTCAATCATAATTTTATTTATTAACTTTGACCTGTTCGTACCCGAACAGTTTAGTAATCAGCAACACTCGCACAGAGCCGTGCGTCACTAGATTATTAGATGCCGTTTCAAAGCGCCAATGGCGAGATTGATTACAACGTGTTCCCGAAGAATTGTGTCTCGGTCGGGCGAATAGGCAGACCGAACGCGATTACTGATTCCGCTGAGGGTAACCGATGCCCCCGGAATCGACCTAGTGCCAAGCTAACCGAGGCACCAATATTGACGCTTTAGTGCTGTATTCTGAAAGTATATCTAACACCATAACAAATAAATTTGGAATTCTAGCCTTTCCACTCACGACTCAACACTAGAAAATGTCAGACACTATGAAGGCTCTTGTAACAACCAACACGCTCGTTTCTCGCATCGCCAATCTTGCTTTACAGAAGCGCCTGAATCGCAACCCTGCCAGTTTCAAAGAGATTCCCGTACCCGCAATCTCCAGCACCGAAATTCTGGTCAAAGTTCACGTTGTGGCACTAAACCCAACAGACTACAGGCACATCGACGGTATATCGCCTCCAGGATGCATTGTCGGTTGCGACTTCGCAGGAGAAGTAGCAAAGGTTGGTAGTCATGCCGCGAAGGATTGGAAGGTTGGTGATAGAGTGGCTGGGGCTGTACACGGCGGGTTGTATCCCGATCGTGGCTCTTTCGCGGAATTCTTAAAGGCAGATGGAGACTTGGTCTGGAAGGTCCCGAACACTGTCCGGGACGAAGAGGCGGCGACCTTTGGAGTCTCAGCAGTCACGGCGATGCTGGCGCTCAACGTCAGACTTGGATTACCGTGGATAGGAGACACTGCAAGTGGTGGACAGCATGGTCAACAGAAGCCGACAATCCTAGTTTATGCAGGATCGACTGCGGCGGGACTTTTCGCCATCCAGATCGCTAAAGCAGCTGGCTATACTGTTGTGAGCACAGCATCACAGCATTCCTTCGATTTAGTGCGAGAGTACGGCGCCGACGCAGTCTTCGATTACCGGTCTCCAAATGTGGCACAAGACATCTCCAAACAACATCCCGATATCTCCTTAGCTGTGGACTGTATCTCTGAGAAGTCCTCAATCAGTATCTGCGATGCTGTTATCGGCCCAAAAGGTGGTAAGGTCATCACAGTCCTTCCAATCTCCGGTCAAGACAAGACCCAGGGCATCAAACATGAGTTAATTATGTCATATACGCTCTTTGGACGTGCATTCCAGTGGCTCCCCCCTGTCGGTCCGAAGTTTCCTGTCGTTGAAGGGGATAGGGAATCGCTTGCAAGGTTTTATAAAGGCTTGCCGGAATGGATTGCTGGCGGCGCAATCAAGGCGCTTCCATATCTAGAAGATGGTGCAGGGTTTGAAGGGATCTTAGAAGGTTTGGAGAAGTTACGAGCGGGGAAAATTTCAGGAAAGAAACTAGTAGTTAAGCTGTAGAAAGTACGTATAACAGAGATTTGAGAGGGTAGTGGCGATGAGGCGGATCGTAGGGGAAGAGGTTGGGTAGGTGGCTGGGTGGGGTGTGCAGGTTGACTCAGGCTGGGGAGCAGGCGTGTAGCTTGGGTACGGACCTATAGTGCAGGTCTGGATGCGATCGACGAGGCAGGACTGAGATGTAGTGACGGCAAGAAGGACGGTTGAGAGGGTGACTCTTGGGTGGGGGAGTTAGTTTGGATCTGAAGGTTTGTTCCAGCTTTCAGGTTTTGAGTATGGTATCTGAGGAACATTCGGGCGAGAGATGGTGAAGTGAGGGCTGAGAAGCACCAGTGAGCTTATAAAGAGGACACCATCTTGGATCCAACCTGAACTTATTTGATATTCGACCTGTTGACTTCAAACCGTGAAAATCTCGATGTAAATACTGTAAGCGAGGAACTCTCCCCGTAAATTAGAAAATTGCCCCTCGCCCGAAAGAGTGACAAGCAAGAATAACAGAGATTCAGAACCTAAAGACTCCGGTGTAACAATACTGAAGAACAAGAACCAGAACTCAGTCTTGGGAAGAGTACGTCCCCTCGTATACCTTTCCAGAAATGTGCATGTTAACGTCCACTCGGAATATTGGCTTTGTAAAATGGAAAAGGGGAGCGATCTCGCCTGAGACGGCGGCCTCATTCTTTGCGAAGAGGAGTGAAGAAAGTAAATATACCGGAGCTAATTGATGGGAGGAAGTGTGTTGCAAATATTATGATGGGAGGTTGGGAGGAGATTCGTTGTTTTGAACGCGTTCTTTGGAAATGTAGGAGATTTTGGGATATCGCTTTAGAATTCTATTCATAGCCGTTCGGTTAGACCCGTATACCTGCCAGTCGAGCTGGCTCTTGAGATACTCTATCTCTACTTCTATTGTCTATCATCAGTCGTGAATCATACCCTCCATCATATATCATATAACGTCTATCAAGCGATCTTCTCGACCGTTAAATTCCCCTTCTTCTCTCCATCCAGCTCAATGAACCCAGCAGTCTCTATCCGCTTCTTCCACTTCTTACTCTCATATCTCGCCAATATCATCGTCATCCTCAACACAACTCCACTACTTGACTCATGCTCATCGCTAACCACAGGCGTACATGTCCACCTCCCAAAAGCCCAGTTCAAAATATACCTACTGGGGCCGGCGGGGCTGGACTCGGTGGTATTAGAGTCTGAGGGTAGGATGGGAGAGGATCCTGCGAGGACGGCTTTGATGCGGTAGACTTCGTCTTTCGGGGCTGTCTTGAGGAGCCTTTCTAGCTTGTTTGAATCGATTAACGAGCCAGCGTCTGCTTCCAGTGTGATGGAGAGCACCTCGACTTCACTCTGATGGCCTCTCTCGTGACTATGCCCATTTACATGCGCGTGGTCGTGGCCATGTCCATTCGCCTCATTCTCACCCAGTGTCCTCGCTAAGCCACCATCGACACCAAACACAACATCCACCGGCACCCTCCCCCTATCACTCTTCACCCACGCAATCTGAACCTCCAAGTCACCCAACCGATCAAGACATTCATCCATCCTCCTGTCACTAACCCCCTCCCACTTATTAAACACCACCAAATCCGTATACCGCGCTTGTATCTTCGCCGTATAACTCGTATCCTCATACCCCTTCCAATTCTCCACATCAATCACTGTAATCACCCCATCCAACACATACGCGCCCTTCGTCTCCCTCGCCAAACGATTCACCTCCATAGCCAGCGTAGCGGGGAACGCACTTCCGCTCGTCTCGACGACTATGCGATCAGGCTGGACCTTCTCTGACAGCTCTTGCAGCGCGACATCGAGCTGGCCGACGAGGTTGCAGCAGATGCAGCCATTGAGCAGCTCGCGGACGCCTGAGATGGAGGACGAAGACGCGAGCTGGCTGTCGATGGCTAGATCGCCAAATTCGTTTTTGAGGAGTGCGAGTCTGTAGGAGGGATTTCGGGCGCGCAGTTGGGGGAGGAGGTTGAGGAGGAGAGTGGTTTTTCCGGAGCCGAGAAAGCCGGTTATTATGGTGATAGGAATCGGTGACATGATGGATTGGAGGAGAGTGGAATTGCTAGGGCGCTGGATGGAAGAGCCCTCGTTAATTGTTGCTGTGCTGTGCTGTAAAGAGATGGAGGGGTTGCAGTGAGGGGTGATGTTGGAAGCCCGATTGACTTCATGCCCATGCGAATTTTCTTATCGGTTATCGCCAGGGTACAAAATAGATCCCTGCTGGTGCTGCTGAAAAGTCCCGAATTGGATTTGTGACCGATCCAACATACCATTCCCCTGAACAACTGCAGGAAGAGCCAGAAATGGATGAATCTCACCACAGCAGCATGTGAAAAGGGATTACAAGGGCAAAGCGCTTGCATTCGTCTTCACAGCTTCCAAAAACAACTTTCCACCCTTCTCAAGAATAGCCATCACATGACTTCATGACTATTCGCAAAGCGCCAAGGAGCCGCCCCGGTACGCGGGCGGGAACGATTCAGGGGTAAGAAGCACTCCTATCCAATCGACCCCTTTTCCAAGCAGTCGCCCACAATGGAGAGTAAGCGTGTCGCTGTCATACAAACGCTTGAGCCAGAATGATGGTTGGATTGGAGGGACTCAGAATCTGTCAAATCGAGAGATCGGAATAAGATCTATTCGTCACGGCGAATCAGGGCGTGTAGGCGTGGCTTGTTTCTACGGGAGTTGTTGATATTACCACGGCAGTCTGTGTTGGTCGTGGCAGGCACCATCTTATGACGATGTTTGTGCTGCTGGTTCTTTTGTGGATGTGACATCTGGGATTGTGTGTATGCGGAACATCGGAGATTCGAGGTGATTTTGGGCTTGTTTCGTTTCGATTTGTCTTGCTGCTGAACAGGAAGTTATTTTTCGTAAGAAGGACTCAGAAGCAGTTCAACAGTGACAAGTGACGGATTGACAGGTCGAATATTGTCGATCAGGAGGTCTAGATCACTTGTGGTTCTTGACCAAGTCGACGGGTCGGCTTGAGTCCACGACTCTTCTGAAGATCCTCAGGTTCCGAAAAAGTGATGACATCTAGGCTTCTGGCCAGCTTTCGGATGAAAAGACGTGGAGCAGTTGCACCGAGTAATCTCCAGGCCCGAAAAGTCTACCAAGTCATGAATGAAGTCCGGACCAATACTTATCGATAGCAACCCTCCTTCACATGTATTTCTCCCGACTTATGCATGCTTTATGAAGACTCTGTGCAGACTCTTCAGCTGAGCATCTCCACCTGCTGCACTGCAAGCACTGTGCTGCTGCAGTAGCCCAAGATTACAGTGCGATAAGTAGCCGTAAGTTGCCCACAGCTCAACGTTCCACCTTTTTAGCTTGTGGATGCCAGCGGATACACTTCCTGATCAGCACCTAGCAAAGTCTAAAATGCCGCCAGAGCTCAACACCGCAGCAGATCTAGACAAAACTAGATTTTCTCTAGGCAAAGTGCCAGGAACTTCAGGTACTGTGCGGATGGTCGATTCAGGAACACTCGTTGTTCGCTGGGTTTGGGGGGAAGAAGGTAGGGTGGGTTTGCAAGGGCACTTTCCTTTCCCCGGCGGCGTAGATTCCTCGACGTCCGAAAAGAGAAGTTGGGCTGATAAGGAGGGGAGCGGATGCAGGTACGAAATCGTTATCAGGATCCGATTCGAGGATCTGCTGTAGCGGTGCATGCAGATGCAGTCCTTTTTGGCTCTGTTTCATGACTCCATGGGTTGAGAAAAAGGCTGGAGAGGACTGTTGTCCTTGCTCTGCATCACCTCGGTTGGGTGAAGGGGTGAGAGATACGACAGAAGGTCACAGAAGAATCGGTCCCAGATTTACGAATTGAGTTGTGTGACTTGTGTTCAGGTCAATGTTCGAGTGTTCGGTCCTTGGAAATTGACTTGTTGGTTGGGGTCCAGCCCTGCGATCCTTCAAATCTGAACATTGTGGGGTCGTCATCTTCCTTCCAACAACCCTTTGAAGGGAGAGAAATTATTGTGGACTGAGAATGGATTCGATTGTCCGGGAATAGGCCGGTAAGATCAATTGAATTCCTTCGACCTTTTCAAAAGCCGGAATGCTCATTTCTGCGGCTAGAGGGCTTTCTATTGGCCTTCTTTTTCGAGCTGGTCAGAGTCCTTCTTTTGGATCTGTAAGCACCTGCAGGAGAAGCTGAGATGAGGTAGTCACTGCTGTTCAGAGTTGCAGTGCATCGGTTGTGCACCACTTGAGTGAGTATGGTACGCCAGAGATAGATAACTGCGTCCGGAATCATGGTGATAACGTACTGTGCTATGCTGTACTCCCCCGGACAGACTCTCCTGAGCTGTGCATCCTCCCTGCGGCGTCTCCTGAAGTTAGTGATGAAAAATCCATGTTCGGGGCTGAAGCGCTGGCCTTGCCTTGCAGCAATGATTCAGGAAGACAGAGCCCAACAACTCCAGACTCGCAAAGCTATCACAAATTTCAAAGCCTTCAACAAAGTCTAATTGTCACTACAGCTCCTTCGTTGGCACTGGTAGATGCCGAATGAGGCTTCTCTACTGACGTATGATTAGACTTGTTCCACTGTTTCGATCTTCGGGCCTGGACCTTTCCCTGCGGACTTGGTTCAATTCAAGTCAGCTCGCTGCCCAGCGAATAATGTTTGGCGGGTGAGTTAAACCTTGCAAGGGCCAGGGTCAGCGATAAGGTGTATCCTGGGTGAATCCTTCGAAACAAAAAACAGCAAACGGAACAAAACAGAACAAAATACTGGAGCTGCGGTAGTGCAAAGTTATATTAGCTAACGCGCCCAGGAGTGCAGACAGCGCCCACTCTTCCTCTCCCCTGCGCCTCTGGACAAGATTGACTGGCTCGGTTGGCATTGCGAAACACGCGGTCCGACCTTGCTCCCGTCGCCTTGGCCTTTTCTTGCCCTCCCTGGGATGAAGTCTCTTTTTGCACGAACAACTTCACTCCATCCAAACCCAGCATCGACGACGGTGGCTTGCAGTAGCGGTTATCTGCCCTGCACAGATCCCTCTCTCCCGTGTGTCTGGCTGCAAGGTACAGCACAGCACAGCACATACCCTGGGTTGTGATGTTCCCCCTGGGCAAATACCTCCGAGAAAGGGCTGTTCGTCCCATGTTTTTGCCTGGTCCTGTTGTGTGCCCCTCCTTCCAACCACCAAGAAATGCCTCTTCGAGCGAGCCGCCATGATCTATTCTACTTATTCTGTACTCCACAAAAGAATTAAGCCGGTAATGTCACTGCCCCTGCATTCACTCAGTCCCGTTCAAGACGGCATGTTTGCATGTTCCTAGCCAAAGTGAAGTCCAAGTCCAGTCCTTAGCGCCTTCTGTACGAAAAATAGTTGAATGAATAACAACAACAAGCCAAAATAGTGCGTCCGCCCGCCCGCCATGCCGCATGCCGCTACCACGGCCCCAAAACTATCACTGCCCTCAATAAAGTATAAGGTCCCCTTCCTTCCTACTCTCTTCCTCCCTCTCCTTTCTTGGCTTTCTCTCCACCGCGACGATTTCGTTCGATCTTTTCCCTCACCACCGCACTCGACGTGTTCCGGTTCTCCTACCCTTCGTACTTCACACTCCTTCATTCGCTTCGCCAGCTGCCATTCCTTCCTTTGTCTGTTGATACGGACTATTTCCATTCCTTCAACGCAACAATTCGAGTCAAAGAACTCCACTCCACTCACAACAACGCGTTTTCCAATCATTCCTCGTTGAATCATTCCAGCTTCGACAGCTACTCAGACAGTCCAGTCATTCCAACCAGCAGCAACGACTCAGTACTCCCGGCGATACTCTCTCTCACTCTTCGGTCTTGATCTTCTAGATACAAATACCTTTTCAAAAATCTCTAAATTGTTTGGCAAGCAACCATGCAATTCTCAAAGACTGCCCTCTTGGCCCTTTGCGCCGCGTCTGCTTCTGCATACTCTGCTAACCAGCGCACTTTTGCTGTCAACCATTTCTATGGCAAGGGTCCTCTCGTCATGGGCCGCATGGACCCAATCGTCAGTCCTGGTGTTGCATCTGGACATGTCCACGCAATTCAAGGTGGTAACGCATTCGCCTTGTCCATGACCGACGACCAGGCTCTCAAGTCCACTTGCACCTCTTCCCGCGTCAAGAATGACAAGAGCAACTACTGGACCCCAGCAATGTACTTCCAAGACCCGAAGACAGGCAAGCTTGAGCCCGTCGAAATGTTCTACATGAATGTCTACTATTTGTAAGTATTTGACACGTGCCTTGCTGATCTAAGCTAACTCAAATTCAGCTTCGATGCCACCACTGATAAGATCGAAGCTTTCCCTGAGGGACTTCGTATCTTCACTGGTAATCCAAGTCTTCGCACCCCTCCTGCCACCGGTGGAGAGCAGATCATCGACCACTCTGATGGAGTCATCCAGCCCATTCAATGGACCTGCCCACGCTCCAACGACAACTCTCCTCTCTATCCAGTTAACTCCAATGGCCGCAGCGGTGTTGGAATCCAGGACCCAGGAAATGGAGGATCAGGTACCGGTTTCCCTGACAAGAACTGTGATGGTTACGCTTCTCCTCTTCGCGCCGATATCCACCTTCCTTCTTGCTACAATCCAGCAAAGGGCGTCCAGAACTACAAGGAGAACATGGACTATCCCACCAATGGTAAATGCCCAGCTGGGTGGAAGCACGTCCCACACATGTTCTACGAGGTTTACTGGAATACACCCAAGTTCCAAGATCGTTGGACTCCAGGACAGGGCAAGCAGCCATTCGTTCTTTCCAATGGTGACCCCACCGGATACAGTCTCCACGCTGATTTCATCAATGGTTGGGAACCAGAGACGCTTCAACAGATCATCGATAACTGTGATGCTGGTAGCGCTGGTATGGACAAATGCCCTGGCCTTATCGGTGGCTTGAACGACCCCTCTACATCTTGCAATATCAAGAGCGCCATTGACGAGGTCATCGACGGTGTTTTGGATAAGCTTCCTGGCAACAACCCAATTGGTCAATGGGGTTCCGATGCTGCACCGGCTCCGGCTCCAGCCCCTGCACCTGTCGCCAGCTCAAAGGCTCCAGTCGCTTCTGCTCCAGTTGTTTCTACCCCAGATGCCACTCCAGAACCTACTTCTGAGGCACCCGCTCCAACCCCAGAGACTACATCAAGCAAAGCTGCGCAACCCGTCGTCACACCCAAGCCTACCAAGATCGTCGACCCGGCTCCCTCATCACCTGCCGAGGTCGAGACAACCTCGCCTGTCCCCTCGGCAGCGGCCTCGGCTCCAATTGGTGGTGGATCCAATACGTTGATCACAAGCTACGTCACCGTAAGCGACACCGTTTGGACTACTGTCACTGCTCCTGGAGCCGCCCCCACTGGCTCATCACCCGTCGCTGCTGGCTGGTCCTACTCTGGCTGCTTCGGTGATACCAGAGACCGTGTCATGACCGGTATCAAGTTGGCAAATATTGGCAACCATCAAGTCACCAACACCAAGTGCGTTGCCTACTGTGATAGCAAGGGTTTCAGCATGGCTGGTACCGAGTACGGCGGACAATGCTTCTGTGCCAATTCTCTTACTCCAAGCTCCCCAGTTGAGGAGAGCAAATGCGACATGCCTTGCGAGGGTGATGACAGCCAAACTTGCGGTGGTGGCATGACTCTCAGCGTCTACTCAAAGGGTGGTTCCAAGAAGCGTGACAGACATCTCCGCCGCCATCTCCACATCCACTCCTAGATCTCTCGAATCTCCCCACCTTGGACACCATACTTTACGCTCTCGCTCTCATTTTTGCCGAGCCAGAAAGCCATGGATACACCAGAAACAGCAAGGAAATTATACGTTCGATAAAATTCTTCACTTCTATACAGCTATGCTGTTTTGGCAGAAGCCAATTTTTCACAAAACAAAGGGGAATCATCTACAGATGTCTCTCCAAAGGGGATGTTTAAGGATTGCTGGACATTGACTTCTTCATTCTCACGATTTTGAAATCACTTCACTTCATTTTGCTTTGACTTGGTCGTTTGTATGTATTTTAGGACTCAATCGCATGGGTCGCTCGGGATGATTTGGGCAAATAGACATGGATGGCGGGCGAAAGTAAGAAAGGATATCCCTCATTCGTTTGAGAATGGAGACAAAATTTTGCAAGGCAACTTTTTGCCGTTACGATCGTTATGAACGAGAAATGAATATGATGAAAATCAAAAACGAAACATGACTTGTCTTTTACGTGACTGAGTGTGTACGTGAATGTGATTGAATGAGATGAGGTGTGTTTGAAGGAGTGTGATGTGGCTGTGGCTTGGTTGGAATTTGGTTGGCTATGTACGAAGGAGTACGAGGCCTTCTGTTTTTGTGGAAATACATGTGCAAGGACATGCTCTCCAACTAGTAGATCAGCAACTAAATGGCTATCCGCCACATTTAGGAGACAAAAAGGTGTCACAGAGTATCACATTCTCAAAATCATAATCATAATATTGTGTGGACTGACCGTTACCAAAATGCGGAAACGAAACAGGTATTGGAAGTCTTACAAATCTTAGACTGTTTGTAGGACTTTTGTCTTATCAGGTAAGGGTTAGAGAGATAGATTTTCCTCATAGTATGCTATGCCGTTACCGTATGTGTTGGTATGAATGCTGTATATTCTATCATTTTCTATTGTATTTAATATACTGTATGTCCCACCGATTACACGCCACCCTCCCCTCAAGCGCCATACCCCAACTCCACATACCCCTCAACACCAAACCTCTCTCTCAACCCCCTCATCCCCTCCTCCGTAAGCTCCCCCTTGAACCACAACTCCACCTCCCCAAAGTAATTAACCTTCTCCCCTTCCCCCTCTCCTTTCCCCTCCCAAGCAAATCCCAACCCCCTAAACAGTCCCAAACTCCTCTCATTACCCACCCCAATCTTAACCCTCAATCCCTCTAACCTCACATCTCCTTCGGGAATAGGTGGGGACTGGCTCCGGCCGTATTCAGAGAGGATGGCGGGGAGGTGAGCGGAGATGTAGGTGAGGAAGGAGAGGATTGCGGCGCGGCCGTGGCCTTTGCGGCGGTGGGTGGTGGGGGCGATCATAAGTTCGAGTTCGCCGGTTAGGAGGGTTGGGGAGGTGGATGTGGAGGGCGTGAGGAAGAGGTTTACGTCGCCGAGGAGGTGGGTGGGGGTGTCGAATTGGCCTGGGATGAGCGTGAGTGGTGTTGTGGATGATGGGGCGTTTGCTGAGGATGAGGCGGATGGGAGAGGGAGACAGGCGATGAATGTCAACTTGTCGGCGTCGGTCCGCCAGCTGCGTTGCATGGCGTATTCTTCTTCGAGCGTGAGTGGCTCCGAGGCGGTTTCGGCTTGGATTTGCTGAGAAGAATTGTTAGCTGGAATTATCATGTATGGGGGATGGGGAGGAGAGAAACATACTTCATCTTTCATCCATTCGTGGTAGGTTGGTACGTGGGAGGCTTCGTAGGGGACGAGAAGGATGGAGGAGGTTGATATCGCTGTTTGTATGTCAGGACTGGATGAAATGGAGATGGACATTTTG
Source organism: Cadophora sp. MPI-SDFR-AT-0126 (assembly GCA_020747065.1). Taxonomy (NCBI): domain Eukaryota; kingdom Fungi; phylum Ascomycota; class Leotiomycetes; order Helotiales; family Ploettnerulaceae; genus Cadophora; species Cadophora sp. MPI-SDFR-AT-0126. The sequence goes on from JAGMVK010000006.1 coordinate 1,030,949, forward strand.
TGAAAAGAAGAAAGGGACGCCGAGCTCTGCACAGAAGTTCAAAAGAGATCATAACGGTATGGACTAGACGGATCTCAGATCAAATACACCTGAGAACATAGTTGAGAATTGGCATTACAGTAAGGCAACCAGCAAAGAAAATCGGCAGAGAAACTCGCCAAGTACAGTGAAAAACAAAATTCGCAAAAAGCCAGAAATGAACAGAAACTCGAAAATTCAAGCAATCGCAAGAAACAGAACTGCAAATGACTTTTGACTCTGAGTAGCAATGAGAAAGATTCAACCAACACGTGTTTCTATTGATCAACATCTTGTTGACTTGTTGCTCGATGTCGAGGATGCTAGAGAGGAATTATTCAGGCGAGCTGACGTCGAGCCTAGGATGTAAGAATAGGGTAGGTACTGCCGAAGTACTACCGGAGGGTTTTCGGTCCCCGCCCCCCCCCCCTTCTGACAGCTCACTCCAGGCTTTATTTTTATTTTCTTCGAACCAGACCAGACTTATGAAATCAGTCTTTACCTACCCTCTTGCTCCCATACTTAATACCGTTTGATACCATGCAAGAGTTATAGCGTCGTTACAAATTTGTCTTTTAGCGCTAAGAATTTATCTGTGCTAGAATTACACTGGTCCGAGCGCCATGCTCCCTGAACGTCCCTGAAGCGACCGGCCTGTAGGCGAGATGTAATTCTGGCAGCAAGCAGCCCAACGGATAGTAGTTGCATTTAATTAGATAAAAGTACAGAATGAAATCTGAATTGACCAAATAAAAGTTGGTCTTTAAATCAATATGGTTTACCTTATGAAGTAACTTTCAAATGTTGTTATAGATGAATTGTGTAGGTGCGCAAAAAGGGCCATTATTCAAATGATGCTGAAAGACGTTTCTGCCAGTTGAACAGATACCTATGCAAATAACAGATTATTAATCTCAACGTCCGACTTGATACACAATTCCAACTCTTCTAATACCCCTTTCACAATAGCATGTTGTAATTCAACAGTCTGAAGATTGTCCCCCACCCCAAAATCGCACTCCAAACATTTTTTTACCAACCTCCCGTATCGAGCATCCAGTTCCCTCGCAGCAGCACTACTCATTCTTCTGGCAGTGAAGAAATCTGTATAGATGCTAGTGGGACCGTGGCCATCCTTGATATCTTCAGATCGCTGAAGATATTGAAGTGGGGCGTCGTAGCCGAGCTCCAGTAAAACAACGCCGAGATTGAAGAGCAGTTCGTTGCGAGCCAGGACATTAGATGTTCGGTCGTCTACTGAAACTTGTTGTTGATTTGTATTGTTTGAGATGTCGATCTGAATATATGGAACTTGAATCGACTGTGTCTGGCGTTCTTTATAGAACTCGCTTTGGAGAAAGCAAATGTTGCCGCTTGTCAAGCCTCTGCTAAGCCACGGCGTGGAATGAAATCGAAGAACTCCGAGAGCCAACTGTCGTGCTAGACGGAATTTCGATTGCCATGCTTCTCGCTGTCTTGTATTGGCATGTTCCTGAAGGATTTGTTTCAGTGACTTTGTCTCGTTGATAAATCCCTTCGGGCATCTGCACGTGGAGATCGCGTGTTTGATTGAGCTTTCGCCTTCCATCGTGTGGAAAATAGTACCTGAGGTGGCAGACTGTCCTATCTGAGACCTGAAGAATTGGCATAGGTGGTCAATCTCTGGCGCAAATTTCGGGGTGGAGAGTGATGTCGGTGGTAAACGTCCTACTGGCATGGATCGCATTTGTAATGCTGTGTTATCTGGTAGATTTGCCGGCTCAACCAGACCTGTGCTTTCAGTTCCAGCGGATACGTTTGATTTGATTGAGAATGATGAATCGCGTGACGACAGTGAATCTCGGGCCGTTACTGAGCGTAGCCCCGACGCCGCGACGGTTCGGGTGGTTGCAGTTACTCGTGCACTGCTCTTGGAGCACTCGCTTTCAAAAACGTTTATTTCATTGATGGCTTCCGATAGACTGGTCAGTGGCTGCCAATACTCCGGTTTGGCATCTGCATCTTGCACTGAAGACGGAGATAGAGCTGGTGACGTTCCCTTGGTCATTGTCGTCGACTCCACATCTAGCCATATTGCATCACCTAGACGGGCATTGCCTTCAAGCACACAAGCTAGTGATAATGAGAAGCCGATGGCGGGAATTTTGGAGCCAGTCATCACGGTAGATTCTAATGAAAGGCTGGCTACATGCTTGACGTCTTCCTGACAAGCCCATCTGTTCTGCAGTAGACTATATAGTCTTCGAGAGACTATTTGAGTTGTATTGAACTCTGAGATATATGACGTGCGGATTGACCGGTTCGTGAGCCGGTGGGAATTGACCTTGGACACGTGGGAAGAGAGGTTTCTAAGATCATCGTTGTACTGCCTGAGCTCGTTGATAATATCGTTCAGACGGGTCTTGGCGAAAGTGATCTTCATTCTGGGACGGAAGTGGGAAAAGAGTCCTTTCCCTTTACCCTGCTTTCTTTAGCTTGACCTTGCTGACGAGGAAAGAGGAGACAATGTTGCGGTACCGTGGATAAGTCGAAAATGGTACCTTTTGTTCGACAACTTCCTGGAATCTCTTGGTTTCATGCATAACATCCTTGAGAGTGCGTTGAATCAATCGCAAAGTGGACTCGCAGGCGGAAAGTGAGTTGCCAAGAAGGGTTTCGAGTCGACTGTTCAACTTCTCACTTCTCCTGAAGGGATGATTTGGGTCACACAAAATACCCTCCAGGCTAGAGTTTTCCGTGTCCCCACCAGCCTGCGACAGAAGTAGCTGACATTGATTGTTGAAGATCGCTTTTTGCGCTCCTAGTCTGGTCGTGAAGTTGTTGATCTCCTGTGAATATCGGCGGTAAGTGACGAATGGTTGAAATGTGTACTCGTAATTTTCGACTGCGGAGATGATCAGAGGAGCTATCCCAAGCGCCAGGCCTGTGATTGTGAAGGGATCCATAGCGCCGGTCCGACGTTGTAGGTGGATTAAATCAATTCTGATCGTAACCAGCCGGTGAAGTTGAGGGTTCAACCTCTCTGGGCTGTGTACTGTACTACAGAGCTGTATATCTCATCACGATGGCGGACTTCATCAACAAAGATTGGCTGGACGAAACCTCAGGTGACGTGGCATGCAGTTAAGTCAGCCTCGATCATGATTCACAGATGCGCACAGAAACACATACCTGGAGAGATGCTGCAATTTGATTACCATAAATGTGCGATCAAACAGATCTCGAGAATCCCCCAGTATGGAGGAACTTCTCGGTTGCTGGCGGGAAGCTCAAAGAGCCGACAAAGTTGTGGTAGAGCTCCTCCGAATTCGCAGCGCAACAGAAGCCGAATTCCATGATCAGATCACGTCTGTAATTCGAGAAACAGAGTCTATAAGTCGGCTTCTGAGGGATTTGCATGATATATTTCTCGTTTACAGGTCTCGGGGTCCCATTCTGGTGTATTATCTCGATGTATCATTGCCGCCCCTAATGAAAACGACCAAAAGCATGCTGGTGTATCTGGAAAACGATGCATACCCACCTCGCACTCAATGGACGTTGATGGTGGAGAGACTGGGAGATCAAGGCGGAATGTCGATACCTACACGACTGGTCATGTACACGGACATCTTTGTTCAACTCATCCGTTTACTCTCTAGGTACATCTATTCAGACCACTCACTCGACCGTTTACTGAAGTACCAGATCTCCATTGTATGATCCAACCACGTTGGAGCTATTGAGAATTAGGATCCTTCGTCTGCGGCTTCTCCAAGGCATACCTGGTGAGTAGAAAGAGTTTAAGATGGAAATGAGAATGCTCTAATACACCGAATAGCACCCCCACCACCAGCAGTTCCCGTCTACATACCATCCACCAGTATGAACGACGAAGCAATTGAGGTACTGTCCCAGTCATGTATAAACATGATTGGATTTGCAAGCTTGTTGTAACAAGATCTAATTGTATCATTAGAAACGCCACTGGGCCGAGAAAGTCTTCACGATCGATCTACACTCCTCGACACTGCTGGCGCATCGTCGTGAGTGAGTGCAGACACAATTCAGCTTATTTTTACTTTATATAAGCAGAGCTTATTGAATTCAGGTCGCGTTGCTTCGGCCCTCCAATGGTTGTCGAAAAACTTGGAATTCTCCCTGGATCTAGTCTTCTGTGCAAATTGTAGGCTACAGCCCTCTTTATGGAGACTGAAATATCCTAATAAGTCAAAGACCTTTCGACAAAAACAGGCTATCCATAATGTTTTACCTTGCCCCAGGAGGGCCCGACCTCGCTAGGATGCTCTGCAGGTGGCTAGGTCCATATTCAGCCCCTCTAGTTGCTGCTTATGGAGCCCATGAATTATCTGTTTGTCGAAAGGGATCGTCTTTGCAAATTAGTTGCTGGTCGATGGAGAAGAATCAACCAAGACTTTTTGCAGCCTTGTTTTTCAAAACATACGAGAGTAAGTGCCTGAACCTTGAAGTTTTGACTTTGCAGAATGGTCCACAATTGATATCCACACAGAGATGGTACTCTTTCATTGCACATTCGGTGCACTGAAATCCCGCTGCCCCCTTACGACAAACGTTACTATGCAAGACTTGTGCCTCGAGGGCGAGAAAAGACTGTTTCACGGGTACGCCTGACATCAAGTTTAGGGCCTTTTACTTACGTCAAAGATAGGAAAATTATCGATGATGGGTTTGAGCACCTACTCACCGTCTTACAAGATCTGAAATGTGGGGCTATTCGACTACTTGCCGCTGTTCGCTCTGGAGAACTTCGGAGATGCCCAGTTTGGACAGCATTTGGTAAGTGGTTGGCCTATATTGAATAGCCTTGACCTACATAGATTACTGATCAGTGCACAAGTCACCCACGAGTCCGGATCAGCACAGTGGCTCGACCGCCGCAGCAGACATCGAATATGGCTTAAGAGCCTGGATCCAAATGTTTTCTGCCAAGAATATAAGAAGAAGCATCAAATGAAAAGAAGTGGCGAATTCGAATTGTATTTCGTCACTGAATCCTGTCAGTTGTTCCAAGTGGATTATATTTGTCTAGTGTGTTGATATTTTCCCAGCCGCAGACGCTTTTCAAGACCTGTTCATGGAAGACCCAGCTTCAGATGGGGATGCCATTGTCATTGTCAGAGTACCTTATTATCTCGGAGAGGCTCACAAATTAATCCGCCGATAGGGTCAATCCAGTAATGCTAAAGCACTGACCGTGATCAGCAATCACACCGAAGTTGGATCTACAGTGCGCAATGTTGTCCCGAAATCCGAACCAAAAATTCACGACTCCAACCAATTAGTACCTTCTCAGCTAGCACCGAGTGTTTCTAGTTCCCGGAAGTCGTCCCCCGAAGCACCAACTAATCTCTCTCATCCGCTCGAGATGGAGAGCAGCCCTGCTGAGGTTGATTCTCCATTACATGATAACCTCAATGATGACGAGGATGGGCTGGAGAGCCCAAATATGGTTCGTATTACAGAATGGCAGCGCGATATCAACATCCACACGGCAAAGGCAGATATAGTCAGCATATTATTCAAGGCTTGCCTAACGACATTTACTATAGTATTCCGAACCTTACGGAATGGGCCTCAAAGCTCTGATGCTTCCGTACTGACCTCTCTCCAGGAAGAGTTTCGGAAATTCTATGTTTGGAACGATTCAATTTCTTCGGGCGATCAAGATTTGGCGGAAATACTGGGGTCCTCCAAAAATCTGAAGTGTATTGTGCTGACTCTAATGGTCCAATGGTCGCAAGCGTTAAGTCAAGGTGTGTTTATTTATGGGTCTCTGACGGTTCAAGGTTATGGAAACCGAGCCTCTGGAATTCCATTAAATCTTGTTCACAATAGCTTGAAGCATTTACAACTCAGCAAACGTCAGCTTATGTTAATATTCACTGATGGATCCTAGTACCCTCAATATTGAACGACTATGATTGGACATCGGCCCATACGCAATTGTCAGATCTGGAGGCGATCACAGCAGAAGCTGACGAAATTGCTGGAATTTTGAAAAAGCCTAGTGCTCAAGCCGCCCTCGATTATCTGGAGGGAGGAGGTTGTGATAGCAGCAGTGATTCATTATCTATCAAAAGTACCGGGGGCATAAGCACCGTTCTCGATGAGATGAAAATCTGCACGGAGTGTCTAGTAGACCTCTTGCCATCATTGGAAAATCCTGCAAACGACGGAACATTGGTTGTTGAGGCTTTAGAAGCACCGTTGGAAGTTCTACCATCCAATATTGGCATTGCACAACCATTGAATGCTTTTGCACTACTCATGAGAGACAGGTTTCCTGGGGGGGATGATAAGGTGGTCCGTCGTGTGGGAGATGCTATCTGGCGTCGGAGACAGAGACTAAGGGCGAATCACAAATCCAGAACTGAGATCAAAAATTTCGCGAGAACGGTTGATAAGCCAATATCGAAACCCGTAGTAGAACTTCAATCTTCGGGAAGCTCAGACTTCAACCAGTCGGAGGAATCTTTCGGTCAGCGCTCCCGAACTACCAAATCAAGCAATACTGCGCCATCCATATTCGACCACAAGAACATCTTCGATGACCTGGATCCAGCAGAGGGCATTTTCGGCAAATTGCGCCATCGAGAGTCCGTCAGTTCTTTTAGATCTTCCTTGGTAACAAACGCGTCCAAATCTAAGCAACGCCGCACTCCCGTGCTACCAATAGCAGGGCGCGACGGGGCCAAATTTGAATGCTTCGTCTGCCTCAAAACTTTGGGCGACATCAAGACACAGGAACAATGGAAGTAGGTAGATTAATTGCGACCAGCGTTTTGACATTGTACTGAAATTGTCTGAAATTGTTAGGAAACATGTCTTCGATGACCTTGAGCCTTACATCTGCCAATTTGGGGATTGCGATGAGGCGATGTCAACATTCAAGTCTAAACGAGAATGGACAAATCACGAGATGACTAAACATCGTGACCTCTACGATGATCTCATCCAAGTCTCACGATGCCCATTGTGTCTGTTGGAATTCATAGCACCAAAGAAGGCTCTATATCGCCACTTGGGACGTCATTTGAGAGAGTTGTCCTTGGCCTCATTACCATCATTGGACACTACAATAGACGAGGAGGTCCCGCATCTGTCAGATCAGATATAAGAAGAGGTAGAACCAATTTGCTTTGGTGTTTTTGAATTATGTTCCATTCGGGTTGATTCACTCTTATTAGCTATGCGCCTTCAACTGCCTCTTCAAGGATTGGCCTATAACCCTCCTCAATTCACAACTCTCCTCAACTCTCTCTACTCAAGTCGCCAGCTAGTTCAAGAACACACCATCTCTCATCAAACAGGCATACTCGTCGTAGCTTGATCTTCGATTGACAGATAATCTCCAATTCACTACATCTGCTACTTCTAAATCAGGTATGGTTAACAATTTCAGACCTTTGATGAAATTCAGTCCCTCGGCAAATTTTAACTTTTCATCACGTCTGATTCGTTTCCTTTACTGATTTGTTATCATCTCACGGGCTCTCCATCTCGAGCTTCAAGTAACTCAATAACATTATCAGCCTTCAACAAAGCCAGTCAATCAACAAGCCACCCAAGAAAGCTAAAATGCCACCTCCCAAAGCCACCAAAGCAAAGCTAATGCCAAAGGCAAAACCTGCCCTGCCTCCACCACCCAAGCCAGTCAAAAGACGGCGAGCCACTTCACGCTCACCTTCCAAGCCAATTCCAGAATGGGACAAGGGCATATCATCACTAGCAGCCCGCGAGCGAAAGCGCTTCAAGCTCTCCCGGACATCTCTACACGAGGATCTTGACCAAGACTACATCGCTCAGCAGGCAGAGAAGCTTATGGGAGAGAGCAAAAACACTTGGGGTGTCCCGCAAGAAAGCCCAATCAAAGGCAGCAGACGCCCAAAGGTGAAATCAAGGGGTCTAAGGATGGCGCGAGATGACGCTGAAGATGCCTACCTGGCCATGTTCAGTAGTATGATCCCACAGAGGCGTGAAGCTATTCCAAATGATCTATTGAAGACACCAATATTGAGAGTTTCAATGGAGATTCGAGAAAAGATCTATTCTTACCTGCTCATCTACCCGACGCCTATCATGGTCAAGCCCGATTGGACAGCTATGGAGAGAAACGTTTTCGTTCGTCATGCTCATGCCATCATCTTGGTATGCAAGCAATTCGCTCTTGAAGGATCCAGCTTCCTCTTCCGCAATAACACTTTCCAATCTCTCATCCGCGAGCCTCCAATCAACCCTCCACTTCGCTTCGAAGAGCCAGCTAGCCTTCCGACTGCATATCATTCCCTCTTCCGAAACATCGTTGTTGATTGCTCAAAGACTTGTTGGAACTTTGAATGGTACGAGAAAGCGACCGAAGGACTTAATATTCTCGCCAAAGCAAGCCCGACAATTGATACCTTGACCATGGTAGTCGTACCCCAACGAGTTGGCATGTCTGACACCGCGTTGGGAATGGAAGTCAGTCCTGTCACATTTGCAGACTTCATTTGGTATCCCGGTCCATTGATGACAGCTGTTCGCAAGTTATCACCGAGGATATTCAAGATCATCATGAAGAAACCCCGCAATAGGAGACTGGGGATGGAAATTGATTTGACATATCTTCGGATTGGCACGGCGAAGGATGATCTCATTGCTAACGAGGAAACGTTGAGGACGAGAGAAATAAGAACGAAAGCTATGGACATTGAATTGAGAGGTCTGAAGGAGAAATTCGAGGAAGTTTTTGAGGATGATGATTGGGCAGTCCGACAGGGGAAATGCGTATTGATTTCCACTGAAAATGGAAGCAGAGACGAAGGTGATTCCCAAGCGCTGGCTGGGGCTGGAGGAAGTGATACAGGAAGCTCCGGTATTACTGCAGGTGATGGTTCGAGGGAACGAAATGAGTCTGAGGAGAGATGGGCTTATTGATTCATAAGATGCAAGGTCCTGATCGTAACGGTCGTGGCCGATGGATGCTGAAGGTCTCTGGGAGCACCACTTCTATTTTGTCCTCGACGCCTCCACTTTATGCCGCTTATTATGATGGGATGCTATAGATGCTGCACATTGAATGGGAATCTACTACGGAGGAAGTTTTTCATTTCGAAAGCCGTTGGTCGTGGTACACAGGCGGACCTAACACAAATCTTCACATAGCAGCTAGAAATTTCAAAAGTTTAGTCTTTCATGCCTTACATAGCATATTCCAGTATCTCCAGAGGTGAAATCATCTAGGTCATGTATAAGCAGCCTAATGATTTAATGCAGTTCATATTTCAATCAGTCTACCCTCCGGCCAGACTAGCCTAGCAGAAAATTTTACATTATCCGGAACGCCGCGAAATGCTTGCCCATCCTATGCCCTAACCAGAACTCCAAACACATACCTCATATAGCCTCATGTCAGATGCCTACTTATCAGCCATATCTCCCGTAACCATCTTCCGCAACTCGTATTCCTTCGTGAACTCTCGACTCAAGATCTCCATATCTCCCACCAACGCCTTGCAGCAGTTCACCAGCGCTTCTTTCGGCGAGATGGCACCGTCGGTCTGTATGCGGAGCTCGAACTTTGCGAAGAGGGGATGTGGGATCTTGTAGCCGGCGAAGATGACGTGGGGATCCTTGAGGAGATGTGCGCGAAGGATGTTCGCGAGAGTGTGGTCTTCTTTGTTGAAGGTAAAGACGGAGCTATCAGCGGTACCTGGGAGTGTTAGCTGATACGTTCTGTTCTCCTGTAGGGTCTAAGTGGTATGTAGGGTCGCATACGGGTGTCCGCTTCTTCTGAGACTTTCTTCTCGCCATCCTGGAGGAGGAACAACTCGAATCTATGGTAAGGTTAGTCTCCCTGTCTTGCAAGCTGTGACCCGCATATCCAAGTATCTTCCACAAACATCCTCCGATCCACGGGACACTCAGCCCTCAAATCGATAGGTGTGGCATGCGCTGAAGAAATTGAGGCAACAAACCTGTCCGGGGCGTTCATCTTTGCGACCTGAAATACAGGACTTTTGAGGAATGTTTCTGCCCGTCCTTCGAGTTGCGCTGTAGAAGCTTCGAAGTTCTACTACACAGCGCAAGGTCTTGGTCGTGGAGTCGGCGCTGAAGTTGCTGTCGCGTTTGTAAACGGGCTTTGATGTCGCGCAGCCGACAATGACTTTGGAGTGAAAGATCGAGGCTCTGCGGGAGTGCTAGTACAAAAACGGTTGGTCCTTCCGAAGCGAAGCTAATGGCGGGGTAATGGATGATCGGACAATCTTACTCTGTTGACTAAAGCATTCGGTATCTCGGCTATTGACTGTGTAAACAATTTTGAATGCAATGGGTTTCTTCCACTGTTTCTCTCGATCATCTCCGACATAGCCGAGATCAATTCTTCTCGGACTTCTGCCTCCGTATATTACATCGAACTTTTGACACATTCATACCGATTGTGCTCAAAATTGAAGCACGTAGAATGTCAGCTTGTTAAAGCTTGCATTTGACTACGTTCCAAGTTACAGTATCTACTCTAGACTTCCCCTTCCGTACTGCCATTTTGAGCAGCCTCATTTCTATTCACGGTTCAGGATGGCCCTCTCTCAGACGCAAACCCTCAAGTCCCAATACCCCTGGGCACAAGCTCCTCTAATAGTCTCCGCACCAATGCGTCTCATAGCAACCTGTCCACTTGCCAATGCCGTCACCAGAGCAGGAGGTATAGGATTCCTCGGCGCTGGAACCGATGTCAGCACCCTTTCAGCCATGTTGAAAGAAGCGACGACTTCCTTCCAAACATCTCCGCTTCCTGAAACGCCTGACGGAATCCTTCCAATTGGTGTTGGATTCATTTGCTGGGGCGCTGATCTATCAGTCACACTTTCAGTCATCGAAGCAGCTCCACTGAAACCAGCAGCAGCATGGCTCTTTGCTCCTCAGAGTTTAAAAGAATTGCTTTCCTGGGCAGAAGGCATACGAAAAGCCAGCAATGGGAAAACGAAGATCTGGATTCAGGTCGGAACTGTTAATTCGGCATTAGAGGTCGCTAAAAGCTGTAAACCAGATGTTCTGGTCATTCAAGGCACAGATGCTGGTGGTCACGGCCTCGTGCAGTCTAGTTCGATCATTACTCTATTGCCGGAATGCGTGGATGAGCTTGCTCGTAGGGGATATGGGAATATTCCTCTCTTTGCCACGGGAGGTATCATGGACGGCAGAGGTGTGGCTGCTGCATTGGCACTGGGGGCAAGTGGGGTATGTATGGGAACTCGATTTCTCGTCAGCCCGGAAGCTGTGATCAGTAACGGCTATCGAAATGCAGTCGTCCAGGCGAGTGACGGAGGGATCACCACTGCAAGAACGACAGTCTATGACAAAGTTCGCGGCACCCATGGATGGCCGGAAAGCTATAATGCTAGAGGGATTCTAAACCACAGTTTCTGGGATAGCCAGAAAGGCATGCCGGAGGAGGAGAATGCAAAGTTGTATGCTGAGGCTGTGAAAATGGGTGACGAGGGATGGGGGGAGAAAGGGAGAATGACCACTTATGCAGGGACAGGCGTGGGACTAGTGAGGAAGGTCATACCTGCCGGTGAGATCATTCAAGAGGTGTTGAGAGATTCTTCAAAGAGGCTAGCCACAGTTAGTAGTCGACTTTGATATGACGTATATCAGCTGGTGATCTCGGATGTCTCATTGTCCCGGTAAGGCACCGATACCGTAGTTTCAGTTAATTTAAGGAATCTACCTTTAATCTGTCCACCTCCTCTCTTGCACCAAGTAAAGATTTTTATGTGCAATCGATCATTCAAGGTACAAGAATAGAACAAGGTAAGTGGGTACGAATCTTCTTAAATGTAGCAGGGATACTGCTTCGACGTAAGTGTAAGTTACTTAGATATAGAACCTTCAGATCTAAAACTTATCTTTTTTTAATTAAAGACTATGATATGATGGTTGATTGTTATGATAGTTTGCCATTTTTCGTTTCACTTTCAAATTTGATTTTCCGACTGTGTGATTTTAGTTAAGATTAAGAGATCAGAGAACTAGGGGTATTGACTTGATTACGATATTTTTTCATGTTTTTTTTTTCAAAGGAAAGGTACTTACATTTCGCCCAAACGCGACGGCGACGGCGACGGCGATATGGGAAGTACTTCTCCTTATCCAGGGAAGGTAAGTGACGAGAAATCACAAGGAGTCATTGAAGGTTCAATGCCGACAGCTCTCAAATCAAAATGTATGGCTTGTCTATATCATATCACTGGTGCGTAAATAGAGCCCATCAACTTCTACCATATCTACCACAAATCCGAATTCATACTCGTTCCAGGGTGATCCTAAATCGAACACCATTATCATCATCACTGCTCATCGCTCCCATTGATTCAATCTCGAACTAGAAACCTTCGTAGATTCCATGATGACAAACAGTCCAGACTATGTCCTGTCATCTCCATCAATGCGTACTTATGCTTCTAAACCAGTAGACAGTTCCATGCCTCAGCTCGAGCTCCTCAAAGTCGGGACGTCAAGTTATTCTCGTCTTTGACTTTCTTGGTCAAATATCCTTCCTCTTCTTGGTCGCCCGCTTCTTACAGACCAAAATGATTTGCGAGAATATTATCACAGAATAAGAAGTCTTACAACCTGCAGTAAGAACTACATTTCTTCATCTCAACCGAAACTCTCTTGACGTTGTATCAAAAGACAGACTCTCTCCATGCATTATACCATCAACATAACATTCTCCAATAACTGTAAAGTAACCCCCACCTGCCGGTCTCAGGACATACGGAACCTCTCCTCCAAAAAGAATGCAGATAGAGTCTCCTACCCTCGATCCCCTCGGTACGCATGCCAATCGTCCATTGCGAGTTACAGAGAAACGACGTCTCGATGACCATAGATCCAAGGACGCTTCGATGACTGCATGCGTCTCAAAATTCGGAATGACCTCGTCTAGGCCGCGGATTCCGGTCACTGTAGTTCGGGATTCCGTCAAGTAATCTTCGAATCTTTCTGATGCGCTTGACATGAAGCCCATGTATCTGTTGAAGTAATGAGCGTATCGATAAGGAGCGGGGAATGCCTCGCCGGTTAGACCACATGTCATGGTTCTCCAGAGCTCTGTCTGGCGCATTGTTGTCAGGATTCCTCGGTGTTGTCGAGACAGGTTTTCACACTCCAGAAGCCACAAATAGGACTGCTTGAGGGCTGAGATTTTGGCCTCGTTAATCTCGAACACGGCGACAGCTTTTGTAAATTCGGGCTCAGAACCTAGTCGAAAAATGGAATCGATTTGGAGTCCTGTTACGTGTAGCACAGTCTTGTTATCAGAATGCCAGGCTTCGGGTTTCATGCCTCCGGATGCGCAAAATCTAGTCCGCTCACTGTATCGTGTCAAAGGGTGCACGTTTTCGACTACCCTCCAGTCGGGAACCCATGATGGAAGTGACGAAGAGGCTTTCGGCCCAGAGGCGCAAGATAAAACTCGTAAGTTCTTGTGATGATTGATATCGGTAACAGCGAACTCTTTAAAAGCTTCTAGAACTTTTTCTTCATTTGTGTCATAATCTGGCACGAGCCCCCGTTGCCCCGCCCAATCTTTTGCAAGACCAACCACGGCGAAGATCTTGTCGCGTTGATCTTTGCATTCGCTAAATCTTGTTGCCAAAAGGATGTGGAAAAGTGACATTGAGAGCGGACCGCTGTGGGATCGTCGTGCTCTTTCTATCGCGCCGATGTTCTCAAGAGAGTGATGGGCGTCTTCACCTCCCATTTGACTTACGGGGAGAAAGCGGTCTCCCAATCTTATATACACATCTGCGAGAATCTCCCAAGGCATGATTTGGTTCCCACAGTGGACGGTTGCGCCGCGCGAGCTGGCCACTTCCTGGATTATCCAAGTCCGACGGAACCATTCTCTATGCAGGAGCGTGATCAGGTGCTCATACTCGATATCGGTGACCATGGACCTATGAGCACCCCCCGAGAAGACTTTTCCAGTCTTATCCCTATACCACCCGAGTCGGACAAGGAACCACGAATCATCTTGGCCAATTAACACAGATTTCAAGGCTTGCAACGATGCAAAAGCACGAGCATCACCCTCTGCAGCTCGACCTAACCATATTACCACTTGCGCTGCGTTGGCGTAAATTTCTTGCATTATGCGAACCTGGCGGCTTCGCTCGGCTAGATCATGTTGGTTGATCGAAATGGCGTCGACCCAAAGTAGTCTGGATCTGTCTATATATCGAAGTTGCCGCAGAGCATCGTCAAGATTAGCCGTGATTTGAATCTTCATCCCTGAGCACTGAATGGTATGCTCCGACGATTCCTCGCCCCAGACATACGACAATGCTTCATACTCATGGTCATATAACGAGCATATAGGCTTCAGATGACATCTCAATTCGTCCGTGGGTTCGCCTGGCTCGAGTATGATGAGTCGTGTTTTTTCGTTTTCGGACAATCGCGGGTAGTTCAGAATGCCGTTCGACGGCGGTGATTCCTTTTTCAAGTCTGTTACGCGGTTGCTTCGCTCAATATTGCGTTCCTGAACCAATATGGAGTGCACAACCTGGATTGCTTCATTGCTGAGGCTGTTCGAATCACCAAACCATACGGCAAAGCCCATGAAACTCACCAGGAAAGATGCCGAAGCAGTAGTTTTAGGCGCTGCCTTGCCGCCCCACCTGAAAGCTTTTGATCCATATCCATTTTTTGGGACTTTGGTAATCTGGCTTGGAAGAGCGTGTCGATATGGGAGGACCGGCCGTCGAATCTTGCTCAAGCTCAACACCTGTCCGGCTTTCCTTGATATTCGAGATGCAATCAAGATTGAAAGCAACCGTTGCTGAGCATTGTGCTTGTTATCACAAGATGCACAAGTCAGCCGCAGTATCACTCACAAACCAATAACGGTGGAGGCTGAGTCGAAAGATTCACGTGTTCGGGCCCGGTGTGGCCAACAAGGGTTTACAATGCCCTTTCTCACAGGCGATTCACTCCGACCACTTGGAGCAAGAGCAAGATCAAGTTGCTTCTACTCCAAGCTGTTGAGAGACTCAAAAGTAAACATCTCCACTCCTTCCCTTTGACCACTCGGAAGCGAGCTCCTGAACAACTAAACTTCTTCCCACACCTCGCACAATCCTGCATAACTCCGCACAACTCTCCACAAGTTTGCACAACTCGGCACCCCCAAATACCCGAGCCATCCAGAAATGCAGCATTCGGACTTTGCGGCGGAAGGAATGGAAAATAATTCAATTGAGACCCCACTTGGAATGCGAGCTGAGAAATCCGATCCAATACAATCCGGAATCGGAATAGAGATCGGATCGGATGGAATATATATAGTGGTTGTTTCCTCCCTTGTTTTATTCTGATGGTTTTTGGTTATGTTCTTGGTTTGGTCAAAGTGAAGCCCGAGAATGCTTGGTGGCTGTTTCAACTCGGGTCAGCTCAGCCTTGTGTTCTGATACCTTCCACTTGACCTCACGAGTTCTATTGAGCCGACATAATTATCTTCGATTCTGACGAAAGAGGAGGGCAAGACAGCGCGAGAAAATGTGAGGTAAGGAAGGTAAGGAATGTGGTGGCAGAAGTCTGTTCATTGCATGGCTTGAAATATGCCATTGTCTATCCCTATGTCTGTCTGTGCGTCGGATGATGCCACTCTTCACTCCTTCATCCACTCCAACTCCAGAGAAGTTCTATCCCATTTGAGAAGAAAATCAGCCTGCCTGCCTTGGACGAAGGAGGAGATGTCCATCTATCGATCCACCCACTCGTCTTGTCCTCAACACAATAGAGGGAGACTTGGAAGACGGAAGATAAAAAAGGACAAAAGCCAAGCCAGATCCAGCGTCTGCACATCTATCTCATCGCATGAGAATACCAAATCGAGATATCAATATAGCGAAGGGTCGAAATCGATTGTGGGGTGAAGCCAGGAGTGTCTTTTGATGAGACCAGCTTCGAAGGAACAACGAGCGAGAGCCAACGCCAGAACGCCTAACGTGTGGGGTATGAAATCTGCGGACAATATACTGACCCGAATATGTACAAGGAAAGAAGCAAGCCGCGATAGGTTCGTGTCGCTCAATGGGCTGGATGCCGGGGGACAAAGAGGAGGGACGAAGATCAATGCGAATGGATGAGGGTCAATCGTTTCGAACTTGAAGATTGTCAGCTAAGGAACGCCCGATTGAGTGACAAGGGGACATACCGGTCAATTCTCACTTGCCTGGGACAGCAGGCTTATGGTCACCGCTACCATCATTGATTGTACCTCCGACCTTCTGCGACACTCCAAAGCCGAGTCCGAGAGCAACCCCCAAGATGGCGAGCACGATAGCAGCGATAATCAGGGCCTTGTACGTCTTCTTCAATCCAGCCCAGCATCCGCAACGAGCACGCTGAAGCTTCGCCGCCTTCCTCTGCTGCTTCATGTGGTTCCGACCAGGCCATGCGGAGTCAACCTTGCTGCATGCGGTGGTGAGGAGACCCGTCTTCGATACAGATACTTGCGTCTTCTGTTCCGTTAAGCCCTGTGCTTCGAGATCCGTATTGTACACATCGCGGTCGTTTATGGCGTGCGTGTAGGTCGTTTCGACTGTCTTCTCGTTGGTAGCTGTACCAGGAGGGGTAAGGGAATGCGTCGAGTCAACATCGTGGATCGTGGATAGGTGTTGAGCAGAGGTTTGCCTGCTTGGGGATGGCCGATTGATCGTGAGGACTTTGCCATTTGACTTTTCCTCCACGGCGTTGCTGGTACTGACGACCGCATTCTTTGCCTCGAGTCCCGACATAATTTATGTTTTGTTCCGAGAGGTTGTAGAAGTTGAGGAATGGGTGAATTGATGTAGGTTGCGAGGACGATGTCTAGGTCGATATGCTTGCGAGTCCGAATCTCGGTGGAGAAGGAACGAAACAGGCCAAGTTTGGATAGAACCGACACTTAATTGACAACGACTCGGGGTTCGGCAGATGTTCCCTATGTCGAGAGAATTGTTCCAGCAGAAATCAATGCTCTATCAAGTCGCTGAATTCGACGAGGGTAGGTGGAACGTCAGTCGTATGTTGCGCAGGCTGCAAGTGTTACAGTCAGATTAAGGCAGGATTGGTCGGCGGCACTCTTCTCTCCTCCTGGGTCCAATGCAGTAACAGTAAAGTCCTGAGTGAACAGTGCAATTGAACAGCGCGCGTATCTTGTCGTCTTGGTGGATTGAGAAAGGAATGAAGGACGACAAGAGGCGAGAAGTGAGGTCGAGTCGAGAAGAGGATGGCTGAATCAAGAAGAGAGAAAGAGAGAGAGCTATCGTGGGTTTGCCCCAAGGCACCTTGATGCAATCTCGCGGGTGTCTCAACTCTCAGATCCCTTCCAGTTCCTATCTCGCTTATGCGCGCCGGGCTCTCCTCACTCAAACTAAATTGGCAGACGGAAGCTAAAACAACTAAACGTCTGAATAAGAACCGTAATCAAAAATCGAAATGCTTGTCGAGTAGAATATCGAGATGATGAATTGATGCTATTTTCAAGTTCGTGAAGTAACAGCAGATGAGAATAATTGAATTTCCCGTCCATGTGCCTGGTGCTTGCTTCTTGCCCAGTCCAGAACCAAGAACGCCCGCGGGACAGAACAAGACATACAAATTGAGTGTCTATGCTTGTCTACGGGTAAACCCCACCCCACCCCAGCCATCCAACCCCATCCGTCCTATGCCATGCCATGCCATCCAATCCATCCACGCCTCTTCCCAGGCCTCTTCCCAGCCCACCAGGTCCATCCAGTGGCCCGTCTCGCTGGGAAGTTGCAGCTGCAGCACCAAATCAAGGTCGGCGAAATGGAGGCCAAAATCAATAATTGCCTCAAGCCAGCGACCAGCCAGGCCAGCGAAATTGACGATGATGTGTACGAAGTACGAACAAGAGCGAAGTACGAACGAGAGGGTTCTGTTCTACGGGAAACACCGTACAAGAGTGTCTCTAGACCCCCAAGTGCGCTGCTTTTCCGTGTCCAGACTGGAGATGCATTACTCGAGACCCAGTAAATATCGCCTGGATCCTCTCCGCATGCACCATGAAGTGGGTTTGCTGAGTCCACAATCAAGACTAATTTTCCGCGATAGTTCGAAGGAGGGGTGCAAGTCAGGAGATGCCCCTTTTGGAAGCACTGACTCAAGCCAATTCATGGGGATCTTTTATTTTTTGTCTCTATTCAGTCGCTCATAGAAGGCAAGAAAGATGTCATCGGAGGAACTTCGTCCATTTGAATCAATAGCCTCAAGCCGCCTCAGCGCTCACCAAGATGCCGCAAGCTCAAGTCCAACACGCCAGCACCAAAGAAATATCTGCTTCTCGTCCACTCTGTACCCATCCCAGCCCATCACGAATTTAGCAAGGCACAGCACCATGCACCGAAGCAGGCAAGCCAGCTAAAGTTTGCCGCCAAAGCTGCCCTTGCGTGGCTCGCTAAACCAAATCAATCGATAGGCCAGGATGAAAGGAACACCATGCCGCCACCCTTTCACCAACATGGCAACGTCCCCGGTCCAGCGTCCTCTAGTCTTCCTTCTAGCCTGAAGTCAAGTCTCTGGACGTCGGGAGCGCACTAAAAGCTACACTTTCCATCTCGAGTCTCCATCTCAACTTCAAACGAAGAGATCCGGTTCAGCACTATTATGAGGCTTTTAATTCCTTACCTGTTCGCCTCGATCTATGCAGTAGCTGGAAGTTGGCTTGGATTTTAAGAATGGAAGGTGGGAGGAGGGGAGGGGCTGGACCGACAGAACAGATACACGACCCGATACCAAGAGACGCAAAGAAAGATACCCGTATGCTGCATGAAATCCCAGATATGACAATCCAGTAAACCGCGGTGGCAAAACCATGCAACAGAACAGCTCGTCCAGGATAGGCCAAGGCCGAGCTTGGTGCGCTGCTTTCCGGTCTTCGCACTGGCACTGAAATGGTATTCGTGCGCCGTCCAGGAAGAAGGACCGTTTTGGGAGTTTCGCCGCGATAGGAATCACAAGCGAACATGCATCTATCCATCGAGGCCTGATTATTCACTGGGCTGCTTGATGAGAGCGCAGTGCTTGCTTCTTCGGCCCTGTTTCTCCTGGATAGAGAACGCTATGCTCTACGGACCTACTCCGTCGTGTGTTGGAAAATTCGTCCAACGAACCCCTCTTCTGAATTTCGTTCGCGAAAACTCCTCGGATCTCTTCCCTATCCACCCATTTCACATGGAGCATTCATTTATTGAAACCCATCAAACAATTATCGCGCGCAAGATGCTAGCCCGATAATTTATTCCACATCAATTATGATTCTATCCTATCGTGCTAATGATGCTCTCATCGTCCCTCATTCGTCCTGGAGAAAGTGTAAAATGTAACGCAGTACAGAAGTACGTGAGGAGGACGCGCCAGGTGTCGCCGCCCGCTATCAGTCTTTCCCGTTCGGCTGACTGCTGGTGACATGCATCTCTTAGATATTCTGGAAAGGCTGGATCGTGAAAGCACTAGATTACCTCTAGCCACGCAGTCTTCTGACATTTAAATCTCGACGACGAACACAGTAGGTTGCTATCTTATCTTCTGGCTCCTCAGTACAGTAGTGCACAACTCCTTCTCTCATCGAAAGTTACATGCTTGGCACAGCACAAGAGTGGAGTTCTCGGGCAAGCCGTTGAACTTCCAGACTCGGGTAGTTGGTTTTGGAAGGTAGAAAGACTGCAGTAAAGCCCTCGTGGATGTACACTGTACAATTCCCCAAAGGGGATATACAAGAGATAAGGATTTTTCAAGAGGAGTGAGGGCTGGACTGAGGTTCAGTATTATCTGTAAGATCGTATCTCTTGATCTATAGTGGCGGGCTTGGGAGGAGAGACTCGTAGCTTCGCTACAAGGTCACAGAGAAGATATTGTAAGTCACGTGTAAATTGTATCACGTTTCGGTCCTGTTGGCTCGAATGGCTCTGAAAGTCTCGTATCGAAGAGTTGGGATGCGGTGTGCACGTTCTCAAGTTTCGAATTTCCATTCAACCTTGGGTAACTACTCTGATGGAAGTTTTCTTCTTACTCAGTTAATCTGTAATCTGGTGGGCGAGACCTGCTTAGACTCATTCTCCATTGTGAGAAAATTATGGTGCGCATGATAGCAGATAGATGATACTTACCAAGAATGTCGTGCAAGCATGAGATCTTGAATATCGCTTTGTTTAGCGCATATCCCGACAACAGATCTATCTTCGTATCATTGTTCTCGGTAATATCAAAGAGAGAAACGAGGACTTGAAACACAATCCAGGACAAAAGTACTCGAGAAACAACAGAATAACAAGACTTGTTCCCAACCTTTAAAAGTCTGCCTCGTGTATAGAGCGTAAAAGGGAATCAATTTCTCACAGTTCTTTTGAACCAAACTACGATACATACTCTCGTCAAAGATGCGTTTCCTCAACTCCACTGCCTGGCTTGCAATCTTGGCATTAAGCTCCCTTGTCTCATCCCTCCCCTCATCGCCAGTAATTAATGGTATAGTCGACATGAATAACTTTCCCATTGAATCTATACCGGAGTTCAAAGAAGCAGATCCACTAGACAAACGCTTAACATCTAGCACATGCCACGGACTGAACGTCAATCTCACACAAATCGCCACCCAAGCCTACAAACTATGCAACTCCGCAATCCACTCCATCGAATCCAACGAACCCACAGAAACCCAACGCTTCATCCACTTCTTCGGACCTCTCAACGACAACCCCAACGCCCCCGCCCTCATCAGGCATCGCTACCAACTGATCCAAGAAACGATCTTCAGCCTGACACTCAACCTCGTCTGTCTGCCCACACAGAGTAAGGATAATCGCCCGGGAGTCATAGCAGACGTCGTGTCGGCGGGGCAGGGAACCGAAGCCACTGTGCGTCTGTTTAAGGGATGGTTCGGACTTCCTGCTAATGATACGTGTGTGCCTGGCCTTTCGAAAGCGAGTGTCCTTGTTCATGAGTCTTCGCATGTTTTTGGGGCTGACGATAGAGGTCCTGATCTGAGTAATGATGCGTATCAATATGGTGACTTTTCTGCTTCTGCTTTTGGGAATTGCACAATTTAAAGCACTTGGGCTTGTAGACAATTTCTGCCCATTGCCTTCTAAGTTGGTACTTCAGTTGAAGACTTGTAGTCTTGGCTGCATTACCATTGAAGCAGACCACGGAACGTGGGATAGCATTACATTATAAATCATCTGATATAACGTCCATCCCTGTGTGCCGAAAAAACCGGTGTACTGAAAAGTTCTACAATTTACGGGTCTTAAATCTCCACTACAGAAATATTTAAAGCTATAATCTGTTTGCTATTGTTCTTTAGCTGTTTCTCTACAAGGGCTCGAATTATAGTTAGAAAAGTACTAAAGTTTGGTTATACTATCGATCGTTTTATTAAGAGCGATGCGACCCCTTAATAAGCGAGTAAAGGATTTATCGTCTTTACCAAATACTCCTCGCTGCTCGCTGGGGTTATGTCCTTAAGCCACCTCTCGTCAATGGTAACTAGCGAGTAATCGAGAAATATCGGCAGCGATCAAACTTAACTTCTCTAAATCTCAGAAGGCAGTTGTGAATTAAATGGCGAGAAAATTGCATAGTGGGGGTAGTGATCTTTGACTACGGGTTATTGACTTCTGAACCTGCGTGCTTTTAACAACTACAAAAGAGTTTCAACCACAAATTATAATTCATTATAGTTGTATAATGTTACGATCGTAGGAGAAAAACTGGGGCAATTAAACTACTGGATTTATTTCGGTGCTACTCTAGTTCACAAATCGATCGACAGAATCTGACCCAAGCTGTCTCAGACACACTCTTGAAAGACCCTTAGACGTATAAAGTTTCTCTCATATTCCTCACGTCTCCTCTTTCTTTTCGGGTTTGGGCAAGAAAGCTTTGAATTTGGTGAAAAGCTCCGGGTGGGCGGCAAACAGGGTCTCCACTTGAGAATACACAACGTCGATACTGCCTGGATCCTGAGCGTAGCTCGAAAGGATCGCGAGAAATTGCTGGTACGCATCTGCAGGTACCGTTTTCTTTGTACGTCAGTAAAGCTCCTGGGGATTGGTGGGGGAATTTCAACATCTCTTGCTAGACCTCACTTCGTGATCAAGTAAGAGAGCTCAGTGGTGGATTATTATCTATTGGAGGAAGACATACCTCTACCTCTTGAATAAACGTAAGGGCATCGTTTCGGCCTGAGAGAGAGCACGATGGCGCTTCAGTCACTTTGATTTCATCACTCATCGTGTGCTGACGGTACTAATGTTGAAGTGAGTTGGCTGTAAATATTAGCGACGATCCCGCTTTGTGCTGCAGTTCACTGTTTACTCACACAAATTTAGTGCAGTGGGAGCTTACTGATCCGGTGCGGTTCGGTTCCGGGAGCTGTTGTCAAAATAACCTACGCAGTCAGGGCGAATCAACTGATATATGTAGGACGGCTGAGTAAGCAATACCCCTCTACCACACCCTACTACTAGCGAATTACATTAGTGCTGAGGAAGGAGAGAAGGTTTATATGCACACCCACTTCTTACGCATGCACGTGGGGCGAAGCTCAAGCTTGTTACAATTATTTGTGGAATCTTGGAACGACAGGGTGTGGCGGTTCTAATACGTTCATCATGGTCTCGGCAGGAAGCTGTGTTGTTCAGGGCATCGCCCGTCAAGCTTATGATCAATCTTACTGGTATGCCTTCATTTTCAAGTGTAAGATGCCAGCTAATAAATTTTCCAGCCGAGATGTTGCATTCGCTGTGGGTGTAGTAGCACACAACTGCCCCAGAAACAACAATTACGCTGGAACAGGTAAGTGGATGTAAATGCTTACAGAAATGTGTATTAATCAGTTTAGGACTCGAATATGCCTATGGTAACGGCAATTTTCTGGTTGGCATGTATGCCTAAATGCTATGGAATCTTATGGCATCTATGTTAAGTCGCCATATGTCTGGGATTGCGTTTGAGAGCAGTGGGCAGGCCCTGTAATTTTCATTATTGAATGCTTCTGACATTGAACTCTTCACGCTCTTTCAGTAATTCATTACAACTCTGGTCTCCAGTAACTTTATAAATATTGGTTTGGAAACAACTGCTCATCGCTCACTCTTATCCACGAACCTCCCCGTTCTCTATATTCAAGACATCTTGGGGATCGGAGTCATTTGGAGAATACGCAGGTGATTATAGATGCTGGCTTTGCTTAGGACTCTTCATCTTCTATCTCGTTGCAGTTTGAGATTATAAAAAGGTTGATTATATTCAGAGGAACAGTACGATTTTGCAGCGAGAGCTGAAAGGGGAAGAGCAGATGCTAAGAGTTATATAATTTTTAATTAAAGTACACATCACACAATTAAATGGCTGTGATTAGAAGGAGACCTGAGAGGAGCATTTGTTATAGGTGATTGTTTCGCTGCCATTGTTACGGCGTCCCAACCAAGGGGATCTGGTCCAAGCAACATGGAAGGCTATATACTGGCAAGAAATTATCAAGTTTTTTAGAGGAACAGTGCTTATGTAATGTGGGCCCCAGAGGCTTGGCACCTCATATAACTACACCTCCTAAAAGGTATTGTATTTAAGCTTAGTAGTCCTTTTGAAATAGCTGTTTTTGTGAGGACCCCGTGACCAAACCACGTGATATACAGCCATCGAGGCCCAAGCCAAGAGCTGATTTCAGGTATGCACGATGATAGTTTCAAGGAGGCTACGGTTCGGAACCGACCCGTAGGGGGTTCGGGGTATATAAAGAAGGGAAGTGACTTAGTGAAAAGGGTAGTTTCTCTTCTTCCTCCGTACATGAGCCTATGTATTCAGTTCATATTAAATCCAATTCTCGTACGCACTCCCATATGCCTCTACTTTGGTAGTGACTAGTACGTGCTCTTACAGTTTTCTACCTCCCAATACTGCGTACTTATTCAATAAAGTTATTGATTTTATCAAATTCTATTAATAATTATAAAAGTTATATTATTTTTAAAAAAAATTATAGAAAAAAACAAAGGGGGATTTTAAAAACGGGGGGAAATCGCAAAGGTTGATTGCGGTTCGCCAATTGGAAGTTGGCGCCAGCAGCGAAAAAGGGCACGAAGGATGAGTTCATCGAGAAGCCAGTCAAGACGATGCCATCCGTGAGCTCGGGGTACAGGTTCGCCAAGGAGGACGTCTGTGCGGAACCAAAGGAGTGTCCGACGTGAACGACTTTACCGAATGTCTGGTTGACATTTGGGAAGGTACCGTTTCGTAGCATTTGCGTGAGCTAAGCAGTCGCAGCAATTTCAAGGAATGCTTGGATCTCATTCAGAGGTTCGCCGTGCGAGGAATTTCCGATACCGAGACGATCGAATGACGAGGTGCAATACTTGTATTTATCGGTGGCCACGTTGAGGTAAGAGTAATTGTAGTCGTTGTAGGGCAGATCCCAGTACCTAAGAACATGGTTAGATTCTGACCATAACCACAAAATCGGAAGGTGCTTACGTCTTGTCGAAGCCGATTCCATGTGTCAGCACTTGGACAGTAGGGTTCGTGATGTTGCTAGCATCGGGAATACAGAACTGAGTGCTGATGTTGTATGTTCCCGATGTGGTGCTATATCCTTTGAGAGCGATATCCGTGAAGTTGCGACCTTGTTGGGTTATGTTTAGAACAAAGTCTGTTACTTCGAGATTCGATTGAGGGACGGCGATATCGAACACAGCTTGACGAGCGGAAATATTAACCGGAACGGTCTGGTTGATACACATCTTGCCAGCCACCGAAGCGGCAAAAAGGGCCAACACAGTAATTGAGGAACAATACATGGTGGATTATGTGACTAGCAATATCTCCGAATGAAGCAGGAAAAGCTTCTACGATTTTATATCTCTCGACTTTCCTCACGACCGAGAACTCCAGCTCTGAACACCGACGTAATACAGCAAGCTCGGTAAGAGCTATCCACCATAGTACATGAGATCAACGAAGACCACAAGGCCTAGAGCAGTAAAACCCTCTCACCCCGGACGCGCCATCACGACTTCGTGTCTGAGCTTGACAGCACAATAGCAAATGATCCAAACTATGATTGGGAAGGCTGGAAGTATCGTATGAGATCACCATAGGCTTTATCGCCGATGCCATTTTTGAAAAGGCATGCTGGAGTATCTATTTGGAATTTAGGTTGCGGATAGCGTGTCCTAGTTGCTTTAGTTGCGGAAACGTCCTGGAACGACATCATAGCTTCAAGTCGAGCTTCAAAGGCTGACCAAACATCCTCGATCATCTGAGAAAGAAGTTTTGGAATCAATCATTTGAAGGATCTCTTCGCCTCCTTGATAGTCGATAGGATCGCCAAATGAATGACATCTTTTGTATTTTTCCTGCGGTCAGAAAGAACTTTCCTCCTCTGCATCACATGGAGCGCACGGAGGCAAGACTGCGAGTCCAAAACCATTGTCAGAAAAAATGAATCTAATCAATTAGATCATGGGAAGTAGGAAATATAAGTTCTTTGTGCCTAGAACACTGCTCGAGAATATTCTCGGAAGAGAGGAAGAGGAGAAGAATGAGAAGACGTTGAAAGCAAACCGATCAAACAAACCCCACAATTCTCGCTTCTCACTAGCGCCAAGCTAGTATCGCGCGGCCGCGTCCAACGACAAAAGCTCAAATTTCCGCGCAACAGAGAAAAGTTTCTTCTTCATCAAAAAGTAACAGAGCCAGCCACGACCTCCACCTCGAACTCGCTACAGTGGTGCGTTGCCAGCATCCTTCACAGGATGTGAGGCTCTGGAGATGGATAATTTTGCTCTGCAAGCTCCCTGATAGGAAGTTTGTCTCCCGTGGGTCTTCTTAATTGAGGGCGAGGGGAGGTGAATGTCGATGATGGGAGACAAACCTTGGTCGAATGCGATGCGATACTTTTTTACACGGCAGATGTCTGGATAGGTTTGTCGTTGAGGTCGGCTCGAGCTCGAATGCATTGAAGGGCGGCTACACAGTGCGGAGGATGGAGGATGGTCCGTTTGTTCTGGACTTGAATGGCATGAGACTCGACCAACGCATTGATGCTCAATCAGCGTCGGCATCTACTATGCCTATAGTCTGCTCTCTGTGCTACACGCTTCGGAGATGCTCATGCCATTGCTACCATATGACAGACAGTCAAGATACAATAGAATAAATTTGTTTACCGCGATCAAGATCCCTTTCAGCCCGCGCATCCATTCCTTCTGTTGACAGGCCTCAAGGACTGCCATACACTTACAATAACAGACTCAATACCAAGTACTCTCATATCTCTCCACCATCTATCTCAACAGCAGTCCGTCCTCACAGCTCACTACAAACCCCCAAATGCGGATTCGACAGCGATCCTTCCTGACACCCAGCCTTGACACTGCAATGAGCCTTCGTCTCCCCACACCACCCACTCCCCGAACAACACTTCCCATACTGACTCCCCAAACACGTATAACCCCTCTCCCACCCACAAGTCCCATCCTCACTCGGCGCAAGACAAAGGCCCGCCTGACCCTGACATCTCAATCCGCAATAAGCAGGCGTCGAACCGCAATACCCCGCCTCAGAACAACAAGGCCCGTATGCACTATCTGTACAAACATAATTCGTGTTGCCGCCACATGTACCGAAAGGAGATATCTGCGTGCATTTCCCAAAGGCGGGTTGGCATCCTTGGGAGAGGAGGCAGAAGGTTGAGTTGAAGCCGCAGAAACCATAGCTGGAACAGCAGGCTCCTTCCCAAGGGCCACCCGAACAGGTTGTGGATGTCATGGCGCCACAGAGGCCATCGAGGCTGGGTGTTATGGTTGGAGAGGGATTGGTGCAGGTTCCGAACTTGGGTTGGCAGCCATGAGAGGCGAGGCAATGGGATGTTAGATTACCACACTGAGAAAGTTAGCTGCTGCTGTGAAGAGGTAGAAAAGTATTTTGAACCTTGCTGATTTACAATAAACACGGTAATTACACTTACGAAGTTGTAGGATGAGCAGCAGGGACCATATGTGGTGCCAATGCAAGTGTATGCGTTCTCCCCGCCACATGTACCATCAGGTGAGGGAAACAGTCCATTGCTAGTTGCGAATCGGAAATCTTCACTGAGATCTGCTGGGAGAGCAAGGAGTGGGCATGCAAATAGAAGGATTGAATTTACAAGCGGAGGGTTGTGGAAAGACAACATGCTGACCAATGTTTTGGTGGTATCAATTCTCGTAGAATGTTTTATGGAATATAGAGAAGTCCCTTGAGGCAGTGTGGGAGATATATCAGAACTCTATCATCTGTTTTCTCCCGCACTTCACCGATGTTTAAGGAAGAATGACAGCATTCATGGTAACTCGAATACTTATACGAGGAGATACGAATGCAAGTTGCCGCTGAGGGGTCTCGCAGCACGTGGTCTTCAGTATTCGATGAAGAAAGGAGGATGCGATCAGAAGAACAAAAAATAGCAAAGACAAGCGTCTGCCAATGTACCTTACTTGCATTCTTACAGAAAAACCCAGTTCCCAATTTCTAGAGCTGATCTACCTATGTCTGGGACACGAAACTCCTTCAGTCCAATTTCATGTTTGATCAAGGTCGTAAGTCATCGTCTCGATTGGTCGAATCTCGAGGCTTAATTTTTGCTGTTCGGATTTGGCAACCCATCTCCGCTTTCTGCTGTGATACTGGCCCCTAAGGAATTGTTCCACTTGCATATCGTGATCTAGTCGCTCTGGTGGTCCCCTTGGTTTCTCGACTTCCTCTGCTCCGTTATTTTTACTTGCAGACTGTTGCAACTTATTGATACCAGGGATATAGACGGCCACTGATCTCGTAAGCTTTTGCTCATCTTTCATACGCTAGTGTTCGTTCTCTGTGTCCCTGGAGTAGCTTGCAAAAGTAGCTTGACGTACCCTTTTCAACATAACTCTCCTGCTTTGGGGGAGGTTCACCAGTAGCAGCCTCGTCCAATTTATGTCCCAAGCTTCCCTTCTCGACCGTACTGCCATGGGAATCTTTCTTGAAATTTGCTTTGTCTTGCTTCGGGTCGTAATCATCATTTTGCTGCTGTGGATTAACAGAAGTAGTCACAGAGTCGTACGCGGAGTTCGCAGTATCTGTGACAGCGTCGACGGTGGAAGGCTGGTGAGATATGCTTGGGAACTACGAAGGTAGAGAGGGTTTCTAAGTTGGCTTTTTAGCCTCTGCATTCCCGAGGGGCATGGTGAAAGTCCTTGAGAATATGAATCAACGAAGAGAACCAGATGAAAGAAGTGCTACGTAAAACAATTTCACAAAAGAAGCAAGCAAATAAGCAAGTAGAGTAGAGAAAAATAAAACCTGCAAATACTCCTGGTGTAATTGCCGTCTTTTCGCCAATTCCCCACATGGCGTCGATGGCTACCTAGCCAAGGCATGATTTCAAGCTCACAGCATCTGCATTGCTAACAGAGGAACCTTTGTGCTACCTCATGTTGACGTATCTACGTTTTGAAATGCCATGCATGTTGCTCTGACGCCGTTTGTTTACCAAGGTGTTTTCACCCGAGGAAAATAGGGGCTGCCCCGGCTCTGCTGTTCCCAACCTTGTGGATAATGTGGCGTTTCAGTGAGCTAAGCCTAATCGAGAAATATCTCCTTTACGAGCCTCATTTGTGTTTTTGGAGGGGTTTTTGCTTTTTGTTATTGCTCTTATGCCTCTACTTATTGCCTTACTAATGAACCTTGGTCAATGTCGAGGCTTCATCATATCAGCATTTTGTTCTGGAGCTGCTAGCTCCAATGAGCTGCCTCCACCACCCCTGGCTTTCATTGATGGCTCCCCGGCTTACGAACTCGTTGCGACAAAGATCAAGACATGCCCCCGATGGCCTTTGAGTTCTCGATATGTTACGGGATATGTCTTACTCACGCCAGCCTCATTCCGAGACTTCATACTGTTTAGGACTTGGAATTGGATAGGAAGCGAGAATGATCGTCAACTCCAGCATTCCATCGTCAAATGATAGATGCGGAAATTGCTGGAGCGGCCCGCGCCTTCTAGTGTCATCGAATCGGAACATATCAAATTACTTCAGGTTTTCAGCTCCTGCAAGAATCTGTATTTGGTTAGGACCATGTCAGAGACCCCGCTGTGTCTCCCGACGTGTAAGAATGCCATCGTTCGTCCCGAAGATCGAAATCCTACATATACAGGCTGGCTTGACGCTGTCTGGACTTCGCAAGTTCCAATCAGATCAGATCCAATTTTGCGGTTATGGCTTCTACATATGATAAGACCTTCGTCTCAACAGAGGTCGATGCCCAGCCCAAGAGACTTGTCATTTGCTGTGACGGGACTTGGCAGTCAGCAACATCTTTGGACCCCACAAAGGGGTGTTCATCCAATGTCACACGCCTGAGCAGAGTTCTTGCGAATGCTGGAAAGGACAAAGATGGCAAGGAATGGCAGCAAGTGGTCTACTACGATGCAGGAATTGGGACTGGGGATATTGCAGACACAGAGAAGAAGCGCCAAGGTACGTGTTATATACCGAACCAGCTGATGCGCTATTCTGCTCACAAGACATCCTAGGTGGACTAGGAATTGGCTTGATTGAGAACATACTTGAAGCCTACAATTTCCTCGCCAACAACTACCGAGCAGGCGACCAGCTTTTCTTCTTTGGCTTCTCGCGTGGTGCATACACAGTCCGAGCAACAGCCGGACTTGTTTGTCAACTTGGTGTACTGAAACCTGCGGCCATGCCCATTTTCATCTCAAACTATAATGACTACATCCACAGGAAAGATAGTGTTGAGCAAGCCTTCACTGAATACCCGCCATGGAAGAAGTTTAGCGATCAAGGTGAACATCTTATTTCGCCACCAGCTGATATCAAAATCCAGGTAATTGGTGTTTGGGACACGGTTGGAGCTCTTGGTATTCCTAATCTTGGACATTGGTTCAAGTGGTACAAGGCAGACCAGAAAGCTTACCAATTCTACGATACGTCTCTGAATGACAGTAAGTCGTCCTGTTCTCATCAGATACAATAATGGCTCTGGATCGTTTTCATGACCCGGCTTGTTGGACGAGACAAGTATGCAGAGCATACCCTGCTGTAATTGAGCTAGACACTGTCTTTGGTGCCATGATGCAATTTTGTTGATACATGAGTTTCTGTCTTGATTAGTCGCTTGAAATCTATTGCATCTCGCTAACTCGATAGACATTCTTCACGCTTATCAAGCCCTCGCCCTCGACGAGCGCCGCGAATCCTTCGCCCCAGCGATCTGGAAACTCAGGCCACCACCACTCATCGATCCCAAGGGTGACCCTAATGGGCCTCGACAAAGACCCAAAACAGCCCTTTGCCAATGCTGGTTCCCAGGCGCTCATATCAATGTCGGTGGAGGTAGTTCCGCGAACGCGGGCAAAAATCCGAAAGGGGACAGAGAACAACTTGCCTCTGTCAGCTACGCCTGGATGCTTGATAGAATCCGCCCTCATCTCGCGCTTTCTGAAGCCGCGCTCTCAGACCAGATTGCTGAATTCAAAAGAATGGCTGAAGCGGACTCACCGTTGGAAGAAGGGTGGTCGATCTGGAATGCTCCAAGATTTGTCAAGAATATCATTTCGGATACGACGAACAAGGTGCTGCCATCTGGCTATGGACTGGGAGAAATTGATGACAGCCATACACCTTTGTACTGGCTGATGGCTTTCCCAAAGGAACGTGAACCGAACTTCTACAACAAAACGGGAGAGAAAGTACCTATCGAGGAGCAGTGGTATACAGTTGAGCGTATCCATCCAAGTGTCCACTATCGGCAACAGGCGCAGTTGAGCCACGGGCTTGAGCCTTATGTCCCGGCTGCTCTGCAGGGATGGGAGAGGAAAGAGGAACTGCACGGAGAAGGGAGAGATGGCGCCAGGAAAGGATGGAAGTGGATCAAGTTTAACGAGAAGAGAGAACGACTGGACGAAATGTGGGAGTTTGAGATTGGCAACTTTCCCGAGGGTATGAGTGTGGAGAAGAGGTTCATTGACGCAAGCTTGGTGAAGGACTTTCATGATGCGGCGAGTGAGGTTTGGAAGAAGTAGGAAATACCAAAAATTTTTCTGGATTGGATTTCGTAAATATTGATCGGTAACGGGGCGATGTTAGGCTCTTTAAAGAAAAAGAAAAAAAAAAGAAAAAAAAAAGGATTTCTGTCAAGGATTTGAAGAAGTCCAATTTTTGCTTCGTTTTCTGACTTTTTCTCTCTGCTGTTGTTAAATCTTTGGAACACCAATCAATTCCGTTCTCATCGCTCCGATTCCTCTCACCATTTTGACTTGATAGACTCAAAGTCACTTGGAGAATTCCTCGCAGCCGTGATATCCACCTCGAAATGACCCTTCCCAACGTTGTGAAATCCGATACTGCTATCAACACTCGCCGGATTGCCGAGAGGGCGATTACTCACGCCCCAGCCGAAAGTCGCACTACCGGACGACTTGACAGTTCCTCCGTACCAAGAACTTCCCCCATTGACAAGAAGATTGGCAGTCCAGTGCGTAGCATTGACGGATGAAGTTTTGGACACCACAACAGAGCTTCCGTTGTACAACGCTGGAGGGTGGTACTCGCTGTGACACAGTCGTCAGTTCTTGTTTTTGAAGACGACAAGGAAAACTCACGTTGCCCAACGAGGTGCAGCTACCACGTTGGTGCTGTTCTTCCATGCCACGACCAGTGGGCTTCTGAGCATGCATCCACCAAATGCGACGGCTGCCCAGGTGATATTTGCGGGTGCAGTAACGGAGAGGTACACCTCGAAAGGTGCTGCATCCACTGCTGGAATGGCCATACTGTAGACTACGCCGCTGGTGGCTTCGGTCCATGATACTGTCTTTTGGCCATGGACGGCGGTTGCAAGAACGACCAGAGTGCTGACGATGAATCGCATCGTACTGAATTGAGGGCAACTTGGGAGTTTTGAGGAAGTTATAGTGAGTGACTTGGGTATCCAAGCACTGGAATAAGACTCCGACTGAGAACTTGCGATTTGGCTCGAGCAGAAGAAAGCAAACAAACTCCTCGCGGAGGGGTTTCACATTTCATCTTATATCACCAAATTTCCGGACTGGATTGTGGACATTCTCGAAGTATTGCCTATTTTTGGACCTTAGCCTCGACCGATTCCATACTTGAAATGATGCAAGGTCAGTATACAATGGAAGTTCTGACCCCACTTCCACTTCACTGGGCATCATCATACGGACTCCGGAGCTTATAGGCCGGACATAAATGCTTATTGCTCAATACCGACGGCAATTTATCTCTCTACTTTTCAGCATGACTGAACATAGTGGATGACCACCGATATCGTTCTTTCCAAGTGCGAAACCAATGAGGTTTCATCTGTTCCAAAGTATCTTCTTTATAAATATCAAGCTTTCAACTACCGCTTGCTTGGCACGACCAATAGTAGAGAGGGCATTTGAAATTGCGATAACTTCCTCCCGGGCTCGCTTATGTCGATGTTCAGGGGTAATTTGCCGAGGGGAATGTTGATGTAATTGAAACGTTTGCGTTTTCAAGCTTTGCCTGAATTGCCAATCCGAGATTAACATAATTTAAGTATTCCAATTTTGAGGATATCGTTCCCAATTCGGCTCATGCCCATTGACACCACCGGCTTCTTTGACCCCAAGACGATCGTTCAAAACTTGGGACTGTTGCTTTGGGATTGATGGGTTGTCTTCAACATCGCCGTATCGCAGCATCTGCTTAATTATGTTTCCGAAGGACTACATAACATCAAATTATTATTCGACCGTTATTACTTACACAAAGTCTTCTTCAGAAACTCAACCTGCCTCCCCGCATTCTTTTCAAAGTTTGACCCAGAATAGCCATCGAAATGACCACCGGGCAAGATATGCAACTCTTTCGGTTCCAATGCTCTGGAATAGGCTTCAAGAGCTAGGTCCGTCGGTGTGAGTACATCGTTCTCCGCAACAGTCATGAGCAGCGGCGTGGGACTGATGTGGTGGATGTGTGCCGATGGATTGTACTCTCGAAAAGCTTCGATACTAAGCCGTTGAGAATTGATTTAGTAAATGACACGTGGAAGATGGAGGAGTCACAAATTTACTTACGTTTTCACAGTACATTCGTTCTTCCAGTTACTCTTCTTCTCCCATGCCGTAAAGAAGACGTGGCTGTCAGGTGTAGGCAGCGCCGATGGCTTCGAAGGATCAGCATCAACCACTGGAATCATACCAGCGTCCTTGCCAGCTGCTCGTGCTTGACGATCTAAATAGGAAGTATCAGACAACATGTCAAGCTGTATAGGTTATCTTACGCACCAGCTTGGAACATTTCATTCAGTCCCGCGATGAAGTCTGGTCGGATCAATCGATGAAAGTTCGCCCATCCGTCCACACAAGGCACTTGACAGAGAACAGCTTTGACACGCCTGTCGACAGCCCCAACCCAGAGAACATGGCCACCACTATAAGAGCTACCCCAGATCCCGACTCTATTGGGGTCGACTTCGTCTCGCGACTGTGCGTAAGTAATTGCATCTGATATGTCACTTGTTTGGATCGAGGGGATGATTTCTTGGCGTGGGCTGCCAGGCTTGTGATCGCTGTCTCCAAATCCACGGTTATCATACACGAGACAGGTCAGTGGAAGCTGAGAGCTGAAGCGTTCGGCAAAGGTATCGAGATCCATCTCTTTGAGGGCGGAAAAGCCGTGAGACATTACTAGGCATGGAAGGGGATCCTTGGTTGAGCTTGTTGGTGTGTAAAGCCAGCCGCGGAGGGTGACTCCGTCGGAGGTCTTGAATTCGATATTTGAGCGTGGCATTGTGAAATGCTTTTTGATTAAGTCAATACAAAGTCGTCTTATATCGTTAGACGCTCGAAATGCTTGTGTTCTGTGAGTGGACCTTTTCACATGAATCTTGCACTCAAATCTTAGAAGAAATTATTCGTGAGCAAGTGCTTAACATGATCATACGGACAGAAGGAGCTCAGGACCGAAAAGAGCTCGACAGGGTGGCTTGTCACATTATACCCCTCATTTGAGAGCGCAAAGTGTTGTGTGGTTGTTGCTGTCAGACGCCAAATGCCTATGTTTGGACCCCGCCGATGTACCCCGCACTTGAAAATATCACACCAGCGCCACTTGACCGGGAGCGTGACTTGATCCTTCAACTACGTTCGCTCAATGCACTCGATGACTTCTGGCATATCTTTGGAAAAGGCCGGCCTGACTTTATTGACTTTAATAGCCAAAGGACCTGCTAGCTTAGTCCAGGGGTGTCGCTCGCTTAGTGATGGCCTCAAGAGTGCGAAGGACTTCTAAACTAGGAAATGGTTGTCTGCGACTATTGAGATCATGATACATATCATTATGAGGCATTTGTAGGTGATGGACCTCCCTTACATAGAAATCCCGATAGTTTCTTCATCGACTATACCTCCCATCAACAGACACAACTCATCCTCTCCACCTCCAAAAAAGACATCCTCCGCAGACCACACCTCGAAGCCACAATCGCACCTCCTCATAATTCAACGATATCATGAGACCTCAATACTGACGAGACTTATGTGCATCTGGAACCCATTAGGCTCTCCGAGAACCACACCAAGCGCCCACACCTCCACCGTCCATCCCGTCCATACCCAAACCCACCTCCTCACCTCCTCATAATCCCCCTCAACCTCAGCATCTCCAAACCCCTATCAGTACTAATCAAACGATCAATGTCCACCTGCGACTTTCCCTGATTCTCCGCCATAATCGCCTCCTCACGCTCACCAACAGGATCTCCTCCCGCATTATGAATCGCAACCGCGGCCACTACTGCGGCTCCTACAGCGATTCTTGTCGCAGCTTCGAGGGCGAGAGCTTCGGGGTCGGGAGGAGCTAGACGGGCGCGAGGTGGCGTCTTCGGTGCGCCTGGAGGCGAGGTTGGAGGTGGTGGTGGGAGAGGGGTTGTGGGGTTCATAGGTGTTGTTGGTGTGATGATTTAGCAGTTGCGGGCTCTGAATCAAATTTCGAGGGTAGGAGACATAAAGAAGTGCTGTGAATTGAGAATTGCGAATACGATTCATCTTCGTACGAGATCCGTCACTTTTTATCAGACACAGAAAACTCACTACGAGCTCGGATGCTGTAGATGCTTGCGGGGGCCATCACGTACACCAGCGGCACACTTCCTTTGTTCCCTTCGTCTGTTGAAACTCTCTCCCGATCATTTGTATCAATGATCAAATTGTCTCATTGGCAACTGGTTGAGTGTTCTTGGAGAACAAGGCGAAGCGGGTCCGAGCTACTACAAGCGAGGGTGAAATGTAAACAATATGATTGTTCCGATGAGCCTTTAGACTAAACTTTACCGGGCGAGGATCTTGAATGCCTTGGGCTCCGGCTTTTGAATACAGGCTTAGTATTGCATGTCACTGATAGACCCTTTGACTTCGTGGTCTATTTTCTCATCTTTTTAACCAATAATGGCATGCGCGAGATAGTCAAGGAGCCACACATCCTCTTATATGTAAGGAGGGTGAAAATTTGAGATATCCAGGTCAATTGCTGTGTTATTTTATTTTCTTCTGAGTTGCGACTCCCAGGACTTTTACGTCTGTACACTGCCATCGACAAATTCCCATACCACCACATCACCAGTCCGTCTCGAATCGTCATGCCAATGACTATTTCTCGTCCTCCACCTCTCCTGAACCTTGAAACCCTCCATCTCCCCCTCATAAAAAGTCTTCAGGTCCTTTTCTATACCCTGAAAACCAACGATATATCTCGGCCAAGGCCGCTCCTTCGTGTTAATCTCCTCCTTGAGAAACTTCAATGGATCGTCGTAGAAGCGATCTGCTTCATCACGATAATTCTCCCGTTCTGTAGTGTGAGGCGCGAGGTGAATGGGTGGCTCGCATCCAAGTGCCCAAGCTTTCAGACCGGGATGGATTAGGGCCGAACGCCAGGGTGTGGAGTGACAAGGCATAAGGAAGCCGGCGAAGGTCTCGTCGTTGGCATAAGTTGTTGATTTCTTGAAGGCGTCGTTGATCCCCGCATCTGGATCCGATAGGAGTCGACCTCGACCATCAAGAGCAAGGGTTTCGTATTCTTGGCGGAGGAACTTCATTACCGAGAGAACACCAGTCTGATGAAACAGGGATACGTAACCTGCTATCAGTATATTGAGGAGAAGTATAATGTAAATTGACTTCCGGCGGACCGTGGGAGCAGACGCCTCTGTGGCTGGTTGTGATCCCGACTTTGGCCTGGGGGTTGAGGATGCACTAGGCTGAAAGAAAGCCGAGATTGTAGGCGCGGTGAGGATATGGAGGAGAGGAAGAAGCGGGTAGATAAATCGGACTTCTTTATGGGAAATCAAGGAGAGGCTCCCCACTGTGAGAAATATTGTAGTCGTGAACAAGAATCGAACGTTCGACGATGGAAGCAAACTAGCCTGATATAATGCAACCAATGTAAATGGAACATATGTGGTCAGAAGCAGAGGCAAGCCTTGAGATATATAGTAATGCCAATCGTTCCTTCCATAGAACACTGCTAGATCCTGGCTGATGTTGAAATGCAGCCACTGGTAGGGCGGAAATGTCCATTCGCCAAAGTACAGACGATCCGAAACGACAGAAAGTAGTAGGGCGACTGAACCGCAAAGGACTCCTTCGCGGAGGAGAATGGCGTAGTCCGACATGGTAGCTCGACTGGTAGACTTGAAGATATTCGTTATAGTTGGCATGAGGATACTAAACCAAATCAGGCCATTCGTTGGGCGAAGAATACATGCAACGCCAGCCAAAATCAGTGATATTCGGAGACTTGATATTGTTAGTAGATGGAGAGAAGTAGATAGAGCAAGGGTGAGGGAAGTGGCTGTACTGCTTAACTGATCTAGCTGTTTGGAAGACACCAGGGTCCTTGGCAGAGGTTGGCCCCGCGTCCTCTTCTTCAATCTGCGAGACATCACTTCCTTTACCAAGGATAGTGTCTGTAGACATTGCCCAAGGCCAAAAGTACAAAGCCGTAATCGTCATTGTCGTCTCAAGACAATTCGAGAATGTCCTGGTTGAGCAGAACCATTGCCAGGGACTAAAAATTGTCATCCAAAACTTGGAGAGATCAGCACCGAACCAGAGCAAAGAAAAAGCACAGAATCTTACCACAGCGCTGGAAACTTTGGTTCCAGTCCCGTAGATTCTTTCCGCCAATTGCCACGTGTAGTAATCACCAATAGCTGCAAAATAAGCTTGCACCAGATTCGGAAGTACGGCTAGAATCATAGCCCGGAATTGTGGGAAGAGGCTTATGAAGGTCATTGCTTTATCAGCAGCGAAATATACAATGGCGAACAAAGCTGGATGTAAAGAGGAGCGCAGCTGGTGATGCCATTCCTATCGCTGGTCAGAATTATCCGGGAACAAGCAGGGTCAAGACGATACTTACCCACGTGATCCAAGCACCGCTCTGAGGACCAAACGCCATCTGCCATGCTGGCTCGAGAGATTGGAAATATTCATCTGGCTGGAAGAATGTCTGAACTGCAAGGGCATTTATGCAGCGGAATACAAGAAGCATTGTCCATGCGTCTTTGGCAGCCTGCTCGTTGACCAGATGATGTAGGCCGTTGTCCTTTGGGGGGAGATTTTCATCCTTGGCGTCTGGCATCTTCGTAGGTCCACTGTCAGGCTTTGTGCTTGAAATCATCAGAGGTTTTCAGCCATCGAGGTGACAATGAAGTCCAAAGTCCAGATGAGGTTGATTTACAGTATGGGAACCGACTTTAAATCGATGGCGGGTGGGAGAGGACGTGTGTTTAATTGGATGAAGTCAGGATGAGGTTGGGTTTTAGCGCTCCCCCAGCTTCTTCGCTTGTGCTTATGTAATCCTCAACGTGGTCATAATGAGCTCAAGCTATTTTGATACTTTCAACCATGAACCTTGAAAAATGAATTTCGAAAAGAATTCAATGACCTGAGAGTCAAGGAAAATCAAGATAATCCTTTGCAGTCTCCCCGACCTGTCCCGGACGCGTCTAGAAACCATGACTGAAATCTCCCAATACACTAGACCTTCGCCAAATATGTAAACAAGCCCCGAAAAGCACAAAGCTTCACAGTAAAATTTATGGTATGGCAAATCTCCCTTTGCAAGTCAAGTTCGTTTTGAATAATTGATACACAGCCCCTTATATTGGTGCTATTCGCAGACGGAACGAATTGTATTGCGAAATCTCGAAGGTTTTGTTTGAGGAACCGAAGCTTGGAGCGGGTCAGAACAATGGCCAAGCCACTCACTCACCTTATGGCATTTGAAGATTCGTAGAACCTGTGCACACCCCATAGCCTATTCTCAATAAGCATATATATTGCAGCTACTCTCGGGCGCCCTGACAACCCTTCCTACCACAAGATCGCGCTCGTACTTCTACTCTCACGTCCGGTGTGCAAAGAGTTTCTCCTATTTTCACGGTTATTCTATTTAGTAGGAGTAAGATCAGGTTGCTCTCGCAACCGTTCTAGATATGATTTGACCTAAGAATAAATCAACATATGAATAATAACAACAAAACATTGAAGATGAACCTGATTCCTTCCAAATAGCTAAGCTGCAAATTGTACATTTGAAATGTGACTAGATTGACAAGAGGAAGGGAGAATCTTCCGAGCTACTATCGTAATCCCGATCATCATTATCATCACAGCAAGAGTGAATATCCTCGCTGTCGCTGTCACTTTCGTCGGAAATTCCGGTGCCAGTATCGCTCTGACCGACGAGTCGTTCGAATGCTCCTGGAGTTCCAATCTTGTAGTGCCAACAGTAAATGCAAAGCCATTCGTATTCAAAACTTCGATTTCCCGGAGCCTTATCACAAAAGGTTTCCGACAGGGTATTTGTCATACCTGGAAGGTCGCTTGTCGAATTGTTTGATGAATCCACAGCTATTGAGTCGTTTGAGCCCTGACACTCACATGTCTCGTCTTTCTCAAGAGAGCCAAGTGAGCGTGGATCGTCGATGAGCCTAAGATCATCCAGTAAATCCATAATTTCTTGCCTAGGGTTAAATTGCTGTAGGACATCTTGCCAAGCTATCTCGACCATCAAAGGAGAGCATGTCCGAGGTGCTATATAGGATGGTGAGCACCGCCGGCAATATTCGTTGGGATAGGCTGCAGGCGCGAGGCTGAGGTTGGAAGCAAAAACTTGCATCAGAGAATCTTTGTCCCAATGTTGCGACCTGAGAGGCCATTGCTGAAGTTCACGTGAGATGAATTCCTCACATAGCAGCTGTTCATCCTCCAACAATTGCCGCCAGGCTGAGAAGGCCGTAGAAGAATACAGTGCGATCGATGTTGGAGACTCGCCAACAGGATTCCAAAATATATTCGAGGCTATCGAGTGAATCTGAGCACCTTGCTGGACTAATGAGCGTGCGGTGATATAGTCTTGGAACCAAACACAATAATGAAGTGGAGTGTATCCGTTCCAATTCGTATTGGTGCCAAGGCCTCCGAATTCGGCTAAGAGAACTTTCATGTCGTTTCTGGTCCAGTGCTCACCTACCTGCGCGAGTATACTAGCCATCGCTACCGCGTCAATATTTTCCGTAATACTCTCTTTTAGCGTTTCCACTACCCAAGTAAGACTGGATAATCTGGGCGTATAGCGACAATCTTGACTGGATTCCCTAGCTTGGCCATTTGCCAAGTTATCAATACCCCACCAGTCATAGTTTCCAAGTTCTGATAGATCCGCTTGGTGGATGAAGAGTCGAAGAATATTGATCAAGGATGCGGATGTAAAGGTTCCTCGTTGGCTGCAGGCAATGTTGAAACATGAGCTTTCGAATGTATACAATTAGTCAAGACTATAAGGCCCAGAATTGATGGTTCTTACCGGGCTCGGCCATTTCGGACCTCTGCGTCTGCTCCTATCTCAAGGAGTACTTTACAAAGTTGAAAATGGCCGTATCCTACAGCTAACTTCTAGTTTGTTAAAATCATTCCCGATATTAGAAAAAGGAACCCAATTCCAAAAGATTATCTGTGGCGACATAAACTTACATGCAATGGTGTTTCATCTTCAGAGTTCGTGTCCCAAGTTGATGCCTGTCCACGCTCTAAGAGAAGCTGAACACCCTCAATATTTCCCAACCTACAGAACTCAAAAATCAAGGAGTCATCAGGCACAGGCCGAAAGGTATTCAAAGTATGCTTCCAACTTCCTGGGGACTGGAAAAAGTTGACTCGTATGCCGTATTTGAGCCCAAAACGTGCGAGCCAAAGGGCTGGCCGAATAGTCAAGTAGCTCTCCTCGGATTGGTGCCTGTCTTCTTCTTCATCCGAAGACACAGTTCTCTGTGCTGAAAACCTTTTCGACAACAGAGAAAATTTGCCAAAGATACTGCTGATATCTGTATATGATGCTCCAATTTGGGTTCCGGGGCGGCGGATTTTGGACTTGGAAGTGGACATGATATCTGCTTTCTTGCCACGACAGCAATACTCGATCCCATGGATTTTTTGCTTATCGACTTCCTCCAGTCGACCGCGTATCGGAGAAAGACTGATGTCCGATTCTACTACACCCACAACATTTCTCTGAATGCAGTTACCCGGCACCAGATGTGTCATTGTATCCCGCCACATTTGTTGTTCCCGAAATCCTGCTGCTATCATCATCACAAGATGCTGCTGATATGCCAGAAGTAGTGTTGATTTCGTTCGCTCGATGGCATTGCGGATCTGGTTGATTTTCTCGGCTTTGAAAACTGACTTGATTGCTGCCCACTTCCGCTTTGTCGTGGAATTAGAGCGAAAGTGATCTATGAGCTGTCTGGTCATGGAAAGCAGTGGTTCGATTTGAGATGCGCCTGAATCAGAACAGAATCAACCACACTGTGAGTAGAGGTCTAGAGAGGAATATATACAAGTTTCCAACGCTAGCTTCATGTTTTCGTTCGGCCTTTCGGGTAGTGTCGTGTTCGCAATCTGTGCTAGGATAGTCGAAAGGACTTGAAGTTCCCTGGCTATTTCACCGACAGATTCTGGCGCTTCGGTAACAGACTGCCAGAATTCGCGTAGTTGCCTGACGCTCTCGACGAGCTGCAGTGTCAGAGAAGCAACAGCGATCACGCTCGCAGCGGCACCAAGTCCCTCCATGGTGATAGAACAAACCGAGTCAAAAGGTGACAGAGAGCTTTTGGATAGAAATATAGATGTTTTCGGAAGGAATTGTTAAACTTGAGGTTATAGAAGTGGAATTTGTAGTCTCCAGCTGGGCGCTCTAGGGCTGAGCGCAAGGCTGGGTTTCTTGGTGTGTTACACAGAATATAGCGTCAAGGCAGATTCGTAGAACTGGCCAGCGTTCCGCAGCCGTCTTAAGAAAGCGTTCTGATGGGGGTGCATTCCGGAAAGAGGATGTTGCTAGAAGAAAATCCAGGGTTCATTTACAGTGTAGAACATGATAGGAAACACTATAGTTTCTCTGATCTGTCGAATCAGGATAGACCATATTTTCGGAACTTTGGTTGCCATGAACAAGGCTGTGAAGTTTTAGAAGTGCAGAATAGTTTTGTATCATTCGCCATGAATTGCCAGAGGACAGGCAGCTGATACTATATATGAAGCTGAGTAAGGATTTGAGTATAACCACTTGCAATAGGTATCCACCAGAGATGATTCCTACCTTCAACCAGTTGGACTGTGTGGAGCGGCCTGGTAGAACGGGAGTCATCGAGCCAGGTCCGGGTCTTTGCAAGATTAGCCTCTAAATTAGCAGTAGCTGTAAGTATGACGCAGAGATCTATCAAGAAGAACATCATCCTTCCCTTCCCCTGAAGAACTCTAATTCACACCCGGCGCAAAGTCGGTGAAGTCTCACACGTGACACACGCAACTCACGATTCATTGCCTGGCATATCCCGGAGCAGGACATCCGTGCGGAGCAAGTGAAGGATGAAAGTAGTAATAAAACGTAATCATAAGACACGTTCCTGTGCCTGATCGATCGAGCGTTCTGGAAGGTCCGCATGACATTAGGAAGTATCAGATGGCAGGGGAGTCCTGTTTGCGGCGGCGGACGTTCTGGACGGGTGATGTTGGGAACACATGGGTGCTAGCCTGCGGCTCACACGAAGCCTTCGAAAATTAGTTAGAATATTGGAATTAGAATTATATTGAAAGCTATCAGAATAACAGTTAGTAAGTGCAAAGTGGAACGATATTAATAAAGTTTTAAGTGTAGTGTATAAATAGCTTAGACTAATTAAGTAAGTATATAAATAGTATTTAAAATAGTAAAGGAAGATTTGCTAAATAAGTAAAAGAAATAATTAGTATATGAATATATATTAGAGGAAAGCGCCTATTTCTATAGTATATGTCTTTATTTAATAACTAAATTACTATTTAGGCTTGAAGAGCTAGAGACACTAGTTTGTAACTTTTATAGCTTTAATAGGTGAAATATGGGTTCGAAAATAGTCTTCCTAGACTTATTTATAAAGACGTAAGTGCTAAACTAAGTTTGAATAGCGATCTTATTACTTGCGGTAAAACGAGAGGTATCTACGTTATCGCTATTTTAGTTATTGTTCGTAGTTGTCCTATTAAAGGTAGCGGGAAAGGGGTTTTTAAGGATGAAAGAAGGTGAGGTGATATTTGCCTTAGTTACCTTAATACGTAAGGGATTAGTAATTATGAGATTTTTATTTCGCTAATGAATTAAGTCCTTTAGGATCTTTAGTACTCTTTTCTCTACTTATAATTATAAGGAAAACTTAGGCTTATTTTTATTGAAATTATTTTAGGTACTCTTAAGTGTAGTGAACTACCTAAGCTAGCTTAGGAAGATAATATCTAAGAGTCTATATTCTTTATTATAGTATAAGTCGTTTAGATTATTATAAGCGAGCTACTTTATTACAGTTCTATTAAAAGTATTCTACGAAAGCTTTAGATCAAGACGCTTGAGATTCCTAATATATACTTATTGCCTCTGAAAGTATAGAAGGTTCGAAATACTGCTAAAGTTTAAGGCTAAAGGGGGGATTACCGGTCTCTTACTTGGAGACGTATATAATAAAGGGGTTTATAGATCGATAGAACTTAATTTAGGAGGATTAGTGTAAATACTATTTGAGAAAGGTAGTGTAGAATTATACTATACCTTAGAAATTAACGTAAAGGAAAACCTAGAAGAGTAAAAAACTTATAGATAACTAGTCTATAGTATTAATTATATTATTATTATTATTAATAGCTTTAGTAATAGAGGAACTAGGAGTTTTATAAGTACTAATTATTATTATATTAAGGATATATTAATATGTAATAATAAAAAGAGTAGGAGAATAGAGATAGGATATATAAATAGCGAAGAGAAGTAAGTTGGAAGTAGGGAAATAAGAAGCGATAAAGTAGAGATTAATATTAAGAAAAGGTAATATATAAAATAGTAAGAGATAGTTTAATAGTAAACAGCTATAACTATAACTATTAGAAAATCCTCGTAATAATTGTTTTAAACGTAAAGAAAAGTAATGAATTAAAACCCTATTAGGAAAGTTCTAATTACGAGGTAGATATAATATATAGTATAAAGTAAGGAGTAAAACTTAATATTAAGAGAATCGTCTTATATAGTAATATTAAGAATTAAGTAAGCTCTCTTATAAACTAATTATCTATTACTCTAAAGCTTTAAGTTGGGAGA
Source organism: Cadophora sp. MPI-SDFR-AT-0126 (assembly GCA_020747065.1). Taxonomy (NCBI): domain Eukaryota; kingdom Fungi; phylum Ascomycota; class Leotiomycetes; order Helotiales; family Ploettnerulaceae; genus Cadophora; species Cadophora sp. MPI-SDFR-AT-0126. The sequence continues at coordinate 1,074,766 of JAGMVK010000006.1, forward strand.
GTTTAATCTTAAGATCTAAGTAAGAGCTAAATAAAATATCTTTAAGTGTAATCAGTTCTTGTAATTAGACCTTAGATAGAGTCTTAATTCTACTAAGTTAAATATTAATTAAGGTCTATTTGCTATACTAGTTAACTTTACGCTACTTACTAAAGAGAAGATCTAGAATAAGAGTGGTAAATATATTACCTTAGCTTTTATAATCTGTAAACGTAAATCTAAGTATTAACAGAACCTAATATTGATAAAATAATAATCCCGGTATATTTAGAATCTGACTGCTTATCTGAATTAGGAAGACAGGAATAAGATTGTTGGGAATATTAGAAAATAATAGGTTGTAGTTATGTGCGGGCCGAATAAGGATATATATGAGAGGAATAGTATATAGTATAAACTGGCTGTTAAGTTTTATTTATAATGCTATAGATATAATTAGTAAGTAAGGTTTATTAAAATAATACCTTTTTATATATCTTATACACTAGTATCTAAGATAATTTCTTTAGTAGAGCCTTTTATGCTATTAACTAGGCTAGCGTAGGTATTCGTGTTTTATTGGAGTATAATAGGTATACTCTTTATAAAGATAAAGAAGCCTAGGTCTTTTAGATACTCTTCTTTATTAATATAATAGATTATCCGGAGTAGCGTAAGATTATTAAGACTTATACTTATAAGTGTATTATATTTAGTAGAAAAGAGGTAGATCTTTTGATCTTATTTTTTAATAAACTTTTAAAAATATATAAGATTAGTATCCTCGTGGATACGATTAAGTCAAATAATGGCTCTCTTTAATAGAGTCTCCCTATTCGTAACTCTGTTTTCTATAGTACATGAGTTAAGAGTAGTAACGTTGTTCTTTATTAAAGTAGTAGATCGTGCTCTATATAGAAGCTCTTAGAATACCTGATTTTCTACTTAACGTATCTGCTTCGTGAGGAATATAATACGAGTAAAATAACTCTAGATAGACTTTCCTGATTATAGGATAGTAATATTATTTATAACCTGGCTCTATATAGTATGGCCATGGATTAGCCTGAACTAGTTAAAATCCCCTAGAAATATAATAATAAGTAGACTACTAAAGACTGTATTTAATACTTGATTCAGATCCTAAATAGTATTGCACTATTTGTTAATCTGATCCAGGTTCTTAAGGCTAACTATACTAATCTTATCGAGGATAAAGATCCTCTTATAAGAGAGTCTTAACCTCGTTGCTTAATATATAGGCTAGTTTCCATTATTACTAAAACCTAACGCAGAATAGTAGGTAGCGCTACTGATATTTGCAGTAGCTGTACCAGTTGAAGCGGTAAGTAGAATATCGTTATGCTTTTGTATTATCGAAAGACTAAATATAAGAGCCTTAATAAGATGAGTCTTACTAACTCTGCTAATACTACTAAAATAAAGTAAGAACTAATTACGGATAGAATTAATTAGAATAGAGTATAGGATATAAAGGATTAGAGCTCTAATAATTACCTACTGTTTCTGATTTAGCGGGTACTAGCTAGTAATTATAGCTAGTAGATTATCTATAGATAATTCGGCTTAGAATAAAGCTTATAGATATTGTAAAGATACTATAGACTATATACTATAGCTAAGAACTGGAACAAGAGCTGCTTCTAGTCCTCTAGTATTAAGCTGAGAAGAGGTATTAGTATTATTATTAGCGCTATTAAGACCTAACTAGTCTTAGTCTCTAAAGACTTTTAATTCTTTGGACTAAGTCTTAGCTAGAGCGGCAGGGGTGAAATAGGTACTAAGCAGCTAAGGGTTACGAGAAAATCGTAACGTAGAGAGGCTATTAGTAGTAAGTCCAGGGAAAGCTAAAGTAGTGTAAAGTAGATTACTATCTATTAATCGAAGCGTAATAAAGTCTATATCTATATTAGTCTTCTTATCCTTATTATAGATCTTATGATTTATAGCCTTAAGGTACTTATCAAATTCTATATCTTATTCCTTCTTATCCTAGTTAGTAGCCTTCTTACTCCGCCGAAGGAGCACAACGTTCTCTGATAGCTAGACTAAGTAAGGAGGGAGAGATAGGAGGACAAAGTTCTATAGCTACGTATTTTTATATAGTATAGTATAAAGAGATTCAAGATAATTACTCTAGAGATTATAAAGCTTATTCTATAAGTAGAATAGGCTAAGAAGAACTTTATATATCTTATCTTAAGTCTTTAGTATAGTATTAAGAATATTAATATCTTTCTTTAATATAGAAGTAAAGCTACTATATAAAAAGGGAGTCTTTAATAACTTTAGAAAGCTAATAAAGACCTAAATATAAGTTATATATAATAAGTAAGAAGAATTAAATGGAAAAAGAAATACTTAATCTTTTACGCTTTTATACATTTATATAAAGATCTGGGAGGTATATTCGTAGAAATATAAATAAGTAAGTCTAGCGCCTTAGTGCTCGTAGTTCTTATAAATTAATATACGCCAGGTACGCCTATTAAAGTTAATGTACTAATTTGCGGATTTAGCTACTCCCTTATTAGTAGAGTTGTTTAGTAAGCTATTTAAAACTTTGCGGATATTTGTCTTAACTTAATAAAAGTTAATCGTAATAGACTTATTACTCTTTAGAATATACGCGGACAATTATCTAAGTAGGAAATAAGCTACTGCTAGAGCTCTTACTTCTGCGTCCCTTATAAAGCAATTATATGCCTTTAAAGTAAACTTAGATATATTAAGTAGTTTAGGCACTAGTAAGTTACTATCCTTAGCGGCTATTACTTTAGCTATCTCTTAGGCCTTCTTTAATATAGCTATAGCGAGTATAAGTTGGCCTTGGTTAACTTAAGCTTTAGTCGTATAGTTTATTATGTAGTAGATAGTAGATAAGACCTTAGGAAACGACGTAGTGAAGTTAATGTTATAGTTATATCTTATTATAGATATAATAATAAGGTTATACTTATTTATAAAGAGGTGATTTTTTACTATCTAGATATAGCTCTCTTCTATTACTATAGATTCTGGAGTAAGTGGTCTTAGAAATAGGAATCTGTATATTTATAAAAGTAATTACTTAGGAATTTTAGAATACTATAGTATCTTATTAGTATCTATTACTATTCCTTTATTCTAGATAATCGAAATAAGATTCGCTCTTATATATGGATTTGAAACCTTCTTCTGGTATTTAGTATAAGTCTTGGTATAAGTATATATTTAGACTCGGGCTACTACGTTATTTAAATTAATCTTAAGAGTATTTTAGAACTTAACTAGAATTATATCTTCTGGTATAAGAAAATAAGATAAGCTAAGAATCTTTAATTAGAATTACTAACTAAGAGTAAGATTTACAGTCTCTTTAACTATTAAGCGAATATAAGTAAGGACTTAGTCCTTAAACTTAGTATCCGATTTTAGTCTCTAATAAAAACTCACCGCGCTAATATTACTAGTGAGCTAAGTAAATCCGTAAAGGTATAGTATTATCCGCGTTATTGACTTAACTATTCTAAAATGAGAATTTACTATATTAAAGATACTAAGCTTCTTAGAAAGTATCCTAAAAAAGTAGGTAAAGAAAGAGGTAATAACGATATAGAAGAATTAAGCGATAAGACTTGGATTCTTAATTATTAGCTATAAGAGTTTAGACTTAATACCCGGCTTATTAAGCAAGATTTCTTTACTAATAAGTCTAACTATAAAGATATTACTAATATTCTTTAGGTTTAGTGTGAACTAGATAAGTAGGAGCCTAAGGCGGGTAATCTTATTAAATATTAGGTTTCTAAACTTCATTTTCTTACTAAATAACTCTAAGTTAAATAACAAGATAATCCTTATATTAGTAATTAAACTATAAATAGTAAGGTTCGAGATCTTCTTTCAATCAGTAAATTCCTATACTATATATTAGAGATTATTAGCTAATAGCCTAGAAAGCTTATAAGTAGCTTTAGCCTAGTAATTATTCTTAACTTAGATATGATTCCTAAAAAAAGCTTACTATATTAAGATTAAGTCGTATAAATAAAATATAAACGTATAGTATTAAGAGAAACTATAAATATTAGAATAATACGATAGTCAGAAGTAGATACCTATAGTAAGAAATAGTATAATATAGTATATCTTATAAAAGCTTTAAGAGATACCTCCTCCGGACAGGCTCCATTTACGTCACTAAGATATCCGCTTATACTAAATAAAAATAGGGTAAGGAACGCCGCTATGAAATAGCCTAGATCTATAAAGGTACTTATTAGTGGTAGGTATTTTATTATTTTATATAATATATATAGTAAGTAAAAGCTATTATTTAGTGCGTCCTCCTTACTATCCTAGGTACTAATAGCGTCTTCTTCCCTTACGCCTAGATAGTTAAAATCTTACTCTTAGAGAATGGCTTATAGGCTTACTAAAGTGGCCGAAGTAGAATAGAGATCTTAATTATAAAGGTTAGAGAAAAACAATTAACTAAGAATACTACTAAGCTTAGTATCCTTTACCTCTATATCTAGCTTATTCTTAAAAAGCTTATCTTATAGGAATATAGTATAGTCTTCCCACTTATCTTCCACTTAAGTATCTATTAATCCTAGCTTAGGATATAATATAATAAAGGCGTCTCTAATCTTCTAAGGAATATAATAATTAGGCTAAGAATCTAAAACAAAGTAATTAACAACTACTAACTTATAGTCGAGATTATTAGTATATAGCTATAGTAAAGCATTAATGACCTTCGCTTTATTAATAGAATAAAACTACGTAAGGTTCTCTTCTAATAGCGGTATCTCGCGATCCTAGCTAACGGTAATTATTATATAGTCCTGTAACCTTGTAGCGGGTAAGATCTTTAGAAGCTTACTTAGATCCTGCCTTATAGTAATAGAATAACCGCGACTTCCTTTATAACTAATTTTACTTTTAGTACTTAAGGTTAGTTTTAAAAAGATACTAATAATATAAGCCTGTGCTATAAAAGTCTTCTTAATAGTATTAAAATTCTTTAAAATATTTAAATAGTTTTAATAGAATAGGTAATTAATAAAGTTCTTAACTAAAAGTGGAGGAATAGCTTATTTAGCGATTACTTAGTTATAGGTCATATATAAGCTAATTATATCATCTCTAATAATATAAGAGTTAGGGGCTATCTCTATCTTTTAGAGAAAGTACTATAGATCGTTATTTTAGCGATTAATACTTACTATCTTGTTCTTTTAGAATAGCCCTTTATAAAGTCTATATAGTAAATGTCTAGAGGTATCTAAAATCACTCTCTAATATTTCCTTATATACTTTATCTAGATATAAGATATAATCTTCTTTAGGAAATTAATTAATACTTCCTTTATATATTAATACTCCTTTTCTAGGAAAGATAAAAGAACGTTATTAAATGTAATAATACGCCCCTTTATAAGTGATTTCTGTTAGGTGTTCTAAGCTTAGAGGGTAGCTTTATAGCGCTAAGTAGTTTATTTATAAGCTTTATCTTGCTTTTCTTGATCCCTCTGGTATTACTTATCTTCTTATACCTAATTCTGCTCTACTTTCCTAAGTCTTAATAGCCTCTAGTATTCCGCATCCTGCGCTTTATTTGCCTTATAGTATAAGAGAGCTTATATTCTTAGTATATCTTGGACCTATCTCTTCCTACGATACTATTTATCTTACTAATGCTCTAGCTTATCCTAGACCTATCTTTCCTTATAACACTATTTATTTTACTAATGCTTTATCTTACTAATTTACTTTATCTGGGCTAAATAATTCTGGTATATTACTTTATTCGCGGTATTTCGCGCCTCTTTACTATTTTTATAACGTAAGATTATAGACTACTTGTAGATTAGTCTATTTATCTAACGCTATTTAATCTGTCAGTAACTTAGGGTCTGGTTCTACTCGACTCTGCGCTGATGTTCTTCTTTATTATAAAGTCGGTTACGAAGTTACTTAGTCCTTCGACGCTCTTCTAGCTCGAGTAGCTAGGTCTTTTTCCTTCGACGTTTTTCTGCTGTAAGCTTAAGTGCCTTGGTCTTTTCTCTCTTTCGGTGACCTCGGATCTGCTCCTACTTAAGTCTACGCTAATACTATTCTTTATTACAAAATTAGTCACGAAGTTACTTAGTCCTTTAATATTCTTCTATTATAAACTTAAATACTTAGATCTTTTTTCTCTATAGCTTAATCCGCGCTTACAGTATCTCACGATTATTAGAAAATAGTTAGTTAGAATTATAGGCTTTAAATATCTTATTCTTATTATTTAGAATAGATTTACTTTCTTACTTAGAGGTCTAAAGAGAAAGTATAAAGTAAGTATATACTAATAGAGTACTAGTACTAGTAGTATAAATATAAGAAATAAATAAAGTAAAAGTAAAAAGTAGTAATAAGTAAAGAATCAAAGAAAGTTAATAAATAAAACTAGTAGCTATAATACTAATATAGAGTACTTAGGCGATATGAAGGGCTTAGATAGAGCTAGTATAAAATAGAAACATATAGTGTAAAAGAGTAATATAATAACGTAACTAAAAAAACGCAGCTAAAACAACTCGGAATGGAAAAGAAATTAATCCGCACGGAATAACTTATAGCCGAAGCTCACGCGCTCTCTTCTTATCGAAGAACCTTCTCTCTAAGCTTTCAGCTTAGTTTCGAAGGCAATTGGTACCACTGTTTTGGGAATGGACATTCGTCTGAGTGTTGGAACACGGAGGGAAGGGTTTAATGTTTATGCCGAAGTTAAGACCTTGAGTTCCTACTTATTTTACGGGATAGGAGGAGTTGTGCTGATCAGGTGGAAGATCGTGATCTCGTGACATGTTGGATTTCATCGTTTTGGATTTCCTCGAGCGTCTGCCTTTGCCAGAATGGTACCCGATTTATATGCAATATGCATGCAGCTCTTCCTGGCCGCGTCTGTTGGCCGGCAGGTAAGCTTGAAGATCTGCCACGTACAGCCATCGAGCCAGCCAGGTGTAACGTTCGAACTGGACGGGTAGTCGTATCTGGATATGAAGTATGCACCCTTAAAGTTATTGTGCATGAGAGCTGCTGGGTACAGTATGTGCTGATTGGAGGAGCATGTTTGGATGGGGGTGAAGGCTGCTTGTGATTGATCCGGAACCAAGGCCGCGAGGGCGTTTTCGTGATAGGTAACGAAACGAAGTTCTAGGATAGGACCCAAGATATGAGAGTGAAGATATGATGTGCAAGAAACTGACGATAATCGGAAGGTGGAAGGGCCCGGAAGAGGTTTTAGACTTGGTCTTGCTATTAGATTTGTAGTTGTAGATGATAAAAGAGAAATTAGGTGATATGGGTTTCGAATTTGCAATTACACGTCCGAGACGGTCGACGCGCTGGCTTCCCATGACCTGATACTGCTTAATATGGCGGCATTCGAGGGGTGGAATTAGTAATAGTGGCGATGATTATCAAGAGACAGTCCGGGTGCGGACACGACTCGAGACATGACCAGTCTAATCCCAGTCAGTCACCGAACACTGGAGCCAGACAAAGACGCCGAAGCAACAGCAGATCCTGCTCTAAGGAGTCCTGGTATGTTTCTGGATTCTGCTGAGCGCTTCGTACAGTAGTCTCGGTGATACCAGTTTCTTCTTCTTCTGAGTAAATAAGTAATCGTGATCAGTCGAGCACATCGCGGCATGGTACGTACGCTACAGCTAGGCTCTAGGCTAGCCAAGCCGTCTAAGTGCCATCGCCATCCCCATGTCCATCCCCCAGTCCATTTACCGACCGATAACGCTTATCGGTCGCTTACCAGCCCAGCCCGAAGGGCGATACGGTACGATGTGATGCTAGGATCAGCGAGCGTGATCTCAAGAGTCATTCCCCCAACAACAAACTGCTATCTCTTGCACTCTCCTCTGTCTCCTCCTGATCCGCTTCATCACCACCATTCAACTGTGACTCTCGCCACGCTCCATCGGCGACTCACTCCTGGACACTATTTCTCTGCCCCGTCCCCATTCTATCGCGATATCGAGCCATTCATTTGCAACTCGGTAACTTCTGCTATTTCCAGTCACTAAGCGCTGCATCCACACCTGCGCATACGCCTGCAACCTGCACTGCACCTCCCATCACCATCGAACGACAGCCTCGCCCGACCCTGCCTGCTGTTTTCTGCAACCTTGTTGTGCAAATAGCATCGAGCCGCTACATCCCCCGGAACCCCTAACCTGCCAGCCACGAATCCAGGCTCCTCTGCATCCAACAGGCATCTTCTCAGCAGCTCCGCCTGTTGCCTCTCGCTTCTTGCACCGATATCGAGCTTCCTCCTCCAACGACACAGCTCTACGAATCCTCGAGTCTTCTTATCGACATCAATACTGTGTACATGCAGAACGAACTCACCTCGAACCTTCTTCCTCAGCTCACCTGGTAGCACTTGATTCCTCTGTTCGAAGATATTCGGACAACTCTGTGAGACAGAGCTCGAACTCGCCGATATGGCGGCACAACCGCCCCCGTCCTCATCGTCATCCAGGCGGTCGAGGACGGGTGACAAAGTGGTGGGATCTTTCAGTATTGAGGACGAAATAGGCAAGGGAAGCTTTGCCACAGTCTATAGAGGAACACACAAGGTATGTTGAGGATAGCTATGAAGTCGGGCGTCGTAGCCCTGGTGCTGCCGCGAACCCATTACCGAAGAGCTTCTCTTAGGGTCATCTGATTCTGGTCTATCTGCGGTGCTAATATGTCTATATCTAGGCCTCTGGAGCTCTCGTAGCTATCAAGTCCGTCAATCTCTCGAAGCTCAACAAGAAGCTGAAGGACAACCTCTACTGCGAAATCGAGATCCTCAAAGGCCTTCATCATCCACATATCGTCTCCCTGATAGACTGCAGAGAATCGGTATCACACATACACCTGGTGATGGAATACTGTGCGTTAGGAGACCTCTCGTACTTCATCAAGAAGAGAGATAAACTCGCCGATAACCCAGCGTTGAGAGACATGGTCAGGAAATATCCAATGCCGATCGCTGGAGGCCTCAACGAAGTCATTGTCAGACATTTCCTGAAGCAACTTGCCAGTGCTATGCATTTCTTAAGGGATCGGAATTTCATACATCGGGATGTCAAGCCACAAAACTTACTTCTCCTGCCGTCACCACAATACTTGGCAAAATCAAAGGATAGCCCTCTGGTTATGAGTGCAAGCGGCGAGACCATGATTCCTATGGTGGGACTCACGTCTTTGCCTATGCTGAAAATTGCCGATTTCGGATTCGCTCGGTCACTACCATCAACGTCGTTGGCTGAGACATTGTGCGGCTCTCCGCTGTACATGGCGCCGGAAATCCTACGTTACGAGAAATATGGCCCTGAGGCGGATCTGTGGTCAGTAGGTACAGTGTTGTTCGAGATGATGACTGGCAGACCACCATTCCGTGCTACCAACCACGTGGAATTACTGCGGAAAATCGAGCAGGGTGAGGACCATATCAGATTCCCCAAGGATGGAATTATCAGCCCACCGATGAAAGAAATTATCAAGGCTTTATTGAAACGAACTCCTGCCGCTAGGTTATCCTTCGAGAATTTCTTCAGGCATCCAGTGGTGGTAGATGACATTCCAAATCTAGTTGGCGATGATCGCCCGAAGGAGATTCGAGCCCCGTCATCATTACCAGCAGAAACTGCAATGACGAGGACTCCTTCATCGAGAAGTGATAGGCGGCAACCCGTTAGGAGTGAGACACCAGTATACTCATCATCACCTAGAGAACGACATCCACCGCCATCACCCAGAACACAAGTGGTAGATCCAGTGAGACAATTGGCAGGCACTCCACCACGACAAACACCCCAACCTTTACCGACATCTCGTGAGCAAAGGAGACCGTCCATTCAACCATCAGCTACAGCTCCAAATGCGGAAACCATTCAGAGCGGCCGGCCTCCATCTCGAACTTTCACTTCGACCTCTAGGGATCAGAAACGGGTATCATCTCGGCAAACATCCGTCGACGATGGACCAGCAATTGAAAAGAAGCCACTTGAGGACTCTCAGACGAGAGAAGCAATTGCTGCGGCAGAACAGGCAGTGAAAGATGAACGTGAATATGTTCTAGTCGAGAAGCGAGCTGTCGAAGTTAATGCCTTCGCGGATGAAATGGCAGCAAATCCTAGATTACAGACCAAACAGTCATCATTACCATCCCGGGTAGGCCCAATCACCAGAAGAGCGACAACCCAAGGCAATCCTACCTCAGCCACAGGCGCCGTACCATCTTCTCCTTCACGTGCTGTGCAGATAGCACAAGGACGGACTAGACCGGAAGTTGTGCCACAACGACAGAACTCGTTCGGAAGATCGTACGGAAGTCCTTCAGGAACCACGTCCGCTATTGCCAAGGCGCTCCATGGCGCAAGTGTGAGAGTATTTGGTGTTGGCTGGAGTCCACATCTTATTGGAAAAGGTGTCTCACCTCCCCAAATGTACACACCATTCCCCGTGTATCCAACACCCCAGGGAGCAGTAGGCTTGATCGGAGATGGCAAATCAACCGGACCAATCGACGAGGATCAGAAAGCCGTCAACGTGATCGAGGAGTCGGCAACTAGAAGCGATGTTGTGTATGGTTTTGCCGAAGTTAAGTACAAACAACTCATCCCTATGGCGCCATCTGTAGATCACGGACTAGGTGGTGCGGCAATGGACAAACCAGGTGATGTGGACGAGGACGATGGGTTGACTGTGGAAGCAGTGGTAGCTTTATCTGAAGAGGCTCTTGTCCTCTATGTCAAAGCTTTATCGTTGCTCGCCAAGTCTATGGACATTGCTGGTGCCTGGTGGTCTCGCAAACTTCGGAACGATGCCATTAGTGGAACACACTCCTCAGCTAGCAATGCTGCAGCCGGCAACCGTATCAATAGTGCAGTGCAATGGGTTCGAAACCGCTTCAATGAGGTACTGGAGAAAGCTGAAGTCGTTCGACTGAAGCTCATTGATGCTCAGAAAAGATTGCCTGATGATCATCCTGGTCATCCGAGCAACCACGCAACAGCTTCCAGACTTGGCGGCACTTCCTCCACGGACGGAGTTCATCTCAGCTCTGGGATCACAGCCGAGAAGCTGATGTATGACAGAGCTCTGGAGATGAGCCGCTCAGCAGCCATTAATGAAATCGCCAATGAAGATCTCACAGGCTGTGAAATCTCATACATGACTGCAATCAGGATGCTTGAAGCAGTTCTAGAAAACGACGATGAAGTACAACCCCCACAACGCAAGCGAGCTTCAAGTCTTCGAGAGGCAAGAGAGAAGAAGGAAGAAGATGGTACAGTAAATGGCATCAATATTGACGATAGACAGGCTGTGATGAAAGGTATATCTCTCATTTCTTCGCATATTATCCCATTTGCCCTCTTGGCCCTATCGTACAATTATCATATAGATCTAACAATTTCCAGTGGTCCAAATGATCCGCTCTCGTCTGTCGACTCTCAGAAAGAAGATGCAATTGATCGCCAAGCACAATTCTCTCCCTCCCTCGTCGCCACGACCAGCAAGTATCGCCCACAGCGGTGGGACCACCCCAACAGTAGCCAACACACCACCACCGTGAACACGTCATATTCACGACTTTTACGTCCACCGCCACGACAGCAGCAAGTCTGTTTCACCGAGTTAGCAAACAGCCAAATCGCTGGACAGGATGCCAGCTTCTCCGGCTTCAAAACGCATACATAAACTATCATAATCATCATCGGCGTTCGATACCAATGACTACGTTGCCAATTTGCTCACGTTCTACCTTACAAACCTACATTCTACTGTCTACTGTTTTAGATCCGGGAGCAACTTCCAAACTCGATTTTCGATTTTTTCGTCCTCTTCTGCTTCTCTTTTCCGCTTCTTTCCAAATGACAACTTGGATTGTATGTCTTTTTTACTGGACCTTTTTTCTCTTCTTCGGAAAGGATACTGGCGTTAGGGCGTGGTTGGCTAGGCATGGGATCAGGGTTGGGAACCTCAGGACCAGGAGCATCTTTATTACCCACAGGATATTGTCTACCATGGCATGCTTCCTAGTCAACGAGCAAGCGAGGGCGTTCTTGCTGACCAAATGGACGTCTGCCGAACACTTCTTTCTCATAGCTAGCCACAACCAGCAGACTTGATGAATGAATGGACGCACACATGCATGTTTGCAGATGAGATGATTCTTGGCCTGGGTTGGATCGGCGAGGCGCAAGGTTCGCATGCGATGCATTTACGTTTGTGTATACCCTGTTGCCTTTTTTCTCTTAGGAATCAACATTTTTATTATGTGCGTGTTTGATTTTCTTTTCTTGACATTTCCTCGGTTTGGGAGATTGGGATCGGAATCTGGATAAGATGGCATGGATGCAGTGGAAAGTCCGCCTGGATCGGCAGGACAGCGGCGGAATGAAATAGATTGTATTGGAGTGAGTGACTGACTGGGTGAACCAGCTAGTTGGGGAGCAGACAGACAGATGGGGCAGGCAGTATACTTGGACCAGGAGACAGCTTTTCGTCTGGCTGTCTGACTGCATCCGCATGGCTTCTTGGATATTCGTTCATAAGTAGCTAGCTAGATGAAGAAATGGCCGAATGGACCAATGAATGAATGCAATGAAATGAGTAAACGAACTATCTGTCATCACCATTCCGTTTCCATCCCTTGCTCTCAACCAGACCTTCAAACTTTTCGAAGTAGCCTGAATCACTTGAGAAAAGACAGGACCCATCTAAATCGACGCTCTACACGTTCTTGTGGTACTGTACTATGTGCAAGTCCACAGGATGAGAAAACGGGTTGTTTTGTATCTTTGTTCATTTGTGCATTTCCACTTATTCGCTCGCCTTCTTATTACAGGCAATATAGCTCTCACAGATGTGAAAATGCCTGCCTGTCTCCCACATGAGTAAGCGAGGCGACTGAGCTCTCCCCGTCAGTCCAACCTCCATTTTCCCCATTAAGACAAATCCATCCATGTAGCTATCCATTCAACACATCCATGCAGCGAAACCAAAGCAAAGCAGTTCAAACCAATTCCCACTTCCCTTCATCTCATGCGCCATGCCCATTTCCACCCTATCCCATCCGTCCCAATGTGTATGTCCGACGCCTTGCTGGGTATTGTACGAGAAAGCCATGCATGCCACGATGATCGCCAATCCATAACTGATGAGACGCGTAAAAAAAATCAAGAACCCCGCAGACAGAAACGCTAAATTCAGTGCAGAAGACAAGAAAAGGTAAAGAAGCCAGAAGGTGGCAAATGCAGTGGGTGGTGGACTTGTCGTTCCAATCGATATGGCCGGCGATTGTGCAGAGATTGTAAGTACTGAGCGAGCTCCAGAGCTAGGGTGTGTTTCCAGCATAATCTAGAAACTCAACCCAACCAGGTAAGCAGGAACGATGAAGTGACCGAAGACTGTGCTATTGGGCTAAAGCCTCGAGAACGATACCAGATCATCTCTGGTACAAGTTGTGTAAAGTTAGAGAGCTTGTCATTGAAAGGTATCATAACCACCCATCGAGGCACCAGGACTTGGATCGGCCAACAGAGAGTTGACAGTGATTTTGCGATCTCCAGGCTGTGCAGGTGTAGATCCAGAGCCGAAGAAGTTGTTAGCATTCGAAACCTGCGGAAGCTGCATATATGTATTGTTGTGATACGACGTAGAGAAGTCCATCGACATGTGGGGGACACCATGACTCATGTTCGAGGATTGGAATTGTGTTGTCCCATCCAGGAAGGAGTTCCCAAGTGGCGCGGACGAGAACATGGAAGGGTGCAGGCTAGGCACTGTGGTTCTACCATAGCCGTTGCTTGCGGCTCCAAAATTCGGGTAGAGGGGCCCAAACATGCCACCAGACGACATCATACTACTTGCCCGATCTGCCATGAAGGTTTGCATGTCGGTTTGATCGTATCGCTGGAGACCAAGTCCGGACAACTGATTTTGCTGGCTTTTATGAGGTTGGCTAGCTTCCCTACTGGATGAATTTGTGGAGGGTTGAGTATCTTGTGATATGTCACCTTGAATGGCTGCAAGATCCTCGTCGTTCTCAGCGCCGTCGCCTCTTTCAAGTCGGCGCTTCTCAGCACTGTCCTCCCATTCCTTCTCAATTTTCGGCTTCAAAGTTTGCCAACCTCTCTCGGTACCTGCATCTCGGAAAATACGGGTGGCAGCCTTGAAAGCTTTGGTCTCGGTAATGAAAGTAGCAGGAATATCCGGGATCTGTTCCGAGGCACGCTTTAGGAAGAGCTCTCTGCGACCCTCCCTGTTCTTGTTGTAGGGCTGGGCATCTTCCTGACGCTTCTTGCGAATAGCTCCTTCGATCTTCAGAACTCGCTGCATATGCTCGTCATTCTTCGCCTTTCTCTCATCCAAGAAATCCGACTGTTTTTGCGCTGCCTCTGCCTCTTTCTGCTGATGTTCGGTTCTCGCGCTAGCATTCTCTGCTGCAGATTTATTCGGGTCGTCCTTGAAAGGCGGTAGCTTGAAAGCCTGGTATTCCTCGATAACCTTGTCAACCTCACTCTTAATATAATACTTGTATATCCTTGGCGCAGTGCTAGGGCGTGCCTCCAAATTTTCGATATAGTCGTGGGCCTTCATGAACGAGTCATGCATACCGATAGGGATACATTCGAGGAGCTTGGTAAGAACCTGGCGTTGTGGGAAGTCGTGTTGGCGAGCCTTTAAGATCCGGTCCTCACGCTCGATCTTGTTCTGCCAGCACTTCGTACACCATCTCTTTGCCCAAGACCAATGGGTTCTGGAAGCCTTCTTGTCGGTGCAACCTGGCTCAAGACATCCTTTCCCTCCCAGTAGATCAGTATACTGTCTCTCCGTGAGTCCCATCGATTTGGCAATTGGCATGTTGACGCCAAAATTTTCCATCCGTTGGTTGACAAAAAGCGAATCATATCCGTCGACCATCTCCTTGAACGCTCTGTTCCAAAGACGGACCTTCTTGAGAAAATGCGGTGGGGAGAACTCGAGAATACGCATCCACAAGTCGTCCGACAGTTTTTGACATGCCTAGATCGACGTTAGAACCAAATTCAAATTCAACGTAAACAGAATGACTGACTGGTATAGGCTTCACTTCCTTCTCCTTTGGCACACGCTTCACTTTAGCGACAGGTTTATCGGACTTCTGTCGTTTCACCCGCGGTGCGCCATCAGCCTTTGGCTTCCTCTTCTTTCCATTTACTGGTTCCATGGCGGTGTTGTTGCTTTGCACCTTAAAAAGTGGATGGTCGAGACCAGGGTGAGGACTGATTAAAACAGGGGAATGAGCAGGGTGGGAGGTCGACATGTGTGAGGATGTCGAAGTAAAACCCTGAGAAGGCCTGTTGCTGATTGCTATTGTGCGTTCCACTGAAGATGTGTCCGGTTTGCTGCTGTTGTTGGGTGCCTTATTGACGGGCAGGAAATTCTTAATGTGGGGTGAATGATCATTGGGAATTCGATTTTGGACATTCGAAGCAGAAATATTGTATGGCTGATTGCGGGCAGATGAGGTTGCTTGTACAGATATGAAGTATCCTCCATTTCCCACCTTTGTCTGCGAATTGTTTGAGCCCTGACTCGTCTGGAATTGCGTAACAAAAGATGCGGTCTGATCGAGTCTCAGGGGCTCATGCTCTGGATTTGGTAGGTTCGACATGTTCGCGAGTCTGCTACTTGATTGTCGAGACATGGGCTGCGGCGTGGTCGTGGAAGATCGGCCGGAAGGAGATTCAACATGGTATGGGGATTCTGTTCCATGAAATGGCGAACCCGATGGCCTGGACGTAGATGGCACCTCCATACCGGACACATTCTGTACTGGGGGTAGTTGCGTACGTTTCAGTGAAGAGTGAGATGTAGTTTGTCTATTAGAAGTGTAGTAGTTGGCGGAGGAGTTAGCTGTCGATGTTTGTGCATTAAAGGGTGGCATGGCGAACGAGTGCGGGCGAGACTGGGAAGCGTGCGAAGAAGTAGCTGAGGAGCGATCATTTCGAAATTCGCCGGAATAATTCGAATCCCATGGTGTGGACAGCCTACCACCTACCATGATGGCCCTATTGCCATGTAGACTAGTTGTTGCAGCGCCACAACTCAGAGAGCCTGTTGCCGTATTGTCTGACTCGCTGAAGGCCAAGATTTCTTTCAGCAGACTCGCAACCTCAGGGCTCGAGTCGAAGAGTGTCGGAGAAACCGAAGAGAAATTGTCGCGGGCGGTTTGTGGGCTTTGACTCTGTGAGGCCTGGATGAAGTGGCCTACGATGTATCGGGCTGTGCGCAGACCTGCGGGATGCGAGAAGACCTTGCGAAGATCCAGGTGCGTACCGTCGTCGGGGGCCTGTTCAGGAAGAACTAAGCCATCGGAGGACATAATTGTCAGAGAGGTATAGAGTGAGTGTGGTTTGTAGAAGTTGTGGTGGTCGTGGTGCGAAGACGCCCCGCCCAAGGACGGACTTGACGTACGGTCGTCCCTCTTCTCATGTAATGTTTTTCGGATCGTAACCCTTTACCCGCCTAGAATAAATGATGGTGAGGGCAGTGTGCGTGAGGAGTCCGTTGATTGGGTACTATGCGGCGCTGTGCGTGGTCGTGGTTCTGTCGTGAGTGTTGGGCGTAGCGTGGGTTTTTGTAAGAGCGTGGTGGGTTGTTGCGAAAAAGGCAGGTATTTGAGGGTGAGTGAGGATGAAGATGAGGAGACGAGAAGAAGTGGCTCGTGAAGCGGTGGTGGTGGTGGTGGTGCTGTGCTCTGTTGGCCTGGCCTGGCTCGAGCCTGGTCTAGTCTGTGCTGGAAACAGACGAGACCGACGAGCATCAAAATTCGAGCTGACGGTCCTTGACTCGACCGCCGACTGACTGACTGACTGACTGACTTGCCTGACTTGGCGGTAAAGTATCGAATGACCTTACCACCACCTTCCTTTCCTTTCCTTTCCTTTCCTTACCTTACCCTGAGCGGGATGGAAAGACAAGGCAAGACGAACAAGACGAGCGAGCCCTTGCTACAGAAGAGAAGTCTATACGCAGTCCAGGCCATCATCAGCCATCGGCCTAACATTTATTTGAGTTGGACTGATCGTAACTAAAAACAGATGCGACCAATCCCTGCGCATTTCTCTCATAATATTGAGGGGACGTGCACACCTCCCTCCTTTCGATCACTTCGAGTAATTTCCAACGTCCTCTCACTCACTGTTAAAGATGACCTCTCATCCTGCCTCACTGACCATGAAGGGCCTCAATATCAACATTTCCATTTACAACTCACTCAGAGATCGTGCAGCATCTCTTGATTCCTCGGGATCATCGGCCCACCAAGGTGACAACTGCTCACTAATCCCGGATCTAGTCTAAGCCGTTTGCAAGTAACTTGCGGAAAATTAGTGGTGGCCAACGGCACGGGTATGACAGAGTATCTACGTACTTGCTTAGGACGCATGCCTGATACAGTTCTCAATAGAGCTGAATCCTCAAGGGACAGTGCTTCGTGATACTTGCAGCTTATAGTTTTCTTCCCGCACTTGCATCAAAACCAGCCCAATATAATAACCGGAAGGGGACCTCCGCTCTAATTTGAGGGCTGGATACAGTGCGATACCATGGCTCGACGACAACAGAGGTTGGAATACATATTCAAAGGATGATATAACTATCAACAGCAAAATAACAGGCTGGGACAGAGAAGATTGAACTCGACTCAAACCCCAAACCTTCAACCACTTACCCTCACATCCAGAGTAGATCACGTGATCATATTTCCTGATATCTGGATATTAGGAAGCACAGGTGCTCCAGGATCAATATACAGGCAGGAATTTGCATGTAATTATCTGTATCGGATGACCATGCCCAAGGGCCATTTCAACTTTCCAACTTCCAAGTTCGTCTTGGTCATCACTGACTGTCGGACGGCATGTGACCAACTCACAAGCACCACGTCTCAGACTATTAGCCAAGCTCATATTTCTGTGTCTCGTACTTTTGCTTTGACTTTATAAGTTCCACAACATGATGCCGCATCACAAAGAGGCCGCAAAAGTTCGGTCCTTTAACTCTCTTCACTTTGCCGCTCAGTTGTCTTTCCCGATGCTTTTCGGCGTCTGGCGGCAAGTCATCCGGCACAGCGGCCGCATCTCGAAATCTCAACGCCGAGAGTGGCTTGCCAACCCCGCAGTTCGAAATCGAGGTTCATCCAATAACAACATCTCTTCACTATGATCAACCCCTCTGTTTCCCACTTCCAGTTTAGTTCTCATCTTCCTTGTCAAATGCTTACTGCAGCCTTCCGTCTTCGCTTTGCCCTTTGCGGGGAAAGCCTCGCGCTCATGGCTTTTCTACAAGATTTTTTAACCCCTGGTCAAGCTGCTTGTGCGTATCTCCGTACAGCTTAAACCTCATCCAGCACGTATGTGGACCAGGAATGGGCTCGAGGGGCACATACAGCCGATGACGGCGTGGAGATCGTCAAATTTTATGACTGTTTGGTCGACCTGTGAGAGCTGACGGAGGTCTGATTACGGATGTGCAGTACTTTGCTGGTGGTATTTCATTCGTCTCGCTCCCATCTTCCATATTCTTCCTTTTTCAAAATTTACTTTGACTTTCGCTTCGTCTGTTGTCAGCTTGGATGTAACGTTGAGCTGCTAGCCACTCTTCAACTACATATAGAGGAAGAGGACAGGCGGTGAGTGTGCCATCAATCTCGGCATTTGGCGATTCAAGATGTTTGGATTCCGAGACAAAAGTGAGTGACTCCAAATCCCCATTTTGCGCCTGGCAAGATATCTTCAACCACGATACTCGTTCTAACGTTACACAGAAAGCCAGGAGGTCACTCCCAATGGCTCAACAGTCGACGCAGAAACCGGCTTCAAGAGCGAAACGAACAATTTCTATGATCCCAATATCCCCGCTGGCGCAGCCGAACGCGATGATTTAAACATCGTCTGCCCCTCACACACCACCGAGAGGGCTCTCATGCGCAAGATCGACTTTCGCGTGATTCCCTTCCTCTGTGTCCTATACCTTCTCGCCTTCCTCGATCGAGTCAACATCGCCAATGCGAAGTCCTTCGGCCTGCAACAAGACCTCGACCTCAAACAACTTGAGTACAACACCGCGCTCACGATCTTCTTCGTTCCGTATATCGTATTCGAAATCCCGTCTAATGTTCTGCTTAAGAAGTTGAGTCCGAGGGTCTGGCTGAGCGGTTGTATGTTCATGTTCGGCCTTGCGGCTATTTGTCAAGGTCTCGTGCAGAATTACAGCGGATTGCTTGCTTGTCGGTTCTTCTTGGGTGTATTTGAGGCGGGCATGTTTCCTGGATGCTTTTACCTGATCGGAATGTGGTATAAACGAAGCGAGGCACAGCGACGATATTCGTTCTTCTTCAGTAGTACAACACTTGCTGGCGCATTTGGTGGCCTCCTAGCCTCGGCGATTGGAAAGATGGACCATCTTAGAGGCTATAGGGGATGGAGATGGATTTTCAGTGAGTTTCCACTTCCTACAACCAAAAACCTTTATGTATTTTCCAAAACTCGAGGACTTATGATACCTCGGGTATCGGCTTTCGTAAATTGTCCGAACCAATAAGCTGACCTCGTTCCTCCATTCTAGTCCTCGAAGGTGTTCTTACATGCGTCGTCGCCCTAGCCTTCTTCTTCTGCATTCCATCCTTCCCCGAAGACGCCAAATGGTTATCCGCGTCAGAACGCACTTACGTCAAAGCCCGTCTACAGGCGGACCAAGGCCGCTCGGCAGCGGAACGCAAAATAACTATTCGGGACATCGGCCGCGTCTTCAAGGACTTCAAAGTGATCCTCGGTGGCTTCATGTACTTCGGGATGATCGTCCCCGCATACGGATACGCGTTTTTCGCACCTGGCATTATATCCACCTACGGATATTCACCCATTCAGACACAATTGCACAGCGTACCTCCCTGGGCATGCGCTTTTGCTTTTGCCATGATTATAGCGTTCTGCTCGGATTTCACCCGACATCGTTTTGCATTCACGCTCATCCCCATCTCCGTCGCCATCACAGGCTTCAGCATCCTAATCTCCGTCCACGATAACACCGACGTCAAATACGCCGGACTATTCCTCGTGGCCATGGGTGCGTACTCCGCTATGCCCGTTATCGTGTGCTGGTTCAATATGAACCTTGGCGGCCACCACCGCCGTGCTGTTGGTACGGCGTGGCAGGTTGGCTTCGGCAATATTGGTGGGATTATTGCGACGTATGCTTTCTTGCCAGATGATGCACCGAGGTATACGAAGGGATATAGTATTTGTCTTGCCTTTCTGTGTTTGAGTGCGCTGAGTTGCTGTCTTTATGCGGCGGCGGTATGGACGCAGAATAGACAGAGGGACAAGGCGCCGACGGATCTGAATTTGACGGAGTATGAGAAGACGGAGCTGGGTGTAAGTTCCCCTTTTCTTTTTCGCTTGAAAGCGAAAGTTTTATTACGTGAC
Source organism: Cadophora sp. MPI-SDFR-AT-0126 (assembly GCA_020747065.1). Lineage (NCBI taxonomy): Eukaryota > Fungi > Ascomycota > Leotiomycetes > Helotiales > Ploettnerulaceae > Cadophora > Cadophora sp. MPI-SDFR-AT-0126. Next base: position 1,095,285 of record JAGMVK010000006.1, read on the forward strand.
GGGAAGATGTGTATACTGACATGTGTAATTATAGGATATGAGCCCAGACTACCGTTACTTACTGTAATTGGAAATGAACATGGTTTGGTGGAGATCAAGGACGTTAAAAGAGAGGAGAAGACCAGACAGATAGATCTCCAAGTCGGTAGCATATTGAACTAGCAACACCCGTATGCATGTTTGTATCTACCATCATCCTCGTCTAGAACAATTCTCCATTTCTCCACAGTACAAGTAACCCGTTCCGAACTCTCATTCTCTCTCTCGTCTGGAAAGGGGATACTCGTTTTCACGTAACTCGTAAAATGGATTTTCACCGATATATCCGCACTCTAGGCACCACTAGCTAAGTGGTACAACAGATATAAAGCCATCCTCGTCAAGTGCTGCAATAAGCATGCAATAACGCCATCCAGTACGGCAACAAATGCGATGTGCCGAAAAAGAAAATGCCAAGAAAATCCTCAGCTGCAGTCAGAAATGCATCAAAAAAATTTGCCCATCACATCTGCCATATTGCGACGTGCAACAAAAAGGCGCAGACCCCTTGTTGGAAAATGTGACAGAAGAGTGTATGACGTGGGGGAAAGTTGATAGAATATCCCACGTCCACGTCGCACAGACCACCAACCAGAACTCCATAGACAAAAACTCACACACGTGAATGCCACATGATTTGCGCTTATGTAATAGCAAAAACAAAACAACCTAGATAACGCTCGGCGGCCGGCAACGACGTCTTTCCCATTCCCGGCCCGGAGCAACCATCAGGATAGACTTGCCTATCTGGATAGAGGGGTCATTCCAATGCTGAGAATCAGGAGCTGGTGATTGGTGCGTTCCTTCGTCCTGTTTAGTGCGGGGTCTGGGTTCGAACCGTGAGTATGAGGTGAGAGAGAAACTCGCGCGAGTGCGATGAGGCTTGTGAAGAGTGGGAAGTGGGATAGTATTCAAGAGTGGAAGGTATACATATTCTTTACAAATTCGGGTGAGGATCTACTTCCTGAGTCCTTGTGTGCTGTTTGTGCTTCTTTACAATCTTCTTGCATTTTCTTTGAGTGTCGTTCTGTGAAGTCCAGTCGATATCAGTCAGTGTCGAAGGAATCTTTGTGCTCTGAACTTTGAATACTCTTTCTCGCGACGATAAGACCAATTTGTTGAGAATCACGATGCCGACTCTAGCTATGCTTGGCGAGGACAATTTCCTGCCTGGTATCAGCAACCAGTTTGCTTTTACGGGCCTTGCTGTTGTGCTTGTCATATATGTCATATACTATGTAAGCGGTCCCTGCCCTCCCCTTATCTACTGGATGAAGTCTTTCTAAACCCTCAAGTTCTCCACCGCAACAGATATCCCCTATATCAAAGGCATTCCCGAAATCCCCGGCGCCATCCCCATCGCAGGCCATCTCCTCAAACTCGGCGAAGACCATGCCACAGTCTGCGAATCCTGGTGGCGCAAATACCGGACCAGCGTGTATCAAATCCGTCTAGGCAATACCCGCGCCGTAGTATTCAACTCTTTCGAAGATGCGAAGCGCATGCTCATCGGCCATCAATCCGCCTGTATCGATCGTCCGACTTTGTACACTTTTCATGGTATTATCAGCAGCACGCAAGGCTTCACGATCGGAAGCAGTCCCTGGGATGAGAGCTGTAAGAACAAGCGGAAGGCTGCTGGCCAGGCGTTGGGCCGTGCGAAGGTTAAGGAGTACTACGATATGTTCGATTTGGAATCGTACTGTATCGTGCGGGACTTGGCTAGAGACTCGAAGAATGGAAGTGTTGAGATCTCGGTTCGGCCGTATATCCAGAGATATGCTTTGAACACCACTCTTACATTGTGCTACGGTATCCGTATGGACAATGTCTATGACAGCATGCTGAGAGAGATCTTGTATGTTGGCTCGGCTATCTCTCTCCTGAGAAGTGCAAGCGAGAATTACCAGGATTACATTCCAATTCTCAGATATTGGCCCAATAACGAAAAGAACAGACGAAGCAAGGAGTTGCGGGATCGCAGAGACAAGTACTTGAACGCTCTGCTTGATCAGGTCCGAGAGATGATTCGCAAGGGGACCGACAAGCCTTGCATTTCCGCCGCCATTCTGAAGGACGAAGAAACCAAGTTGTCAGGCGTGGAAGTCAGCAGTATCTGTCTCTCGCTCGTATCAGGTGGATTTGAGACCATTCCCGGCACCCTCACGTCTTGTATTGGCTCACTGTCAACACCTGAAGGACAGATCTTCCAAGAGAAGGCATACGCAGATATCAAGCGCCACTACCCCGACATCAGAGATGCCTGGAGGAACAGTTTCCAAGAAGAAAAGAGTCCATATCTTAAAGCTATTATTACTGAAGCAGCGAGATTCTATACTGTTTCGGCTATGTCTCTGCCCAGGAAGACCGTCACGGATGTGATGTGGGATGGAGCGAAGATTCCTGCAAAGACTATGATCTTGATTAACGCACAGGCCGCAAATCATGGTAAGATACTCCATGCCTTAAGCAGAAGAGAACAAACACTGACTTCTACCCACAGATGTCGACCATTTCGGTCCAGACGCTGCAACATTCAACCCAGAGCGCTGGCTCACCTCCGACGGCACCCTCGACGCCGCCGCCGAAAAAGCCAGCACCGGCCTCCAGCACCTCTCCTTCGGCGCTGGATCTCGCGCCTGCAGCGGGCAAATCATTGCCGTCCGTCTTCTCTACACGGCACTCATGCGCATCATCTGCAGTTACCGCATCGTAGCTAGCGAGAGCGAGCCCCCGAATACCGACTACGTAGACTACAACCAATTCAAGAGCGCGCTCGTAGCGATACCTCGAGACTTCAAGGTCCGTCTGATTCCTAGAGATGGCATGGAGGGTGCGAGTGAGGAAGGTACTTTGGATGCTTGTCTTGAGGAGGCGAGGTCGAGGACGGCGGATTATTACAAGGAGGAGGAGGGTGTGAAGATCTAGGCTGTCTGTCCCAAAAAATGGCGTGAGAAGTAAGGCTGGCTGATATGCCGGGTTTGAACTGGAATTCTTGTAGACAGTTGATTGGTTGGTTCTGCAATCTCCGCAGCCTTGCATGGCGCGGACATCGAAATGTTGGTAAATCGCCCCCAAACACCATTCTCAGCAGCCAAGGTCGCTGTATAACCCTAGCAAGCATAGATATTCTTTCTCAATATGTCGCCATTCCCCCTCACCATTTCCTTCTCTTTTCCGGGAGTTACATCTTGCGTTTGCTTCCATCATGTTATGATTCGAGCTGTTCCGACCCCAAGCGGCGCAGCTCAGCTAAGCTGGCCCTCTCGACTGATACGATATACGACGACAAAGCACACACACATACATTAGCGCCGCGCTATATACGCTAAGTTCTCAGACGTGCAACAAAACGTCGATGTTAGGCATCAGGGATCTTAGGATGCTCGAGCGTTGATTAGTTCTCGACCGCTGGATTCAATATGTTGATTTTGACAAGTGTTGTTGATGCCGCTCATCGCTTGTTGGCCGCCCGCTTGAGATTTTGTTCATGGTCCAGCAGCAGCCCGCCCCCACTTTTTGCGTTATAGCGGAGTGAGAACTTTATTTGGTTTAGCTGGTGGATGTGTACTTGGTATGGGAGCGACAGAGGGCTTAATAATTCATAGCTGTGTGGTTCGAAAAGCACAGTGCTTTGGTATAAAGTATATGAAGAAATGGTCGAGATGAGGCAAGTCGAGCCTGAGCCTGCCTCTTCCCATCTACAGCCTGATCACAACAACAAAGAGAAATCCAAATTCCAAATTTAGATACCACGCTTCCGTCATCCCCTCATCACATCCCAAGCAAAGACTTCACAATTCCTTTCTTTCAGCGTCTGTTTCCAAGACGCGATAGCTCGAGTCCAAGGACAAAGAGAGCTACAAAGACATGTCCAGATTTGACCTCGGTAATAGGGCTATGTATAAAGAGATACATGGTGGAAATGCCATCCAGGTGTGGATGCAAAGCCATGAGATAGTCATAAAGATATGGTGCCTCTACGTGGAGGCTCCGCGAGCGGATGGATCTTTCTTCGCTGTAATGACTGGAGCAAACACAGTATTTCTCATATACACGCATTAAACGAATCACACATATTCATAATGGCATAACATGAATACTTTTATCTTAAGAAACAAACTTGTACAACATTCATACATACATACATACACACCCTCCAGATATTTCAAAACCCCCCCCCATGTCTCCCACCACTACCCTCCCTCAACCCTCCCAAGAAACCATGAAAATCCAACACACAACACACGATGAATCCCGCGACGCCATCCCATCCCTCAGCATCAATCCCAAACTCCTCTCCGCCTCCATGAAAGTCCGCACCTTCATCTCCCGCCGGATATCACAAACCTTCCACTCTCCTCCCTTGCCCTCACATCACGAAGACCCGAATCCCAGCACTGGCAGACCCTTGACACAATTCCCGCGATTTGCTGAGTCAAAACATTCGTTTGCTGAGAAGAAAGCAGAGGAGTCTGAGGAAGCGGGACACTCAGCCCAGAGACACCACTCTGACAAAGCGGCGCGGAAAGAGGAGAAAGTCCTCTCGAGGAAGAACTCAAGCGGGAGTTACTTACCGCTCAAAAGCCCCACTGGGAGTTCATCTACAAGAGCAAAAGGCTTCTCGATTCCTTCTCTAAAGAAGAAAGGCAATTTCTCGGATCTGGTTAAGGAGAGATTACACCGGAGGAATGAAGCTGGTAATGAGATCTCGAATCGAGAAAATGATGTGGAGAAGGCGGGAGAGAAAAGTGAGAAGTTGGTGAAGGCTTATACTTTGCGCAGGGCAATGCTGGAAGGCAAACTGGAGCGCGTCGTCCCTCCACCCAGTACGGCCATTTCCAGCGGGCAGAACCGTCGTCCGCCTCCTAGACCAGCGCGTAATCCATTTTTAGACACAGCTTCTGCCACTCCAATAGTAGCAGCAGAGGTAGCAGCAGCAACAAGAACAGAACCAAGACCCGGACCCAGAACACTCAAACCAACAGACACCCCCTCCTCACGCACCAGCCTCTCATCCGCCGCCCGTCCAACATCCACATCCTTATCCCGAGCGCGCAAGACTAAATCAGCCAGCAGCAAGATCGCCAGCTTGATCGGCAACAGTGCGGATATTCTTGACGAGACGAGGAGGGAGATACAAGGGAGGTTTAAAGAGCCGTTTGAGTATTTGGGGTATCCGTCTTTTTCGCTGGCGAGGAGGGCGGATGGTGCTGAGGGTGGGGAGAGTGATGCGGATAGTGATGAGAGTTTTTATTGTTTGGGGGATAGGGAGGCGGGAGTCTTGGGGATGGGTGCGGGGATGGAGGGGAGTCCTGGTGTTGGGACTGGGATAGGGACTGGGACGTCAAAGAGGGATGAGAGGGAGATGGAGAGAAGGTTCAACGACATCTCGAGGCCGAAGAAGACTGTGAAGGAGAGTGAGAGTGGTGGTGGGAACAGATTGAGTAATCTTACCCGTGGGGGAGAACAAGACGCTCAAGTCCCACCAGAGCAAGTCGTGAACAAGTGTAAGCTCTGCGGTCTCGGAATCGCATCTTCCTACCGCGGGCTATGCGCAGAATGCGAAGCAGATCTCTCGCCTCTCAATACTCAAAACCCTACACTCAATCCAGAAAACAAATACTCAGACTCTGAATACGAAGATGATCTCGTCGTGGATGAGATCCCGCCTACGCTGCCTTTAAAGATACGGAAACAGACATTACTGACAAGAGAGAAGTCGGTGATGCGTAAGGTGGGGCCGGATGCGTATAGACAGAGAAACCCGTTTGCTTTTGAAGATAGCGAGTCTGATGACGAGTGCCCACCACGAGTCCCACCCAAAGACGATGTTGTTCTCGGTCTCTCTTTACCAAATAAAACATATCAACCACAACTCACCAGTGTGTCACATACAAAACAGCCTTCCCACCACACAAAAGTCGAGACTCAATCAGAAACAAGCCCAAACTCACAACCTCAGACCGCAAAAGAAGTCCATCGTCTCAGCAGCTGGCAAAGCGACGGTCTAGACAGTCCCACCTACGAAGAAGCCCAGCAAATCCTAGACCGCTGGTCCGATTGTTTTGGAGAAGGTGCCCTTCATCAAAACTCATACACACGAGATAGTCATGGGGATGGCGTGCCGCTTGTGCGGACCATGGATTGTGATGGGGTGAAGAGGGATTCGGAGTTCTACAGGTTTTGGGATGAGATGTTGAGGGAGCATGCGCCGAGGAGGGAGAGGATGAGGGGGGAGAGGAGTGAGTCTGTAAGGGAGTATTGGGAGGGGTGAGGAAGAGCGAGAGGTTTGGTGGGATTTTGTGGGGATTGTTGATTTTTAAGCGAGGGGGCTGAGGCTGGTGGGGAGGAGGGAGGACTTGAGAATTACTGGGTTGGTGTTGGGGGATGAGAGGCGTTCGTATTATACCCATAATCTGAAATTATTGCATGGAATTCTCGATGACCTGTCTTGACTCTGTTTTTTAGCTTCTTGAAAATTCTATAATTGCTAAGCATTGCAGTGCAAGTCGATGTAAGGACAAGCCAGCAGTCGCGACATCACTTAAATATTTTTGCTCAAGCTCTCTGTGAGAGTACAAATTCGGTCTCTTGAAGCTTCTACGATCGATCGACAGTTTCATCATGGCCAGAAAGCAATGACCCCTGCCCATTTCATATTAAGCGAGAGTAAGTAAACACCTTGTCCTCTGGAACCACGGTCAAAATTGGCATGTGTAGCACTTACTCGTTCCAATTGCTCGACAATTTGAAATTAATGCTGATCAACAGCTTTCTTCAAAATGACTGGCCCCGAGTCGAGTCGCTTACGATTTTCTGTGGTGATGTGCAAATACAACTGCTACGCTCTAGTAGTTTCACCAGTAAAACCATGCTACCAAACCGTGCTGAACGGCTTCTTTTCCCCTCACATAAGAATTTTCGTTCTGCAGGAAGAAGTTTCCTTATTTGAGTAATATCAAGTGAGCAAAACACATCAAAAGTCAAGGTATACATTGTGCACAAAGCAATCTATGACTTTGTGTTTTGTTCGGCGTACTCGTGGGAATCCTCATTTTCGACTTAGAGGATCTTTATTCTGTCGTAAGTTTTGTATTACAGGATGAAGAATCGTATGCGACTGTATAATTCATTGAGATAATTATTCTGACTCAGGGTGGTTTACAGCCAGCTCATGTTGGCGTCTATGACTGCAAAGGTTGAAGTAGTAGTTGTATATTTGAGACAGAAGATTTTGGAGTTCTGAAAGGTCGGATGCCACAGGTGATAAAGAAACAAAGCGTGAAGGAAGGGATTTCTCTGTAAATCTATAAAAGTATCACTCCAGACAAGACTGGACAACTGAAGTAGTATTCAAGTATTTGACTCATTCCGTCCTTCGCCCCTCCATTCCTAAGCATGTCTAACCTCGTGCATATATCACGACAAGATACGACCAATTAATCCTCACAACCTCTACAAGTCTCTCCAAACTCCAGCAGCACCTTACTGGTGTGCATTCACATCACGTAATAAACGGTATTGACTCCCTCAGGCGCTACCCATTCCTCATCATCCTTCGCATTCTCCACCGTAGCGATATCACCGCCTCTCCTTTCCTTCAAGTATTCTGGTTCTTGTATCTGTGCTGGGACGGTATCGCTGTCACGGTTTCCGAGTGGTGCAGCGAACAGTCCAGCAGCGAGGACTACGAGGGCGAGGAAGTGTTGAGTGAGGGACTTCATGGTGTTGTAAAAGGGATTGCTTGGACTGAGGCGGTCAGCAGCAGGAAGTGGAGAAGGAGCTTGATGGGGAGATACGTGGTAGTATATCCTATACCCGGGCAACCTGGTAGAAAAGTGTAGCGACGTGGTTTTCTTTGTTGTCAATCTGCTTGTTCTCCGCAACACTCCCAAGGGAATCACCTATTCTATACACGCTCTCTCATTTATCACGGATCTCCAATGCGAATTCGTAATCTGCAATCCTGGATGCAATGATTTGAATCAAGACCTGGTTCCGAAGTCAATTGAGGTAGTGCCCAGAAGCATCAAAGCCCCTCCCTATAAGCATGTATTAACATCGCGCTCCAGTTCCAAAGCCTCAGCACCTCGAAAGAATCCTTGGAAATCTGCAAGCCTCGTATGATCCGAGCTGTCTCGCTCCCGGTCCACTGGTGTAACTTCCAAGCTTTATGCTGACAAAGAAGGACCCACGAAAACACAGGACAGAGATTGCTATCACATCTGAGCTCCCTAAACAGAAGGGCTGTTCAATGATGTCCAATCATGAGAACCATGGAGCGGCCGTAGCAGGAAAGCTATTAATGTGCATACCTTGATCGGTATACTGTTCGCGTTCTGATATTTGGAATGTACATGTTGGTTCTGTGCTGCAGAATTGTTGGTTTCGTCAAGGAATCGCAGCCGATTGGAGGTGCTTCTCAACTTGCGTATGCACGAGAGAACTTTGAGAACGTTGAGAACGTTCAGTCTGCTGAAGAAACTGCGTTCGGTAGAATTTGGCGGGAGCACTGCATTTGATACTCTTCAAAGAGAAATCTGAATGGGCTGCCTAAAATCGGAGGATCCGTTGCAGTTCTTTGAGTTGGAGGCCCATAATTCCTGTTGAGGATGTGTGGCAAGACTGGTAGGAGCCAACGTCTCAAGCTTTCTGATCTTTCGTCTCGATGATGAAAGATCCATGACTGCCATCTAGGAGAAACAACAACTTGTCTGAGAGGCCGTAATGCTTAGGCTCAGATTGTGCCGACCGGACACCTGCAGTAGATTCAATTCGGGCGTTCTGTGTGGCGCGAGTAGGATTATTCCTGGTGAAGGGAGGTACGAGCGTTCGCGTTCTCCAAACAAAATGAGTGCTACCACATCGATTTCTGTAGTAGTACTGAATTGACAATCAGTCTGGACTTAGTTTTAATGCCACCTATCGCCCATTCGATCGTCCATGGAGTGAATTTGCTCGTCGCCCTTCAACTCAACATCCAACGATAGCCGGGTCCAATGAGATACAAAATAGGTCTTTGCTTACTTAAGATGCTATCCAGCCTCTTGGAAGCGAGCAGCGATACCAGGAGCAGGATTGTTTAGCGGATTGCGAGCTGTGGTCGAGGGTGCTCCAGTTCCCTACGCCCGGCCTCTTTGGCAAAACTCTCTCGCCACATCCTTGAGAATTCAAATGAGCTCGAAGTCCCTCAACTCTACCTCTCCTCTTTCTAAAGCCTCCATAGCCTCTCCAAACATGATCCCGTCAACATAGACACCGCCCAAGACTTGAAACTGTGTTCCAATAGGCCGTAAGAGGATTGGTGCAGCGCAGCCGAGGACGATGGTGGCCACATCTCCAACTTGGATGTCTGTATTGAAAAACTTCCCGACCGAGCCGCGCTCGGTGGTAAAGATCCAATCTGGTGACCCAAAAGCCTCCTTTAGTGCAGGGAGCAACGCGGGGTGGCTCCAAGTTGTCGTTAATTGGAAGAGTGCCTGCAGCTTTTCTAAGATAGAGTTAAAAGGTAACAACCCTCGGCCGTTATATTCATCCAGATCGCCAGCCTGCACTGTCATATCGGTAGGACTGACAAGTGAGGTGCAAAACTTGTCGTGATAGCCTCCACGCTCATTTACCAGCAGCGTTCTCCATAAAACCTTGAATGCATCCACATCTGATCCAGAGGCGGAGCATGCCCTTAACGTAGTCCAGCACAGATGACAGAACTGCAGAAATGGATCTTCAAAGTAAACAACACTTCCGCTCGATTGAGAAGTATAGCTGGGCGAGGGGCGGTAAGTGGGAGATATACTTCGCACAATGGTCCAATCTATACCACGAACTGTCAGGATGGATAGGCTATCTGAAAACGAGGCGACGCAATCAATCTGACCAGACGCCCAGAATTCTGTGGGATCATCGAGATGAACAATATCATAATCGCCACAACTTGTTGCCAAGAACCCCCTCGTGACATCCTCATTCCAGACTGGAGCCCACGATCTGTGAATCGGATTTCTCCCTTCACTGCAAGCCAGCAAGACATTGAGACGCTTGCTTTTCAAAACGAGCTCTCGGACAACGCTCGCAAAGACATCTTGTACAGTGGCCGCGTAATCGATGATTAAACCAGAAGTACGATGTGTTGGGGTTTCAACCAGATCATCGTGAAGTCTGGTCATGCCTAAAGTTGCGTACACCATATCTCGCGGATCTGTACTCGCTGCACCACGGAGATGAACTAGTAAATGCAGAAAAGGAAATCTTTGCAAAGGAAGAACTGTATATATTGTGCAGTAAACGAAGTGGAATTTGCACCATTGTAGGATGAGCTGATGCTGCAGTATTGCCCATTCAGAGCGCTTCAAAATATCAGCAATGTTTGGTTCCTTTCTCCAAGTATTTAAATCGAGTCGGGTAAGGAAATTGGTCGATCTGACCATCGAGACTTGCGAAATTTGATGCCCACCATACTGGAACAAGGCACGCCCTTTAGCTCCTAAGACATACTCCTGAAGAATCCAGGCTCGTCGGAACCATGGACTTTTAAGCAATCGCAAAATTGCTTGGTAAGTCTCTATGAAAGACTCCAATGCCAACTTCTCAGTTGAGAAAAGCTTCAAAGAGTCTTCATCGTCTTTGATACGTGCCAACTCCTCAAGAAATTTTGCAGCAAGCTGCCCATCTGCGTACGCGGGCCCCAACCAGATGACGAGCCGATCACAGCGCATGTAGATGTCACGCATGAGCTGTACTTGACTGCTACGTTCGTGGAAGTCCGCTTGATTGATGCATATAGCATCGATCCAGATCCGTCGAAAATTCCTCAAACGGCGAGGTAGATGTCGTTGCCACAGCGGCTGGGATACATTTGATGATGCAAAGTCTTGGCGGAGCTGTCGTAGCCCAGCTGCCAGATTAGGTTTGATCGGAAGACGTCTCCCACCAATAATCATGGATTCGTTTGAATCGTCGGTACCCCATACATACGAAAGGGCTTCGTATTTCGGTAGCTTGTTGTTGAGGGAGACATGAACGATCTCGCCGATGAGGAAATCGCTGTCCTTAGATTTGCGACTAGTTGGAAGACGAAGCTTGAGAAGTCTGATCTCTCCTGGTCTGAGAGGGCAGTACTGATACAACTTGGACTGATACAACTTGGCGTTTACGTTGTCTGTGCTCTTTGCAGAAAGATTGGGATGTTGTCGAATCAATGAGGACGGTTCTGCAAGTCCAGATTCATGAGCTCCTGAAGGCAACATAGCAGGTGGACGCTCCATGGTCATTGTACCATGGTAAAGATAACGGTAGGCAGACGACTTCAGAGCCTTGCGAAAGACTCGCAACTTTTTCTAGGATTACCACAAGCTACAATTCAGACAGTGCTTCGGCCATGCGCGACAAGGCTGGAAGTATGCTGTGAAAATGATGAAGAGAGGGCAAAAGATGACAAGCCGATAGGAGAACAGTTGCGACGATGTCAAAAATGAAGCTGGATGGGGGACATGTCGGGTTACACAGCGCTAAAAAGACCAATAAGAGGGCAGAGACAGCCATGAACCTTATGCCACGTGATCATCTCACAAAAGATGACAACGCTGCGGTCTTTTAAAGAGAGGAAAGAAGAGCAAAAAAGTGCCATGAGAGGGGCTCCTTTGCAGCAGCCAGCCATCTCACAGGCGAATCCGTCTAAGAGGCTGATCCACTTCGTTGACGAGTCCAAAGCATGCTCCTAATCGACGAGTACACTATCCGGACACTCTGAAAAGCAAGGAGAATGCAAAAATCTGTCAGAAGAGTCCCACTATAAGTCGTGAACTGCAGCAGAGCTCTCAGGTGCTGTAGCAAAGTGCAAAAGAGAATTACCATAAGTAAAGTGACTATATAAGCAATTTGCTCGCTGCTAAAAGAAAACAATGTCTACAGCGGGTAGAGTCTCCATTCCGCTACCAAGAAATGGATGGAAAAGAATTGACGACCAAATGAGCAAGGTCTTAGCCATCATACCAAAGCAGAAACGTGAGCAGAACAAAGCTAGACATTGAGAAACACTGCCACAGGCTGCAGGCTGGGCTGACTAGTGGCGATCAACCTTTTGCTAAATCCAATAACATCAAGAAGCAGGATAACAACCAGGTAGGCAGGCACTTGCCGATGTGGTTGCATTCTAGTTTTCATCTTCATCTTCATCTCATTGGAATGAGATGAAGAGAGCCAGGCTATTTTCACACGAGCATGTTGAGATACAGCGTAGGCGATTTTTCGAATTGTAATACTCTCCATACGATGCCTGACGATCAACTCCATACTTCAACCATTAAGAATAAACCAATATCCTCCCAGGAGTTGAATCTGATCCCATTATCATAGCCGTAGCATTCTTATACACTTGTTTTGATGTGGCGATCATCCACGCCCCAAAGTGTCATACCATACAACAAGCATCGTTCTCTATCGTACACTCCTCCATCATCCAACACAGTCTTCACCACATCCCATTCATTCCATCACTTGCCCCATGTAGATCTATCTGCCTGGAGGAGGTTGGCTCATCATCTGTGCTTGTTGTTCCTGGAATCTCTGCCCAATCCGCTCACTGCCCGCCATGAACTTCTGTACGCATCGAGTGACGCAGCCGGTCTCGCGTTGGATGAGAGATTTGGTGGTGAAGTCGTCGACGCAGGAGTCGAAGCAGTGAGATACGAGGTTGGAGAACATCTGTAAGGGTAAGTGTTAGCTGGATTGTCAAAGGTGGCGTGTAGCTATTTGAACAATAGAATGGGAAAAGCAAATCCATCGCCGAATCTGCAGAACAAGGCACTAAGCATTTCGCTAGCCATAATGAAGATCGGGACGCTTGTAGAATGGCATCCAAAACAGTAACCATGAACTAGTCCGTGCAGCTTTGACAGAATTCCTTTCGAGGACATTGCTGTTCCAGAAACCATCGACGAGGCTTCGCATTGATCCGCCACAGGTTCCCAAGACTCGTCCCAAAGTATTTGCACTTACGCCCATAAATTCCTTCATTTGCTTGCGCTCCATACGAGATTGGAACTCTCTCTGCTCTGAAGCCGTAAGTCTGTGGAGGCTATCAGCTAGGTCTTCCATCTCGTCTCATAGATTCACCAACCCTTCCATCTTGACTGGTCTCGAATGTTCTTGCTTGTGAGGAGCGAAATTTGATGAGAGTTCCCTTGTATCTGTGTTGACTTTGGCTCGAGGTTAATGGTTTGTTGAGGCTGAAATGTACCAGCAAGCTCCTCGTTCTCAATCGATGTCACGGCTGAAGAATTTAGGCGAGTCTTGGCAAAATATCGGAGCTAAACTTTGTTTTGCCGATAAGCCGAGAGACAGGAATCTGGGTGACCGTATTAAATCCCGGGCCAGAGCTTACGAGGGCCAGGACATCAGCATCATCATCAGCCCAGCCCAGCAGCAACAACAACACCGGAAAGCTGGATAGGACCCTGGACATGACGTCTGGCCAGACCTTGGTATGGGTAAGGTACTGTATGAGTGCGGATGCGTGTAGCTGGTACATGCAGGAAGGGAAGAGCATGCAGCAAGACTAGGAAGAGGATATTGAGGTACTTTACGATGATTACGACTCAAATTGAAGAGCGATTTCTTGGTATCAAAGTTGTGTTTGTGTCTCTCTGTGCATCTCATAGGTCTCTGTGCCTGTCTGGCACCCATGCCTCTGTAATACCTTCAGCAATTTGCCCCCTGGATATACCTCTTAACATAGCCACGTTTCCACGCTGCCCATCGTATCCCCATGGAGCTGTAGATGAAATGCAGGCACAAGACACAAAAACCGTTGCGTGGTGACTCTAAATATGGAAAAAAGCGCATCCCATGTACCGGCTGCCTTTGCTGTTCACCATCATGCTATACCAGCACTGGCATAAGATAATAGCAGACCCATTGGCCTGGCTCACTCCGCTTGCTCAATGAACGAGACTTGACGCCGCCCGGGAATCAAGCCAGCGTTGATAGTGAAGAGAGGAGAGCCATACAACACCAAATCTCCGCCTGCCCATCTACAGCAGACTCCGCATGTGCTTTGCTTTGCTTGACTTTGCTTTGTTCGTCCTTGTCCAATACTGAGAATACTGCGCATCCTCCCATCCCATTTGGCTGGCTGGATAACAATTTTATTGCCATTGCATTGCACCAGCCAGAAGGATCAGCAGCATTAAGAGGGTCAGCAGGCACTCCAGATTCTTTGGAGGCCTGTTCTGGTGGCTGCTCTGCTCTGGACCTCAGGCCTGATAGGGCGGCACTAATTCGGATTAGGAGCCGTAGCGTTCTCTGATTCAAGCCAGCCCAGCAGCTCACCTCGAGCATCATCTTCTCATCTCTCTTCATACTGCCTCACTCCCCATTCTCTCGAGCTGCACAACTGCACAGGCTTAACTTCATAAATCGCACTACTGGCCGCATCTAAGACAACTCTGTCGTGCACGACGCCTCCCTTGATCTTCTGTGCTGCTTTCACCCGCACTGTCTCAGCTTCGACTCTCCTACCGCAGCGGCCTTGCATTCGAGCGCTTGCTTCACACCCCTCGGTCGCGTCTGATTCTTGCGCCCAACGACCACGAGCCTTCAAATCGCAAGTCCCTGGCAGACGTCTAGCAGAGAAAAAGAACCAGTGTCGCGTGCTGCACCAGAATTGTTGATCCTCGAGATCGGTCGCCAAGCGCTTCGAATTATTCCTGCGACCGAAGTTGAATTCGAGATCAAACCCCCACACCCACACCCACAGCTTGCGCAGACCAGAACGTTGCCCAGGCCTCTTGGGCCACCGCGACTCTCTCTCCACTGGGAAACCATATAGAAATTATACTGGCGACTGGTAGATTGAGAAGTTCGCGTTCGAGATGACTACAGACGCTCCAGCCTCGGGGAGCGCTCAACAACCCTTCGCACATCCACAGCCCGCTCCTGTGAACCAAACAATACAAGCAGCATCTCCCCCGACAAAGCAGAGCTTGAAGAGCTGGTGGAAAACCTTCAGCAAACCTCCGCCAAAGAATCAGGAACAAAATGGTAATACCCCATTCTCTTGGTACCCTATCGCAAGTCCTTTTTGTTCCGAAGACAACTACTACACAGGTAGCCTTGTCCTTACTTTGCACTCCGACACGCAAGGCTTGTTTAAGGAAAGTCCATGGATACAGATACGCCAATTGCAGATGGCTCTCTTGGAGATGAACAAGTGACCCACGACATCTTGTCCTCCAGCAGGCACCTAACACCCTCGAGCCTTAATCCAAGCCGAAATAATGCTTCTTTCCCTATATCCAGAAGGAGGCACTCGAGTTTCATTCCTGGCGTTGCACATCATCTGGAGCGTAGTTTACGCACAGAGAGACAAGACTTACTGGGAACAAATCAGTCTGCAACATTCAAAGAAGAGATGTGTGATGCAGTCATCCCTACAGCAAATTGCTGCCCAAAATCAAGTGATGGAAGCGAGAAAACCGCCCCTGTCTCAAGAGGCAGACGCCAGACATCTTTCTCCAGTGCTGTCAAATTTGTGAAAACTAAACTCAAGACAAATGCTAAGACAAAGACTGCAGTTCCACCTCCTACAGGAATATTTGGTGTACCTCTTCGTCAGAGCATCACTTATGCGAACGTTGCCATTTCATTGGTTGACGCTGAAGGACGAAGCTACATCTATGGATACGTTCCAATTGTAGTGGCTAAGTGTGGAGTATATCTGAAGGAGAAAGGTATGTGCAGTGTCGTTAGGGCACATGCGGCCTCCTTTGAGGCTCAACGGCTGACCTTTCGAAAGCCACTAACGTAGAGGGAATCTTTCGGCTCAGCGGATCAGAGAAGCGTATCAAGGAACTTCGAACGATTTTCGACTCTCCAGACAGATATGGAAAGGGTTTAGACTGGGCTGGATACACAGTTCATGATGCCGCAAATGTTCTGAGAAGATATCTGAACCAGCTTCCAGAGCCGATTGTCCCTCTAGATTTATACGACAGATTTCGGCAACCCCTGAGAGGCTTTACTAAGCAAGCAGTGGGAGATGCTGATGGACCTCAACTAACTGAAGATTTCGATGCTGATAAAGCTATCATCACATATCAGCAGTTAATCACGGAGCTTCCACCACTCAATCGCCAACTGCTGCTATACATCCTTGATTTATTGGCAGTATTTGCTTCAAAGTCAGACGAAAACCGCATGACCTCGGCAAACCTCTCTGCTATCTTCCAACCAGGCATGCTTTCTCATCCAATTCATGATATGGAACCGGAGCAGTATCGCCTGAGTCAGGATGTTCTTATCTTTTTGATCGAGAACCAGGACCACTTTTTGATCGGCATGAGGGGTACTGCGGCAGATGAGCAAACTGTGGCCGATGTTCAAAATGGAGGAACGCCACCACCAGGAACACCAAACACACCGGGAAAGACAAAAACTGGGGTCGCAAGAACAGCATCAAATGCTAGTGCAGGAGCAGACAGTGTACGGAAATTTGGCGGAGTACGAAGAAATGTTTCAGTGTCTTCCCGTCACTCCAAGCAATCAAATGGTGCCCCAAGTCCTGCCAGCCCAGCTTACGGTCCGCCTTTATCGCACTCACCCAGTGGAGGTATCCATCGAAGCAACACCGTCCCCTCAAAGCGATCTCCAGGATTGCCGTCAAACCGATTGCATAAGAACTCTGGCTCACCGTCACCTACGGCAGCTGCTTTCATGCCAAACTCACATTCGGCTCCTCGTGGGCTTTCACCTGCAGCTGCAGGCTCAACAAATCGCAGTGTTTCACCATCAACACCTGGTGTCCCTCCACCTGCTCTCGGAATATCGAGCCTGGCCCCCTCGACGCATGCTGCCTCAGTGACGAGTCAAGAGAGACTTCTTGGAGATCAAGCTGCAACCCCAACAACGCCTCGGAATATCTCCAACCTGTTTCAGAGGTCACCCACAACCGAAAGTGAGAAGAAGCAGCCAAACAAGCTCAGAAAGAAGCGACTACCAGGTAGCTCGAATCCCAGCGCCCAAAGCTCTACCCAGTCTCTTCACAGTCAGGACCAAGCATCTCCCGCTCTTCATCCCACCCGTCTTGCCAATGATGTTGCAGCCCATCCACAATTAGAGAGCATCCCATCCGCGAACCCCACCTTATCCAATACCCAAGCCACACCTCCTGCTACTGATCCTCCTCAAGCTGACCCATCTGGCCACCAGTTCCCAATTAGACCCGAGGAGCTCCACCAATCGTCAGACAACACATTGAAGCCCACCTCGCCAACCGGCTCGTTGAGATCCCGATCATCATTCAACGACCAGTCGGACGCTGACCACCATGAGGATGCCGCGGCTGTTGCAGAACAGAGAGACAAGCGATCCAGATGGAGAATATCCCGACACCACCGAGATTCTTCTCAGCTGGGCAACGCGTTGACACCCAAGAAGGCCGTTGGTTCGGATAACGGCGCAGGTGCCAGTTCTAGCTCTGTCGGTAGCTCATCACGACCACGCAAAAGTTTCACTGGCGATACCATTCCAGCCAGCTCCGACTCAACTCTTGTTGGTGCACACCCTCAGTCAAGTCACGATGGTTCGGCCGCAGGTGATGAGAAGAAGGGGCCATTGGGTTGGATCAAGAACAAGATGCGTGAAAAGCGAGATGAGATCAAAGAAAAGGAAGCCGAGAAGGAGCGCAACAAGAGTCCACCTGCTTCGACCGATCGCACTGCATCTACTTTCTCACCAAGAGGCAAGAGCATGGACATCAGAAGACCAGAGAATCCGGAGCGACCTGTCGAGGAACCAGCCACGCCAAAAGCCCCAGATGGTCCACAAAATCCTCAACGGTGACTTTCAGATTCTGAGCTTTATTGAGAATGTTGGGTTTTGTGAGATTACGGTGGTTGCTTACGACCGCATTTACCTTCTGAGCGATTGATTTGAAAAGTTGTGGAGTTAGCCGGAAGACACCTCGTTTGCTCGCTCATCGCGTTCCTACACCTGCGCATGCACATCATGACTTGTTTTCCCCAAAGATCGAATACCCCCGGAGACCGTTTTTCCCCATATTTCAGCACACAGGTTTTCTTCTTCTTCTACCGCCTGCGGCGAAAGGCACCACGGTTTGAGTATATTGCAGGGTTGTTTTTGACTGTTTGTGGGAATCTGTGGGATATTTGGAACGAAATACTGGATGGATGTTTTCGAGAAAGAATTGTTGGCTGGTTGGGTCACTGGCTGGCATGTGCGTGTTTGAGTATAGTCACACGCGCTTGTCGTCGTTTTCTTCTTTCTCCCGGAATGAGCACTCTTCTGAAACTGGAGGGTATGGAATGGAAGGCTTTGCTTCAACGAAGAGCTAGCTAGATGGTTCTGTCACGATTTGCTTGATGCGTGGAGGTGGGCTTGCCCTCGAGGAAGTCGCCTTTCGTTGGACTCTGAGGCTGTAATTGGCACAGAGAGTCACTAATGAAAGTTGAAGGCGGCAGGAGGCTGGCTGTTTTCGGACGGATGGATGTTATGGGCCAGATGCATGGACAGACAGGTTTTGTGATGATGTGTGTGGTAGTGTTCGATTCTTGTATCTAGGTTTCTGCAATAAGGGGTTTTTGCGATGGTGATGTGATGTGTAGAAATCTAATGAAAATGAAGGAAAGTCATCAAAAAGTGTTTGGTCATGATTCCGAACTTGAGACGAAAAGCAATAGCGTCTAATGAGATGAGATGGTATTTGGCTAAGAGGGTCGTGTGCCCCTCCTCATTGTTGAACATGCCCTCCCACGGATCACAGCATCTCAACATCTTTCCTGCCACACTAGAATATCTCTTTACGGTAGAATGCGTTGTGTAGGGTAGTTCTAGTACGTCTGGTAACGATTTGGTTTCCGAGCCAGAAACAGAAGACAACCATCCACGGCACCGACACTCTTGGGCACCAATTGCATGATAACGTGAACACTGGGTGGTTGAATAGATCCTGGTAGTCCATGAAAGGGATGGCTTGTGTGGCACCAGACATCATAGAGGACAGGAAAGGGGATAATCTCCACGGAATGCTGGTAATATGGCTTATGTACAGTGAAGTATGTCTATATTTACTGTTTCGGTCACTGCTATATTCTCCTCGCAGGCTAATGTCACACCCACAGGAGCACCACAGCTTCATCAACACCAAAGAAGGCATCAATCAGCCACAGCAGATATGTCCACGGATATGGCTCGCTCTCGCACTGAATATGACCGACAAGCCAGTAGATATAATGGGGTGCGGTTGATTTTATCGTGCTTATGAATATATGGAAGGGAAGGAAGAAAAGGTGAAGGTGAAGCTGGATGATCAGCAAGCGGACACTAGTCATTAAGCTAGTTCCGATACAGACAAGTGCGGAAAGCTGAGCTAAGCGTCACGCTAAGAGCTGGCGGAGCTTCATCTTGAATTTTTTCTTCCGACTACTCCAAGTCAGTCTTCATCTCTCCCAACACGAACAACCATCTCGATGGACTCGACCCTCCATGATACGTCAAGCCTTGATTACAGCTGCAAAATGGTAGTCTCGTGCTCCTGTTACCCTATAGAACGAGCAGCGGCACTTGCGCCTCGCAGAACTTGCAGGCGTCTCTGACAAAAATTGACCCCACGTGAGCGATATTGCTTCAACCAATTTCGAAGCTCGATACGTTCCTTTCCTTTTCGTTCATTTCCTTGGCTCTCTTCGTCAACAACAAACCACATATTGCCTACCTCTTGCGCCTCTTTGATGGACTTGAGCGTCACTTATTTCAATATCGTTCGTGGGAAATAGAACCAAAGGCCTAGACAGCCCGTCCATTCCACCCTGCTGACGCAGAAAGTGCGTCAGGAGGACTAAATCGGACAAACAAACAACATGTAGCAGCGGCAATCCTTCGGATCGACGCCATCAACTACGAGGTGTGCCCAGGGTATGAATGCCATGCATTGGTTGCAGACCCAGCTGAGAGAATTTTCAGTCCTTCAGCATATTACTATCTATCATCAATATATAAACACATATAATCTGTCCGATTGACCTCCATTCATGCATCCATGTTGTCATTTATCATCATCATCATTCATCATTTCATAACAAGAGCAGAGAAATCAAGCATCGGGCAGGAAAGATTTCAGGAATTTTGAGACAAGTCGGCCAGTGTTGTGAGGCCGGATGTCTCCAGGATGGACGTTCTCATCTGTGCCAACGAGGGGTCCTCGTTCAGCTAGCTCCAGCATCTCCTCCCCTAACACCAGTTAGTGCTGGTTCGTCTGCCCTGTAACTTTGACTCGACTTACAATTATCGAACATGACACCATATACCTCATGTATCATGTCATTCTCTTTGCCAACCAGGCCAGTCTCCTCGCCGTGGTGCAATGCTCTGAGAGGATTGAAACCAGCCTCTCGTGCACCACCAGTGCCTTCCTTATGGCTTCTATATATCTCGTGTAACAATCTATTGCACTGTGCAAACGGTAATTCCTCCAGCAGCTGGCAGGCGTCTTGGCTCTGCGCTCTCACAAATCCTTCTCGCCCTTTGGTCTTCTGCATGTCACACACAACCAAGGTATCGGCTGCTGTCTGCAAGTTCTCCATGCAGAGACAGAGAACAAGAATTGCGGAAAAAGAAGGACCCCAGTAGTCTTTGGTGCGACCTCGGAGAGATTTTTCCAATGATTCGAGCACAACTTCAGTGGTCTCGCGGTGCAGTTTGTGCATTATTTGTTTCACCTGTCGACTGAGGAGTCGTGACGAGTGGAATGATTCTGCCCTGTTGGGTTGGCGACCCAAGCGATGGTAGATTAAATCTACAGACGAGGGGGTGAACGTCAAGAGACTGCTCATAAAATAGTGCATGGCATGGAGCTTGAGAGCATCTTTTACTATCGGTGCCTAACCAATCTTCGTCACGGCGCCATTTTTATACAAATATTGGAACGAGAACTTACCTTCTTAGCATAGGTCTGCATGGCCTGCAGCAGTTGGAATGCGATTGGCGAGCTGTTAACAGCGGAGACTTGTCCAGCGTACTGTGGGGAGGCAATCATGTCTTCAATGTGCCTCCTACAGAGCTTCTTTAATTCCGGCTCCGACAGCCCCAAGATGCCTATCGGTACACTGTCCCGCTCCACAAGCTCGGAGTTCTGGTTGTCAATGCCTGTCGTTAAGCGGGATTGCAACAGCAACTCATCTGTTTTTGGTCGGAACTCATTGGTGTGTAATCTTAGGGGGTGTTCGTTGAAAGCTGCCCCGGTCGAGACCTCGACGTCGACCGTAGTGTTACGAAATCCGTTTGTGTATCTCGATATCAGGTCTTCAATCTTGCTCTTCTTGAGATGAGAGTGCATATACGCAGGGAAGAAGATTACCGCGTAGTCAACGAAGCCTGCTCGACAACAGAGCTGATCTGCCGACGGGGAGAATTGTGTCAGCTTCTGACATCTCTCGCAAGTGTCGCCTTCGGAACACTGCTCAATTGTCAGCGTCAGATACCACTATACTCTGCAGAAGACTCACTGGTACTTTCTGAATCCAACACTTCCAACAAGCCTTTATCTTTCTCATTCGCTTCGCCTTCTCAGCAACATCGGGATCCAGCTTTCCGCTTCGGACGCCGGTTCGCTTCTCTTCATCCTCCCTGTTTTCAGATACAAAGCGCAATCCGTCCTTACCGATAGCGGCATGCTCCCATGTGAGCTCCTTAGTTTTCCTCTTTCCTTTGATGGGCTTCCCAACTGTCTTCTTGGATGCTCGAGACTTCTCGACCCTTGACTTACTGAGCTTGGGCGAATTCGGCTCACTGGAGGCTCGACTTGAGGTCCCTTCCGAGTCATGTTCTCCTTGAGGTCCTGGTGATGGTAGAAACGCAGTAAATCCAGGGCTCCATCCGGTTACTTGGGGATCCACTGGTGACCATGGGCTATCGGAATGATGTTTCACTGCTCTAGTATGAATGATAGGCGCCTGTGTCTGGATCACGGACTGATATGCATAGTTTTGCATTTCCTGGTGGGGGGGTTCTCCTTTACTCACTCCATACCCTTGATAAGGGTCCACAGTAATTTGAGGTTCTGATTTCTTTCGTCAGCAATCCCCTTTCAAGGAAGCGAGACAGACGTACCGGCACTATACATGCTACCTAGCAAGTATTTTGGATCGTGTTTGTAGGGATTAGCCATAGGCCCCTGGTCCACTTCAAAATCGGCGCCATGTGACCATGGTTCTTGCGTGGATGCAGAAAATTCGGCCTCGGGGGTGGAGTACAAGATAAAGTCAATGTCATGATCTCCAATCGAGGCTGGCTTCGAGTTCCCGGGATGCATCCGTTTCCTTTGATCTTGGGAGGAATGGGCATGGTGTACCATCACTTGGCTGTTGCTGCACTCTTCCACTACCACACTAGGACTCGACTCTTCGACATCCATCCAGCTCGGAGAAAGCGATTGTGACATAGACGCACGCAATGATACAGAGGCCGAGTCTGCTACCATGTAATCCTGCATGACAAAATCCTCATTTGTGTTTTCTTGCAGAGGCATTCCCATGCCTTGCTGGACGAGTGCCATGCCAAAGTCGTACGAGGGTGACATGGCGGGGTAAGGCTGCGAGGCATACGAGCCAAATGTGTCCTGTTGTTGTGACTCGACAGTCCTACGCCTGCGGTTGCGTTGGGGTTGTCTAAGATCCGCCATTGATTCCCACGGATTGTCGATCGATCAATCGAAGATACCTGTTGGTATGCTCGCCGGGTGCAGGCTCAGCGTTGACGGGTTGAATCAGACGATGTCAGACGAGGCTGTGAACAGCAGATACAAATTTTGGCTGGAAAATGGTATGTTCATGGGCAACGACAACATACAAAGGAGAAAATCAATTCACGATGACAAGAAACAGTAATACAGGTGTATCTGGAAAAGGATGCGAGAGCGTTTTTCATGAAGAGGTCACCAAGGACGTTATGTCGTCGAGTCCAGCTGTGGATCCCTGAACGGTGACAGAAGCGTCTACCGATGCGGGATAATAACAGGGGTTTGATCCTCCGGGGTTACCAAACGCCCCACGCCTCATTGGGCAATACACACTCGCATGCAGGTCACTTGGGAGGGCGGAAACGATTGGGAACATGCGGTGCATTGTTATTGGGACACAGCCGACCACGAGTTTGTCTATGGACAGCTCTAAACCCTTTCTGTCACCGATTCCAACATACACCACGGCCATAGCCGACAAGTCTCGCCCCAAACGTATTGTTACCAGACCTGAAAATCTGACCAGACGCCCCGTTTCGCAGCGCTGATCCAACAAGGAAATCCGAACCGGAGCGATACGCAGCCTCCAATGCCTGGTCTGGAATACAGCACAGAAACAAGAAAAAACGCCTGTAAATTCGCTGACGGTAAATCAATCTGGGTAGCTTCCCTTCTGCGACTCGGTAATCCCCTCCAATAAATCCACGAAACACAAATCCTGGCATGTGAACTCCATTTCGCTTTCGAAAATTCTAACCCGAAACTCAGAAATCGAGCATTAGGATATCCGCAAAACTGTTCTGAAATCCAAATGGTGCTGTCCAACTCGGCCGGCCCATGGTATGGTCCGGCAAAACTCCGGCATCCTCAATCTTGGCATAGAATGAGAACGCTTCGTCAAACTCCGGCCCATGAAGTTTTTCTTCCACGCAAGCACCAGAAGCTATGAGAAAGGCAGAGGGAAACCAAAAGAAAATTGTGCATGTCCAACGATCAGGGTCGAAGGGGGGCTAACGCCGAGCCCATGCAAACGTAAAAGTCGTGAGGCCATCTGGCGACATTATGCTCTATAGCGGTTGCTATGAGCTCGTTCCTGAATCTGCTGTTCAGTTGCAACGTATAGGTTATCAAGAGCAGCCATCGCTGAGCTATCTTTTAATATCTTCGCCACCTGGATTCCAGCTGAAATCAACTGGAGTATGTTCCTGTCGTCCTTGAGAGGACGGGATTGGTGTTTGGCGGCGTGGCGCATCTCCAGGGAGTTCTCCAGGATAGTGATGAATTGCTTTATCTGGCCATTGTACAGCACCCTGGCGGGTATCCGTCGTTTGGTGGCCAAACGCTTCAGAAGGTATACCCATTCCGTCCATTCCCGGTCTTGAGGTCTCTCCACTGGTCTCATCTCTCCGTTGGCTAGTGGAATTGGAAACTGGTACTTTGCAACGAAATCAAACGCACACTGAGACAGCCGATCATTGACTTGCGTGAGGATACTATCCTGCTCGTGAACGACAAGATTTGTGGGGAGATGTGGCAAGTCTCTTTCCTGTTGGGCAATATAGTCCGGCGGTGGGCGTTGGAGGAACTGATGTGGTCCGTCGAATTCGTCCCTATTAGATGGACGCCTTTGCTGGGAGTGGGCTTTTCCTTCGCTCTTGGACTTGCTTACAGATTTGTTTGAAGAAGGCTCAAGCACATAATCACTTGCGCTTGGGGAAGCCACGTATTCCTCATATGTCTCGGGTGAAATCCTGCCTTGAGGTTCCCAACTTGAGTTTGGACTTGAGTATGAATTATACCCAGGGCCAGCAGCGCCGTACAGCGCTGAAGATGCTCCCACGTTGTATCCATTGGAGGTGTAGTCAGATCGGATGAGGCTGGCCCCTGCAGGTACCGATGCGATCGGGCCAGGTGGACTGTAACTGGAAGTTGATGGAGTGTATGTAGCGCTTCGAGATCGACTTTCAGTATCTTGTTTGGGGCTTGAGAGACGAACATCTTACCTGGAAGCCGGATAGAAGGAATTGTCGTATCCAGTTTGTGCGACTTCTTGGTAGGCAGTACTTTTTGGTGGTCAGCTTCCGCCCCAGTGCCCGGGTGCAGCAGTTCTTCCGTACCTTCTGGAGGCGCTCATTGTGCCGATGGGTTGAATGGGAACAGGACGCCCATACCCATAATCAGGTTGAACTTGAAGACTTCGTCTTGATGCCATCATGTCGAATTAAAAAATCCTTGGTCTTGAACAGTAAGAGACGAATGTACAAAGTACAAAGGAAATCAAAACACGGTAAATGCTCCTAAATGTCCTGAGGACTTTCGTCTGGGATGACGGCACTTCCTGTTCAAAATGGATCAATTTGGCCAACTGGTCCCACGAGCAGGATGGATCCTGGGTGTCCTGGCGCGGAATATCCTTGAGGGTGTTAAGGCGGTGAGTGATTGGTGGCTCGCGAGATGTGTAACTTTGGGAGGAAGGAAGGTCGTAACCTATATGTTCGGGAGTCTGAGATTTGAAGCCGCTAATTTATAGACTCTCCGCGGTGAGACAAGTGGCCTTTCTATACTGTCAAGTTTCAAGGTTAAGCCATCTCAAATCCCAAGCCGCAGGTTTGACAATTACCAGACGGGGCGGGCGCCAACAATAGCATGGAGCTTTGGCCAGGATGACCTGAAGATCCAAAGAACAACAATTGAAGATGAGACGGTTTGCATGCAAGAGAAAGTCGCCACTCCTGCACAGGTGGGCGTTGTTTGAGGTACAGAAACAGGAAGAATCTTGCACTGGCAATTACTCGGCGTCAGACATGACAGAAAATGTTATGAACAAGCAAACTGTTCTGCAGACAGCACGAAATTTGTGGTGCTACTCGGCAATTGTCTCGACGATGCTTCAAGGGACTTCCTTTCTTCGCCTGGGATGCTATGCTGTCGACAGCCGTTAAGAGTCGAGAATCGAATATAGCGTTGTTTCTCTTGGGCACCATTGGGCCAGCTGTGGTATGGCAGCGAAGGGGATGCCAGTCGGAGCCCAAAGATTCAGCAAAGCGTGCTTGCGATTCGGCGAGCGTGGGGATGTCATCCTCTGGCGCACGAGATGGGCGGGTACAAGGACTTCCCCAGACCTTGTGGTGACCACGAGAATCTGTTGCCGGCGGTGACGGTGGAAATGGGGCGTCCGCTACTCGTGTATATTTGGTCTGTTGGGCAGCGAGACGACCAAAGCTGGTGCAGCGGCTGCCCAAATCATCATTAAATGTTATGCGTTAATGCCCATCGGCGGCCAATAAACCAGCCACCCAGCCAGAAACGACGGTCGGGCGGTAATAGAGCGATGATGACGTTGCGGCTGTGTGCGACGGCCATCGCAGCCTTCAGATATGAGGCAACGTCAAAGTTTAAGTTGAACTCTGTATGTGTAAAGGGGTTCAGGGACATGAATGAGAGCAGAACGAGACACTTTTCGAGAGGATGTTTGCTGTGTTTGTCTTGTTTGTCTTATCCCGGATTTCTGTTTCTGCACGATGATGGTCTGGCGCCCGTCTTGGCCAGCGATTCGGCCACCGCAGTCTCAAGGGTCTTCTCGGCTCATGCTGTGTTACACTGCCATAACCTACCATTTTCCTTCTTGGCTCCGAATTGGGCCATGCGACATGCCGGTCATATTTAAATACAGTTCTGGTTGGCGGTCGCGCTTACATTGCAGTTGGGCAAAACAAGGCAAAGATCCTACCGTTCAAGAGCCCATGCACTCGCTACGTCCTAGCCCTAGCGATATGTACGGGTTTCTCAAGATGCCTGAATATTGGTTGAACAAATAATCCAAGACACGATCAGTGACTGTTGGCCATTGACAATTGGCCAATCAAAAATAGAGAATTTTCTGCCAGCGAAACACTTGATGCTCGAGAATGAAAGCCTTTGAGTCTAGACCCAGGAGGCTCTGTATGTCAACTACTTAGCAGCAAGTGAAAAATGTCCCAAGACGAGGATCTAATATATAAAGAAACGTCCTCCCAATTTTCGTCGTCTTCTTTCGATCTTATCTACCCTCTTAAATGTTAATAGAAGTTTCAAACCCCGAGGTCATCTCATCATGCAGTTGGGATGTTGGTGATACAGGTCCGTATGGTCCGAGTGAATTCTGCTAACATCAATGACTTCATTGAATAATTCAGTACTTGGCGGAGACGTCTCCGTGCTCCATACTTCAGGTCTCCTTCATCTTGATCTGCACAAGGCTGTTCTCGTACTCGATCAAATGTCAGATTCGCGACCCCCGCGCACAAGGGCAAGGACAAGAGCAGTAATATCACGCCCAGCTTTTGTACACGATCGCCCGACCTCAAAGGTGTTTGCCGATCTTGACCTCTATCAATCTGGCACGTCGATCAAAGTTTCATGGATCATGGAGTGATGCAAAGAATTGAGTGTTTCCAAAATCAGTTGATATTGCATAACTTGCCGAGTTGTATAAAAGCGGAAGTTATGCTGCTGAGACCCGCTATTCCACTCTTATCAGTAACCCCAAGGGGACTAGGATAGGTCCTTGCGCGTTGGACTGGCACATGCACTCCTGCCCGGTTCCCTGGGATTCAGTGATCAGTTCAGATCACCGAGTATCAACACTGACTGAATGTGCGGAAGCGATCCCTTCTTTCTGGTCTTGAACCATCACGTGTATGAAACAAAGACTCTCAGACAATGAGCGGCAGTGGGAGCAGAAATGTCATTGTCACGACTATCGGCCCCAAGCCGACGAAAGCATGTGGTGAGTAGCGACATTGGATTTGATTGAATCATCGCTGATCTGAATATGATAGTCAATTGTCGACGACAAAAGGTGATGCTGATCCAGCTGCTGCATCTTTACCCAAGCTCCAGCGCCCTGACGATATCAGATGAAATGTGAAGTGGATCCAGACCGAACATCATCCTGCAAAAGATGCCGACTAAGTCAAATCCCTTGCATTTTTAAACCTCGAGCGAATGTACGTCTTGGGCACAATCAGACCATTTCATATTTCTTCTGCTGAATCAGTGCTGATCTCATCATCTAGGCCGCCGCCATCCCTCAAGAGCTTGTTGTTCCCAGTATCCTGCGCCCACTTCAGGAGGAGGGGCTTGACGCATCTGAGCCCAAGCTGGACCCAAGAACGGTCCTGGCCCGGTTGGCTGCAATTGAGGCACTACTCGGCATCGTATCTTCATCCCAACCAGTCTTAGACGACGATGTATCGCTTCAAACCCCTGACACCGAGTCCGAATCCCTATTTTCCGGTGTTTGGGCAGCAGCGGCGCATCTCAAATTGACTACCCGACCACCTCAATCTTCAAGGATATGGTCACGTGCGGTTATCAAGCAGCTCTGGCTGTCGTAAGCTCCCCAGACAGTCCCAATTGTGCAATATACTCAGTGAAAGTGTAGGTTCCACAAGACTATGCCAGGTCTGCACTTTCTCTCCAAGAAAAAGACATCTTCAACACCTACACCTTTACTTCTAGCAGCTATACTTTACGTTTCTGCTCTACATTCTCCTTCTCCTGAGTTCGCAGCTCTTGCTCCAGGCTTCTTTGTTGCAACATGTTGTGCCATTTCCGAATTAGCGGTCCCCATCCAAGCGGCTCCACGAACAGAGCAATATGACACCAACAGCGAGAACACGAAATTGAGCTCTGAGCAGAAAGCCTTTCAGAATGTCCTGGGACTCATACTCGCAGGTCTCATTTCAGAGGCATTTATCGAGACGACAGGTCTCTGGATTTCGATGGGCTACCGGCTGACTTTAGATCACTGCCCTGTTCACATCGATGAAAGATCTCACGAGTGGCGAGGGCTGTTCTCAGGGCTTCAAGTAGATATATTTCTAGCTTGTTCGGATGATTTCAGCTAACGTTTCCACAGATAATCGACCTCGAACATGCCTCTCTCCATATGTCATGTCCAATCCTCCCAAAAGAAGCCCCTCTCCCATCACTTCGCCAGCTCCAATCGGCCGCCAAAGACCCGTTCTATAGCCTCACACAAATGATGCACATAGGGCTAAGCCACTTCGTCGGGCGAGGACTGCCAACGATCTGGTCATTCATTTCGTCAGATCAAGTAGACAGCACGATTCGGCCTCCGTCGGCATTCACGGAAGCGGATGGGAAAGTAATTCGAGAGTGGGCAAGACAATTAGATGATTGGCTTGTGTTGTGGAACAGTATGTTCTCCAGTCTACAGAACTTGAGAAGTATCTAATACACTATGATCAGAGCCCAACGACGCCGACCTCGATGGCTTGATGGTGTTTCGGCAATACAGCTTGCATCGACTATTCGTCCTGTCCATTTATCATCCAGCAAGAGGCTTCGATCTCTTTGCAAACAATGTAGCGAGTGTGGAGCGACATGAACTTCTCATCTCGGCTCGAGCAACATTGAAACTCCAGAATGAAGATAAGGGGATCTGGTCGAATTGGGATCTGGTTGTATGTTTGACCCAGCTCCTTCCATCAGTCAGACAGTCATCTGGACTGTGACTTCGATCTCGGCTAATGCTCTTGAATCACAATAGATGATAACCTGGGCGGCATTATTAGTCTTGCAAGGTATCGAAGGTGGAGTCGGGGAACCAGACGGTACTTTTTCTACCTTTCTAATTTCATCTATCTCCATCTTTCATCAATTTATACTGTTTACCTACCGCCAAAACCCAGAACTCTAATATCCCGGCTTATAGATTTCATCCTCATCCAAGCCCACCTAAACATGCTCCAATATACACATCAACCGTCCCCATCCCTCCGCCACCGCCTTGCCTCCCGTCTCGAGTCCTCCCTCCAAAACATGCACACTCCCCGCCCGGCTCCCGAACCAGAAGTCATGCCCGATGTCACAAACAGTCTCGCCAATGACGGCTGGGCAATTTTTGATCAAAGGAGCATGGAACTAGCGAGCCAAAATCTCAATCTGAGCCTGGGTTTCGATGGTAGTGGCATGGCAAACGACAATGCGCATGGAGGCGGCATGGGAGCCATGAGCGTTGGTGTTGGTAATAGCATGTCGAGCACTTATGATGGCGGTATCAGCGGTATTGGTGTGGGCGGGCAGGTGCCGATGGGATATTCAGGGGATCAGTGGATGGGCGGAGGTAATGGTGAGCCGTATTCTGATGCATGGCAGAACACGCTATTTAGATTGTTTGGTAATGTGGAAGAGCTGCCGGACGGGAATGGCAATGTCAATGGCCTTGTATGAATGGGGGACAAATTAGGAACATCGGCTCTAGGTGTTGCAACTATTGACGGCAAATGGTGCGAGTTCTTTTACTGGCGACATTATGGTCGGATTTGGGTTGTAATACTTGGCTGGATGTATGAGCTTCAACGAGGTCTGTCTAACAAGCATTTTTTTTGTGAGGTGGCTACGTCCAGGTTTTCATCCGTCAGTAACGAGATTCTCACCGCTGGCATCAAGCGATTGCCGCCTCTGTTGAAGCCTTAATGTTATTCATGCACGCCGATCAAGTTCCTCGAATTCTTCTCTTCTCATATTTCTTACTCAGATATTTTCTTTTTGATCACATATGCCGCTTTGCTTGACTTTTAGAGTTGTTTCTTGATGAGCCTCAATTCACTATGTCTGAAAAAATTCGTAATGTTTACTTTATGGAAGCTTCGCTTAGACTTCTAGTCTCAGAGCACGTGAAAGGTTCATCGCCGTCCTTATCGACTGTACATAGAGTGGCGATCCATATGGCAGCCTTGCAAGCAGGTCCCAGCCAGGTCTCAGAGCTTAAGTACCCGTTTCCTTCCCGTTGTCCATCCCAAACCCAGATTTGCCCGCTCGTTCGCAAATCAGCGTCCCATCTCCCAGCAACCCAACCTCCAGGACCCATACTCCACTTCAACTGCAACTCGAGCTACCAAGCCATGGCTCTACTTCGACTCCCCATTGAAGTGCTTCCCGAAGTCCTTAACGGCATCATCGAAGAGACCGACATCAAGAGCTTCGCACTAGTCAACAAACACCAGCGACATCCGTTCCGGTGAGAACAAAGCCTTCTTTTGGTCCATATACCACAGCAACGAAGCAGTCCTCCGACGCGCCATCCGCCTCGGTGCCGACCCCAACACTCAAGGTATCAACTGGCCCATCAAAGCACGATACTTCAAGTTGCTACCAGGCTTATACCTGGACGAGTACGGGTACTGCGACCTCGGAAGGTTCAGAATACATGTTTTCCCGCTGACCATGGCTGCGAGAAAGGGAGAGCCAACTATCTTGAAGATGCTCCTTGACGGCGGGGCTAAAGTCGAAGCATGTGCTCTGTATGGGATGCCCCCTCTCGATTTGGCAATTATGCATGGCCGTTCTGAAGCCTTCCTTCTGCTCTTCAAGGGCAGTCTATCTGAGCTCGGTTTCGAAGATGTTGATGGTAATGGCGATGACAAGAAGATGTATCCACTGTACCTGGCAGCCAAGTACCAGCGAGTTGAGATGGTGCGCGTGCTCCTCAGCAAAGGAGCACATGTCAATGTCAAAAATTATGAAGATCGGACGCCTTTGGGGTTCGCTATTGAACATGGCGTTCTAGCTGGTATGCTCGACTGGTTTGTCACCCTGATGGACGACTACGGTGTTAGTTCTCTGGTTTCGACTGCAGCAGTTGAGATTGCTAGGCTGTTGATAGATGCGGGTGCAGACCCACCAAGAGATGGACTGCTCCGTCCTCACGCTGCGAGATTGAAACGCCGCTTTTATGACGCCTCGCCTCCGAGAAGTAAGAACAAATGTAGCTCTCCGCGACGAAATCCACCTCGTAAATGTCGTCGGCTTGCTTAGACTTGAAGCATCGGGTCTCAGGATCCACGTTGTCTTCTGCAGCATAGTCTCAGCTCATCGACCTACACTCTTCGTATCGTCTGCTCACTTTTTGCAAGATTTCACCACTCCTTTCACCACTCCTGAACTCGCTGTCTCCCGACCAACGACCACTGCCATTGCTTGTACCTGGCATTATAACCCAGCATACCATTTGATTTTTTGCTCGTCGCACCGATATCCACAATCTTTCAGCAACACCCTATCATTGCTTTCCGGGCATTGCATTCATGTCTCACTTGCTCACCCCACTTCCCATAACTCTCTTCACCACCATACAGAATCCTTCGATGGGACTCGGAGTATATTTGGACAGGCGGGAGAGTATCTGAACATCCAGGATAGGCGAAGCTCCGAGACTTTGGGAGCATGGCTGCCCATCACTTCTCAATCTGGGGTGGACGGAATGAGGAGAATCTGCAAGAAAAAGTTAGCTAGGCAGCGCCACCAGTCTTGTAACTAGTACATGAATGAATTTTACCTGCCTTCGCATTATAAAGATACCTTTCCAAACATTATTTACTTTGTTTGAGAATTAGCCTGATACTTTATGTGTCAGCATCCAAAGACGGTTTGGGGCAGTCGTGGTGGAAGAGCAATACCACCACTGAAACCTGATTCTACGCATTCACAATTACCACGCTGTCCTGTGACCGAATTAAGTATTAATTTCTACTCGCATTTCCACTGATCTTCACTTCCTCGGATTAAGCACTAATTACTCGGACTTTACTTCGCTCCTTACCCCAGACCATGCCCACTCCTTTCACGCCTCACCCAAACAAATCAAGTAAATCATTCAAGTACTCCACAACCTCAACATCCCTCCTCAGCACCTCATTGCTCTTCCCAAAACATCCTGTCTCAGCATACATACTCATCTGCTGCTCGATGAAACTGCGATTCTGGGAATTCTGCATTTACCAACCATTAGCTTCAATTCTTGCTTTTCGAGTAGTACGGTACATAAAAGAATGTTGAAATGGTAGTAGAACAGAAAGACTCACATTACTCCTACTAGCCCAAAGACCCTGCAACCAGCCTACGCCGTCAAATACAGCACTATCCGCACCCCACCTCCAGACCATCTGTCTCTCCTGCACTACATGTAAAAAGCGCACTGTTGCAGCGAGGAAGTCGTGGTATTCGGTCTTGACTTGTTCGCAATCTACACCTGTCTACATCCACGATATTAGCATAGTACAGCAAGCATTTCTACTTCTCCGGACCGTAAGATAGCAAGTAGAGAGTATGGAGGTTGCGATGGCCAAAGCGGAGGGGAGGGAAGACTTACTGGAGCGCTGGGAAGTGATGGAGGGGGTGTGACGGTCAGTGGTTTCTCCAATTCGAGCAGTATATCCGTACAGAGCATTCGAAGAGCTGCTGCTACTGTCTGTCAATATCAAGTCAGTCTCATTCTCAAACTTCTCAAACTGCACTCAATTAAAACAGGATGAGAGATAAAAGTAAGCAGCAAAAAACGAAACACAGATCAGGAATACAATCCCAAAGAAACAGAACTATCGCAATTACCCTAAATGAAACGCTGATTTAGAATAGAATGAAACAAAACATTGCACGACCGCCTGAACACGCTCAAACGAAGCCAGCCCTGTAATCTCATCCTGTACTTCAGAGCAAAAACATTATCATCCCTTCAATACCGGGTATTCGCTTCGTTCCAAGCCCCTACTACCATCTTCATGTCTATTCATCCTTAAAGCACACCCAGATCCAGAAGCAATCTCTCCATCCTGCGATTCCCAGCGGAGTTACCAACCCGCTCCCCCACACTCTCTCAACCATCTCAGCAGAGAGAAGCCCACACATGAAAGAAAAACTAAAAATCTACTCACGTCCTCAATCTCCCCCTCATCCTCTCCTCCCCCACCAACACTCCCAACAAGCCCCATGACAAACTGCCCTCCCCCTCCCCCACTCCCACTGCCACCCACATCCCCACCCACACCCAAACCCACACTCCCCAGATCCTCTATCCTCCCACGATACCCATCCGTCGCATCCGTAAGATTACGGATCGTCTGCAGCGTAACAAGCGCATCACCCAATCCCAGCAAACCCGTCCAAACGCCCAGAATTGTAAGGCGACACAGAGACGCGAGGAGCTTCATCTCTGCAAGATTTCAACCGACCAAAGCACACCACACCAATCGGCTCTGCTCCCTCTCAATCTTAATATCGAGCTCGAGCTTATATCAACTCTCTCTCTGGTCTTAGATTTGATCTCGATGGTTTGAAATGTGGTAGTGGTGATAGGAGAAAAGGGGTATGGAGTTCAGAGCCCTTTATTAATTGTTGGGAGAGATGAAGAATTTTGATGTTGATACGAGTAGGGAGATGAATTGGATGATGGATAAGGTGAGGTTGATGAGGCTCGGTTGTGACACCAGTCCCGTCTATCGTGTTCTCTTCGTGGCTGCCTATTCTGAGCCAATCATCCCACTTCTCATGGAAGAAATGTAGATCAGAGTATGCTGTAGATGTAGATCATGTCACGATCCTCAATTCCTCGATTCCTCGGTGTCAATTTCCCCAACCCCAACTCCAACTTCCAAATTTCAGCATTATCATATCAAGAATCACGAGAGAGGTAGACAGTCTTCCAATCACAAAAGGGCACGTATTTCAATATCATGGTTGCTTTATTTGCTACCTTCCACGAGTCCATATCGTAGACTAGCCTCACATCAACGAGGATCCAGCAGAAGACGTTGTGTTGGCCACCACCGCTCGTCAGCAGATAAGGAAGCCCGTCAGCAATTCACCCCCATCTCTCATCTCCTTTCCCCATGGTCGCACTACCAGTCCTTCATCCTACACAATGTATATCCTCCCATCCATAGAGCACATGCATCGTCATCTCGTACCCTGCGCCGCAGCAAAGGAAAGAGCCGTCACCGGGTGAGCGCTCAAGCCGCAGTGTTGAGTTTCTCCTTGGTCGCCATTAAAAAAAAGAGTAAGGGAATCATAGAGTCAAACAAAAAACAGGTAGGCAGTGTACTCTTGAACAAATCGAAAAGGAAAAACTCCATGTCCCTTGCGATTGCAACGAAAACCGGTGTTGTAATGAGAAACGCAAATAGGCACAATGAAGCAAAAGAAGAAAGCAGGTTGGTTGGCCACCAGAGAAACCGTCTCTCCCGCTCAATATTATGGTATCCAGTCCGAAGGAAGGTCACCAAAAGTCGATATGAGATGCGGCTATGATCGTTTGCTTGAGCCAGTTTGTATAGTAAGAGACCGCCGTATTTTGTGATATCAACGCCGTATACCCCAATCGAGAAAGTCACCGGATGCTGAAGGTATCTAGATAAGGCCGCAAAGACGAAGATTCTCTTGGATGATGATGTCTAAAAAGGATTAGCAAAAGTTCTTGAGAGTGAAGAAAAGGACTTACCATTGACGGCAGCCATGACGAAACGGATTTGGGTGGTGTCAGTGGCACAGGTGAAGTGGGTATAGATCTGCTTGGTCTCGTGTTGATTTAAGCTGACGAATCTGTTCAAGATATAGTCGCAGGCCAGCGAGTAGTCGTCTCCTCCGTCGTAGTCGGGGAAGTAGTTCTTCATTGGGCTGATAGGGAGCTTCTCCTTGAAACGATCGAT
Organism: Cadophora sp. MPI-SDFR-AT-0126; assembly: GCA_020747065.1. Taxonomy (NCBI): domain Eukaryota; kingdom Fungi; phylum Ascomycota; class Leotiomycetes; order Helotiales; family Ploettnerulaceae; genus Cadophora; species Cadophora sp. MPI-SDFR-AT-0126. The sequence continues at coordinate 1,130,568 of JAGMVK010000006.1, forward strand.
CTTGTTGAGGAAGAGAATGATCGAAGTCTTGATGAACCATCGGGAGTTGCAAATCGAGTCGAATAGGGTAAGAGCCTCTTGCATACGGTTGACGGTCTCGTCCTCAAAGAGTAATTGATCGTATTCGGAGATGGCGACCAAGAAGAGGATGGTTGTGACGTTCTCGAAGCAGTGAATCCACTTCTTTCGCTCTGATCGTTGTCCTCCAACATCAAACATGCGGTAAGTTAGGTCACCAATGATGAAAGTGGTCTCGGTGATACCGGTGGTCTTGACACGCGACCGAAGGACGTCCTGGTCATCTGGCATGTAGTCAGGAAGGGAGATGCGGTCGATGTTGTTGAAATAGCTGCAAAGTTGATTGTTTAGTGACAAGACTTCAAAAAGCGAGAAGACGCATGCGAAGGAACTGGATGGAAATGAAAATAAATACTTACTATTCAGCGGAATCGTTCAACTGATATTCGCGGGATCGCTTGAAGCACTCCTGGACACCAATATCTCTCCACAGAGCAGAAATAGCATTGCCGACCTCAGGGGGAAGGTTGTCTCCTTCGATTTGAGCTGGTTGCATGAAGATGGTCTGGACGTGATACTCGGTTCTCTGGTCATCGAGAGGAAGCTCAAGCTGTTCCATAGCCTCTAGAATGACGCGCATAGACTGAACGGTGTTGCTGAAGATAATCTCCTTGAAGGACTCCCGCTCGTCACGCGAGTAGCCTCCCTCGTGGATCAACTTCATCTGCTTCAAGATTGTAGACTTGCCCGATTCTCCAGCACCTATATAATCGTCAGCGACGCGCAACTGGCTGGTAGTTTAAGGACTGCCGACCTAGAAGAAGCATCTTGATTTCATTGCGCTGCATCATCTTGTCTCTCTTGAGCTGATTCTCGATTTCCTCGTTGCGGGCCTTGCCCTCCTTCTCCTCCGTGCTCATACCGCAACCCATCTTGGCTAGTATGTGCTTTTCGAAAGCTCGGTGTGAGGGGATATAGTTGATTGATCTTGACTTGGTGGTCAAGACTCGAAGGTGACTAGCAGGAGACGCAGTCTGCTCGAGGATTTGTTAGCGAGCGTCTCACTTTCGAACAGCGGCTGAAATCTAAATTCGAGGCCAGCAGTGACGGGCAAACGCGTGCGTGCCTGTCTGCGACAAAATGCTGAGTACACAATTACAGACTCAAGGTTGATGCGAATGCGCACAGCCCATTGATGGAGATAGGTGTAAGGTTCACTGGGGAAGGTTCGCTGTTTCGGCGGAGTTGATCCTCAGCTTTGGCGAGACTTTGTGTTCCCGGCAGTTGAGGGAGAGGAGCTCTCGAGATCGAACGTACCTTTTAACAATGGACTCGAGACTGGGAGGAGTCTCAGGAACAGAGCGCGATGCTGCGATTGAGAGCGTCGTCGAGAAGCTCGCGATGGTTTTGTTGGAGTGGTCTAGGAGGAACAAGTTCGGGAGAAGCACTGCAGCTTTCGAAGGGGAGAAGTTCAACTAGGCCAGCGGAGGTTGGGTGCTCGAAGAAGAATAGCGCCAATTTAGCGTGTGAATTGTGGGGGCTATTGATGGCCCTGGCCTAGGTGCTCCGCTCCGATGGGATCCTCTGGCTGTCGATTGTTCCTGGCTGGACTGCAAGTGAATTTACAAGGTTCCTGACGGCCTGGTTTGGTAATATTTCAAAGCTCAAGATATATATTTCTATCTGGTTCACGAGATGCCCACGAATTATCTGTTGATTGACGTGCTGAATATCACATAAAATGGCAGATTATGGCTGGCTGAAATGATCTACAAAAAGCAACGGCACATCAAAGAAATGAGAAAGCTGGCGTCAGTCTGGGCCGGATGGCTGGAAGACGGCGACCCTTGCCTTCCCATCAGCACAACACTGCACGACAGAGGAAGCAAGCAAGCAAGCAAGCAAGCAAGCAGTCTTGTGCCTCTCTGTTTTTCCAGCCAACGACCGTCTGTCTTCCAGGATGCAATGTTGAAAGGCGTATCAGATCTCCGAGACCTGGTTCATTGTTAAATTTTAAATGTCCGTGAGTGGTCAGCAGCCTGGTAAAAGGGGAGCGTTTCAGTCGGGGACAGCCAGGAGCCGGCATCAGATCAAAAACGCCTTTGTCTGCCTGCCTGTCTATCAAGACTCCAAGAGACAGGGACACCCGTGAAGAGATCCAGACTCTCTCCATCTGACCCAGAGTCTATCTCGATGCTGCACGATTGTCTTTTCCAACTGGCGGAGGGAGGAAAGGTCCGAGTCCTTTTTAGGGCTCTTATCATGACGCTGTCGTAATTAATAGATATCTGGCTACATATCTGATGATATCAAATCTCTCTGCTGATTAAATCTCACGCCTGTCATCTGGCCCCAGTGCTGCATCCTGTAGCAATATTCCCGAGCATCATCAAAGTTCAGGCACATATTCCCAAGAGGGACTGGCTGCGGATAGAGCCCTGTCCAATAGTGCAGCAATAATGGGTACCTGCCCATTACCTGCATGTAAAATTGAAAACCTCAAACCACGGCTATCATCCTCCTGAAAAGTGTGTATTCGTACCCTGTATCAACAGATACACCACTATGCAGGACATTCTACAAAGTAGAGAGATCGACATGAATAGTTGGTTGCGTTGTTCTGCAGCAGATGTTCAAGGTTTCTGATCATCCGTCTTGTCTTTCGCTGTTCACTCAATGACTGGCTCGCTCGAGCCCCTTCCTCGGCTTGCATGAGCTTCGTGAAACATAACTGCACTCATCTGCGGTAACCCCATGTCCAGGGATAGGATCGTGACTTGTAATTGATTACAGCCAATTATCACATCATGACCATGCGTGACTTTTTGCTTGCCCATAGAGAGTAGAATGTAATCATTGGAATGCAAACTTATTTACTAGGCGTGTCTATCTAGTAGGGGCCTTGAACGTGTAAGCAAGCTTGCTGATATCTGCTGCTATCAAATATATGCCAAACTTGACCCCTTTATGATCTTCAAGATCGCAAGCACTACTACTGGTGGCATCCGGCACTAACAAGCCCCCTTTTCTTCAGCAAGCAAGCAGGCAAAGAAGCGAGCCTCATCACGATTCCAGAAACGTTCCATCTCATCCTCCCTTCCCTGTAAATTCCTTCCCCCCATCTCCAAACTCGCCACAATCATCACCCTGCCATGTTTCACTTCCACCTCCCTATATCAAGCTCGATATACCCCAATCCAAGTGATTTAACTAAGAAAACTCGCCTAAGCAACACCATGTGAGCTCAGTGGATACGAACCCACGGAACAAGCACTCAAAAAGTCAAAAAGGGGGTGGGGTCTCTTCCTTCCCGCATGTTCCACTCCACCTTCTAATTTCCTTCTAGAACAAATCTTTCCAATCCGCTTCTCTGACCTCATTAGGCTTTATTGTCATGCCGCTATCAGAAAAAAAAAAGACATTTTTGCGAGTTGCGATGATCATCAGATCATCTCACTTCCATTTCATCTCATCGCAGATCGATCCAACAGAAGTTTATCGATGATCGATCCAAGCCGGGGTTGGAAATCTCGCTGTTGTACTTTGTACAAATACAACATCATCACATCTTTCACGGTGCTTCATCTGCTTCACATAACTCACTGCAGTGTAAGCAAGCAAGCAAGTAGCAAGCTTAATTGTCTTTCTTTGGAGTACTGGGTAGTGGAGAGCACAAGCGTGCTAGCAGTCCGTATAAGCAGTGTAGCCACGGCTGCAGTTCCTGCATTGGGAGTATGGGCCTTGTACTCCATTTGAGATACTCAAATGGGACATGCGCAAGTGTTTGAGTGGTGCTATGCGGCTTCCCGTGTACACATGTGTCATTTGGTTTCCTGGGATTGCATCACTATGAGAGGTGTCGAGTGATACACTGAGCTTGGTGTTAGATTGTGCGTTCGGTTGAGCTGTAATTTCTTTGTTTCTCTTGCTTTGATGGACATGGTTGGCGCAGATGAGTTCGCTGTTACTTTCGGTTCTCTCATTAGAGTAATAATGCTCAAAGCTGTGGTTTCAAGTGATTTTCGTCAACTTGAAGTCACTGGGATACTTTGAAGATGCCATAGAAGCCAGCAAGGACCGATTTCTCAATACCTTTCTCTCTCGATTTCAGGTACTAAATGCATGTTGCTCGACTTAGGGTTGACTGGAGATATTTCACGAGTAATCTTGTATTGGTTCCAAAGTTCTCAAGCAGCATATTGGTATTGTATTCTTGCTTTGCTCTCAATCAATTTCAAGCTACTGCTCTCTCATGGTTACTCAGTTGCTGTATCTCCAAGTCAACATTGGAGGCATGCGCGCCTATATCTGGGTGTATGTACTGATGAGTACTCTCTGATCGAGGGTTGTGCACTCACTTGCCAAAGGCGTTGGCGTTCGTGACTTCCTCCACAGCAGTATACCTAGACTCAGTCTGGACTGTCAACCTATGTTCAAGTTGACAAGTGTCGTCAATCGCTCCTTCCAGAACCCCAAGTCGTAGATTGGTGACTTACCTAGGTGGTAAACATCAAATCGTGCGACTTCTTGTCCAGCCAGATACATCTCATTCTTATCCACTTCCTAAGCCTCAGCACCTACACATACCGAGAACCTATCAGTCCACAACGAAGTCGAACACTACCACTTTCTCAATTCTCAATTCTATCCACAAAAACAAGACACCCAAAATGTCTGCCCACCACCACCACTCTACTCTCTCCCAACTCTCTCCTCTCAGGCCCCAACCAAAGACACCCACCTTGCACTCCCGCATCAACCGACACTCCCTCACCAGCGGCAGCACATCTTCCACCAACCCCTCAACACACCACCTCACGCCCTTCGAACTTCTAATTCTCATCTTCGCGCTCGGCATTCTCGTCGCCCTCGTCTCATGGCTCGTCTGGATCATGCTCGAATTCTGCATCACCTTCGTGAAGGAGAAGGTCGATGATATGGATCTTGGAAAGAGAATGCGTAAGGATAGACATAAGGCTGAACAGGTTCCGAAGAGGATCGTGGATAAGGGTGTGGTATTTGGGAGGATGGGACTTGGTGGGCTGAAGGATATTGGCGGGATAATATTTGGTGGAAGAATGGTTGGGGAGAATGGACATGGGCGCCACAGGGAGGGTTGTGAGGAGGGAAGGGGACTCTTGGGTGCGGGTCAAGAAGGAAATGGCGCAAGATGCGGGTATGGGATTTTTGATGGTAGACAAGGGTATGGGTATCATGAGGGAATGCTTTACCCGTCGAGTTCGGGACAGGATAGATTGAAGTATGCGGATGGAACGAGTGAAAGTAGTGGTTGTGTTGGACCGTTGCATGGTCATAGGGAGGACTGCATTGGCGATTGTACCCTTCAGACAAGGAGACGTAGTCGGGAGTCGTGACCTAGTACGGAGTAGTGAAGATGAGATGGGTGCTTTTCAGAGCAGATGGAATATCTGAAAACAGTAGGAGAACGAAGCCAGAGGCTGGGAAACGAGAGCGAAAGGAACTTAATGCTTATGAGACTGTCAAAATAGGTGTATTAATAGGGCATTAGTTTTACGGCTTGGTCCCAATCACGAGCAGGATACCCTTTTTTTTTTATCAAAGCAGAGCTATCAGGCGATGATATCTCTCCGTATCTCTCCGTAACCGGACCCTTAGACTTGCATCCTGGCCATACGTAACTTTCATCTCGTCTCTTCTCATATCTTCTACTAATGCATCATAGTGTCTTGCACAGGAGGAATATGACCATTTCAGATTACAAAGGCCGGTCCAGACGACGTACGGAGCACTTGCTCGTGGAGTCGAAACGGCAAGCTCTAAGAAATAGAGGAAATCCCAAATCGACACAAACTCCCATACCAGAAAACAACCCAGATGTACTGTCTCTCAGCCCTATCCACAAGTCCCAACAGCCGAACGGCATCGATAGAACCAGATGTATTAACCCTGCCCCAGCAAAGAGCCTTTTGTACAATCATACACCTCCATCACCAATTCATCATCAAGCCCATCCATCCATCCTCTCTTCTAAAGCACACATCCCTCAAATCGTCCCATCCGCAGTATTCATATCATGCCCTCCCACCTCATGGTCGTTGAACCCTAATACCCTCCTTCCCCGTCCTTAAAAAGCTACCATTGCACTCCTCATAGGCCCTTCCAGCACCGAATCCCAAACCGACAAATGCAGGCCACGCTCTCCGCTTGAAAAGGAGTACCGAGAAGACGACGCCGAAGGAGAGACCGAGAGAGGAGCGGATGAGGAGGGAGGAGAGGCAGCGATCCCACTGTGGTATATATCCATTAGCTCCAATCCAATGGTTGATCCAACACCAACAACCTCCAGATTTCAAGATGGCCCCAGGCAGGAACGGCAAAAGGGAAACCAACCTTCTCATTCAAAAGCGACTCGGAAACAGGCTTGCTTGGGCGCGCAATAGCCGCGGGAGGAGGAATTGACGTCTCAGGCATGATGGAATGATCCTAAACTTCTCTTAGCACAAGTCTTAGCCTGAATCCAAGCAATTGACATACCGCGATATCTTCTTGAGCTGTAAAGTAGGGTATTTAGAGCTGTGTTGTCGGTTTCGACGTCTCAAGCTCCAACCCGGTTCCTGACGATTCTTGGATTCGGTGAGGGAAGTCGCCGAATCGGGAAAGGTGCAACTTTTCTGCCGGTGGGTGATTGAAAAAAGTTCGAGAGCTGCAGATGTTGAGGAGAGATAGCACTCGCGCTTTGGATATAATCATGGTAAGTATTGCAGATGTATTGTTTAGATGTAGAACTAAATAGCTAACTATGTTTTGCAGGCGTCCAAATCTCGTGCTGCGCAAGAACAACTTGTGCTATTGGAGAAGCAAGCCGCACCGTTCGAGGACCAACTTGTCGAAGCTGCGAAATTTATTGGGCTTGGTTTGGATACATTATCCCAGTCTGTGGAGGATGGAAACTTTGGAAAGGAGGGAGAAATAAACGTTCTATATCATGGCAGGGAGGAGTGGCTCCTGAGGTGGCTGTTGAAAAGACTACAAGCTCCAAGTGATGAAATTCCAAGGTTGGTAGAGCAATACCCCCCACGTACACTTGCTGATTCAATGTAGGAGAACACCTCAGTCATGGCGGTTATTGTGCTATTTACTGCGGAAGATTCCTCTTCCAAATGCTGCCCGAATTCTGGCCGAACGACAGTTTCTCTCCATCATAAAGCGAACGCTTGAGGAAGCACAAAAGTCCGCAAGCAATACTGCACAGGCAAGATTAAATTCCGAGTCCAGTGTAACGGAACAAGAGACAGTGAAGACTTCGAAAAAGAGAAGGAGGTCTGGCGAGTTAGTGACAAAGCCCGCCGACTCAGAGAGCAGCGGGGTGTCAAGCCTACTGGACGCCATATTCTCCGCTCTGAACTGTGTCGTGCAGAATACGAAGGCAACAGCACATACTAGCGACCGAGAACGAAGTTCAGCCTTTTCAGCAGAGTATATGAAGACAGTGATAAGGACGACTGCTAAAGAAGCAGTTACAATTTTAGGGTTGTGGCTGTCGCAATGCCACACTGCTCTCCAGCACAGTAGAGACCTCGCTTCTGTGGAATGGTGGCTCTCTCCGTTTATTGAAGTCTGGAATTCACATGCTACAGAAAACACACCTCATCTCCAGTTCTCACTCCATGCCACACGACCCCTGTTGAATCTCCTTCGATCCTCAAAAGATGACAACTTTCCAGCATCCTGGGCCAAGCAGTTGGAAATCTTGGTGGCACGCAATATTGTGATACCAGCAAAAACTGATCAATCTCTATTGGGTACCTTGACGAAAGCATCTGTACTGCAAAATACAGGAAATGCACCTTTATTGTTCGACATCGCCATTCGGTCAGTCCCGCCAACTGGATCCGCGAGAAGACGGAAAGCCCCAGACGAGAAGTTCTTGCAGGCTGTTTTTGATTCTCTGAAGACTTCAATGTCCAATGTTAAGGAGAATAACGGAAAGCAGATGTGTGCAATGTTACAACTGGCAATCGACCACAAACTTGGTAAGTGTTTTGAAATTACGTGAAGCAGAATATACGCCATGATAGATACTAACAGCGATAGACTTGGATCTTGCCATACTGCGGGACATCGCTTCTGAAAGCAACATGGCAGATTGGGATATTCTATCTACCATCATCGAGCTAGATGCAAACGTTTTCCTCCTAGGCGAAGGCAAAGCCCTACTGGACCAACTACTGGAAGCCATAACCAAAGCCTCATTGTCTCAAACATGGTCCGACATCCAGGAGAAAGTTGTTTCAGCAGTTCTGGTACCGCTAATGCAGGCATTTGCTAAAGCCCGTGACCTCTCGGGCTTCATACGGCTTTGGTTCTTACAACTTGTTGCATATGAGAAACTTCGAGATGGTGCCAATATAGCCCTGTTCGGCGCATGGGAAGACAAAGCTCTTCAAATTGAAATGCAAAAGCTTATGGAGCCATCATTAAATGTTTCGCAGATTGTCAAGATCCTAGACTGGCTATCTGAAGAAGTTTCAGAACATCCGGATGCTGTTTGCGTCATTCTTGAGGCTGTAGCTGTATCTGTTTCCGGAGAGGAGGAAGTGGTTGATGCCATCAATTCGCGGTTATACCATATCATATTCGATGGTGACGCTTCTGACAAACTCAGCTCGAGGTATAGATGGCGCTCATGGAGAATCATCTCGCACACTTTGAACTGGATCGAGATGGGAGATTTGAATAAGCTTGCTGCATTGTGGGAAAGTCAAGCAAAGCCATTTGCCTCATTATCAAGGTTCTCAAAGTCTGAGAGCATTCTCAAATGCAAGCCTAAGGACCAGAGGGGCCTTGAGTCCCTCGAGATATTCAGATTCACGTGCTCAGCGTGGACGGCTGCCACTAAACAGAGGAGGTCTATTACCTCACTACAGTCTTTGAACAGACCAGTCATTCTCTGTCTTCTGCGAGCTCTGGCCAAAGACATAAGCCAATTCACAGCTGATCTTCAAGCGAACAAAGATCTTGGAGATGAACTGTGTGGATCAAAGCAGAATTCCTTGCAAAGGGGCAAAGGTTGGATGATATGGGCGCTCGTCCGATGCCTTTTCGTTGAGCATCCAGACGTACTTTTGTAAGTAAATCTTTTTCATTTATGTCAGTCTTGCTAACCTTTCAGACCTTTCCTCGAATCGGAAGAGCAGCTCTTTGCAGCCATGCTAGAACAGATCCTCTGGATAGCGTCGGCAACTTACTTTGACAACGAGGTTACTCCGTCTAGCAGCTGGCTACAGAGGAACCCAAAAGCATTTCAGGACATCTGGAGACTGGCTCTACGTGGAGGAGCTTCTACTTTGAGAACCGACATTCCGGACTCCATCAATAACCCCATTTTCACCAACAGAGCACTCAATAGTAAATTCCTTTTACCATACTAAGTCAACCGCCTACTGACCGTTCCTAGAACTTTTTGTAAAGACATTATTGGATAGCGAATCAAACCTCAGCAACCCTCTGATCAAGAGTCCAGTCAACAATGCATTTGCCATACGTAGCGTCAATGACCTCACTATTGATGAAATTCCCAAGGAGTACAGAGGCAAGATTATGTCGAGCTGGCTGCCGGCCAACGAAGGCGCGCAGTCCAGCAATGGGCACTCATATGGATCCACCGTGTTAGACAACGGTGTCCTCTTCTTGAAGAGGAAAGTAATGCGTCGGCCCAAGCTTTATGAAGTACGCCGACTAAGAATCTAAACCATATGGAAAGCTGACATTGTAAAGGGCATGAAATTCCAGGAGTTCATCGACCTTACAGATACTCTTGCTGAGGCAGAAATCCAACACAAGACTCACAGTATAGCTTCGCTCAAGGATCTCGCTCGTCTGACGGTCGTGTAGGTTTACTTACCCCTTTGGCCAAGGTCAATGCTAACGTCCTCAGATCTGCGCTCCATACCGTCGATCAACCTCGAAGCAGTGCTTACATATCCGATGCTTTCAAGAAGATCCAGAAGAAAGTCAACAGAGCTGCAGAGAAGAAGAAGCATAGGCTGAATTTTGCTCTCATCGCTATATTTGAAGTTACATTGAGCACCTTTCGTGACAAATCGACCGTGTTGAATGATTTGGAAATCGTCAGGGTAGATGACTTGAATGACCTAACTAGGTCGTTTAAGGACTGCATTCTTTCTCAACTCAAGGATACACTTCGCAAATTTCAAAAAGAAAACGCAAATGACCCTCTGCTAGTTCTGAGTATCATCGATGCCCTGTCCACGCTCGGCGTAGATGGATCGAGGCTCGCTGGACTCGAGGATGTTGCAGATGCTTTTATGGCTTCGGTTGGCAAGACGGATGAGTCCATCGGAGAGAGCTTACAGACTTTCATGGTGATTCATGGACCGAGAAATGATGGAAGAATACCTGCTGCTCAACTGACCGGGTCTGTCACTGATGTGTACTCTCGAGAGTCGATCATTGCACGGACGAATTCTGCAACTCAAGGGCTTGGGAATGGCGAAAAACTGGAGCTACTGCAACAGCTGCTGGGAGAGGATTTGGTTGGGCTTAAGCAGCTAGATAACTTGCTAGCTGCGAGACAGGTTATTGTATCGATTGAAGGTATATTCAGCTCGTGTCTATTATTTTTGTTACTTCCCACTGACATAGTCCAGATATCCGGAAGCCTAAGAAAGAGACACGACCTCTAGACGACTCTGATGACGAAGAGGAGGAAGAGAGCTTTGATCTAACTGAAGCATATACCATTCTCGCCCTGTATCTCAGACAATGTACTGATATTGTACAATTCAACATCATTAGCGAAACCCTGATGATGATGCTCGAAACCAAGGTCAGTAAATTTCTACATAACCATGATGTCGATCTAATACCTCTCAGCGCCACAACATTTCTCAGTACAACATCGACGCTACACTGGGGAGCATCACAATTCTCTGCTCCCCAAAGAGCCCAAATATCCAGCCCATTTACATGCACCTCTGCTGGCTCATGCAGACCGTGCTGACACACCATCGTCTAAAACTGAAAGGTCACTCTCACCTTGCCCAACAAACGCTCCAATCCCTCCTCCGCTGTCTCTTCACTCCTCTTCCACATAGCAACACCAAGACCAACAAATTCGGTCTCCCGCCGCCCTGGCTCATCTCCACCTCCCACCAACTAACAGCCACCCACGCCGAAGCATTCAACAAACTCGTGCTCTCGATCTGCGACCCCACAGTCTCAGCAGTGCAAGGCAATTCCAACACTCTCACATCAGAGAAAGACAAGGCCAAGCGTATCGCTGCGCAGTACATGAAGTTCGTGCTGCAGGACTATATTCGCGGCCAGCTGGAGATGAAAATGTTACCAGAGGTGAGAGAGAAGCTTATTCCGGGGCTCTATGCGATTTTGAATTGTTTCACGGAGGAGACTAGGGATGCAGTCAGTGAGGAGTTGGATTCGAGCGGTAGAGCGGTATTTATGAGACTCTACGCCGACTGGAGAAAGTTTGAGAAGCCGAGGGGTCATTGAAGATATTCTTGGCTCGATTTGAAACAATGGCAATGTTGAAGTCAAAGATGTGCATTTCAGTTACCATTCGATGACCGTGCTTCTTATCTCACCCGTCCCTAGCCTCATGCATTTAATCACCAGACTCCTCTTCCAATTATCAACCTTCAGATCCACAGTCCTGCACCTTGCTCCCTCTGGTATATAACCATTCTCATCCATTCCTTCCTCCTCAATCTCCATCTGCCACTCGGTCACAGCCGCCATACACAGCGCATCCCACAACCCCTCCTTGCACCTCGTCTTCCTCAACAACATAATACATTTTCTCCGTATCGTTGGCTCACGACACCACTTCGCTACAAGCCGCAGGGGATTCACGATCCCCATGTCGAACGTATACAGGTCATCCTGTGCGAACAACGGGTCATTTGAGATCTTCTCTGCGAGATCGACGACTGAGCGATATATAGGAATGAAAGAGTCCAGTGGGTAAGAGAACGACGAGAGCAGCATGACCTGGTGAGTTTGGGCTTCGGTCATCAGAACAGCAGCGGCCGCCCAGTCCCTACTACCTTCGACTAGGCTTTCGAACAGTGGAGCGAAAGCTTTGAACCATCTCGACAGTTCGTTTACGTAGCCCGAGTATTCTGTGCGCAGTGCAGACGGTACTGATGACGGGAGCAGTGCTTCTGACTCCGGGTGCACAGTCACTGTTCCTGTCTCGGTGCCAGTAGCGATGCGTGTCGTTCGTGTGGAAGACCCATTCTCAGGCGCGGGATACATGCCTGCCGTTGAAGCGATGAAGTGCGATGTGCGACGCTGGATGAGTTCTAGGTATAGCCTCGACTCGTTGACGTTTGTGAAACGATCAGGCATACTTTGGACTATTTGCTCACCCTCGGTTTTCATCTCAGTGTGGATCGCCGCAGGTCTTGGATCGAGATAACTCATAATCTGCAGATCCATACGATTGAAGGTAGCGACCAGCTCATCTTCAACCACAGTATTTAACAAGCCTTGAGACTGGGATGTAGGTCCAGCTGATGATGACTCGGTTATCAGCCGTTTGTTCTTCAAGTCGAGCCAATTTTTGAAGATCTTGTGGCCGCTGACGATGTGTGTGAGTGCTGCGAAGTAATTCCCTTGTATGCATTCGAAACACACGACGAGCAGACAGGCTATAAGTGCATCGTTCAGCCCCTTCTCACCTGCTACGAGGGTCTCGCGCATCTGTGAGACGGCAATGCCGTATTGCATGAGTGCGAATCGATACCGTGGTGTAATGACCATGCCACTGTCTGGATGTTAACACTCCTTTCATTTGACTCTCAATTGTTTTGAGCAGAGAGAGACATGGCTAACAGCTTACCTAGTAGCAAATTTGTCCTCCTGAAATTTCCGACCACAACCTGAAAGAGCTCCAATTGCTATCAACGCACTACGGATGAAAGGAGTGTCATAAGATGCTTGAGGAAGGAGGTTCTTCCAGAGATTTGTTCTAAAAAGGCCAGGAAGTGAGTTGCTGGTACTCTCGAGAAAGTGGGCAAAGGATTGGTAGTGGTCGGGAGATTTGAAAGATTGAGTTGCGATTGATCGATGGAGAGGTTGTGGGAGCTTTGATTCTAGGCTGAGCTGAGTCGCTGGTGAGTCCTTTTTCCGGAGGGGAAGTAGTGGTCGAGATGCCGGGTCCACTATGGGTCGTGGGGCATCTTTAGGTCTCCTCGGGCGATATCGCGGAGGAGCATACCTAGATACTTCAGCTTCTACTAGAGGGGCTGCAGAGTACAATAAATGTTGAGTTCTACGGATTAAATGAAAGGGTCTAGCTCTCGAGTGTCCGCAGTAGAAAGCCGAAATCGTACACCCCAGTCACCAAACAAACACACTGCATGAATCCAGCAATTACTCACCCTTCGCACCTCCCCCAGAACTTTAGACACCTCAAGCAAGCTGGCTTAGTCTCATCGCACTTGACTCTACGTTCTCTATATGGAGAAGTTGTTAGCAGGCTGTTCTCCTATTTTCTATGTATTACATGATACAGGAGCGTTGCATACTTGCAGGTGAGACATCCAGTCCGCACTTTTGGCTTCCCAGCACGACTTCTCGGCTGAAGCTTGGTATTACCGTCCTGCGGTTGCTGCAAAGTTGACATTGTGACAGCGAATATTACTTTCGGAGAACTGGGTGTCAGCAGAGGTGCTCGATCTCCACACTCCAAATCAGTCCGAGCGTAGATCAGCACGTATTGAGCTGCAGATATCGAAAAGGAAACAAGGAGGCTGCCAAGTTTTTTTTTGTTTCCGTTATCAGATAATGGAGAGCTCTTTCGGGGAGAATGTGAGGCTCAACCGTCAGCATGTCAGCTTCTGACGTCGATTTAGGACGTGGAAGTCCTCGCCCCTGTTGCACGTAACCGAACACCAATCAGAAATTGTTTCGAAATTCAATGCCAAGCTAAACCCGGGGGCCACCCTAGTTACCAAAAATGCATTTACCATTCGTGGATGTTTGCATGATATCGCATGAATATCGACTTGGGAGTTAGTCTTCGTTTGGTGTAGTGGCAGGTTGAGTTCCGGGAGACACTCCGCGAAGCCTGCCAGCGAACTTTATTGAAATTTCATCAAGCCAATCAATTGTTAGCGTCGTCTGACTTCCAGGATTCGCCATGGAGGTGTGGAAAGCAGAAGAAAAATTGAGCTACTTTTCTCTCGACAACAAAAAGGATAGGGAAGCAAGATTCAAGGTGCAAGTTCATCCCAGATCCAACGATTCTTCAAACCGGAAACAAAACAAAGAAACGTACCTCTGGCATAGCACGGCTTGCCTCGCATCGCTAACCGTTTGAGACGAACAATTTCGTCCGAACATCAACACATGCCCCACCCGTTCCCCTCACAAAGTCATCAATCGCCCCAACCTGCCTTACAGACCAAGGAAAAGTCTAAATGGGCTCATTTTCCAGATGATAATGCGCCGATTGAAAATTGCGATGTGCAACAAAAGTTACTTTGATCTCAAGGTTCTAGGCTGAGCGGGCGGCTGCGAGTGGGTATGTGTCTCAGATGAAGTGTCTCGGGTCTCTGTGACTGGTTCGAAGGACCTCGCTAAGCCAGATAAACAACAACTAACGAGGCAATATGGAGAAGCACCTAAATACTACGAGGATTATTGAGCTTCAGCAATCCCACTGCATTTGGTTCAAGAAGTTACCGGTCTATGTCTTATTCGCCTCCTGCTAAATAACAGCCTGCATTCAGCCAAATTTACTTCGTTCCGCTGCCAACACCAAATGGTTTCGCAGTCTTCTCGTCCACCTGCCCGCTAACAACCCCACTGAACAACTTCCGGACAAAAGCATTATTTGAGCAAATCGCATTGTCGGACAGGTTGTAACATGACCTGAAACCACAACAGTCAAGAATACAGATCCCGCCAATACAATCTGCGTTGACATTGCATTGGAACATTGTCCGGCTGGTGCAAGTGGGATTAAAGCTGTTAGGGCTGCAGCGACCTACACCATCTGAATCTTGCACGCAGAGGTCATCACAGCTTCCCTGGTTGCATGTCGCGCTGGAAGAGCATGAAGCAGGGTTGGTGCAGGTAGCAGCAACCTCGGTACAGATACCAGAGACGCAGGTGTCCGATGATGAGCACTAGGACTTGTAAAATCTACTCCATGACTAACATACTATGAGGGATTTGGGCGCAACTCACAGCATTGCCGCAGGCGCCACAGTTTGTGGCGTCGGTCTATAAGTTCTTGCATGAGGATCCACACTGGCTCAGGGACCTAGCGCATACCGTGGCCGTGGCGGTATCAGTGACGGTTGTAGATGGAGTCGCAACAGTGATAGTTGAAGCAGTGATTCTAATTAGGATTCCGTATTTCACGAAGTCATCAAGTTAAGCATCTGACTTGAGTTGATGAAGATTTCACATAATGTTCTGTCATCATGGAGGGTATGAGCCAGGCCAGTCTGAGCAGATTGTTTCAACAGTACCTCTATGTCATCATGGAGAGTACGTAGGAGTCGATACGCTTCACAGGTATTAAAGTGTCTCACGGATGGTTTCAACGAATAGAAATGGGAGAGATTTTTTTTTTTTTTTTCATTCACAGTAGTGAAATGTAATTATAATGAAACTGGCAAAGAAAGTGCAAAAGGCAAAAATGTCAAGCTTAACGTCTGTCCCTGTGTGCCGAGACGCACCCTGTGACGAGACGAATCTACAGTTTTGGGGTCATAAAAAAATTTCACATTGGAATATAAATTTGTTGTTCGAATATTCGTTTCTTCAGTTATTTTTCCTCAATATGCCCACTCAAGGATAAGTAAAAGATTGTGGTTGATTATGCCGTCCACCGTTTTGTTGTCGCGATCGATCGTCGCATCTGCCATTATCCCCTGTTTCCCCGCGACTACTAAGGTCTTTTCGATATTCTGAACATGCAAAGAACAGTCCCGTACTAAGCCATCATGCCTTTGAATTTTCAAGGCGATCAGATAGGAAGAGGATGCATTCCAGCACTTAGATTGGTGTGACAAAAATCTCCGCATGTTTCAGTGCTTTGTCACGTGATTTAACCGAGACATAATCTACTATATTCACACCCAGGAACGCTAGTAGCACTTCACAGTGGCTTGCATGCAGTGTCACGTGTATGGCGCTTCTAGAACATTCTACGCCGGGTGGCAGCACCAGATCGCCGTCACTGGTCTCCATCCAGACAGAGCATATCCCCATTGCGACGGCGAGACAATATGGACAGAGCCAGTTGCGTCCTGGCACGAGGCGTGCCTCCTGGCGTACCTGCATCATACCGTGCTCTTGCAGATCATGGCGACGTCCCTCGTTCCACGCTCCATCATCGTGCTCGCGGACGACCCTCGATAGAAGAGAAGGCGCGAGCCCAACAGTATCTCTACTCCTATGAAGAAGATGTTGTCGTTAAGTATTTGCTACGGATGTCCGATCTAGGACATTCAGTACGAATGAAGTTCATTCCTTCTCTAGCCTTTAGTGTTACCCGCCATCGGCCTGCCATCGAAAGACCCCTGAAGCCTCCCGGTCGGAACTGGGCGAAGGCTCTGGAGAACCGCCATCCAGAACTTATAGCACGAAGGGTTAAAGCATTAGACTGGAATCGTCACGAGAAGAACATCTACGGGAAGATTACACACTGGTTTGAGGTTATAAAGGATGTATTACAGGATCCGGCTGTCCAAGTTGAGAATGTTTATAATATGGACGAGACTGGAGTGATGCTGTCTATGCCAGGCTCTGTCAAAGTCCTCGTAGGTAAGCACGACATGCGAGATTATAGAGGTGCACGAGTCAAGCGCACAACCGTGACTGCGATCGAATGTGTGAGTGGTGATGGTAGGTATTTGAACCCTATGATTATCTGGCCAGCGAGTACCCATCGAAGTAACTGGACTACGTTTCCTACCCCTGGCTGGCAGTTTGCGTACTCCGACTCTGGATATACGGACTCTAAGATCAGCTTCGAGTGGCTGAAGCGTATATTCGATCCGGAAACCAAAGAACAAGCCAACGGGAAACTACGCGTCTTGATCTGTGATGGCTTTAGTTGGAGATTGGAAGAAGAAGTGATAGTAGCATGCTTAATTGTAGAAGCTGGCTGTCTAGGTGTTCTTATATAGACAAGAGCCGTGGCTGCCTAGTAGGCAGCCACATGTGATCTGGGATCCAACAGCTTTGGAACACACGAGACTCTCGAAATCCTAGAGTTCTGCTTCGAGAACAACATTCTTTTATGTCGCCTCCCCTCTCATACCTCCCACAAGCTCCAGCCTTGTGACGTCTCCGTGTTTGCTCCACTCAAGGCAGCTTATCGGGACGAAGTTGATCGACTCGAGCAAGGAGGTGTAAACACGATCGGCAAGGAACACTTCACGTCTCTGTATAGCCCTGCGAGGACGAGAGCGTTCACGCCGAAGAATATCAGGGCCGGCTTCGCCAAATGTGGTTTGTTTCCACTCAACCCAGAGAGGGTGCTCAGAAGTATGCCCGCCCCAGTACCTGAACCGGCCATTCCATCAGCCGAGGAGGTGAGTGTAGGA
This sequence comes from Cadophora sp. MPI-SDFR-AT-0126, assembly GCA_020747065.1. Classification (NCBI taxonomy): domain Eukaryota; kingdom Fungi; phylum Ascomycota; class Leotiomycetes; order Helotiales; family Ploettnerulaceae; genus Cadophora; species Cadophora sp. MPI-SDFR-AT-0126. The sequence continues at coordinate 1,148,177 of JAGMVK010000006.1, forward strand.
CCTTGTCCACAAGAGGTAGAACCGCAAACGCCTGTGACGCCAGTGTCAGCAGAGGGTTTTATGTCGCTGCAGAACCTAATCATCCAACGGGACGCACATACACTGGATGAAAGAAGCAAACAGAACCTAGTGAGGCACTTACAGATTTGTACTAAAGCTTTCCAAAAATCCTCTGCTATGAGTGTGCTACAGGAGGACCGTATCCAACTCCTAACCACGATGAACAATGAAGCTAAGGTTCGACGATCGACGAAGTCATTGGTGCTAGGAAAGGCGAAGGTGATGAGCTATGAAGACCTTGAGATAGCACGAGCGAAGCGTCTCGCAAAGGACTCAACCCAAGCAGCCAAAGGCAAGGGAAAACGCGGTCGAAAGAGTAAGAACAGTCCGCCGGAGCAAGAGGATGATACGGCAGAGATTAAGAAGCGTGGGCGAAAGCGCAAGAGCGCAGAGCCTGAGGTGCCAGAGCCAACGAGCAAGATGGTGCGAGCGGGCACCCCGAAGCCCGCGAGTGTCTTGGAAACACAGGCCAGCAGGACACTGACTGATGAGGATGAGATTGTGCCGGTCCCGTGGAGTGCTCCAGTGGCGCCGATGTATTAAGTGAAGGGGAGACTGCCGTGCGACGCTTTCATGGCGTCAATATATCGATCTTCGTTCGACGGGAGTTTGGGCTGGGTTCGAGACTTGCTGCTACACAATAGATTTAATGTTAATGCTCCTCAGTGGTGGTTGTACCTTTATTCGCTGTCGTACTCGCCATCGTTGATGATTGTGCTTGGATTCGGTATCTGAGGGGTCGTTGACTACTTGGGCTGTGCCCGTCGCCGCCGTAATGTATTGTCACCATCCGAACTGGTCTCAACGTCGTTACTGACCGAGGTCATCGTTGTCCGGTGTGCTAATACCACTGGTTTGGGCATGCTTGCGACTTTTGCGGACACTGTCATCCATATGTCATCTTCGTGGGCCACTTTCTGCTCCGGCGTAATCAGAGGGTGGCGAAAATGCCAGCCAGAAACGTCGTAGCCACCAGACCTGCAGCAGCCGCTAAAGTCATACCGAGATTGCTACAGCCACACCGCCACTACCCAGATCCTGGGTCGCTAGGTACCAGCCGATGTGGCGATGGCGTGTGCCATGGCCCGCTCCAGCCGCCACAACACTGAAAATTAACTTTTGGCATCGTGGCCAGTCTCGGAAATCTACGTCTGATCGATTTATGAGTAAATTAGGAAAAAGAGTTTCGTGGTGGTGCCGCGAGTCGAAGGGTCCTGATATGGGGTGAAACGAGGCTCTCTATAAACCCATGAGGACGACGACGACGCAATGATAATTTTCCGAATTGATATGTCAGAAGTGATTATAAGAGGCACATAAAACAACTGCCAGCAAAGCCATATAAAAATTTCCATACGTTCATAGATTTTCAGTACATTAAACACGAAGTACCCAGGCTTTGTCTCGTCACAGGGTGCGTCTCGGCACACAGGGACAGACGTTACCTTCCTTCACTTCTCCATCCCCGGCTATTTCAGAACTCTGTTTGACTCTCCACAGGAGTTGACTAGTCCCTGCGGTTAGATACTAGGAAGATCACCCCGCCGCGCTTCCTCAGCCTCCTGAAAATAAATGACATCTGCTGCCATCTGCTGTGCAATATAGCTTTTGAAGTTATCTATCGTATGCTGCAGATCGACTGGGACACGTACATCTGAAGTAGAACTCCGTTCAGATGGGCTTGCAAGGGTATCAGGTCCAGGCGAACTCGTTGTCTTCAGCGGCGCTGGTGGGAATGTTTGTACCGTGGACACAGGCTCGAGAGCTCGCCAACGCTGATCACTCATTCCACGTGCTCTAATCCGGGAACAGCAGCCAGGAGAATGTATTGTGGCAGGAAGTTGTGAAATACCTGGAGAAATTATGCCAGACGAGCGTTGCTGTGAAGTTCTGCCTGGAATTTGATTAAGACCCACTGGCGCAGACGATCCACCTCCCTCCATAGAAGCCCGAGCCAGTGATACTGGACTCACAGGCCGCCAGGCTGGAACTGAAGGATGGTGGCAAGCAGCGCCGTAGTTGGGAGGTAAATCTTGAGGTGCATCATAAGCTGGTACAGCTGGTACCTGAACTGGTCGCAATTTACCCAAGCTCCGCGCCTCAACGGGAGCTTTGAAATGAGCAGCGAACTGGCGCTCTGTGATGTCAATGACCTCTCTTACATCATCATATCCGTTGTTGTGAAGGTAACAACAGAACTCTTGGCGACTGATGGTATCTGCACCGTGGCTCCATGGACCTGGAGGACAAGGCAGTCTCTCTGGATTGTCGCACGGTACGATAGTATACCAAGGTGCGTTGGGGAAAGCATTGACATTAAAGTCAGCTTGTTGGTCTTGCGCGAGAGGAGCAGCTCGTTGTCTCCAATCAGCCTCGTCAAGGATCTCACGCGGGCGCGAGTTTCCGCTGTTGGTACTGTTCGTAGTCATGGTTGGCGTGGGTTCGAGGGATGAAACCGGTAGGTAACTATTTATGGTTGTGGGGATGCCTATCCCCAAAATCAATGCTACCTACAGGCAATTTATGCTTTTGGGATTTGCCTTGTCTGTAAAAACCGAACAGCATTGCGAAGCAAATCGTGGCTGTTTTGGGTAATCAGTAAGCGAGAAAGGAAAAATAAGGGATTGTTCTGTGTACCTTGTGCTACTGGATTACTTCGCTAGACAAAGACTGGTAGTAATAACAAAGAGCTGACACTCTAATGTGTTTGAGTTACAAATCATTCGCGAAAAGGTCAAAAGAAATGAAACTCTTAGTGTCATGTTCTTTCTGGCTTTGTTCGGGGTCCTCACAATCATTGTAAGTGGTAACGCCATGTTGACCTGGCTAGCCTAGTCTCGCGGGTTGAATATCCGATCCACCATGGAGAGGGAGACCAATTGGAAGGTCAGAGAAGGTTCGGGTTCCGCGTAAATGTACCTTTCGTACTGTGAAGCACTGTAAAATAGTTTGTGGCAATCTGAGACACCCAGTAAGCGAGGAAAGTAAATAACAGGCTGTTGTAAGTACCTTCCCCTCAATATAAACACCAAATCATGCGAATGTACAAGAAGTCATTCTCTCTCTAAAAATTTTCAAATCTTGACTCCAAGATCGCACCCTGGTAATCCAGTCTTAATTCCCATCCAAATCGACCAATACCTCTCAACACCATTTCTAGATCCCACCAACTACACAATCACAAACCCCAACTCCGCCTCCAACCCCTTCACCCTCCCAACTTCAAAACCCATCGCCTTATCCGGCACGCCCGGGAATTCATACGCACTTCCCACACCCGTCAAAACCTCGCCAATACCCCCACCATTAGCAAAAACATACCACCTCGCAAACCTACTCTCCGCCTTAACCGACCACGTCAACCCAGCCGGCACGAAAACCGTCTCATTAGCCGTCGCTACTTCCTCCTTTCCATCAACCTCCAGCCTCAAACTTCCATCCACAACATACAGCGCATGATGTGTATTCTCGAACTTCAACTTGCCCACATTGGATTCCGCCGCATTTAAACCCGACCCCTGAACCTCATAAATACTAAACCTCCCCTCCGACTCCCTCCTCGTCGCCAGGGGCCTAACCACCATCCCGCCCACCACCCACCTCTCGCCCTTCCCACTCCGCAAAAAATACCCTCCCCTCTCGCACCTCCCCGGCAATTTCTCATCCGTAGCCGGATCCCAGGGTTGCGGGTCGAAGTGTGCTTTTTCGCGGACGGGGACCATGTCGAACTTTTCGGTCGCGGCGATGAGTTTGGGGATGAGGACTTCGAAGGGGTTGCGCTTGTCGGTGGTGGGGAAGAGGGGCCCGCTGTACGGCTCGCCGATGAAGCGGAAGAATTCTTCCCAGCCGCCGGGGATGATGAGGCCGATGAATTCGCTGTGGGAGGAGGTTATTTGGTATTGGTGAATCGTATTCTGGGAGGAAAAAGGAAGTTAGTGGTGTTGTTGTTAAGAGAAGTGTGAGATGAAGTTTGGAGGGTATTTGTTGTCTGTTGCTTCGCTTATTTGGTCTCAGTCCTCGGCAGACCATAGCTGTTGCAATTGTAGACTTCTCAAGAAAGAAGCACAGCCAAAGACGCTTTTGAAGAGAAAGTCGATGCCAAACTTTCAGCTCTGAAATCCCGCCCCAAGCTCTAACTCCTGAACCAACTTCCACAAAGCCCAAAACACAAAACAACAAAAACCCCAACCAAAAACATACTCAATCCAACCCCTCAAGAAAAGTAAACTCAAAACCACTCACTGGCGGCACACTAGCAAAATCCCCCTCCCCCATAACCCTCGCCCTCTCATCCGCCCAAACCGCCACACTCCCCCTCAAACACAAAAACACATCATGAGCCTCCCTATGGAAATGGAACCCGATCGGCTTATCGTACGTCCCGCCCGTGCTGACGACGGCGAAAGCATTGGCGGTTTCTTTGCCTGTGACGAGGAGCCGCATGACGGAGTTGGAGGTTGGGATGGTCCAGAGCTCGCCAGAGTGGGAGGGGAGGAGGTAGGGTTTATTGGGGTGGGAGGGAGGGTGCTGGAGGCGGTCCATTTTGGGGGGTATGGGGTTGGGATGAGATGGATTGGGGATGGGTAGGTAGGGGAATGTGTCCGGTGGTATCCAAGAAAGGAAGAATATACAACAGAGGCTGTCCCCCAAGATGGCAATTAGGAGACAAACGAAAATTGAGGAATGAATAAGTAAACACAACGTAAATCCTCTCGATCTCAGTCTCACTCATCAAACGTAAACGCTCACATCCAAACCTCTCCCCAAAAACTGGGTCCCAGCACCTTATATACGACCACAAACCCTCCTCCCACCACCTTACAAGTGACGTTTGAGAAATGTCCACATTGCTCTATCGAGGGGTGTTCATGGTGGACGGAGAGTTCGAAGTGGACGGCATGATGGATGTTGTTGTTTGGCGGGGATGCGGGGTGATGTGGACGGGATCGGAGAGGCTTAGGAGCGAAAGGCCGAGGGGGTTAAGGATACTTATATTATGTAGAATTGTCGATACTGGTGGATTGAGTTTTCGGATACGGATTTCGGTATCAGCGCCGGACAAGAAGTTGCTAATGTTTTGCGTCGGTAGTTGAGGTTGATGTGGACGGTTTGCTTACTCGGCTTGCCCCTATTCAGAAGCGAGGTGATCCTTGACCCCCACCCAGTGGGATTCCGTTATTTTGTTCCTCTTCCTCTTGCTTTCATTATGAGCTCTCCTATATCTCAGATAAGTTCCAGGTACGAAATCTTGTATCCATCGTTCCTCATTCTCAGAATAGCTTTCCTATCCTTTTACCTATTTCAGACGCAAAAAGAATTCCAAGCTCCACAGCAAAAATGCAAGAGTAACCAACAATGACAACCTCCGGCCATATCATGCGAGTTCTCATCACAAGGCAAGTTGAGGCCATGTACATGTTGATGTATGTTCATTTCTCTAACCAATCCATCCCTTCATTATGTTTGAGAGGACCATGTGTACCAAGTCGTTAGACTTTCAATCCCTTCGGGAACAGTATTATACATTCTGTATTACCACCACCGTCAGGCATACCAGCTATGCAGGATGATCAACTTCACGTTGAGGATCCAAGCCTCATTACCCGCCAGTACAGCCCATCTGTCATCCTGTCTATTCGAATCCGAGCCTGAGAAATTCGTCCGCGCCATGTACTGACAGACTCTTCCCAAGAACCGGCCGTAAAACTCGTCTTTCGTCGTGATTAAGGAGAGTCATTAGTTGGTATTTTTCGTTCCCCGAGTACGCCACGCTATGCAAATGCACGACCCAATGCCTGTGAAATCAATAATGCAACCATCCCTTTTCCTGCTCGACAGCATTCTGCTGACTGTTCATCGATTATAAAGCACCGGCAACCAACATGCCCAGTGCTCCTAGAAGACCATTCATTCCCATTTTCTTGACCGAAGCTCCATTCGTCTGCAGACTGCCTTTGGCAGTGCTGGTTCTGGCTGGCGATCCGTCTGTCTGATCTGCCTGTCCTGCCACAACCGTGACTTGGGTGACGGTTTCAACGGCGCCGTTGGCTAAGGTAGTCGTGAAAATGGTTTGTTGAGTAAGTGAACGTGCGGAGGTGGTGGTGGGAGTATCGTCTGAGCTTGCTTCCGTAGCTAGAGTAGATGATGATCCAACTAATGGCACGTTAGAGGACTGTCTTCTTGTCGATACTGATGATTGAATGATAATAGAAGAAGAAGTAGCACCTCCGCGTATTGATGAAGAAGAAGGAGGGGGGAGGTTCGACGAAGTAGTGGGAGAGCCCGCGGTAGAGGAGGGAGGAGGAGACGCGCCTGAAATAGAATTGTTAAAAAAGTAACCTGAAGGAGATAACATAGCAATTGTAGAACTCGAAGCATTACTCGATGGCGTGCAATTAGGACAAACGGAAACGGATGGTATCAAAGTGCTATTCTGAACCGGACCGTAAGGAACCGGAATCGCTGACGAATTGGACACCATGCTATTGTTCTGGATCGGACCGTAGGGGACCGAAACCGGAGAAGTAATTGGTGCCGCAACGTCGCGAGTAGAATTGGAGACAATAGACTTGATTTGAACCGTAGTGTAAGGAGAAAAAGAAGTGATAGGAGCAAGTAAAGAAGAAGAATTAATGCAAGAAATAGAGGTATTGAAAACAACTGAGGAATTCTGAATCGTAGGATAAGAAGGAGAAGGAGTGACTGGTGCAGAATACGCCGAAAGAGAGAGAGTAGGAGCTGTGGTCTTGTTCTGAATCGTCGATATCGGAATCGAAGTCAGGACCGGGGGAACGTAAGTGAGACTCGGAGATGCCGTACTAGTACTCGAGTTGCTCACGTTTTGGAAGAGAACATAGGGCGAAAACGAAAGTGAAGTCATCAGCGGCACGGAACTGCTGTTCTGCACGTGGCTCGCATACGACGGAGAACGGAGCGGAGGAGCAAAGGGATATGCGGCTGGGCCACCATTAAACGTACCATTTGTTGACTGTCCTGCGGATGTTGACGGCGCAGGAGCTACTACTGTTGTCGGAGCTCTTGTACTTGGCTGTTGTGTAGTCGGAGTCGTAGGCTGGGTCGTAGGTTGGGTGGTAGGTTGGGCCGTCGGGGGTGTCGTCGGGATGTCAGATGTAGTGGGTGTTGGTTCAACTGTTGGAGTCGTTGGAGTCGTGGTTGGAGTAGGAGGCTGACTTGTCTCCGAGGCCGTAGGAGCAACAGTCGGGGTTTGACTTGTGGTACCCGATGTAGTTGTAGGCTCAACAACACTATTCGAAGTTGTCTCTGTAGTTGTAGTTGTATTGCTTCCAGCCTGTCTCTTCGCCAGCTCAACCAAGCTTGTGGCAACTTCTGCATTCTCCTCATGAACTACCTCCATTGCCGTCCTATCCTCCTTGAAGATACCATGTCGGTATTTGTCCCCTGCCGCATGTAGCACATCGTGGAGAGCCGAAGGGTCGACCGAGTTCAAGAGCTCCTGGAAGCGTTGTCTGTCCGCCGAAGATATCGATATCCGAGCAATTCGAGTACCATAACTTCCAGTGGCGGATGCTACGGTAAAGGCAATGATAGCCACCGCAAGTAACACGAAAGCTGCCTGGCGAAATCGTAACATCTTCGAGGACTTTGACCTGGGCGTTTGAGCCGCTGCGGAGGGGGACACGAGAGTATATGCAGCCTTCTCTGGGTCTTGTCTTGATGCATTAGCTGGGTCCATTGTAGCCAAGATCTTGGGACACCGGATTATCGTGCCTGAGTGAGTGGATGGAGAGCAGTGGTGTATGCAAATGCAAAGCTGTTACAGCTGAAAGGCAACGAACGAATGAGGCGAATGGTCTGACAGTGACGGACAACCCGACGGACAACTACTGATGACGACCAATCCGATCCAATGTCCCGAGCGAGAGAGAGACAATGGCGACTACAGACTGGGCAAGGCAGTCCAATTGGGTTGGTTGGGGTGAGTTGTAATGGGGTGGTGGGTGGTAGATGTGCAGATGCAAAGAAGGAGAGGAGAGGAAGAGAAGCTCTGCTCTGCTCTCTGCGCAAGGAAACTAGCTCTCCAAGGCAAGGCAGAGGCAGAGGCAGAGGCAGAGGATAGTAGCTTTGTTTGCCCTTGCCAAGTGTGGAGAGGCGGCGAGGCTGGGAGTAGAGTAGAGTAGTGAGTGAGTGGGGTGGGGTGGGAGGAAAGGTGAGCCCAAGACTCCGACCAGGAAATGTCGTGAGCGAGGCAAGAACAGAACCGAACCGATCCCAGCAAGAAAGAGCAAGAACCCTGGTCAGAATACGGGCTGCGGCAGGGATCCCGTAGACCGATCCCTGCAGCCACATCCAAACCAGCCAGCTCACTGCCCACCATGTGGTCTGGTAACAGAACAGAACAGAAAAAGAAGAGGAAGGGAGGAAAGAATGAAGGATTGTATGACGAGAATACCAATAGTGAACAGAAGCCCTGTACATACCAGAAATTCCAAGTATTTTCTCCCTCCCGTCGACTACCGAGGTCCCGCACCTCCAGAAAGGGCGAATAAATAATGGCGGTGAGTTCTTTCGACCTTTTCTTCTCTTTTTGTACTTTTTTCTCCGGCTGACTGAGACTGATACCGATTAATGGCCTGGCAAGCGAATGGCTTGAGTGGGTTCCAATATATCGAGAAACGAAGGTGGTGGTGGTCAGAGCCAATGGAGGGTTCGGTTAGAAACAAAGACTGAGCGTCTGTGTTATATGTTTTATATGGAAATGAAACGAAACGATTGTGGCAAGGAGAGGGAGAAAAGAATACGAGAAAGTTGGAAACACTTCACGCAAGATAAACATGTCCAAGTGGATTTTGTGACTTTTTTAGTACTGTATCTCTCCCGACTCTGTCAATCGTACGTTCGAATCTACCCAATTGGGACATGAGATTCCGGAAATCCGATGCTAATGGGGACGCTGTCGCCACACACAAGATACGCTATCATTCTATGGTGTGGCTCTCGCTCTTTTCTCTGGTCAATCTGCTTCGTTGACTTCTGATTTTGGGGTTCTTTTGTGGATGGACCCTTGGCCCAGATGTGCATCGCAAGTCATCAATATGCAGCCAAGTCTTCGAGGATCTTGGATGGCATTTGGAAAGTGGTGTATTCTTCACTGATCGACCATCCATTTTCCAACTGACCAGAAAATATGCAGCCGATGTTTCGAGCTTCTCTATTCACGAGTATATGCAATTGTGGGCATCCTCTCCTGTCAAATGTCTCTGCAGTGGTATTTTGTCTTTTCGTGTCCAGAGAGGAGAGGCTGAAGGTTTCGAACATGACCTTTTTTCCCAGCCACCTCACTTAATCCCTGTCTTCTCCACCCCACCTCAACACAAACTGCTTACACACACAGTCGTGCTGTCTCACAAGCCAGAACTTATTCATCACCACACCTACTTAACAAAGTCGATTCGTAACGATAGCCTCATGTTCCGTTAACACGAGAATCAAGCCCTCGCTTTCCTCCCCACTTAGCGTCGTTTCTCAAGACCGCGCAACCCTTCCGATTTCCCGAGTCCAAGAAGCTCAACCTGGCACGAACCACTATCTCAATCCCTGTTTACTTTTCTGGCACCCGAGAAAGCTTATCGATTAGAAAATACGATATCGACGTCATTCACGTTTCTGCATTGACTTTCCAAGGTGTCAGTTCGTCCATGCCCGACTTCCTCAATAATATAGACGACAAACGTCTCTCGTCAACAGTCATACGATACTTCAAAAAGATATCAACGGAACAATCACCGCAACATCCAGACCCGCCCAGACCAGACCCTTTCTGCATTCATTCTGCATGCAAACCTTCGGTATCGCTGGCCCAAACCTTGTGCGGTCCCGATCAGCACCTAGTGTGCACAAGCGGGGCGGGGCACCAAAAACTTATGCAGTCCCCTCCTCCATCCCAAAATAGAATTATGCAAATCTACCAATCATCAAATCCCATCTCCTCCCCGAATTCGCCTCCTCACCACTCTTCCTCCTCCTAAAAACACATCCCGCTTACACCACATCCAGATTTAGTTATCAAAGTTCCAATCATGAGAGATCTGAGCGGAGGCGAACCATAGGGGACCTGGACTCTGGATAGTTCTTCCTGTGATGCGGGCGGAGACCAGCTTTGCATTACTTGGTATTCAGGGTAAATAAACCCCTACCCTGTCTCTATCAGCACGAGCCTCAGCAAGGACCTGTGTCCAATCATTTCACCAGCATTGGTCTATTTGTTGGGGAGAAGCTCCTAGAACCACACCTTCAGGGTAGGGGTTTATTTATCCCAACTACCAAGTAAACCATGCATAGTCGACGCGAGAGCCATGATCTTTGGGAGAGGAAAGAGGCGCAGACTTGGTCTCGGTCTTGGTCCATACAGAGAGGAGTAGTCAAGTATCGGATTGTCTGACGTCCATTCTGTGGTAGCTTACCTTTACACGAAGAGTACATATTATGAAACGCGAGATCACCACACCTTCTCGTGTTCTGACTTCCTAGTTCTGGGTCCCATGTAGCGAATGCTGGTTATCATAGGACTCTGACATCTAGTATCCATCTAGATCGCATTAGCATCCCGTTCTGAGGTGTTTTGTGTTGAGGTCACAATTCTGGTCTGGTCTGGTCGAGCGGAGGCTGAGTTGGCAGGAGGTGTCTTACTCCAGCTGAGCACGTTTCTAGCCAGACAAAGAGAGAGAAGAACAAAAGGTTTAAGATTCTGATGCCAAGAGAGTGACAGTTGGTATCTGCGGCAGATGTGCGAGTGCCGTGCTTAAGCAGGTGAGGAGTGAGACCGCCCTGAAGGATTTGGTGGCGTTGATAGTGAGTGGGAGTCACGTGTATATGCACTTCTGAGTTTGGCGGTGAGATTTTTCCTTTTCTTTGTGTCTGAGAGTTTCGTTTTGGGTCTATTTGAGCTTTTTCGTATGCTGTTCCATTGATGCGGGGGTCTTGGATTTCCGTTCTGTCAGCTGCTTTTAGGTGAGTGACATGGAGGAGGGTGTTGATCAAGCCAATTTTCGCATACTTGAATGTTGATGCTGATGGCCAACCTAACCTGGACATCGTGCCGTATCTCCTGGTTCAGAAAATGTTAAGCTATTTATGATTGTCATTTGCATGTTCTTCATCAAAGAACTGGTTTACTAGCGCACCAAGTGTTCTGTGAGTAGAATTGGCAAGTGATGGCAGGATAGTGTAGTGCGAGAGAGAACTTGGGAATGATACGATCAGGTATCAAGCCTGGGGAGTGCACTTAGCTTTTTAAAAGTTCCTTCTCAATTTCTCTCATAACATCTGGAATATCTGGTTCTCGGTTAGAAGGAAGGAGAAAACTGCTGTGCCCTTGATCGTGACTTCCAAATTTGGGGAAGCTGCGTTAGCCAAGATCTACCTTTGCCATACCCAATATTTTTGACTTCTCTCTGGCAAATCTCTGGTTCGCGTGCTTTTCATCTCATTCTCAGCAACGGTGTATCGTTACAAACATCCATAATGACGACAACATATGCAACGGCAGCATATGCGACAGAGGCAGAGTACAAGGAGATTCGCAGTAGAAGAAGACCGCATGCGGCATACATGTCTGTTCTGTCAAGCCTCTACTCGACAAACCCTGGTGTTCAAGCAGCCGTGCGAAATTTATTCGAGAATCAACAGGGCGCGATCAATTTTTGTCGACGAGTCATGGAAATGGACCACATATACGAGGTGAACATCAAATCTGTTGGCGTGACTTCGACACAGCCGGCTATGAAAGTGCCTTCACATATCCATTTGAGCTATTCATAACGATCTGCAATACACGAGCTGACAAGAGTTTCTTAGATCGGTGATAACAAACCACATATGGGCTTGTTCTCGCCCATCATCGACACAATGCCAAAGCTTAAATCCGACATAAATAAATGGTTTAAAAACCTCCCATCGGACAAACGCGGTCGAATAAGGCGTATCGGGCGCGATGTTATTAACTTGGATAAGACGACCCTGATCAGAACACGCGGCAATCGAAGATTGATTGATGAGCCACCCATTGATGAAAGCGTGCTCGCGAATTTCAGGAATTGGAGGAGCAGATACAGGAAAGAAGTTGAGTGGGATTTGAACCAGATAGACGATTCGCTGGTTGATTCAGAGGATACTCCTCAGTCATCAGAATCAGATGAGATAGGTGGTTGGTTCGTCCATCAAGAAGATGTCTCTATGTTGTCAGATCAGCCCGCGCGCCAGTCAGCGAGCGAAGGGCCTCCGGAGTTGGAAGTTGGACCTAGTGCAAATATCGACACAATTGATACAGCTCATACGGAGATACCTCATGTAAGGCACAACTTCTCTCTATTGAAAGATAGCTAACAGAATACAGAGCTCAGGCAATGGTGCGCCAACTTCTCAGGCTGTAGATGCGACTGTGCAGCCCTATGGCGGAGATCATATTGAAGGTAAAAAAGTCCTTCATCACATCACTGCCTCCAAAGCTGAGGTACAAATAGAAACGCATGTGGAGGACGACTGGAGGTCAATTCAGTCAAAGCCAAACGGATCTGGGACGGACAATCGAGATCGAAGCGTTTCTGGATCGCAAGCTAAAAGCAACAACCAGCATGACTTGCCAAACAGGACCGAGACCGGAGCTAATGAGACGTCGAAAACTAAGAGAAAACGAAGTGACACGAACCAGGAGACCGGTCCTGAATCCAAGTTTCCGCGGCCCCCAGAAAAAGAAAGCTTGCAACGAAATCTAAGAGCACAGGCTTCTCAACCCAGTACACCTACAACTAACCCAACGAGTCTTGGAGTGTGGCCTGTTGATTCCATACGACAGCCAGAAATATTACGAGAACGTATTGAAGCCAAAGGATATTCCACTTCATTCTTGGACAGTCTGATCGGTACTAGTAGCAGACAAGGACAACTCAAAGAGGCGTCCAAGTCTGAAATCCTAGGTAATGTTTTTGGGTTGCATATGACAGGCGCTGATGGATCGCGATATCGTCCTTCCTTAAAGACTGACCTGATGGTTGTTCAAAAGAATGGAGTTGCAGATCGAGGCGCTCCCAGCAGTCCAGACGGACTCCAACAGAGCGCAACCAGTTCGGTACAATCTCCAAGTCAAAAAACACGCCCCATGCAGCCTCTTCAACCGGGTAGTCAATCCGAATACTCAGCTTTGGCTAGGTCTAGGCCTGAGCTTAGTACAGAGAACCCAGGCTCTCCTCAATTAGAGAGTCATCCGAATGCTGATAGACCTCTGTCATCTGCTGCTACACAGTCAGCCCCGCCTGTGCCAAAAGAGAGAGAGCGCGAGACAGAATCATCTCATGTGCCTACTCCACTGTCGCACAATCTCCCGGGTAGTTCTTCCGACAATCCACTGTTGGTAGATGATATACAAGACACGCCCTCATCACAGGCACATCCAGGTGGGTACCCAGGACGCATTTTAGTAGGCGACCGAGGAGAATCGGAAGAATGGCTTCACAGGACTACTGCACATGACAGTACGACCAGATACCAGCAACTTCCGCCAGCAACGGGACATCAGGACTCCCCTGGTTTTAATCACATGCAGTCTCCAGGACCAGCAATCCCACAGCTGCAGACCAGGCTCAACCCGAATCAATACACACTTCCACCTACCCAGCACCTGATGCAGCGGCAGATGATGCAGCCGCAGGGTCAATTTGACGGCTCACGACAGCAGATGGGACTACAACATATGGATCAGCCACAGACGGGCCAGCAATCTGCGTTACAGCCGCAGATGGGTCCACGACACATGGGTCAGCAACAAGGTCCAGATACTCAGAGGACTCAAACTTCTTACCAGCACTTCAGGCAACGTTCACCGGGGCACCATAATGTCAGGATGCCCCGTGAACAATGGCGCAGTCACCGGTCTCCAAGCAAATCCCCCAAGAATCGAAACCATTATGGCTGACCTTACCCCCTGGCCACTAGACCTACTACAGAAATGCCAAGAGGTGCATCAGAAAATCATAATATCACTAGAAAGAGGCTGAACTCGAAGCGCTGATGTTGTATTTCTTGTCTCTCTGGACAATTGCTTCTGATAGGACTGTATGGTCGATTCTCGTATCTGCTGTACGAGTTCTGGTCAAAGCACCTCGGACAACTATTGTCTGACTCCTGATTCCGTTGTCGGTCAGGGAATTAAAAGCAGTGTAGTTAGTGGATAGAACACCAGCGTCAGAGTAATTGAGACAGTGAACTTTCTTGAAGTGTCTTTGTCACGCGAGAAAGCAACCGCGATATCAGTGAAATAGGTTTCTCGTATAATTTCGGTCTACATCCACTTCAGGGCTGTACAGGCCATAGTAGATCCCACCACTTCAGAATTATATCAAAATTCGCACTAATGCATATCCACGAGGTGAGAAGTCGCGATGATGCTCGTATTTAGTTCTAGACGAAGTTCCATTTCAGGGGCTCGGTAAAATCTAGCGAGTAAACAGTTCGCATGTTTGGAGTGTCTTGCATTTTTCATGCATTGATCTAGAGGACTCCAGAATTATTTTACTTCTTAAGTACAGTTCTATTGATCTGGCTGTTTGACCTGTCTGGAGACTATAACTCTGCTCTAATCTGCACGATTTTCCACCTAAATCAACAAGTGTACGCCAAATCAAACGATATCGTCGGAGTGCCCGTGAAATTTGTCGGAACAAGATACGTGATGTTGTAGTACCATGAGCCGTATATCGACGATCCATAAACCGTAGGCAACTCCTGAAGTCCCGGCGCAGTGACATTGACATCCATGCAAGGCACATTCGTGAACCCTTTGACCACATTCCCAGCTAGATTCCACGGAGGCGGGATACCCGAAAGCATGAACTGGAAAGTACTTGTTCCTGGCTGTGTCGAATTCGGGTAACTGATCGTCAGTCTCTGCTTCTCAGCAATGGCAGTGATAGTCGTCGCCGTCGGATACAAGCTGAAATACCCATTCAGCGGGAACGGCTTATGGTCCGGATCAGCCGCCCAATGTGCAATCGCAGGAACGAACTGCTTTCCCCGGTCCACAGTCTCAGCGAGCTGCTGTCCGCCAATCATCAACTCCTTACTCAGCCACGCAGTATTCGTCCTATTATCCTCCGTCTCAAGATCGTAATAAATCGTCCTCTTCAACACCCTCTCCTCTCCCTTCCCAAAACCCCCTAGCAATTTCTCCCTCACCTCACTCGACATCGTACCCTCCACCTCTTCCATAATCAACGCAATCGCCGCCCCCTGCGTCCCATCATACCTTAAATCCAGCTCGCCCCTCGGCGGAACCGCCAACCTGCCATACCCGAAAATCCCCCAAAAGTACAACGACAGAATCGCATCGTGGACATTCATGTCTCGTGTGTACGCGCGATCGTACGGCCCTACCATGTTGCCCAGATAGGGATTATAGTGGTCCGCGATATCCTCCCACATCCTCGCCATGATCTCCGTCGCATGCTCCCTGACTTTCGAGCTCGCAGGCCCGTACTTAGCCATAGCTCCCAAAGCCCAGAAATCCATGCCGTAGTAGTTCGGCGCGTTGTACTCGCCCATAGCATTCGCTCCATTCTTAGTAAACAGTTCATAGAGTTGTGAGGCTTGAGAGTTGCCGAAATCAATGAATGTTTGGTTCTGTAGGCGAGATCCGATCCAGGCGACGTTCAGGGCCCGCATATAGGCTGGGTTGGAGTAGGCGAGGACGAGGTTGTCGGGGGCGGTCCCGTTACGTCGCATGGCGCCTATGGCGGCGTGGGACATTGCCGTTTCAATGTCTTGGATGAGGTCTGGACCGAGGAGGTGGGGGAATTCTTCGACTACTTGGACGAGTTGGGAGCCGATGAATTCGCGCCAGTTGGGGTCGTAGGTTCCCTAATTTTCAAAGTTTGAGTTCCCTGTCGTCTAGATTCTGGTATGGGAGTGGGAAAACGTACGTAGATCTTTGGTTCGTAGAGGGTTGCTTGTGGGTTGGGCTCTGATTGATGTTAGCGATGTTTTAAGGGAAATTGTGGGAATACATGGTGGATTTACCATCAGGTGAGAGCTTGAAATCACCGTACCACTTCAACGAAGTTAGTGCTACGTAACTCGAAGTAATAGGATTAAATCTCAGTTTTCAAGACATCAAATCCTAAGACATGTCTTCTATCTGAGGTTCTAGGTCATGGAGAATGATAGGCGAGCAAAAGCACGTACAGGTGAAGTGAAGTTTTCTGTCATTTGAGTCGCAAGACTATTTCCTTATCAGCATTCAATCTTTTCAAAATGGCCTTTACGTCTGACTTACATGGATCTCAACGCTCCCTTCGCATTTTCTACATCATTTCCCTTGTTTCGATACAGCAAGCCTGCAGTATACCACGCAGTGAAGCGAACAGACCATGGCCCGTTGTTCTCAGACCATATCATCTTGTACGATTCGTCGAATCTCGCATCGTTGATCGACATGGAAAAATCGAACAGGTCTTGAGCTTCTGCATTATTGTCAGCTGTGACAACTGTAGAAATTGCTTTATTGGAGATAGAAGATTACCAGCTGATAACTTAGTTCTCTTGCTCGAAGCCGTGGCCAAGCTAGCGAGGCCAACAGCAGTCACTACAAAAGACCGGAAAAACATGATTGCACCTGACTTTGGGGTAAGATATCGTGAACCTAAAAAGAAGGCAGATAAAGTCAATTCATGTATTATTTATATCTCAACTCAATGTAACGTTCTTCCAGACCGCGGAGTTCAACCCCTCGCGTCTCTCATGACCGAACACCCAAGCTTGAACATCTTGGAATCTGATTTACCCCAACATTTGCTGTACCAGCTCGCCGATTAGTGGAAAAATCAATTCATAATGCTCAATCCAAGTATTCCAAGACAGTCGAATCGAAACCATTGAACCGATGATGTGCCGAATCTAAGATGCAGCTCAGGCTCATGGGGTTCCTTCCCCATTTCTGATCTTCTCCCCACCTTTGAGTCGAGCAGTGAACGGAGCTGCTCTAATTGGGCAATTGCAGGGGCGACTTTTGTGATTTCCCCTGCTATCCCCAGCCATCCCCGGATTGATGTCCGCGACGAGGATAGACTAGTATTTTAGCTTGATGTTGAAAAGACTAGGGATTAAACCCCTCTTTTTGAAGCTCGGCAATCTGGTTCGATGCGACCGACATCCCCGGCCCGGGCTGGTCAAAATCTGGGGATGGAATCATGCGAGCAGATTTGCAGGGGTACTTACTTATAAGTTTGTTACCCCATCTTCGCTCTCATTTACTGGAGCTTTGGCTCGAGGTTTTCATAAGATTCGCGACCGTCGACTCCTGGCTTAACTACAAGCGAATTGCAGAAATTGCACCGTGGTTCATCATGCATATTTGTGCCAAGTAGATGGATCCATTTTCTCACGTCTCGATCCTGGTGCAAGTATGAACAAGTTCGTCTGTCAGAAGAAATCTCCATTTACTTCTCAAATTTCAGAATCGTCGTTATTTGTCTCCCCTTCTTTTGTCCATGCCAGCCAGTCCGGAATCTACGTTGGTTACGATCAAAACAGAGAAGAAAAAGTCAACTGATCTTATCTACGATCTGTTCCTGGTGGATATTTTCATTTCTTTTTCACACGGCCGCTTCTCTGGCTGATGAAAATCAACGTTCATTCGACAGCCCTCCCATCGTGAGCGGTGCCAGAGGAACTCCTCCAAACGCCAGTACCCCCTCTCTCCACTGCATGCGTGTTAGCAATGTATCCTTCCAATTCTCGAGACATTAGGCCAAGAGCTTTGCCTCAAGCGACAGATATTGGGATACCCAAAAGGCAAGAATGGATACGAGCACGTACAGTAATGTCAATAGCCAACACAGGCACGGCCGCCGAAGGGATCGTGACCGGAGACAACTTCGGCGCCACCGCAACCAGGCTCAGAGTATCGTGATCATACGATATCAAATTGAGTCCATCAGCCGTCTCCTTCAAGAAACCAGCAGCGTCAATCAACGACTTCTTCGCAATGAGCGCATTGACAGCATCCGTAATGTCCGGTGTAATTGGGTTCGAGACGACGGCAATAATTGCGTTGGATTCCTGCACATTTTCTATCATTGTCAGACATGGCACTGATACGCCAGAATTGAGGAGGATTTACGGGGCTTAATGGTCATGGCGTCATAGTATGCGGTGCGATTCGTGCGATTGGTCTCTGAGAAGGATTCACGTATTGCCTTGTATCCTTCAGCGCCGCCGGTATAGTTGCCTGCAGCGTATGTTATGGTTCTGATGGCGCGGTTGAGGCGTAACAAGTCGGTTATGAGTAAATCTGTTCCTGCATCGCGGGCTGCGAGAGGTGATGCGGCGGAGAGAGTGCCTGCCACAAGCAGGGTGAACCATTTGATAGACAGCATTGCGAAGGAAAAATAGATGAGTCGTTGGTTTCACGGTATACAAAATAGGGACGAAATGTAAACAACGTACGAGTTAAGGCATTGTTATTTACCTCTTGTTCAATGACGTTGTCTGTTCTAGTGGTGCGGGTCTGCCGAGATGGTCTCGCTGGTGTTGACGATCTTTGGACCTTTCCTCCCAAGCTTCAAGAGCCGACGGCTGTCGCTTGCATGTGTGCCTAGTTTAGTAAACCTTACGATCTCCTAAAATGTTGCCGAAACTCGTGATACAATTGATGTGAGGTATTGAGCGAGGATTTTTCGAGGAAAATAAGAGGACGAGAATTTTAAGTGACCAAAGACCATAATGCTGCAGCTCCCAGCATCGTCACCATTTTTAGCCGAGCCCCTTGTCCACTTCTTTTCAGGTACAGAACCTTGGCTAGAACGTGATGGTAAGAGTGAAGCTTCGTTTATATAAGAAATTTTTGCCTACTGAATCACGAGTGACAGAATCAAGGATGCCATGGCAGATCTCGGGAGTCTTCGAAAATCATGACTTTGTTTGGAGCCCGAGATCGCTAGTTTGACACTTAATTGGGCGTATGCCCTTGAGGCTTTGACTATGTTGATCACATACATCACTTAAAAGAAGAACACTCAATTGTTATTTTATTTCCATTCCATTTTGCTCATCATCTCCTCCACTATCTAATCTGACAAAAACAAGTAGCTGAATCCCGAAGAATTGAAAGAAGATACTCTTACAGATGTTATTGATCATTCGGGACTGAAGCGGAAAACAGTAGTGAAAATGGCCATCAGTACGTGCCGAGAGCAAAATATGACTTTTTCTTTGGGTCGGGATACTTGTTTTGGGGTTTTTGTCTTGCTCTGCCACTGGCGTCAGTCTTGCACAGCAAGTGACGCTGGTGGTGGACACGGGCGAAGTTGAAGGCATTAGGCTGAGAAGAGGTCTTGATGAGTGTGGAGACGCCCGAAAATGGAGGGGCCTAGAACGCTCATGTAATGTAATGGACTCAATTGAGCCTGTGACAAGTGTGAAGGAAGACAAGAGGGAGATACTCAGCCGAACAAACCAGGCATGCAATCCTCGTAACATATGTCCTTGAATCAGATTCCAGTATTGACGGATGTATACCTTGTGTTTGTCAAAGTAGGATCTATGCCAGACCTGGTCAGTAAACAGCATCAAGAGCCAGACGGGATGGAAGACTGTAATCAGGACTTCTTGAGTTCCTTGTCCTCAAGAATCAGCTGCCAGCGTTGGCGAAGGCAGAATGTCTTGTAGACCAGCTCCGGGGCAACCCACTCAGTGCCTGCATCATCCAACTTTTGCTTGAGCTCTTCAAAGTGAGTTTTAGCATCGTCGATGTATCCATCGATTATGGATTGCAAGTCATCATCATCGTCATGTCCAGTAATCTCACCGCCATTACAAAACTTGCAATGGTCAAAGTGCTCCAGTGGGAGGGTAATGATGACATTCTTGAGAGCTGGGAAGCGGGTCACGAAGGTGCGAGTGTTGGGAGTACCTCTGTTGACCTTAACTAGCTCCTTGTGATGGCAGGAGAAGAGATAAACCAGATTCTTGATGCGGGCAATGTCCTGTTGGAAGCCTTTGCGGTCAACAAATCGGTATCTCATCTCATTGGCACTGGAATTCTTTTGACGTGTGAAAGACAGATAGTCCAATTCGAAATTGAACAACAAACCTGGGGACGAAGCGGTCTTAAAGATAGGAGTATAGTGTTTGAGGGCGAAGTGACGAGTTTCTCGGTTGATGGCGTGGAGTACTAGCTTGTTGTCGGAGGTGGTCACAAATCTGAAACGATCCAATTTTGGTGAAGTTTTCTTTGGCGTCTTGTAGTCCTCGTCGGAAGGATCGTCATCTAGGATGACATACTTTGACTGAACCGTGGTGACATTGTTGTTGGCGAGGTTAGCGGTGTTGTATTTGGCGTTCTGAATGGTTTTGGCATAGGCTTCAGCTTCGGTCTTGGTCATGATTTCGACTTCGATAGTTCGGGGAACTAGACAGACAGTCGATTGGTTAACAAACCATAATATGTCAAGTACATGTTTGAGTTGAGTTGAGAAAAAAAATGTGATCGGATTGCTTATCGTGGGAAGGTATATGACATACCGAGGAGATACTTGTAAACCATTTCGCGCAGCTCCAGCGGAAGCTTGCGCATGAATCTTGGGCGAGACTTGGTGCTGAGGATGACCTTGATCTTCTTCGAAGGAGGAACGTAGGATCTGGCATATTTATTAAAATAACTCAAAGAACAAAGAGGGGTACCAGAATTGACATACCTAGTAGTTGGGGGCATCTTGGCCGGCCCGAACCGTAATTGGGGATTCTCTTCCGAGCCTATCAATACATCAGGGGAGTTCAAGGGGGTTTAGGTCGATCTAGTAGTCACATACCTTAGCGGTGTTGTGGAGGTAAGCTCCCAGTGTCTCAAAGTCAGCTTGCTGACGATGAGGTGGTTACTGAAGATAGGCGAAGGTGAATTCAACGTGTGACGTGCGCACAATAGGATCGATCTTGACAATAGCAAGATTAGCGACGCGCAACAACAACATCGAGGGGCAGGTAAGTCACTTACGCGATACGAGACCTTTAGCTCAAGTACAGACTCAGGCCAAAGGAGATTTGCTTCGTTCGAATTGACGGAGGGCGAAGATGTCGATGTTGTTTGGAAGAGGAGGGAAGCTCAGCCAAGTTCGAGTGAACACGCTTTTTGTATGTCTCGCTTAGCAACTGTTTACCCCCCTGGCTAGCGCGACTAAAAGAGTGTCGTGACTGCCTGATTACCCGGCCTCGTTGCATGGGAGAGGCTCACATATGGTGATGAGGTAATAGTGAGTCGATGTTTGCCTGTCTAATTTTCCATAGTAACTGCGTATGGACGTCGGAAGTTCGCTCCGTGCCTTTCCGCTTGCATTGTATCAGGCATTCAGATATCCTCATTGAAGAGTTATGGAGCAATTTTAATTAATATAATCCAAAGAAAGTCAATTGACAAGAACCGTAATGCACCCTGATAAGGACTTGTCTATGTTTAGACAGAGGCATGAGATCTACAAGATTGATCGGATGCAGACCTTAGGTATAATTCCAATTACAACAGACTAGGAAAATGGGAGAAGACGTGTGAAAAATATCCAGCAGTTTAGTGTGACCGAGAGTCCAAGATTGATGCCTCCTTCTACCTCAAAACTTGATCATCGAATCTCAAGAAATCTCTGGGTAGTTGCGGATCAATAGAATTGCCAGGAAGTTTGGGCGAAGTAAAGTAGGCGAATGTTGGCAGAACGCAACATATCTGCGGAGGGGAAAGCATACAGGAAGTGACAATTGATTTTCACAGTACAGTTGTTGAGATTACACATTATCAAGACGCCTAGAGTGGTCTTCCAATATTGTCTTCCAACATTAACCGTCAAGGGAGAATTGGGCTCCTTAATAAAAACTACCATTCAGACCGGCAAGCCCACCACCCCAATCTCATTTCATAAAACTACAGGCAAAGCACGCGCCCAGGCTGGAGCCTCGGGTGTGACAGACCTCCTCGGGGACCTCATGCTCTGGCGATCGGCTCGACCTCCAAGAAGAACGCGCAAGCATTGCGCCTCCTTGCACCTTTCCTGGAAGGTAGAACGGAGAGGGGCGAAGGGGCAATCACTAGGCAATATAGAGACTGATTCTTGGCACTACCCATTGGAAGTCAGCATGCGGTCCTGGTTTCATCATCTGGCCTGTGTAAAGTAGCCAGCCTCGTCGGGCCTATCCTGGCTGAGGTTACGGCTGAGCTCTGTAAGATGGCTGTACTGTAATGGCAAAAGATTGCCATTGTGGAAGATTAAGAAAGCCGAGCACTTCGAGCTTTGCGCGATGATAATTTCAGCTTCAAGTCATTGAAAGCGTTCTTCATTTCTTGAGATCTACTACACATGCCACCTTATTTGACTATCTTGCAACCATAATACAATCCATTCCCATCCGCTTATATCTTTTCTGATGCCCGATCCTAAACGCCGTAATTGCCTCCCTTTCATATCTGCATCTCGACCTACCCCTACTACGAGCTCTCCACACTGCTTAGCACATCACGAATGCCTTTTAACTCCGCCACGATCCTATTTTCCAGAGAGCTGACCGTCTTCCCTGCCCTCTTTGCCTTCTGCACTTCTTCTACCTCCCGCTCACCCATGGGTATAATGCGGCTTCTCAGCAGAGAGCTAGAACCTGGTTGCAGCCAGAACATCACGTTTTCTAGCACGCCGGCTGCGTCCCATTTGACATCCGGGATATCCATCGTAGAAATCAAGGCTTCTCTGAAACCGGTGAGGATGTACACGAGTAACGACATCGAGTGAACCTCGGAGCAAATAGTGGCGGTGATGTACTTCATCTGTCCCTTTGGAATGATGCGATCTGTCTCCGGGGTGTCGAAGGCTTGCTCGCTGTATGCAAGCATGAGAGGAAATTGACTTAGGAATTGGGCGACTTCAATGGCGATAGCTGACTGAACTGCGTCGAGGAGATTGAGAATCAATGGTAGGATACCCCGAGCCCAAATGCTGTAACAGCGCTGAAGCCCAGCGGTTTCCGCAAAGGGACTCACACCAGGGCGCCGGAAGTATGTTGTGATGGGGGCTGAGTAGATCTGGCTGAGGATGCCACTGACGGCTAATTGTTCCGCCATGGGAGGCATACTTGACAACTCGAGGAGGAAAAGAATACTCAGCTCTCCATAGATTGGATCACCGTCTATGGTGAGGGTCTCCGCCCACGAGAAGAGCTTGACGGCTAAGAGTGGTGCTGAGCTATTGACCATCATTACCACAATTTGTCCGTGGTTAAGCTCTATCCCCGGAATGCGGAGACACGACTGTAGGATACCGGTAATAAGCGCAAGATCCTCCGGTGAAGAATCTGCGGGAGAATCATGGATGGATGTAGCAAGCTCACGGAGGCCCTTCGCAACCACGTGTTCCAAAATGCTGAGTATGGTTGGAATGGCTGCAGATTGACTGGCCCGAGTTGAAGCTGCCAGGTTTTCGCTTTGGGTCGGCGCCTTGGCATGGACACGTATGGCTAGGAAAAGCAGCTTTAGTAGTGACCTGTAATAGAGAAGTTCGTCATCAAGGAGTGGTTTGTCAAAGGTTCCTCGAAGACTCTCAATTGTTTTCCAGACAGTGGGCAGAAGTCTTTGCATATCAGGAATAGAAGACTTTGCTTGAACTAAGCGTTGACCTAGAACAAGAGCAAGATCCGCCCGGGTTTGGGACAATGTTGAGAAGATCTCTTCAGGGGGTTGACTTTGCCCATTTGCTACTAAGCAGTTGCTTACAACTGCCGACAGCAATGTTTGCACCTCCGGCTCCGTGGCGATATTACTACTCAGCTCGATGGACAGAAACTTCCAGCTGTGGAAGAGCGCCTAGAACATATTAAAAAGCAGCCTCAGCGAAAAGCACGAAGTTTCTTACAATTTGGGCATCGACGAGCGACAGGTTGATGTTAGCTCTTTGAACATCGTCCCTGAGCCCGTTCCCTTGCACCCCATACCAACCCTGGTCAAGTGATAGCATTCGGTCCGCAAGCGAGGTGTTGTAGAAGTAATCAGTGCCAAGTTGACGCCTTTCCAAGGGCATCCGCTTTAGATCCCCTATAGTGCATCCCGGATATTTTGATTCGAAATTTTTCTTCAACAGGCCGTGGAGAGATTGCTTGTAGTCTGGAACAGCTGCGGCGAATCTCTTGAAGTACGAAAGATTCGTGATCAAAGACTTCAGTTGCACAGAAGCGCCCGTCTGGCGTGAGTGGAAGAGATGCATAGCCAAAATTTCTGCAACATACGCCGAAATGCGAGTCTGATAGCAGTCCTCGATGAGACCCTCTAACAGATCTTTTGATTGTCCGAGCGGCTTCAACCTTCCCACAAAGTCCTGCATCGAATCGATGAAGGCTTTATATTGTGGTGAATTGCAGACAGTCCAAGGCCAATAGTTTTGAGCCAGCGCAACAAATTCGAGCATTGCAAGTGACGAGGGTTGCGGCAGATCGTTAATATTGGAGAGTGTATCGAGCGCTGTGGAGAGAAGCGGTTTGTCCAGAGCTACCAATTTCTTTGCGCCAGATTTCACGTTCACAGCCTCACTCGGGGTCTTCCCGGTAAGAAGGTAATTTGCGAACCATTGTTGCCGGCTACTCATCACCATTGATAAGAAATGCCATATTGTAGTGAGATTTACTTGCCTCGTCAGTGGTTTATCGAGGTCCGAAAGGCAATGGAGGAAATTCCTGGCAGTATGTGGTCCGAGATGTCCAAGAAGAGAAGGTGGCTCAGCAGCTTCATCACTCGAAGCAGTGACAATCAGAGCCTCGAAAAGACCAACCACTTTAGTCTTATATGTATCGTGCGCGGCATACAAGCGCGCAATGAGCGAAGAAGACTTGAACATTTGGGCCTCGAGCTGAGAAGGTAGCATCCCAAGCATTGTTTTAACTCGAAGTAGTGTTTGTGAGAGGTATAGTATCGAGCCAACTTGACCCGTCCAGAGGTCGAGCAGGTTCAAATACACAGTGGTTTCGGGGGTCTCGAAGCCATCAAAATACGACCGCAAGAGCGGCTGGAATCTCAGCGTGCCAGATGATGTAGACAAAAAGCTTTCGATAATATGCGATGCGCCCAGCATCAAGCCTTCCATGACCTTGGTCTGCTTTTCATCTTTCAAGTCCCCATTCTGCCGTGCCATTGGTGAAAAACGGACCAAAGCCTTCTCAGAGTTGGCCGTATCCTGGGTCTCTGCAGGGTCGAGCTCTATTGGCGCCTCCAGGCCGAAAGCGTAATTCAAAATATTGTCGAACGAACTTGCGATAATCTTGCTTATCCACCGGCGATCATCTTGCGAATTGTACTTCCATGTTCGTGAGCTCTCCAGGACCTCGACAAAGTAGCGGGCGAATGAGAATATTATGTTTGAAGCAGTTCTTTCTGGGATTCCGGTGGATACGTCGCGAGATGATTGGTGGAGGCTACTGGTAAGTCTGGCTTGGGACGGTAGGCCATTGCTTCTCCTCTTGATCGCATTCGTGGCGAAATCTTCGACCAGGGAGTCGAATAAGTGACAGCACGATATGAGAAGATCGTATTTCCCGGAGAGGAGCTCAACGCCTTCAACAATAACGGGTAATTTCCCACTTCCTCTCCCCAAATCAAGGAGGCCGCTATGAGTGAGCAGGGGCCACACCCGCGCAGGGTAAAGCGGAAGCAGGGCATGGATAAAGTGTACACAATTGACAAGGATGTCCAGCGAAACCTCAGCTCCAGAGCTCGCCGATTGATTCTGCAATTCTTCCTGGAAAATGTCGAATATAACCCCAATGATATCCCGATCATGACTCAACCCCGAGCTTGCTTTGTCTAGCATCTCCGTGGCTGCCTCGAATGGCGGCAAATTGGATTTGGCTGGAGAGATGAGCAATGCAAATATCTCAATTATCTCGCTCACAGAGTCCCGATCTGCAGGCTGTCCAGTAGTGGCATCTACAAGATCACTCGCTGCAAGGAAAGTTTCAAGCAGCTTACCCATATATGCAAATCCAGAGTACTGATGATACCAATATGCTACCTTAGGATCTGACTCGGAAACGATTCGTCCAATGGTTCCAGCGGGTATATGGAAGTCGGCATTCTGAGACACCAACGATGAAGACTGGCCCGGCAGACTTCTTAAAGTGTAAGACCGGGGGACAAATAAATTGATCCCTTTGGTGAGTCTTATGCTGTTATTGTTCTCCTCTTCTTGTGTTGTTTCGTAATCCACGAAGTTCGCTGGTAGAGCATATGTGAAGAATGGCATGGCGTCGAGTATTTCTGCAATGGTCTTCGGGTCATATATCTCGGCGTCAGTTTCTTGCACCGTTTCTGTTTCTGAGACATTTCCCTTTGGCTCTTCCTTTCTTGGGGTTGATGAGCGATAGGCCAAGGCTCTAAGCAGCTGTAAGAATGGCATCGACTCGAAGGGGTACCTCCATACAGCGTTCTGCAAGAGCACTCCCTTCAAAGCTTGATCATTCCAGAACTTCGCTACTGGATCAACACTACTAAAAATGTGATCTGAGTTACGGATTTCCCAATAGTTTTCCCCGCTAGTCAAGGCCATGACAGAGGCACCCAGGATTTCCGCATTATACCCGACTCGCGTACTATATCGAATGAGACTCAGAATACTCCCACGCATCTCTGCGCCGACGAAGTTCGAGAATAATGCGCTCGTCGTGTTGCCAAGTCGTGAAGCGAGTGATGAAAGAACATCGAAAACCTGGCATGAATCGATGGCACTACGAGCAAGATAGTCGATAACGTCCTCTTCAAGGATATCGTTGATTTGCTCCAAAACTTCTTTATATGGATCAGGCGCTAGTGTGAGACTCGTGTCGACGGACGATGCTCGTTCGTCAGGAGAGTTTTCCGCTGCCTCTAGAGCAAGCATGCGATCGGTCATCGTTTGGAGAATGATACTCCAGGCAAGGACAGTAGGGCTTGCAATGTTAAGGCGATTGTCGGCAGCCTGAATCAGGATATTAGTAATATCGATCATCGTTTGAGTGTTCTGCATGTAGATTTCGCGACCTGGCGCGCCGAGTACTACTTCTGATATCGACGGATTGCTCAACTGTTCCACAGCGTCATCAAGTCTCAATATTGATAGGGAAAGAATCCCCGAAATGGACTGCAAAGCACTGAACAGTATCTGAACTGACTGATCTTCCTAAGCGACATGTTAGCACTGTTGACGAAAGGAAAGGGCCTATGACCAACCAAGTCAAAGCTGCTGAAAAAGTTATAGTCTTGCTGAAGATTAAACCAGGCCAGGACAGTCTCTGATGAGCAAGGTTCATGGCAGTAGTTCTGCAAAAACTGCCACATGAGTTCCATCGAGTGTATGGCCTCGGTAATCTGGCTTCGCGTCCAGTCCATTTCAACATCCTCTCTCCCGCCGTCCTCACTGAACCAGCCACTTCCAGTCATGAGATTCTTCATGTTTGTTGTGATACCTCCAATGCACCGCTTCAGGATGTCGTTGGGACCAGGAAACTTGTCTGCATTGAGTTTGCGGGTAAAAGGGCCGGTTACGAAGGTCTGTAGCCACTCTGGCACAATAGCAAATGGTGTACCATTACCTGTGGTCTCGTCTGGAAGAACATAGCTCAGAAAGACCTGGTGAAATATCCGTTCAGAGCACTTCAAAATATGTCTTCTCTCGGAAAGATACGTCCTGAGTATCCGCTTGCGCCGGTTTTCTTGTAGACCAAACTCTTTCTGTGTCTGTTGTGCTTCGGCTCCTTGCGACATCAAACCAACGGGGATCGAACTCGAGTATCTGTTGTTGCCTGCACCATCCCGTATGCTTGCCAATTCTTCCTCTGAGAACGGCCCCAGCAATTGAGCAGCAGCCCGCGACTGACACTCCTCCACTACTACTCGCAGCGCAGAGACTTCATTGATATTTGCAGCCTTGCTGAGCCATAGCGCATCTTCTTTGATTTCTTTGATGTCGTACTGCGCGTTCGAAGAAGGAGTGACGTTAATCGCAGAGGTTTTCGTGTCGAATGCAATTTTAGTTTCCACAGAAGGCGGAGGGTAGGCAGCATAGGGGTTTTCTAGGAGCTCTAAGACCTGCTCGTTGGTCAAGAAGTCGCCGATGACAGTCGTGTGATCATGTCCAAGGTCTAATTTGCTTGTCACGGCAGAAAATACCGATTTCCAGGAGCTAGAATTTGACATTAGAAGCGTTCTCGATTGAAAACAGAGCAGTCAACTTACACCAAGAGCTCCTCACCAATAAGACATTTGTCTAAGGGTGGGAAATAGCTGGACGCCAGAATTGGTGCCATTGCTGCCCAGCTCTGCTGCAAGCCAGATTGTGCGTTGCTGGTTTCCGTAGAGCAGGAGAAGCTCTGCAGCAAGGCAAGGCGCGAGGCGAGGCTCTGGCGGTGATATTGTTTGGCTGCTTTGCTGGTTTGACGCGCCGACAGTTCTAGATGCGCTAGGCCATTAAAGGTTACTGTGGCAGGCGGGATCAGCGGCCGCTATTATTTTCCGTGAATACTCACCATCATCCGCCCGCCTCTGTTTCGCCAAAACAGTAAGAGTCACACAAGACACAACATCAAGGAGCATTGGAGGTTTAATAAGCAATGTCTCGATAAGTGCGGAGCTGAAGATGTGACATTGTGCAACGACTCCGTTTATTCATCTCCAGATTTGCTCGACTCAACTCAACTCATCACACCCACTCGATCACCCCACCAAAATGCCAGCTCTCGACTTAATTGACCACTCCCCTCAGCAGCCAGAAGCCTCCCCGCCTCTTGCGAACGCGGCCAATGTCGTCCTCATTGACAACTTCGATTCATTCTCGTGGAATATCTACCAATATCTCGTCCTCGAAGGCGCTACAGTTACAGTCTACCGGAATGATGCTATTACTGTGGACGAGCTGGCGGAGTTGAAGCCAACTCAATTGGTGATCAGTCCTGGTCCAGGTCATCCCAAGACGGACTCTGGCGTAAGCAGAGATGCTATCAAGTACTTTGCAGGCAAGATTCCCATCTTGGGAGTCTGTATGGGACAGTGAGTTGCTCGATCGAGTACCGATACGGTTGGTCACTGATACTTTGAAGGCAATGCATGATCGATCTTTGGGGAGGCGATGTGAGCTATGCCGGGGAGATCTTACACGGAAAGACATCACCACTACGACACGATTCGAAAGGAGTTTATGCCAACCTCCCTCAAGACCTTCCTGTAACACGATACCACTCGCTAGCTGGTACACATCCCACTCTGCCAGAGTGCCTCGAAGTCTCCTCTTGGATAGGAGGAGGCCCAGACGGAGACAAAGGTGTTATAATGGGGATACGGCACAAAGAATACGTTGTTGAAGGTGTTCAATATCACCCAGAAAGCATACTGACAGAGAAGGGTCGGGTCATGCTCAGAAACTTTTTGCAAATGCGTGGCGGGACCTGGGTGGAAAACGATCATTTGCAGAAGAATGCAGCTGATTCAAGTAAAACGGTCACCAATGGGACGAATGGGGCGAAGAAAGAGAATATTCTCACCAAAATCTTCGCACACCGGAAAGCAGCTGTGGCATTGCAGAAGCAAGTCCCGTCTCAGAGACCTACGGACTTCCAAGCAGCTTACGATCTGAATATTGCTCCTCCTCTTGTGCCTTTCGTTAGCCGTCTTCGAAAGTCTCCATTCCCTCTTTCATTGATGGCTGAGATCAAAAGAGCGTCTCCCTCAAAAGGCATCATTTCCATGGCAACATGTGCTCCAGCACAGGCTGTGACTTATGCTTTAGCAGGAGCTAGTGTCATCTCAGTCTTAACTGAACCAGAATGGTTTAAGGGAAGCATTGATGACTTACGTGCTGTCCGTCAAGCGCTCGAGGGAATGCCAAATAGACCCGCTGTACTACGGAAGGAGTTTATCTTCGAGGAGTACCAGATCTTGGAAGCTCGGCTTGCGGGTGCGGACTCGGTTCTTCTTATTGTCAAGATGTTGGATGAAGCTACCCTGACAAGGCTTTACCACTACTCGCAATCACTTGGCATGGAGCCTCTAGTTGAGGTTAATACACCCGAGGAGACAGCCATTGCCGTCAAGCTTGGGTCGAAAGTCATCGGTGTGAACAACCGCAATCTCACGAACTTTGAAGTAGATCTCGATACGACTAGTCGACTGCTTGACCAAGTTCCAAAAGAGACGATAGTATGCGCTTTAAGCGGCATTTCTGGACCTGGAGATGTTGCAGCATACCAAAAGAATGGTGTTGGCGCCGTTCTCGTCGGCGAGGCACTCATGCGGGCAGCAGATACAGCACAGTTCATTCGAGAGCTTCTCGGTGGTTCAGAGCCAATTGTAAAGTCATCACCAGGGTCTCTTCTTGTCAAAATATGTGGCACGAGGCAAGCCGAGACCGCAGTTGAAGCCATCAAAGCAGGCGCAGATTTGATCGGCATGATACTTGTTCCTGGAAGGGGCAGACATGTGCCATACAAAGATGCCATTGCAATTTCGAAAGCTGTGCATGAAACACGCGTCACTACAGGTAGTGTGGTCAGTGACCGTGTTGGCAGTCAGGCTTCTGACTTCTTCGCCAATGCAGCGTCAAACATTTCGAGCCACCGAGCCTTGCTCGTTGGTGTCTTTCAAAACCAGCCACTGGAAGAGATTCTGGAGCTACAGAAAGCATACGAGCTTGATATTGTTCAACTTCATGGCCAAGAGCCACTCGAGTGGGCAAATCTAATTCCAGTGCCAGTGATCCGAGTTTTCAACCCTACACAGCCTGGAATTGGAAAGCGAGGTTACCATACAGTTCCTTTGCTCGATTCCTTATCTGGTGGATCGGGAAAGACACTTGATATGACCCAAGTTTCGGGTGTCCTTGCAACAGATCCAGGATTGAGGGTGATGCTTGCTGGTGGTCTGAACGCGGATAATGTTGTGGATGCTGTCCGAGCAGTGGGTGATAATAGTGATAGGATCATTGGCGTCGATGCAGCTAGTGGAGTTGAAGAGAACGGCGTGCAGAGCGTTGAAAAGATTCAAGCTTTCATAAAAGCAGCTAAAAGTGTCCGGTAGAGGATCTCGAGGTCATTTATCATCGCTTACGTCTATCTGCCTTTACGCTATGACACAGCATCTTTTGTTGACTCTCCGTTCGCTTATTCTCTCCTTAGCGCTTGAAGCATGAACAGGCTTTTGCGCAAATTCGGCCCGGACAAGACCAGTGTTTTTGAATAGGCGCGGATTCATATCCCAGATAAGCTAGTGAACATTTAGAGCATCCTTATTTCGCCAGTCCATCATGTTGCTTATGGATTTTCTCTATGATTGCCACCGAGTGGGCAGCATTAAATACGTAAAGATGGTTTAGTTGCAATCGTTTAAGGTTTGAGAAACCTTTGCACCGTGGGCAAATCAAACACGCCCTGATTTCCGTGATCAAAAACATGACAGGTGGGGGTTTGAATTCTTGTCAACTTGCCTGAAGCTTAGATTTCTCATATTTCAGTCACTTTTGTGTATTCTATTCACCTGTAAATTTCAGGTATCGAACCACTTCTGCAAGTGCACCTAGTACGTGCTCCTTCCTTTGCTTCCAGCCAGCCCTTACCGATAAAAGCCCCCCAAATTCTGCCACAGCGAAGCTTCCATCAACAACATCGCCATCCACTACAACGTCGAATTTTAAGAACACTGAAACAGCAGGCATTCAGAAGCCCTTCTATCAGTCACATACAAAGACGATTATCTTTGGAATCACCTAAAAATTTTCACTGCAACGAACACTTTCAATCACTATCCAGCTCCCTCAGAATAAGTCAAGCTTTCTTCCTCCAGACGCTCTCTTCATTTATTCCATTCGCAGCAGCACTTCCTCCTAATGTAAAGACAACTTCCAGAGTGCGCAATCTCCTCCTTTAAGTTTCACAAAAAGTCACTTTAAGGACTGTTTGTGCTTGCCTTGTTAGAGGCGAGACATTGCACCTTTCGTTCCCTACGATCACTTTCCAAGTCATCTGGGACTCAATTTTCGCAACTCGCTTGGTGAGTACCTTGTTTAGCTTTGTTTGGGACATGGCCTACGCATTCTCACATCCTCACTCTTCCCAACTCCCATGCTCTTAGCAACCTAATACCTTATGCACCGACTCCAATCATAATTACTAACATTCTACATAGCCTCTTATCATCACTCACCATGGCACGCGCTAAAGTAGCCTTTCGAAAGCCCTGTGCTGGAGAATTGAAGAAGCTCACCACGAACCCCATCACCTCCCGCAAAGCCAACAGCCGACCAATGAAGCAAATATTCAAAGGTCTAACTATATCAGCGGCTGGTACATTTAAAGGGGTAAATGGAGATATCAGCCACGAGCAACTCGGAAAGTGGATCAAAGCCCATGGGGGTGCGTTCGAAAGCAAGGTCACCGATGACACAACTCATCTTATTTGCTCTATTGAGGAGTTTAAGCAGAAGTCTACACAAGGTATGCCTTAATTCTATTTATAATAAAAGTCATACTCAACGCTATTACAGTACAGAAAGCATGGCAATTAGCTAGAACGCGTTGCCAGATCGTTACATTTGATTGGATTGAAGACTGTCTCCTAGGCCCTAAGCAGACGAAGAGATTGCTGAAAGAAAGAGCTTATACACTCGATCGAACGCTTATCAACCTGAAGAAGGGTATCGAAGTCGATAAGGTAGCACTTAGAAAGAGATTTGACGAAAACGCCCGAATCGCTCACGAACTCTCCAATAGCAGTAAGTTCATCACCCTTCTCGATTATGCATTGTGAGTTCCGAAGTAGTATATTGACACACATAGATATGTACCATATTTACTATGAAGACGGTTTCGAGTACAAGGTTATCCTCTCTCGCGTCCGCCTTGATGGAAAGACAATGATTGAAAAATATACCCTTTATGTAAGATCACAAAGCCCTGCCCTACTGCACTCTCTACATAGAACTAAACTCTTCCACCGAATCCGAACCGCCTCCTATAACTAACATAACTAATATATACGTAGCTCTTCGAATCTAACACCAAAGCCCCCCTCCTCTACATGTTCGGCGCCAAGTACTCGCGCTCCCACCGGCCGCTCACCTTCTGGAGGCAAGACTGTCGTCCCATGGATTTCCACACCGCCTTCACTTGCTTCAAGAAATTCTTCAAAGAGCGCTCCGGCATCGATTGGGACGACCGCCTCGAACGCATCATACCAAAGAAAATCGAAAATAACAAAGTGGTCGAACACAATTTCTTCAAGTATTTGCCCCCACCTCAGGGTCGTGCGACAGGTTTGCTTCCATGCGGGTATGTTAGGCCGGAAGACAGGGTGGTCGAGGTCGCAGATTCGGAGGGAGAGGGTGATAGAGAGGCGGAGGTGGGATATGATACTGATAGCGAGGTCGGTGATGATGGAGATGATGCGAGTGATGAGATGTCTGACGAGGATAATGGGGGCAAAGGAAGTGATACGTCGGCTTCTGACTGTGGCTCCACCTCTGGATCTGGATCGGCATTGAGTCAAGGTTCTACGAGCTCAGGTGTGGAGTATGATGGCATCATCTCGATCTCGACAAGCGATCGCGAGCATCATCATGATCGTGAGTGCAGCTGAGGCTCAGATCTAAGCGACGCCGATATCCCGCATTATCTGAAGAGTACTGGTGAGCGATTTGGTGCTCTGAGAGGCCACAATAGCGGCAGTGCTATTGAGATCTCGAGTGAAAGTGAGGATGGCGAGGGATGGAGAGAGACTCCTCATTGAGGTCACTTCCTACAATCACAAGCTCGGAGGTGCATCAGCCACAGAGGTCAAATGAAGCTGGGGAGTTCTGCGCTTGGAAGATGCAATTATTTACGGAGTTCGCTTCTTGCTTTGGCTTTCGACTTATTTCATAAACGATCTGGTGCGGCCGGGGGGGGGGAGTGTCAGTCAAACAAACTATGCCTTTTCAATACGGCGGTCTGGAGAGCAAGAAGGAGAGGTCGTTTTCTTACAGGTCTGTCTCAACAAGACCATGTTACACCGGGGATCTTCCAACAGCATCACCATATAAAAGTACAGCTTTTACACATGCAGCGACTACCTGGCAGGTCAGAGAGGGGTCATTTGCCAAAACACTTCCATAGCTTCAGCGCAACTGGCGGCGCGACCAAAAGCTAGACAAGCTTCCATACTTCAATGCGATACTTTATAAAACATAACAAACATTGCTGAATCGCTGGCTGGAAAGGCGGATGACTGGTATCTAAAAAAGCAAAATCATGAGATGCGTCCGTTAGTCATCATACATCCGGCCCTTCCACCTTCTTTCTGCCCACGCCGGACTCCTTATTCATATCCAATATCTCCCAACAGTCTTGAAACCTATAAACAGCAACACAAGTCTCTGTCAACCAACTAAGAACAAGATCAGAACCTGAGCTTAGGCATAACAAAGACGATCAAAATCGCCAGGACCATTAACCCCGCGATCCAAGCATACATCAACATACGTCCCCACCATCCCTTGCCCTCCGTCATTGTCCGTAAATATCCCATTCTCCGCTGCGCAGCCTCCAGCCCCATCTCATTCTTATCCAGCCCAGTTGTAGCACTGTCCAGCACGCTCTTCTCTTCTTCCAGCGAGGTGGCGAACGCTCGTGAGGATTCCTTTAAGGCAGATGCCATCGCTAGTAACGAGCCTGTGAGTTGCTCTTGCTCTGTTCGATTGTGTGTCAGCATCGCTTCTGTGGTGGCAGTTGAGATGCCGGTGCTGTTCGATGTTGGTGTGAGGAGTTCGGCGCGGGCTTGGGCTTCTTTAGTACGGGCGCGGAGTGTGGAGGGAGGTTCTGCTTCTGGCTCGACTTTGACTGTGGGAGGCGGTGACCGGACTTGTTGTGGTTGTATCTGTGGTACAAACGGAGGTGGGGTAGATTCTATCGGGGAGGAGGATGTTGATGTACGGTCTGCGGCGTCTGCGTGGGAGTCTGTTTCTTCTGAAGGGGTGTCTTCGCCCAAGATATCTTCGCCTTCAGATGAATCATCTTCTCTGGATTCGAATTCGCCAAGCTGTCCTATGTCAAAACGTGGCAGAGGAAGAACATCCAGATGTAGCTCACCTCTTTCAACTCGTCCAGCCTTTCACTAAGTCGCTGAATCGTTTCTCTTTTCTGCACTAGGTCTGCCTGTACTTCATGTTTCCGCGATTGCACCTTGATTGTCTGTGCATCCTGCTCGAGCCTTACGAGTAAAGTCCGGGCATATTCGATGTTCTATCCGCAAAAGTCAGAATTCCATTTCTAAACTCCGAATGTTGTTGCTCACAGTTCCGACTTTCTCCCGTTCCAAGCTCGTCCGTAATTTGGATTCTGTAGCGGAGTCTGGGGTTATGAGGGTTTGTTGAAGTCGCGCAAGTAATCGATTCAGGTTTATGGCGGTGAGGTCGGGGGCATTTGCGGAAGATAGGCGGGCCATGATTGTTGTTGTTATTTGGAGGGGGGTGGTCGTGAAGTTTGGATGTTCGGCCTTGCCAGATCATGCAGGTGGCTTTGGTAAGGCTGCCAAGGCGCTTGATAATTTCAAGCTTAGCGCCATAGACTACCCATCGCTCCTTTTTGATCTACACAAGCTTTTATTCCTCCACGATTGGCAATGAGACATACTATCGCACTCTTCAGTCAGGGGTAACTGAAGCAGAGCTCTCGAGTGAGTAGCATGCTTTCGGCTCCGAGAAGTGACCTACTTTTAAGCCCATTATGCAGAGAGCGAGAAATGGAATAAGGAAGTCAAGGGCAATTGTATTTTGCGAAGCGCGTGGCAAGCTCTCTGTCGATCGAGTCCTCAGAAATGGCACACAGGCTGTCATTCCGAAGTTGGAATTCCAATCGCCGTCTCTAGCTGGAATCTTGAACAGTTCACACTTTTCTTTATTTAGCAGTGTCAGCAACCTGCATTCGAGGAGGCTCCCCATAATTAGCCAAGGACTCGCTTTCCCCTGATTCGTCACCTTTGAATATTACATCTCCCGGCCACGGGAATTGGACGACTAGAAATGAACTCGTTCCAGATCCTTGCTGTTGATGTGCCGTTTTGAGTCTTAATTATGTATCAGGATTTCAATTCCCGAACGCTGCAACATGCTGACCGGTTCCCGGGAGTCTATGAGTCCCCATGAGCGATTTAGAGGTATCAAAAGCACGTATAAGTATCTGATGTACAGCCATTTGTATATAGAGTGCAAATTTGTATACTTGGACGCCCTGTTACACCGAATTTACCGTAAAAAAAGCCCATAACATCATTTCCTTTCAATGTCGTTGAAATCAGTCTCCGAAGCCTCAAAAACCTCCGTCCTCGTCACTGGCGGGTCGGGTTTCGTGGCGACACATCTGATTCTCCAACTTCTCACATCAGAATACCAGGTTCGCACGACCCTTCGCACCATATCCTCCTCATCTTCCCTTCTTCAGATCCTCAAGGAAGCCGACCTCTCTCCTGAAACCCTGTCTCGCCTCTCCTTCTTCGAGGCCGACTTGACCAAAGACAAAGGTTGGGCCGAAGCCGTTCAAGGTTGTACCTATATCCACCACGTCGCATCGCCTTTCCCAGCAGGAGCTCCCAGAACTGACGATGAGCTCATCATCCCTGCTAGAGAAGGCACACTCCGAATTTTACGGGCAGCTCGAGATTCAGGCGTGAAGCGTGTGATTATGACCAGTTCTTTCGCAGCAATAGGATACGGACACCCTCCTCAAGCCGAACCCTTCACAGAAACATCGTGGTCCGACCTCACAAGCGAACCAGTCCTTCCCGCGTACCACAGGAGCAAAACGCTCGCTGAGCGCGCGGCGTGGGATTTCATTTCGTCGCTTGGCTTCGAGCCTGGGGTAGGAGGAAAGGCGAAACTCGAACTCACAGTCGTCAATCCAGTCGGTATTTTTGGTCCCATTCTCAGCGCAAAAGTCAATTCTTCTGTTCAGATCATCCAGAAACTACTTGATGGATCCATACCCGCCTGTCCACGGATCAGTTTCGGGATCGTTGACGTGCGTGATCTTGCAGCGCTGCATATTCTCGCCATGCTTGACCCTACGGCTGGGAATGAGCGTTTCATTGCTGTCAATGATGCTGGGGCAGTGTCGATGCTTGGAATTGCAAGAATCATCAAGAATGGGAGATCTGAGGGGAAAGCGGTCGCCAAAGTGCCGACGAGAGAGCTGTGGAATTGGGTTATTAAACTTTTGGGATTGTTTGTGAAGGAAATTGGCATTATGGTACCGCTGTTGGGAGATGTGAAGAACGCGAGTAATGAGAAGGCAAAAGGTGTGCTGGGGTGGAAGCCAAGGACGCTTGAGGAAACAGTCTTGGATACTGTTGATAGTTTAGTGAAGTTTGAGGTTGTGTAAGCATGAATAGTAGACGGTCACTTCGTAATTCAGCATGTATGAATGAATGAAGTCTATCTCTAATCTTCAACGGCTTAATAAGATTCACAAGTCTACCCTATACTTTCAGGCGTCCTCAAGCATCTTTAACATCTCCCCGAACCCTATCTTCGCATCCTCGCCTTCCTTCTCCCAGATTCCATCCTCAAGATTCATCTGCTCTCCCCTGAAGGCCTGACCAGTAACATCCTTACTCGGGAACACCAACGGCGGCATCTTCTCCACAACCCTCATCTTGAAGCCACCTTCCAGCACAATTCTCAACTGACCCGCCGCCTGATTCCCTCCATGCCCACCATAACTAACAATCATCGCCGGCTTTCCTTTCCACTCGTTATACAGATAATCAAGTGCATTCTTGAGGGATGCGGGGTATCCCCAGTTGTACTGCGGCGTAATGAAGATGAAAGCGCTGTGTGATGAGATGATATGGGACCAGGCTTGTGTGTGGGCGTGGGTGTAACCGCTGCTTGAAGTTATTTTTGCGGGGATGTCTGGTTCGTCGAATAGTGGTAAGGAGTTGGTGGACAGGTCGATGAGGGATAATTGAATATTGGAGGGGATGAGGGGAGTGAGTTTCTTAGTTATGAAATCGCCAATTTGGGGACAAACTCTTGGAGAGCGGGTTGAGCCGAGAATGATGCCGATTTTGTGTAGTTTTGGCGACATGACGATAGTTTTCGGGGTCGATTGCTTCTGATGGCTTGGTCGAGGCGTTGGATCTGCGCGATCGCTATCTCCAAGTATCAAAACAAATTGCAGCACTTTGAAGTATAGTCGATATCCTTCTTCGAGTAGGATGTATGTTGGAACTGCTGTGGATGTGGACTTGGAGGGAGGAAGTGGCGAGGTAAATAGATCTGAGCGTGCGCCGAGCGACACACTGCCAGCTCTGAGTTTTCCGAAAAAAGGGTTGAAAGTAATAACCGACAATTTCGAAAGAATGAACAAAAATCGCATCTCCTCTAAGTTATATCTGTAGCTTGCCACATTTCTCGAAGGGCCAGACTGTGCGTCCTCAGTTTTTGAAATCTAGCTTAACGCTTCCTATTCGTAAATAGAATTGACGGGTGTCAAGCTGCGCGCCAGCCAATCATGTCGCTTGCCAACCCTCGCTTGTTTCCTGGGGCTGGGATTATACCCGATCCGAGATCTTCGAGGCGACTCACAACTCAAGTCCAATCACGTCCAGCGGTGCGCATCTTAATCCTTCAAAGTCGAAGTAGCTGTGGCCGCGCATGCAATTTCAATTGAGACTCGCGTTCCGGTCGGTGTTCGGTTTATAAATTTGCGATGGAAAAACTTGCTGAAGCGTGTTCCTAATGATGTTCACTGGCCCGGACACTCCGCGGAGCTGAAGAAGCGATGCATTTGTCGCAAGATGTGACCTTTTCGAGAATGGAGACACAGAAAACTTGAAGTTGTATTCGGCGCTTCGAACTTTCGTGTGGCTTTGATCGGTCTCGAGAGATCGAGTCTCCGATGTTTCTACCTGTATAAGACTCGTGGCTCCTGCCCGAATGGAATCAGTCAAGAAAGCAAAGGCCTAAAAGTCCGGTGTCAAAGCAAGAAATCTTCCACTTCGACGGAAATCATTTAACAAGCTCCATCTTTCACGAATCGGCTCATCAAACAATCTCATAACAATGTCTCCACGAATCGCCATCATCGGAGCCGGTCCAGGCGGGCTCACTCTCGCTCGCATCCTTCAACGGAACGACATGCCATGTACCGTCTTCGAACTTGACGAAAGTCGCTACAGTCGAGAGCAAGGAGGTATCGTAGATCTCCACGCTAATAGTGGTCAACGCGCACTGAAAGAAGCCGGTCTCTTCGAAGAGTTCCAAAAGCATTCTCTGCCAGGAGCCGAGGCGATGAAACTCGTCAAGTTCGATGGAACAGTATGCTGGGATGAGAACGACATGAATGGACTGGAAGTCAGTCAGAGCCGAGACCGACCTGAGATCGATCGCTCTCAGCTGAGAGACATCCTTCTTGATTCTTTGAAGCCGGATTCGGTACACTGGGGGAAAAAGCTCCTTCGAGTTGAGGCGAATGATGCGAAGTATGATCTCCACTTTGCTGACGGCGTGGACGGAGGCTATGATCTGGTGATTGGAGCGGATGGGGCTTGGTCCAAAGTCAGGCCTTTGGTCACAGACCAAATGCCTGAATACTCAGGGGTCACCGCCGTTGAGTTGAAGGCGGAGAATGTCAGCACGAAGAAGCAATGGCTGTCGAGCTATGTTGGTAGCGGCTCTCTATTTATGATGGACGAAGGCCGCTTAATCGTTGCTCAGCAGAACGGCAATGATAGAATTCGAGTCTATGCAGGAGTTCGCCAACCCGAAGGATGGGCGAAGGAATGCGGAATCCATTGGGAAGAGCATGACACGGCGAGGAAGGCGCTCGCAGACCAATACTTTGGTGACTGTCAACAGGATTTGAAGCGCATCATTACTGAGGAGACTTCGGATGGTCTGATTTGCAGGCCACTTTGGATGCTTCCTGTTGGATTCAAGTGGGATCATCGACCAGGCGTGACACTTTTGGGGGACGCAGCACATCTGATGACTCCGTTCGCGGGAGTGGGGGTCAATCTCGCGTTGGCCGATGCTCTTGATCTGGCCACAGCATTGTTGAAGCGAAAAGATGCCTTTGGGGACCATCCGCAGAGTACCTTGAGCGAGGCCGTGAAAGAATACGAAAGGCCAATGTTTGAGCGTGCCAAGGAGAATATGGAGAAAACTTGGCAGGGAACTAAAGGACACTTCAGTGCAGGAGGAATAGACCAGCGTGTCGGTCGATTGCGAAAAAGGGCGAAGCAGATTGAGGAGATGAAGCGTGCCAATTCGACCCAGAAGGTAAATTGAGTGTTGGAAGCAAATATGTTTCGTTGTTCGTTTGAACGGTTTATGGGATCTGATGATCATTTGTTGATGTCCTTTTTGAGCGAAAGATTATTACTTCTAATGCCAATCTCAATCCATTAATTCAATTCCGTGAGATGTAAAATTCCTTCTGCGATTTGGCTCCAATTTGGTCGTGCATCGAGCAATTTGATCATACTCTTTGTCACACTGAAGGCCCGTCAATGAACCCTGTCCCCTGAGCGTGCCTCAAGCCAAAATCAAGCGGCTTAGCAGCAAATTGGCACTCTCTTTGAACATAGTCGAATGCGTTGACAAGTCTTTGGCGCCAGATTTCACTGATATATGCGTCTCTCAACAATTTCGTGGCTTCGAAAGTTTCATGTAGATCCGGGGTTGGTGTCTGGTTAGACATTGACCGATTCTGAAGTAAAATGCGCAAGGCTTTTTCGATTACTAAAAGAGCTTTGTGAGCGACACAATCGTTTATGGCAGCAATCAAATCCGAATATTGGATAAGACCAATCTTTTGACTGGATGGATTCCTAGTGAGCATCGGGCCCGCTTCAAGTTCCAGCCAGGACCTGATCTCGAGTGAGACTTGACAGAATCTGGCAACGAGATCGTCGATTCTTTGGTCTGATCTGAACTCAGACGACATGTTCTCGGCCGCGGCTGAGCTGATCAAGTCTGGCAAATCCACCAGGATACCAATCAGCCGTGTTCTCGCCTTCAGACTTTGCGACTGGCGAATCTGGAACGGCCACGTCGGATTGCGGAATAGAAGAGCTCGCCATGCTGGAGAGCTCATGAAACAAGTTTCTTTGAACCTCAAAGAATGTCCGAACTAGAAGAGAT
Source organism: Cadophora sp. MPI-SDFR-AT-0126 (assembly GCA_020747065.1). Lineage (NCBI taxonomy): Eukaryota > Fungi > Ascomycota > Leotiomycetes > Helotiales > Ploettnerulaceae > Cadophora > Cadophora sp. MPI-SDFR-AT-0126. The sequence continues at coordinate 1,189,414 of JAGMVK010000006.1, forward strand.
TAAGTGGTCAGCTTCTGGCTGCAAACTTGACGATGCAAAGCTGTGCATACAATGAAGCCCAGCTGGCTTTCCAGCATGGCATGGTCGAACTCATTATTAAAGCGTCTGATACCACGCGCTTGTAGCAGATAGACTGTGCCAAGAAGCAATTGGCTCCAATCTCCCCTGTCAACACTGACCACCAGCTAGATTGGTCAATTAAGAACCGAGGTAGCAGAATTTTTGACTCACTTCGCACAGCTGCAGTATAATGGATGCACACAGGGTCTCAGACTCCATTTGCAGTGTGGGATCATTGATACTGGTCCGCAGGGAAGCAATGGCCTTAGCATAATTTTCGTAGATGTCCTTTGATATTTCATTTGGGCCTGGAATCGCCTTCGAGTAAATGGAGCAGATACATTCAATCGCATCATCAAGAGCAGTACTTCTTCCCAATCGCGCCGGAATGAATTGGTAGAAAGATCCAATAAGTCGGAGAGGGAAAAGCTTTCCCGCCACGTTACTGTCAAGAGAGTAAACGAAAGCAGAACCGAGAGGGTTAGGGTTGATGTATCGAGGCACGGAGGAAGGTGTCCATATCATGAACTGTTCGTTCCGAAGTGTGTCGACTGTTGTCTCAGAATTCTTTGAGTCAGCTACGTCCAGCACATACATGTTGTCGGCGTAGTATTCCTTAAGTCGGGGGACCTCATCAACGAATTTCCAACGTGTCTGGTAGCCGGGACATGTCCAGCCACTTCGAACACATTGGGTACATTGCGGCCTCTTTTCATCACACTATGGCATATGTCTTAGCATATATCATCAAGAATGATTTGAGATCGAAAAATAGCGTGAAAGCCGATGCGAATCAACCTACCTTCTTCTTGCGTTTCTTGCAGGTGTCGCACCGATTGCTGGTTGGAACTCCCACCATTTCGGCGCTTCGGGGGCAGATGCTACCTTGCTCGTCTCAAGTACTGCGGCAACGCTGAAGCGAAGTATTTATTGCCAAGAGGTAGATGCCCCGTGGGGCGAAGTCAAAGGCAGGATGCTGTTCGTTTGATATCTTCTGGCATGGTGATACAATCCACGAAGCACATGTTGCTGATGTCTGTCCTCGACCTCTCCAGTAATACATCCCAGCAATCACAAGAGCATTTGAAGTCAAGAAAGTCAAGATGGGATGATAGTTGTAAAAGGAATGTAGAAGTATCCACGCGGGAGGAGTGTCGTTGTAGGCATCGAACCAGCAAAGCGTCAAAATCTCTTCGGCGAAAAGATGACCCGAGCCTCGGCGTCATCAAGAAGGCATTTCGATTTTTATGCCTTATTCCACAGTAATTTTATTAGTCCGCAGGCCCATACCAAGCATGTCTCAGCTAGAATAGGGGTAACGGACCACTTCCGGAGTCGATTCGGTGCGGTTCCATAGTAGTATATAGTCTGGCACCTCCGACTCCCTCTTAGAAATAAACAGAGTTTCCACCATATTCAAGAACTCTATGCATATATTGATATATCACTCTTGATTCTTGGCTTATACTCGGTATTGCACCGACAAGACTATATGGATACTGTACTACCCTACACGCTAAAGGCCTAAAGCCCTTTAATAAGCTTATGTTTTCAGACGAGGAGAAGATCGTGGAAACGGAGGGTAAGGAGGAAGTCGAAGAAACTGGATAAACACTATGATGAGGAGGTAGTATCAGCGGAGAATAGCAGCCAGAACTCAATCTGAAAGATGACCTTTGTCTCGGAGCTCAACAACTTAATAACTGTCTTTGCTCAGTTCATTTTTCCTTCAATTTGGTTGGAACTAGACATCTACCAAGGCCGAAAGAATCAGGCCATGGATTCACATACCAAGCGACTAGTCCCATATCCAATGACAGACCTGACAGACCTGATCAGCAACAAGAGTGCTGGAGTTAACACCGCGCTTCTTAGCACCAGTGCGGCCATGGAGTTTCAGGGGGAAGGTGATAGTAGAGCTAACTCTCAAACAAGCCTAAAGAGCTCTACTACCCCAGAAAAAGCATCCATAACATAAAACCAATCCACAAGCTCCCCATGCATCTCCCCATGAAGATAGCAAGACCCAATCACCTTATACCGCTGCGGTCTCACCCCATCAATCCATATCCCGCCCTTTCCATCCTTCTTCACCTCACCCATGCGATTATTCCCTCCAGTATCGAGCTGTATCGTGCCATCCGTATTACCCTCATCGTCCCCATCGTAACCCTCACCATCCTCCACCGGCCTCAAAACAAAGGGCACACTGCCCCCAAATAACACAGCTGTAACGTCATCTTCCCTCATCCCCACAGGCCCCATCCCAAAAGACCCCGTATCAGTAATGAAAAACCGTCTCTTCAACCCCACCTCCCTCCACATCTTAGTAAAAGAATTCGGTCTTCCAATAGTAACAGAAGCCGACAGTCCAATCTCCTCCGCCACTCTCATTATCTCAGGTAAATCCCTTAACCTTTTTGAAAAGTTAGCTTCCAACAAACTATCAATATCAGTTAGCGTCGCCGCAGTGCCAAACAGTACGCCCCCGTCATTTGCAGGACTGCTCAGAAACTTGGATCCAAATTCTTCCCATTTGTCATCATCCAATTTCTGTAGAAGTTCCGCTTTCCCGTCTATTTCCGTATGGCTCTCATCTTCATAGACATCTAGAAAAGTCAAGATGGCGGTTCTTAATAGTGCTAGATTTTTGCGTACGAAGGGGACAGCGGAGGTGCCTTTGAAGCCTAGGTAGGCGGATAGGATCATGCACCAGAATTTAGTGAAATCTAAATAAAGATCGTTGAGTATGTTCTGATGCATGTTTACATTGTTGTGTTTTGCGTTTTCGAGTGCTGTTGGTTTGAGGTCGAAGAGACCACTTACTAGTGTTCTAATGAAGGCTTTGAAGAGGGGTTCGCCGGGGTCTCGAAAAGATTTGGCATGTTTTCGCAGGAGGTCCCATGCTTCTGCTATCTTCAAAGCTGTGGTTTCTAGGTCCGTCTGATAGTCGTTGCCATTATTTGAGCGATTAGGTTTGCTGGAAATCGCACTGCCTATGATTTTGACGTTGCCCTCTTTCACACCTCTTAAGGTAAGATAAGAGGTATCGATTTCGAGAAGGAAAGTGTATAATGGGAAACGGCTCGAAGCTGTGAAATCGGGCTCGCCAGGTCCTTTGACCCCTTTCCAAGTCCTCGGCACCCAAGATGGCCAATCATGAAAGTCATTTTCGTTGATGAATGAGTTGTCAATATGTGACATGAACTTGAGATTCCCCCGATTTTGGAGTAGGTTCATAGATGTATAGCGGTAGGCTTCCAAAAGCGTCCGGTTATAGTCCGCTGGAAAAGGAGCGCCCCCTTCAACAAGGTTGAGTATGGCGAAGATCTTGTCAACCGCGACGGTGCTCTTGCGAACTGCAGCGGCGGCGAGACATTGTTCGAATGTGGTTGTCTTCTCCGCAAGGGATAACACTCGTGTGATAGCGTCGAGATCAAGCAAGCTATCCTCCAGCAGAGCATGCGTTCCGATATTTAGTCCCCAGGGAAGTACTTTCAAGAGGTCATCCCAACTCAGTTCACTGTCTCCCCAAAGCAAGATCTTAGATGATGCTAATTTAACCTCCTGCATGATCCAGACTCGCTCAAAGTATGGATGTTGGATAAGATGGTTCAGGGCAGTCCATTTCCGAGATGCAAGGACAGGGAGGTTTATCTCCTTGAGAATAGTATCGTCAATATTGCCATATCCACCTGACAAACGAATGACGCCCTCTGCATGGATATCCAAATCAGCTCTAAGCATCTCCTGGATCAGGTCGCTCGCAAGGTCGGCTTCTTCATCGCCATCAGGTCCCAACCAACAAAGAACTTGGTTTGCTTGTTTATAGATATCTCCCATCATTTCCACTCTAGAAAATCTCGGAGTTAGCATCTATTAGGAAGTCATAAGGGAATCATGGTTGTCCAAAAGGCGGCCCTAGCTTCTGAAACAGCTAGGAATGCTAGCGGCACTGACCAAGTGCCGCAGCGAACAGTCTGAAGAGCTTTAACCACTCGGCCAACGGCCCAAAAAGGCACAAGAATAAGGTTGGAAGCCTCATTCGCTCTTCTCTACTTACGGCGCGTCACGCGATAGTCCGACCCATTGCAAGGAAGGAGTGGATATGCTTAGAAAAGTTCCATACTGGGCAGCCCTTTCATCCAGATCAGTTTGATCTATACAAAGCTGATCAATCCACAAGGACCTGTCTCGATCGGAGGATCGTAATTGATGTAATGCCTCAAACAAATTGCGTGTTATTTGGAACCATGCATTGTTAACTCGTAGGGGGTTGAGTTCGCTGTTGTCGCCCCATACGTAGCTAAGTGCCTCATAGTAGTGGCATTGATCGATGCGAAAGTTTTCCATTCGACACTCGAGTTGCTCATTTGAATTGCCTCGAAGTAGGGTGACCAGGCGTATCTCTCTTGACTCAAGGGATGGATGTCTGAGGCATCCATCATCGATGACTTGAAATGGTAGACTTGCCAACAAAGATACATTCTGATCTGACTCTTCCGTACGTGCAATGTTGCTGGTTGCCATAATATGCTCTTGTTGCGAGGTCAGAATTGATAATTTGAAAGCAGCTTGACATTTAGAGAGTAGCGATCCAAAGCTATATATACACACTAAGTGCTCACTCTCTAGGCAACAGTGCCAAGTGTGATTTGACTCGGATGTCACGTGAAGCTATTAAACTTAATTTTTCTATTTTTTTTTTAAAAAAATAAAAAGCTATTATTCTTTTAGAGTTTGTTTTAAATTGTAAAATTTGGGGGACTCTTAAGTCTTACTCCCACCTCTGAATCGACTTGTCATCAAGTCACGATGTCGCCCATCGCGCTTGGATACGTTCACGAAGACAGAAAGGTACTGGAACGCCTTCTTATCGAGGGCGATACGATACCCAAAAGCGCCAATTTTCCTTCCTTGTCAGTCTGAGTCTCGGCGTCTTGAACGTTGAGCTCGATCAACGCTCAATAGACGGGACATTCAATGCACAATTCCTAACTAAGATAAACAGTCATATTGGTCGATGACCTGAGATTGTTCATTTGGACGGTAATGTTTGCGATGATATGAATTAGAGAGCACATGGTTATACTGCAGTGTGGCGAGACCGTGTCACAATAAAAGTGAATTCAATGCTATCTAACAATCAATTACAACCAGCTTTTTCCTCCTCTCTGTGACGACAACCTCCCCTACTAAGCTGATGGCACTATGCCCCCCCTCCAAAGGACAATCATTAACTAGTAAAGCAGCAACAACAGAATCCAAAACCCGATCGTGTATCATGGGCTCTAAGCCATTCAACTCTCTCGCTTCTTCTTCCTTCCTTCCTTCCTTCTTCTTCTTCCTCCTTAGTCTAATGCGGACTCAACCCGTGCTTCAATCTCCTCATCACTCCAGCATAGATCAGCAAGCAAACAATCCAGGCATCAAAGTCCATACGGCTCAAAGTCCCGGCATTGATTCGCAGCATCCATACGGCTTGTCCAGGACAACGTATCCAGCATCAAAAGTCCTAGGCAAAACAATGTCCATGGCATATTCCTACGGTTGTATCCTGCGGCTGTATCCTGTGGCTTTGTGTGCATGACTGGTACATGACTTCAACTGTCGATATCCTGTGGGGGAGGGAGGTACGCGACTGGGAACGCTGTACTGTCTCCGTGGTATGTCTAGGATCGAAGTGGCCATCTCTGTCTTGCAGATTATCTGGTCGCGTCAAGGTGTTAGAACAGATGCGAGCATAAATGGGCCGGTGTATGTTAGGAGGACACTCACGAAGTTTTTGTATCAAGTAGATGTGTTGTCGTCCCTTCAGCCGGATTGCTGGGTGAACATGTGTTGTCCGATGACTGGAGCGGCATTGATACGCTGGGTAGTCTGGGCCATTACCTTGATACAATCCATGGCATTGCGGAGCAATGAAATGTTGTCAACACGTGTAGGATCAATAAGCTGGTTTACGAGACCTTGGAGCGTCTGATGCTTCTCCTGGTAACGATCTATCAAACTGGGCTCCTGTTGCTGACGCACTACAGCTGGTGGTGTGGCAATCCTCTTTGGAGCCTTGTCCATGATGGATGGTTCAACACTGTCAACCTTACGCTTCTTGCTCTTGATGCTCCCAGATGGTGGTGGAGATGCGGATGCAATGCTCTTACTCTGTGCCTGTCCTGGGTCATTGTGGACGCGCTTCATGTGGTCACGAAGGTTCCAGTGGCGTGGGAAGCCATTTCCGGGGAGTCCTCGCTCGCAGCTATCGTAGGTGCAAAGGAAGGGCTTGTCGCCATGGCCATGGAGACCGTGAGCCTCACGCTCATGACGGAGGAGACACGCAGTGGACGAGAACTGGAGATCCTTGCAAGCGGTGACCTTGCACTTGTATGGCTTAAGATGGGAATCCACGAATTTGCTGGCACAGATTATGTGGTTAGCTTTGCAAGTGAAGGGGGAAAGGGTGAAAATGTCGTACTCGTAGTTGCACTTGAGTTTCTCAGGCTTGTGTTGGCAATTGGATTGCGGATCCTTCTCCCATGGGCAGTGGTAAAGTCCATCGGCATGTGGGGTCACATTGTGGTATAGATGATGATCCCGGGCAGTATTGTCCAGATCCGAGTTGGCGCGGCCGCCCAACTTGAAGGACTCATCAGAGGTCTCAGAGGTTCCAGGGAGGCGTTGACCTCTGGCAGCCAGATCACTGTTGACTTTGGAGGCTCGAGGTCCAATAGGCTTTCTCATTACCCTGTCACCAGTCGTTGTGTAAGGGGGCAAGTCCACCAAATCTGGAAAGTCCTGTACATACCTAGGAGATATGCCTTCGACACTCGGTGAGTGTTCGAAAGGACTATTTGTTGCGGATGTCGCCATTTGTGCTGGTGGAAGAGACCATGGATCTTCAAGGAGAATGGGGGATGACCTTTGAGAATCCAGATAACCCGGGCCGTTGTCCCACAGTGTGGGAGACTCCAAGATTGTACCGGCCTGGTATATCATGGAGTCCCTTGGAACTGGACCTTGAGCAGCGATGGAATTTGATCCAGTAGGTACAAAAGACTCGCTACCAGCGGTTGGGTACAAACCGTAAGAAGGACCTGCAGACAATGAGACAATGGGGTGTGTTGCGATGCTGCTGGTTGTTGATCCTCTATGGAACATGGGGTGGGCCCCTGAAAAATCCTCTCCTGAATACGGGAAGCTGTCGAATACTTGCATTTCCATCTGCTGTGTAGGGGTATACATAGCAGAGCTCTCAGGACTGTTGGACCTGCCTGTCACATCTGAGCTTGCAGAAGACATATGGTACGAAATCTGGGAAACATTGTGGTACATCCTCGCTGATCGGCTTTGATCAAATGAGTTAGTAGTCCTCTGGGATTGAGCTCCGATGGAATCTTGAGAGGCATTCCGGGACATTGCCACGGCTTCCACATGAGCAAGCTCGCTATTCCACTGGCTCCGGTTGGAGCCTGAAAACGAGCCACGGCCATCATATTGACCAGTTTTGCTCTCCTGAGTATCATGGAATGAGTTGAAAGAATCAGAAAGTCCATTCTGGGTAGTTCCTTGGGATGCAACTGGATCTGGGTGCAAGTACTGTTGACCTTCAGCCTTCCAGGTATGTCCACTGTTTTGACCCTGGGTAGGTTCTGTTTGATTCAAAGAAAATCCTGGCAGTCCATGGGGAAAATTTGGTCCATTTTGGAGAGAATAACCGCTGTTGGATGTCTGGGTTAGTGTTCTGTGCTTCCACTGTTTATAAACTCAAATCACAACGCAAAAAGAAACAATGAAAAGCACAACATCGTATCAAGTGGCCTAGAACAAAAAGTGTCAGTTGACGTACACCTCTAGCTCGGGTGCAAGTGTCTACAGACCAACAACGGGTGCCATGATAGGTGAAATCGTATTCGAGTGGTACAGTCCTAGGATATGGAACGTAGTGGACCAGGTGCATAATTCCAGGGAGTGGGAAGGTGTTACGCAAGGATCCATGGATATCCCAAGGGAGGTGAAGTTCCATATCCAGGTAAGAGAAAGCATGACATCTATTCTGCAAACAGAACAACGAACAACTCTGATTAGTGTAGGCTCAAATGCGAACTTGGGGATATCACTCAAGGCACCAAGTAGGCGCTGAGATGTACGTACACGTTGGCATGAGTTAATGCCTCGTTGACCATGTGTCACCGGCTGGTGACGGTCGATCCTGATGATGCATGACGGTTATCCACATGGAACAATCAAGAACAGTAAACGTATCCATAGGATAGTCCTTGTGGAAGGTACGTCATGTTCCGTGTGGATGTCCTTCGAAGTCCTTGGCAGAGTCGAGCATAAAGATCCCCATTGAGGCACATCGTCTCGGGGGGCGTGAAGATGGACAGCAGCATGTCGACATCAAAGTAGGATAGCTACATGTATTCACACCTCCATGGTGGCTGTTCCTATGGGAGAGTGTCGACATGATGCCTCAGCGTGGTAGCAGACAGCAATTCGTTCCGTCCAGGTGGACAATTGAAGAAGCACGTGATCCAGCGAGCTATCAAACCCGTGACTGGAAGCCTTTGATAGGATCTCTGTGGAAATGGACACTCCTGTGTACATAGCTAATGGAACTCCTCGCAGCATAGGACCATATGGATGATGGATTCGTCGATCATTGGTGGGGCGATACTCACGCTTGACCTTTGTGATATATTTTGTCATACATGCCTTGGTCACATGACGGATTGCCTGGATAGGCAGTGACTGGACGAATTGAATCCTGTGGAAATTCCTGGGCAAGTGATGTGATCCTGGAAGCATCCTGTGGCAGCCGGAGATGTTGATGTTGCGCGATAGAAAAGAATCTGAGAACATTGTTTTCGGACAACATGATTCTGCTCGCCAATGGCAAAAAAAACGAAGCACGAATAAGAAAAAAACAATATACCTGGCGGATCCTGCCTTGGCTCTGACGGATTGCTTGAGGCGGTTGTATCCTGTCATGTTGGCATCCAGGTGAAGGGTCCCACAAATGGTTTGAGTTTGAACAAGAGTCATTGGGAGAATGAAATCCTGAAAAGAAAATGGACAGTCTTCTGGGTCGACGGAAGCTTTCTGTGGTTCAAGTACTGTGGCCAGCGGCAGAAGTAGAGAACAGTGCTGGAACAGTTGACGAAGGTGAGTCCAGGTGCTTGGGGCGGTTGCAGGTAAAAGTATCGAGGGCAGAGGTTCTGCTGAAGTGAGAAAGTTGAGGCATATGGGGTGTATAGGATGATGAGAAAGAGGAAAGTATTTGCCAGCACGGGGAGTGGGGGGGACGCTCACTTATGCTCTCGAGGCTGCGTGAGACATTGATGCGTTGTCCGCTGTCGCTTATATTAGCCAACATATCAACTGGCACCGAAATGCGGGCCTGCTGCAGTGTTTCCGAGCAGGGATTTTGGTTGGAAAAAGGCATGGATGAGGACGAGCTAAGGACGTGATACTTTGAAGCTCGTGCAGATCAAGTCACGAATCATTGACACGCACCATGGCGGTGTTGCGGGTGCCAGGATTTTGGCAGACGCCGACCGCAGAACGACCAGCAGAAGACGAGTAAGAGAGCTTCGATAGAGGCGGACGAAGCTCGATGAAGCTGCGCAAAGCATCACAGGCCCTCGAGCTGCCAATAGTGATCAAGACGTGATACAGGAGCGGGGCGGTGTGTGTCTCCGCTGTCAAGCAGTAAAATGGCGCATACAACCAGCTGGCTCTTGGCGGCACCAGGAAGAAACACACGACGGGCCGCCCCCTCGTGCTGTTCCGTCCGCCATGATTTCCAACTTCCTCCCTCTCCCTTTCTTTAGCGAGCTAAGCTTATCAACCTGTGCAACCTGTGTGGGACGGATGCCGCTCCTGGGACAACGCCTTCCCGAACTCCTGTTGCTGCCGATCTCCTCGGGATATTCCCCAAAGCCGATGATCTTGTCAACATTTGGATCAGACTTGACTCGTACAAAAAGGGGTAACTTGCAGCTTCAAACTGAGTTTTGTTTCCATGCCAAATACGGCCTTCACTTACAGTTCATTTTCCTGCCTCGGTTTTTTTCGGTGAGGAGTGGACCCGCCTGGTTTCTGCTGCATTTGCTGCTGAATGGGTTGCAGGCCGCAGCGAATGGAGCCGTCAGTGTGGGTGGAATTATGGATGATTGGAGATCCTGCAGAAGCATCAACGCAGAGCTGCATCAACGGCCTCGTCGCACCATTCATAGAGCAGATCACGACGCCCGGCTGAGAGCTGCCTTGGTCGAAGCCGTCGAGGCTGTTCCTCAACTGGCACTTTTGGTATGACGGCTTTGAAGTTCTACCACATCCTCTCACAACGCATACTCGGTGATCCAGTGGTTCTGCAAAGAGGTGGTTGTACAGTATTCGAACCTTACTCGAACCTTCCACGACCGCATCATCTCTCGGAATGTGAGCTCACTATGAATCATGTCTGGGGAGTACAAGGTCTGTCCGCGAGAGGAGTTCTTGAAAAGAGATTGTCAGGTCTTTCCTTGGGCAGCGATACTGGCAGCCGACTAGCACAGTGATGGACAGAGACGAACAGAGACAGAGAGAGACGGACAACGACAGACTTTCTCTTCTTGAAGCGGGCGGGCTGATGTAAAGCCGTCAGTTTGGTAGTGACCAGATATCTTGTTCTGACGGGCCGCTCAGTATTTTTCAGTACAGTGCACCAGCTGCACAGCCTGCCCTCCCAAGAGTTAGTCACTAAACTTAGCGAGCCAGTAGGGAGAGTTTCCCCTTATCGATTGAGGGTGAGGGCTTTCTCAACGGCCACTGGCTGTTGTCAAACTGCGCCGGTTACGATCCGCACCTCCCGCATCTTTAGCTGAACGACTGCAGTACGCTACATGTTCTGACGTCTTCAAGCAAGAGAGAAAACACCGCCGTAGCGTGGACAATTGACGTACGAGTACGAGTGCGAAGTCCGTTCTGACGCTCCTCAACACCAACCTCTCCAGATCAGGAAGTCTCGATAACTTCGTCTTGAGAATGGGCTATGCTCTCTTGCTAATTCCTATCGAAGAAAGCCGGCAAGTTAATCAGCAGAGATCTCTCTTGATCTATTGGATTATGCTCTCCTGTCAGGAACAAGGGACTTCCCTTTCCACACCATTGTTTCTCAAACTCTGCCGCCGCCCAATTCCAGCCTCTTGGCAGCTGATCCCATAACCAAGTAATCGTCATCTGCGAAGATCATTGTTGTTGCAGCTGCACGCAGGTACACAAATTTATTCTTCGGTTCGGGAGCCTCAAGATCTACAAGATCTACTTAAGGGTTCATAGTCACCTGCAAATCCTTTCAATGGTGCAACAACGATGCTTTCGGAGGATTGGCATCAGTATTGTAGAGATGGTTGTGCCGGGTCACTTTTGTGTATCTGAAGTCAGAGTCGATTTCTCACTGTTCCCGCGATGGTAAACTGCCGGAAATGACTGGCACGATCGTTGTTCGACGCTATGTACGCTTGGAAAGCAGTTCATGACGAAATTGAACTTGATGTCCTGTGTTTTGAAAAGCCCATTGGATGAGTGCTTCCTTTCCATCATCCAAGGGTGACCCAGTTGTCAAGTGCTTCAAATTCGCGGATAATATCACACTGGCCGTAACGGCATTGTTTTTGACTGGTGCAAAAGATGGTGATTACGCTGTCTTCGATATCTCACCGTTCGTCTCTGCGAAGTCTGGAAGGAGAAAGACAAAGTTCAGGTTCTCCCGCGATGTTCCCAGCTGCCCAACTCTTTTTCTCAGTAGGAAGTATCCTTCCCCACGAATGCCAAGGAATACCGCCGCGATGAAGACGTGGACACTCTCCTCGTTTCCTCGGTTCATTGTATGCATTAAACAAGATGGTCATATCTTTCTTAGTTTAACAGCGATGCCTGAAGCCTTCACTTGGTCGGTGGTGGTATCGTGCCTCTCCTTCATGTCTTAGTTTGACTTTCAAGTACCGGTAGCAAAGTTTCAATGAGCGAGCTTAACTTTCTTCGGCTATTAACTTGCGGTTCCTGCTGTTGTTCTCTCTGATAACAACAAACATTTCCACAACATGGTCTGAAACATGGATATGAAATAGCATTTACCTCTGACTTTTGATAAAACCTAAATCGGCAATGAATGAACAACAAGGGCGTACCAAAAAAGGTTATGTACGAGCCCATTCAATTCTGGACCAACTCAAATGGCATCAACCTTTGAAGACACTCTTCATTCCCAGCACTGGGTGCTTCTGTATTACCGTGAGATCCGGGAACAAAATGGCTCCCAACAACTTACCAGGACAGAGAATTATCTCCGACCAGATCGCCCTCGTTGTCATCTTACTGTGACATTAAAGGAATGCAGCTATTCCATGCCTCAATGGAATCGATAGATGGTAGGTTTCCTTTCCATGGTCTATTGAGGATGTCCTCGTGAAACAATAACGACCAGGATGCTAATTTTTAAGCTTATTCCCCGTGAACCCTCTAATTTCATCGAGTATTCTTGATCAATAATTCGAATGGTAATGAGCCGGATGTTTTCTTTAGAGTCGGTTCAAAAGAAGGAAGAAAGAGAGCCGAGAGCCTCGTTTCTCCAGTAGAACAAAGCAAGAGCAAGGTGCGCTCAGAAGCAAGTAAATCACGAACGTGAGGAGATAAAATTCATTCTGCCTTTTCATGTCATCCTGATCATTCCACATTACCAACATCTCTCGATACGCCCCGGATGTTGAAGTCCGTTCTGGGCTCATCATACAGAGATCAGGTGATGGCTCATCACATGTTTTGCTTACCTAAAATAGTCGCTACCTGAGCACCCAACCTCAACCTCATTCAGGCGTCTCTACTTCTTTCCGATAGCAATCACCCGACAGACTTGTAAGAAGCACTCAACTTCTTAGGGACTGCAATCAGCCATTTACGATTCATCACATTATCACCAAGAACGAGTCAAAGTCCTGGTGTACACGTGGCAAACGACCACAGCCTTGCCCAGAGCGGCCCTGTGGGCACTCGGGAGCCTGAATGGGTGAAGCCTCATTGCCCGAGCAATACGAGATACGTTTACAGACTTGATTTTGAGCTATCTAACACCGCCACGAGCCACTTATTGTGTACGCAGCCCGTTTCTGAGTTGGAACGACCATTTCCACGCTGCTGTCAGAACTTGCTTTCCCGGACTCTTCTCTATTGGCCCGATGATCATTTCGGCGCGCAGATGAACCACAAAATCTTTCTGCTCACATAAAGACTTGTCAGTGAGTTGTATTCATTACCGTCAGTGGTCGAAGGCTTGCTAAATATTGTGCAGGAAGGTTAGAGCGAATTGTAAAGCCTCTCGAGCATATTTGTCGTTCTTCCCTTCAGGAAAACACCCCTCCCAGGAACCGTCAAGCTGCTGTGGCATCTTGGAAAGTCTGTGAATAGAGTATTTCGTGTTGAACGTGATGAAGAAAGGTGTCCGCACTCGTAGGAGTTCTGATTCGAAGGGTACGGGCAAGTCTTTCCTGTCTCATGATGTTTTTCTGTTGCAGCAATTTTGCTCTCAAAGGAGCTCGAATATGTCACAAAATGATCGTTTCTGACAGCCTGCTCCTCATTTGAAGTAACCTCGAGCGAAAAGCACCATGAGGCAAAGCGAAAGTTGTCGAGAAGATGCAAGTCATGCCCTTGTCCTCGCTGCCTAACATGTGACTTTCGTTACCCCAAGTATTCGCCTTGCGTCTTTCTGAATTCCCTAAAACGAAATGCACCGAGCTCCCATGCTTAGAGAGAAACAATAAGATAGCTCATATTGATTCGGAAGGCTTGACGCACCACACGTGCCTTCCAATCTGTCCGTTTGCTCGCCTCTCCTCAGCGTACTTTTAGACATATCTCTTCCCGCTACCAACGACCTTATCTTGTTTACCTTCCCCTCATCCAAAACTTCTGACGCTTGAGATGTTAACATTTCGACAAGCAGTGATGGGAGGGTCTTCGAGCAAGCAGGTCGATTCCCGTAAGGGCAAGGGCAGAACCAATGACCAGAACATCCAAGAAGTCACTGAGCATCGCGAGCGTGCCATCCAGACCGTCCAGACGCTGCGCGCGCAATTCCGCGATGAATGCAGCCACCCGGACTGCCAGGAAAGGGTCCCTCCCTTGGACTACGATAAAATATTCGACGCATGGCTTGCTGGATCGCAGACCATCCCACCGACAAGCCAAATTTCGACATGGTCCTGTAAGAACGGCCACTCCACTTGTGTTGGATGTGGCGGTAGGCCAACTCTCAACCCGGAGAGCTTCTTCACGTCTTTAGGTGTTGTGAACCACTGCTGTAATCAAGGAAGGCTTTTTGCCATATGGTTTCTTCTGGCGCAGTTCGACAAAATGAGCCTGGAGTCACAAGCCAATAACGAGAAGAAAAAGAGGCCGGAGAAATCGAGATCGAAGCCGAAGCCGAAAGCGAAAGCCAAAGCAACCGTGCCTGGTGTGGGCTATGGCACGGACATAGGAGAAATAGATGGATGGTCTGATGAAGATATGTTTATGCATGGACACATGGGACACATGATATTTTCAGGACATCCTTCTGCTGCGGTGAGGCTCTTCTTAAAGTTCCGCTATGTCACAGAGACTGATGTTCTGGCAGTCATTCCTTGCTGACAGAGATGAGGATATTCTAGAGGAGAATGACTCCCAGGACTACTTGCTAGCCGACACAGTCAAGATTCTTGGCACCTGCTTACCACCTGTGAACTCGGACACTACGGTTGAGCTTGATATGTTTCGTCTTGGCACACTTCTCGACAAGATCATACAGCTGATTCGAAACGACTCTATCGTCGACATTACCAAGCGTCTCGAGGTCTATCAGGCAACAGCTGGATTTATCACTAAAGTTGCAAACCACCCGGGGCTCGTTCAACTACTTCTAGAAGAGCGGCCAAATAAGGCCAATACTCCGGGCTTGGGTGAACTCAGCAAAGGATTGTGTTTCACACTACGGGGACTAGACAGTGGGTCAACATCGAAACCTCTGATTGCTTCTTATGGTGATACGTTCCTTCAAGCCAAAACGTTTCTTGCCATGTCTCAGAATCCAAAAGCAACGATTCAAGCAAAGGATAGCTGGCGTAACAAGGAATCGAGCAAGTTACTGCAAGATCTAGTGCGATGTTTTGAAGCCCTGGATGCAATCACTTCCAGTACTGTTGCGCCTAGCACCGAAACACGTCCGGAAGACGCCTGGACCAAATTTGCAGAAGACAATAGAGTTACATTCACAGATGATGTTCTTTTGCGTCACCGCTACACAGACAATTTCAAAGCTCTGCAAACGTCTAACAGAGGTAGGTTGACCACGATCAGCAAGGAGATCGCCACACTCAAGACTTCACTACCCACTGGAATTTTCCTCAAGGTTGCCGAATCCAGGTCAGATGTAATGAAGGTCCTGATCATTGGTTCTGAAGGCTCACCCTATGCTGGTGGCCTCTTTGTGTGAGTAATATCCTGAAAAAATGATCGTGACCTCGACACTAATCACCTTTAGATTCGATATATTCCTCGACGAGCGGTATCCAGCAACACCTCCGAAGATGACTTTCACATTACATGGTAATGACGAGGACGGCGAGTCGTTCAATCCAAACCTACATATCCATTCCGGTACCGTGTGCTTGTCTCTACTCAATACATGGCCTGGCGACCCTTCCCAAGCTTGGCAACCTTACAAGAGCACGATCCTCTCTGTGCTAGTTAGCATCCAAGCCATGATTCTGGGCGTACCAATGCCGTGGGAAAACGAACCGGGCTTCGAGGGTACTGGAATGACTCCCAGGAACTTAGCACACAAAGCCCGAGTCCAGTCCAGAACTCTCAGATTCGCCATGATTGCGTGGCTGGAGAATACGTTCACGGACCCACAAGCAAAGGAACATATTTGGAAAGACATCAGTCAAACATATTGGCAGCACAACGGCTTCAAAGTCCTTGAGTATGTCAGAGAATGGGTTTCGGAAAATCCGGGCTTACTAAACTTTGGACCAACCGATTATTGGCTGCACCATATAAAGGGAATCAATCCAAGATTACCCCCAGAATCTCCGCAAAACAATCTAGCCGAAAAACTCTCAATTCTTCTTGGAGTCTCGTATGATCCTGCGGCATTTCCAACCGTCGAGATTCAGGTCAAGCAGCCAAGATCGAAACGCAAGTCATCGGCCTCCAAGAACCCCACCGGATCAAGCAAGAAGGTAAAGGAATCCGGAACAATACCAGCCCAGTTCAAGTGGATCTACGCACGCGATAAGTCGCAAAAGATGGTCAAGAAAGCTTGTAAGGAATTTGGGATTAGCTATTCCAACACGATCAAAGCTAGTATTGAGAAACTTGAAGATCATGTCAACAGCGACATGGATGGTATCGACCATGCGCTTGTTGATACATGGGGCGAGCTGGTGCTGGACTCTACACAATCTTTCAGCTCCCAACCGGATTACGAGGACGATTATATGGATTCGGTCACCTGGCAAAAGGAGGTTCAGACCATGGTTAGCGATACCCAAATGACACCTGGAACATATTCTGGTCTACCGACTCTGCCACATCCATTCACACAAAATAGTCTATCATTTGAGGCTACTCCGAATGACGCACAAAGCCTTATGTCTCTTTCGCCTCATCAGACCAGCCATTTCTTAGCAGTGCATGATTCCCAGGCGAGCGGTAGCAATGCACCCAAGCTCTTTAGCAAGAAAGCTATTGGAGTGAAAGGACCATCTACACCACCTGCCGCGAGTTACATGGGACCTATATTTCACTTCAAGTCTAACAAGCAGCCTCAATCCCAAAGCAAAGGAAAGGGTGCATTGACTGATGATGCGATTGATCTCAACGATAGTGAAGATATAGAATAATCCGTCGTTGATGGGAAGTTGGGTGTGGGGTCAGGCGTAGCTGGCGCAAATTCGAGGATTTCATACATGCATGGCACAAAAGAGTCATTAGGCTTCCCTACGGTTTTGCGAGCATCAACAGGCGTGGAGTGCAGTTTGCGGGTGCATTATCAGCGGCGAGGGATCGACAATGTTGTTTTGCGTTTTAATACCCTGGCATGCTTGTGACTATAAGACGATTTTTTTTTTTTACATAATTTCCACTGTACATTAGCGATGGTCTTTGCTAATAACTATACCTTCTCACAATTCGAAGCTGCTTAAAATTGAGCCAGAATGTACTAAAGTCTGGGTAGACTATCCAAGCTTCAAAATTAAGTATAAAAATATGGCAAGTCGCGCATGGCATGGAAGGCCTCCGTGTTGCCAACTGGTCTATCAAGTGACAGTTCCCGTGCTGCCATATTTGAACGAGCTTTTCACTTTGCAACGCTAATAGTCCTCGAGAAGTATTTAGCATCTGAAAAAGCCGGGCTTGGGTTGGTAAACTAGACTAGACCCAATCTCATGACATAGCTCCCGCAATCCAGAAGAGGATAACTGCCCTATTGACATAAGAGTAGTTAAGCGTAGCTAATTAGGGGGAAGCCACTGCCAGTCTGGATTCACATTGCTTGCTATGTTTCGCACAACTATATCTTCTCGGAATATTTTCAAGGAGTAGTACAACTCGCACTCACATCTTTCCAACTCACACACTTTACTGTACAATTTATCTATGCACTTCATCATGCAAATTCACGACATCATTCCAGGTCTCGGTATGCCGATTATGACGAGTTACGTCCGTCCTCCGGCTCAAACACCGCCAAAGTCCGCCGCAAACTCCATCTCCATCTTGATTTTCTCGGTAGGGATCGCATGGCAGTTCTGGATTTTGTTACCATCGTTATACAACGGCATTGGATACATTTACTCTTGTCTGGGCGGTATATCATGGTCATTCGTCTTCCAACTTGATCTCTTCGTAATAATCTTGTGTCTGCTCGTCGCAAACCTTTGCCTGCTTCTTCCTCAGAAGATAGGTACCGACCAGGAGCAGAAGAGCGAGAAGAAGAATAAACAGAAGAAGGTCGCAGAAGAATCCCCCGAGGCTGGCAAGACGAAGACTAAAAACATGCCAAAGCCAGCATGGGATTCGGACGCGAATTGGGCATGGAGCGCACAGAACTGGGAGGAGCTTGCTATGGAGGCAGCGTATAAGGAGCGAGCTCAGACCCAGGATAAATCTGGGAGGGAAATCAAGGCGCAGGGTGAGCAGAAGCGTGTCGATCGTCTCTATATCGCAGTTCAGAAGCTAAAAGACATCGTCAAAGTCTTGAGGATGGAAGCGGACCGTCAGGAGAAAAGTATGGAGGAGATCATGATGAAAAAAATGGAGACAGAGGTCTGTGACGATCCTACGATGGACGAAGATAAAGAGGAGGATGAGGATAGAGATTCTGAGGACCAGATTTTCCAGTATCGTGCTGGATATTGGTGCAGGCGGAATTGCAGCTTCCAGCAGACGAGGAAGTTGTCAGTCTCGCCTGAGGCTGATGAACAGCATGAGGCGGAGGATGAGGAATATGTGATGGTCACTGGGGATGCAGAGTTGTAGAGCGAGGTCTCCATATATCCGAGATACGTGTGTTGGATATAGCATATAATCCGGTCTACCTTCCAGGCCCAGAATATAGAATGCATACCATACAAATTCGACTTTGCTGCCCAAGTGTAGTCCCCACCATTCTCGACTTCCAAGGAATGTTATCCTGGTCCGATACGGGGCCTGTACAAATACGTGCATTAGTAGATGTTATCCCAAACTAGCAGCGGAAAGAAATGAAAGGCAAAGGACGTACATATCGTGATGTTCTGAGAGATTCGAGAGGTACTTGTTCAGCTCCTCGACCCGTTGCTTATGCGTCTTGACACCCTCCTTCTGTAGACGATCGTGCAACTGGCAAGGAAATTAGCAGAAGCTCCATAGATCGGTTCCGATATATCCTCCAAGTTCCCAGTATAATTGTCAGTAAAATTAGGAGACATACCCTCTTCCTCCTCATCTCCTCGTAAGCCCTCTCACTGGCCGTCTTCCCATCTCCACCCCTCTCCTCCAATTCCCTCAAAGCCTCATCATCCAGATCCTCCTCCGCGCCTTCCTCCCCCTTTCCCTTCCTCTTCACAACCGCCTTCGAAGACTCCGCATCTTCTTCCTCGAGCGCTGACTGCAAGGCTGATTTCTTGGTCGAGCTCGAAGCTTCAGATTCGCTGGTCTTGGGCTTCTTTTTCTTCTTTTTGATTCCAGATGGCGCGGAGCCTTTCAGCTTGAGTGCGCCGCGCACCACAGGGGCATATTCGTCCGCTGGCATGGTTGGTGTGGGTTGTGGTGTCGCTGTTGTGGAGGGGAGGTTTTGGAGATGCTTGAGATCAGCTGAAATGGGAGGCGGTGAGAGATTGAGGCTAGCTTGATTGAGAGTAGCTCACTGTGGATGAAAGCAGAGCAGTACTTCCCCCTTGCTCAGCCCACTATACCAAGCAGTGTAATGCATCCGTGAAAGCTTGATCTCTATTTCACCTGCTGTTGGAGAGTAGTGTCCGTTCACTTTCTGACAGCAAGGCTTATCTGTTCAACCATCATCGGTTCTATCACAGAGCCCAGACTTCATATACGGCAGAAGAAGTTGGCCTTGTTGGGTCTTGCTCGATTTGTTCCTTTTTTGCATCTGTTTATTACATGTTTGTCGGACTTTGGAAGTTTTGAGAAGTTTATGCCCAGTATTCTTGAGGCCCCTTTTGGTCCCTTCGAGTTGAACGAGGACACGCGGTCGCACCACAGCGATCTGCTTCCAGATTTCTCCGCTCTAATCTTATCGGTGAGGTTTCAGGGATCCAGGAGGGTCTTCTTGGTTGTATCTTCCACTGAAAGGTATCGGATAGGATCGCAAGGTTTTGACGGCCGAGTTGTCTTGTATCTGGCATTTTCTACTCCTTGTCTTTAGCGAGACAGAACGAATTTACCCTTGAACAAAACATTGCATCAAGGGTACGTACACAAAAATGCTCATCTCCCATAGGTTACATTAAATCAAGACTTTGACATCCTCACCAAGCATAATGTGCAATGAGGCGTCATTTTGCCAAGTCGCAAGATTCCAGAAGTCATAGCCAGTCAAAGTCTATGCTTTCCGCCGACATCTTTGGCGGGGTAGCCCCACTCTCGGGGTGCATTGAGGCGGACTTCGAGCTTCTGTACATGATATGTCTAGGACATAAGGCGGATTTAGAGCTTGTGCCAGTATGTTTTAGATGACGCTTGCTGCGGATTCTGCCGTGGCTGGAATCATATATAGTTTAGAGCTTCCCACAATTCATCAGTAAAGCGAATCACATTCCACACCATTACGGATGCTTCTTTCGTTACGCGAATTATTCTATTCCTTACTACTCGCATTTTCAAATCATCTCTTCTCAACTCACGTAATCCTCAAATCTATCTCAAGCTAGCTGTCAATCTAACCTACTGACTACTACCGTCAACATGAGTGCCTCAGCGACAACCAAACTGAAGGTTGTGTTCGGTGCAATGACGATTGGAAGGCCTGGTAAGCTCATCTCCAAATCACACTGCTTGTATGCTCCTTACTTTCTCAGGAACTGCTGGTTCCCGCGTCCATACTCTTGAAGAGGGCGGCAAGCTGCTCGATGTATTCCAAGCTCGAGGTCACGATGAGGTTGATACTGCTCGAGTCTATGGCAGCGGCACCACGGAAGAAATGCTTGGCGAGCTGAGCTGGCAGAAACGCAACATCGTCATGGGCACAAAGCTATACCCTAATGCTGGCACACAGTATGCTCAGATGTCTGTTGGCGACGCCTACAACCACCAACCAGCTGATGTGCGACGTGGACTCCATGCATCGCTTAAGGCTCTTAAAGCCGAAAAGGTGGATCTGTTCTACCTTCACGGCCCTGACCGAAAGACACCATTCGAAGACACACTTCGCGAAGTCAACAAGCTGCACAGAGAAGGACTCTTCAACAGATTTGGAATCAGCAATTACTTGTCATGGGAGGTCGCTCAAATGTCAGAGATCTGTATCCGGAACAATTGGATCAGGCCAACGGTGTACCAGGGTGTCTACCATGCTCTCCAGAGGACCATGGAAGCGGAGCTTTTCTCCTGTCTCCGCTTCTACAACATATCTCTGTATGCTTTCCAGCCCTTAGCCGGCGGATTCTTGACAGGACGTTATACTCGGGACCAGCAAGAATTCGAGTCAGGATCTCGATTCGATCCCAAGATCATGCAAGGAAAGCTTCACCACGGCAGGTACTGGAACGATGCCTATTTTGATGCCTTGGACCTCATCCGAACAGCCGGAGACAAGCATGGATTGACGGTTGCGGAGATCGCACTGAGGTGGATTGAGCATCATTCCTTCATGAAGAGGGAGAATAATGATTCGATCATTGTTGGAGCAAGCAGTGTAAGGCATCTGGAACAGAATTTGCTGGATTTGGAGAAGATGTCTTTGCCGGAGGATGTGGTTGAGATACTTGAGAAGGCATGGCTGGTGGTAAAGGGTGTTGCACCAAAATACTGGCATTGATCACTGATTGCAGAAATGTTCAAACCAATCAGAAAAAGACGATTTCTCGGCGTCCAAAATCATGAATTTCAATGTCGTTTATCCTCATACGATGTTTAAAGCTATCATTACCTGACGTCCGTATTTCAGCACCTATATGGTCTGTGCAAGCAGGTGCTCTTACTGCAAGAAGAGAAGTCGCCAGGGGCTCACCCTTGTCAAGGTAAGCTGTGTGCATATCCGCTGCTAGCATATCCGCTGCTAATGTGTCCCAGAGCTTTCCCATCCACCTCTACTAACAAGTGCCAACCGGTGCAGATGATCTCATCTACTGCCCCAGGATAGCCCTAGAACGACAGCAAGGCTATAGCATCTAACTTCATGTGTATGTAGAGAGCTGTTATCGAATCCGAAGCTCAACAGGCGGATGGGCTTCGGAATAAAAAGGATTGCTAAGTCTCTTGATCATCAGACAGCAATCTATCGAACCTCAATGGCCTCTCTCCCCTTTTCTGCCGCCACCAATTGGTAGATTCAAACAACTTCAAACATCCCCTAATAGTCCAACCCCACCTCTCCAAGAACTGTTCCGTAACCTCCCACCCGTCAACGTCCCACGGATCGCCCCATATTACCATACCAGTCCTCACAGTCGGCGAATTAAAATATCCAACCAGATCCCCGCAGAGCTCGATATCATCGTAAGTGTCTCCAGCCCTGAGTAAATTATCCCGCATCCTAGGAATAGGTAACAGATCGATCCATGGATGGTGTGGAATTTGACACTGCAGTTCTGTTGGACGGAGAGATGACGGTACCGTCAGCGTGAGATTTGGATGTATTGATGGGTTTGAGAAAGGCGAGAGGGCATCGTCGTTCATGGCGTTGTCGGACTGGAAGCCAAGCGTGGTTGAATTGCTGATCAGTGCTCGGAAGACGTTGAATTTCACAAGTACCAGAAGTTGATCTGCTCCTGGAGAGCCCGAATGCTGCTTATTGACAATCCAGCTTTCGAGCTCGGATAAGATTTTCCGACTCTGGGTACTGGTTGACTTGCAGAGGACGGCCGAGCGGGAGAGAGCATGGGTGTCAAAGCGAGGTGTAGCGGCTGCGGAGTGGAATGTTTCCCATAGGCCAGTATCCTGATGTACGTTCTGTGACGTAGTGCGTGCGGGTCTGAGGACTTCGAGAGAGCTGTTAGGAGGAGGCCATGTATCCGAAGTTACGACTCCTGAATTGCTATTCTCTCGTATTTCTTTACGTTTGCCTGTAATCATAGAACAAGTTTTAGAGACTTTATTACTGGGAGCTCTTTTAATGGCACTACATGCTACGGTGGACTTACGATATTCTCTCTGGTTCAACCTGTTTTGTCGCTTCCTCCGCTCTGCGGGGTTGGACTTGCCTGTCCAATCATCATCTGGGCAGAGCATCTTAGCTTGCTGTGGCATTGTTGTGAGAGTGATTGATCTGGGTTCACTCCCCGGCATGGCCTCTGGAGACTCCGAAGAACCAGACTGTGAAGTCATGGTGCAAAACCTCCAGCGGCTTTGGATGGCAAGTGGGTCGGCAGAGCTGTCGATGGGCTCAAAATATTTTCGATTGGCTTAACCAGCTAACTAGATATTGAATCTAGTGGGTATTCGTATCTTAGGAGTGTAGAAAGATCTATAATATGCAAGTGTATTACATTCGAGAGAAAGTGGAAACGGATGTCGTAGAAAACAACTCTCGCTTAAGCAGCTCCTGAGCGGGGTTTGACGGCTGCGGGGGCGTCCCTGCTTGTAGTAAGAAATGCACTAATGCAAGCTGCTTACAGCGCTAAAATGGATGAAGACTCTAAATTTTCGAAGTAGCCGAGTATTTACGATATCAGATTCTTCGCAGACATTCAAACGTCACTTCAAAGTCGCTCCATGCAAACAGCTTACAGCGCCACAGAAGCAGAAGTTTGAATTTAACTACCATGCTCGTAGTGATTCTTAGTGTCGGTATATGCAACGTTTGGAAGGTTCCTAGACTTTAGCATGGCTTTCGGCAGTCATAAGAATTGCAAAGCTCTCTGAACGGCTGACAATTTTTAAGACCCAAATGCCAATGCGGACCTCTCGGTCTTAACAGCGATTGTGTCAGTGAATTTTTGTTATATAGGTGACCTGCTACTACTTCTTTTTGATTTTCAGCGATTCCCAGCTTACAGCCTATTGCTTCCACTTATACATCATCCTGTTCTCCCCATTTAAGTCTACAAAGCCGCAGAACATGACAACTCAATACGCAGCAGTTCACACCAATCCTAATGGACCAGGCGATGCTCGTCCTACTGCGTTGCAGATCGTCCAGAACGAAGGTCTCTCCGGCAAGTTCGACAAGAAAACAGTCTTCATCACAGGATGTTCCTCCGGTCTAGGGGTCGAGACCGCCAAAGCTCTCTACACAACAGGCGCAACTCTCTACCTTACCGCTCGCGACCTTTCGAAAGCGAAGGCTGCTCTCGGAAGCCTTGTGGATTCATCGCGAGTCCACCTCCTAGAGCTAGATCTCAATTCTCTGGAAAGCGTCCGCAAGTGCGCTGCCGAGTTCCTTGCACAGACTCAGACTCTCAACATCTTCATCGCCAATGCCGGCGTCATGGCCACTCCCGAAGGACGCACCAAAGACGGTTTCGAAACCCAACTTGGCACTAACCATCTCGCGCACTTCCTCCTCTTCAACCTCCTCAAATCAGCTCTCCTTGCGTCCACCAAACCAGAATTCAATTCTCGAGCTGTGATACTCTCATCCGTCGCGCATCGAAGCGCTCAAGTCAACTGGGACAATATAAACCTCGATGGAGAATACAATGCCTGGGTTGCTTATGGTCAGAGCAAGACCTGCAATCTATGGACTGCGAACGAGATTGAGCGTCGATATGGCTCACGGG
Organism: Cadophora sp. MPI-SDFR-AT-0126; assembly: GCA_020747065.1. Lineage (NCBI taxonomy): Eukaryota > Fungi > Ascomycota > Leotiomycetes > Helotiales > Ploettnerulaceae > Cadophora > Cadophora sp. MPI-SDFR-AT-0126. The sequence continues at coordinate 1,213,932 of JAGMVK010000006.1, forward strand.
GACTGCATGCCTGGAGTATACAGCCGGGTGGTGTAGCGACGGGACTTCTGCAACATATGAGTGAGGAAGAGAAGGCTGGATTGGGAAATGACCCCACCCTTGTGAAAATCTTTAAGAGTCCTGAGCAGGGTGCAGCGACGACAGTGTGGGCCGCCGTTGCGAAGGCGTTGGAGGGAACAGGAGGGAAATATCTGGAGGATTGTCAGATTATTAAGGCGTGGACTGAGGCGGATGGACAGTGGGGACCTGGTTATGCTTCCTGGGCGTATGATGCTGAGCAGGAGAAGAAGCTATGGGCCAAATCTCTGGAAATGGTGGGCTTGAAGGATGACGCATAGACAGGGAAACGAAGGAGAATAGGAATGACAATCTACGTCCTTGTGAGTGAAGAAGCCAAAATTGCCAATTCATTCATAATATGTCATTTTTTCAACCAACTGGCCCAGAATGAAAGTGAAAGTAAACAATTCCGAGTTGCTTTTCCCACACAACCGCGAATTAAGATCCCAAAACATTCCCCACAATTACTATCCAGCCTACTCAGACGTATTCACAATCTCCAAAATCAATTTCACCACTTCCTGAAACCTCTCCGTCTCCTCCCTCCCAACCTGCACATTCGAGAAGTCACTCCCACACCCCTCAGGGCCGCCGTTACTCCACTGCAACCCGTTTCCACTCCAAGTCACTCCCGTATCCAGCCCATAAATATCCTCACTACCGGGCGGATCGTCAACGGGTAGTTCCTTCAAGACATTGTAGATTTGGTCTATCTGCTCGACGTAGTTTTGAACAGGAATGGTCTTGGTGGGTAGAGGCTGAAGGTCATGTGATCCTGGGAGCCGCTGCTGAGAGGTGATGGACATGGTGGGAGAGGAGGGTGAGCGGGTTATGGTGTGGATTGCTGAGGGCGAGGGAGGTGCGAATCCGCCTGTGATGCCTGAGATAGAAATGTTAATGTTCTATTTCGAATATATAAGGTAATCGCCTCGTTCTATCTTTGATGGATCTGTCCTTACCAACTTGAAGCCGGATAGAAAACTCCGCTGGTGCCATTTGGTGAAGAAGCTTTGGACAAAAAGTTAGTAGGAACCAGTTATGGCTTCTTCAAATGTGCTGAGATGTACAGAGATATCTTTGTTGTTGCTGCTGCGAAGATGAGGTGTAATAGAGGATCAAGGTAGGAACTACAGTACGTCACTCGCCTCGCTTCTGAAAATAGGGAGTTGACTCGCCTTCTTCATTTGGCCAGCCAAGGACGCGCTGCCAAGCAAAGCACCACGAAGAAGAATACAATTAGGCAGGTGAAGACTGACACTAATCCCACATGATCAAACACCTTTCTATCATCCAAAGGTACTCAGAAGACTTTGTGGGAGAGCGCAACATGAGTGAAATTCGTGAGGCTCTCGCTTCGCTTGTTTATGACCTCGCCGTTTCGGGCAGGGGGACTGTTTACTATGATAGCGGTCGTTTCCCCTCACCCCGAACAGACAATCACTCAACGAGAACACATTCATCTAGACAAATGAATTGATCTCCGTTTCCGCTTGATGCTAGCAGCCAATGACATTTCAGATTTTGCATAATCATCATCATCATCAAAACAAAAGCCATGACGCCAAACACACGCATCTGGGGAGAAAGCCCATATTCCTGACCAAACATGACAAAAATAAACGAAATACATGTAGAAGAACCTTCATCACATGTCCCCATCAACTGGCGGACAAGCCTCCGCACCCATCCCCTTCCCACAAGCCGGTTCTTTACCAGCCTCACCCTCCTCTTCCACACCACCACCAGGTACCTCCTCCTCCGGCACAGCCTGAAAAGTCTCTACCGGAACTTGCACACTCTCACTCACACTAGGACTCACACTCGCCACCGCAGTCGGCGACATCGTATACCCATCAGCCAGCGACGTCTCAACCATAGTCTTCATCTCCGGCTCCTCAGATGTCGAGAGTGACGTCGATTCTGAAGTAGATGTCGGGAAACCGGTACCTATACTCAGAGGCGGGGCAATGCATAGCCTACTCGACGGATAATGCTCTGGACTTGGAAGCGGGACTGGATACGTCGGGATGCAGCGGCGGAGGAGTCTGTTGAGGAAAGGGACGGCGCAGGCGGGGGAATTGGTTGCTATTTCTGAGCGGTAGGCGTTGCTGGTTGCGATGGGGAATTTGTAGGGGACGGTGCAGGGCGTGACGACTGGATTGCTGTGGGAAGGTTTAATGTGCGTTTTGGTTTTGGTGTGGAAACTTGAGTGGTGAGGGTTGTGGGTGTGGTTTGGATGTGGTGGGTTGGTTTTGGATTTGGATTTGTCGTCGTCGGTACAAGAGCTTGGATGGGGATTAGTACTAGCATCACTGACTGAACTATGCAGTGGGGCACTGTGACCTTACCTAGTTGACGACACGGTATCAGGAATCCAGAGGTCGGACGGCTCAAGTGGGACTACAGAACCACTGGTCGAAGATATCAGCGTTGTAGTGAGCGTTTCGGGGGTCGTCGCTGTTTGCATCGTTGATATGATGGTTGAGATCGAAGTTGATGCCGACGATTCGGAAGTGGGAGAGTCTACGAGATAGGATGTAGCGGTGTCAGATTCCATTGCAGTGTCGACAGAGGGTTTGGGCGAAGCCATGCCATCTTCCACCGTAAGGCTGGTCTCCGTGGGAACGGCTGATACTGAAACGGCGTAAAGGGCGAAGGGAAAGAGAAGGAGAGATAGAAACATGGCGAAAGGTTTTGCTTGGAAAGACAATAGCAATAATATCTGGTCAGAAAATAAGATGACTATCAAGCTGTAGTAAATGAACAAGTAGAGTTCAAGGGAAAGAAATGAAGGAAAGAGAGCGCAAAGTCAACAGAAAATCCTGTTCTATAGCAACCTGACATCTTGACAGATCGCCTGATCTGTAAATAACATCGATCCAACTACAACTGCTATGCTTGTTCAAGTATATTAAATGCACGCGTCATTGTTGGGCTCGAATTCAGGTCTGAAGTTGCGTGGCCACCACCAACACGGTTGAATCAGAACCTTAACATAAATAGAAAGAATACAGCGAGCTCAACACTCCCGCAAGCTTTTTCCTCTGAAACGAACTCAAAAGGCATTTGCCAAAATAAATAAATAGATAGAAACGAGAAGAAAATCACGAGAAAATTTATGAACAGGTGGAAGTTCCATGTACCCTCCAGGCAACACAACAGGACAATGAAGAAGACTCGCTTACCACAACACACTGGCAGATGTGAAGGTATCACCAACTTCAATCCAACACGACGTACTTCGCGCAGGTCACAGCATCTTCGATCTTCAGCGGGCTATGCTGAAACACCAACCCAACCCAACAACCAACAAGCCTCCCAGATCCTTCACTCCCTCTACCAAAAACATCAAAGACCTCCTTCTTCGCCACCCACAATCTTCTTCCACTGCATACAACCTCCTATTGTGCATCGCACAACAGCCAACAGCCAACAGCCCCCACACAACAATCCACCCTCCCACCCCATCCAGCCCCCATGTAACCAACACTCGAACCGAAACGAACCAACCAACAAACAGACTAGTATCACCAGAGGACACCGTACGAAAAAGAAAAAGGAAAAGGAAACACAAAAACGTGGCGTGTCAGCGATAAAAAGCATCCGATTTCGGAAGTGCAAGGCTATTGCAAGGGGGTTGTGCGAGATAACGAAGAAGGAAAGAAGTCGCGTGCGTCATTTATGTCATGCTGCCAAACTATGCGGTTGAAGGAATTTCGTAGCAAGTATTTCGTTATCTTGTGAATTGAAGTAGCACGGTATGCAGGTCATAAAGCACCCGTAATTGACAAAACTCTCCACCTCACTCGACGTTGAATGGGAACAAGGCACCCCGCAGATCGATACCAGAACTGTTATCACATGTGAGCCACATGCACTTGTAAAGAGGATGGATCTTCGAATCTCTTCATTCATCAACTATTAGCCGTATCTTCCACCTTTCCACGATCCAACCCCTTCTCTTCTCTATATAGCAAGCAGCCAATTTCCCATCCTTTTCGGATTTCCGCCTTTTGATCCATCTATCTTCTATGAACAGCTTCCTGGAGCCAGACCGAGATGCGTCTCAGTCTCTCCCGCCGACCAGAAAAATGCAGAAGTTACCTCCGACCATGCGTCATGAATTCGTTACTTCGACGTAGGACAATAACGCCGGCAAGGAATGAAAGTGAAAAGAAGATGTATACAAGGAAGAATGAGAATAAGAGAAAGAAGTTAACAGTCTCTGGGGACATGTCTTTTCAAACGTATTTTTCAGAAGAGGAAGAGAGTAACAAGAAATCGTCTTGGTCTTGATCCTGATTTGTGTAAACCCACAGCCCCTAGAACGCCTCGCTTGTTTGTTGTTGTCCTTCCTTTTAAGCAATCTGTGATCCACGATCCACCACTTCAATATAGAGTCATCTGTGCTGGCGTCTCTCGTAGAGATCCAATCGAGGTGAGAGGGACTAGATGGCCCAACTTCCTCTTCTGGCTCGAACTCCCCATGCACTTGGGCTCGCTGCACCGTTGGACATACTGGGGTGTTGTCTAGCCCACTCCAGAATATATACTCTCAAAGCCTTCCACCGGGGACAGTGCTCTTCTTGCACTCCCTCGGTAATGCCAATATAACCCTTGATATTCTTCTTGGTGTCGTCGGCCCGCAGCTCCTCCTGAGAGCAGCGACTGATGCGTGATAGTTCCTCATCGTAGGCACGAGCCAAAGAGGGGTAACCGAGGGACAGATAATTGTACACCTGTGTCACAAAGGTATCATCGAACTCCTCTAGCAAGGCCTCCTCCGCCTTGCTCCTCGCTACCTCGGCCTTGAGCCTCTCGTCGATGCCAGCCAGCATCCTTACTCCTGCTTCGTGTTTCGAGGGGGTCTTAGCGCCATTCGGAAGTGCATGGTTCCCGAAGGCGGAAGAAAACGGGTCATCCACCCCTCCATCCGGACGCGGGGTTTGGATCAGCGCGGGTTGCTTACTCGCGCTTGGGCTCACGAACTCTCCTGGTTCTTCAGCAATGCAGTAACCACCCCATAGACCCCCGCCATTCTCGCACTTGTTGGGTTGGACGTCGATTCTCTGGTCCGACTCAAACTTTGTGGCTTTGGGCGACGGGCACATCCGGAACTTGAGGTCGCTGCCGAGCATGGGGGGTGACGCAGCTGAGCGCATGCGTTTAAGCTCTGCTTCCTTTTGCTTGTCCACTGGTTCGGCCTGGGCGGCGCGGGGGAACGCTGAGCTCTTGACCGTCATGCCGTTCGTCCAGAAAGGGTCCTGGAAGGTAGGTTTGGTAGCCTCAGCAGCAATCTTCTTGTTGGTCTCATCTTCGCGGAGACGATTCAGCTTCTCTTGGTGCGCTTGCATCTCTTTAGCTGCCCACCCGACCTCTGTAGATTTTCGTCGCATGTTCTCGAGTTTGGGATCGTTCAGAACGAGAAGCCCGACACCTTCCACAGAATCCTCATCTGATGCTCCATCGATTTCTCGGTCGTAAAAATGCTCCACTATTTCGTGCATAGACTCGTTGGGGAATGCTGCTAACGCTTGCTCTCGTAACTGCTTTTCAGCTGCCTTCGCTGCGAGAGCTAGTAGATAACCTGAGAATCTGTCATCACAGCTTTCCCGCGTCCTTGCTAATTGTAATCTCATCATGGAATCCTCCGATGACCCAAGGGATCCCGATAGTGATGGTGTGCCCTCGTCCTCATAGCCATCCTCTAGATCTGGTTCCTCCTCATCAGATGCTATAGCTTCCAGCTCGGGCTGGAAGGAGTTCTGTCGCGTGCTCCGTCTTGTGTTGGGATGGGGACGCATTGAGGGCTGCCGTCTTGGAGGTAGAGGTGGTATTTGAACACTTTGTAAATGTGCTGAGCTCTGGTTGGGGGTGTTGTCCGGAGGTATTGGAACGACAGGAGGGCGGGCCTTCCGTTTTGAACGGGTGTAAATATTTGGTACTCCAGGTGTGAGATCGGTCTTGAAGTACTCGTCAGCACATTGTAGCAACGCAAGAGGAGATGCTGGCGCACTTACCTTATCTGTGGGAAGGGTAGCTGGTCTTGAGTCACCAGCTTTCTTGGATCTCTTCGTGGTCTCGATCAGATCTGGAGCGAATCTTCTCCTTGGCTTGGGCGTAGCTTCTGCTGGAGATTCTTGGGGAGGGATGGAGACAGGCGTAGGCTCAGGAGTAGGTAATGGCTTGACGGGCTGTCTGTTGCTTTTGATTGTCGTCTCAACGGGTTCAGGTACGAAACGTCGTTTGGGAGCAGTTACCGCAGCAGCTGTCGTTGGGGCAAAGTCCATCTTATCAACCCCGCCATCGTTCCTGTCCTCCTTCTCCTTCTCCTCCTTCTTGTTACTTCTCGTGGTCGTTTCCACTGGCTCGACAGCGAATCGTCGAACCCTCTTCACCGTTGTTTCGACTGGGGTTGGCGTAAAGCGCCTCGATGTTGGCGGGGGTGACGATTCAGACATCGTTCGTGATTCGATTCGATGCGGGAACAGCAGGAAGGAACCCGTCGAAGCTGTTCCAATTCCAATTTCTGTGAATAATATTTTAGGGAGCTGGACACATTCCAAACCAGCGCAGAGCTGCTAAGGTTCCAGAGGTGCTTTTCTGGGGGTAGGGCAGAGCTTGTGACCTGGAAGTTACGGTGTGCTCGTTGGTACAGTAGCTCGTGCAGTGCGTTACGGGTGCCTCCCCTGGGAAGGAGAAGTGACGCCAATTGATGGATTTGGCTGGATGGGTTCAACGGGCTGGCGGTGATTGGACGAGCGACTTTCTCAACCGGTAGTGTAGTGTCCTGTAGAGGTAGGGATTCTGCAGCTGAACCACATGTCAATTGCTCGAGAGTCCTCAGGTGATAATGTTCATTATTGCGGGGAGAGCTCGTCGTACGTAATTTGAGAAAGAATATTACCTGAAAGTTTGGTTGTTTACAAAAGAAGGGGGTAATAGCAATAGCAACAGCAACACAGGGCAAAGAATTCGCTTATCACGAGGTTACTAGAAAAGGGGAAGTGAAGAAGAGAAGCATTTAGGCCTGGAATGGCTTGGTGGCATGGCCTGGTAATGCATGGCTGGCGTGGTGGCCATTATGCTCGATTAGGGATTAGCATGCCATGAGCAGTGAGTGGGCTTTTCGTTGTCAGACAAAGACAAGACAAACGGAACATCAAACCGGGCAATTCTAGGCTATGCTATTTTCGTCAATTGGGCGAAATAGGAAATTCTGAATTTCATCTGCCTTTCAATAATGAGGAGAGGGGCATCATGAAGCAACAGTATGAAGGGTGGTAAATCTGATTCTGCATGGGATGAGGTTCAAGGTAAACATGGGCTTTGTCTCAGGCCAGAAACCTGAGTCCATACCCTCAACATTCAACATTCCCGATTACGTACATGACGACCCAGGGGCTTGCAGGTCACAGATTCAACGACACATCATGCAGATATTAGTATTATGTATTTGACGACTGCCTCCTCACAGGACCATCCAGATTCGATCCATCCTTCCTGAGCAGTAAAACAAAGTCCTCCATGCAACGCCGATCCTCTAAGAAGCCCGCTGACTGACCGACCAACCGACTGATTGACAGCGGAAACTAAGGAGATCAATAGAACGATGGTGAAGAACTGCAAGATCCCAAAGGTCCGAGCAGGCGTGTACCACTCCAGTAAAAGTACAAGAAAGAAGCGAATGTATGTTGCAATGAAGCCCAAGGATTCAATCATCAATGTCCAAATGCAACCATTCAATCATGTGCCGAAAAAAAAAGTTTCTACACAAGAGCAAGATCTAACCCCGGAAGATTCGCGTGCCTTAGCTAATTCTGCTTCTTCTTTCTTGGTAGTCCAGCGGCTCTTCTCATCTCGATGTCGCCCTCTGCCAACCAGTTTGAGGCTTTGACTAATTGCACGACATTGATGACTTGCTTGCCGAACATGATTGGGAAGCTGACACCAGCAATGACCCAAGGCCAGAACGAGTCCATCTTGTTCGCGCGCATCAATTCCAATGCGCCAGCACTGTTGGGATTGGCAAAAAGGAAGGATGCGGGAGGGGTGGATGGATTGCCAGGTTGGAGAGAAGAAGCAGCTCCAGTGCCGTTGTTCGTGACTTGAAGGAGGGATGGCGAAAGGAGGGGCGAGGAGAATGACAGGAGGTAAAGTGCGATGAAGAAGACCTCGTTGAACATGCAGAAGAGGAATAGAACGGTCTAAGCACCTGGTCAGTATCCTTGCTGCAATCCATGACAGGGGATGGGTAATTATACCTTGTTTGTATAATACAAGTTCAAGATGAAGCTCCTGCTCTTATCGACCTTCTTGTGGCTGGTATCAGATCCTCCCATGGTCAGAGTCGCATACATATGGATGTAGTGACTTGCGAGATCCAACGAGATCAGACCTTGGAATAGGAGAGCCCAGCGAGGCCAAGCTGACGAAAGGAAGACCAGCAGGCACGCAGTAGTGCAGCGATCGGTCACCATGTCCAACACAGCTCCAAATCTCGTGGATTGTTCGAAGTATCGCGCCGCATATCCATCAAGTGCGTCCAGGAGGCAGGAGATGCTGTAGAGGAGAGTGCAAGTTCGAGGGTGAAGGGGCATATAGTATAACGACGCAAAGGCGAGGACAATTCGAACATAGCCTGGAAAAACGTCAGCTTGAATCTCCAAATCCAGCAGAACACAAACATACCGATCACGTTCGGCCAGAACAGGAATACATTCTCGCGGGGGTGCTCCTCCTTTGCTGACGCGTGAGCTGACCCGTTGCCGTTCATGATTACCTGCTCGTCCCTGGGCGCTGGTGTTGGTGTCGAAGGTGTAGATACAGCAGCCGCCTGTCTTCTGGTTCTTACACTCGACATCTCCTTCTCGAGACCTTATCGTGGTATTCGCGATGATGTCGAATGCTGTCGCGCGCGAGTCTTTAGTCCTCGAAAGTGGCTTCTTGGAAGCTCCTGATTTGTCTGTAGTCAGGACTCGAGGTGACTTTCTGCGATGGCGTTCGAAAGGTGAAAAAAGGTAAAGGTGAAGTTGAAGTCGCAAAAGATTACAAGGCAAAATGAGGTGAAAGGTGAAGAGTGTATCGGGAAGAAATATGCTGAAAAGGAAGGTGTTGAAGTTGGACTACTTTTTTGGTGTGGTGGTGCTGCTTATCGCAAGGAGAGGGAGCTGGCCATGGCGGAAAATTAAACATTTCGGGACACTCGGCCGTTGGTCGCGGCCTGCTCAAGGCTGAACCTGGGATGTAATGTCAGCAGTTAGTGCAATCCGGCACAACACAATAATTATTATTGTTATAACAGTATATACAATCTTGGAACATATCTATAAGCTGAAGTAGATCAAGTTTATACCTTCAAACCTGGCTCTTAATAGCTAAGACATTAGTTTGTTCACAATTTAGTCACGTGCCGCATCTTTTCAGGTTCTCCTGGAGATCAAAGTTAGCTCAAGCGCATCAGATAATAGATCTATCTATTATTTCTAACCTTACAAATATGTCGGACTTCTTGTATCCCTCAAAAGGTAAATAGTAAGGGACAGTATCTCAAGGTGCTCATTCAACAAAAAGTACCTAGGCGACCTCAATTCTGCACGAAAGCAGGGGGTAACTCAGTCACAAGAATTTCCAAACTTGATGATCAAACTCACCTATTGTGCCTTTCAATCTGACGGCATCCAGATAAGTACAGGATTTTTGAGCCGCATCTTCTCTATCAGACGAATATCGACTTCGATATCCATCCATTTCATAGAACACAAACGCGTTAAGCTTGGCAGAATCACGACTGGAGACTTTCTTTTCCTGTATCCAGCCTAGCCTTGTACTTACTAAGCAACTACCCCGCCAAGGCTGTCTTTGCATCAGATAACAACCTGGCTCGATCATCAACCCAAGAAGCAGAATTACATTCAAAATGTTGATTAAAGAGACTCATAAGGATGTGGTTACGAAGGCGGGTGGAAAGGAGGGTTCTATGAGTATGTTTCAAGAAAAGAGATTGATAGCGCAAGCTGATGAATTCTAGGAATTTTCCTCTTCCACCCCACCATCCCGAACTATCCTAATGCGTATGTCTCAACTTCTTCTTTGAGCCTCTCCTCTGCACCGAAAGCTGACTCGTTGTAGTCGTTTCCCTGGTGTGGTTCTCTTCAGTGAGATTTACCAAGGTAGGTTCATAATCTACGATTCTGAATTTTGAGATCATGAGCATCGTATGATGAAAGACCCACCGTGGGGTAGCCAGCGCTCACTTGCTATCCGGGCAGTCACATATCATGAGCTATCTTTTTCAACCCTGGGTTCTTCGACCAGGCTCGTCCACATACTGTCTTCAAGTATTTTGAGACATTACCAAGTAACATGGAGAAGCGAGATCCTATGTGCCTATTGACATATTCCCCATCGCTTCTTTCTGGACCGAGTCTTACACTAATTGAACAATAGTCACGGGTCCTGTTGCAAGATTCGCTCGTCAGATTGCCGGTCAAGGCTATATCGTGGCAGCACCGTCATCCTACCATGAGTTCACTGGACCTGAGCCACTGGCTTATGATGTCCCTGGTACAGATGCTGGAAATGAGTACAAAATCAAGAAGGTCAAGCCTTCCCTCTCGTGCAACTTTTGTGTGTCCTAATTCGAATCCAGACACTAGCAGGCTATGATGAAGACTCAACGCTCTCCATCGACTACCTCCTCTCACTCAAAACCTGCAATGGACGCGTCGGCACAACAGGCATGTGTCTAGGCGGGCACCTCGCATATCGCTGTGCACTCGACCCTCGAGTCTCAGCCGCAGTAACATACTTCGCAACAGATCTGCATAGTGCAACTCTCGGACTCGGCATGAAAGACGACAGTCTAGCACGCGCAGGTGAGATCAAAGCAGAGCTGGCAATGATCCATGGAACTCTGGACAACCATGTACCACCCGAGGGCCGCGATCTCATTAGGAAAACTTTGAGAGAAAAGGGTGTTATCTTCAGTTGGTATGAGGTTGCTGGTGCTCAGCGTATGTAAACCCAGGACCGAGAAAGTGCTTTCGTGTACGCTAACATATCCCAGATGCATTCATCAGAGATGAGCTCTCCAAGGGCAGATACGATCCAGCAATCACCAAGATATGTTTCGAGATCTTGTTGGAGCTCTTTGGACGCACGCTGAAGCTAGATCTTGGTGCTCATGACGGAGTGGAGCAACAGATCGAGGACATTTGTTGAGAGTGGACGGTGATTGCTGAAAGCAACTATCTCGAACTATCTTCTAATTAACGAATTGAATGTTGCCTCACTGAAAGCTTCTCAATCTCCAGCTATCTTTAGCTTCACTATATGGGTATTCCTAGGGTGATAGCGGGCTAACACCACTATCGACCTCGCTTAGTTCTCTTGCATTGGCCAGTGAGACGAACCACAATAGCAGAAACTAGCGTTACCAAGTCGTTGGAAATGTAACGGCACAAATCCTACCCAAGTCTATTACATGCGATGAAGTTGTTCCATTGTTACAGCCTGCAGGAATTACGCAACAACCTCAATCTACATTTCGCATCTGCCCGGAGGGCAACTATTCCTGAGCAACCCGAGCACACGGGAGAGCTAGCCTGAGCATGCACTGAAAGGCTATTTTAGCTCTTAAAGGGGCTCGTTCTGGCTTCCTTATGCTCGGTCATACTATCCTTATCTTGTCTTCTAGCATAGATCTCATTGTGGCTTCCTTGCCGTGGAGATTCCCTTCAGAGCTATTTTTAGTATTCACTTACACACAGGCTAAGTAAGTCTGCCTAGAGCTTTTATAATACACATTTTAGTCGCGTTCAATTTACTCCTCATCGCTTTTAAATATTTTGATACTATACTTTCCTCGCGTATTCTCTTCTCTTACTTTTTCTCCTAGTCTCTCTTCTGCTTGTAGAAGTCAAAGAGTCAAGTTGTTCCAACGTTGAGTTTGGTTCCTGTGCTATCTATGAACATGCGACCCTTTGTAAGGGTACGACACCCTGAAGGACGCGCAGCTAGAACTCCCACGATCATTTGAGCCAGCTCAATATGACAGAAACAGCAAAGAAATGAAAGAATTGTGGCCAATATATGTAAGAACAACTTCCTCCATCATTTCAATACCTTGAGCGACATCTTTGCTAATCTTCCCTCAAGCTCAGATGCGAGAGCATAGAATTCTCCACCAGGGCCCTTGGAATATCCCCCACCAATATTGGGATTCCAACTTCCGCTAGGTCCTTCACCATATCCGTCGTAGTAATCCCTGCCCCAGTCGCCATAGTCTTCATCATCATTTGGAGCTCCGCCGCCCCTATTTTGATCGTTGCCACCATCACCACCATCCCCACCATCACCATCACCATCATCCCCACCATCACCATCATCACCACCATGGAGTCGTCCTCCTGATCGATTCGATGCATGGCTTTGGACGAAGCGGCCGGTAAAGAGAGGTCCGAGCACATAATCGGACGGGATCGAGTAGCCCGTGCCGCAATACGTATGAAAGTCCTCTGGTCCCACCAAACCCCATGGGTTTCGAGGAACTTGAGATTCTAGGCCGCTCCGGCCAGACTCTCGCTGCTGATTCTCCTCCGCTTTCGTAGCAACTATTCGAAAAAGTACGTTTTGGTCTGGTTCACGATCCTGCCCTGGCTCTGCTGGTGGGGCAACTTGGTGTTGATTTGGTTGAGAAGGTACATGGTCGATTCCCTTAGAACAGGATTGATTGGGGTCGTTTCCCATATTTGAGACAGGAGATGGCTTGACTGCTTGTCCAGAAACATCAGACGAAGTAGAAGTGACTTGTACATAGGGAGAGCTGTTAGAATAGTCATCATGTCGCTGCTGAAAGTGGATACTGGTAGCAAAATGCTTCGCTCCACTGGGTTTCGGCGAAATTTCGTAGTTCTCCAAGACTTGCCCGAAACCGTAATCGAACTTTCCAATTGCTTCAAGCTCGTCGCCGTAGCCCACTCGGCAAGACTTGTGCAATTCTTTTGGCTTCCCCACCACCACTCGTTTCTCTTCGGCCAGCCTTGCTTGGATTGCTTCTTTTTTCTGAACCAACCTCAACATTTTATCCATCATCTCTATGTGTTTACTCCTTTCAGAGTGATAGAATTGCTGAATCTTTTGGCGCCGTTTTGGCCTGTCTGTTCTGTCAGGATATGCAGAATAGAGAACGTCGAGGAAACCCTGTTGTTCCCCAGAAGTCGGGGCTTCCTCTCCCCATTTGCGCATCCAGCTTTTATTGAATGGGCAGTTTTGTGGATTACACTATGTTGAAGTTAAAATGTTGTCGAAATCATTGAGTACGAACAAAAAAACTAGGAACAGAGATGCGAAAAGGAAATGCCCTTCATCATACCCTTTTCTTGTCCTTCTTATGCCTCTCGCAGGCACCATTTCTGTTAGCCCAGACTGCGTCGGCTTCCTCCTCTCTCATCCTCCTCCTCATCGTCACGTTCGTTGTCTCTGTCATGGTCATGTCTCTCGCGTAAAATGTCGCGATAAACGACTCTGGAATGACTTCTGCTGTGCTATCTGGTCGTCTATCACGTGCCCTTGCAAACGGCATAGTGTGAACATCTTTCGACGATTGGGAGACTTCTTGAGGGTGTGGTTGATAATCGTAGGAGTCTCGGGTATAGCTCTGGCTAGTGGATGCGAAGTCTGAAGATTTAGACTGAAATTTGCTGGAGTATCCGCCGTAATTTTGACTGCTGGGCCCAAGTACACGAGGGTGAAAGGTATGATCCTGGGAGTAGCCGCCGAGTCCTTGACCACTGGATGGATAAGTGATCTCCTCAGAAACCTCCTCATGAGCAGTCTGTCCTTGCTTCTCTTTGCGATCACGGTGATGATGATTCCGACCTGACCCATCGTGTTCTATATCCGAGGGAGGCATTGTTCTAAGAGGATTAATTTAGTATAGGTAATCTGATAGGAAACTTGAGGGAACCATAATACACACGCCGAAAATATGCATACGCGCACTCGAGTTGGAAATGAAAAATCGGAAAATGCTCAATAAAGTTGCAGTGGCAGACATCTACACCTGGAGTAAATGAGTATATATAAAAACTCAAGATGCAAGAGATGAGACATCCTGAGATTAAGCGACTTCCCAATTCGGACGCCGACACTGTGCTGATTGGCGGGATACTCTGCAGGTCGCGTCAGACGTAAAACAGCCAACATACTCCAGCCTCATATGTAGAATGCCTCATCATCTGTTGAGTCGGTCATCCTAATCGAGACAGCGACAAACTCTGGAACCCCGTGCACTCCAATTAACGTTGGCGAACCCGAAAGCCCCGATTTGCGCCATCGACTGACTAACCTTATTCTATCTCCGCTTACACACTATCCAAAGCTGAAGACAGAGGCATCAGGCCCGTCCTGCAAGCCACCGCATGAATGTCCTTGCTGAGGATAGAAATGCCAGGTATTCGAGCCAATATTTTCGAGAGTCGGAGTTTGTTTTTGGAAAGACCATCCCGTACCCAGTCTAATTGGCACGGTAGAAGAGTTGCTCTACCAATTCTTCGGCATGCACCATGCCTTTTTCTCAATGGCGATGCCACGGAGGGGCAGGCGATGGAGCATTCTTGATACGGCACTTAAACTCGTATCATAGGGTGGCATGAAAGAGAAGATGGAGCCTAGAATAGTGTAGAATAGCAAGTTGTACACCCACAGAAATAGAGGGAGCGCATAACATGGTATTTTGACTAAGTAGCTAAAACGATTGAGAGAGCGAGTCGTGAGTGGTGAGATATCATCTTGCGTGTGGCTTGGCGCACCCGTAAAGTGAGGCGAGGAGTGGCGCGATACAACAGCAAATCTCCCCTTGGTTAAGTTAAGACCTTCATGGCTTGCCGTGGATGTTGCAGAGGCTGAGCCGAAAAGCGCCTAAGTAGAAGCGACGAGCTTATTGTACTACTATAACCGACCTTGGGACGAAGAAGAAAAAAAGCTGTGTTCAACTACCACTGCGGTCCACGATACCCATCCCCTTAAAGTTATCACAACGTGGCATGGCTATGACCCTCGCAAGTTTTGTACGGTATGCGGCAGAATATACTATCATAGGACTGGAACACTTACTGGGGCGATTCTTGACGTTGAAGTCAGATCAACGGATTCGAGGTAAAGACTTAGTACTCGCAATTATAGCCATAGGTAGGCGTATGAAAAGGAGCAAACAATGAGCTATGTAAGCTAGATGTGTGAGTTGAATGTCCTTGGCGAGATTCATGAGTGATCTCGGAGATCGATCTCATCCACTTCCGTTTTCTCTGTGTTAGAGTAGGCAAGCGGCGAAGACTCACGTTCATTGAGAGCTTCCTAGCCTCGCTTGACTCATCAGCGCTAGACAGCCATGTACATAGGCAACATCAATCCTTCGAAGTTGAACACCCTTCTATCACTCAACTTCCTCCCCATTAACCCCATCAAAGAAACTAAAAAATGGCCGAATCAATCCCCGGATTCCTCCGCATTGCCTTGGAAACCCGGCTCCAGATCTACAAAATTGCTCTCGACCAAACGCTTGGTTTCCACCCGCAACACTACCTATCCATCTCCGCAGTCTCGAAACAAATCCGCCGAGAAGTGCTAGGCATAATCCTTTCCAATTCCAAATTTTTCCAGAGTCTGGACCGCCTGGCTTCATGGACAGCGAGGGCACCCCCTGACTTGCTACCACTGGTCTCCAATGTCTCCATCCATATCTTCAAAGAGTCTCTCCAGCCCATTGCAGACGCTCCCAGAACATGCCTATCAAGTTCGAAATCCTGTGATGTTACGACGGCCGAATGGTGGGAAGCAGAATATGCTCGACGAGCTCCGAAGCTCGAGGAAGATCCGCCTGGTCCTTCTTGGATGGCAAGTTTCCTAGATTGTCTGCAGATCGCCGAACAGAAGCCCGAGAAGATTGTAGATCCTCCGATAACCTCTGCCTGGAAAGCTTTTACTGCGATCAGCCAGGTTCGCAAGATATGGCTTGTAATCAGTGACGGTAGATATCCTCGTCCAGAACGCAGATTCGACATAGAGCAACAGCTTCTCTTAGATATGATGGGTGCAATATTCACGAATCTCCAAGAACTTACCGTATTCTCGAATCTCCTATCCCTGCAATATATTGGGAAATTCCAGGATCTTCGCACCCTGCGCTTCACGGGCTATTCGACTTCAACACCTGCTGAGAC
Source organism: Cadophora sp. MPI-SDFR-AT-0126 (assembly GCA_020747065.1). Classification (NCBI taxonomy): domain Eukaryota; kingdom Fungi; phylum Ascomycota; class Leotiomycetes; order Helotiales; family Ploettnerulaceae; genus Cadophora; species Cadophora sp. MPI-SDFR-AT-0126. Next base: position 1,230,215 of record JAGMVK010000006.1, read on the forward strand.
GGCAGATATTCTTTGCAGCCTGAAGAATCTCGACAAGGTGATCATCTATCGGTATCCCGACCAGTACGACAGAGATCATTCCATTGTTACATCGACGCTACCGAGATATCTCTCTTTGACGCCAGAAGTGGTGGAGAAGTTGAATCCTCTCAAGATGTTTGAAGTTCAGCATATGACCCCCGAAGTCCCCTCACAGCATATCACGATCCCTGTAATTAAAGCTTTACGAACTCACATCGATTCTCTACGCTCATTGACTCTTGCTTCTGATGAATCACTTGACCTGGACGTGGTCAATTCGATCATACATTCAACTGCTTCATCACGACTCAAAGATTTGCATGTGAGGCTCAATTCTCGGCTATTGATCGACCACCTGGATCTCAGCATGGTTCTCCCGAGGACTATAAAATATGGAGAGGCGTCCTTGGAACAGAATCCAAACCCTCGGATCAGGTTTGAACATCTGTGTTGTCTCACAGTCTCCTCCTCTAGCAGCTGTCTTTCGAATACCAAAGGAGGTAAGATCTGTGTAAGTTATGAGCAAGTCTTTTTGTGGTAATGAGACTGACCATCGATAGGTCTGCACGCAGAAGACTATCGGGAAAGCTCCTGTTCCCATCTCTCCTGTGGTCTCTGCATAATTCATGACGCACGAAATTGCGCGCGAATGTTCCAGAATACTTGTCTGCCATGTAAGTGAAACGGACCGCCCCTTGGAGACGAATTTCCTCGATTCAACGAAGTCCATGACCAGATCGTTACCGTCTTCTGCAGTCTTGGATACCTTGGGCGCATGACCTGGACATCGAATTTGGATACTCTCTGCATTCGATATCAACCCAGGTTCTCCAGGAGCCTATCAAGTGTCTTGCAAGAGCTCTGAGCTGCACGTATTTTAGCGTGACAAAAACGATGTGCGGGATGGAGAACGAACCGAATTTGTTGGGATCAAGCGCGACATGATCCCTCACTGCCGTCACAAGTTGAGTAGCAATTGCCACCAGGGATTGTAAATGCGAATCATTCGCACGAGAGGCCTGGTTCTCTTATTCTCCTAGCAGATTGAGCAGTTGTGAGGTGATGGTTTCTGCACCCCCAGGTCGGTCTGCCATCTGGTACTTCTCTGGCTCATGTGGCTGCTTTAAACTGGATATATAGGTGGCGAGAATCAGACACGCAAGAGAGGCTGTGCGATGCTGATTGAGGGATCGAATTTTGGTCGAGTTTTTCTCTGGCAGAAATAGATTGATGATGTGGACTGCATGTGTACATGCGTCCTTGTCCACTCGAATTGGAATTTTTGTGCCACTTCCGTCAGTTCTGTTGCTTGATGAGAAGAACTTAATCCGGCTTTCAAGCCTATCAGGACCACAAGATGGAAACGAAGCCGAGTTATCGTCTCGAAGGAAAATGCTTGCCAAATGATAGGTGGCTAGAGCGGACACCGCGATCTGACTTTCTTGGCTATGAGCATTTATTTGGTCGAAGTACGACTTCCAGCGTGCAAGTCCATTTCCTAGGTCTGACCTCTTGAGTAAATCTATAGCTTTCGATGACGCTGTTGGCGAGGCTCGGCCTAGATCCAGGATCTCTGGTACGATTGCGTGGATGATGATATCCATTATGACTGGATCTTGGAAACGAATATTGTACTCAAGACTTGGATGATCATGGCCTAGGAGAACTGCTACTAACAGTCCGAGTTTGAGCGGGGCTGAGATCTTCGATGCCTCGTTGAATCTCACCAATTCGTTTTGCCACTCGACTGCCGTCTCGGCCTGCCAGATACTTGATGTGCAGGGAAGTGCAAGATCCAGCATGCTCATCGATAGTATCGGAGGACGTGTGAAATGCATGGAGCTCTTGATATCTGCTAGGAAAACACTGTATGCGAGTCTGGTATCTTAGCACCTGTCTTAGGGTGGTTACTTGAGACAGCCCTACCTCATATTTGATTCAATTTCAATCCATTGCTTCCATTTGCCTTCCAAACCTCCTGAACTAGGTTCGGCATTATGTAAATTTTGTGATAGGAATTTGCCTTGTCTGAGTACCTGCGCGCAAAATACGTACGTTCATTTAGCATATTTGGCTGGTATGAGCTGCGAAGAGATGGAGGTCTGGAGACTCACAGTTGTCGTCATTGCATGGGTAACATCCGTCAGCATATGCTCGTCGTTCGTAAGCCCGTAATGACCAATGTGTTCTACAATAAGACTGAAACTTCGTCAACTATCATTCCCTCTCTTGTTAGGTATCATATTGAGTTCCAGGGGACTTACACAACAGGGACATGATTCAGAAAATGATGGACAACTTTGTCTTTAGCAGCCTTTAATCATGTCAGATAGCTCGAAGGCATCGAGAGTACCCATACATACAGTGTAAAAGCTATCGTGCAAATACTTGTACACGATGAAACCTAGCTCGCGATCATCCGAGTTGGCACTCAGAACACCACCTAGACTACACAATGCAAGGACGACTGGTTTCCTCAGGGAGGAGACATCAAAGGTTGGGCGGTGGAAAATTGGCATGAAAATTTCCAGATATTCGAAGCCAGTAAGAAGCAGCCTTTGTAGAGAAGTCCTGTCTCCAGAAGCAGTACTTGCAAGATCCTGCAGAAATCTTAGCAAGATTCCCGTCAACATTACTGCAAGGGTAGTCAATAGGCTTAAAATTAGCAATGTTTACCGGAAGCTCTCTCACTAGACTTTGATAGAGATCATGGGACACCATCAGCTTCGCATCAAAGTCATCCTCTGGCTGCTCATCAGTCTGTAATTCTGGTTCCTACAAATGGTCAATTTCTCCATCGAAAGAGATCTGGTAGATCACATACCACATGCACCTCATCTTGGATTGGGAATGGAACTCCAGTAGCCGCACCAAAAATGACTCGCTCCAACGGAAACCCTGGAGGTTCAGATATCACATCTGGTGGTGGGCTGACAGCATCATGAGCTGATTGCTGAAGAGGCGCCGAGCCAAAATCTATCTCTCCAGGAGGTGCAAAAGGACGAGCACCTGAGTCCCAGCCGGGCTGCGTACGCTTTCTCGATCCCTCATCATGATGGTCATTCTGAAGTGGGGTAATTTGCTGCTGCTTGTCAACATTGTCCGAGCTGACTTCTTCGTGTCGTCGAATGTGGGCTTGGAGGAGATCGCTATATCTTTAATCAGAATTTTCGGTTGCATCGCGGTTACAGTAAGGAATGTTTGCCATTTGGGCCAACTCACTTGCGTGTGAACGGTTTCTTGCAGAGAAAGCAGGAGAAAGCACGTTCTTGGTCTGGATAGGTGTCAGTCACACTCGCAGTATAGAACAATTATTGGGAGTGAAATAGAGACTTACGAGTCAAGCGATGGCGATTCAGATGTTCCGCTCGAAGGTAGGACTTGTTACAACCCTCATGATCGCAGTGATGCCGCTGCCTTCTGTTCGGTGCCTGGGAAGCCATTTGAATATATCAAACATTATGCGGTCGCTTCAGAAGTGGAAATGGTCATCAATTGCGAGATAAGAAGCGAAGGTCAATTCTAGACGTGGGGGTAATTCCGAGTTGACTACCATTTATGAATTTATTAGCAAGAAATGGACGGAGCAAAAGAAACCCATCAAGAGTGAGATGAGTTGAAGGAAGCTAGACTTTTTTCAGGTGCTTACAGCATAGCGGGGTAATTTTCCAGCGACTTTACCCCGCGATTTAGCGAGTCCAGTGCTGTATTTCCAGTGTCTCACTGCCTGGAAATTCGATTAGAACACTCTATCAGCAAAGTTAGGGCCTGTAGCCAGCCTCAGACATATCACATCACGTTCTATCACATCTATTTTTGAAAGAAATTTTGTACATTTTAAAGAGTAGACCCCACAACTACTCATCATGAGGGTTCCCGTAAGTGCTGAAACCAAACGATGGCCCAAAATTACACGTCTTGCTCACTCTGGTCTGCTCCTTCTTCAAATTATCATCCTCGTCTCTAATAGCCTCCTCCAGCTTCTCTCTTTCAGCAGTCTGCATGCGCTCCATCCTCGCCACCTCCTCAACGCTATCTCCCTCCTGTACTGCACCAAGGCTCCGTCTCGCTTCTAGCGCCTCATCTCGCTCTTGATCATGCTTCTTCTCATACGCCAATGCCGCATCGGCTTTTACGCGGAGCGCTGCTTCCTGAGCTTCTACTGCCACCATGGCGTAGTGACAGCGACGATAGACACCCATGGTGCAGAAGAAAAGGCCTAGAAGTTCCCAGGAGAACAAGATCGGGAGAGCGTAGTGCAGTTTGGGGTTGCAGCCCCGCGACCAGATGTCCAGCAATCCCTGGTACACTTCGTGGGCTGGCATGGCGTATGCCCATCGGTAGAATCCATTCGAGAGTTCAAAAGGCATAAGGATTGATGTGACGTTGAGAATGACCCATGATATCAGAGCCATCGGTACGTACGGTACAGCTAACCACACGGTGAAGGTGTCCATGGCGAGGAAATTTAGATGGGCGAATAGCCAGAGAATCATCCACGTTAGAGCAAATTGGTTCCCATTTACCTCCCAACCTGCTCTGAAAGCCCAGATTGCTCCTGCGACACACAAGGAACCGATGAACGTGTAAGCCAATGAAATGGCATATCGGTAGGCGATGATACGGTGGGGATAGAGCATGTTGTAGATCTTGAATTGTGCATATAGTCCGTTGATCGTGCCAAGGTAGAAGAACTCTTGAATCAAGATCAGAATAATGACAAGCGTGTTGTAGATCAGCCGTGAACCTTGGGAAGTCGGCTGAATATTAATGTCCCCAAGAGTCCAAGGGTTGACAAAGACATCAACGGCGTCAGAATTCGTCGAATTAACTAAACCGAATGTTCCATTTGTCGAATAGACTGCACGAGCAGCTGTCGACAGGCTTTTGAGGTTTGCTGAGATTGCTGAGTCTACGATTGCTGGGTACCGCGCCTCATTCCATACGTACGTAAGCACATCCGACCGATTGAAACTCGACGCGTCCGTTCCTCTCAGCGCGGCTTCGAGTCTGGCGGATGCCCCGGGAGATGTGTAGAACGCCGCCCAGTACCTCGTCTGGCAGACCTCTTCTCTCAGATCCCCAATCTGAAACTGACTTGCTGGTCGTTCTCTCAGTGAAGGATAGTCATCACCTTTCAAAGATCCATAGGCTTCCCTCACAGCCTGACCAATACTGCCTCCATCGTAATCGACAAACAGAATGTCGAGAGCATGGATCCTCTCCGTTTGCTGATACAGCGCTCCAAAGATGTACACGAAGAGCGTGAAGAAGAGCAGTTGCAGGAGCAGGAAGTTGATCCCAGCCGCCTTCAGCAGGTTCTTACGAATCGGCCAGACGTCTTTGTCGTTGCCGTGAACACGCCGTTGGTTGGCCTTGGGATAGATACTCGTCGGGTGGAATTTCAGCAACATCTCGTGCTTCACGAAACCTGTCTCGCGGGCTTCAAGAACATGAGACTTTTCTTCTGACTTCGAATTCGAGTTCGAAGAGGTTGATATTCTAGATGTAGAGCCCCCCTCGCCTGTTTGAGTTTGCGGTTGACGTGAGTTTGAATGCATGGTGATTATGTAACGCAACGCTGGCTGCTTAAGGGGTTTGTACTAGCCAATAAGAAGCCGCATTTGCTTCGGCCGCGCAAAGACTTGCCTTAAGTCCGATTCTTCTGTAATGCTTATTTTAATGATGACAACCTTGGAGTCGAAATAAACGAACGCAGTCAGACACGTCAAAAATGAACCAAATAATGCTCGAAATAAAGCATAACGAGATTTTTGCCGTGGTGGAGTTTGCTGTGTCAGCGGTCCACCCACTTTCGGTTGTTCGGGCTTGGACCCTTATCCCGAAGAAATCTTGACCATTGGAGACTTGGGTGGCTTTCGGAACGAGAGTTTATGCCGCTCTGATTGTCTGTACCACAATATAAGGTTGTGGAGAGGGGTTCCTCCCTTGAAGTCAAGAGTTACCTTTCTAAATGTTTGCTTGTTTCGTTTCTACAAGGAGAGATTCGGTTGAAGAAAACAAAGATCATTTGTCGCAACATGTCCGAAAGTTGAACTTTATTTTGGACTGGAAAAGGTGACAGTTGGAGCTCTACGGCTTAATCACAAAACAAGCATACCCAGAATTCCACCGACTACACCCCCGACCCATGCAACCTTTCCTCCAACCTTTTCGGCAGCAGCAGTACTCGAGGGTGTGCTTAGACTGGTTGCAGCAGCTCCTCCAGTCTCTGAATCTGTTGATGACATCGAAGTAATAGTTGGTGAAGACGAGGTCCCAGTACTTGACATCCCACTACTCCCTGTGCCTGAAGAAGAAGACTCAGTCATACTCTCTGTCGTGGTAAGTTGACTGATACCAGAACTAGATGTTGTTCCAGTCGTTGTTCTTGAGCTCAAAGCAGAAGCCAGCTTCTCCTCTCCGGCTGTGATAGGAATCGCATACCATGTGGCTGGCGTCGTCCCCGTCTGCAAACGGGTCCGTGTTGTCGCAGGAATGGTCTCCCCAGCTTGGATCGCTTCGCTTTCAGCGACACTGAGAGTGAATGTGCCTGTGATAGTTGGGGCGAGAGTGGAGGGGAAGGTATAATCGCCTTCGTAGGAGCTAGACCCGGTGTACAATTCAGTATAGTTGAACGAATGTAGTGGGAAGAAGAGAACTCACGCCACATCATTCAAACCAGTAGTGCTGAGAGTAAAATGCAGGCTCGTTTCCCATTGCGTGAACATTTGTGGACCAACAGTCTCCCAGATACAAGTAATGGGAGTTGGACCTGGTACTAGCTCGGCGGTCGCATCACAGCTTACAGCGTAGGTTGTTGCTGTTGAGTCCTGAAATGAGGTGATCAGTATTTGTTTATCTCGAGACTGAAATGTAGGTATGCAGAACCTACCACATCGACGACTGATGCTCCGAGACCTCGCGTGGAATTTTTACCGTTTGGGAGAGCCCTTCACTATATTAGAGAGATGGAAACTTATGTGCGAGCATGCAAGGTAAGAAAGCAGATGAGCTTACCAAAGAGGATTGATGAGGTTGACGATCGAGATAGAACTGTCGGGGTCTGGCGCCGCAGCTGCATGGAGCAGAAAGAGAGCCACGCCAACTTTCAAGACAAACATCTCGGCCCTTTAAGCTCCCCGCTCGAAGCAAAGAAGAGAGTACTTGCAATGGTCAAGTGAGAAAGTCCGCGGCTTGTGTCTTTCGGCGAGCCACGATATATACTTGAACCATCGACGAAACTCGAAACATCTCCAAGATCTCGATAAACAATCTCATAAACGCCACTCTTTCAACTGCCGCGTCTCAACTATATGTGTTTCTTGAAGTCTGGACATCTGATATGTCGTTCGAGGAAGGAGGGGTGTCTTGGATGCAGTGCTTCTAGCCAGAAGGAGAAGGTGGGGGAGTAGCCAAGGACTTGGAAAGCACCTGACAATCACATGACTTTGTGCAACCTCCCAACTCCCTAACTGCTAGACTAAAATACAACCTTCTCACTGAAAGAGAGAAATTGTGCGTGGAGATTCCATCTTAATTAAGAGTTATTAAAGGAAAACTACCCAGTTCCTGAGCACCTGACCAGGTTCAACATGCTTCCGAAGTTCAGAGCCAGCATCAACAACACTCGTAGACCTCACTTGAGCCCTTTACTAGATATCCAAAGAAAGAACACTGTCTCTTTTCGTAGAGTTAGAATGATATTTTGGAACCTTCGATCCCGTAGTGAAAGGTTCAAACTTGTCGAATGCCAAGACTTCAGAAGCGACAGGAAGGTAAATAACAAAGAGAGATCGCAAGCGAGCAAGTGTTAGGGCGCAATCTAGAAACTCTGCCACTATAGTGCACTTTGAACGTATGAAAACGCTAAGGGATGGAAAAGGAGAGGCTTGATAAGAAGCCTTTGTTGACATACTAAGAGGTTTGAGCAGTGCCCTTGTTGAACTCAAGACAGGGCTTTCAACACTGAGGTTAAATTCTGCATATCAGATGACAACGCGGGTCAGAATCATAGAATAGCGATTATGACCCCAAAATTTTGCGTAATTGGTGGAGAGTATAGTGCAGAGAAATGAGTTCAGGGGATTGTGTAGTGATAGGCGGACGATTATTCTGAAAGTTGAGGGTGTTGGTGTCTGGAACCATGGACGTACGTCTTGTTCGCCTGGTACCGAACAGCTTTATGCTGGCTTAGAGGAATTGTAAGACAATGCAGATATACACAACAAGTGCCAGCATTGTTGCCAAAACAGAAATGAGATATAGTCGGGAGAGTAAAACTTGCAACCGTGATAGTCTTGAAACGACAAATAGGGTAGAAGAGTTCCGCCGGCGCTTCTGTGACTATTTGAAAGACACGAAAGGTCCTGCAACGACGTACATTTGTAACCAAAAAAACAAGAAAAAAATAGCCACTGGTGGGCTCCATACCCTGTTGGACTGTGAGAATATGATTTGGTGTAAAAACGCAGCAGAAAGTGTATGCGGAAACGCAGCAAAAGGAAGCCTGAGCTCAAACAGGCTGCCAAATTCTGGAGTCCCACTGGGATCTTCTGCTCGATTGTACGATACCAATTCAAGTAATTCAAGTTGAGCCTCGCCAAGTCTTCAAAGTCAACAATCACTCTCGGTACGTTTAGAGCCAAGCGCATAGCCTCCCGTAAATTACCCAAGAAGCTCCTCCATGTGATTCGAAGCCCACAAATCTCGGCTGACATACCCGATCCTTGCATCGCCAACAGAAGCACATTGGTAACAGTGTAACATTGGCAGCGCAACAAGACTGAACAATGAATTGGCACGAGAAAGCAACACCGAATCATGAGACCATAAACCACTCGGAACGCCGGAGCTCACCAGCGACTTCTTGAGGGATATGAGATGATTGGTGCGATTGTGCTCTGTAGCGAGATGCTGCTGCACACTGCTCCACAGGAACTGGGCGCTGATGGAAGGCTGCGCTGCGCCTCCACGATAGAGCAGAAAAGGCTTTGTTGGCGGGTGCACACATGTCGTGTTTCGCGAGTGTGATTTGCAACGATATGAAGGTTCGGTCGTCTCCTGAGATAGGAAAGTTACGAAGAGTTGGGTGGAAATAGGCAGATGAATTCTCTGGGAGGAGATTCGACGGTAGGAGGAGAATTGGTGGCGAGACGCCCGTAGATCTGCCAGAATGGAGGATCGCTTGGCAGGGCTGAGCTTTGGGAGCTGTCCTAACTAGCCTGGTTGGCCTCGGCACTGTAGCTTTCTTTAGTGAGAGAAATTGTCGGGTTGTGATTTATTGATGTAAAGCAGTCAGATGAGGCAGAATCGAGGGAGCGACATGCTGTCATGCTCCGCTTGGACGAGTTAGGCATCCTTCTAGAAGGATAGAAGGTCGCCCAGTCTAGTGGCTAAGGCGGCACGGTCAGAAGATCATGAGATGTGTGTTATCGGGTTCACAGATCCTGGGCTAAGCCGGCTTCGTTATGGTCCGAGCAAGATGTTTGACCTTTGTACCGTATCTGTTGGTCGAATGAGGTTTGGGTTGATACGGAGGCACTGTAAGTAATGAGTGATTGTTATCCAAATCCCTCAACCCTCATCTCAGTATGAGGCATTAAGGTCCCCTCACTCTTTTCATCGTTGCCTGGATGCAAAGGAAGCAGCTTTCCTGCTGCGGACAGTCATTTTCTTCTGTATCGCCTCCTTCACGATGGTATTGACAGTCCCTTCGAACGGAAAAGCGGCAGTGTAGTGTCAACAACTTATCGAGTAGGATAAGACGTAAAGAATCGACATGGTCTGGCAAGTAATGATGTCGTTCAAGGATGATCGTCGGGCCAAAGAACCATAAACGGCTCGAGTTAGAGGATGTCACAGGGGTTCTGCGCCTGGGCGAGGAGGCCTAGCGGAATGCTAAGCTTTTGTGGATTGTGCTGGCCGCAACGGACCCCCCGCCTCGATAAGCGTAGCTGCAGTGTGCTGGCTGGTGCTTTTCTTTCAGAAGAGGCATTTCACGAAGTAAGGGCATTCCAGTGGTACGGTGAGGCAAATTCTCTGGAATTGAGGGAATTGGCGGGCCAATGATAGGCTTTTTACTCCTCTTATCATTCTTCTTTTGGACTAACAATACTACTGAAGCTTGGAGATTCTTAGGTAGCAGCTTTAGCCCCTGGTGGGACTTCTTTGGAGCTTGATGGGAGCTTGGGGGACAGGAAGGGATGGGCGTGCAAAAAATGTGCAGGGTGTCACTCGTAGAGGAGGGTGGGTGTGGTGAGTGAGAGGGGGGAGGAGAGATAACCAAAAGTCTCAGCGTCATCCCGAAACAAATGCAAAACACATCAAAATAGGGAAACTTCTGTCTTCATCTCAACTGCACTGAACGACACGACAACCTGTATGTATCCTCATGGCCAGTCTCCCAGTTATTGACGTTCTTTATTTATTTCCCTTGCTTGTCTCCAGTCGGCCTCTCTCACATCGTATCATACCCATACCCTTTTCCACCCTACCGTATCCAGCCGCCAAGTGTTTCTTGCGGGTCATCCTTTCCTTCCCTCCCCTCTCGTCTCGCATTCAACATCCACGATCCGCTCTGTTCCTTCCCCGCATCGCCATAGCCCCAGTCTAGCGTGAACGCTAAATCATACCCTGGTAACAGGCAGCTTGGGTCGTCCGATACTTAAACACGAGCTCTGCCGTGCGACAGAAACAATATCTCTCTCTCACCACCTCACCTCACATCACTCAGTACTCTACCTTCCCTACCTCACAGTACCCTCGACGTTGTTGTTTTTTTGTACTGAAATTTTTCGTCGCATACATACACACATCTACTAAGACACAATGTCATCAAGCATGGACACTGGCAGCGTTGCCAAAGATGATATTCGCAAGCCGACTGACCATGGATCCTCATCAACAAACGGCGTTGGATTTCGCCCACAGAACACCCCTGGTCGCAGCGATAACCCTCTGATCAATGTCGAGCCACCAAAAAGAGAGGACCTTCAGCCATCCTATGCCCAAACTCTCGCTGGTGAAAGCGATCAAGGAGCGCATGGCTGGTACGGAAGCATGATCAACACTCTCGGTTCTTGTATTGGAACTATGGGTGCCATTCCATGCTGCATCTTCTGCCCCAACCCTTACAAACCCGTATCGCAGGGTAATGTTGGTCTTGTCACCAAGTTTGGTCGTTTCTATCGCGCAGTCGATCCAGGTCTCGTCAAGATCAACCCTCTCTCCGAGCGTCTTATCCAGGTCGACGTCAAGATCCAGATTGTTGGTATGTAATTTCACCCTCAGACCGTATTCTCAGAAGCTAATTTGCATCTCCAGAGGTTCCCAAGCAAGTCTGCATGACCAAGGATAACGTTACCCTCCATTTGACCTCCGTCATCTACTACCACATTACCTCCCCACACAAGGCAGCTTTCGGTATCTCGAATGTCCGTCAAGCTCTGGTAGAACGTACACAGACTACACTCCGTCATGTCGTCGGTGCCCGAGTCCTCCAAGACGTTATCGAGCGCCGCGAGGAAGTTGCTCAGTCCATCGGAGAGATCATTGAGGACGTCGCATCAGGATGGGGTGTCCAAGTCGAGAGCATGCTCATCAAGGACATTATCTTCAGCAACGAGTTGCAAGACTCGCTCTCGATGGCAGCTCAATCCAAGCGTATCGGAGAATCGAAAGTCATTGCAGCCCGCGCTGAAGTCGAGTCCGCCAAGCTCATGAGACAAGCAGCCGACATTCTTTCGTCCGCACCTGCCATGCAAATCAGATATCTCGAGGCAATGCAAGCCATGGCCAAATCCGCCAACTCCAAGGTCATCTTTTTACCCGGTGCTTCCAATGTAGGATCAAGCATGGCAATGGCTAATGCGATTGGCGAGGGACTAGAACATAACGGCGGTCCCTCCGCAGTCCAGAAGTTCGATAACACGAACGATTTTGGAGGTCAGGACTCCGGTTTCCAACGGGCTATTAATGCTCATGTTGTCGAAAGCATCTAAGGCAAAACCGTGCTGATGACTTGGTGTCTTTGTAGCCTGGTCTACAAACTAGGTGTTCGCATCTACTGAGCAGCAGTAACGACTTTGCTCTGTCGCCAGAAACAAACACACCACTTCCTATTGTACTACTATAATATCCTGCCTTTGTTTGCTTTGCTTTTTGATGATTACGACAATGGGTTGAAATGGATGGCAACGTTCTGAGAATGATAATCGGAAGACGGAATGGTGATCGAGGGGTTGCAGAACTGCAATGATGGATGGTACGGAATGGATGTGCGGTGTTCTTTCTTGTTGGTCTTTGGCAGGATACCCCGGTCGTTTACACATGGTACCCTTTTGATAGTTTAGTTCATCCAATGATACCATTTTTCTTATTGTAAATGCTTGCTTTCTTGTGTCTAGCAGTTTGGCAATCGGCATGAATGGCAGAGAATTCCTCATCAATTCGCAGGAGACTTGCTCGTCCTGGCGCTCTTTGGTCGACAGAAATCTGTACCGCATTGACAAGCTAACTTGCTCAATAGTTACGACTTGTTTTTTTGGGAGAAAAGAAGTTTAACATGAGTTCACCTGTATCAGGACGCTCGGCGGAGGGAGAGATGGGGGGTCAAGCGACGGTCCCAACCCCATCAGGGATGCCGTGTTGATGGCTTTTTAAATTCTTGCGGGCGTAGTTTGAAACACCATTCAAAGCCAAGTGTCAAAGAAATTTTCACTCCAAATACTATCTTAACCTGGTGCCTTTTTGCCTTTACCTTAGGCTATCACTTCCTTCTCGTGACTTTGTTTATACTCCACAAATATTAAAGGGCCGATTCGCTTACTGTAAAGCTCCACACGAGGCTGAGCCGAAGCCTCGTGTGAAAATCATTGCGTGGCGTGTTCACCCTGCTGCTCGTCACTTCACAACTTCAGGCCACCGTCACCAAATCGACGAAACGACAGATCTCCTCTACGACCAGATAGTATATCTAGGATTTTATATTCGTCAGAGTTCTCGTCGATGCACTCCTCCCTCCGACTTTTCACGCGGCGAACTCCTCTCATCCACAGAACTCGACCACCCATCCGCCTCCCCATCTCATCACCAAAAATGACCTCCTCAACATCCTACTCCACCTTTCCTCCCCCTCCCCCCGAAGAAGAGAGCACCACAGCCTCCCAGCCCAAACAACCTCTCGCCCTCCCCGCCGCACCTCACAACGACAACACAACGCACCTCGACATGTCGTCCGGCAGCACATCCGTCAAGCTCGATCACCTGGGTCCCATGGTAGTCAATGTGGATGGCACGTTGAGCCGGATCGCGAATTGGGATAAGATGGTGGAGAGTGAGAGGGAGAATACGGTGAGGGTTATTGGGATGAGGAATCAGGCGCGGTTGAGGGCTTTGAGGGAGAAGGAGGGAAAGAATGAGGGGAAAGAGGGAAAAGAGGGGAAAGAGGGCGTGGGGCAGGAGGAGAAGGAGGGAAAGGAGGGGGAGAAGTGATGGATATTGGGAAGTGGAAATTGGGGATTTAGATCCGGGGCTTTGGGGATGTAATGGCAAAGATGATGAGGTGTTAAATGCGGACACAGATTATGGGCGCATACCTTTTGTTAGGGTGGACATGTGGATGGATGAAGGATATCACTGGAAGGTTGCCGAAAGGGCATCTGTCTCTGCGGATAGCAAGGTATATCTTTGGGTTCTAGACTTGGGCAATGCTGGAGCTGGAACATAAAGTGGAAGTGTACCACAAGCAGAGCTGCACACACCGAGATGAAGATCCGCATTTCCAAGAAACATTAAGTCGAGTTCTCTGATATTTTCAAAATATCATCTTGCAATGACTTGCTCGAAAGAAAGTTGTTGGCAAGTGCCTACTTCTATCAATACTTCAGGTCGCCGAATAAATAGCATCATCAGCAGTCATGAGTTTTTTCCATTTCTCTGGTCCGTCAACTTCACTTACCTTCCTCAAACGTGTGCTGTTGGAGCAACAGCACGAACCCGAACCCGAAAACAAGCTCTTCTTTTAAGTACTCTTTTCATTTATGACTGCATACTCATAGACTTGTAGTAATCGCAAGTGCTTCCCCTTCCTGAGGGGAGGCCCTTCGCATTCCACCCCCCCACCCCCCCTCCTCCCCCGGCGGCGGCCCTCGATGGCGTAGGGAAGCAAAAAGAACAGACAAAAACACATGAAGAAACATCTCGTCGATTACTTAAGTATCACGCAAACACGTAAAACAAGAAAAGTAGGCCATAGGAGGGGAAAAGCGCAAAATCTAGTAGTAGGGCTCATACTTTCTGCCTCAGGGGGCAGCGTTAAGCCCTCTCTCCAGTCGTTCCTCCTTGCTTTTTCGGAACCAGCGTCAAGAGATCAGTATCATTCTCTCCGCTGTTTCTCCAAAACTCATATCTGCCGATATCGTCGCGCCAACATCAATCAGAAGCTGGAATTGATGGCCGTATCGTGCGGTAGTCAAGCCTGTACCTGTGTCTCTGACTCGCAAGAGAGCTGCCGCACTAAGAACAGTATTTGGAAGCCGTTCTTTATGGACGCGCGGATCTCTAGCAAAAGCAATAGCATCAAACATCTGTTCTGAACATTCTCGTTCTTCAGACTCCCCACCAGCATATCTCTGGAAACAATGAAGCTCCAATCCTCGTGTGTGGATGATGACTCGACCACGAGTCTCCTGCCCCGCTGATAATGTCAGCGGCTTCTCGAAGTCGACGACGAAATACTCTGCTAGAAGACCTTCAGAGGTAACTTCTGCGTCGAGGTAACGGGCACCTCCAACTCCCGTTTCCGTCGAGCCGCATAACAATGTACGAGGTGCCCAGTGGTACCCATCGACCTCGAGCTTCGGGCCGGCATGGAAGAGTATTCCCCTTGGTACCCGACCTATCATCGCCCACAACTTCGCCAGCCGTATATTCCCGTCCTTTTCTTCGAGCAACGATTCTGTATCCAGATCCAGCAGAGTGGAGATCACCAGAGCCTCGTCTGTAGCGACACTACACGCCCGGAATTGAAGCAGAGGCATCCACTCAAAGAGCCCCGTGGTATTCTGCGTGAGGCACGCCAGTTGATGAGCACATTTCGATGTGACCGGCGTTGCAGCACTATTCCTTACGCTTTCGAACAGTACTTGGCAAAGCATGTGGACTGAGATCCAGCGGCCCTTCAAGCTGACAACCAGGTTCGTACCGAGTCGTGCTTCTTGGAAAGTCCACAACCTCCTATTCCAATCCGATAGTAGAATACACAGCGCGAGACTTTCATAGGACAGCGTCTCGACAGGCGTGTGCTGCAGCATCTTATCGAGGACCATCACCGCAGTAGAATTCTTGTATATTTGATCCATGAAACCTATGCTCTTCATCTTCAGATCCTGATCCTCGGGTATACACATTGCATCTATCCAGAAGTGTGTCATTGTTCCGAACTCGCTGGATAGGCTGGATACAAGCTTTCTGAGCTGGCGGAGCCTGCAGCACGGGAGACCTCTGTCGGCTATGTTCCCAAGTCCGTGGGACCAGACGTGGGAGAATGCGACGTATGGCAGGCCAGGGTAGTATGGCGTGATTGCGTTTGAAGCAAGTGATTCTGAATCGAGGAGTCGCTCAATATCGATCACGAAGTACTGATTGGAGTCCAGAACTGCCTTGACATCTGACATCGGCAGACTGATCGATGTACATTTGCATCCGGTATTCAAATGATTGCGGGTCTCAGGCATCTGGTTGATGCTATGCCTGACACATGCCTTCTCATTGCACAACCGATGGGATCCGTTCGAAGGATCGGCCGTAGGGCATACCACAGAGAAGTATTCCACAGCACTGATGCTGACGAAATCAAGATACTCGTAATATGACGGACAAATACCATTTCTCTCCAGTCTTTCAACATACAACTCTCGGTTCCGTCCCAAATGATGGAATCCAGTAACATGGCATTCCGACATTGCTGGCAAGTCGTTAAAAAGATTTA
This sequence comes from Cadophora sp. MPI-SDFR-AT-0126, assembly GCA_020747065.1. NCBI lineage: Eukaryota > Fungi > Ascomycota > Leotiomycetes > Helotiales > Ploettnerulaceae > Cadophora > Cadophora sp. MPI-SDFR-AT-0126. The sequence continues at coordinate 1,246,227 of JAGMVK010000006.1, forward strand.
AGATATCTACAGCGAGTGCTGTCTGCCGGCGGAGAATGCTGATTTCCTGCGCGAATTGGTGGTGGTGATGTCGTGCGACGAGAATGCTATCCCAAGATAGAACGTCTCGCATGACTCTCGTGAGCTGATCGGTTATTGTTTTGATGTTCAAGTCTCCAGATAGAACCTTGTTATTATTGCACAGCAAAGTGGAATACTTCTGTATATATCCCCTCAAAGCCGCAGAAGACAGACTGGGTTTTCCTTCGAACCTGTAGATGAAGTTCCGTGATGGTACTTGCTCCCCGGTAAGGGCTTCCCAGAAACCGAAGAATAGCATGCTTTGCAGCATTGCGATGCCAGAGGCTCCGAAGAGGTATGGGTGGGATTTCAGGGCAGTGAGTTGATCGTCTGTCCAACCTCGCATGTTTGCGTAGGCATCTAGAGAGGAGGCGGGTGGATACGTTGTCTTTGTGTCGTGGTCGAAATCGAGCCATGAGAGCTTTGGTATGCGATTTCTGCAGTGGACGAGCTCGTTTTGACTCAGGAGGTGCTCCATACTTCGGGGTGGGAGGGAAGTCCGCTGAGATAACCTGGGTCCGTCTTGCCAGGGAAATGAGACTGATGGCACAGCCAGTGGGATAGAGTAGACGCAGAAGTTGATCGTGGCTACTTTTGGTAGACGAAAAATGGTGAGATTGATTCACATCAGCTCAGCCAAAAGCTAAATGAAGTCAGCTCCAATGGCGTGACATCCTGCAAGCCTCTTTCTGCAAGGCTGGGACTTGCTTGCAGAAGGCTAATCTCTATCCTACTGTGGACATTACTTAGATCTGAGATAAGTTGAGGGAAGAGCCCCATTCAGAAGCTTGGTGTCATGCACCAAAGCAGATTTTACTCACAAGCGAAACTTTTAACATATACGAGGAGAAACTTCAACCAGTGTTGCTGATGTATGACACGATCTGGATTCTCTGAAAATTTGAATTCGTTCGAATAAATGCCTACTAATCAAGCAAAGGCGATCGATCGGCCAGCGTTCGCTGCATACAGTACAGTACGTGAATGTCATGAATCGTGGAACGAAGCAAAATAGATGAAAGCGCCTCCCATGTCCCACCTCCAACTCCTGGGCCCCCACAATGCTACCTTTTGCTCCGCTCATAGTAAAAATACACGACATGAGAACTCCAAAAATGTGTTTCAGGCACTAGAAACGGCTCCAAAGCCCGCATGCTCAAAAGTATGATGGTCCCTTTCGTATTCCGGGGGTTTCTGAAAACTGAATGTCGGCCCTCGCATTGCTGGCTGTGAATCTTGGAGGTAGAAGGATTCGGCGAATGTCCGTGGGACCCAACCCAATGTGGAAGTGGAGCTTTCTGGAGCCATTTTCCACGACTGGTCCAGGGGAGGTGATGTGCTCGAGGTTCGATCCTGTAATATTGGTCCAGCTGGAGCTGAGGGAGCTGATGGAGGTGGGGGACTCCAGAGCTGTTCGGACGCAGGAGATGGGACCCAAGTCTGAGTCTGTAGAGCTGGAGCTGGTTGAGGTAAAGTGACGTCTGGTTGAGTCCATAGCTGGCTTTCGGAAACTGGACTTGTATGAGCTGCTGGAGCTACTGGAGCCGCTGGAGGAGCCAAGGGGACGATAGGGGATCGCTGTGATGGAATCGTTGCAACCTGAGCTGCAGCAGCGGCTGTGAATTTCGCGTCTTCAGTTTGACATGGGTGGACGTCTCGAGACATGCGTTCACGAGCAATGTAGAGTGATGGATGAACTAGCTGGGCCTGGAAGCTGTTAGCTGCGGTCATTGTATCAGAGAAGTGCCTACATACCTGGAACATGATGAGTGCCTGATTGATGCCCATCATCTCAGCAATATGCTTCAGTCTCCCTCGCAGAAAGATACGTTGAGAAGGCGAGGCGAAATCCGAGCTTGCAGCTACGAAAATTGGCCACATGGAGAAGATTCCAGCAAGCGGCTTCACTCTGGTAGGATCGTGCTCGCCACAAGCAAAATTCGACCGGTCAGTCATGGATGGGTCTTTACCACGGTTCCAACCGAAGAAGTATGGAACACTGGCTACAATATCCTCGATGAGTCCCCGGCAGACCTGGGTGGCAGTTGCGTATTCTGGTGTGAGTCTGTAATCGCCATTGTCCCCTAACCAAGCTACACAACGAAGGATCGTTGTGTAGATGAACAGCCGGCATCCTCTAACAATGTTGTATTTATACGCCATCCACATTTCTCCGTATGCGTCTATCCGGCCTGGATGAATAACAGAATTGGGGAGGTCGGGAACTTCACCGTCAATCCACGCTACAGTGTTGATCTGCCACGCAGGTGGTAGCGCCTGGATCCACTCAACGTACTGTTTGTCTAAAGCCTCGGCTCGTCGAAGAAGCCTCAAGACCTTTTCAATGTTCTCCGCAGATCTGAATCTGACAGTAGTCGTTGCATCGTTATCGGCACGAAGTTGGGCCATTTTGAGGTTTGCTGCCGCAAAAGTCTGAACGATCGGGTCATCTGCAATGACTCCCATCCAGTCCACTCCAGGATTGATCGACTTCGAATTTGCGATGCAGTGTAAAGTCATATGAGCTCTGACAGCAATGAAAAGCTCTTTCCCGACTGGTGTCCTCCATTGCTCCATTGTACGAGATTTCATCACAGCCACAGCTCCGTCGATATGAGAACTCCAACCTCCTACTTTCATTCGAGATGGAGTCAATTGCTGTTCGTGGGTCAGCAAGTGTGAAGGAATTAGTTGCTTTCCGGATGTCACCAAAAAGAAATACTTGTAACGAAATTTGGACTGCTCACTTCAAAGGAGGCCATCAGCATGACTGAAGCCAGAGTTGAATCTGTCGACGCTGTTTTGGGATTTTGCAGGGCCAGATTGATCTCTTTCAAAGCTTTCAGATACCACAGATCTGCTGTTGGGAGTAAAGCTTTCGAGTTCGGCCGAGTCCCCAACGCAGCTAGGGTCACGGCGGAGAAGGCCAGAACAAGAGACTGAGGAGGAGTCCTTTGCTTGAGTAAAGGAATCACAAAGTCCAAATAACCTCTCATTGTACCAGCTTCGGGCACCAGAACAAAATTGGCCAGGAAGTAGCATGACGCTTGCTGGGATAGTGGAGTTGTCATATGCCCAGCAGTGAAGCTATGATGTCTGTGAACAACGTCCGTCGTGTAGCCATGGCCACGAGACGCTACGCTGGACATTGACGAGTTTCTTGAATGCGACCCCATAGTCGTCGAGGTCGGAAAGGATGGCGAAGGCTCCAGGAATCCATCTCTGTTACGGTCATTGGTAACAGTAGTTAGGTTCTGATGGTTTTGTGCCCTTCGGTTGAGCTTTTTCTTCGTTGCTTTACTCTCATCCCTCAATTTGAGCTCGAATGCATCCCGATAACCAGGGCACACTCTCTTCGATTTCTGACACCGCATACATCCTGGTTTGCCTTCATCGCACTGTAATTACCTTAGTCAATACTGTGCAGACACTTGATGAAAGAATTGAGGTCTATGATTAAACATACCTTGATACGACGAGCTCGACACATATAACATCCCCTACTTGGTTTACCAGTATTGACCATTTTTCTACCAGATATTATTCAAAAGAATGTCTACTGAATGTAGGAGAGTTGCGATTGGATATCTTCAAGAATTCAGAATGCAAAAGGAAGCGCTTGCGAGGCGGGGTTCTTAAAGTCGAATGCCAACCATTATCAACGGTGTCTACCTTCGGGACTAATCTTTCTTCGATCAGTCGGGCAGTGCAACCGGGGTTAGGAGGATCCTGTTTCGACCAAGGTTTTGTAGTGCCGAGAGCTGCCGAGATGTCCCTGTTCCAACTTCGAGGAGTGAATCACGGCATCTGTGTGGTGCGGGTGAAACCTTTACCCATCGTAAACGTACAAGTGGCAGATGTCCAACAAAACCAGAGGCTGGGCGGCGCTGCGATGGTGTCGCCATTTTGGGGCATATCTAGGATGTGGTTCCCGTCTGACTCAGGGAAGATCCTAGTATTGACCTGAGACTGCCTTGTAGTTACAGCACAGTGCAGAGATCGTTCTTCTTTCTCTGTATAACGGTTAAATTCAACGGAGAAATATGATCAAATCTCCGGGGAAGAGCGAAGTGACTTGCTCCTCAAAGCCCCATAGAGGGGCTGCTGCAGTCAAGAGTTCCTGGCTTCAACGGGAGCGCTAGGAGATATTTTGCCTTTGGCACCATCTAGGACGTGAGAGGCAAAAGGAAGTGTCAAAAGAGGGGCTCGAGACCATAGCCAAACGCGTACAAAACAAGGCCCAATCGATAACATATCCTTGTCCAGATCGCCATCTACGAATCAAAAGACAATTATCGGTAGCGTCCCCAGATCCTGAATGGACCCCGCGCTGAGCATGCGCTTCTGTTCGAGTATCAAAACCTTATTTTCTTGACAGGCAGACAGGTACGGAGTAAGCAATTAGCAGTGAGAGACAGGTAGAAGGAATTTGCCGTCTGCCGTTTGCAGGGTCGAAACTTGTGAGACAAAACACGTTAGATATTCACATGTGTAGAGCAGATGCAGAACGCTTGATCACAGCCTCATTCAAGAGACGTCAGATCATCAGATGGCTCGTCTTTTATGACAAGGCATAATGAGGCAGGGCTTGACAGCGGCTGGATTTAGATATCGAACAGGCACGGTGTTGTTTGCAGGAGGGTAAGAAGGTTCGGCCAAGCGTGACGACGGTTCATTGAAGGGGTGGTGGCGCGCTCGATTATGCTTACTTAAGCAGGAGCGTGCACCACAACAGACCACAATGTAACTATGCTTGTGCATTGACTTTTCTTCTGCAGCGTGAAACCGGGGACTTTCCCAACTTGCAACCTGGATTTGACGACGATGAGGATGATGTGTGGTGGAGTTTGTATCGGTTCAAGATCCGAGATCCATTTTTTGATTACTCCTCATCTCCACTACTGAACTTTAAAGATTACTTCTCGGCTTGCTGGCCAAATGGCACCGCATGGCATTGACCTTAAGATCGGCATCTCTCAACGTAAGCATCACCAATCTCCCCCTTTCCAGCCCTGTCGGACATTGCTTCGTTTAGCGGGCGGCATGGCGATGTATGCGCGGTAGTAGCTCTGCAAATCTATGCAATAGAGCCGCCACTGAGCTTTATTATCTGACCTGAACGAGGAAGCGTCAATATGGTTCTTGAGGTTAGTCCGATTAAGGTGCCTTACCATTGATCCATTCGCTTTCTTTGCTCGCCAGGAAAGCCACAACTCTGGCGATATCTTCTGGTACAGCGACTCTCTTCAATGGGCACAGCTTCGCTATTCCTGCTTCAATGGATTCGGGGGAAGATTCAGGCGTAGCTCCAGGCGAGTAGCTAGAGGATGAGTGGTTAGCAATGGCTTCATCCGAGAATTGTCCGAGCTGTCTCGAACGCGCTCTGATTGTTTGTGCAACTACACAGTTGGTTGTGAAAAACTTGTTTTTCGGAGAAAAATACTCCTGAGACATTTCGAGAAATTGGCTGGGTCAACTCACTGCCACGCATTCCTGCCGCTCGTTAGCTACTGCAAATAGGCCAGTGCACAAATAGACTTACTCGTCAAACATATCGGTCTTGACGCCGCCAGGGGCAATGGCGTTCACTGTGATACCTTTGGAAGGGCCGCAGTCTGCAGAAAAGCTTCGAGTGAACCCCTCAACGGCTGCCTTACTGCCTGCATAAAGCGCGTGGTTTGGCACACCAGACATGGTGGCGGCGACTGAGGACATCAATATGATCCGCCCTCCCTTTTCCAGGTGGATATAAGCTTGTTGGGCGACAAAGAACTGTGCCTTGGTGTTGAGATTGAAGACTTTGTCATAGTCTGCTTCAGTAATCTTGTCCGCGGGTTTGAAATTCTCGGTCCCGCTGTTCGACATGACAATATCCAAGCGCCCGAACTGGAACCAAGTCAGCACTGTTCGACAGTTCGGAAGATGTGAGAATATGTCGAAAGGGCGAGAACCAAGAATAGGTCATTTGTACTCACATGGTCAATCGCTTCCTTGAAGAGCCGTTCAACCTCTGCCACCTTGGTCACGTCGGCCTTGATCGCAAATGCTTTGCTACCAAGCAGTTCAATCTGTCTCACGAGCTCTTGAGCTCCCTTCGAGGCGTTGGCATAGTTGACCACTACATATGCTCCTCGCTGTGCAAGACCAAGTGCAATGCCACGGCCGATACCTCGTCCTGAACCCGTTACGAGGGCGACCTTCCCAGCAAGTGAGCCAATCTGATAATCTCCATTCGAAACTTCGATTGAACCCATGATTCAGCTATTGTTGAGAGTGGATGATATGTGAATGATTAGGTGTTGGAGTTGAGATTTGTTGTTCTCTTTCAATATGTTTTCACGACTTTCATAGGCATCAAGGGCACACAATTTATTGTTATATGGCTTACGGACTCCGTTCTGCGAAGACTATGAAAAGTGCAGCGCACACTGTCTGGAACTCACAAAGCCCTTCCAAGCGCATTCTTCCTGTCGGACACATGTTGTACTGGAACACAGGCGTGCACTAACAATCAATCTGAGCCTTTCCGCATCTCAACAATGCCGTCTCGACAATCGGATATCCGTCCAACGAAGTCCGGATTTCTAGTCTGAACTTTGGGGGCAACTATCGTGCTATATCGGATTGCCGATCGGTACTTGTATGCTTAAGGCAGTTTCCTGTTTCGCATTGAGGCTATTCATAGTGATTTTTGGCAGATTCGGGCTCGACCATCCTGTCGTTGTTTCATTGTTTCACGGACCGCACATGATTGGCTGGATCTGGAAACTAGTCCTCGCCTCCCTGAGCACTCACTGGACGGAGCCTCAATGACCCGTTCACTGCTTCGCATCAACATGGCATTTGATACAAACAAGTCTCTTCGTTATTTGACTCTGAAGCGTGCCTCGGTCTATTCGGAGTCGGCTCAATATAGAGGCCTTTTTTCTGGGCACATCTGTAGCCAGATGTCTTCAAAAACATTTTCGCATACTACAGAATACAAGGCTCGGCCATCGGTCAAAGCAAGGTCTCGCTGGAAGTCCGAAAGGGCGACATTCAGAAAAGAATGTTGTGTTTGAAAGGTCAAGCATGGACGGACGATTCAGAATGCTGCCATTGCAAGATCATTTGTTCTGGCAGACCGCTGGAGTGGCTTCAAGGCTTCTCTTCATCAAGGTCCGTCACCGGACGGTCCTTATATGGACTGTATGGCCTGAGAAATTTAGAACCTCATTCCTCCTGTTGAGTTTTTAGTCATCAAGGCTCGTATTTTATTCACCATGCCTACATTCTCTTTCGGACTTGATGAGCCTAAACACAATTTTGGGCTATGGCAGAGCAAGAAGAGACTGTCTCTGGAGGGTACTGTCTCACTTACAGCTTTACCGATCAAAGATCTAATCAGCTGGTAGATTTTCTTGACCTAGAAGCTCTCGTCTTCAAGTGGGCTGATAGCTATGATGCGAAGGTAACTTTCATCTCCTGGCTCTCCCGGTTCTAGCAAACTACTGACATTTCTTAGGACTGGAGTCTTCTGGAGAGCATCCTAGCTCCTCATCTCTTCGTCGACTACACAAATCTCGGCGAAAAACGCTGGCCCGCCATGCCCGCAGCACAGTTCCTCGACATGGTAACAAACGATGACTTTCTCTGCGATCCATGCGTCAAAACACAGCACCTTCTGGGCGCACATTACTGGGAGCGCATCTCAGATACACATGTTATTGGGCATCACCAGATTCGTGCGGCGCATCAAGTCTATACAGGGCCTGATTTGAAGGAGGTCAAGCTGAAGGTACATAGCCATGCTACGAATATCCACTACTACACGAAGGTAGACGGAGAATGGAAATTTGCAGGACTGAAGCCGACGGTGAAGTGGAATGAGCACGAATTTGAGAAAGTTTTCAAGGGCGGTCACGCGCAGACACATGAAATAGAGGTCCCTCGAAAAGAAGTGCTTGGTGGGTTGAAGACTGGAGTCTCGGTCACAGTGTGTGAGCTTGGAAGCGTCGAGTCTGCTTTACTTGTTTAGAGGCTGTCGTAGAGACAGGGGCAACTCAATTTCACGCCGACCTCTTAATCCTGAAGAGTATTATCTCCCATCTCTCTCATCCTGTCTCAAGATTTCCAGTGGACTCCATTCAAAGCGCAAAACACTTCGAGTCAGTATATTCCATGACCGTTTTCGGACAGGATCTCTCTCCACAGCAAAGCAGAATACGTCACCCTGTTCCCTCACTTTGATATCCATGAGCCATCGAGTAAATCCTCCTTGCATTAGTCCGTCCAAGCATTATTACCAGCGGTCCAGAATAATAGCACACATTCACATGCCGGCCTTCCTCCGTCGGTAGTCCGAACGCGACTCCTTGCCAAGCCAAGTCAACCAGCACCCTCACCAGCATCCCCACCAGCTGCCAGGGCCCATGTGCTATACACAAGGTACAAGACGGACCAGCAATAAATCTGCAGCAACAGATCAACAAAGCAATCCTGACACCGGGCTGCACCTACGGAGTCCGTCTGTGCGGCGGACCTGGCCATCGGACTGGCTCGTGGCGTAAATCCGTATCGCTCAGACTCTCGCTTACGATGTCTTAGTGTAAGTAAATATGGCAGCGGTGCTGACTCGGGTTCTTCTCGGGGTGTCCTGTAAGGAGCTGATGGAGAGGACAGAGCGCCTGATAGCTTAGATCCAGGTGCTGCCAATCATGACTCAGGTTCTTTCATCACTGAATGTTCGTTGTCGCTAATTGCCCGGCTCGCATTGGATCCTGCAATTTTTGGACGCATCTGTAAGAACGAAAATTATGGAGAAGCTATGTGGCAATTTTCTCAACGAGCTAAGTACATATATGAAGATTGCTACGATCCATTTGTGAATCGAGTACATTTTAACGCACCTGAAATCAGGAAGGGCACGTTTAAGGAAATCTGTAGATGATTCTTTGACGATGCAGTAGACATCGGTGAAAACAACACAAACAGAAACAGAAACAGAGTCTACACTACCAAAATTGTGCCAGGTAGCATTGCATATTGTGAGGCGACTGTGGAAAGCTTCCATAGCACGTTTGGGCCCTCAGAGCAAATTAAAGATGTGATCATTTTTCATTCTCTACGTATCTGGTTGGTCGATAGTTTTGGGCAACAAAAATTAAGACTTGCAATTCCAACTGTACTGGTACGCTCATGTTCTTCACTCTATCTGACTGCTTCCAATCACTCAGACACAAACTATTCATTTGAGCATGGGTCATCATGATTTGGGCATTGGTCCAGACTCACGACTTGTCACTCCAGGCCCCCGATTCGGCGAGCATCTTGTATCAAACTGGTGGCAATCATGATAACAGTTGCTGAACGGAGATTTTATGATAACATCGTCTAGGCTGTTCGATTTATGCTCCCCTGGGTGTCCCATCGTCTAGCTCCGATGCTGGTCTCGTCCCAGCCTTCGCTAACCATTCCTGCACCCAGGTCGGAGAGGCAACAGCTCCACACCCAATACAAAGGGCCATGCATGCCATGATAGATGCGTAGAGAGGGACGTTGTCTCGAGCCTTCAGGTAGTGAGCCTCTCCCAATGCTAGCATCCCTTTTCCCGCGGCCGTCCTTGCATGCACATTTGCTCCATGATTCAGCAGGGCTCTTGTAGCAACTTTTCGGCCTAGGCGGACAGCTATGTGCAGCGCTGTTTCTCCCTTACGATTCCTACGATCAATGTTTGCGCCGCTTCTGATGAGGAGTTTGAAGATATCCATTAGCGTTTTGTCGTCTTCGCCATCTGGCAGGTGAATGATAAAGGCCATGAAGACAGTATTCCCGGAAACATCGTAGTTGTTGACATCCACGCCGACACACACCATAGCCTGGATCAACTCGTAACGGAAAGTCAGCCTTCGGGATGATGTCTTGGGGTCTGAGTGGCCACGCTTTCGCTTCTTGGAATATTCATTTACTCTTTCTAAAGCAGGAAAATCGAGACTGAGAGACACTTCGGCGAGACATTGGAGTCCATTCCGTCCTTTAGAATCTTGGATGCTCGGTATCTCGGTTGCCAGCCAAGATGTTTCCAACATCCGAGCATGACTGTACATCAAAGTCTGACCTTCCATGACTGGAACATCGGGCAGTGGAAGGTTTGGAGCTACATTAAAACTTCCATCACCCAGACTTTCACTTAGTAAAGATAGAGGTTCAATATCGTAAGGCAACCTGAAATATGGCACTCTATACTGACGGTTCCAGTGAAGTTTGGTAAGTGCTTGGGGGGCTGCATCATCCATCGAGGTGGAAGGAGGATTTCGCGGATTTAAGCTTGACAACCAGCCGAAGGCATCATAGGTGGGCAACAAGGGGACGTTCAAGAAAATAAGTGCCTCGAGCGAGTTTCGGTCAATATTCCTAGCTTGGCGGGTGAGGAGGTGGAAAACGTTGCGGCCAAAATCGTCGCAATCATGAAATCGAATGTTGAAACTGTTAAGCTTCTGTAAAAACCAGATCAAGTCGTCGCGGTCCTTGGCAAGCCATCGGAAAGTTGCACGAGGCAATACGTGAAGAAAACTTTGACCGGCAACATTCTTGGAATTTCCGTCAACGCCTCGTTCAAGCGCCTCCATAATCACATACATGTCTGCCCCACGGGCAGCAAGCATATGCAAAACGGTGTTTCCAAGAGCATCTCGAAATCCGAGGTCCAGATGATCCAGGGTTCCTGGAGGATCACTGATAATTGAGCTGATCAGGCCGTCTTTATGAACCCACAGCTGGCCATCCAGCTCATCGAGACACCAACAGTTTCCCGAATCGTGAAGTTCCAGTCCTGGGAGACAGACACCTTGCCTTCGAATGTGACGATCAAGTAACAATACAGCATCCGGTAGTGGCAATCTCGGGGCGCGAGACCGAGTCTGTGTTGCGGGAGCCTGGTCTGGTCGGATTGTGAGATTATCAACCGTGGATCTATAGCTAATAGTTGTGGAAGATGCTGGCTCAGTAGCTGTGCCCGCTGAAGAGTTAGAATTACATGTGTCTGACACTGAATGTGCCTTCAATAGCCGGGCAATGGTTTTGAGATAGATTGTTGAGCATCTCTTCGTTAATCGCCTTTTGAGACTGCGGGTACTCAACTCGATGGACAATAGGCTCATTTTATCGACAGTACATGGTTCGTTGACACAGCAGACCGGATTGCTCAATGGACTGTTGAAAGTCGTCTTCGAATCTTGTATCAATGAAGCTACATAGACATCTAGAATGCTTGTATCTTGCGTCGATTGTGAGTCGTCCTTGGGCGATAGCTCCGGCAGTGGTATTGGCTGATTCACGCCATATTCAGACACCTGCCATGGAACAAGAGACAGTAGATCTCGCATTGGAGTCTCACTGAATTCCGCAAACATAAGATCGTCCGCTGAACCGAGCTCAGGTCCTGATTCGTGAATTGCTCTAGGCGATGGGACGAGTTCGCCATCGAGTGTACTACAGCCAATGACGTCCTTGAGAGCGGCCTGGTGGCCCGTCAATTCAGACTGCCGCTGATGTACGTTATGTTCGGCTATCCGTCGAGACCGTTGTTCTGAAAGAGCAAGAATTCTCTCGTTCATCTCTTCGCGGGTCCTTGGCCGCAGCCATCTTGGCTCTTTATCTAACAGGGAATTGACAGTTTTGTTTGTAGATTCTTTCCTGCACCCGATGAGTAAATGTTCGGTCGCACAGGACTAGAAATTGTTTACCCGGGCATCCAATTCGGATCTTTCTCTTTCAATGCTTCGCGTATGTCCTTTGGCTGAAGGGTGGTAAACAGATATAGTCTCGCCAGTTTTCGCTGTCGAGACGCTGTCCATTTGCTGGGCCGGCCGATCTTGGTACGATCCGTGTTGGGACTCTCGCTTGATCCAGATGATTCCGGGGAGCTGTTCACACCAGAAAATGTTGACGCCGGGGTAGCGTTTGCCATTCCGGAGATGATTCTACATACAGACACTGTTTCTGAAATAGCTCCGAAGAGATTTTCGGCCAATTCAAGCTTTTTGCGCTGTGAACAGACGGCGGCAGTCGACGGGAAGCGTGGAGCTACCTAGGCAATTGAACACGGCCTCGCAAGCGCCGGATGATTGAAAAGAAAATGTGTTGACTTGCATGTCGTAGAACGGCAGCTGCCGGCGAACAATAATACCTACACCCATCTTGTTTTTAGTGAGGCTGAGGTTGTGGTTCGCCCCGAGGTTGCCTCGTTGGAAGTGTATTAAGTACTAGACCGTACAGGGCCTAGGTCAAACCCCTTTCCATGCGCTGGCACACCTCCTAACACCTTCCCCAAGCCAAATGGTGAGCCAATTAATCAATCAGTTGACGTTGTGCAACCCTATTTGATTATTCGTATAAATACTCGTCAGAGCGTCATGTTTGATTTGGCCCAATGCAGGACCTGCATCGTAAACCGAACAGGAAAGGGGCTGACTTACCCATGAAGTGTAAGAAGTCGAACCTGCGTGAGCACGAATCAGGAGACGACACTGGGTAGTGACTGTGCCACAGAACCATAGCAGTGGCAGGCTTCCGCAACACTTGTCCAGTAGTTCTACTTCCATAACGACACTTCTTGCATTTCAACCAACAAGCATTTCTACTAAGCTTGGCAAGTGTCGCCTTCACAAAGTTCTTACAATTCTAGGTCTTGCACTGCCAGATTTCTCGCTTCCGTGAAGATGAAACGCTTAGAACCAGTAGTAAATGCTGTCTTGCGCGCATGTAGTTTTTACACTTCTGGGATATAATGCGTTGCCTTGTGCAAAATCACAGAACTGTTGAAATCAAGTTGAGAGTTTGGTGAAGTATAAAATGGCTATCCGGCCCGCGGCTCACTTCTGGTTCCATATTCTTTGTAGCCTTCTCTTCATTCGGTTCAGTACTAGAAACTGCATCAGTGGCTTGGAGCGGGTGCAGGTTGGTCTTTAGTAACCGACAGGACGATATTTTCGAGATGGCGCAAGACAACCAAACGGACAAGTTCGCCAACGTAAAACTCTCATGGGATGCGCGCTAACATGCTCCAGCATCCCAAAAGTCAACGGCAACACGCCGCAAGAGAGTGACGACGGGCAGAAGCTGACCACAGAAACGCAATCCCAAATTCCCACCGGTCCATCAAATACCACCACATATCTCTCCAGCACCGATACAGCCGAGCAAGTAGCCATGGGCCAACCCACCGAACGAGATGAAGAGAGGATGGCGAGAGAGCTGGCTGAGTGGGAAGCCTATTGGAGAGGCATTGGCGGGCAATGAGCATTCACTAGAACACGGGGGAGTCTGAAGTTGCGAGTTGAGAAGAAGCAAATAAGGCAGGCGGTTGAAGTTCTAGGCCAGGCATAAAATGCTGGGACAGTGTGTACTTTGTGGTGTGTGGAGCATATATGGTTGACAGTACTTTCTCTGACTTCTCCAACTGGTGCCTCTTTTTCGTGCAAGAATCTCTCTAGGTCGTAGACTCTATGTGAGATCAAGCCTCCGAAAGATGGCAACATGACAATCAAGATTGAAATGACGGCGAGAACCAGGCCCCGAATGCTGTAGAAATCCATAAGCTCACAAAAGCCAAATTACAATAGACAATGAGCTGATAAAAGGTAGGGAAATGGTACGGGGTATGGTTATAGTATGCCCTCTAGCAGCTCAAGTCCAGCCACTCGGCCGTAGTACGAATATCCCAATGTAAAACTCCCACAATGAATGCTCTCCAAACACCCTACGGAGTGAAAATGTTGTTCACTGTATCTTACATGGCAATGCTGCCTCTCAACAACTCTTCTTTTTGATGACCTGCTGTCCGTCCATCCAAGGCCAAAGCACCTCGGGTATATCAACTTCTCCTCTCGCCTCGTCCCAGCCGTTCTCCAGAATAGCAGCGATGACTCTCGGCACTGCCAAGGCAGTTCCATTCACAGTGTAGGGGAATGCAATCTTACCACCATGCGTCCGGATGTCAACTCTGGTGGCCAGTCTCCTAGTCTGATAATCCGTACACGTGCTCACAGAGGACACTTCTCCCCACCCATCATCTTTGGGTCTTCGAGAAGGGAAGAATGCCTCAATGTCTCTCTTGCGTGTAGCTGAGGCACCGAGGTCAGTGCTGGGCATTTCGATGATGCGGCAGTGTAGGTTGAGATTGGTGAAGATCTCTGTTTGGATGGATACCATTTCGTCGAATATGGCCGTAGAAGATTCAGTAGATGGGGCTGTCCATGCAAACATCTCTACTTTGGTGAACTCGTGCACTCGATATAATCCTTTGGTGTCTACACCTCTTGCTCCAGCTTCTGCTCTGTAGCTCCTAGAGACACCCACCCGCTTCATCGGCAGATCTGCCTCTTCGAGAATCGTGTTTGCTTTCATCCCAGCTAGAGGTATCTCAGCCGTTCCAGCGAGACTGAGTTCCGGTTTCCGTCCCACATCGCTTGCATTCTGCTGGATGTTGTATATCTGCTGCTCCCCATTCTGATCCCTGGGCTGGAACCCACAAGCTGCTGCAATGTGACTGTACACCATACTTGGCGGGCTGACCATTCCCCAGCCTCTTTTCCTAGCTACGCTGAGCGAATACTGTACGAGAGCTTGCTCGAGCTGTGCTGCTTCGTTCAGAAGATAATACCATCCCCATCCACTCGTTGTCGCTGCGCCGGCAAAATCTAGAAGATTGAGCTCACTTCCAATATGAACATGGGATCGCCAGACGCGATCAGAAGCCGCAGGATCTGGTTCAGGGTGCTCGTTGATATATCCCACCACTGTAGGATCGTTTCCTCTCGGTGTCTCATTGCTTGTAAGATTCGGTATTGCTGCCGCCAATGCATCAATCTCCGTCGTAAGAGATGACTCCTTCTCCTCAATCTTGGACAATTGATCTTTCAATATCTTCGCCTCAGCAATTATTTCCTCCTTGGACATCTGCCTAATGCGCTGGACCTCTTCAGAGGCTTCATCGCGGAGGGTGGTCGGATTGGCAAGCTGGAGCTTCAATCGATTATTCCGCTCGCGCAGAGTGCGTGCTTCACGCTGATAGACGTGCCATTGTTCGAAGAGACTGTTTATCCGGGCAGGATACTGAGCTTGAGATTTGTAGTTGCGTTCGAGGCAATTCTGTTCGTGCAGCACAGCATTCTGGCGGATGTGTTTGACGTCGATTGAAACTTTTGGGGCTACTGAGGGGCGAGGCGCTTCAGATCGGAGGCTTGGAGACGAGTGGAATAGACGTCGCGTAGGGCGCGGAAGGCTTCTCAGACGGCATTGTAGACAGGTGAAGCTGCGTCGTGGTGTTGACATTTTGCAGTGTCGAAGATAAGTAGCTCTCGAGAGCTTCAAACTCGGAACTCAGCCAAGCTTCGAACCCAATTTGAAAGCAATGAAAAGTCAGCCCACAACATATATTTTGGAGTACATAATCTTCGCAGGGATATGATCGGGCATTTGGTAGCATTGAGCATTAAATTAACTAGGTAGAGCAGATTTGGTATCACATGGCAATTTACCTACAAGCTGCACAAAGCCGTTGATTCTGAAGCTGTACATTACTCTGGGTATCATGAATTTTTACTTGAGGACAAATTGCTCCCAAAAGACTGCATAATCACCTTTGCCCTCTCATCCCCATAAGCCTAAAGTCCAACTTGATCTTTCACCAGCACCTGTTTTGTTAAATGCCCCTGGGGCCATGCTCTGCCTTTGAGAAGAGCTACTTGATTCACCAGACTTTGAAGCTCCTGAAATGCCTTGCTGAAGCCATTGCTCCCGATCAACGCTAGAGATAGCAGCAATCTTCAATTGGGAGAGTAGACTTCCTCCAGACCATGCTCCGAGGGATTCCACGGCTCTCAAATAGCCTGTTTCAATGGGTGGGATGCCTTTACTGGCTTCTCGCTTCAGTCCGTCCTCGATAGGATCTGATTCTTGTTCCTGGTGAGCTGCAGGAGTCGTTGCTGTTCCCGGTTTCTCATCTAGCTGCAAAACCTCAGTAGGACCATCTTGCCGCGGCCGAGTTCGTTGCAATTTGGCATTCAAGCGTAGCTGTTCCACAGCCTTGCCGGTAACTGGATCCCATCCTCGTTGTTCGATAAGAGTAGCCACTTCATCCAAAACCCTCCTCTTCAGCCCGAGAATGCGGGATCCTCCCCCAACAAACACAACTCTAGACATGCAGACCGATCGTAGATCAACTGGTAATTGAAGGAGACTCCTGTAAATCAACAAATGGAGAGGTAGCTCCTCTTCGTCCAATTCTTTCTCAGGTGTTCCAATCGCAAACAGAGCAGTCTCGCAAGGCTCTGCTAGGTCTGAAGCAGAAAGTTCTAAAGTCCTTCGCGGCTTGGTCGATCTGAGTGGTACAGTAATTGTAGCATCTTCATCACCCTTCTTACTGATATGCATGTCCCTTGTGCTTGATCTCAGCTCGTCCTCTTCAACAACGGGGGTCAGCCCTCGGTCGAACGATCTCTGTTCCAGCTTCTTAAGTGGTTTGCACCAGCCCATTCGCATCAGAACTTCCTCGCATTCGTCAAAGCTTGGCAGTTCCTCGTCTTGTGGTTTGTCTGCAGTCCCTATGAGATCGATAGCTTCTGAGAGCATTTTGAATGTTGCTTCTCCCACCATCTTCATTCCTCTGACAGATCTCGTACATTGAACCTCTCTATATTCATATACTCCAGTAACTACCGTCTCCGCCCAACCGATGTCTATAACCAGAGCAGACCGTAGGCCAGCTGCAACAGTTGTGAGGATCGGTGCTGACATCAAAGATATCGTCGGTGGCTGGAAGTTCGCAAACAGAGTATCAAGTATCGTAGATAGTAGAGGAAGCGGCAAAGTAGAAGGAATAGCCAAGAGCATGCGTCTCGGACGGGAGTCTATCAAGAGAAACCTAGGAATATTAGAAGATGTCTCTCGCAGGGTCTCAACAACCTACTGACTTCGTAAATGCCTCTCTAACTGCCCTGTCAAGCTTATCCCCAACCAGACCGATATCAAGACCCCTCAGATCGGGTTTCCACAGCTCATATCCTTCTCCCCATCCTTTCGATTGTACATGGCTCTCCTCCGATGGCTCATAATCTGTTCTCCATCTCCTTAAATCCCCTGGTCGACGTTGTTCCTCAGGTCCGAAATCAATCACTGCCTTTGGCAGTGCATCTCCTGCAAACCCAGCTCGCAGGTATCGGCTCCCCAGCTCTAGGATAACGCAATCCTCTTCGGCACGTAGAGCGGATGGCGATCCGAAGGTAGATGATATTGTTCGCAGAGGGGTATGGGGGCTCGCTGGTGCGCCTGGCTGTGTGGACGTTGGTGAACGGATATTCGCAACACTGCGATGGGATGGTCCACTTGGATTCGACATTCTGCTACATTTGTCCGAGCTGTGCTTCAATGTCTCGACGCGACGTAAAGGATGCTGAATTCCATGCTTGGTGAAGTCGCGTTGAAGGCGGCGAAATTACGGTTACCGTGCCGACTTGAGCTTGAAAGTCAATTTCAACGACTTTCTTTCAACCCCTCATAATTCGCAGTCAATTCACGTGCATTGCTTCTCCCTGCATAAATTTGCTTTTTTGTACTTGATATCAGTAATTGTAGCGCATAAGCATGAACTCATACATGACCAGCCCGTAACTATCAAGAGGGCGGATTGTTGTTTATGTTGACATCATGGGTATTCAAGGGTAAGCTCAGCCACATCACGATGGAACATAACTCACACATGTCCCCAGGATTTATGACGAAATTGGACGAGGTGAAAGAGTATCCTTGTCCAAATTAGCCATCGAAAAGTTTGAGCAAACAGGTCGCCCGTTCAGACTTGCCATCGATGTGTCTATATGGCAGTTTCAGATTCAAGCTGGACAAGGAGGATCAAACCCAGCAATTCGGACTCTGTATTATCGCCTCATCCGCTTACTGGCAACATCAATACAGCCCTTGTTCGTTTTTGATGGGCCGAAGAGACCTCAATTGAAACGGAATAAGAAGGTGGGAAGAGGCGGAGCATCAGCTCTAGAAGTCGCCACCAAGCAGCTTTTGAAGTTGTTTGGCTTTCCGTTCCACAACGCTCCCGGTGAAGCTGAAGCAGAATGCGCTCTCTTGCAGCGACACGGTATTGTCGATGCTGTCCTTAGTGAAGACGTCGATACACTCATGTTCGGATCTGGAATCACGTTACGAGACTGGTCATCCGAGGGCTCGAGAGGAAATAAAGCTCCAACTCACGTCTCACTTTTTGATGCGAAGAAGACCAAAGATGGCAAATCTGGACTTGATAGAGAAGGCATGATTCTCGTTGCACTTCTGAGTGGAGGCGATTATGCGACTGAAGGCCTGAAGGGATTTGGTGCTAAAATAGCATGTGAAGCTGCACGAGCAGGATATGGGAAGTCATTGTGCAGCATCTCGAGATCTGACGAAGACGGTTTGGCAAATTGGCGAAATAGTCTGGTATACGAGCTCCAGACCAACGAGAGTCAGTTTTTCAAGACCAAGCACAAGAGTCTGAGAATTCCGGACGATTTTCCGAGCAGGGAGATTTTAGGATACTACACTCACCCGGTGGTATCATCTACAACTAAAATCGAGAAGCTGAAAGAGGAGATCTTATGGGATGGTGAGGTGGATGTTCCTGGTCTTCGGAACTATGTCAAGGAAGCATTCGACTGGACGAACAAAGTGGGAGCCACTAAGTTTGTTCGAAATCTTGCCCCAGCTCTACTAGTCCACAAGTTAAGGCTCCGAGCGAATCGACGAGATTCTGGTTATGGCGATCTCGTTCTCACGCAGATGAACGAGATGGAGTACGTCAGAAAAATCTGTGGGAGGAGGGAGCATTTCAGTATGGATGGCAAGCCAGAACTCCGAGTCGTCTTTGCTCCACTGGACATAGTTGGTCTGAATTTGGAAGACGAACATGATAATTCAGGAGACTATGGACGAGATGGTCTTGCCCCGGTCAATGACGACGATCAGATCGAAGCATATGTATCCGAGGACGAAGCCCCGAAAAGCAAACGAGTGACAGCCGCGTACGACCCTACCAAACCTGACAAAGCTTGGATTCCTGAATCGATTGCAAAAGTCGGGGTACCACTGAAGGTAGAAGATTATGAAGAGGCAGAGAGAAAGAAGCAATTACCAAAAGTAAAGGCTGTCAGGAAGACAAAAGCTGCGGTCAAGGGCGGAATGCCCAACGGGGCCCTGGACAAATTCGTCAAGATCTCTAAGTCCGTGGAAGCAGAATGTATTTCTGCAAGAGCACCACTGAGAACAATTACTGCCTCACAGCCAGTTCTACCCCCTGTCTATCTTGCTCCTTCTCTGGACAGACTCCCAGCCTCTCAACCAGTTCCAACGTCTAAGAGCAAGCCATTATCTCTCTCAACACGATCCAGTACCGATGCACTTCCCTCAAAAACAACCAGCAAAACCCGCATCAAAGCTAAAACGACAGCTCCCGTCAAGTCCAGGCCAAACGCCAACCCCTGGTCCCTCGCTAAACCAGCAACATCCTCACAAGTCAACCCGTCAATAACCAAATCCCTCGACACCTACTCCCTCAAATCAACAGATTCACCAGCATCTGCCAACCATGAACTTTACTACATCACATCCAGTCCTCTAGCCTCACCAAGGTCACCTCCTCCACCATCACGCCCTAACTCACGGAAGCACACACGTTCGCAATCATCACCAACACCGCCACAAATCCCTGAGAACGAGATTCCCCTCCCAGATACCGTGACCATCTCTCGCCGCACGCGAAAAGGCCGTTCTCACCCTGTCATCACTCCATCGAAAAGCCAGCCTCAACCAAATTCACGATCAAAATCTCCGTCTCAGCCCTCATCCAGAAAGAAGATATCACCAGATCGTGAATCTGCGTCTCATCCACCAACAAGCCATGAAGAGCACCCATCAATTCCCGAGCCAGTAGCAAGAAAGCTATCATTCTCCGCTCCTGCACAGTCTCCATCTGCACAGCTACCCGGCTCCAGCTTGAGTGCCGATAAAGCCAGTGACAATGCGAATGAAGGCGAGGATCAAGATCACGATGAAAGCTGCGGAGACTTCCCCAGCATCCAGAACATGCTGTCACCCGCGCCAGCTCCCGCATCTGGCTTAACCTCATCATCTTCCATCTCAACATCAAAATCTCAAGCTAAGTCCAACATCGTAATCTCCCTCGACTCATCGCCTCCTCAACCAGTCCGATCGTCCCAGTCCCACCACACCACCACTTCATCCTCCTCCCTCAAACCTACACACGAATCTGACCAAGCGCAACCGACTACAAAGCCGGAATCAAAAGCGGTGGCGAAGAAAGGCAAGCGCTTCATCACGTTGCGGGAGAGTTTGGAAGGATCATGGAAGGAGGTTACTGAGGAGGAGATGCTTGAGAAGGAGAAGGAGAAGAGGAGTAGAGCCGGGAAAGGATTGGGAAATCAGAACGGAAAGGAAGTCAAGAGGTGGAGATTTAGCGAGGTTGAGATGTTGGATCTGACTAGTGAGTGAAGAACCTGCGCTCGATAGCTTGTGAGGGGCCTATGAGTTTTGATATTGGCAAGAGGACAGTTGGGAGAGGAAGTTCATGTTTGTAGTAATGTAATGGAATGATTTTGAGTATTATGGAAGGTGAATTGTCAACTCTGTTCAGACTTTGATTGGGGGAAGTTTTGGAATTTCCCTCCGGCTCCGTAGCACGTTCGAATGACGCAAAGTCTATATGGGAGAGGTTGTGCTCGTAATAAAGAAAGTAAGGTGTCGCCCTACCTACTGTGAGACAAGCATGCACCTCTTTCATTCTCTTGAGATAACATTCGAAACGCAAAAACACGACTATCAAAAGACAGAAAAACAAGCAAAACTGTGTTCTTGATAGAATTTCACCAGATACACTCACAAAAATATGGAGTAGCTGACTTGCTTCCACACTTGCTAAGTTGCCGCTCGAGGTTTCGGTTAGTATATAGCCAGGAATGTTGTGCCCTCAACGGGCTCATCTTTCATTCTAGCATTGATCTATGTGCTCATGGACAAGCCAAGTCATGGGTCGACTATTCTAGCAAACCCCATTGGCGAGTCCATCCATGCTATTTCATTTCATACTACGCCATGCCGTGCTATGCCCTCATGATTCCCACACGCTCCATATTCCAAGAATTCATTCCTGTACCAAAACACGCACATATCTATCGTCCAGGAGGTGGTCTCGGACCAACAATCTGTCTCCGACCAGACCCAATACCCTGCGTACCTCTGTTCTGACCGTCACCGCCAGTATACCCGGTCCACTGATTGACGTCCCATTTGCCGCCTATCCCACCACCAATGCCATCTACACCATCGCCTTTGGGAACCTTGTTCTTGAGTTCCTTTTGGCTCTCTTCCCATTCCTGCTGTCGTTGCCGCTCCATCTCCATCTCTCTTTCCAGTAGAGACTTCGAAGCCCAGCCTGAAGCTTTGGTCTTCTGCTGGGAGGCTACACGACGGCGGTCTTCAGCGTCACGCTCGGCTGCACTGTCGAATCCGCCGATTTCGTTTGAGTAGGTGGTGTTTGTTTGTGCTTGTCTGGGTTCGGGGTTGGATGATAGGTAACGATCTGTGCGGTTTTGATTTGGAGTGAAGTTCTGCTCTGGGGCTTTTGCAGAGGCGTATTTTGCAGGATCAGGAAGAGGGCGTGAAGAGCCTGTGTTTTGCTTTACAACTCTTGGTGGGAGAGATGGTGTTGGTTCGGGGAGTGGACGAGGTGATTTTGATGGCTGTGCAGTATGTACTGGTTCGTCTGAATGTTGCGATTGCCATTGCTTTCGTAGGTAGTCTCTTTCGTCTTCACGCCAGACTTCATCCTCATCTTTGCGTGACGGTGCACGTGGTCGACTTCTTGATCGAGACCGTACTTTGGCATTCTCTTCTTTGACCCGATTTGCCAAATCGTGATCTTCCATAGCTTGTCGGCTTCGTTGACTTGATTTCGCTTGTCGCTCTCGCTCGTATTGGCGCTCTCGTTCGCGAGCCTGCTCAAGCTCTCTCTCCAATTCCTTGATACGACTGCTTTCGGAATTTTCTCCGTTACTACTTCCTCTTGACAGGCCATTCTCGGCTTGGTATTGGCTCAAGAACTGTCCCCTCAATCTGGCATCGCTATTACCACGGGCTCTCTTGCGTTCATCCTGCAACCGAGCCTCCGCCTCCCGTTCCTCTCTTTGCCTCGCCTCTTCTTCCTGACGCCATCTCTGCTCTTCCTCCTCCCATTTCCGCTTCTCCTCCTCGGCCTTTTGTCGCTCCCGTTCTCTAACTTTCCTCGTCTCCTCAGCCCATCTCCTTTCCTCTTCTATCCGTGCCCTCTCTTCCTCGGCTTGCTGTTCTGCAATTCGTCTCCGTTCCTCTTGTTCTGCTTCCATTCTTTGGCGCTCGGCTTCAGCCTCTTGCTCCTTTCTCTTCTTCTCCTTCTCTGCCATGTTCGGAACACTCGGACCAGCACTTGTAATCTGCCGTCTTCCCCCGAAAGAAACACCCAGGTTTCCTTGACTGGCACCACCCATATAACCGTACTGCGCGATATTCCAAGCTGGAGATGTAGCCCCTTCATCTGATTTCTTGCTCCAACTGCTCACTCCTGGTGACATCGGATTCGTGGTGCTCTTCGTCGGGCTCCATCTTCCACTATTAGAATCGCCGGTCTTTGTAGGTGTTAAAGAGGGAGGCGGTCTCGCATATGCTGACGATGTATTGCTGGCATTCGACACCCCGCGTCCTCTATTTCCATAGCTGCCCCCTCCAACAGCACCAGACCCAGTTCCTTGCGGGCTCATATATCCATTCCGTGATTTTCCACCGATTGGGCTTGGGAACCGCGAAGGATTGATCCTGTTCGCGGCTCTGCTAAATGCGCCCAAACACTGTAACACTTGCGCCGGATCCTTGGATTCGAACAAATCAACTGTGAGGAATGTATCGTGGGATTGAAGATTGAAAGGCGCGGATTTGCAGGCATCGAGGAAGAGGGAGATATTTTCCATCTGAACAAAAGGCATTACAGCCTTGGCCTTGAATCGAAGTGTATTTGGTACTGCCAGGTTGACCAGTCTGAAGGAAACAATGTTAGTAATTGCCCCAAACACCAAATCGCAAACGGGAAAACAGGGGACCCTACTTGCAAAGAGCCACTCCATCTTTGAGGCTATCCAACAGGTCGCCAGGAGCAAGTCGCTCTCCTAATGATTCTTCGATGAAGGTCTTGACTTCGTTGGCGGCTTGCGGAGTGTATCGATCCAAGCGCAATTTGCGCATATCTTTATCGAGGGATGTTACAGATGCCATGATTGCGGTGATTGCGGTGTAACAGAGATTTCACTTTCGTAGGCGGACAAAGAAACATACAGAATCCTGTCTGCCTTCGCCTTCAATATTGCATTATTGCGTGGCAGGCGGGCGCATGAATTGCGGCGGCGGGGCTGGCATTTCCGCCAAGGCTGACATCCATGGAATAGAGTGCTACCTGAGGCACTCATTAAGGCACTAAGACTATCCCGGCACGTGGCTGAAATGTGATCAGTTTTGCTCAATTCAGTTTTGGATTTTCGACCTCAATACCACCTCCCACTATTATCAAAATATGTCCATCGGAGGTTTTGTAAGTCATATCAATGCCGATAGACTGTCTTCAGAGGTGTTATCTCACTAAAGAGGCACGTGTCCGTCTCATTCCCTTCGCAGCTGAAGTCACACCACTCTTTCCACCGGCAAAAAGGCTCTTGGCAAGCTAGCCCTTTCGATTTTTACACCCGAGCTCAAGCCAGATTCCGTGGCCGGGGAAGGGCCAGGGTTTGCATTGACCGACTTGCTGACATAGACCCACCTCGTGATCACCTTGCCAATCAAATGTCTCTGACTCTGGTGCCTCAGGCCGCTTAAAAATCCCTGTCAGACTAGTTTCTAGCGCAGGTCACCCTTGAATCGCAAGCTCTTTGCGGGTTGGAAGTGTTTGTGCCAAATCTGATTCGCCTTGCCCGTGAAGCTTCCGTCGTCCCCAGAGAACCGACCAGCCCAGCGCTGCGAGCTGCGAGCGAGCGAGCGTGAGCCTTCCCTTCCCATTCTTACTTTGCATCCATTTCTAGGCTTTGTGTCCCTTTCCCTTCCCATCCTTTCTCTTTCTCACCCACACCATTTAAGTACACCGCACTTCTTCCCTTTCCCTCTTATCCTCTTACTCTTCCATTCTCTATCTTCCCTCACTTCCTTCTTCCACTTCTGACGTCTCAATTCCTCTTGAGATTTCCATCCACTTGCCCTCTAGTCTTCTTCTATCTGTAAACACTTCCAATCTTTCTCAATCATGAGATCGTTCGAGCAATCATACTCCTCTGATCCTGTCCTCACTCTACCGGCTCAACACCCTCACCAAGTAAGTGATATCTCTCATTTTCAGCCGCGTGTGGAGTCCACTATCACAACCCAAGGCGCAAGTGAGGCTCTCCTCGCGGCTTAACCTATCCATCTTCCCATAAGAACATCAGATATTGACTTCCTTGCAGTCTTCATTCAACATGGATTCGAATCGGCCAGTCTTTACCACTCCATTCACCAACGGCATCCACCAGTCGCCAGCCAACTCCTCTTGGTCGAGCCTGACACCCACCCAATCTACGCCGCGATCCGCTGCCGGTAGGAAACGGTCAAGAGACGAGGCCGCGTCAAATCTCGAGGAGGACTACTTCCAAGTCCCAGCGCCAGTTATTCCTGAGCCTGAGAACGAGGATGAGTGGGAATATGGCGAGGGCATGGTGCTGATAAAGAAGGGAACAGGTTATGTCACTGACTCCACGAGTCAGACGGGTACCTGGCAAGAAGAGAAGGCCGCAGAGGAACAGGCGAGGTTAGCCGCACAGATAGCTGCCGCGGCTGAGAGACCTGTCATTCGAGCCACCAAGAGCCAACGGTTGAACCTGAGCGCAACGCCTGCTATCCCGGAAGAGGTATCTCACGATGCTGCTTCTCCAGGAGGATCGCCAGAACGTCACACAGAGCCTACCGTCGACATGTTCACGCTCCACTTGGGCATCGGCTGGTCTTCGATGGATAATGCTGGACCAGATATTCAGGCTGCAGCTCGAGGCTGGGCGAAGTTCATCGAGAACCACTTCCCAATCACGAATGCGAAGATACAGCTGCAGAGCAAGGGTCTGTCGAGTTATCTCGTCGAGGCGAATGAAGGATACTTCCTCTTCGGCGAGGATCTAAAGCAGGGACGACTTGTCAGCACAAGCCTCGAGAGGCTTTGGCTTAATCTCAGAGGTCCCAATCCTGTCTTCGACGGTGACCTAGTAATGGAGGCTGGTCAGACTCCCAAAGTTGAAGCGCACTCGATGGTTGAGAGCGCTATGAACGGAATTCCGGTCGTCGGTGTCGCAAATGGCATCAATCCACCTTCTGGAGGAGGACAGGCAATCAATGGCATGACGGGTGTTGTTGAGGCGCCAATCACCAGCGCAAGAAATGTATCGAATAGGATCGATGGCAGCGACGGACATTCGCTGAGCGGAACTGCTATGAACGGGATTGCAACGACCAATGAGATGGGCAATCTTCAGAATGGCGCGCATAAGCCACCTCAGTCAGTTGAAGTGGAGATGGATATGAGTTAAACGGCTATATCACGATATATGGGATGGGGATTTTTAAATGGGGCAGGATTTACTTTCATCTGGAGTTCAGCTGGGTATTGCATTTAGGTTGGTCGGGCAGGATCTCCATAGAAGGGACGAAGCATTTGTACAATATTCATGGGAGGGCGATTAAGTTATCGCCTCTAACTACGCATTAACTAGTGCCGACAGCTTTTTGAAAGCAAAAAAGTCGGTCAATCAGTCACTCGAAAAAAGAAAGACGAAATAATTTAAGCCATTTTGCGACTGGAACTTCCAGCAAATATCTTGCGACAGGCAAAGAGATGAAAGGCAAAGTACTCAAGCAGCATGTGACGATAATCCGGTGATGTATCTGTCTGACTCGAGGTTGACTCGGAGTGGACGAAGCAAAAGAAAGTGGACTTGGGCTGTTGCGATCAGCTTGTCGGCTCTTGTCTGCTCTTGTCTGCTCTTGGCCTCCCTTGCTTCTTGGGCACCACTTGTATGGAACAAGAGCGCACAAATAATGCAGGACTTATGAAAATGGATGCAGCCAATGCAGATCTCACATCCCTCTCTGCTCGCAATGATTGGGCCGACACTGGCCGCCAATGCCGATGCCGATTGGAATGTCTGTGAGCAAGCTGCAAGCAGCTATTTCTCCAGTCCAATAATCCACTCTGCGGTCCAGCTGCCACCGCATTTTCAGGCTCCCGTTCAGGTTTTTAGGCTAGCATTGCATTCTGCTAGCTAGCGAAAGGACTGGCCGATATGCGCTGCTGCATCCAGCAGCTGGAGGCCCTGATTCGAGGATCCTGAGACGCAGCTTTGCTAGAACATGCACGTTTATTGGACGAGGACGGGTCCAAGACCAAGACCTTGCTTGTGATCCTGTCCCCAGATGCCAGTCGCCACTCTCGAACTACGAACCGTACCGTACGAACTGCCCGGTTGCGGTGCACCGCAGCGCAGTGAGTGCAGCAGCAGTGCAGCAAATGCTTGAGCGCGATTGACTGCTGCGCAAGGCGTGAGGGCAACAACATAGAGACAGCCAAGAGCGTGAGTGTGTTCGTAGTGCGAGTGCAGCGCGCCCAGGGGAAGGACTGCAGTCAGTCGTTCTCTTTGTGTCGCCAGATACCCTACTGTTCCTCGTTCTTTGTTGTGGAGAAGCTTCGACGCGTTTCGTGAAAAGACGCATTTGATACTCGAAGTTGGTCAGTACTTGAGTTACCCCGAGGCGTCGAGGTCGAGGTGATAAATAGAGAAGGAATTCGTCGCATCGCGGCTGGGCAGCAAAACATAAAAGAAGGAACCTACGAGCTATTCTTGCTGTATGATAGCTATTTTACGACTTTGGCTCAAGTCACACTCTAGCAAAATGCGAACGGTGTACTGAATCCGGTATGTTATTCTGCCTCGGCCGAGCCTTGCTCCAAACTCACCATGGGTAGCAACAGAAAGGCTGGCACGGAATATGGTCTCACAAGTCGAGCCTTCCCAGTCCCTGGCCCTTCGAGGGCCCTCCTCGGTCGTCTCGAGGTCTTCCAGGCATCGTCGACATGGCAGATCGCATGCTGGAGGCTCATCCTTTGTACCGCAGAACGAATTCCCCGTCTTCAGTCACACGGGAGATGTTGAGATCCTCGTCAAGGCTGGCTCCCAAACGAATCGATACCTTCTCCATCGCATAATTCTCACGCAATGTTCAGGCTTCTTTGAAGCAAGCACAAGTCAGGAATGGTCGAAAGCAAGCAATGAGGGCGGGGCAGAACTGGCTAGGATAGGAGAGGACTCGGGCAGCGAGTCTGCGAGGAGTAATAAGAAACGCTGGAGATATGAGCTGGATGCTGGTGCCAGCGACGACGATATCCCCATGCTCGTCCAGAAGGAGAATACGCAAGCATCTCTTTTTGGCTCGACAGATGCTCGACCTCCGCCTGTTCGAAATAAGCCACCCTCTTCGAATCCCTCTTTCTTTCGGTCAGTCGCAAACCTCTCACTTTCAACTCCACAAGCTTCATCGGCACCTCCTCTCAGTCCACAAGACCAAGAATTGTTGAACGACTACGACAACCTCTTCCGGATCTTCTATAATTATCCTCCATCTCTCGATCCAATCGACATAGCAACCGCCTACATTCAATGCAAGTCTCTCCTAGCACTTGCAGACCTCTACGACGCACTTGCAGTGGTTGGGCCCAGAATCGACCACCACCTTCTCCAGTTCCAATCGAGGCTCTGGAAACAAATCGCAAAATACCCCTCCTCATATCTAAAACTTGGCTACCTGGCGCAATCCAAGACCATCTTTGAAGAAGCTCTCATCCATGTCGTAGGCGCATGGCCCATGGGAGAGCGCCACATCCGGCATCAGCTCCCCGAGACTGTCCTCCATATCATAGAAGACAAAGTGGACGAGTTAGACGATCTAGTAGGCAAAATCGAAGGACGTCTCTACCGTCTGAATCTCACAACCTCCAGAGGGGAGAGAGTAACCCCCCATAACAGCTACCTCGATTGGCTAGCCATGTCTCTCTTCAGACAATGGCTATCTGATGCAACCTCACCTCCACCACCACCTCCCATACCACGAGCCTCGCAGTCCCGGAATGGAGCTGGTCATGCGCGGAATAACACCATCCAGGTAACCATAGCAGCACCCCACCACACCAATCAAACAGTCCAGCAATTCCACCCCTCCTCATCCCTCTCCTCGTCCTCCTCCACTGGTCCAGGAAACACTAATCCGCATCTCGGTCGCGTCTTTCGCACTCTCGGCTCCGCGCCTTCCTCATATCTTGGTCACGACGAGTGCAAGAAATTCCTCAAACTTACGCCAGAGTTGTACTCCCGTGAAAATCTGAAGAAGTTCGAAAAGAGACTCGAGGAAATGAAGAGTTTGGCGAGAGACGTAGTGAGACCGCTTATGCGGAGCAGTCTACTTGGAGAAGGAACGCATGTGAGCTATTTGGTTTGCACGAAAGTAACCGAGAGGGACTTCCCTTGGAACGAATAGAAATCACGTTCAGCAATGATAATCCAGAGACGTGCCAAAGACGCGAAGAGGGCAGACAGCACATGGAGCATGGCACAGCACGCGACACATTTCTTACGAAGTTACGAGATGCACTTGACTTTCCTTTTCTTTTACATAGTTTCCTGTGGGTCCGGTATCCTTTGGGCATGTTATGGGCAGATGAAGTTACAGTGTTGGATGAATGGATATGGATACCCCAGTTAGGCGTTTGGATTGATTTGCATTTCTGGACGTAATCGGGGGTAAGTTAGTGCGGGGTGTTTATACCAGTCGAGGGGTGGATGTATGTACCTGATGTAAGGGTTGTGGGTGGTGAAAAAAGTAGGATATGTCATAATTAGAGTGTAAAATGCCCTGTTACATTGTAATGTGATACGACGTGACAGATCGCACGAAGTCTTGAATGTGACAGTTTTGCGTATCTTTTGTGTGGCGATCCTGGAGATCGATTACGAGAATCAAAATTCCGGCGCAAACAGTGAGCTGCAACTCATATCCTACCGACACGATAATACGCCATTACCTTATCATCAGCTGGACCGTGGTAATAAGCAGAAGACTTCACCCTGGAAATACCAACACATGGGCTGCAGTTACAAGAGGCATTGTCCTGGATCCTCGTTTCTTTTCGTGCAAATCCAATAGAGACCACTGTGCATATGCTCGCTTAACCAGATATGGGCCATAGGAACAGTAAACAAACACTTGATCTCCAGTTCTCCAAAGTGTAAACGGTAAAATATTTAAATCAACTTGGTCAATTTGAGATCACATTCAATATCACGTCCTGTCTGACGCGATTTGGACCAGTAACTGGTTGGTTCTCGAATGAAGTGTAGACTCCGCACAGCAGGCTTTCTCCGGCTCTAAGGCTCTTCCGTGGGTCGACTTCCGAGATCTTGCAATAGATCATACTTCGTACCATCGGAACGTAGAGCCACAAAGTTTCAGTGTGCCCCACGTTCTCCACCAACCGGAATTGAAGTCAGGGGTGTACCGTACATGAAATCTTTGGAGATCGCTCGCCCGGCATGGAGGGTTGACGGCTCGGCGGATCTCGGCGGCTGCTGTGAGCTACCTGATATCATTCCCGACAGGAAGTTGAATGAAGTCGAATGCCACTGTCTGATTTTCATTTACAATCATTTCCTTCAAGTTGTTTTCATACCTCTCATCAATAGCTTTTCAATCGCCCACCCTTCAATACACTCCATAATGGCCACCCCACACAAGATCCCCCCCGTCCCATCCGGCCTCCCATCATCAAAACCCAACCTCCTCATCTTCATGCCAGACCAGCTCCGCTACGACGCAATAGGCTGTTTCGGCAACCCCCTCGTCCAAACCCCAAACATCGACGCCTTCGCCTCTCACGCCACAAAGTTCACAAACTGCTACCTCCAGGCCACCGTCTGCGCCCAGAGCCGCTGCTCCATCTACACCGGCCAGTACCCGCACGTCTCCGGGCACCGCAGCCTCGAGAACCTCATCAAGCCATGGGAGCCCAACATGTTCCGCTCGTTGAAAGAGGACGGGTACCACGTCGCATGTCTGGCGCCCAGAGGCGACACCTTCGCGCCGACGGTCACGGAGCTGAGCGTCACGGAATACGGGTTCCTCGAGACGCCAGAGTTCATGCCGAAGTTTGCTGGGGGAAGCGAGAAGGAAGGTCCCGAGGATATCTGGTCACGATTGTTCTACAAGGGCGTGAGAGGACCCGAGAAAGCGGTAGATTACGATGAGGCGGCTGTGCGATCTGCGTTGAAGTGGCTCGAATGCCCGCCTGAAGGCCCATGGGTCTTGTACCTGCCTCTCATTTTCCCGCATTGTCCGTTCCAGGTCGAGGAGCCGTACTTCTCGATGTATGAGAGGGCGAAGATGCCTTTGCCGGGGAAACATGCCGTGAAGACAGGGTATGAACCGAGATATTTCGAGGCGAATCGAGCGAGGTATCGGACGGAGAGGGCAACGGATGAGGTGTGGGCAGAGATTGCAGCTACGTATTATGGCATGATTACTCGACTGGATGATCAGTTCGGACGCGTGATGAACGGATTGCGAAAGTGCGATCCTGAGAACAAAACTGTGGTCATGTTTTACACTGACCATGGAGAGTATCTTGGTGATCACGGAATTGTGAGTACATGGGGTTTTCATGCTTTGACTTCTGCAGTCTATGACTTCTTTCTCCGATCCAGAACTCGTCACTACCTCCATCAAAATCGTGTCTTGTTCAGATCAAGAACTAACCCAACCCTTTTCTTCCCAGGTTGAGAAATGGCCCAGCGGCGTAAGCGAGGTTCTAGCACGAGAGCCTCTCATCATCGGCGGTGCAGGACTCCCAGAAGGCAAGACCTGCGACGAGATGTGTGAAATGGTCGACCTGCTTCCGACCGTCTTCCAGCTCTGCCAAATACCAGAGACATTTCCGCACAATGGCACCTCCTTGCTCCCCATGATCTTGAACGGAGCGAAACATCCCAAGAAGTACGCTTACACTGAAGGCGGTTTCTTGTTATCCGAAGAGCCACTACTCGAGCAGGCGCCGTACCCGTATGATATCAAAGCTGTGTTGCAGCATGAGGACACAGCACTTGTTGGCAAGGCGGTGGGCATGCGGAGTAAGGAGTGGACGTATGTGTACCGACTGTACGAGCCTGCAGAGCTGTACAATAGGAGGGACGACGTGGGCGAGTTGCACAATTTAGCTGCTGATCCGAAGTATGCTGCAGTTGTGGCCGAGATGCAGGGTGAGATGTTTAGGTGGATGATGCAGACGACGGATGTTTTGCCTTATCAAAAGGATGCCCGTTTTCCGCCGGTTGAGTTGCTGAGTCCAAGAGAACAATACCTGAAGCGTTTAGAGACGGCGAAATTGAAGGTGCAGCAACCGGAAGCGATTTTTGTCTAAGTTCCAAAGCCACGTGCATTCACTGCATGAGCTTAGAAGTTGTTGGGCCTTGGGATGAACCGGCTCGCAGTTGTGTAAATTTCAGGTGTGTATGGTGAAGATAAAGATAGGAGGCTTTGAGCTGAAATTGATTCAAAAAACCTTTTACATACTCTGACAGATGTTTTTGACGTTCTATGGATCCATAGGGAAGCTCTCATGAATTTCAAAAGAATTATACATGAACATATTGAAATCATGGTCCTGGAATTGGAAATCCCAATTGTTGTCCCATGTGTCATTTTCTCCCATGATTCCCCGGGGTGGTATATAAACTTTTGATGGAGGCAGATCACGCGTATCGTCGATCGTGGCCACCATGTCATTTTCAGTGCGGCCAGGAGCCAGCTCTTGCTCTGGCAGCATACCATCATCGTTTGTCGTATTGTCAAGCTTCTGGTGCTCGCCTTTTTCGTTTCGGTAAATGGTGTCTAGCGGGCCATATTTCGACATCATTCGCTCTTGGTTCACTGCATTCCAGGAAGACCCCTTCTCCAATGCCGTCTCATCTTCTGAATGGTTTCTGGAAAAGTCAGCTGAAGTTTTGCGGAGTAAATAGTGAGCTGACCCTGTGCAGCTTTCGGAGCCACGTTGCCGATTGTAATATCGCAGCATAGTGCAGATATCTTTCTGCTGCGAAGTGATAAGTTAGCCTGGTCGTGTAGATTATACTGAAAATTCACTTACGATCTGTGAAACAAACGGAAGGTACGGCAACAATTCAGTCAACACATCTGCACATGACTCTAAGAAGTGGGGGATGTTCCCCGTTGACACCCCTAGATTGTCTGCAACATTTGGTTGCAGCTGGCAAAGAATTTTCGCACATTGATACGCGTAGATAGCGATACCCGAGTCAGTGACTTTAAGACTACCTGAGGAATCCAGCTTTAATATCAGATCGAAGTTATTTACCTGTTGTACGGCATGCTCAGAACATGTTTTCTGAAAATTTTGGGTGGCATCTGGTGTGACGTGCTGTAATATCGTTGCAGAGAACGATTCTTTAAGGTTGGGAAAGAATCCTTGATACAGGTCGCAGAAGCTCTGTCGCCACACGATATGCAGCATTATCAGAGTCTTTCTGGAAGGCGAGAGAGCATGAAGCAGAAGAGATCTCTCACTGAGCTCAAATGACCTTGGAAGCGCTTCATGAAACCGATATAGCTCCAATTCGAACTCTTGCAGCTGGTCATAAAATCCATCAGGTAGACAGGTTTCCAGAGCTGTTGTCCTAACGCATCTGCACTTGTGTCAGTCGGATGTCTGAACGTCTGCCACGGTAGCCTGACCTAAGAATTCTGTCCCTAAGATTCAGGACGCGGATATAATATGCCAGTATGCCTAGGTTCGAGCTGCTCTTTGTACAAGTTGGATGCAGCATTTCAAAGGACTCACACCCTTCATCCATGGCAAATGAGGTCTCTGGGCATGGTAGTCGAACATGGCAGTTGCTACCAGGGACCGTCGTAAACTCTGCCAGTCCACCAGCGAACAATGACTCCTGCATGTACAAGGCCCACATTACTCGTATCCTGGTTTCGCTTTCAATGAAGGACAGATCCCTTCTCTCATGATTCAGTCGACTAATATATGCCAGCCGCGATGCTATCGAGAGAAGCACCATCACTTTCTTGAACCTCCTCTTCACGGTATGGCAGAGGATCAAGATGAGAATAGTCTGAATATTTGCCAAACAGGTATCATCGTAGTTTTCAAGGACAGATGACTCTGCCTCACTCACCCACGCGTCCGTTCGTAGTTTGCTGGGGCAATTTTTCGGCAAGTAAAGTGACCCCGCGGCACAGACTGCTTTGAGAAGTATTGGTGGACATTGTCCTCGTCGAAATTCGCTCATGAATAATGCCCGGTGCAGGAAACTAAACTGAGGTATCGGGTATACATGATCAAAGTACGAGTCGATACACGTTCTCACTTCTGTGTCGTCACAGTTCATAGATCTGTTAGTGGTAAGTTTCTGTTTGGCAGAAGAATGGGACAAAGCCTACGTCTTCGATGAAGTAAGTTTCTGTTCACTAAATACCTCCGAGCCGCCTCCGGAACTGAAGCTTCCTTGTGGCAGAGAGTCCTGCAATGTGGTATCTATTGAAGTCGAGGAGAAAGGCTGCTCAACGATTGGGCTAGGTGAAAGCGACCCACGCACTTTTCGTCTCGATGGTAGATATTCACATTTGAATCCGCGAGACGTGCATCGCTTACATTGCGGAACGTCCCCTGAACAGCGAGCTTTATGTTTGTGGCAGACAGAACATGCCCTTGGAGCTCGCTTTCGTACCGTACCGGCCAGCGTGTATGGTTGTCCTGTGAGTTGTGATGAAGTTCCATGTGGCCCTAAGCACATTGGCGATGGCAATGCTTCTCCAACGGGCTCGCAGAGAAAATTCAGTCTCTGACAGTTGATGCATGTCTCGTCGGATTCAAATGCCCGACGGCATTTCACCTGTGACAAATTTAGTCACTTATCGTTCATTCAGTTACTGGTATAGCTATAGCGAAGTTCGTACCTTCCGAGCACGGCACTGCTGGCATGCCTTTCTAGCCAGCGTTGACATGTTGTTTGGTGTAGGTAGTGAAACTCAGACATCCCTCCCGTTCGGCAAGCATACTTCTACGAGATCCTAAATCTGCAGGCACGATTAGGGGCAATTCAGTAGTTCCGTGATGTGATCCGACGCCTGAATGGCGTCAGCTTGCGGAGTCCCCATTGCGGGGTATCACACCTGCAGGACCTGCACGAGTCATTACAATAACCACAGATATTGTCCATGCTGGCGACCTCGTTTTCAAAGTAAACAGACTAGGACCCGTGCCGCCGAGTGCCTCCGAGAGCCGGCGAGGAGGGGGTTCCGTGGTTCTATAGGGATGGGTCTGGCAAGAGATGAGCTATCACGATGTTTAGTGTCCACATTGCGACATGTTCAATCCAGAACTGCTTCATTCCGATTATGCTCTTACCAAGTCCATCCAACTATGAGACCTTCCCTGCCTGTTGATTGCCGCCGAGAGCCGGATAGTTCCCCAAGATTGATGTTGATGATGTCTCGGAAGCAAATCACATCGTGATAAATAGTTCTATGAGCAGCAGTGA
This sequence comes from Cadophora sp. MPI-SDFR-AT-0126, assembly GCA_020747065.1. Classification (NCBI taxonomy): domain Eukaryota; kingdom Fungi; phylum Ascomycota; class Leotiomycetes; order Helotiales; family Ploettnerulaceae; genus Cadophora; species Cadophora sp. MPI-SDFR-AT-0126. The sequence goes on from JAGMVK010000006.1 coordinate 1,281,032, forward strand.
TTCGCAATCTGCACGAAGATCAAGAGATTGAGACGACACAATTCACCACGCTCTACATTTCTGCAGCTACTAGTAACGACTCAAACTCAATATGGCGAAGACCGGGGTACTCCAACATTTCAACCTGCAACTAGCTCTGGCGTGTTTGTTGATTGCGGTTTCAACATTCAACTATGGATTCGATAATCAAGCATTCGCAACAACTCAAGCAATGACCCCGTTCACTCGCCAATTCGGGGTCTACAATCCGAAGACGAAAAAGTATGCTTTAGAGACGTATTGGCTTTCGCTGTTCAACAGTCTCAATTACGCCGGTTTTGGAACAGGAAAGTCCGCTTCCGTACGTCGAGCTAGAAGAAATGCTAACATCAGATAGGTGTTGTGATTGGGAGTATCATTAGCTCTCGATATGGCAGGCGTTGTTGTATGTTCACGATGAGCTGCTATGCAATCGTCACTGCGACAATTGCTGTCACCTCTGCTTCAAGATGGCAGATCTTGGCTGCAAGGATCTTGAACTGTAAGTATGCTGCTATTTCATGATCTGTGAATTCCCTAACTGATATCAACAGATGTCTACGTTGGAATGGAGCTCTCTGTAGTCCCTGTCTACCAATCCGAAATCGTACCAGCCCAGGTTCGAGGACTCATCGTTGGAACTTACCAGCTATCTTTGCTTGTAAGATACTTGTCATTGCTTCGCTCTCCTTAGAGCTAACCACAGCACAGTTAGGGGGCATCATCATCAATTCCATCTGCAGAGGCACCAGCGAGCTCCCAGATAACCGAGCTTGGAGGATTCCGATCGGGCTTTTCTATATTGTACCCTCGATAGTCCTCAGCTTGATATGGTTCATTCCCGAGGTTCGCATCTCTTGCTGCTATAAATGAAGACCAAGATTGACCTACCTGTGTAGTCTCCGCGATGGTTGCTGAGCCGTGGTCGAATCGAGGAAGGCCGAGCCGCTCTGGCTAAGTTGAGGCAAGGGACCATGACCGATGCTGAGATAGAGACCGAGTTTGCTGCCACGCAGCTCACGCTCGAGAGAGAAGTAGAGTCCGGATCCTTCAAGGAGCTTTGGCAGGGCGTCAACCTCAAGCGTACTCTGATCGTCGTTGGGGTGAGCTTCTTCCAACAAGCCACTGGCCAGGCGTTCACTTCCCAGTATGGCGCAATCTTTATTCGATCGCTGGGAACTGTAAACCCTTTCACAATGACTATAGTCAACAGCATAATAAGCGCCGTCGGTGTAATGGTGTCACTTTCAATGGTGGACAAAATTGGACGAAAGTACGCATTGAGATTTCCACAAAGATGATGCCCGCAAACTGACTTCAACCCGTACAGACCACTTCTTCTTGCTGGAGCCGTAACACAACTGGCTGCTTTGATTACCATGGGCTCACTAGGAACAGTCGCCAATCCAAGTGTGCAGATAAAAACAGGTATCGTATCAACACTGACTATTTTCGGATTCGGTTTTGGTCTGGGCTGGGCACCTCTCACGTTCGTCGTCACCACAGAGTTGCCTGCTCTCCGGCTTAGAGACCAATCTCAACGGGTTGTCGGTCTAGTCAATGTTCTTGTTGCGTAAGTTGTCTTTCGCACCTTACCAAGTGACCAAGTCTCACGCTAATGCACCACATAGATTCGTCGTGGCCTTTTCCCTCCCGTATATGCTCAACGATCCGGGTAATCTCAAGTCCAAGGTCGGCTTCATCTATGGATCTATGGCTTTCTGTGCTCTGATTTTCACCTGGTTTTTGGTGCCAGAATGTAAAGGGAAATCCCTCGAAGAGATTGATCTCATGTTCATGGAGAACGTGCCGATACGCCAATTCAGAACATACAAACCAACTATCCTGTTGGAAAACAAGAACGAGAGTGGGGAGGAGGGGAATCCTGGCAAGGTTACCGTTGTTCACTTGGGAGGGAAAGACTCAAGTGTCTAAGCAGGTTGTAGCCGATAGATGCTGCACACAGAAGAGCTTGGGGCGGACAGCACATTAAAATGAGGCTTTCAGCTTTGCATCAGCAAGCTGATTTGATACCTCTAAATAGAAGACCTCGGCGATTGAAAATAAACAGACTGAGCTTCAAATGGTTCGGTGTTGCTTCATCGTGCTGTGCTTACGACTTTCCTGTAGCATGCTGAACAGCTTCAACATCCTCACTCACATGGCCGAACAAAAATCGGGCTCTCGAACCTTCACGTCCCGTCTCCAACCACGAATATCAAATTTGTAGAAAGTCGCCTGCTTTGCTATTGCATCTCATTTCCCATCATTTTAGCTCAAACACCTTGTACCTAATATCTAACAAGCCTAGAAGTTGACCACCCGAACTTTTTTGCCCAAGCTCCTGCCAAAACGCTCATATCCCATATTCTCGTCTTCTCATCCACTCATCTCGCTTCTCAATCTTGTCATCTTGCTACATTCTTTTCGCCATCCTTGCATATGACGGAGCATGTTAAGAAAGAAATACCAGATCTACACTTGGTATTATGTTGACCTCAAATCGCTTAAATCTTCGCAGCCCATCAAAGGAAACCGTAACAACAATGAAATGCAATTCAGCTCCCTGATCTCATCACTCAGAAGGAAAGAAAGGAGAAGAGTTCATGAGAAAGCGCCAGCGCAGAGAAAACAAACACACCAAAAAATCAAGGCGCCTCACCCTTATCCCAAGCGTAATCCCCTCCCACCTAGCATTCAATCACGCCCTCCCGAAGTTCCTCGGCAACCTCTTCTCTCCCTCCTTATAGGGAATCCCCGCTTCCTCCCTCGCAAGATCATTCACCCACCGTCCCTTCGGCACAACCCCCTCCCCATTCGCCCACTTATCGGCGAGATAGAACCACGCCAGCGCGTTCCCTACCGTCCCAACTTCATCGCTCACGCTAACCTTCGCATACGCACACATCTCCTCATACAGCTTCTCGTCCGTCCACAGCTCCAGTAAATGCTGAGCCACAGCATGCCAATCGCCCGCCTCAACCAGAAAGCCGTTCTTGCCGTGCTGGACCTGCAAGGGAATACCACCGCAGTTCGTAGCAATGACAGGCTTACCTTTGTGAATAGCTTCTGAGACTTTGACTTCGAAGCCTTCCCGGGTGGACAGCTGCAGGACGGTGTGTGAAGCTGAGAGGAGGGTGTTGAGTAGCTGGTCGTTGGGCGCGAGGCGCATGACGGAGATGGAAGAGAGGAGGTGCGGGAATTTCGTCTCGAGCGTGTTCATGGTTTGGTCGAGGACGATGGTTCCGTCGGGGTCGTCGACGGACCCGTTGCCGCATATTACAAGTTGGGGGGCTTCGAGGCTGGGGTCGTATTTGTCGAGGAGTCGCCGGAATTCAGCGTAGCATTGGATGAGGTCCGGGATGCCCTTGGCGGGGTCGAAGCGGGCGACTTGGATGAAGTATTTCTTGAGAGGCCATTTGAGTTGGGTCCTGTGGGATTGTTAGTTAGGTCTGGGGAAAGGGAGGCGGGAGAGGAGACGGACATTCTGATTGCGTGGCATTGCTCGTTGTAAATGTGGCCGTAGTAGCCTCGATCCCATTCATTCATGTCCTTGTTAAGCCCATCAAGCCTGCTAATGTTAGTAAAGTGTCTGAGCACTTTGGAGAGTTTGGACTCACCAGTCTGTGGTGGCAGGCAGATATGCCACACTTGACGCTGGAACATTGCTGGGGACGAAGGAAGGAATTGGATGGCTAATGAACATATCTGCCAGCTTGATGTTTTGCCACAGGAATTGCCAGACATCTGCTTGAGTAGTACCCTCTTGTACAGCAAGATCTCCGCGGATTTGGATGTGGCTTCGGTAGAGGACTGGTCGGTTGGGAGTCAACTTCTTTATGAGAGGAATCAACCCTGGCATCTGGGGGTCATCAATCTGGTCTTGTTAGTAGCTCCGTCTCAATAGATGTCTAGACTCGAATTTGGACGTACCACGATGATGTCCGCACCGCCTTCTTCGGCTGGGCGTAGAGGGCCTCCAGGGGACAGCCAATATCTCTTTGCATTATCTCCAATCCAATCCACCAGGACCTGCTTCTCTTCAGCACTAATACGAACTCCTGGCTCGGCAACACCTTGAAGAATATTATGGATCGTCTTGGTAATTCGGAAAACTCCTGGCTTCGGTTTCGGAACAAACCAAAGGAGTTTCACGCCTAGGAGATTCGCAAGTCGAACAAGTGCGTGTCTCATCAAAGCTACTCCTCCTCCTTGCGGCGTGCTACTGAAGAATGCAATCTTGGTGCCCATCTTCTTGAGATTGGTAACGAAATGCATCATGGAGACCCATGTGGGAGCATCACACGACCGCTTGAAGTCATCGACGCTCAGGATATGTGCTCTTCCGCCAGCATCAATCTCGACGATACCTCTGTAGCCGACTTGAAGTAGAGGGGCAAGGTTGGGACCAAAGTGCCTTCAATGAAGTCAGCGTTGGCTTGTTGAAAATAGAAAACAATTGTGGTGCGATCCGAGGTAACCGAAGTAGCACAGGACATTGAATGGGCTAGGGCACACGTACAAGATACATTTCCTAGCCATTGAGTCGGCTTGCTCATCCACGCATTTCGCACTCCAAAAACTCCTATCCTTGGAGTGCATTTCGAATCCTTCCACTTCTGGGACGATTGAGATTGGCACAATGTCCAGGTCTAGCCATAGCCTGGAGCAGAGTCTTGGTGACTTCGTCAGTAGTTCCATTGGAAGTCCTGCCCCTATGAACTTCGCAATATTTGTATGCTCGTACTTGTCCAGCTGATCGATCACGTAGTCTGCAATTGGGTCCTCGCCCTTTCCAATAGCATCCTTGAGCTCAATGGTTTCAACCGAAAAGTCGATCAGATATGTGTTGTCGTGGATAGCAATCGCAACTACAGCAGAATCGTCGTCATTGAAGGCAACAGCAATGCCTGCGAAGAGCGTCTAGACGCAAGTCTCCAATTTAGCTCGGACAATCTGGTTGCACAATTTAAATTGAAAACACGCACCATGAGAGAAGGAGCAAAAGGGCCTTCCTTCTCGGCGAGGAGGCTGGTCCTGCGAGCCCGCAATTTTGAAGGCTTGGTCTGGAACCGAGCGCCATGTTTGAATGCCATCAGAGCCCAGACATAGGGTCGAAGACTTCTGGGCGTACTCCGAAGAGGAGTTGGGACTCTGGAGGGGGGTGTAATAGCTCCATCTGAGGCATTGAGAGGTACACCGCTCAAGGCAGAGTGTGGATGAAGGGGTTTCGAATGGTTCAAGTCGAACATATTAAAAATATAGAAGTACTCTCGTATTTATGTGACTTTGCTTGAAATCAAAGTACCAAAGAAATTTGCAGGAAGCGGTACTTCTGTTGTTTATGTAGCGGAGACAAAGAGACAGTGTGGGATGAAAGTAGAGCAAGAGATGCAGGCAGGTTACACAGGTCGCGAGCGCGAGGCTGTGGCAAGGGACAGCGAGCTACTCACGGTACCTTTCTTTGTCCGTCGTACGAAGAATCGGATGGTAACCTCGACCACGTTCTGTGCCTTGTATGGTGACTGGATGTGACTCGGATCTCGGCGGTGTCATTCGAGTACAGCAAACAGGTTGTGGCGAACATCCAAGAAATGTCAAGTATCCCACTCGGATCATCAAGTCAGGCCACTTTCTTGAGCAGCCTCGTGTGGGGAAGAGCTCAGCCTCGTCCTCAGATCCATGCAAGACCAGTTGATACCAGAATATTCATCCAGGGAGCTCTGCTTTGAGAGCTAGAAGGCCGACTGGATTTGCTTCTGACCGCACGCATGGGGGCAGCATTCTCCCCTTGGTCCTGCATCATGTGATACCTGAATCACCCTGAGAGTGAGTAAACCGAGAGATGCCGTGGGGGTCATCCGGGCGCAATACCGTCCGAGCTGTAAGTCTCTCCATGCTTCGTTCGTGATCGTAAGTAAAACTTTACACGTCGGTTCGGAAGAGAAATAGCTTGGGTCAAGGTCGAAGTTCCCTCCACATCTCTGTTGTGGATTTAAAGTTTCTCATTTAGGACTAGCTCAGGGGTATATCGCAACAGCCCACTCACGTCTCTTTGACTTTCCAAGATGTCAAACACCGACACCAAGTATCTATTGTTCAGAAACGCCAACCAACGCCCATGCCCTCCGTCCGGCACAATCCTCCAGCCTGCTGAAGTCTATAATAGGCCGTTTCGAACTTACGCCCGCCATTCGAGTCTGGTCTGTTCTCTCGAGCCAGCAGGCTATGGTCCGGAATACCAACAGATTTTCTGTTTCTGTTTCTGTACATTCTTTGGAGCTTCGCTGTCTGGTAGTAATGCCTGTGTGCCCACTGTAATCATGGAGCAAACGCCGAAATCCTTCATATCCTCACCTCAGGTTGGCTTCCGCTACTTGTAGACGCGGCAGCTTGCTCAGCAGGCGGTTGTACTTGAGGTTCTCGCTGGGTTTCGCCTTGTGGCGGAGCTTGGTTCTCTGTCTGCTCCGATTGTTGCGATTCTTGTTGCTGAGTTGTTTGCTGTTGATTGGCTGGTTGCTGGCCTCCTGGCTGTTGTTCTGCTGGTGTTTGGGTAGCTGGCCACCAAGGTTGTGTCTGAATGAGTGCCGGGGGCGTTTGTGCTTGAGTGATCTGCTCAATGTGGACGTAAGATGCCGCTTCGCATTCGGTCTTGAGCTCAGCTTGTAGCCTCGCAGCGTCTTCTTTGGCTGCAGCCTCGTCCTCTGCCACCTCTGCATCGTATCTCTCCTTATCTATTTGTTCCTTCTCCTTGATCAATTTGACCTTATCATCAAAAGGTAGGCCTTCAAATGCAGCTGTGTTGTCGGTCCAATTCCAAACACAGCCTGGCTCCCAATTGCATTCTTCCACCATTCCATAAGCCGGGTGGCTGTATCGAGGATGCCTTGATGGCCAGAGTGAAGCATGGTAGTGATGTTTAACCAGAGCGTTTGGAGAGTCGTGGCTGAGAGAGTTTGAATGTCCCTGACCTGCTGCGAAAGAGTCGACAGTGAGGACGAGGATGTTCCCGACTAGTACGGGCTGTGTCAGCGCGTGGAAAGTGTCCCAATACAGTCGGCGATGGGTTTGGGTAGCCATTTCTGCTAGGACCGCGGCAGTGAAAGCCGACGGACCTGTGCCGGTGATTACTTCGTCGAAGTTGAGTTTAATTTCCGAAATAGGTACGGCTTGTTTCTGCGCCACCTCGTTCAACCAGTGGAGAACATGTTCGATGAGCCGCATCATCACCGGGTGTCTTGGCTTGGTCATAAACGTCCACTGGCAGAAAGATTGAGATTTCGGGCCAAGAATCGTATGGTTGACGAACGAAGGCTCATCGATCTCAACACTGATGACAAGATCAACATCGCTTTCGTTGAACTGTGGTGGAATCCATGTGTTGACGGCTCTGAGGTTTTCAACATCAATGTCTGCGTAGACTCCTCCCTCCGCGTACATGACAAGATACCGCAAAAGATCAGCTTTGATGATCGTCGCGTTGAGAGTTCGATATGTCTCAATAATATCTGGGCGATAAATTACACCATCGCGGCCAAAATGAGTTTCAACGTAGTCCAAATCGTTGTTGTCCGTCAGGACTTCATATCGATAACTAGGATTCAACTGCGGCCATGTTTTTGCTCGCTCAGATTCCCTCTGTTCAAATTCGAGTGGGTCGGTCTTCCAGGTCTGCCAAATCTTCTTTGGAAATTTGGTATCTTGAGCACGAACCATAGGTTGCTGATATGCGAGAACACGCTTCAGGACTTCGCCAGGAGTGTGTTGGAATCGCTCGAAATGATCGATTTGGGTGTATAGTAGAAGGAGAAGGGCGCATGCGATGTAAACTGGAGCTGCTCGTTTGCTTTGCTTCCGAAATCTCCCACCACCAATCGACGGAGTCTTGATATGCATGTTTGCTTGAATCATAGATTCTGTCGCATCGAGAGGCGAGGAGAAAGATGCAATTGTTCCAAAATGGCAGACGATCGAAGTTGTTCGTATGTTTGCAAGAAAATAGTTTTCTAACATCGGACAGCTGGCATCGCTAGAAGATATCCTAGGTGAGTTAAGTTGACCGGGAACTACAATCCGAGGCCCTCCCTAGAATCCCTGAACTAATATTACTTGTTACTCCGGGAGTGGTATCAGGTTCGGCTGTCACAGCCCAAAGTTTGGAAACAGGTCCATCTGGAAAACTCCTTGCGACTATTTGCGCCATGCCACTGGATGTGTCCAACTCCGCCACATTTTCGAGTAGGGGCTCGCATGATTTCATGAAACATCCTCGGCGCCCATCATTCTAGAACTTGAATAGACAGCTGCCGATGATCATTTCGCATACAAGGTTAGAATTGCTTGTTCGACGGGGACTGATCTCCAAAACATGGAGAAATTAGTGGCCGTGCACGAAACTCGAGAAGTTCCACTCGGCACATCAAGAACTTTTGTTTCTGTCATGTTCCTCCGATGTCAAGACCAACATGATAGGCTAAATAGAGGGCTTGTTGAGGAATGAACTTTCCGGTTGACAGGTTTGCAAGGACGAATCTCTCGGCAGATCCTAACAGGGCGAGTGAATTCTTGAAATTTTATATCATAGTGCTATCATGAACGTTAAGCAAAGTGCCTCTTAAGTCTCTTGAATTGATATGCTAGGTATTTAATTTCCCTGCTAAATGCCGTGTTCTTTGCGGCAAGCTCTAATCGTACCGGCCCAACATTTCTGTTCTACTTCGAATTTATCCGGGTAAGGGTTGAGGCAGCTCGGTTCGCCACGAGCATCTGACAACGACAAATTCTTGCGACCGAGGCTCTTCACAAGTTTGAATTATACTTTTTTACCCCGCCAGCCATCGGAGATTGCGAATTCAAGGTGTGTATATTCAGCACATGCAAATTATAAGCCGAGTGATATTGACGATTGTTGTGATCTCTTGGCACACGATCTGATCATTTGATAGGGAGATCGTGAAACAGAAGCAGTTCCAAGAGAACAACGATGCCGACCAACCACCGCCTGACAAGGGAAATGCCGCACCAATACCAGATACACGAACTTTAAGTATGAAACGTGTTTCTCGCAAAGGCCCATTCTTCACTCGGACTCGGTTCTGCTCACGATGCACGTTTCAACCAAGACTCAACATATCTCCGACCAGCATCAGAGCCGTTTCCTTACCGACTTCTCCCCTTTACTCCTAACAAGATCGTCTTGTGTTAATCAACTATAGAGTTCTTAGACCTGGTGTCCGAACTTCTTCAGACAATTCGATTGTCAACTCTTGTGCACCAGAAATTGTTAACGGTACCTGTTCGAGATCTTCCATGAGAGTACATTCACACTTGCAACTTCGTCTTTGACCTCACTCGTTGGCACTGGAGGCTAAACTCCCTTCCACTCTCCTGATACTCTGGAAGAAGTTCAGTTGAGGTAGTATGGCTTCCAAATTCGATTCGAGATGGGAGAAGCAGGACATTTCGTCGTCCGCACATACCGCAGCAAAATGGGCTCTCGAATTTGTCCGACCGGCTGTCATGACGAGAGGCGCTCCCCAGAAGAAAGCCATACGAACAGCCTATCTTGATGGTCTTCGAGGATTTGCAGCTTTCTTGGTATACTGGCAGCATCACGAATTGTGGCCCCTCCGTGAGGTACCCGCGAGTCGGATCATGGAAATGGGCTGGGGATATGAAGGCAAATACTACTTCGCTGCTTTGCCTGTCTTTAGAACTTTCTTCACCGGTGGCCATTTTGCTGTGGCTGTCTTCTTCGTCATCTCGGGATACGTTCTCTCTGTCAAACCTTTAGCTTTGATCCAAGCTGGCGAGTACAGTAAACTCGGGGAGAACATGGGGTCGGCTTTGTTCCGTCGCTGGACACGACTCCACCTACCAATCATCTTCATCACACTCGCATACCTTACCTCGTGGCATCTCTTCGGCCTATGGACTTTATCGCCAGTACACAAGGCGACTTTCCGCGAAGAGATCTGGAACTGGTACATCGAATTCAAGAACTACTCATTCGTATTTAGAGGAGGTGGAGAAGCCTGGCTGACTTACAACTTCCCGGCCTGGTCCATCCCAGTCGAATTCCGAGGTTCGATCATTGTATATACCACCCTCATGGCAGTCTCGAGAGCCACGAGGAATGCCAGACTTTGGGTTGAAGTTGGATTAATTTACTACTTCATGTATGTCGTTGATGGCTGGTTTGGAGCCATGTTTATGGGCGGCGTACTCCTCTGTGATCTCGACCTTCTTGCGCGAAACGGAGACCTGCCAGTTTTGATTACAAAACTTGAACGCTGGAAAATGCCATTCTACTACAGTGTCTTCGTCGTGTCTCTGATCTTCAGCGGCTGCCCTTCACACATTATCGACATGGAAATCTTGGACAATGCACCGGGTTGGCACTACATCGGCAAGCTCAAACCCGAAGCACCCTGGGATCAGAAGTGGTTCTTCCTGTTCTGGGCAGCCATGTTCCTCGTAGCTGGCATCCCAAGGATATGGTGGCTCAAGGCCTTCTTCGAATCTTCCTTCAACCAATATCTCGGCCGCATCTCATTCTCACTTTACTTGGTTCACGGGCCCATCCTTTGGACACTGGGTGACAGATTGTATTGTGCCGTTGGATGGTACAAAGAAGCTCATGAGGAGTTTATTCCAGATTGGGTCAACAAGTTTCCATTATCGCATAGTGGACCTTTGGGTCTCGAACCTGCGTTTCTGGTGCCGCATCTGATTTTGTTACCCTTGACGCTGTGGGCTGCGGAGATTGTGATGAAGATTTGTGATGAGCCCAGTGCAAGATTTGCGGCGTGGGCGTACTCCTTGACACTACCGCCCCCAGCACCCGTCATGGAATTACATGGATAGAGATGGCCGTTTACGAATTCGAGACAGCATCTGGATATCCTGGGACCGGTTTCATGTTTCCTTTGCATATGTTCGATCTTGCAGCACATTTAAGCGTTTCGCAGCTACATATCCCGAGAAGCGATTTGCAAGCCTATGTTTATGTTTGGCTTGTGGTGGTCAGAGTACCAAGTGTAAAGATCTTCACCACTTCCTCGCTCATGGCGAATGGCGTTGTAGGTGACTAAGACAATGAAGACTTATTCAAAGAAACCCTCTGGTCTATTCTGCTCTCTTTGATGACATGGGACATGCTCGAATTAATTTGAATCTACGAGGCCGATTTGCAATTGACATATGAATTCAAATTGACCTTTGTATCATTTAGAATATACAGTCGAAGAACCAGGACTTTCGAGCTAATCTATGTACGAATAGGAAAGTGACTTCCTAAACTTTTTGGAAGGTAGTCAATTGTGAGCTTCCTTTTTCCTCTCTAAAGAAGCGCTGAGTTTTCCCTTGGGGAAAAACCATTGATCTATGAAGAGAATTTGTAAATGTTCGACACTTGCTTCAATGATGAAGACGCTCTTGCCGTCAAATTTGTAAAGTGGTGAATGAGGTCTCTCCCAATCGATCAGCCAACAGAGGGATAGAGATAGGGAATAAGCGAAAGTAGCTTTCAATGCCGCAATGGTTGTGAGCTACAGATCAACTACCAGTGAACATGTAGAAGGGAGTATGCCATGTTCTCCATTCGACCCTGATTTACGCCCTTTTGCCAGTTTCGTTGCAGCTTAGATCTGTTGGGAGGGAAGTAAACAATAGTTGGGTCACATGATCATGTCTCCACCTGCGAAAATCGCTAAAGTCAACCTCAAGTTTCCCGGATCGAGGTTCACCTTACGGCATCGAAGTATCGCGTATCTTGACATTAATTAAAGTCGAAATAAATCGAAATGGAAGGATCCTTGCCGCTCGTTCAGGCTCTTTTGAGCTGGGGCCAAGAGCACGGGACATCGCTTGCTCCAGATGTCGAGATCTACCAGGATCCCGTGACGGGACTGTCCTTTCGAGCCCTCCAAAACATTCCACCTGGGACGAACCTCGTCAACTGCTCTTTCCAGACAACTCTCTCCTACCTCAACACCACAGAGCTATCCTCTGCTTTCCAGTCGCATTCACCGCCATTTCCTCCCAACTTCGTCAACAGCCTAAAAGGTCACGACCCAAACATCGTTGGCCACTTCTTCCTCATTCAGCAATATCTCCTTGGCGCAAAATCTTTCTGGTGGCACTATATCCGTCTCCTACCACAGCCAGATACGCCGGAAGCTCTCGGACTGCCTGTCTGGTGGCCAGAAGCAGATCTTGCATTCCTAAATGGGACGAACGCCGAGCCGCCAATCAAGAAACGGAAGGCGTTGTGGGAAGAAGAATGGAAGCGTGGAATTCATTTATTAGGAAATGGTTTTGAGGACTGTGAGAAATACACTTACCATCTCTACCGGTGGGCTGCGAGTATTTTTGGGAGCAGAAGTTTTCGCGCTTCCCTGACGATTCCGACAGAACTTATCAGTGGCTCGCTAAATTCTTCAGAAGACTTACCATTGATCTTGGAGCACGTTGAGAAGGATCATTTCTCTGTTCTCCTTCCTCTTATGGATGTCGGCAACCACAATGGCATCAACCAAGTTGATTGGTCACGAGATACTGCTGCAAATTGTTTCAGCCTCTCGAATCTCGAGCATATCTCGCAAGGCAGTCAGATCTACAATTTCTATGGCGACAAGTCAAATAGTGAGCTACTTGTCGCTTACGGTTTCACACTTCCTGGTACAGAGAGGGATGCCGTCAACTTGAGATTGACGCCCAGCCCCGATGTCGTGCAATTGCGCCGCTCCCAGGCTTCGCATATTGTAGACCCAACCCAACCAGAGCAAGAATTCATGTTCAACGTCAGGATACCGAAGGATGAAACGAGGCATGTTCAAGGTCTTCCGCAGCTAGATATGTTCTCTACTGGCCTTGTCAACACTATGTCTTGCATGTTAGCCAACAATAAGGAGAGAAGGTTCTTGCTTGCCAACCCCACCTACTCCCTCGAGAAGGATCCAGACGTGTTCGGTAGTCTGATGTCAAGAAACATATTCTTCGTTCTCCGAATTCTCCACGATAAGCTACAGTACGAAGTTTCTCGTATCGAGCAGGGTGGCGCTGACCTTGGGTGAGTAAGAGCTCCCAAAACAAGACACAAAGCTGATGCACCCCGGGACAGGACACCCAAGACACAAAACCAGCACACAGCTTTAGAATACCGAAACAGACAAATTCAACTTCTGCGGAAAGCGATTCCACCTATTTCAGCTATCCTCCAATCTGCTTTTTCGTATAGCTCTTTCTGCCAACACTCCTGTCACAACGCCAGTCAATCTGAACACGACCTCATTTCATTACACAGCCACGTTGAATTTCTTTCTCTAGAATGTGCCTTCAGCTGGTTGCATAAGCACTATCCCGATGTCACAGGCAAGGTATCACAATTGATATCCGAAGATCAAGAAGAACCGCTTCCGCTCGATTGGGCTATCCTTGTTGAGGATTGGGACCATACTTATTGGACGGTATGGGTTTATCTCATTTGGATGCTATGGCTACACAACAAAAGAGATTTCGCGGTCCGGCATGTCGATCTAGCTAAGTGGATATCTGCGATGAACAAGTAAGTGACATGATTAAGGAGCGCTCGATCTCCTATGGGAAGTAGCTGATACCGAACCAGATCATACGATGAAATGCTCTCTTCAGATTTAGACTCAGCAAACTTTCACGCTGATTCTACTGAGCAAGAAACCATTGACTTCATGGTGCAGAATATCTCTGAGATCGGAGACCTAGTTTCCTCTCCACTTCATCAGAGTACAACGGAGCGATTACGGAATTTCGCAAGTTTCGTGGCTAGCGAAGAAGTTTTGTCTGCTTCGTACCAGATGGTGGTAAGTTTTAACCTTATCGGACTGTGATAGTTGCTGTGTTGGGCAAATTTATGAGTGCGTCCGTGCTAACTTTTGGCAGACTGGTTCGCAAGCTGGCGAGATCTTGGAGCAAAAGCTTCTTTGTATTTCCAAAGTTGGTCAGGCTATGCCTGTACAAGAAGAAGGATCTTGGGTGACATTTCTTTCTTCCTTGACTACCTGATTGGACTTTTTATATCATTGTTTTAGAAGGGATTCAGATTTATTCCAGGATGAGCTTGCGGTATATTTGTACTTCCGTACGAAGTCTACGGAGAGTAATAGCCGACAGCAGAGAGCGATACTGAGGTATGAGACCAATCAGAACGCTCAGCGACACCCGAGAGCGATGCAGGGGAGTAACAGCCAATCAAAATGAACAGGTCAGCGATGAGGAGAGCGATACAAGGGTTGAGCACCCAATCAAATACCACAGCGATGTTCACAGCGATGACCAGAGCGATGCCCCAAAAGTTGAGCGATACACTAAAAACCAGCCGTGTGTGCTATCTATACGTCATAAGTCCTCATCCATTAGACTCAATGATTCGTCGTATCATATATAATATGGAGTATCTTCCCTGAACCGACTTATTGGATCAGACCAACGTGAGAAAATAATTTAAGACAATAGTTGTTGGTACCTCGATGTGAAGCTCCGGGTACTCGCTTCCAGTTAGTGAAAGCAAATAAGTGGTAAGCAAGACTTCCTCCAGATTTTAGTGCTTGAACTAATTGAATTATTTCACTTTAAAGGATCATTCCTCACCCCAGTGAAGCAGTCTGTAATACATAAACATCTGGACCCGAGTGCGTTAACAAACACCGTGCTGGGCTAAGACTGTCGTTCTTCCAAGTCAACAAAAGTTAGCGAGCCCCTTTTTCCCGACACTGTTTAGCCCTCCGAGGTTTGAGCAGCTTCACTTGGGGAATAATATTCAAACATAGAATGTGACGCAGAGACTTATCACTAATCATGCAATGAAACTTGGGTTACCTTATCTACAACAAATCGACAGCCAACAGCTAAGACGGGAAATCACCCAATTATCTGCCATCCGTACCCAGAATCTTTCCCAGACGAAAGACAACAAGAACACATTCCCACAGTAGAGATCTGCATTCGCGGTAGCAGCGCCTTTCAAAATGAACCGTGCCGCATAGCCATATAGCCAGCCAGCATGTGATCACCATATGCCAGGCAATAAGAGCCCAGGATTCAGCCAGGCTGCGACTCAGCCCTTACCCCCACGTACACGCACCTCTTCACCGGTTAGGATAAGCAGACCTTCGCTGCGAACATGCAAGCTGACTGTAGAAACTCATACCGGAGTTTTCTTGCTGCGGTAAGCACTGCGGTTCCAGGATGGAGGCGTAGGGCTTGAGGCTTGAGGCTTGTGGTTCGGGATAGGAGGGGAAGGTCGTTGGTTACACGATGCGAATGCGGTGGTGGTGAGCTTACTGATAGGCAAATGCGACGTGCTAATAACAATGGAATCTCATGGTAAGTGTAGTGGTGATGAGAAAGAGGATGGATACTTCCTGCTTTCCATCATCTTGCACTTTCACGATGTGAGGGCTCACAATGACAGAGATATCAGAATGGTGTTTGATTGATTCCAAACACCAATATCCGATGGTTTATGGGTCGGTGATAGGGATACTGAGTGACCCAAGCCTCGTACTGGTCTTATCATTCGATGAATGGAGAGGGGTTGATTTTGGTTACCTGACGCTGGTGCCTACTGTAGGAAAAACAAGGCTGTCGATGCATGCACATGCAAGGTCGTTCCACTTCAACTTCACTTCATTGCCCCCTCCCCTCCTCTACTAGACCAACAGATTGCTCTAGACCATGACCTAGACCAAATACTAGATCAAAGCTATGCCGTCGAATTGCGAGCTGCATCGATCCAGGCCGGGTACCCCGCATCTGTAATATGCATGTGAAGGAAATCAACCACATGGCAAGCGCCCATGTCTCAAGAGTCTATCTCATGTGGTGATACCATCGATCAGGTACCGATAATGTCTCAAACCGTCTCGCCTCATTCATCTCATGCCTATGTCTCGGGAAGAGAATGGTTTTGGCCCGCCGCGCCGTCCCGACCTTCTTTGTTTGGACATTTGAGTGCTCAAGTCTTTGATGTCGAGTAACCTGCCACAGCTGGAGGTACGTAACCCTAACGGATGAGGTTTAATTGTTCCATAAATTGCTCATTCCTCACCTGGGCAACTGCATTATCTGGCTGACTATGGCGTGCTTAGTGCAACAGGAACACCTAAAGTGATTCATGGGCAAGAAAAAGGGGCAATGAGGGGTGTTTGAAGGCCCTGTAACCCATCATCGTGGGACGGGTCCTGCATCTCATGTTTGTCTGCGTGAGGAGAAAGCAGGTACTTAATCGGCACAACCTCTGAGGTACGGTCTGCAGCCCAAGTACGACCTCGTCAGGCAGCATGGAATTGCTCTCCATTTTTCGCTTTTACTTCCTTATCTCGAGCGTGCCTGATTAAGCCTCGTGCTTCAGGATGGTGAGACATACAAGCCTGATCTTTACTTCTTGTTGTGCGTCTCATCTTGTCTGCAGCGATTTGGCTGTATTTCTTCCTGTCGTGTAACTTGATATGTTATTTTCGAAGTCGCGGGGTCTCCGAAGCCGTTTCTGCTTTGCATTCAAGTGTGTTACGCGTTGCTGGCGCAAGGCCAGTCAGTTGAAGGAACTCGTAACGGACAACTCCAATTTGGCCCGAATCAAACAAAATAATGGGAATTCGGGGAAGTGGGGACTGCGGCTGATGCGAGAGAGGGGATCGTGTGATGCAAGCGTGATATGAGCATAGAATTGAGAAGTAAGACAGGTAGACCAATGCAGTGAGACAGACATATTTAGAGAAGCAAATGAAACGCGGCCACATCACTTTCTCTAGCCTATCTCAAGGCAGACGGTCAGGTTGTATTTAAGATCAAGCAGGAATTTACGAAATAGGAAAGAATTGGCTGGTCTTTCTCTCTTCCTTGTGATATGTCTCACGCGAACATCAGATCATGACTGAAACAGCCATTGGAATGTGGAACGTGGCAAGGCACGCAACGGCCCGAGCAATCAGACGACATCGTTAATATTGGCCAAGCCTTTCTGTCCATACTGTGTCATTCTGTATCTGGGCGTGTGGTAAGCCGTCAGTCCTTCAGTCTGCATGGAGACAGCCAGGCATGTCTTGCTCAGAATCACATCGACGTCTGTGGGCAGATTAGATCTCTGTGCCTCTCTGGAGCTCAGCCTTTGAGTGGCTTAGTAAAGGATGGTTGCTGCAGTTTGTCTCTGCTGAAGAAACGATGTGTCAAATTCACTCTACACCGAGTGAGTGGTTCGCCTTGCATAATCCCAGTCCGGCGCTGAAGAATTGATAGGATTAGGGGCCACTTAGATACGGATGCAAGCAATGCAATGGCTGGGTGGGATTGGGCTTGCTCGTATGTATGGATGGATAATGCATATCGGCAGCCTGCTGGATGGCGAGCGGTATGTTGGAAGCCTGTTCGGGCCGTAGAGGGACGGGTAAGTGCATGCGTCTTCCAACAGCTTATGCAGAAAACACAACAGCTGACGTACGATTTCGACGGATTCGCGCTGCTGAAGAAAGATAGGAAAAGAGACGAAGATAAAAACTTATGCAGTTACGATGGCTGCGATACCCATATGCGCATTTTTGAATTGACGTCTGTCATGTTATACCGGAACTGGTGTTGTGCATGCAAGGCGAGTGGTACAAGACGAGGGGCTAAGAAGGTTCCTTGGGAGAATCTCGATCTGTGGAACGTTTGACAAACGTAAACCTGGACAGGACCCCGTGGGGAGAAGAAGCGAAAGAGAGGCGAGGACGGGCTGTGTTGTACGACATTGTCAACGAGAGGAGAAAGCAGCGTGCGGCGCAGGTTGGGAACAAGCAGACCAAACTAACGAGCACCATATGTCCCCATTCTATGAAAGGTAATATCAGACTGTGAGTATGTGCATGGGCAGCGGAGTCATCCGGAAAGAACATGTATCGAGCATACATACGGGTTGACAGCTTATGTGAGACCAAGTTGATGCATTGAAACCATGAACGGAAAGAACGCAATTGCTTCGCATCATTCGCGAGAAGGCAAAACTCAAGGAAAGCAAATCACAAAACAATTGTTTTCGTTAACGGAATCCTTTGAGCCCGGCCTTTGTTTTCAAATCAATCAATGCTGCCAACATCCAAATTCTGCCGGTTTACAGATCGTGGTGCTGGTAGTACCAGAACCAACTAGCGAGTATCACCGGCAGCAACTACGCAGGCCCTCTATGAACGTCAAATACTGGCATATGCTCGGACGAACATACAAAACATCGCCAGCAAGCTGGCATAACATCGCCTCGCTAAACATTAAGCCGGTCAGTCCAACGAGGGATCAAGCAAATGTCTCCATCTGTATGATCACCCACCTCAGCCACACCAGCCCAAAACCTAATCGTGGACTGCTGCACTTGCTCGCTCGTACGTGATAGAGTTCGCAGGGTACAATATGATAGTTTGGGCGAAAAGAACAGACCGTGGATCAAAATAAAACACCCATACCAATACCGAGAGCTAGATCTCGATCTCGATCAAAGCAATTCGCGTTCTTGCGAAACGACTCCATAGCTTCCCCTTCAATCTCAGATCGGAACATGCATTGCATTAAGATTGGTTGGAAAAGATGAGAACAATTCGTGAAACAGAGGGAAACGAAACGGAAAAGCTTGAGGTGCGGAAAATTATGGATGAGTTTATTTGGAAGATTAACATTGGGGGCCGATGGCGTGGCGTTGTCGCCAGTTTGATCTGACAGGGAGCAAGAAGTGGGTTCTCCAATGATCCCCACAATCTACTTCTGATTGCGATTCGCATCCTTTGATAAGACGATCTGTAGGGGTTTGCCTGTCTCGTCTGGATAGTCGAGGATTTTGACCGAGGATGCGGTACTTGTGAAACGCTGAAACGTTTTTTTGATAATGATGTGCCGTGTTTGTAGGCAAGGATTCCTGGACCACTCGAAGGTTCCTGCAATGTCGATGGCGAGGGTTGGGTGGCTAGTGAAGGATGGATTGGATGGGATCGCCTGGCGAATGTTGTGCTTCAGGGACTTGGCCAAGCGAGGAAGCGAGCATGGTGAGGATGGCGATGCGAAGGGTGAACGACCAAATCAATAAACACGGATGTTCGGAGCGCGTGGTGAAGCAGCGAGCTACGAGGTGATGGATCGTGATGAGACTGACTACGCTCCGTACCGCTTCGTACCGACGCGACACCGTTCTCTGCAGTGAGAAGGATGATGGCTGTACAACAAGAGTAGGTCCTGGAGGGGTAATATTTAGAGCGTGAGAACTTGTTTCGCGTATTCCGGACTGATTAGTTGAAGATAGTCATGATAGATGCGAGGTTGGGTTTGCGCTGCTTGTCCAACCAATGGCAGACAAAGTAGCTGAGGACAGCAGCTCGGAAGATTTCGTGAGGAAGTTTGCAAAACACAAAGTTTGTCGGGATTTCAGGAAGCGAGGAACTGCAACACCAAGGAGTACGAACTCGCTGTCTGCTGTGCAGAGTGCTTTCCTTTTTCAACCTCATAATCGATGCAGCTGTCATGATTTTTTGTCCCTTGCGCTCTGAGATACATGGTATCGATACAAATCCTGACTTCTGCAAGTGACTCGAGATTCGTATCAAGTAGTCGGCTGGTTGGTTGGTTGTCGGTCACCTGGAAATGAGGGGATTCATCATCACTGACGACGCACCTGTCGCAACTTCTGCCTCCTTTAGATCAAGACCACAAGCATCAGCCAAAGTGCAGTACAGTACGTACCCATCTCGCGTTCATTCGTTTCGTTCGCAATCTTATCTGCCTATCAACGAACTGGGCCCTTAAAAGTTGGCATCATGTTCCCCTCGGATAGCGTATCATGTCAAAACAACCAAAAACCACCCCGCAATAGCCGATCGCCCAGCAAATAGATGGAAGGTCGGATGTAACCATGTAACCACTGCATGATTTGCTGCTTCGCTGCGTCGATGAATACCTTCTTTGCGTCATCTGTGCATGACATCTCTGTGCGGTACCCGTGCAGTACCTGCTTGGGGGAGCACGACAGCGTATCACAAGATGCGTTCGTGCGGAGGGGATTGGAGGGGCTGATTTGAGAACAGATGCCGCAATACCCAGACGAGAGTTTGTCGCAAGATAAAGAGCGAGTTTTTTTGAACTCCATTACCGAATACGGTGCCATCAGTAGCTGACCATCTCGGCCCGCTGTCATCGTAAATCGACTTACCTCTCTTTCTAACCGCCATTAACTTCGCAGAATACGAACCCCCAAAGGAACGCAGCTTGGTCTCTCGCTCACCCAAGAGTCAAGACTAAGTAAGTCACCAAGTTAGCTCAGTACTTCACCAAGTGACGAAAGCCCCAGGAAGTCAAACTGCATGTCGCAGCGCCAGATTACTGGCACGATTCCAATCACTTGGTCACTAGGCATAACATGGCACTCCGTCACAATCGTACCATATCAACTTTACCAGGTCTTAATCCCCCCCATCTCGCAGCCCAATGAGCAGGCGTACCCGCTTGAGGCTACTTAGTCCCACCGCTCCAGCTATCCACTCCACTCCTCCTGCCTGCTGCCCTACACTTCTCCCTTCCCTCCCGTGGAGACCCGCGTGTGTGTCACCTGGGCTGCTCCCCACAACTATGCCAGCGAGTGAGACAGGGGCGTCAGGGACAGCAAGGCAAGTAAAGCAAGCTCAAGCAAGTCAGCGAGCGAAAACGACAGGGAAGCTCTGGAATGAGACAGGGGCGAGAGAACCAGCTTCCATGCCAAGGAAATGGAAGGACGCTCGTTGCTTTGGGTGGTGCGTGCGAGCGATGATGGCGTTGGCTGCTGCTGGCGTTCTGGCGAGCCAAGCAGGTTTCGGATTTGTGAGATTTGGAGAGGAGTGCTGGGGGGTTTCGATCGCAGAGCCAGCGATATGGTAGGCTATCCATTTTGGAAAATGACCACTTTCATGTTTGAACTTGCATAGCCGCTGTCTCCTGTAACCCTACCTGCCCTCTCCAATCTGTCTCGTATGCTATCCTCCCTTCCTTCACCTCCTCTCCTCTCCTCTTCTTTCCTCGCCAATCGATCGTGGCATCGTGGCACATTTGCACATTCCATGATATATCCGACAATCCGACTAATGACCAAAGACGTCCAAGCAGTCCCCCTATCTTGCCTCCGTAAAAATAATCCGCACTTACGATTAGCTGGGACCGCTAGACTCTAGGGCCGTCCGGGGAGAAAGTAAGGGGGGCTAGGAAGGACATTCTGCTCTTCCACCCGAGGCATAGTGGGAGGCGAGCAGGGAAGAAGGTTGTTCGTTGGGTTGGCGCTGGTGGTGCAAACCGTTTGAATCCGTTACGCTGGTCGTGATGGTTGTGGCACTCAATGAGTTTTGCTTTGGTGGTATGGTTTTGGATGCCACGATGTCTTTAACGAGTTGAAGGAAAGCGGGAGAGGGTGCCTCGTGAATAGCAGATGTTTCTCTGTTGACTTCGTTCTTCTGCTACAAGGCCTTTCTCTAAAGCACAGTCGTACTGGAAAAAGGTTAATTCGAGGTCTATCGAAAGACTCGCTATCATAGGTTCATCTTGATCAATGTTTTCATCGAATACTTAAGGAGAAGAGTTCTCCTGCCACTGACACTTTCGACCTTATCATTCCAATCTCAAACCAAGCTAGAAATTATTTTGAACGAGTCGTTCTCTCTGAAAATTACTTTTAGATCCATGCTTTTCATGTTGATCTCGTCTCCTCTTCTCTTTTCTCCTCATCTCTTTGAGATCCTCTTTGGTCCTGACGTGGGGAGTGACAGCTTCAAGAAAAGTCGTTGACTGTCTACACTTCGCATTCATCCAGTTTCCAGTCGTACGATCTTATCTCAGCGACAGAGTGTAGAATATATTGGACTTGCGATTTCGCGACTGCAAGTCTTTCGCTTCAGCTTTGGAACAAATTGAGGGAGAACTCTTGTGTTACCTCGCTTATGAGGAGTTGAAAAAACAACAACTGAGATGAGCAAGAGCCAGAGCCTGTGGTTCGCCATGCTTTTTGGCCACGGACTGGTAATTGTGGTATCAAAGAAGGACGGAACCAAGACTGACGGTGGACTTCAATTAATAGATAACCCGTCCTCCACATAAAACATCTGATTAAGTCATCACTCGATATCGAAAGCAACGCAAGTCAGAAAAGAATGCCTCTGTCAACATTACCTCCAGGTCAGGCCAGTACATCCTCAGGGCATCCCAGATCAAATCAGAAGAAGAGGGAGAGGGCGGTAAGGACGCTACTTGCATTCCCGCTTGTAACCTCGTGCTCGTGTTCCGCTCCCAACTTCCTGGCAGGCAGCGGCACGAGAGTTCAGGTACATGAAACATCCATCTGTCCATGATATGCAACCTGCAGGTTTGTCCTGTCCTCGGTCGCCTCATCTTTCGTGGATAAACTTCCTGGACGGCTGGAAGAAGAGATGAACGACTGGACGGAGGTTGTTCATTGTGGGGGTACATGATAAGGGAATTGATTAAATGTTCGATAAAGAGGGATTGTTTCTAGTGATGACTGATGCTTTCGGTTGATTAGTGATAGGGCGAAGATAATGGTTGACAAGTCCTTGTCTCTCTCTTGCGAGATCTGGTCTCAAATTCCTCAATGCGTTTGGTGGGCAGGTCCAAACCCTTCCTTAGGGACGGGAGAATGCCAGGAATTTTAACGTTATTGCAAGATTGGCCTGGTATTCTTGGCATCGTATGGTTGCCAGTCCCTTTCTCTTCCTCTACTCTCCTGACGATGGGCTGTTTCTGCGTGTACTTTCCAACCCCCAACTTCTCTACTAGCCTGAAGTGTTCCAGTCTTCACGATGCCCTCATCTCGGTCCAAAAGAGATACGATACGATTACAGAGCACTTAACCGTGCGTGAACCCCACTCTGGGATGGATGGGGACATGACCATCACCATCCCATCCATCCCAACGATTCCAACGCTGCTTTTGGGGGCGAGAATCCCTGCTCACGAGCCACTGCTCTCCGCTCCACCACCCCTGTTGCACCCACCGTTTTTGTTTGTTTCTCCTCTCTCTCTCGCCCGTCCGTCCCGTTGGTGCTGGCAGAGATTGTCAGGGGTTGTCGCACATGGGAGCACTGCACGCTTGACGTAGCCGCTACTCTAGCGGGTGGCTGCGTCAATGCTATTGGTGAAGAGCTGGCCCTATGAGGTGTTCCTGAATTGCCGATCGGGGTGGGATGGAATTTCGAGATGGATGTTGGCATGCGCCGTTCCTCGGTTGGTGAGGAGAACGCTCGCTGCAGTGCCTGTGTACTGAGATGCCGTGCAAAGTTACACCGCCGAGGAGATGGATGCTGGTGAGATTCTGCGCGTGCTGTCTGTTCTAACCTCTTTGGCGCCGTGAACAGCTGCCTGTTACGAGCAGGATCTCATAGCCTCATTTATGAATTGAGGAATCTCGTATGCGCCTCTTAGTCTGCATACTGTATATGCACCAACGGAGGGCGGGTACATACATAGAAGCAAGGGCAAAGAGAGAGTGATAGACCTGCCCTGTCCGTGACCATAAATAAACCTTCTTGCATCAGAGGACTCAGCTGCGCAGTGTATCGTAGCATCACCTCAAGCAGCGTCCCAAACAGAGAAGGCGGTTCGGGTCATTCACAATCAGATGAGATGATTCCGGGGCGGTTCCCAAATGGGAGCACGCAGGCTTTGTCCTCGGTCGGCGGTTGAACGTTGGTTGACACGAGGCTACTCGGTGCTGCGAACGACTGGAAGAGAGGAGAGATCGGTCCCTTCCGTACTCGCAACCTGTCTTTTGCGAAGGAAAGCGGCTACTGAACTGACTAATCGGCAAGTGCAGGTCTTTGATAGTGTGCCTGTGCATACCTCGCCGTGAGAGGTCCGGAGAACGCAGAGCAGTGTCTGATATCGTCCTCTAATCACCGTCCAGAGATGCAGATAGGGTCGAAGAGTTGAAGAGATCCGGTGTAAGGCTGCACAGCATTCATCCATCCATCCACCCCTCTCCTCTCCCCACGCCTTCGACAACGTGATGTCTGTAGTGACTGTATCTGCTTGCTACTTCAGCCTTCAGCCACAGCCACTCAAGCAGCGCTTCGTAGATACAGGCATGCAACTGTCTGACCACATGCAGATAAGGAACCACGATGGCAGATAGATCGTGCATATGGGAAACCCTGAAACGAAATCATCCCTGCGGCGATGACGCGCTGTCTTTCGCTTGCCTACCATCCTCGGTGCTTCTGTGAGTGGAGAGAAAGGAAAGGGAAGGAATGCGCCAAGGGCCAAGGTGCTGGCAGCGTGAACATAATACGAAGCGCAGGACAAAGGCCAACAAGGCCTCAGAGCTTGAGAGCTTGAGACTTGCCTTGACTTGACCTGACGCAGCGCTTGCCTGGAGGCTGGAGGGAAAAGAGAGAGGCGATCCTGTGGTGACCATGCCATGGCTTGCGATGCCGATTCCGAGCGCGGCGGTGAGAATGAGACAGAGACAACAAGCAGATGAAGCTGCGATGTGATGCTGTCCTAAGGGACTACGAGCATTCCATTGGACTGCAAAATTGTACCTGATCTCGGCCCCTGTATCTGAAAAAGAGTCACAAGACCCAGCGGCGACATGCGATGTTATCCTAATCCACTGCAGTCCAATCCAATGCAAGAGGCAAACAAATAAAAGTGCGGCCATAGAGCGGTGAAAGGAAAGAAGAAACCGAAGAGAGACGAGCTAGGCGGTGATGGGCTAAAAGCTGAAATGATCTGATATCATGGAGTCTGTACGACCCAACAGCCGGACAGACTGGGAAAAGAAATTGACGAAGAAATAGGGCATTTGACAGTAGTGGGAATTTGGAAGTAGCTTATTAGACTGGATTGGAAATATTGTCAGCTCCCATGGTAGCTTTCTAGGTCTAATTGAAAATCGAAAATAATAAATATTCATATGGAGCAAGGGCAGCTATTTTGGGTGGCTTCTTTATTCCCCGTCCTCCTCTCTCATGCACTTACTTACTCCTTTGGGTTTTCATCCGCAGCTTGCTCATTCCATCCCCACGGAAAGCCAGCTCATTCTTACTCTTTACCAAGCTGCAGCTTAGATTCTGACTGCAGCTAGTCGACTACTACTTCTTGACGACCTACTTGTGCAGTATCACTCGGCTTCACATATACTCACACTTACCTATCGATCCAAATCGAGATCAACCCACCCCCCAAGCCGACCCCGCGCCTCACCCCTTCGTCCTCAGTGACTGATCGAGTGCCACGCAGTTCTCTCACTCACTGCATCAAGCCTACATCCAGTCAAACAGACCTGCATGAAGCATCAATCCCTCTCATATAGCCTCGCATCCTATATCACTCCCACGCCATTTTCACACCCGCATTTCCACTCCATACTGGTGCAACCACGGCCAAAAACGAACTATTATAAGCAGCAGCGCCGGCCAGTAACAGGAGATTCTGAACAACAATCCACCAGCTGATTGACTTTTCCAAAGCGCTCCCTTACCTCCATTCTCGTCTCCAGCAGAACAAAGCCATAAATCCGGAGAATCCTGCCATGTTTCGTCTCGATTAGAGCACATTGGATAATTTGAATTAAGTACAACTCAGAGTTTCCAACTGCAAACCAAACAGATCCAATACTTTTGTTGGTCGTCCTGCCTCGTGCTGCTGCTGTGGATCAAGGTCATCGCCAGGATCATCAGCGATCATCACCGCCCTGCCTGCCCCTTTTACGAATTCCTGGATTCCAGCGAGCCGTCGGTGTTGTTTGCCCTGCCCTGCTCTGCCCTGCCAGGATTCTATTTTCTGCCCAGTCTCCCCAGGCTGCACCCAGCGGCGCATCATTATATCAGAGGATCCAGTTCTCAATATCAAACAAACCAACAGCTCGCAGCATCCACCACACATCTCCACCTGTATCCTGTCCTGTCCTGTCCTGTCCTGTCCTGTCCTGTCTCCTGAAAGTCGGGGCAGCACACCACCCGGCAATCGTAATTGAACTTCGGCCCCTAAAGCAAAAAGGCGTTCGCGAATCCCTACGGCTGGGAATCCTGGACCTGAGCTGACCCTGGACAATCCTTGCCGGTCCTTGTCCTACCTTGTCCTACCTTGCCCTACCTCGCCCTGTCCTGTCCTGCCCTGTCTTGCCTTGCCTTGCGCTGAGCTAAAAGCTCGGGAGCAGGGAAGAGACATCGACTCCACTCGCCTGGGGCAGCAGGGCCCTTGGACTTGGACTTGCTTGGGCTTCTATGGTGTGGGTACGCCTTGCTCACCTCAATTTCATGAACGAAGCAAGGCAGGCAAGGAAAAGCACTGCACTGATCTCAGCGGGGAACGTCAGGATAGGAGCAGCAGAGAAAAGAAGTGAAGTCGACAGTAGTGCAGCAGCACTCCGACGAAACCTGCACTCTCCGCCCTGCCCTGCCCTGCACTTCACTACACTACACTACAATACCTCCACTGCACTGCACTAACTACACTCCACCACTCCTTTCCAGAAAACCAAAACCATCTGATCCTCTCCTGCTTGCTCTCCATCTCTACTCACCGACCTGCAAATATTCACTCCTTCTGCTTCTCTTCGCTTCTTTGTTACCACCATTATCTTCACGTCTGCGACTTCCTGCCAATCGATCAGTCAATCAATCAATCACCTTTAATCCTCGCACTCGGTGTTGTCGAGCGCCAAAGCAAACAAGCAAGCTGGTCCGTCAGGTCAAGTCGAGTCAACCAACACCAGCCGCGCCCCCCATACAAAAGTTCCTCCCACGCCTGCACCTGGATAATCCAAAATTCGCCCACCTCACCACGACCCCCGCGACTACCAACTCACACTGCCGCAACTGGCCTGCTGCATTCCATTTTTCCAATTAAGACCGCCGATGCACTCTTATCCAGGGCCTTTTTGATCATCCGCATGACTTGACTTTCTGCAGAGAACGACTTTCCCGCTTTGCGCGCACTCATCACTTTCCTGCGGTCCGCCTACATACCTGCTTGGGCTTCCTGCCTCGCCCTGCCTTGCCTCAACACACTGCGCGCACTCCTCCTCCCAGGTCTGGCAAGAAGATATGCGTTCGATCACAGATCTCTCGTGCTTGTGTTAGTCCTCTCTACAACTACCGGCATCTGCAAGCTTGTGCCATTGGGCAATTCCTCCTTTTCAGAAAGTCGCAATGCCGGGTCCGGAAAGTGACTCCCTCGCGCCTCTGGCTGCAACAGACAGCTTCGAAGTCCAACCACCAAACTCCTCCGCAACCAAGATCGCGCAGCCTGCAAAACATTCGCCGTCTAGGTATACGAAACCAAGTCATGTCCAAACCAGCTTTCAACAAAACCAAACTTCAATTACCTCCGCAACCTCCGTACCTGCCTCTGCCATAAGTACCTCGTCAGTAACTACGTCGAGCTCCCTCCAAACTTCGCCCATCATGTCTCCCGAAACCATGCAGATCATTACGAATAACTCCTCGATACAAGGATCCCCCGAAGGCCTGCGAGGCCGTGAAGCCGACTTCGTACTTCCCCCTCTCGAGCTCCCAGAATCGATAGTGTCAAGGAAAACAAGTCAAAGTGCTATGAGCGAGGCTATGAGCAAGTCCCCGAACTTGATTAGGAGGTTATCGAACAGAGCTTCACAATTTGCTGGCCGGAGGCGCCAATCATCGACCCAAGCAATGAGTCGAGATCACAGTACAGGACCAACCATCATGCGACGGAGGAGTGACAGTACCAATACAGCTCCAGAGGGTGGCAAGACCGCCCTGTTCGATTCCGATGATGAACTCAGTGGGGACATGCGGGAGGAGATTACAATACCATATGGCTATGAGAATAGGGACTTCCCAAGTACAACTGCTTCTATAGGGTCTTCGACTACCCCAAGTATCTCCAGTCCTGGACCCGGCCCTGTCGTTCCGTCGCTACTCCTTCAAGGCACTGAGATGACAAAGGTCACCAAGAAGAACAAGAAGAAGCTCTTGACTCTTGTTCTCGAGAAGGAAGCTGCCAAGGTATCATGGGACAAGAATCGACCTGCCAAATCTCTCTACATCGACGATATCAAGGAAATCCGGGTTGGAACCAATGCCAGGAACTACCGCAGGGAATTTGGTGTGTCAGATGCCGATGAGTCCAGATTTTTCTCCATTGTGTACGCGGTACCAGACAAGAATAAGGGTCGTTCGCAGCAAAAGACTATGCATCTCATCGCTACAGACGCGGAATCTTTCGACCTGTGGACAACAACTCTCGATGCCATCTCAAAACACCGACAAGATCTCATGGCATCGCTCTCATCCTTTCATGACAAGGCCGTTCGTGCTTACTGGCAAAGTGAGATGAACCGACAATTCCAGGACAGACCTCATACTGAAGATGAGGAATTGATCGATTTTGTTGGTGTTGAGCGACTTTGTCGTTCGCTCCATATCCATGGTTCCTCCAACTACCTCAAGTCCAAGTTTGAGCAGGCGGACGTTTCTCGTTCGGGTCGCTTGAATTTTGTCGAGTTCCAAGACTTCGTCAAGCTCATGAAGAGACGTGAAGATGTCAAGAACATCTATGAGAACATCGCTTCCGACGTGAAGAAGGGCCTAACTCTCCTCGAGTTCTTCACATTCCTAAAAGACGTCCAACATGAGGATGTGAGTGATGCAGCTTATTGGGAGAATGTCTTCAACAAAGTCATCCGTCGATCGAAGTCGAAGGAGCAGGCACTACAAGATGCTGCCGACGGCGAGCCTCAACAAATGTCCGAAGCAGCTCTCAGTAGCTACTTGATCTCAACATTCAACGTGCCATTGAAAAGTCCACCGCCACAGTACTCCATGGATCGTCCGATGAACGAGTACTATATCTCGAGTTCTCACAACACCTACCTATTGGGTCGCCAAGTAGCTGGCCAGTCGAGTGTGGAAGCATACATCTCTGCATTGAACAGAGGCTGCAGATGTGTTGAAGTCGATTGCTGGAACGGCAGTGAAGGTCCTGTGGTCATGCACGGTCGCACACTTACAACTCACGTTTCCTTTGCCGATGTCATGTCAACCATCAGCAAGTACGCTTTTGTCAAGTCACAGTACCCACTCTGGATATCGCTCGAGGTTCACTGCAACGAACAGCAACAAGCGATGATGGCCGATATTATCAAGGAGACTTGTGGATCAAAGCTCGTCACTCAACCAATTGACCCTTCTGTTGAACAACTTCCGACTCCGTCGCAATTGATGAACCGGATCTTGATCAAGGTTAAGAAGCCACGAGCCGGAGTCCCTATATTGGCAGAGCAAATGGGCGGGCGGAACCGTGGCAACAGTCTTAGTTCTCCATACATCCGACCTGTACAACTCGACAACGGTCCAATTTCAGCCGGTCTTTTGCCGCCCAGCGCTCACTCGCGTAGAACCCAGGTCACCGGTCCAAGCCAACTCAGATACTCCGGAAGCGAAGGTCCAGATAGCCTGAGTAGTAGCACCAGTGACAGCGAGAGCTTGACAGATGATGTCGTTCGTGCAAAGGAAAGCCGTCGAGCGAATAAAACCAGCAACATAATCAAAGTTCTTGGTGAACTTGGTGTCTATAGTGCTGGGCTCAAATTCCACGGCTTCGACACGCCAGAGAGCAAGTCCTACAATCATATCTTCTCCTTCTCTGAGAACACCTTCGACAAGAATGCCACCACGCAAGAAGAGAAGCGCATCATCACACGTCATAACATGCGCTACATGCTTCGAGTTTACCCCAACGGATGGCGAGTCGCATCAACAAACTTTGACCCGCTAAAATACTGGCGGAGGAGTGTGCAGATGGTCGCTTTGAATTGGCAGACGTACGATCTTGGCATGCAAATCAACGATGCGATGTTTGCTGCCGGTACTGATCAGTCCGGCTACGTGCTCAAGCCAAGCGAGCTTCGAGAGATCAAGATGTTGCCAAACGTTCCAGAGGAGGCTGGCGCGGGTCATGCCAAGAGAGAGCGCAAAAACGTCAGCTTTTCTATCGACGTAGTCTCTGCGCAGCAACTTATGCGACCTAAAGGTCTTGCTTCCAATCGAAGTGTAGATCCTTATATCGAAGTCGAAGTCTATCATGCAGATGATAAGACCAAGGACAATAAGGGCGTGGTCGGAGAAGGTGGACTAGATGCCTCCGCCAAAGATGGGTCGTCTGGACTGGGAGCACCTCACCGAAGAAGAACCAAGATCGTTCAAGAGAATGGTTTCAATCCCATTTTCCAAGAGAAGTTCAACTTCGCTCTAACAACAAAGTACCCCGACCTCGTCTTCGTTCGATGGACCGTGAGATGCTCCTCTGATGGCAACACATACAGCGACAAGGGAAGCCCGCTTGCCACCTACACTGCCAAGCTCAGCAGTCTCAAAGAAGGATATCGCACTCTGCCTCTTTACGACATCAATGGTGATCAGTTCCTGTTCTCCACACTCTTCTGCCGCATCAAAATCGACACTCCCACCAGCATCTACGTTGATAGCCCTGAAGCCACCGCTAAGGGGTTGAAGGGTCTCAGCCGTCCCTGGCACCGCAACACACCTATGTCTCCCAAGACATCCTTCGAGAGCGATCATTAATGATCATCTCACCGAGTTTTCACCAATTCAATTCTATGTACAATCATTATTCATGTATTTCACCAAATTGTCGGCTGCGACATGTATACAAAAGTTTTCTTGGATCCCATCGTCATTCATCAGCAAGCGAGCGCTCAGGATCTTTCGAATTCCGGATTTTCATCAATTTTCACAGGCGTAATCAGACAGAACAGAGAATTGGGAATCAAACCGGACACAGCATATCTTACGGGGATCATCATCACATATACAAGGAAGGAACACAAAAGTGGCTCGCGCTGCGCTCAGCATTCATCGGATTTCATTTGCACACGGAGAACGTCTTCTCCATCCATCAGCTGCATCACTTCGGGCAGCTGCATCAAACCACTTCCACTCATTAGACTTTCTTTTGTCTTCAAATTCTTCAGTTCTGGGGCGGACGGACAGGATCCTTCGGTCTTCTTGGGACAGCTGCGCTGCTTTGCGTCTACCTTTGCGTCATTGTTTCGTTTCTTCAGCGAGGGATTAATTATTCTACGTCGTTCAAGGGAGCTGGGAACTCTTTATGGCGTTATTCTTCTTTTTCTTCTTTGCTGCGTGGTCCGGAACCAAGTTTGTTTTATGATATCCGGACTTCAGGTCTTCTTTTTGGGGGCTTGGGATTGGATTGCATTCAACTTGAAATGAATTTTGGCTTCTTTCTAGGTCTACTTCTCTCTTAGGGTGGATCACTTTCGCATACATCGATCGATCAATGATATGAACTGGCGTTTCTGAGGGAATTGGGATAGGGAAAGAAGGGATATCATCTTGGGCCAGATTGCCTGGTGACCTTAGTCACCTGTGTTCTTGCATTTTGCTCGCGTGGGAGGTTTCTTCACTTCTTTGCTTTGGGCTGAGGCCCGGCTTGGGACTGCTCTTCACTGCACTGCATTTGGAATGGATGGGATGGCACGCATGGGATTCAACTCGAATCCTCCGATCGGTTGTTCGTGCGGCAGCATGGGTTGTGGTGGAACGATCGCTTTCCCAGAGGCTTGATCGATGGTGTCTATTTTTTTCCGCAATAATTTCACTAGGTCACGGCCTAGGTTTGAGGACTCTTCTCTCTAGCTGTTGGTCATATCAGATCGGAGTGAGAGGGTGAGATGGCTTGTTTGGCTTGATTTTGCTTGCTGCTGATTGTGGTGGATGGATAGGAGTAAGGGGGAGATGGGAGGATGATATACCCAGTCTACCAAGCAAACACAAAGAACAATGAAAGCCTCCTCAAACAACATATCTTCTTGACGCCTCTGCGAGTGACTTGAAGTGAACCCACGATGTCCCTGCCCTGCCCTGCCCAGCTCAAACTATCATTTAGGACGCTATATTGTACCATCTCATCCTCGGTAGTCGGTTGCCGCTAAACTTCCTAAATCTGTATTGAACTCCGCTAATCCATTTTCATTCTGCCCCATCTCTTTTCATCGTCCTTCTCAACCCCCCACCTAAATAAAAGTACAGAGCCAAATTCTAAACAGAGTTATTAAACGTCCATCTAAGTGAGTAATCTAAAAGAAAGAAGAAGAAGAAAAAAAAAAGGCAGAGTAAAAGTGTTCATTAAGTTACGAATTTGACGAAGTTCACGGTAAAGTACTTATACAAGTTATCCCGATTTGTTTCGCAGATGAATGCGGCTTTTGTGGGTTTGAATACAGTGTCTAAGGATTCAATGTATGGCAATTGAAAGGTTGAAGAAAGGGGATGGATGAGATGGGATGAAGAAGTTGGGCTTGGCTTCAGTTTGGCGCTCTTCCCATGTGATGAAGTTGCTGGGATCGGAAGTGGAAATTAATAAAGAAGTTCTGGTTATGATGTTTGGTCTTACGAGGGGGCTGAGATAATAGGATTGATGGTATATATGTAGTTGGTGGATACCTAAGATACCTAGAGCAGGACAGAATGAAGTTCAGAGTAATACATTTTTGGTCTTTTCAGAGAATTACTTGTTTCCATGTGAGGATTTGGTATACAATAGACTGTTTTGTGATATGGGGATTTTGGGAGGTGGAGGTTAAGTGGTACGTTTGAGTGTCAGACAGCCAGAGGACGTCTTTGTTGGCGAGGGAAAAGGGGCTCAGGGGCTGACTCGGTTAGCGACGAGTTTGTAAACAAAACGTCATGGAGCACAAGATCACCCGCGTAAGACGCAGCTGGATCTTGGCTCGTTTAGCTGTTGAACCCTGAATTTGGCGAGGGGACAGTCGCCGGAATTGTCTATCTCCTTCTGTGTTACAATCGTTTCGTCTTGTTTGGAGGAAAGATTGAGTCGTTCTATCGACTTTGCATAGTCTAATAATTCTGTGGAAGTGAGATGCTGTGAGAAACTATGCCGCAAATGTGCAAACCTCTCTTCTGCGCCTTGTTGCATAAATGTACATTATAAATGCTACTATCCAGCCACGACTCACGCCACTTCATTACCTCCCTTCTCTCCACCATGCTTTCTCCCCTTTGCCAACAAATACCCAATCCAGCTCCCCTCAATAGTTCTATGCTCCTCCCCCATAATCCACACATTGCCCATCCCACAACAAGCCACAACGCCCAACCACATAAACGCAGTGATTGCATAAAACGCCAACACCATCCCCCTCGTCGCCACCTCCTTAAAGAACGCCAACTGCTCCGGAGCAAGACCATGAATCGCAGCAATACTCTCGCTACTCGAAGAGCTGAAATCGATACCATGCTTCTGTAACGTGCTGTTGAAGATATTCAGCATGATGGTCGTGGCGAGTGTGCCGCCGAGTGTGTTGGCTAGCGCCATGAGAGAGACGACGTGGGAGATCTGAGTAGGGAAGTAGCCGATGCCGTGGAGAGTGCCGGGCATGAGGCGGATTCCTGTGCCGACGCCGGTGAGAGCAAGCATGCCGAAGATTAGGTGGAGGTTGCCGGTGTTGAGGGCGGAGGCGAGGACTGTTATTCCGAGGGGTTCGAGGATTGTGCCGAGGAGGAGGGGAGGTGCGGTTGCGCAGGGCCACTTGTTCATGGCGAACATGGCGAGGTAAGCTCCTCCTGGAAAGAAGTTGTTAATTTTAAGTTAGATTGTAAGAGCAGGATGCAAAGAGAGAATTGGCTGGGGGTCGGAAGTAGAAGAAGTAATCTTACCACCAAGGCCAGGCATGTAGTATACGACATTCGTCCCAGAATCCGCAGCTGAGTACTCTTTGATGAGACTAAAGTACAAAGCGACGAAGTAGAGGACGGCATACATTGCCATACCCGTGACGAGATTGATATAGATTAGTAGTCCGACGTTGCGTCGAATGAGCAATTTGACGGGTATCATAGCCTTCTTCGTGGGAGCGCGGTTAGAGAGCTTGTTACCGGGAAGGAGAAGATATTCCCAGGCTGCGAAAGCAATCAGAAGAGCCACACCGATGACAAGTGGAGCAATGATCCTAACATCTTCCCAAGGATAATAAGATCCTGCCCAGGTAAGAGCAAGCACGAAAAGACCCATGCCGAAGAGGAAGAGGAGCTGGCCACCAAGATCGATCGTTGAAAGTCTCGCTACAAGGGTCTGCGAGAGTGCTGAATCGGGGACACCATCTGCGCGGGTAATCTCCTGTGGTCCCAGGAGCTCTGAACGGAGTACGAGGTGTGCGAGAACGATGCCGATAACACCAATAGGAATGTTAATTATGAAACACCATCTCCACGATATTTGCGTCAAATTTGCTCCAATGACTGGTCCAATACTGTATCCTATCCCGGCTACAACGGTGAAAACCGTGTTGTTCGAGGCATTCTCTTTCAAGTTGACTTTGTCGGCGAGAATAACTTTCGTGACGATAAGGAGACCTGCACAGCCTATACCTTGGAGTGCTCGTCCGACGAGAAACATGACAAATGCTGAAGTGGGAGCTGCGGCACAGAGAGTACTGCCGAGTAGCATCGTAATTGCGGAGGACTGGATTGCCGCGTATCGTCCGAACACATCGGCAAATTGGCCCCAGATTGGGATGAATGTTGCATTTGTGAGATTGTACGATGAGATGATCCAATTCAATTGAGAGAGTTGATCTGTGTGGAGTCAGTCATGTGAAGCAAGGACTAGATCTGGGAACTGACTGAAATCGGATGCAATAAAGCCTGCAGCACCAGCGATGAGTGTAGTATCCAAAGCTTGAACCATGAAAGGAAAGCACAGTCCTATCATGAGCTTCCATCGGTATCTTGTCATCGCCTTCTTCGTTTCCTTGCAAACAATGCATTCATCTGAAAGTGGAGCTCTATCACGCTCATCGGTAATTTGGCATCCGCATTCGTCTTGTTGAGCCTCTTGACTGGTTACCAAGCCCTCTCTGGTCGCCCCTCTCCCAGAATGACTGAAGTTGTCAAGTTCGAAGAAGCCCTCTGAAATATTGCTGACTATCCTCCGATGCTCGCAAGGCTGACTGAGTTTTGACGTGGTTGGGGATTCGTCCTTACTCCTGTTCGTGATGAACTTCTTGTACAGATAGAACGCCATCTTAGTGGATTGAATAAAAGTGGCAGGAAAACGGTGCAGCTGATGAAAACAGAAACGCAGTATGGTACAATTATGAAGATAGGAGGCTGAACATTGTAGACATCGGGATACTTATGTACTGTTCGACACGACAAAACTTGTCAACGAGAATTTCGTATACATTTGCGTCAACTGCACCGCGAGAACTGTCTAGAAAAGGAAATTTGGGAGGTAGCAATCTTGACATCTTGAAAAATTCAGCCAGCTTCACGCAAAATCCCAGACTGGTGTACTTCGATCACAATATATCCACCGTGGAGGCGGCTGAGCTCCAAGAAAATTCTCCTATAGGACGGTTCGGCCAGCATGGCTGTTTTCAGTTAGACAGTGTAGCAAGGCTGAGAGATTGAGATATCTGCTTCGACCCATAAATATGTGAGGAGAAAGCCTTCCAGTGAACAAAAGAGATGAAGACGTTGGGATCCATTAGTAAGCAACGAACTGGTAGCCCATGTTTGGCTTAGTGCCTCCCGATAAGACGGGACAACTGAGCCGAGCGGCACAGCATCGTTTGCTGGAATGCATCGAACTTGAACTTGTATCAACTTCTCAAGTTCCCCCTTTGGGAAAGGACTTTGCGATCAATCAAATTTCATGTCTGGGTCATCGATGACGAGGTAGATAGATCTCTGGAGGTCTCTAGTCAGCAGTTGCCTCTTCTGTACGATAGCGACCCCTTATCCTGCAACCCTCCATACAGGAACCCTTAGGAGCCCTGACCCCGCATACGACGAGAACCTCCTCGATTCGCATCCTCTGGCGACCCTATGAAGAATGGTCTTCTGTGGCAAGCCCAGTGGTGGCTGTCACGCCTGTCGGGAACGAAAGACTAAGTGTGATCAAGTTCCTGAGGGATGTACCCAGTGTAAAAGGGCGAAACGGAAATGTCCCGGCTACCGATCTCCTGGAGACTTGATATTCCGCAACGAGAGTACCAATGTGATCCGAAAGTTCAAGGCTAAAGAAGCTAGAGACAAGAAGGCCGCCTCTTTGAAAGCCTCTCCGCCTCAGTCAGTATCGTCTGGATCCTCATCACCGCCAGATGATGATGGCTGGGACGACGTCTCGAACAGCTCACTTGACATCATCCAGCGAGTGGATGCACCGCTGTCGGTCTTCTCTCTCGCCCCCACCATTGAGGAACGAGCTACTGGTTTCTTTGTTGCCAATTTTGTCCTTGGAATGTCTGGTCCTTCGAAAGGATATCTCGACTATTTGACCGACGTGACTCGCACTCAAGTTCTTGATGACGGTCTTCTCTCTAGCAGTATGTGTCATCCCTAGCAAAATATCGATGTACTTTGATTATTGCCAGAACATTGTGTCCCATCGAATCTTTAATCTATTCACCTACACAAGACAAGAAGCCATGCTGATCTGTTCTAGTGAGAGCCGTCGGGATGGCTGGCTATGCACACTCGGTCCATGCTCCACATCTCCTCAACGATGCTCGTTACCAGTACTATCGAGCACTGCAGTCGACGAATGCTGCTCTTCGTGATCCTGTTGGTGTCAAGAAAGACACTACACTCCTGTCCATAATGATCCTTGGCATCGTAAGTGAACCTTGTCTTTGCCTCCCAGATCAAGCTAGGCTATTCAAGACCCAAGTTCTCCTCTTCAGACACCTTCTCGTCTCCTGTATCATCATTGCACTCGTAATATCCTTCTAGAACGGCAGTACTGATCCAAGTTGCTCCACAGTACGAAGCTATCACTGGCAGCAGGCAGTCCTCACTCAAAGACTGGGCTCAGCACATCAACGGTGCTGCTGCAGTAATTAAACTCCGGGGTCCAGAACAGATACGGACGCCTGCCGGTCGTCGAATGATGCTCACAGTAACCTCCAGTCTGCTAATTACCTGCCTCTACAGAGCTGTCCCTCTGCCAAAACATATGCAAGAGTATATGGAAGAAGCACTTCGGGTTGTGGAGACCCCAGATCCAGCTTTCAAAATCCAAGAGATCATGATGCGCTTCGCAACCCTGCGCTCAGATATAGTGTATAAACGCCTTGTAGATCCGTCGCAGATCCTCCATCAAGCTCTTGACCTGGACGCTGTTTTACTCAACATAAGCTCGGATCCTCCACCCGGCTGGGCATACGAAACTATTTACACTGACACAAATGCTGATATCGTGTACAATGGTCGGTATCATCTATATTATGATTACTGGATGGCCCAAATCTGGAACGCCTTGCGAACGTTGCGAGTTATGTTGAATGAAACGATAAGAGGTGTCTTGCTGGCTGGTTTTAGCGCCAGGCCACCAGTCTTCACCGGCACGCAACATACAGCCCAGTTCCAGATCAGCACTGACACCATCTACTCTCTCCAGGCCGACATCCTCTACAGTGTCCCTCAACATCTCAACATCTTCCCCGAGCCGGCTGGCTTCCGTGATCATGGCATAGCATCCATCCGCTTGCACAAGCTCATGGATGAGTTCTCCACTGTGAGGATGTCGGGTGGTTCATTCCTGATCTGGCCGTTGTGGTTTGTGGGGGTTGTTGATGTAGCGACTGAGGAGATGAAGGGGTTTGTGGTAAGGAACTTGAAGAATATTGCTGTTACGATGGGTATTCAGCAGGCTGCTGTACTGGCAAAGGTTGTGGAAGATCAAAGCGAGATCAAGGAATGGAAGCAGGAGGATGACTGAGTGACGGAGATGATACTCTCGGAATCATCAAGCGAGACCCTGAAGAAGGCGGGAGTATAGACCTTTTAGGAAGGTTCTATGATTGGAGTCGATCTCGACCTGGTTTCAGGTTTCGTTAAAATACTCTCCAACCATTCAACACCAATGGCCAAGCAACAATCTAAGCGCAGGTATTGGGATGTGATCGAAGCGAGGAATCGTGCGAAATGCGAAGGGCCGAAGATTCTTGCGACTCAAGCTTCTTGGCCAAATCGGGAACCAGCAAAATCGATCTCTTGCAGAGGGTCGCAAAGCCGATTTTCCGCTGTCAAGAAGCCTGGTCAATTGAGGTTGGATGCATCAAACAGACAGTTTCGAATTCTCCTTTCGAGCTTTTGTATTCACCCAATCTCCGGCCGCTATCGAGCCCAGCCAGGAGAATCACTCAACATTGCCGGGGCTTGATCTTGGACTGGTAGTCCCCTGGCGATTCGAGCCGCACAAAGGGCTTTCTGTAGTGTTGGCAGAGGGGTGTATCAGATATCTAGATGTCTCTCAGGTAGCTCCGGGTCATTGCCATCGAAACGCGCTCATTCAGGTCTACACCTGGCCGTATATGCCAACAATCTCTTTAGCCGGATTGAAGACCAGGCAGCACAGCACACGTTCTTATTTTTGGCGCACGTCCGAATCACTTTATCTCACCTGTTAACCCAAATGCTCAACCGCGAACACCATATCAAGCTGTTGAGATGGCAGCTTCTCAGCATACGGGACGAGGACAAGTAATATAAGATCGGCCTCAAGATTTGAAACTTATGTCATGAAAATCAATATGTAATCCGATCCGAAGCTCCTTGCTATCTTCTCACGGTATTCCTCCCAATCACGGTCACAGGAAGGAAAGAGGCCTTCTCTCCCGAAAAGAATTGCCCTCAAGTATCGGACGCACTTCCTTCCCATGGGGCTTGTATCAGCTATGTATACTTCCCGGACATCTCCACGGATACGAAAACCATCGTGATGTGTAGATTCAGCCAATAAACCAGGTATGGGGGAAGGGTGGAGTGGGGCGGAGCGATGAAGTCTCCCGCCGTCAAAATTCAGAATAGTTCGCAAGCACAACAGAAGTGCCATGATACATCGATTATTGACAGAAATAGTACTGTATGGCCCAACTTAGACGACTCTTTTGTAAGCAGTGATGAACAAATTCTAGTGCCTTTTCCCTTCCAAAATAACTCCCCTTTCACACCAACAGAAGTAATTGTTTCCTCCACTCTCTCGCCTTCATAGTTCTCCTGTCAGTGACCATTCTTACAGGAGAGACAGATATCCATCCAATAAAATCCAAAAATCCCAAACTGCGGAAAGAAGAGGACCCTCTTTATCTCAGACTTCCTCTCGCCTCAACAGAATAAGACAATCGAATCTCTTCTACTCTCCTGCAGCGTTTTCATCCAGCCTACACGGCACTATCCTCCCCTCCACCTTACTCTATCTTACCTTACCCGACTTTACTTGACCTTACGCTACTCTACCCTACCTACATACCATACCTACCATCCACCATCCGCCATCCATCCAGCCAGCCCCGGATATCAAAGTTTTTTTCTCCGTCAACGACTTTTCGGTTCATAGAGCAGCCGAGCCGAGAATAGAAGGGAAAGGAAAGTTCCGTAACGCAATGAAACGCAACGCTGGCTGGTTGGTGGGCCAATGATGATTTTAGGGTTTTGATGGGGGGGGGGGGGGGGGGGGGGGGGGGGGTAGAGCGGATTTCAAATTGAGGGTGAGGTTAGGATTGGGATTGAGGTTGAAGTTGAAGGCATGAGGGCGTTGGAAAGGAAAAAAGAAGGAAAGTGGAGGGAGTAGAGAGAGATACTCTGGAGTGCCAGGCGTGAAAGTGTCTAGCGGTAAACAAGGATTTGTGATGATTTAGTTTTGGAACTGTGAGGATTTAGGTAGGAACTGGCGAAACAAAGGGAATGGGATGGAGGACGAAATAAGTGGGCCGGAAATAAAGGGAGTGGAGGAAGTGAATGGAGTGCAGTGAGTAAGGTGACATGAGGTAAACAGAGTTTCAATAGTGAGGGAAATAAAAAGTTTGTTGGTGAGGTGTCTGTTTCAGGGTGAGGTTACAGTGCGGTATAGTGCAGTGCACTTTGGTATC
Organism: Cadophora sp. MPI-SDFR-AT-0126; assembly: GCA_020747065.1. Taxonomy (NCBI): domain Eukaryota; kingdom Fungi; phylum Ascomycota; class Leotiomycetes; order Helotiales; family Ploettnerulaceae; genus Cadophora; species Cadophora sp. MPI-SDFR-AT-0126. Next base: position 1,320,996 of record JAGMVK010000006.1, read on the forward strand.
CTGGAAGTTGATAGAACTGAGGAAGGGAATGCAAGAAAAGGGGAATAGTGCAGAGAAAAGTATCGTGAGATTGGATGATTGTGGCGAGATAGATGTTATACTGCACTGCAACCTCGGCTGGGTATATAGAAAGAAACTGCAGCGGAAAGTGTGCTTCTCGTTACCGGAATTTCCTGGAAGAAGGCGGAAAGAATAATCGAAAGCGAGTCTGGTAGTATCGAACTGGTTTGGGTCTGGAGCTCCCAGTGGATGGATGGGGGGGAGGGGCGGTTGTGAGTGATATGGATTGATCTTAGAAGCAATAGGTAGGTGGCTGTTCTGACGAATAGATCGCTCAAAAATCCTGCCTTCCTACCTCATGATGCCGTGAAATACTCTGTCCTCTTCAGATCAATCCCAAGGGAACTATACATTTACTGCACTTTGAATACATGATGAGATCTCAATCCCTACCCTCTCTAATCTCTCTGTCCTTAACATCATCTTCCACCGAAATCTGCCACGTCGTAGCAACTCTGATCTCCTGCAACTTCGCCTTCCTCGGCTCCTCCAGCACCGGACTCGGCCTCCCACCCTCAGCACTCCCTTTCCCTTTCGACCCAGTGCTAGAACTAGGGAAAACCTCCATAGCAATAACTCCCGACCCCTCTTTCCCCTCCGATATCAGATCCTCATCACTGCCCCAACGACTAGGTCTCCGTCCGCCGCCAGCGGTAGGCGTCTTGGTTAGATTGTTGCGATTCTCGTAGGTGAGGGGCTGGACTTTGTATTTTGATTTCTTGTAGCCGCGGTCTTGCAGGAGGGAGACGAGGACTAGCGCGTTGGATGTGAATGTTGCGAGGAGCATGTCGAAGGAGGCGACGAGCGAGCGGAACGGTTGTTGGCCTCGGTATTCGATTACGCGGGGGAGTTGGTATAGGGTTAGTGCGATGCTGAGGATGGGAAGGCTAAGGCGGAGCATGATGGAGATTTTTCTGCGGTACGTCAGTAATTTGAGGTTGGCTGGGGAGAGGCAGGGTGCGTACTGAGCTTGAGGCAGACGTGATCTGACAATCATGGGGACAGGAAAAATAATGATGGCAAGGTTGGTGACGATGTTGAGTATTCCAGTTGTGAAGAGGTGGGCGTAGCCTTGTCGGCATTGTGGCCCTGGGTCTGGTGTTACTTGCCAGTAATGAGAGAATGGTTGACAAGCGCCCAGGTCACTGATGACTGTTGCGATGAATGTTACACCGAGGAAGATGTGAAGGTAACGCAGCATGCGTTGATGAGACCGCTGCCAGACAGATTCTGTGAGAGTCTGCAGAAACATGCTAGTGCTGTATTTGATTGCCCATAAACTGTGTCTGTTCAATATTTTTATTAAAAACTCAGCATAGAAACTTACTATGCAGCATAGAATATCCTGGAGATCAATACCAGTTGACTTCCAATCTCCCTGTCGTGAATGCTCTTCGCTGATAATCCATCAGTCTTGGTGTTGTTGGTTCCATACACAAGTACGACGTGAGTGAAAGCCATTCGAATAAGAAGTGGCACGATGGCCAGAACCATAATGCCATCTTCGAGAAAGACCTTCTCAGCTCGGACATATCGACCACAGAAACGAAGAATGATGACTGCTACAGCATAGGCCGTACACCACCAAGAGACCAAGAGAGTCGGTTTGGTATCTCGAAATGTCTGAATGTCTGGAGCCTCACTTACGAGGCGACGGAAGACTTCCATGGTGACCTGGACTGGATGTGAAGTTCATGTGGGGAGGAGGGGGATCTCGAACTTTTCGTCCAGTTTTCGGGATGTTGAGGAGGCCAGCAAATTTCTAGGAAGTCTGATTTTGGCTAAAGAGCCCTTCCTTGTATGCAGGCCCAAATGCAGGTACGGTCTCTCGTCAGCTTTATTGCACGACCATTCGGTAGGGTAGTAATATTGCTGACATCGGCTACCCAATTCCGGTAATGGGAGGGATAAAGGGGAAGAATATTAAACCTCGGACTTGATATGCCAATGGGCGAGAGACGAGGTCGCTACCAAGGAGAGAGGACACGGCATGAATGAGGGAGAGTGATTGAAACTGAACAAGGAGACTACAAACCAGAAATGGAGAAACACGGTTCCTGGCCCCCCCAGCCGTGCTTATGGTTCAAGCTTCAGACTATTCTCAGGAGAGAAGGCTAGAAGTGGACAATCATTCGACCAAGACATAGCAGGGCGCGGCCTGCTGAGAGCCAATTGCCCGCCAGGTCAGGCATGGCAAAAGTACGAGCTGAACGGGGGGATCTCATGGGAACCATGGGAAGGAGCGTGAAAGGTTACCCCTAGGAGTTAGAGGAGCATCATTTGGCCCTGCCAAGATGGCCATCCACGTGGGAATTTCGAGCATTGAATGCAGAACAGCCAAAGCCCGACCCACTTCCTAGGCTGGGGGATGGCGAAGTAGCGTAGCCATATGGAAAAAAGGCATGAGAGATTGATGCAGGAGAAGGTTGAAGATGCGCCGCGAAGCGAGAAACCAGGACAGGGGACAACACCAAAGCCAGTTGGAACCGTGGAGCCGCTGGGCGGGTGCGCTATAGCTTCGTACGGACCAGCTGCGCTATTCGGCCTAGCCCTATCTACCGCCCGCGCCTGTTAGTCGACCAATTGACATGTGTAAACAGACAGCAAGACAAATAACGTTTGGTCTGCAACCCCCTTTTTTCTGATATTCTCCGCAAGGGAGGCTCGCAGACCACCAACCAGCCCATACGGAGCCGTTCATTTGGGATTTTCTTATCACCTTCCCCATCCGGACGCATATCAAGTAGGGGAAGCAAGAGGAGGAAGCTCGGTCCTCACCTGTCATTCGCGGCAGCAACCTTCGGCCGTTGGGATATCGGATCACGCACGACACAGCAGTAAGTTGGACTGTTGGATTATTGGATTGTTGGATTTGAGTTATTTCCTGTGTTGGAGTGTGATGTGACATGATACAACAGATTATTGGCCTGGGACATTCGTGGATCATCAAAGAATGATCCGTAACCTTGTGCTTCCTTCTTTTCCTCCTTCGTATAAGCGATCGTATCGAAGCCAGTCGGACCATCTCATCTCATCGCTCACCGAGTCCTCGAGGCTGCGCATGGGATGTGATACAGTACAACATGACTTAGCGTCGAATCGGCTGGACTATTCTCTTTCTTCAACAGAGAAAGCAATTTCATATGAGCTATGTCGCCATATTGGGCGGCCAAGGGCTCAGCGCATTGAGCACCAGTAGACGCGTGAGGGCCAGGGGTTCTGATCTTTGACAGCGCTGATCGGGGTCGTGAGATGCAGCCATTGCTCATCCAACGAACGGGACTGTCGGATCACGATCGCGATTGTGATGATTAGCCTGTCTGCCTGTCGTGCCTATGTTGAGCTGAATGCAGTGGACAGAATAGACGAGTGAGGGATTCGAGGACTCGAGGTTCGATTTGATTTGTGAGACGTCGTTGATGCTGATGCCGATGTTCCTCTTTTTTTTCTACTGCTGTGCTGTGGTCTGGGCGAGTCTGCGCCACCAAGTCGCTTTCCGCTTCTACGCCCGATTCTACTCGGCACATCTTGGACGACCATCACATCCCATTCGACAGCGCAATTAACGTTTGATCGCTGTGCCCCTGACGATGCCGAGGGACATCATATCATATCATAACGGTTGACTTTACCAACGCAGCGGGCTTGCAGCTTCAAGTCAAGACAAGTTCTCGCTTTCCCCTGCTCGTCTTCTTCATGCCTTCAAACCCTCCCCGAGCGTCCCTCCACAACTTGCATTCCAGCCCGGTTGTGCAACATTAACACCCCACCACACCCACTCACTGCACTGACTCTAACTAAACTGAACTGAACTAAACAAAAGAACCCTGAAACCCCTCATTACCGCATGTCCGGTGGGCCTGGGATGAGCTTAATGCTTGCTCGCTTTCTTATCTCGAATCAATTCTTCCTGCAGACTGCGGTTCGGCCATACTCCCAGCTTGTGCGATGTAGTGTGATACAACAGTGACGCGGAGAGAGCACATGTCCACTGCTCCATAATTATTAAACACTCCATCCATTCCATTCCACTCCACTCCACTCCACTCCCTACATTTTAGCTCGGTCCCCAACCAGGAGCCGAGAACGGTCGAGGACGGTCAGCTTATGGACTTGTACCCGCTTGGCAAATCTCGAGTCCGGTCCATTCAACTGCACCTCTTCAACCTCTTCCAAACATCCATGCCCGCGACAAACAATACATACAGGATTCGCTCTCAACCTCCTCACCAACGCAGATGGATGACGGCTTCATAAAGATGGAAAACACAAAGACGTATACGGCGTCAACGTCGACAGTGACGCCGTTACTCACCAGACCAAAGGGCGTGAAGAATTTCCCGACGACCAAAGCTTTCGACAGCTTCAGAAGTGGTCCTTCAAATGGCTTTGCGCCAGCCATAGGACAAGATGGCCGCAGTTACAATCCCAAAGCGGCTGCTTACAATACAGCAAATACCATTCTCGTACGGAGGCTTAAAGGACGACATCTTCAGATGATTGCCATCGGAGGCTCGATAGGTACCTTTTTCATCCCATCTTTTCACGCATCTCACGTGAGCAAAGAGCACCCCGCTGATCCCGAAATCCAGGTACCGGGCTTTTCATCGGCTCAGGATCAGCTCTAGCGACAGGCGGTCCTGCATCTCTTCTACTTGCATTTATTTTGATCGGAGCTGTGTTGTTCTGCACCGTTCAGGCGTTGGGAGAGATGGCTGTGACTTTTCCTGTGGCGGGGAGTTTCTCGGCTTTTGCCACGCGCTTCATCGACCCTGCGTGGGGTTTTGCCTCGGGTTGGAATTATGCCATGCAATGGGCCATCACGATGCCCTTAGAAGTTATGGCTGCAGCAATTACTCTCGAATATTGGAATCTGGATTTACCGCAGTGGGCGGCCATCACGATCTTCTTGATACTAATTATTGGCATCAATCTATGTGGGGTCAAGGTCTATGGAGAAGCTGAATATACCTTCTCGATACTGAAAGTTACAGCTGTGATTGGGTTCATGTGAGTACAGTCCCTATCGGTGTTGGCATATTTGCTGATTCGTTTAGTATTTTGGGCGTTGTTATCAACTGCGGAGGAACTCAAGACAGTGGATACATCGGAGGAAAATACTGGGCAAACCCTGGAGCTTTCCATAACGGCTTCAAAGGATTCTGTAACATCCTCGTAACCGCTGCATTCTCATTCTCAGGAACAGAACTTGTTGGTCTCGCAGCAGCCGAGACTCACAATCCCAGCAAAGCTTTACCTACCGCCATCAAGCAAGTTTTCTGGCGAATTGCCTTGGTAAGTCTCCTCACACACTCCAATCATTTAAGTATCTAACAAGCACAGTTCTACATCGTTTCCATAACCATAGTTGGTCTCCTAGTCCCCTACACCGACGAACGCCTCATCGGCCGCAACAACGTGGACTCCAAAGCATCCCCCTTCATCATCGCCATCCAATCCGCCGGCATCCAGGGTCTCGACAGCGTCATGAACGCCGTCGTAATGATCGCCGTCCTCTCCGTCGCCAACTCCTCCATGTACGGCGCAACCCGAACTCTCCAAGCCCTCGGCGAGCAAGGCCAGGCACCGCGAATCGTCGCCTATGTCGACCGCAAAGGTCGTCCTATGGTCGCGATCATCATCTGCTCTGCTATCGGCCTGCTCTCTTACCTGTACGTCTCGTCCGTGCAAGGCCAGGCTTTCACCTGGCTGCTTGCCCTCTCTGGCCTCTCGAGTATTTTCACTTGGTGCAGCATCTGCTACGCACACATCCAATTCCGCAAAGCGTGGAAAGAGCAAGGAAATCTCCTCTCCGATCTCGTCTACCAGTCGCCCATCGGCGAGATCGGCTCTTGGGTTGGTTTCGTCGCTTTAGTCGCCATTCTCGCCGCGCAGTTCTGGGTAGCTGTCTCGCCGTCTGGAGCGAGCAGTGACCGCACCGCTGGCGAACAGGCGGTGAACTTCTTCGAGGCGTACTTGGCTATGCCGGTGGTGTTACTATTTTACGGGTATTACAAGATTTGGTATAGGACGAAGTGGGTGCGGGTGAAGGATATTGATCTGCAGACGGGGAGGAACGAGTTTGAGACTGTGCATGTGAGGAGGCAGTGGAAGGATGATAAGAGTGAGTGGCCAAGGTGGAAGATTATTTATAAGACGCTTTGTTGAGCTGGGCTCTGTGATGCGGATGAGTACCTTATCGGCGGAGATCCGGTTGAACACCATCAATCGGGTTTCATTGCTTTGGGCTTGAATGTATAATATTGACTGATATCGCGGATTTAGAAGATCAGATGCGAGAGATACCACTTACTTAGATATCATTAATGATGTTACGCTTTTCCTTAGCTGCCTCCACGGTTCGCATTTCGTTCAGCATCACTGCACAGTACTTACGATACTGGTGAATCCCTTTCAACTCGGTTCCATGTATGCTCGGTTGAAGAGCACGACTGTTTCTTGAAGCAGGTCCTTTGAAGCCTGTCGCCTCAGGAAAAAAAACTTGTCAGTGCATACCTACGCATCTACTGCTGCATCGGCACCGCATGATAGAGCTCGACCTAGTCCTTTGCATTCTTCGACTCAGCAGATCGTCAATAGGCCCTCAGCCACTCCTCATCCGACTTCAATATTGCCCTGACCTCACATCTCGTCAGGACAAAGGACCCCCAAAAAATAACATCTACAATGTCAGCTCCCCCGGGACGAGCCCATCATTGCCAGCCACTGCCGGAAGAGAAGTAGCAATAAGAACACAGAACCTCCGAGTTGTTGGAAATCATGCCTGGGCAGGGTGGTCGATGAAGACACGGAAACCAGGAACTTCTCTTCCCTCCCAATCAAGAACACGGGAGTCCATCGGACAGCAATCAAAGCGTCTGTCAAGAAATCGCGACTATCTCTAAGTGTCCTAATCCGTATCGAAAGCTCATAAAGTTTCCTAGGTGCCTTTGCTTCTGGACAGATCATCCTTATTGTGGCGAGCCTCGGATGATTTGCTTGCATAGGAAGGAAGTGTTTGGACTAGCAGTTGAAAAGCTGGAAAATGCCAAGACAGGATCACTCATCTAAGGATTCATTGATATATCTGCACGGGACATTCCACTATTCCTCATTAAGTCACCGAGCATCCAATAGGATGCCAAAGTCAGAATGTGGCTGTTTTCTCGCCCTGCTTTGCACCCACCGGCCTTGGCAGCATGCTACCTTTCGCCTAGCTTGCAGCTCAGCTTTTCAGCCTCATCCACAGTACAACCTCCGACACACTACAACCTCAAACACGTTCTCAACTGCATATTCCCGAATTTGTGACCTCTATATCACAGTCCGTGGATCGAGAATAGAAATCCAGGACAGCTGATATTCACTCGATTGGGAGATCATCGAAAGACATTAGCAGCGACGCTCAAAAACAATACGCGGCCTGCAAGGCTGGAGGATTTCCACAATCATAAACGGTCTCGGCTCACACGCTCCTCACGTTGAGTCTGGAACATATTTTTCTAGCGCCGTCAGAGAACAGAGACTCGCAACACTACGAAGGGTATTTGACCTACATCATGGATTTGCATACAAATTTCATCCGCACATTGACAATTTCTATTGATGGATCCTTCGACGATCTCAACGATGTAGCCCTCGAATCGTACAAAGTCTATTTCAGGGAGAAAATATTCCAAGCAGTGGATTGGAGTCATGGGGTCTCCATCCGACCACTTTTCATACTCGCTTTGCATACCGACATCGGAAACATCATGCATATCCTTTCGATAGTACTCTCAGGCGATTCAATATGTCGTAGGGCTGATCTCAAGGTACGATTTTTACTCCAGCAAGTACCATGTACCGCAGAAGAAGTCGGGATTCCTGAGGAAGGTCGTGCGAGCTGGTTAGATGGTCTGATTGATCTAGTACTCACTTTGCTATTATGTCTACCAGTTGGTCGGGATGCTCCGCTCGTCACAAGGAGGGCTGCGAAAACGCGCATGAGCATGCCAACAGCGCAATGGAAAGAGCATACCACTTTCCAAGAATTTGTCGCGAGCCAGTTTCCTGAGCCGACAGAGGATTATTATGATGAAGTGACTCTACCGACTTCTGTCCTGAAAGCTGTAATGCTGGAGCGGAATCTCGGGATACGAGTGCAATGGACTCACGACTTTCGAGAACATCTCTCATTTGATCACAAGCTGCACACGTTGAAGATTTTTGCTTTAAGATATTATATCACAGACCTTGGGGAAAGGTTCGTGAAGTGCGGGTTTTCTTGTTACCTTACCCTATTCAGATCCCGCGCTGCTTATTTGGAATACTTTGGAATACTGATATGTGAACAGGAGGACACCCATCTTTCCCAAGAGATTGATAGACGAGTATAACAGAACAATGGATATTCTCTTCCCGGCTTCAGACAGTCAGACACATAGATTCCTCGCAAAGAGACGCCCTGATCTGGTAACATCGGATTCCTCACCCTCGCTCAAACCCGTATCGAAGATAGTGGGCTTTGGGGACTTCTTCTATTATCGCGAGAAGCTTGTAGACTTGAACAACTTTGTTGCATCACAGCAGCCAACCACCTCACGTCAACTCTGGAGGAACCGTAGGCCGGCCAATGGGTTGGGTGGACTTCTGGGTAGAGGTGATGAGAGACTACCTCATCTCTATTTGGGATCGCTACCTCGTCGATTCAGTGGAAGTACACCTGCTTTGTCGATGCGTACTTATGGAGTATTGAACGAGGAAGATGCAGATACAGATGCAGATATAGAACCAACGGACGAGCCGCAGTCACAGTCAGCCGACTCGGTGCTAAGAGATCCTGTTCAACAATTGCTGAAGGATCGCAATCCTCTGCCAACAATCGTTGAATAATGGCATGGAAGGAGATAATGGACGTAGCCTAAGCTCACTAGACACAGTCGATTTTGCGTTAAGAAGGCAACTTACATGATGCGACCACAATGCCAATACGCTTTGATGACGTCCGCGGAGGATGATCAGGGAACTTGTACAGGTTTCCTGTCAATAAGGTCGACGTCTCGACAATGTTCTTGAGACAAAGCCATCGTATCTCTTATCTCCCGAGAATCGAGTATTTCCATTGGCACTCCACGATACAGGTAACAGCGCGGCAATTGGCAGAAGGGATACTTCCCGAGCAGTTGGCAAGTGCTTCAATTACATTACGATGCCACTGTCCTCCCAACACAGTCCTTGATGATGGATAACCTCGACTGGAGATAGCGAGCAAGTTTATCCCGCACTGAAGGGATTATCAGGATATCAAGACGATGAATCTAATAATGGTCGAGTGTTGATTCAAGACTTAGAAGTGTATAAGGAAGGGTTTGAAGAAATAGTCACTTGGCATGGAAGGATGTGTTGGGTATCTGGGACCACCTAACCCTCCATTTACAACTTCTACTTTTGTAGGGCACCCCATTCAATCTAGCAGCAGCGATATCGTGAAACAGAAGTGTTCCTTGCTGGTTGGTTTGCAGGGAGATACCGCCTCTCCTCTCTACATGCCGAAGTTGGTCAACCACCTCCGTCAATGACCTAAGTCTTCTCGCCGCAGGAATAGTTGGCAATGACACACCTTCTGGTCTTCCACTGTTGGCTTGAGACTGGTAATCGGCATCATCTCTTCCGTAGCAAAGGGCTTGTCCACTCGATTTGCGCACGAAGCCCCGCTGCTTGCGAGAGGGACTGCGAACTCTGCGAGAGCTTGTCCACCAGTTGTCTGTGGACTTCAAAGAATGTGAACGTCTGAGCATGGAAAACATACATTGATAGCTTGGCTCGAAATCTGCCCTGCCTGTCTGAGAATTTTCTTTGATCAGGCTAATACCCAAATCCAGACCCATAATATACAATTAATCCCAAAAGTGCTTCACATGGACCATCAAAATGGCCAGTATGTTGCCCATATGCGCCGTACTTAGAAGCTTCGTATATCCGATTCAGGTGCATTTACATAACAACACAGCATCCATCCAGTTTCTTCAATAACTTCGGCAGCAGCTTCTTAGCAAGCTTCTCCATCTCGTCATTCTGGCCATTCTGCTGGTTACCGTGTTGCTGCTGCTGACCATGATGTTGCTGTTGACCGTGATTCTGCTGACCAGGGTATCCGCCTTGTTGATGACCGCCTTGTGGTTGCTGTCCATGATAGCCTCCATGCTGCTGACCCATAGGTGGCATTGTTGCTGGTCCTCCAGCAAGATTAACATACATCCTCCCAGCATTCTCCTCAGTCGCATATTGAAGGCCCAATTCTCGGCATACTTGTTCGACTCGAGGCTTGATCTTCTGGACGTGGTTCGCGGAATGATTGCCCTTGCCAACAATGACATGTAAATGCGTCTGTCCATTCTGCTGTGCGTATCTTATCCTTTGCTCAAGGATATCTTCTGCCTCCTCTACGAATTGCCCGTGTAAGTCGATCGTGTCGTCCGCGACCCGGCCGGGCGCATTGTTCTCGCGGAAGATGAAATCGGATGCCTGCTTGTTGAATTGGTCCATCTTCGCCGCATGTGCCTTTCCCTCCTCGGACAATTGATGCGCCGCAGCTCCATCGCCTCGTTCGTATGCTTGATGCGCCTGTATGCGACGTCAATTCTATATTCTGTGTTGCGCTCGAGGTCGTGGAATGGGGAGTGCGACTGGTACATACTTTGTCGAAACACGACGAGCGCTTGCCGGCTTCTTGTCGCGCAAGATCGCGGAGTCGATCGTATTCTGCTTCAGCATCGCCGCTTGTAGAATGATTGAATGCTGCGACGAGACGTCAGTTCTCAATGTTTGGATCTGCGGGGGAATCGGGAATTGTCCATCTGCGATTCTGGACTCCACGCACCTTTGCCCCCGAGACGGGTCATTGGGTAGGAAGCTGAAGAAGCCATGATTGATGCTGGCGATTATGCGATGAGGAGAGAGAAAGGAATAAATATGAAGTAGCAATGCCGCCGACTTGTTGTTGCTGTTGTCGTTCAGCGAGACTGGGGAAGTTGGCAGCGGGCTAGCCTCGACTAGCCAGGGTCCAGTATCAGCTGTACAGGGGCTTTCAGCGATCAGCTTCAGGGATTCGATTGGTGGGCAATACCAAAACATCAGCCTCGTTTGAATGGTTCGCCCCCAAATAGTTGTTAAAGGAGGGGAAAATGACTCTGCTATTGAGGCACGCACTTAGATCTGGGAACAACTCCTCCAAATTCAAACCTATGTGAGCATTTTATTGGCTGTCATTAATGTCTGGAAACATGCTTAAAAGTCGACAAATTTTACCATCACTCCAGAATTGACCTCTATTTACTACTGTTTAGTCAGAAGGCTTTACTCCGGAAGGACCTACTTGCCTTTAATATTTGACTTTGGCTGAGGTCCGATATTTGCATTTCATTTCCAAGAGATTTGTTCTTGAAGTCACAGTAGGCATAGAACTACCCAAGGAAATCTGATGTCCAGCTCAGCCAGCTTTTGCAGATGGAATTGCTTCAACTTTACTTTCACATTGCCAGATGACTCACATTTCTGACAGTCATGGAAATTCTGAGTTACTGGGAGAGTCTTGGCATATGTACATCAGTTTTAAGGACTGCCATGGCTGAGAATTCTTCTTGGACAAGGAGGCCACCGCGTAGTGCCAAAATGCCAGCCAAATCCACCTGCCTAAAAGCAGTGCCTCTGATTTGTAACATAGAAATCCTCAGGTCATATGCCTTAGAACGACTATAGATAAGGAGTTTAAATTCAACCTCACTCGGCTGTTTGTTCTTCACTCAAAACAGGGCATCGGGTGGAAATTATGAGCCGAAACTGTTTCCTCGCTTAAAAAGGGGGCTGCATAAATAAACAAAACATTTGTTTTCTTGATATGTTGAGGTCTTCCGCTAGGGCAGTTTCTCTGTTGCATCAAGGAGTATTGTTCGCAAGTCTGTTACTCTAGAGTACTTATAATCTAATAGCACTCACAGAAGAGACCCAAGCCGTTTACTAGAAGTTTAAACGAAACGCCAGCGTTGGCAGATCCCACAGTTGTCATGCCTATCCGCGTCCACCTTTCTGTTCTCCATTTTTCCAGTGTTAAGGACATAGTCATAACTCTGATTGAATGTTTTGTTCGAAGGGTATTTTCGGTATACTACTTCTTGGTAACGCCAAATTGGCCTTGTGTCCAGCACTTGATGTTGCGGGATTCGTCTTTGTGAAGCCGGCTTAAACAAAAAAAAATATGCTTTCGACTGGTGAACATGAAACCGCACCTTGCGTACATTCTTGCCAACATCCTGCAAGCTTGTTTCGATAAGGAGGTGTCGAAGCTTCCATAATTCACGGTCACAAAAGCTTGTGAATGACCTGTAACGGGTAGTTCCGAAACACCCCAGTAAGTAGCAGGAGAAAGTCCACTTAGAATTTCCTTCTACCATATCAACCCTAGTGTCTTACAGTCGTTGCAAAGTTAAAGAAAATCTTCCAGGCAGTTATTCTTAGCAACCAATCGATCAAATTATGGAGGATCCACATCAGTGCATCTCAAAGTGATTACTCATATGTCTTTGCAGCCGCAGTCGGAATATGTTCGGGGCATTGGGGTATCCAGCCACCTTTCGGCTCCAGAGAAAATGCTCGGGGATAAGTAAAATCTTGAGAGCCTGAACAGCAGTGATAGGTAGCACATATTTGGAAGGTTGGAAATGATGTTTGGAGTTCCATTGGATATTATTTCGTTGTATTATGTTGTTGTAGAAGAGATTCTATACGTTATCGTGAGGAAAGATTGCCCACTCTCTGAATCATGCCTCTCGGCCATTGCATCCAATGTTCCCACTCCCTGCCCAAGTAATCGCCAATTGTACCAACCATGTAGCCAGGCTTCTCATGCCACCACCACCACTTCCCTCTATTTCTCGACAATAAATACGCAGCAGCAGCATAATAATGCGCCAGTATGACTAGCGCAATACCGTCCAGTTCGCCAACCAGGTCGACGAATTCAGCAGGGCACAGAGACTGCCACCGCAAGAAGCACGAAAGCAATTCCTCCAGCACGCTGGGCTGAAGATCTTTGGATGTTGATGTTGAGAGGTAGAGTGTGAGGGATTCGATGCGCTCGACGTAGATTTCCCGGTGTACTAGTGCAGGTGAATCTTGTGGGAGGTGGTTGAGAAGGCTCATGAATTGAGCGCCAGGTCCCATGCTTGGAGTGACATGTGGCAAAAAGAGCCTTGGTTCAACAAGGACTTGGAAGCGACCGTTTTGTGTTGTATCTGGGCGATCGGCTAGTACTGAAGGGATGTAACGGAGGAATGTCAGAGAACTGTCTTCGGCTGGTATGACAAGTTTGAAGTCGAGGACTGAGCAGGCGTGAAAGCTCAGGAGGAAAGACGTGGCTAGTACCGCGTCTTGGTTGGATTGTGCATTGTTCTGGAAGTCAGCATGGAAGGCTGTGAGGGCTTCGTGGTGGTGATATTGTTCGAGGAGTTTGTAGTCTGGTTCGGGACCGCTCGTGAGAGAGCAGGGGACTTTTTGGAGGTGGCGTGCGGAGAGGGTAAGAATGGCATGCATGAGGAAGCTGTGCTGTCGGTCTGTTAGCTACCACATTCTGCAAACTGGTCTGTTTGAGGCATAGTTTCTTACCTGGAAAGCAAGCTGCATGGCATCTTCAGTCCAAAGCTGCTGTGGCCCGATCAGGTCAAGACTCGTAGTTGACGTAAAATGCATCAGGAGCAAGACGTCTTGGGTTTCGAACAGTTGGGACTGTTCAACTGGCATTGGAGAAATTCCATGACCTAAGATATCGAAGTTGTTGAAGAACGAGTTGTCGTATTCGAGAGGCGGATGCTCGCTAAAATTCGAATATGGAGGAGATGGCGTTGACGTGTAGCCAAAATCTGTTTGCATTGAATTTACTGATGTAGCTGATGTGGTTGAAGGAGAGCTGGATTCTGCCGTGGAGGGTAACGAGAAAGTGTTGACGGAACTCTTCCATTTGGGCACATCATTCGTGGGGTAGACACATGCCTGAGACGATGCTTTACATTTGGTACATTTCGGTCGTTGTTCATCGCACTGGGTCAAGTTAGTCGACCTAAACAGGCACCTGTAGGAAAGAAATACCTTAATTCGCTTCTGCTTGCAAGCCATACAGCCTAGCCTTGATTTTCCATTTGACTTGCGAGTTCTGACTGTGGGGATATGTTCAGACGGACCAGCCTCGCTCCGGTACATTTTTCGTCTGGCAGTTGTCATGGGTCTCCTTTCCCGAGCACAATGTCACCCTCAGTGCTATGGAGTATGACGAGTAATACCGATGGTTCGAGGAAGGTATCCCCCAATTGGCTGGTTGTGATTGGTAAAAAAAAGTTCCGATATATAAACGAATCCGGTTCTGTACGGAAATCAGCTCCCCCTTTTCCCTCACAGCGTCAATAATCTCTTGTTAACAGCTACAAGACAAAGTAGATACGAAAACGAGGAAGTAAAAGTCGATTTGAGAGTCTGTTTGAACTTGCCAGGTCCATAGAAGCTCAGATTGGCGCCGATAACTCCGAAAAGTGTCTAGACGATTATGGGACATCGCGAATATATGAAGTTCCAGAAGCTCGAAGGAATGTCTCTCTAAGACTGGCCTACGAGGCGGAATGTTAGGCAGACGCGAAAAGAGGAATTTCATTTGTCCAAGGTGCCCCAGTGTTTGGAAAGGTACCAGCCCCCTGCGTGCAAGCGGCAATGGTTCTTCACGATCCCTTAACCGAACCGGACGGGGTGGCTGAGCTTGACTTGCACCTTCGTGTCTTACCCGATATGGACATAGCTTATTTGCACCTCCAAAAATGCGCTGTCAAAGAACTTACCTCCATCTGTGGGGTGATTGTTGCTAGATGTTTCGAGCTCTCGTATCGTTTGGTGTTGTGGTCTTGGCGGTCCAATTAAGCATTGGGACCGAAGCCAATGTCTCCAGTCTTGGTATGATTTCATCGAGGAGATTGTCAACCGAACTTGTTCGTAGTGATGGTAAACTTTGGGATATCCTTACCTCTGATCAGTGGAATTTTCCCTTGCAATCAAGTATAAATTTCCCTCTGTATACCTACGGTAGAGGTGCATTCAAAGTGCCTAATTCATCATTGATTTCCACGCCTGTCATCATCGAGTCAGCCACCTACCTTGCGAGTCTATACTCACCCGCCTCAAAACAAGGCGCAGCCAACAATATCTCTTGAAGTTCGAAGTGCTACCAAGCTTTCGTGCGAGCATGGCCAATGCACATATGGGCTTTGTCCTGTCGGTCGTGCGATACCCTCGTCTCAGCGAATAGTTGACTGTCCCATGGTCTCTCCTATCTTCTTTGCCATATTGACGTTCATCCATCCAGCCCAAGATATCAAACAGCATACTCGGCCATTTATAAGAGCCATGCCTATTGGAATTCTTCTTGAGGGCGTTTCTTACTTTAGATGTCTGCTTGGCCACAAACATTCGAAGATGATTATTCTGAGCGGGGAGCACGCAACTCTTCTTTCACAACCCCAAAATGCGCCGCAACTTGAATGCCATGAGTGAAGTGGAGACCATACTGTACAGGGAGAGGGCGAATTCTTCCAGTCTACCAAACCATTGCTTCCATCACACTTCCTATCATCTCACTGACCCATGGGAGGCGATTGGCCGAACAATTGCCGCATTTGTACCACGCTAAGAATTGCCTCGCATCCTGGAGGCTTACTGTAGCTGCAGGTGTATCTGGTCAGAAGAGCCACGTGCTCGGCAATCGTCTATTTATGTGTGAAGCTGTTTTCATGATACCATTGATTTCGCCTCTGCTATGTGACCTTGTGTTTGCCTGGTACGTCCGCCGCAGTCAACGGCATGGTAATGGAAGGTTCCAATATAGCCCAGATCAAAATGGTGATGCCATCTTCCGTTGTCTCTAATAACCAGAAGGAGCTGAAAAGTCTTTCAATGCTATCAAATAGCACGACAATCATGATTATCCAACATGATTACTATTGAGTGCAATCCAAACACTGCAAGGGTAAGATTATACAACGGACCCTAGACTTCTGTGCATATCATCGTCCCTGATTTTGAGTATATTTTGGACAGACGTACGAGTTCTGCGCGACGCCCATGTTTGTGATCCAGGATTTATTTTGAATGCACGACACAATTGCGTACGTAGATAGACCAATACGGAGGATTAATTAGATTCGACGTAACTTCCCTAAGTGAAAGATTCCAAGCGCAGAACTCAAGAGAATGGAGTTTGAGTTTGTCCTTAATGTTCTCTTGTAAAACACATGGAGTTTTCTCCATGCTGTTCTCCCTTTCAATTCAAATAGATACCACACTTGAAACTTACTCGGACGAGGACAGATTTGAGAAAGACTGGGATGGCCCTTTCAGACAGCTAAAACTTTGCAAATATGCACACGGGCCTGGAATACAAGATGAAAGGAGATGTAGCAGAGAATAGAGGAACCAAATGGCCAATGATATAATTCCAAGGCGATACTTGTGCCATCGACCAGCGGCCCTGTAACGATGAAACTTAGTGCTCAGACACATGATCTTTAGGTCCCAATAGAAGCTCACTGCGGATCTTTACATTTCCAAGAGTAAAACTCTCCAGATCTGAAGGGGCCATTAAATGCTCGCATATCTCAGCACTGCCACTAAAGCGACTTGATGCTCGTAATAATCCCAATCGAAACCCCAACCTCGGCTTCCCAGTTAACAGAAACTTAGATATGCATCTCTTGCAGCTGCATCAGTTAAGTTTCCATATATGCGGGGTGGTCACAAAATGGATGGCTGTGCAAGGGGGGGCACAGCTCCATCACACTGATGCACAGCCCCCTCATGTATGGTGACTTGTGAACACAGCCCGGCCCAGAAATTGGCTTGCAGGATACGTGATATCTTGAGGTTAATCGGACCATCTCAGCCGTTTCAATCCCATTCCGAACTTCGGGCCATAGAGCCCAAAGTGGAACACGATGTATATCGCCTAAATAGGACATCCCATTCCACCACGTGATCTGAACAAGATCCTGAGTTAACAAACCAAAACGCCATTTGCGAACTCTGGGTGGTTAGGCCGCAGCGACTGGGGAATCTGTGATATCTGAGCTTCAAGGCCTTCGCTGTGTGTTGACTTCAGCTAGGGTACTTCCAATCAAGGTTCTCAGCGGACTTAAAACCAAGAATACTTCTCAAATTAACCAAACGGTGCAAGCAAATTACAGGATCGGTAAGCTGATCAGAAATTCCATCAAAACGGAACATCAATGGCATGCCCAGAGTCTCGATAGGCAAAGCCAACGGTATATAACAGGCCGGGACCTTTCGAGCATCGAAGATACGTAAAACACGAGGGCTTTCCAATGAGTGGAACGGAAGGTTTCAATGACATGCGTCGCAAGGGAATGACGACAGTATAGCGTCTCACAAAAGGCACACCCGGGTCGCGTTGCGAAATACGCCGCAGTGTCGACTCAGAAATGAACAACATTTCCACTGCCCACTTGAGCCGCGACTGATCTCGTGCATAAATGAGAGTGTGCGAAGAATCTAGACTCAAGAGGATATGAAAGTGGTAAGAAGTTGGAAAAATATCCTTCTGCATTCCGAAAATTTGAGAAAGTGTTGAAGCCAGCGATGATCTGAGTTGAGGCGCTGTTGCAACTCAAATGCGAGTAGGTGAAGCTTGCTAGACGGACGTCGCCGTAGTATGAGGGTCCTGTTGCAAGTCGGTAAGGCAGGAGATCTGCAGTACATGATAGTCGCGAGCATAATATCGTGATAGATGGGTCTGTAGTCGTGTCGTGTCGCATTGGTCATGATGAGGTGCCAGAAGCAAGAACGTTGAAAACATGGGGTCGGAGCAGAGCAGGAAAAACGTTCCACCGATCCGTCTCCCAAAATAACCCTTGCTCTGTGCCAAGGTACAGGTTACGTCGCTTTGCCATGCATCCCCAACATTTTACTCGTTTTTTGCATGTGAATCATGGGATGATGGCTACTCCACTCGGACTCGACATAACCTAGCTCTTCTTTGATTGTCATTAGACTTCCGGACTACATCGACAATATATACTTTGAAGCAGGCAAAATTAAGACCGCAAGACATGGTCGATTCGAAGCCCTCCAGCTCCGATATCCTGTCAGCAGCACCCCGAAATGCCTGAGCAGCTGAAGCCCGTCTCACAGCAATCGTACGCCCAAACTTTACGAGAAGATGCCGTGCGCCGACTCTCGCGCTCTCCTCATCCATATCACCGCCAGCAATTCGAGCTCCCATATGGGTCTGAAAGGTTCAACAGTGCAAGCTCGAATACCCCTCCAACAATAGCCTTACGACCGGCACAGACTACGGACGATGAAGATATACAAGAACAAAGACGGCGGTCGGAGAGCTACAAGGAGTCAACGAATAGCGACAGTGGAACGGAAGCAGACGATGAGCATTTTTTGAAAGGACTACCAGCGCCGAAATTACGGCTTCACAAAGGTCTTCGAGGTGTTGATAGCAGCCCCTCGGGCACACCAAGTCCAGTGCTTTCACCGTCCCTTCTTGATGAAGACTCTCCGCGGACACATGGATTCTTTCGACAACGGACCCTGCCACCTGCTGGGCTAGATAGGGAGGGGGCTGAGAAGGCTGTAGAGAAATTTCGTCGGAAACGCAGGATTGAGATTTTGAGGCGATCTACCGAGGCAGGAATCCTTTGCTTCGTTAGTATAGTGCTGTGTTTCGATTCCCAGGTTCGAAACGTTATATACATGTGGAGAAAAGGTAAGAAGCAGTCATTTAGTTTGACTTGGTTGTACTGACTGTATTAGAATTGGGCTGCCAATTTCTCATAACCTCGACTCTCATTACTGCTTATCCACTAAGGCTGCTGCGGCATATACAACCCCAGCAGCCACTGAAGTTGCCATTACCGTTACAGATTCCGGCAACTTTTGAACCAGCAGCTTTGTTTTATCCTTCAACGATCACAATGCTCGTCACCCTGTTACTGTCAAGAAGGAATCCCTTTGACTTCTTGCCAAGTATAGTTCTGGGAATAGCGTCATTGCCTAAGCACCTCATACCATCAACCGGAGGATTGAGTGGTGCCAATGTCTCGCATTGGGCTCTAACGTGCCTGCCGCTTTTCCTGTCAAACATAACCGAGCCCGGATTCGCCCACTCTTCTTCAGCCAGTATGCAAGCAGGCTGGGATCGAGAAATTCTGGTGCTTCTCTATCCTTTACATCAAGCATTATGTGCAACACTACATTACTTGACGACGACAAGTCTTCTCACTGCAGAGCTACAATTGCTTTCGATGTCCCTGATTGAGTTACTACTGCTTGCAAGGTCCCCCCAAACAACCATCTTGAAAGCACTTCTTTGGGGTGGAGGAGTCGGAGTGCTGATCACTTGTGGTCGTGTACTTGTATGGGGAGTAGCGCTAGCCAGGGTTCCGAAATGGCGTTTCAGACGAGCTGGCATGCCCATGAAATCAACGTCTGGCTTTATCAAAAAGACGTCTCCGCTCGGGAGAATCGGTTCTCTGTTGGGAAAGAGCGTTACTGCTGCTGATTCGAGTGAGGACGAGGAAGTCGACGACTTGCCTCCCCAAAAACTCCAGCTCAATACTCGAGATTCGATGCCAGTCTACGAGACGACGGAAGAAAATGGCTCTGTTTCGGCAGTCGACCCTAAGTCAAACGTCAATTTCATGAACGGCGATGCGAAGTCGGCGCTCGATCAGACTTTCTCGATGAACCGACGGCACACACTTCCTTCGCTTACCAGTCTTCCTCCAAGGTCGAGTACCAGAACTCCATCTGGCCGGCGGAAGAGGGCCGCCTCGTCCAGCGTTCAGGCATTCTTTTACCTTACACAGAAGCAGGCTAGTATCCGGAAGTGGCTCTACGCAGGCTATGTCTACTTATGTGTCCTGGTAATTATTCTAGGGGGTATTAGGGAATACGTGCAAAGGTTTGCTCTGCACGGTAACGAACCTATAGGATGGGCTCTGGGATACCTTTTCGGTGATCTGCCATGGTTCAGGATGCAGGTTGTTGTTTACAACCTCCAACGCTGGATATGCATTCCACCGAGAAATGGTCGGGAGCACGAAGAGTCCTGTTACATGGGCTGGGTTGAGCATTTACGACAGGCATCTTTTGGGCCCGCAAATACCAGACTCATCTTATGTGCCTACTGGCTATCGATCATTGTTGTTGGGTTGGCCGTCGTGCTTCGTCTTTCATCCATTTATGAAGTTGATACTCGGCGCAAAGTGTTCCATTTTATGATGGTGGCCATGCTCCTCCCTGCTACTTATGTGGACCCAACGTTTGCTGCCTTGGCATTATCGTTGATGCTTGCGATCTTCCTTCTGCTCGACCTATTTCGAGCCTCTCAACTCCCGCCGCTTTCCAAACATCTGGCGTATTTTCTCACCCCGTACGTGGATGGAAGGGATCTTAAGGGACCTGTTGTAATATCTCACATTTTTCTCCTGATTGGCTGCGCAATTCCTCTCTGGCTTACCCTCGGGACTCTCCCACGAACTGGGAAGGACTATCTCGCAGGCTGGGAGGTTTCCATACGGGAAGTTAGTATGGTGAGCGGCGTTATTTGCGTAGGCATGGGTGATGCTGCAGCATCACTAATCGGACGACGATATGGACGACGGAAATGGCTTTGGGGTGGCGGGAAAAGTATTGAAGGCAGCGTAGCATTTGCTACTGCCGTGGGACTGGCGTTGATACTTGCAAAGGCGTGGCTTAGATTTGGGGGCTGGCCGGCCAATAATGACGACTCTTGGCTCATGACTGTTTTGAAAGCGGGTGTTGCGGCGAGCATAGCGAGTCTAACAGAGGCGGTTCTCACGGGCGGGAATGATAACGTAGTTGTTCCGGTGATACTTTGGCTTTGTGTCAAGGGCTTAGATATTTAGACTTGGATATCCAGACAGTGGAGATATCCACATCGAACTTCAATGCTTTCCTTTTTCATATATATACCAGTGTTCTCTGGCTCTAGCATTCAAGGACAGTACTTCAAGTGAGCAGCCAGTGCTGTCTAGTTGTATTGTGACATTTTGTGAACCAAAATCTTCCAATGCTCCAGTTTTAAGATCTACGATTGCGATTGTCTGAATCAACGAGTCCCGGTCATCATTCACACCTGTGAAATGCTTCATCTACGTCAGAAACTGTTCACAACACTGTGCTGGAAAATTATAAAAGCCTAGAATTCTTCCTCAGAAGATGCAACTTCCTTCGACATTGAGGAGGACCAATCTCTACGAAGCTTTATCTACAGTCTTGTTGCAATACAAACACCTTTACTTGGCAGCCTTTCCCCGGTCCGGATTTGACTTCTGGGTCTTCATCACACCTGTCGGGCATTGCATGAAGCGTTGTGTGACGGCTACTCACGTGGAAGCATCAACCCTTCGGGCAAAATCACAATAAACTCTACCGCGCTACGTTTCAAGCAGCCAGCTATATTTTGAGGAGGGTTCCCCAACCCGTCACTGCTTCGCCGATCATACCTGACCAATGTGTGCACCTATTGAAATTACCTTCGGGTGCATTCATGGCTCTGTCAAAGGCGGTATCAGCCCATGTCCTCGAGTCCGTGATGGATGGGCAAAGCGATGCGATCCTTTGCGGACGCAAGTATTGTTCCATGGCGGGACGAAATGCGGCTTATGCCAGGGCAAACCACAGCTGATACAAATGGAGGTCTATGAACTGTGGAGGCAATGGGATAGAAAAGTAGTCAAGGAGGTGAAGGAGAAAGTGGTGAAAGAGAGGAAGGCAGCCAGGGAGAAGAAGAAGAATCAGAAGTAGCGAAGTCGAAGGGAAACAAGAAGCCATGAGCGGATTTAGCGAGGGGTTTCTTATGAACATGTTCGTTGATAGCATAGCATTGATTTAAACAAAAATCGTTGACTTAGCTTCCGTCACTCAAGCTGAACCATCGCATACCACTTTAAACCTCCCATATTTTCCTTCAAAGGGCCATAATAAGCCGGAATATCAAAAATAAACAGCGCCTCCACAACCTCCTTCCCCATCCCCTCCACCAGCTCCTTCGCCGCCAAGACCGTTCCCCCCTTCCCCAGCAGATCATCGACCAAAAGCACCTTCTTGCCATCCACACCCTCAAAAGCATCTTTCTTGATCTCTAACACATCAGGTCCGTACTCTTTGTCGTAGGACACGGTGAACACTTCGCCAGGCAGTTTCCCTTTCTTCCGAACTGGGACACAGGGAAGGTTGAGACGTAGAGCTAGGATGGGCGCGAAGAAGAAACCTCTGGAATCGATGCACACTATGCTAGATATGGTGGAGAGATCGTGAGTTGCTTTGATGTGAGATACAAGATGGGTGATCACTGCTTCTGTGGCTGCTGGGTCGCGGAATATAGCTGCTAGCGCTTAGCAAAGGTTTGACCGTCGATATGGAAGTATGTATCTCTATCTAGAAAATGGAGGCTAAGTTCCATTGGAGTGACATTAATCGAAGAAAAGTGAACATACGGAAAATGTCAGCGAATGGTTGGCCCTGTGGTTGATGGTTAGATAACGAAACCGAGTGCAGACCGATCCATGCGACTTACAGGAACAGGATGATCACTGTAGATTTTGATCTTGGAGAGTACAAGTGCCACATCCGCCATGGCGAATGAATACAATCTTCTTTGGCTGCGCTTTAGCCTTCCTGCAGGCTGGATGATGGGAGATATTCAATTGAGGTTCGTCGGAAGTGGAGGACTGTTGTCAACGATAAGCGAAAGCCGAGATACGGAAGGTGGTGGTGCTGACGAGAGCTGAACTTGGTGGGTTTGTCAGATGCTGCCGCTAAACTTTGTCAAAGGTGGGGGGAGACTTTAGCTTTATGTATCCCCCACATCACCCTGAAGTCTAAACCAAGGAGTGAATAGACAGAAGGATTAGATGATGTATTGGTAGTCGTACCTGGACGGAGGACTTTCAATAGTGTAATGAAGCCAACATAGCTCGAAGTACCGCCATTTGGCTTGAGTAGATTGGGCTTGAAATAGTGTTCATGATCCTGTCGTAGTGAAATGAAATACACATATTTCCCGGGGATATTGAAATCCCTCAGATTGCTCTCGATTCCTGCCAACAGATCCGTCCTTTGTTTACGGGAACGTCTGTCTCACGACCAATCATGTAAGACCGAATTTCGCTTAGCCAAAGAGGATTGTTTGTTGACTTGAAGCTGACGACTCTCCGAAACCTCGCTTACGAACTGGATTTCTTCTCATGTACCCTTGGTCACCCCAATTTTCATTCTAGAAGCAGTATCATGCGCTCATGAGAAATCATCCTTCGTCCTTCTCAGCTTGTCTGAAGGAGCTTCATGAGAAGAGACTTCTCTTGCATGCTAAAAATAGGCGAATGTGAGCTGTCCATAGTATAGCTAAAGTAACCATCTGGAAGCTGCGGAGCCATGCCTTGTTGCGTTGTCATGGAAATAGCATGATTCAACTCCGTGAAGAAGAAACCGACCTCAACTCCCTGATGATATCCTTACCGGCATCGGCGAGTGCTGTCAACTCGGTTTTTAGAGTATCGGCCCCAAGAGTCTCTGGCTGACTTCGAACGGTATCGCATGCCCAGGTTCCGCGCCATGGTCCATTTCAAAAGAAAAATAGGTGGGCTTTCACAAAACGTGGTGACCAGCATCGCCCTGAAGAGTTCGTAAGTGCGATCAAGAGACGGACATACATAGGACAGTGAATCTCGAAACTTATGGGGTTTCCGCATCGGGAGGAGTTGAGACTCTGCCTCAAGATTTTCTCCCAAGAAATCTGAATCCTGAGCACGAACTGGATGCGTTAGAATTCGGGTAAATGTAGTCCTCAAGAGAAGTGACCGAGAAGAAAAAAAAAATCACGGGCGACTCTTGGTCGAGAAATGATTTTTTGCCGCTTGAATGCCCAATTGTGCTGATTCGCTAGAAATCAATATCATAACATTGAGTATATTTTACACGAGATACCTATCCCCACCGCGCCATTCGTCACATGTCACACTTCAAATATCATCCCCCCCCCCAACCAGATCACCTTCCAAGAGGCCACTGATATGGACCTATGCACTAGGCGACTTACATCCAAAGCTCGTAGCCTGACTTCCCCCATTGAATGCACTGATCAATCCCAAGCAGCTTGAGTAGATGCCTAGAGCAGCCGTGCATAGAGCTCCCAAGAAGTAAATAAAGTTGAACGTGTTCAAATGCCACTTGACCTTAAATCCCCTTACCCATCTCTTGAATCCCCTGTCAATACCGTGATAGGTCCTGGTCGCAGGATCGAAGTGCTCTTCGGGCGTCATTGCATCCTTCTGAATCTGGAATCCGAACGCGAGGATTGCTGGGAAGGTGTATGTGAATTGCAAGATGCAAACTGCACCGACAAGACCGGAGATATAACTGAATTGCGGAATTGCTGCACACACGACCCATGCGATCACCCAGTATGCTGGGACCATGGCTACCCAGAGGAGTTTTCCTCGCTTCGAGGTCAATGGTGGAGCGTGGAAGAGTTCTTGGAATACTTCAATGTAGGCAACTTTGATACCAATGTTTCCGTACAGCGCGGCTGCGATGAGGCCTGTGACCAAGTTCATGATGTTACAGGCGGTCTGCCAGTTGTATGGCGAGAGACCTTGCATGACGGGGTTGTAAGCATATTGGCCTTGGTAGGAGTAAACGAAGATTCCGAAGAACATGTAAACGACGTAGATGAATATGTCTGCGCAGAGAACTCCCTTCCAGAAGTCCCATGGGTGGCGCATTTCTGCCAGGAAGGAGATGAAGAGCATAGCTCCACCGTAACTATAGACGGCCTGATTAAGACCGTTTAGTGATGCGGTGAAGCCTGTCCCCCCACTTGCCTTGCCGTTGGGTGGTGTGCCGGCGTAAGTGTGAATTGGACCAGGGCCGAAGTCAGATCCGAATGAGGCTTCAGTGGCTACAAAGTTGGGAGCAGAGTTTGCGGCGACTCCCATCCTTGGATGCTGTTAGCGACAATGTCTTGATAGAGTCTGGTTTAACCTACACAATGAAGAGAATCAACAGGTTGATCCAGATGGCAAAGTTGGCGAGCCAACTGAAGCGTTGTAGTGTTCGAATTTGTCCAACCACGATACCAGCAGCCATAAATATAACGAGGCATACGATGAAACAGATGCCTCCTTTCGAGATCTGAGAGATCGATTGGCCGTTTGACAGGATCAGGATCGACACTGTGAAGAGAAGTTGAATTGCCTGGAGGATATTGACTCCATGACGAGCCCATCGACCATAGACTCTGAAGAAGGCATCGGCATAGCTCTTCATTGGATAGCGATCGGAATCCATATACATAAAGACTTTCCAGAGTTGGAAGCCAGAGTACATTGCAAACCCGCCAAAGACGGTGTAAAGAGCAACACCTGGTCCATAGCCCATTTGCGCAAATGCCCAACTAGTACATGTTAGTAAGCCAACTGTGTATTATCGGTCATGCAAGACTCACGGCACAGAGAACGGGCCGAGAATATCGGTGGTAATCAAGTAGAAGACACTGCTCCAGCCAGCGGTTCGGACAGCACGCGAGGCATTTTTCCACTCGGCTTCAGAGACAAGACCAAGATTCCGGTTTTCGGGAGCTGCTGGGACTCCGTCAATTCCAGACTTCTCGTTCGTCGATCCGTGGTCAGCTGGCGAAGCGACTGTCGCAACATGGCCCTTCGAGAACCTGTTCTTAAAAACGCTCTTAACAGTCTTTGGACCCATGGCAGCGACGTGCTGCTCATTGGCAATCTTCTCTTCTGCGCGAGTAATAGCAGCATAGTAAATGTACTCCTCGAAGGTGACGCTGGGATCGTGACTTCCATGCAACAGTTGAGTTTCCACAGGCTGGTTATCATGAAAGGCGGGGTTGGTAGGATCACGAGGATCATTCCCTTCGAGTGCCAGATTCGCTGGAGTACTCATGATGAAAAGAAGCTGATGCGGCTGAAAAGATGTCGTGCAGCGAAGGAAGACTTGCAGAGCCAAGAGATGCGGGCAAGAGAGGGGTTTTATGGTTCTTCTTGGTCCTCCCGAGGTGGCCAAACCCCCTCCGAACTCATCCAGTCATAGGCTCGAGATAGGCACCTCGTACGATTGAAAGAGGAGTAACCAAGGAAGTGATTGGTTCCATTTAGTCCTCAGTGGCTACTTGTAGATGTTACGAGATGCACTTGATTTCCATCCGGGTTCTAGTGCGTGTTGATCATTAGCACTAAAAAGAAAGACACTGACTTCATAGACTAGTCGCGCCGCTACCATCAACATTCACACTTCCAATTGGAGAATAAGAGAGATAAGCTTTCCTCGGGTATTTCGGCTTCTCTGCACCTTCTTCAATAAGGAAGGTGACAATATCAAAAACACAAGTGGTGTTGTAAAGCCGCGTACTGCTGCTGTTTTAGCGATGGCGGGCGGGTCACGATGCTACCGTAATGGTTCGGTCCACAGTCAGCACCCTGTTCTTCTGACTGACAGGGTGTGACAGAGGCGATCGCCTGTGCTAAAAAGCTTGTTCCCGGCACTTAGATGTCCTGTAAAGGCTTTTGCTTCCATAAAGCAAGAGTGGTTCCCTTCCCAAGCCGCAATCTTACCGCAATGTTAGGGCGTCATTCGTGGCTTGCTTAAGTCGTTATTGTTCATGAGTGAGCTTTCCATACCTGGAAGGTGTTCATCATCAATCTCGAATTGACTGGTGTAACGAAACCAGAAATGGCTCACGAATCCGCGAAGCCGTGTCATGATGATCGCGAGAGGAGAAAAGAGACGAAAGCGACTAGAATCCGATGACTTTGCAGGAGAGTGGCGAGATCACGGCGCATCTTGCCGACACTTGTTCCACTGAACCCGTAGAGAGCACTACTTTGCAGTTATATCCCAGTTGACAGAGGTGACAGAGATGAGCAGAGAGTGCAGGGGAGCACAGGGTGGAGTTACTAGACACACAAGAGAGTGGAAAGAAAGAAAGAAAGAATGAAAGAAAGCATCGGGTAATCGGTCAACCTCGGCCCGTGATTGCCCCCAAGACTCACGTGATCATAACTCTTGGCTAGGTATGTGCAATCATACCCGTCTCCATTACAGAGTTCAAGATGACCTCTTCTCTTCTACTATTTTCGGTGTGCTCTTCTCCGATCTAACAGCCTTATTTCAATCCCTATTTGTGGCACAGTATCAACGCGCTGCAGAACATGTACCAGGACTGGGCTTGCCTTAATCCATTTTGACGAGGGTGAGACAGATTCTGGAAATTATTCGACGGCTAGTGCCGATTATATCCGATGTCCTCCTATTTAGCATGTTTCAAAGGGTGGAATCGAATCGCTCAAATCCTTCGATATTGATATAATTTGCGGTGCGGGAAGCTCCCTTGGAGGTTGCAGGGAAACTTTCCGTTTTTCATCTCAAGTTCTCAAATCACCCGGAATTCACGCGCTTGGAGAGGCTTCTAATTTGATGCTTCGTCTGTTCTGTCAACAAGCCGAAATTTCACTGTGGATATCATATCATCCAAGCATCGCCCGAGCCATGACCCATCATGGGCCGGCATGAAACGCGGGATTGTCGCGACTCGCGATTATTGAAGAAGGTTTTCGCGAGACGCGCAGAGAGTCGGAGAGACGGGCGTCAGTCAGATTTGCGGGTTCGAAACATTCAGATCGATGTCATCATGTCGCGATCGGACACGGGCCTTTGTTTTGTTTCGAAGGAGTTGCTGCTCTGGCGGCCCAATTGTTTCAAGAGAACTACAAGGTTTGCTCAAGGCTGCAAGGCTGATTGATTATTTACTTTTCTCTTCAGGGACGATGATCTCAAATTGCAAGAAGTAAGTGCCAAGTCAATCTCTCTTATCAGTTCTCTCACCGCAATCTTGGACCTCTCCGTCATTTTCGTGATAGACCCTCCCGCATTGGGTGTAGAGAAGATAAGAGCTGGTGTCCAGGCTTTCGTCGATCGCAAAACTACAGGGGGGCGTTGAAGAGAGGAGATTTGAAGCTATTGATACATATGCTCGGCGATGCTGATTGGGTACCTGGCACAGAAACAGGTACAAGACCGTTGAGGCGCACCTGGGTGAAGCGAATGGATGATAAGAGAGAGGGTGGTAAGAAGCATGCAACATGCCTAATCTCGACGCAGATGCACCACCTATTTACGGTACGTGCCGTCTGGCTCAATCAAGTCCATATTTCGAGCATCCCATGCCACCAATGCCACCATCCATGGCCATGGCCACGGCCGTTCACCAACTCCTCTGTAGAGGGAAACGCAAAACAGGCTGGGTGCTATCCAGGACAGATAGATAGGACAATACAAAGAAACCTACATAACCGTGCATATCCCCCACCCTGCTCTGTCTGCGCTGAGTCGCGCTCTCGTTCTCGTTCCTTTCCCAAATAATAATACAGAGCCAGGACCAGTACCAGTACATAATTTACGTACTCTACTTGAAGTCAACATTGGTCACCCGTTGTTTGTACCTTCAACGTCCGGCCGACGACTGGGCCCCGCAGACTACCCTCGTCCGCCTCAACTACACCAGCACACAGAGGTAGGCACACGACACGACCAAAACACGCGAAATGCAGTACCACCGGCTCCGCCAGGATGTGGATATGGACGTGGACGAGGAAGACGAGACGAAGGAGTCCAGGTCTCCACCACAAGCGCAAACAAGTCGGCGGCGGCCCTTGCCACCCTTACCCAAAATAGAACTGCACAATACGAAGTTTAACCCCCAGGGAAACCATAACAACAATACTGGTAGCAGCAGCAGGTTTACAGGCGAGCCGTATTCTCCCCTCGAAGGACTGAGCTACATGGTCAATTCCATCGCATCTCGCAGTTCCCGGAGCACACGAAGCACCAGTTATGATATGATTGACAGCGACGACTTTCCAGATGATGCATCGCCCGGCCTGAGCGCAGGCAAGGGTTCACCTGAAAGGCCTGAAAGGGAAATCTCACGCCCTCAACCACAGCGTGGCCACATTCCTCCAGCCACAGCAGCAGCAACACGATCACCCTCTCACGAACCAATTGTACGAACAGCTTCAGGGCGCAGCTTGGCTCTCCGCCATCCCACACCCGACTTGCAAGTTCTACAAGGCGCCTACATAGGCAATATTGAGCAGCTGGAGAAGACGGCAGAGCGATTGAGCATGACCTCTTCAATTGACGATGCCATAAAATCCCTCCACGACGAACAGAAGCGCAGCGAAAGTCGCAGATCCTCCTTATTGTCTTCGCAAGGCATGCAAGCCATATCTCGCCAAGTATCGAACGCCTCGTCCATTGTCGAAGTCAATTCAGCAGCAAGGTCGGGAGGGTACTCACCTGCAGGATTCATGATGTCTCCGAAGGGCTCTTTCACTGCTGGCACGCGAGCAAGATCTGCCTCGAAGAGTTCCCGGTTTGGTTCTCGACCAGAGCCCGAGATGGAGGGCAGACCACTCGACTCCTTCGTCAACATGTCCTTTACGAATTTTTCTTTGCCGCCTCCTTCCCCAGATCTCAATCGAACCATATCCATTGCTGAACAAGACGAAAACTCCTCGACTCTCACAAAGCCAGTGGTAGATAAACTCGATAGCCCTAATATGCCAAAGACATCACCAGAGCGGAGCGACAAGCCTGACCGGCCGACAACGTCTGCGTCGATGAATACCATTGAGCAGGCAAAAATATGGGAGGATTTTGATGGTATTCACAGTGCACCAATACAGGAACAGAGAACAGTGTCGGGAGAGTTCAACGATTCATACACCGCACCGATACCTCGATCCAGAGCGCTTTCCGGGGACGTAGAAGGTACTGCCCAGGATACTCAGCAGAGAAGGACCTCCGGGATTGGCTCCATACATTCGGATGACAATGCACAGAGAAGGGTTTCTTCCGGCAACAGACTTTCCATGGCTTCTTTACCCCGGCCTCAGTCATACGCAGATCCAAATACTGGGCAGCAAATGGTCTATTATCCTGCTCCTGTACCAATGATGCTCAATCTACCACAGAAGCTGTCTAAAGCCCCTTCATCGATGGCTAGGAATAAGAGGAGGTCTCAAGTTCTGAGCAGTATCCCTGCAGCAGCTCGACAATCTGCGATTTGGCTTCCAGACGTACTGGAGAATGAAGAAGACAAAGATGTGGCAGTGGAGGACGAAAGCCAGCAGCAAGAATATATGGCTCAGCATCAGAGAGCTAGCATGGGCGGACGCCGTCTTACTCAGGATCTGTCGCACATGCCTCCGCAGTTACGAGCAAGTACCTTCTTCGACCTTCCAGGCCCAAATGAGGTTGTGGAACTGAAAGATCACTCTGCAGTGGCAACACTGGACAGCATTCTTGACGCATCTGCACATGCACCTGTGAGCGCTTTCACAGACCACGCTTTCGCAGGACATCTTGGCGCTGAAGTTTATGGGCGAACACATCTACGAAATAGCCGAAGTAGCAGCCAGTTGCTCGAGACACAGAAGAAGCGGACGAGTTCTTTCAACATTCTGCGTGGGAAACGGAACAGCAGTAATGATCTCCTTGCTTCGGAGAAGCGGGCTGCGACAATGTCGGGAGTTGTAGAGAGCGCAGTCAGGATGCCTCTTGACGACGACGAGGATGAGGACAATGTGAAAGACACAACACCTTTGAACCAGTCTGATGTAGGCGATCCTCGTTCACGTGGAGCTAGTGGTGACTTTGGAGGGAAGGAGGGCGAGGAGGAATCAGATGATGGCCAACGCGACGATGAGATCTATTACGGCGCCCCGACAA
Source organism: Cadophora sp. MPI-SDFR-AT-0126 (assembly GCA_020747065.1). Classification (NCBI taxonomy): domain Eukaryota; kingdom Fungi; phylum Ascomycota; class Leotiomycetes; order Helotiales; family Ploettnerulaceae; genus Cadophora; species Cadophora sp. MPI-SDFR-AT-0126. The sequence goes on from JAGMVK010000006.1 coordinate 1,351,929, forward strand.
CACTACTGGCTGAATTACAATTACGAAAGCAGCAGCAGAAGCAACGCACCCGACCGCTGGCCAAGGCATACCCCAATGGTATGCATTCAACTCTCCTCGAAATGGACGCCGTTGCACAAGTAGAGCAGAGGTCACGAAAGGGAAAGAGAGTCAATCTTGCTTGGGAAGACCCAGCGATTCAGGCTCAGGACGATGGAGACGGCGACGATGAAGATGTGCCTTTGGCTGTGCTTTACGCCAAGAAATCTCAAATCAGAGACTTGAACCGGCCCATGGGTCTGATGGAACGACGTGATATGGAGGATAATGAACCCCTCAGTCAAAGGCGGAATCGTCTCCAGGGTCGCCCGCTTGGAGGTCGTGCTGCTACAATGATAAATTTGTCTGGACCAGCTCCTGACGAGGAAGAAGGAGAAACCCTCCAAGAGCGAATTCGTCGGCTGAAGGAAAGTGGAAATGAGCATGGCCTTCCGACAGCCCGACCGATTTCCGGCGACTTTGCTTCAGAAATGATGAGCCAATTTGGGGGTGATGCTCTAAACGCAAAGGACAAGGGTAAAGGCAAGGAAATAGCCACTTCTCCACCCCCAGAAGAAGAGGAAACTCTGGGACAACGCCGTAAACGTCTCCAAGCCGAGCGCGAAGCTCGCGCTCAAGAAGTTGGCGTTTTGGGTGAAGCTCAACCACAACGACCCGAGATGAAAACGCGTCGTAGCATGGCCGACATCTTACAGGCCCATCCCTCTGCTGGTGCTGACCGTGTGGCCAACTACCAGAAACCTGCAACAGGCCTCTTGGGCATGCACGAGAAGAACACGGCACGGAGATCCAGTACTATGCTCAATCTCAGTTCCCCAAACCTCCTTGGATCGCAGGCGCAAAGGGCACCTTCCGGTGGTTTCAAGAGCGGCCAGTTCAACGACGGCCAGGGAGGAATCGTCCCTCCCCGACCACCACAGCAAGCGCAATACAACATGTATGGTGGCAATGGTCTCTTCCCCCAACCGAGTATTGGCAACTTCAATGGATTCAACCCAAACGGCTTCAACAACCAAATGATGATGCCTTTTGCGAACCCATATGCTATGCAAATGGGTATGGGATACAGCCCAAATACCATGCCTATGAACATGGCTATGGGTATGCCTATGGGGCAAGGTATGGCCCCGTTGAATCAAAACCAACTTGACATGGTTGAACGCTGGAGGCAAAGCGTAATGCAGTGACCTTTAGAAGTTCACAATATGGATAATTTTATCGTAATCCTTTGCCATTGGCAGAAAAAATATATAAATCGTGGCCTGGTTTGGCGATATATACAAGGTTGGGGGGCATCTACAGGTGTTATTGCATGGACAACTGATTTTTTTTTTGAAATGATCATGGGCATTTGAGCGAGCTACCTCATATAATTTTGTACAATATCTTACAGCATGGATATGGCTTGTTTGGGTCTTTTGCTCATCTTGACACCAGGCATCTTCCTCAGGGCAAAAGAAGGCGAAGTTAGAGAACCAATGAATGACGAATAATGGGAAGGAACCACGCACGCCCCTGACTCCTCCCTCCTTGCTCCTTGCTCCTTCCTTCCTCCTTCCTACTTGGATCGTGGTTCCGGAGTTCCAAACTCTAAATCTAATCTCTCACCCCACGTTGTTTGGATGGGGATAAAGAATCCGGCAGCGAACCGTCGAGACGAGGGTCTACGGTACTTACTCCGAGACACCTGGCAGCCCGATCGTCGTGCAGGGTTCAAAATGGGATGTCAAGAAAAGGTCTAAACTCTGCGAAGTCGCAATGGAAAGGTTCGTAAGCGCTGTCCAATCCTTGTGAGCACAACTTCATCACTTCCTGATGTTACTTTCCTAGGCTTGTGTTTCAGTACTAGGAGCAATCGGGACTGAGGCCACAACTGTCTCATTGGAACGCGAAACTCTTTTTTCCAAGTGTCGACGAGGTGACTTTTGGGGGGGGTTTCCCGCGGAGCTGAATTTGGAATGGTGAAAGACTAAAGGCGCGAGTGAATTATGAGCTCTACCAGATTGATGGAGAAATGCAGAACCGTACAAGTCTGACGCCTGAGGGTGAGACAACCGAGTGGACCAGGTTCGAAACCGTCAACGTCTGTCATATACGCCGGCTGGGGTCACCGTGGTGTATGGGGATTCCCCACTTTCAAATCAACCATGACGGACCCAAATCCAAGGCTACAGGACCCGAATGTGCCCAAGTGGGCTTCTCTTGATTGAGGCGTCGACGGGAGACGTACAAACGGTTATATAGGAGCAATATAACAGCTGTCCGCGTCACTTGAAACTGAGATCTCGACGTCTCTTCTCCATCCACCAAGATCGAAGGCTGGTCTCTCCCCATAAATGAAGCTTTCCGGCGTCTTGGTCCTTTTCAATTAACTCAATTTGGGCAGTCCCCTGACTCGCCTTTCTGCAATTCAGGAGCAATGATTGGAACGCATTCTGCGTGAGCAGGTTGCCCCGTGTGCTTCGCAGAAAGACGAACCGAACCCACCCAGGAGACCCCAAACAGATATAAGATGGCAGGTTGCAGGTTGCATGGACAGCGGGATGGCTGGAGTTTCTCCACTCCACCTGTCTGGGTGCACTCCGTCCTCACTCCGAATTGGGTCCGACGCGGATAACCCGAACTCTGTTCTGCCTTCACCGTCTGTTGTGTGGACTGTCCGTGCTGCTCTTTTGCTTTTCTCCAGTCTTGAGGAAATTTCATCTTTTACAATTCCTGTTATGCGGCATGGAGAGCGCCACGGCATGTGCGTTACTGGTTGTCCACAACTTTACATCTGCACTCTGTCAAGCGGACTTCTTTCTCGTAAGAAGTACAACACGTCGACAGACGAGAAATCGCGTGCCCCACCCTTGAGCAACACCAGGCTCTTTTGCTAGCTATGACAAACCCTTTAGGAATGAGACATCCGGAGGCGCAAGTCAGTCTTGGCCGGAAATACAAGTCCAGGAAGGAACGGCCGTAAGCTTCTCCAGAATCAGGTGCCGATGCATGCACTTATTAGACTGTACTGATATATGGCAGATGTGATGCATGTCGTAAGCGTAAGATATGTTGTACGAGAGACGCTTACGAGAAGGACTGTTCATTATGTCGAACTCGCGGCGAGAGCTGCCAATATGTGCTCCCTCCTAATGTTCGGAGGAACCGTCAACAAAATACAACGTCTCGAACCGCGACGAGTAGCCCAAGTTCTAGCAGCTCCGTACTTCCTCGCGCTGTGGAATCGAGACATTTTCCGCCTTCTAACGGGGAGTGGGTCTGCCAATTCGTTGGCTTGAGTGGTGACCAAGACCCGTACGTCTTGAGGCATTGCTCGTTCAATCAGCAGAACTGCTACAGAGGAGCAGAATGGGCTGTTCTGAGGATCAAAGGGGACACAAATGGGGATGCTCCATTGCATTTCACTGCAAGTTCCTGACACGCTTCTTGCGGAAAATATGCTGAACTGTAGAAAGGTGGTTCCAGACACTCATCTTAATGCTCGACCTGACTTCTATCCTACGATAGACACAGAATCGGTAGTGATGCCTCATGCCAATAATCTTCTACACACCTTTTTTGATATTATTCATCATTCATACCCACTACTAGACCCATCACGCTTCAACTCCCCCCCTCGAACAGCCGATCCTCTGCTCGCAGTCATCTATAACCTCGCAGCCCCATTCTGCCCTTCTTCACCTCCACACTTCCCGTTGCTCTCATCTTTCGTCCAGCAAGCGTACGTCACATGATGCCCCTTTCTCTCTTCGACCAGCTAAACCACTTCAGCCTTCCCATCGAGCACCAGCATCCCCGTCTAGAGACACTCGAAGCCTCTCTCCTCCACCTCCAGCGTCACACACCCACATCTCGCTCTCCTACCCTTCCAGGCCTCTCACCATCCATCGGGTCTCTCGTCGGCATTTGCCATGACCTAGGTTTGAACAACGACCCCTCAAACTGGTCACTCTCACCAGCAGATACCAATCGACGGATTCGAATATGGTGGGCTCTCTACATCCAAGACAAATGGAGTGCTCTCGGTCTTGGCAGGCCATCATATCTACACGACGGGCATAGCAACGTCCCTCTCCCGACCATATCGAACTTCTCGCACCTCGGCCTAGCCAATAGCCCCTTGACTCTAACACCCGCTCTAAAATTCATAGCCATGGCACACTTATCATCCATCCTCTCCGACATCCTCAGCACATTCTACACCGTCAAATCCATGGAACGAATCAAGCTCTTACCCATGGAAATGCTCATCTCCATCCTCGATGAATTCCAAGAGCGGCTGCGAAGTTTCAGAGACGAACATCTCTGCCCGCTTTGTAGCGGTAGTGCAAATGGTGGCCTAGATGGTACCGGTAGTGTCGTACTGGCGTTTTACACTATAGAAATTGTGCTCTTGAGGGCGGTTTTGAGGTGTCTGCCTATGAATCATCCGGGATATGCAGGGATAAGAGCGCAGGCGAAAACGACGCTGCTGAATGTTGTAGAGTTCCTGGAGAAGATGAGCGTGAGTAGATTGAGAGCGTTTTGGTGGAGTCGTACGTACACTTCCCTACTGCCAATTACCAGTTATATCATCCTTTTGCTACGAAGCAGCAAGTAGTGTAGTTGCAAGCTAACACCCCTATCCAGCAATGACACGCCTGAACTTCTCCCTCGCGGGCACATTCATGTTCTTCCAACTCCTCACCAGCCACACCACGCACGACATCGAGCTCTGGTCCACGACCATCGCGCACTACCGTTCTCTCCTTCGCCTGCACTCTTCATCTTTCGAGATGACGCAGTTGGCGAGCATGAGAATGGATCTGCTAGCTCAAGCCCTGGGCGTTGATTCTCCACTGCCGTTGAATTCGGAGCGGGAAGATGGGATGAGGGAGTATGGGGGCATTCTTGGGAGTGGGTTTGCTGATGTTGCCATTGGTGGAGGTGTGGGAGGTCAGGTAGGAGGAGTTCCAGGTTTTGGTGACGTGATGGGCGGTGGTGCGTTGAAGAGGGAGGTTATGGATCCTGCGAGTGCGGAGGAGTGGATTGCTAGGCAGGGTGATGGAGGAATGCTGCTTTGCTAGTTTGGTTAAGGTGCTCTCGTCTGGTTTGGCCTGGGTTTCAATTGATCTTGGGGTTTTGGTTGGTCTGGATTCGTGTTACTTGGATTTTATGCAGCGGAACTGCTTTGGTAATTTGGGATTGCGGCAGGGAAACGACAGGATGCTCAATGGCATGGGAACTGGCTTGCATTTTGGTATGGCCATGGTAGAATTGGGAATGGGCAAGACTGTATGGTATGGACTCAAGGCAGGTGTACGGGATCAAAATAGAAAATTTCAACACACTTGGATAAGTAAATAGGAGCTAGGTCGATTTGTCTGCAATACTTCTAAGCGATAGAATCGAAATGTTTTCGCTTGTCCTTTACCTGTCTCAACGAGGAAAACGATGAGCGTTTCCTAGTTTGCCTGAGAAATCGAACACTAAGTGAGAATTTCATACAATCCAGTCTTGAGATCATCTCCAAACACTTCAGTTGTTCAGATTTTACTCCCTTCAATATTCTAATGATACGGTCGTCTTTTCGATGATCATGCTCCATCATACACAAATACATACGTCAACTCAGATGATTCAACTTGCGCAGAGCACACTTTACAACACAGCCTTCCAACCACCAGTCTTTGGTTTGTCGATTCCCAAATGCCCCGTGAGTTGCGCGATGTGATCTATCCCCCAAAAGCCCTCCGTCTCTCCCTTCGAGTTCGTAGCTACGAACCAGGGTAAGCCGAACGTACCATCCGCGAAAGCGTTATCTGTATTCTTGGCCAGTACTTCTTTACCTTCTTTGCTGGCCATGGAGAGAACTGCGCAGGTGTGTTAGCAAGGCTCTAAACGAAGTCCCCTCGCACCCAAAAGGTTGGAGAAGTTGTGTGCTACAAGTAAAGTCATAAATCCTTACCTTTCTCCGCCTCCTCCTTTCCTAGCACCTCGTTCAACACGTACGCCAGCACCTCCTTCTCATTCGTCTTCTTGTGCTCAACCCAGAACGCCTTGAACAGCGCATCGAGTGCCTTACACAAGATTTCCTGGCCGTCTTTACCCGGGTGCAGGACAGTTAGTGCGCAGAGGGCGCGCATGATGGGTAGCGTCAAGGGAGGGAAGCCTTCAGGGAGTTCTGGGTGCATAGGGATGTTGAAGAGTGTTGACCAGCGAGTGCGCTCTTTGCCGATCCATTTGTCTTTGTCTGTTTGGTTTCGGTGTTAGGTTAGTACATGCTTTTGTAAAGGCGTGAGGTTTTAAAGCAGGAAAGAAGATAATGATATTTGGTCTGAATGAAATAATGAGTTTTTAGGAGAATAGAAGAGGAGAGAGGTACTTTTGATACTGATCGGTGGTGTATTACCACATGCTTTCATCACCCCGCCGAGGAAAATGGGGATATAAGTGATGTCGCAATTCGAAAAGACAGGATCATTCTGCAAGGCGATCGGATTAGCTCAGCGTTCCATGTCTATATCTCCAATCTGTAAAGTCACATCCCGTCTTATGCAGGAGATCTGCAGGTACAGACTCAAGGTCCAAATAGTGGCAGAATGAGTAGAAACTTACCCGTAGAATGTAGTAAGCGATGTAGCCAAAAGGGCTGACGGTGTCCACATAGAGAGTAATCTTTGGTTGCGCCATACTTTAAGTTTGGTTGTCAATCTGGACTTGGATAGTAATCAGAAATTTGGGAGACAAGGCTGGCTGGTGATATGCAAGAGATTGTTGCATGCTTGGCTGGATCTTGAAGGATCGAGCCGAGGTTCTGGTTCCTGGCCGTTGATCGTGGGGGCGGGGAAGCGGTGCGACGTCATGTGGAGTTTCACCAGCGAAGCGAGAAGAGGCCTTCTTGAAATAAGGGAGTAGAAGAAAATAATGTCTCAAACGAAACATTGTCTCGAGCATGAACATTTTTCACACTGTGGAAGTCTTGAATTCTGGGTATGGGTATCATAGGTCGTCTATCATGCTTTCCGGTGACGCCTACGCCTGTCTCCTTACTCTACTAGCCTCCATCCAAACTCCAATAGATTCTGCATATTGATCAGAAGCGAAAGAGAAGCAAGGCTCATACCATCAGTACAGTTTTGCCCACACTCCTTCTTTCAATACTCCCATCCGATTCGTACTGGTGTACCCTGTGTTTCTGACAATTTGTTGAGCTTAGCTCGCGACTTTGCGAACTGCTTTTACGGCTCGCATATTCGGCAGTGCATGTTGCCTGCCTGACTTTCGACAGACTTCAATTACTATCATGCGGATAAAATCCGCACTGGACCAGTAGCTACTGTGGGCTCCAAGCATATTGAGGTACTGGATCTCAAGTGGGCCACCACCGGAGCTCAAGAACCAATCGATCTGCCCACCTAGATAGAAGTTTGAATGAGTCGTTTACTCTGCTATGATATGGCGATGCTTTGATGTTCGAGGGATGAAGAGAGGCTTGTAGACTGGGGGCAAGGCTGAGACTCGAAATTGTGGACTTACAATCATTCAACAGGAAGAACTTCTTCTCTGCAATTTCTTCCCGGGTAAAATCATGGACCTCCATCTCCAACTGAGAAGGTAGTCGTGCAATTGGTGCAGGTTTGGCAACTTGACCGACGGCAAGATCAGCAGGTGCCGAAACACCAGGAGTAATCGACCGCATTGCATTGCCTATACTCTCGAAGAAACCTGTGGTAGCACTGGGTACAACCGCATTCTTCAACGTACCAGCGAATTGGGGGTCGATGGTAGCGTTAAGCCGATATGCGATTGGATCATTATGTGCAATGACATTGTAGATGTTGTCAACAGCTAAGCAACCTAGAGTTCCTGCTTCGCCGGTAATTGTCTCGTCGCGTTCGTCCTGAGGGTCAGCGCCAGCTTTTCCCTGATATCGACGAGGTACGAGGCGGCCTTTGTCGAGAAGCAGAAAGAAGCCTACTGGGCTACCAACAAAGAACAGATTTGTGGTGCAGAAGTCGAAATACTTGGTATTAATCTGGTTCTCTTGCAAATTGATCTTCGGAACGGTGGTAGGCTGTTGACTCAGAACTTCTAGGGCCATAACGCTTCCCAGAGAGTGTGCGATGATGTGAACTCGGCCATGCTCGTCGAAATCTGTGTTGTTTTTACACCAGAGACGGTACACTCTGTTTGCTTCAGAGATCAAGGCCTGAATCATCTTGGGCTTGTGATGAGACATGTAGAATGGGATATCCAGCATGACATCGGAAATCATGTTCCGTACAGCGGGAATTGTAGAAGGAGTGATATCCTTCAACGAGAAGTCCGTCCGCTGGACTTCATCACCCTTCTTCATGGGCCCACCATCTTCGAAGGACAAGTTTGCCCGCCAGTTTACCGGTAGTACCATGACACCGCCGAGGTCATCGCGAAGGGCTCGATGAACTGCCTCGTTACTGAGTTCGACGTTGATTGATCTCCGGAATTCATTGATTGCATGCGTGAAGTGGAAGGACTCGACTCGTTCAGAGAGCTTTTGACCAATTCCATGAATCACGAGAACCAGATCCTACTGAGAGTCAGCGATGGACACGCAAGGAAGGCTCTATAAGATAACGTATTTCGAAGCTTTGAGATGGAAAATGCAGGTTCCACAAATACTTACGGTAACTTTTCGTGGCTCTTCCAAGACTCTGCATGCTGGGCAAGAACTGCTCTTAGTAGTATTAGAATCCCCAGCAACAGGCGCATATTGCTCTGCCTTCTTAGCGGTGCTGGATTGCTCGGACGGATGAAGCCTATGGATGATGTCAGCAAATGGGAAGGAAATCGTGGGAAATCCCGAAACTACATGCCCGAAACAAGGTAAGAATGTTCTGAACTCACCTCTCCCAGGCATTCCAGTCGAAACCTCTCACACAGTGGATTCCGACTTTCATACCTCTTTTGATCTTCTGTAGCGGTTTCCGACCGTAGTAAGCAGATGGCGCCAGGGTTGGCTTGAGAATGAAGGCGTTCGATGCATCTTTGTAAATGACCTGTGAGTTAAGGTACCTCTTCACAACCGTCAAGACATCCGACTCCTGGCCTGTAAGATCATCAGGATTTGTACTGCCCTCTGCAGATGCTTCTCCATTAGAGCACCTTGCGGCACAGTATGGATCTGTTGACAGCCCATGCTTGATATCCTTGGCAGCTTTCTGCGGCTTCTTTGGATCTCCTTTCGGCCAAAGAATGTGTGAGATCTTTTCTTCGCCTGCAGCTCCGACTTCTATTGCACTGTTCAATTCATCTCTCCACGTCTGTGACCAAGGTCTAAGTTCTCTGTATCCCATTTCCAATTGGTTTGCAACAGCGGGCTCGATAGGAAACATAGTATCCTTGTAGAACCATGTTCCTCGGATAACAGCAGCTATATCGTGGACGGGAGACCAGTAGATTGGATGCATCTGTAATGCCGGCATCTTTACTAGATGCAATCTTGATATTCCAACAGGAACTTCTGCTTGATCCTTAGACTTGTGTGATTTACAGTCGTTGATATGAACCGTCTCCACTTCAGCTGAGTCTAATTTATCTCTGCTAGCATTTCTAGAGTTGCCAGCCAGTCCTTCGTCCAATTGCTCGTTCGGAGGCAGGACTGGTTCTTTCGAGGCAGAAAATTGTGCGAACGGGAGACCTGTGGTCCCAGTTTCTTCGCTCTTTGTAGGCAGACTAGTGGAGAGAGCATCGGTGGTCCCTGCTTGGAGATCCAACAAATCCTTCTTCCCATATATTGGCTTACCACCCTCGAACTGGTGGCTTCCTTCGTCTGGAAACTTCCGATGCTGGGTCGACTTGAGGTGACTCTCGGAGTCCTTCTGTGATGACGATCGTTCGCCTATTCTCTGCTTGTTGTGTGCCCTGAGCTTAGGCGCTTCTGTTACAGCGCTCCTCTCAGCAACAGAGTCTCCACCAACACCGCTCTCGAAGTGATCGCAACATGACGGCCCTCCAGCGGCAGGGGTCGTATCAGGGCTCGCAGACTTCCCACCCTTATGATGCCCCGTATGCCTCTTATGACCTGAAGGAGAAAAGCCCAGCCATATTTCTTCTAAAGCATTATTATCGCGAGCGGAGAACGGTCTAGGAGGATGCTTCGTAGATTTGGAGTCTCCAGTTGGTATTGGTATAGCAGACAGCGGATCGTCCAGAGGAAGAGGCGAAGCATAGAAGAAATGTGTCTTCAGAGGAGGGATGTCGCCCTGGCCATCTGAGCCAGAAACAGCAAGAGCTGGGGCAAGATGGCATCCTGGCCCGTACGTGTGTGCTGGCGACATTCTGTTCGAGAGTTAATGTCGGCCTAGGTTGCCCCAGAACTTTTCATGATTTCAAGGTGTAGATGTGACGAAAAGGAGGACAAAGCCGCGGCATGCTGTGTTCGTGTTCATGATTGAGAAGTGATGGCGTGGACCGCTGCCTGGAATTCTGCTGTTGTGCTTGTGCTCGTGCTTGCCTGAGCTGTGCGAGTTGTGCTCGCCCAAAATGTTTCCGATGACGTCCTTGCGGGAAGGGCTTGGCACGGGCATGCTTGTTTTGTGGAGGCGCGATTGTTTACTCCTTACCGAGAACAACTGGCTTGGCTCCTAAATAATTCCACTTGCTCTACCTGTTGATATAAAGTGTAGTAATTCACTTGCGCAATCTGTGCTCTCTGTTGGTTGCTAAAGCTACAGAGTCCTACTTTTCAATCGCTGACTTGACCTCACTCGAATCACAAAGCGAGTGTTAGAATACATTTTGTTGATTTCTATTCCTACAAACACAACGATTGAAAGACATGCTCAATTGACCACCCTGTATCTTTCATGCCCCTCTCATATCATAATTTTCAAGTAGCAATGCCAAAAAAATTTGACGGAGAGACACAATACCATCCCAAACCCTTGATGATCGACTGAGCGACGAAGATCGAGGACCCCGAGTCAAACAGATCTGCCCTTGATAAGGTGACTTGGTTTAGCACAAACAAGGTGCTAGGTAGTAATAGAGTATCGCAGTAAGAGGACGAAATAAAACTTAGACGGATTTTTTGGCGGATCAGAAGATCAAAGACCGTGGGAAAACACTTGACTTCTTCGGTAGAACGAGAGTGAACATGAATCTCTGCCGCTCGTTCGTGTGAGTACTTAAGTATTCCCACGGCTGACGGAGAAATTCTTCACGCAAGATGATACGAATCATTGAAAACAAGTCCCTAGTTACCTCGGATGAGAATGGATCTAAACACCCTCATTATAGGAGTCTGGCACGAGCTTCATGCCACCATAGGGATCAGTATCAGTCGAAGGTCCACGGGAGGAAGTTGTGTTGTTCGAAGATTGACTAAGCCATGTAGCTGCTCTACCGGGTGTAGCACTTCCAGCAGCATCCTGAGGACCCTGAGGATTAGTTTGGGCTCGCTTTCTTTGCCTAGCTAGTCTCATCATCTCGTTGGCAGTTGTTCGGATCTGTTGAAGTCTGAGCATGATGGCCTCAGCACCACCAAGAAGCTCGAGAATCTGCTCGACATCGAACAAAAGCTTCAAAATGACTGTGTCTGCGTCACAGAATGTGCGGACAGCCATCATACTTGCAACCTGCTTCCAGTTATAGAGCATGGAGTTGATACGGACGTCGTTGCCAGCTCGCTCGCCATAGAACCGAAAGTTGTGCTGATTAGCTGCAACAAGATCCCGTTGAGTTGCTTGATCATATTGAAATTCGATGACGACGTGTCTTCCTTTTGCTTTCCAGGCATCTACTGTCTTCTTAATCGAATCAACGGCCATGCGTCCTTGACTGAATTGGTTCATGAGAAAGGTGTTGGCGGTGTGGACAACCATAAGCTCAACCTCCATGAGTAATCTCGCTTGTTCTGGTGGTCCGAGAGAGACGGAGAGAGTCGATATCTTATGGTGTTTGTCGTTAGTGGACCGAGCAGCTCTACCGGGACTTAGATCCGCCTTTTCAGCCTGTATATAGTTAGTCCTGGTCATGCAAAAAGCGTTTAGCAACTTACAAACTCGCCCAATTTGGTCCTAAGCTTACCCATCATAGTTGGCTTGTCCTTTTGCATAGCAGCAGCTTTCTTGACTTGGAGTTTGACATCTTGAATCTCGTCGGGAGACTTTCCTAGCCAGCCATTTTCGCCAAACATCTTCTTCATGGGCGATCGGGAGCGCTTCTTGGGTTGTGTTGCGGTTGGACTTTCTTGGAACATATCATACTCACGATGCTCATCGCGTTCAGCAACATCGTCAAGTGTCTTTACAGGAGTCTTGCCGGAGTGGCGACCGTAGACCGAGTGTTGTGCAGACGCATTGCTTTCACGGCGGACAGGAGAACGTGACCGAGACCGGCTTGAGAAGCTCTGTGAGATGTCGTGGTAAGTTGGGGTCTTGTCGAAGGGTTCGTACTTGTGATTGGGTCGAGAGGGAGATGGCGATCGACCACGGTATGGAAGAGTCGAATAACCAATGTCTTCAGTGTAGTAAGCAGAGATATCAGGACTAGTGACTCTGTCTCTAGGTGCTTCAAATCGGACCTGAATCAAGCTTGGGGAGGATTCGCTGCGCTGAAGGGTGGCATAGCTTCGTTTTGGTGGAAGTAAATGATCATCATCTCGAGTGGTGTATGATCCTTGGTCATCTGGCGTAGCATTTTTCTTGTGTCCATGTTCGGCACGGGGAGTTTGGCTGAATTCACGACTGGGATGTTCAATGAAGTCCGAAAATTGAGTCTGGCGCTGTTTTTGACCAGCATATGGTGTGTCTGGCTCGAACTCATAAGGGTTGGTAGGACGTGGAATTCTGCTGGGCGATCTCGGTCTTGCATGTCTGTTTTGTCTCAGCATCGATAAGCAGCTCTGCTAGGGGAATTCTCGGGAGGGGGGACTCACTCATCCATAGAAGGCTTCCTACCACTTGAAGAAAAAGTAGCATGCTGATTGGACATCTTGCTAGCACCAACGGGCACAAAGTTGCCAATGATACCTGACGAATCGGAGAGATAGTGCGCGTGGTTGCTTGAGCTAGTCGATCTGGTAGTATGTGAGGCCATCATGGAAGGAGTTGACGCGTCAAAAGAGGTATCTGAGAAGATGTCCCCTTTGCTGGAGATGGTGGACCGATAGGCAGATGGACTGTCGCTGTATTGGCGCTGGTGACCGTGCTCGCGATAACGGGTCGGCGGAGATACGTTCAGGTCGTTAAAGTTACGAATGGATGACCGACGAGGTGGGTAGACTGGGCTGCTAGATACACCGTGATTTGATTCGTTTATGTTCAGTTGTTGTTGGCTGCGTGTGACGAGTAGCGGACCTGAAGGTTTGCGAATTTGTAGTGGTCTGATGTCAGAATTGACGGGAGGTTGAGCAAAGTCAGATGTCGAACTCGAAGTTGAAGGCATTGAATCACTTTGATGAGACATCTTTGCGGTATTCCTATTGCAAGTTGCAATACAGTGGTTGCTATTGTCCCCCATGCGCGACCGCTGGTTCTCAGTGTAGCTGGTGAATAGGCTTGAGAATTCGCTGAGCTCGTCGCCGAAAGCCATGAAATGTGATTTAGAGGTGAATTATTCCAAATTCGAGGGCCAACAGACATCCATAAGCAAATCTTTGTTGGTATTTGGACGCTCTACAGAACGCACAGCGATAATTGCGAGAGCTTGAGGCGGTTCTGTTTTTGTTGACATTAAGCGGTTTTAAGCTAGCGTGGCCGAGATGGGTTCTCTGCCCGGCGAGAAAGATCGTTACTCCGGACTCGGCTATCATTCATGGTCTGTTGAGTTCAGTCCCTTATCGCAAGCTTGCCTAAAATATGCTCCCAAAGGAAGTGTCTAAGAGAAACTTGGTACCTCCTAATGGAAAGGTAAAGCCTTGGAAGATTAAGATATCCGCCACCTCTGTCATACTCCGGTACCTACCTTTGTCAAACATGTTCCTACTATCACCTACTTTGCTTTAAGAATATGTATATCATGTAAGGTCGCCTCCATATTGTTGTACTAGCAACAGTATACGCAACAAGCTTTGGTCCTGGATGTCGCGGCATTGTCATACAATAACCGTCAGCAGTCTTCTGATCGAAGGTCAAGGGTTGCATAGTATCATCGCATAAACTTTTTTCGGGCAGCTTGCAAGATATACTAGTGTCTATATCATCATTCTAGTGGTGGTGTTTGCAATACGGCTCGAATCAAGTCCGGACAAAATGCGATATGCTTGGAAAATCACAGAACAACCGTTCCAGCAAGAAGACTTAGACCTGAGGGCTGTTGCCAACACATAATCATGCTTTTGCAAGCAGGGAAAGGCTCTGGCGACGTTGCAAGCACGACCAGTCTGGTGATAGATCCTTTGAGCTCCAAGCGACATTGGTCTGCACTTTAGTAACAAGAATCAATGCTTTTTCGCACGCAGGTAAACCTCCACATAGATAGCAAGACACCAATCACAAGGGAAGTACAGAGCAAGAAGTTTGACCCTGGCACAGTCAACCACGGGAAGGAAGGTCGGTCTGGTCATAAAAGATCACTTAATCTAAATCTGTAACCCTCAGCTTATTTTCAAATATATTGAATTCTTTGCCTGTTTCCAAACCAAATGTACTTCCTTAAAATCAGCATATGTTGAAGACTTCCATTATTTACCAGGAAACAGATAGCGTTGACCTGGTTCCTCTTCCGTTTCCACCATGACCATCGTATTTCCAATAATACCTTTCCCCTTAGCAAACTTACATCATGTCAGCAGTAAACAATCGTATCTTCTACCATGGAAGTAAATATTCCAGTGTCATCCAAGACTCATCGTACGTATAGCAATCAGCTCCAGGACGGACTGAAGCAGTCTCTTCGTGGTCAAATGTTCAATCAAAACTTGATCCCCCACCCCCACCTGCTTCCCCGAAGGCGTAACAGTGACTAGTTCAGGAAAGACCATTAATCAAAAATAATTTAATATAATGGCTTTCGGTAAGGTCTGCCGATCATTGTTCCCGAACTGAAAGAGTGAGATTGAGCAAAGACAGTGCCGAAACTTTGGGCCGGCGTCCACTGTGACAAACCCCACCCACAACTGCAGGCCTGCCATTGGCTCCCAAGACGCTTCCCCGCAAGCCTCTCCACTCTACCTCCACTCCACCTCCATGGCAAGCTCGCAGCTTTCACATCCCGTATCAACAGCCGCTCGCAACTATCCGCAGTCTGGACTGTGGACTGAGACGACTGACTGGGTCCTTCCTTTCTTAGGTAGTGAGTGACCTAGTCTTCGTCGCTCTAACACAAGGCCGAGTTTGCCATGTCAGAGCAGGGCGTGATAAGATGGAGAACCTCCCCGGTAGAATTGCCGTCGAGGACCCCGAATTGTTTTTCATGACTGATAGCCCCATATCTGGTTTCTACTTAAAGCCCATTTACCCCCCATCTCAATGTACGGACAATATACCTTCGTTCCCTCTTGAGATTCAATATCTTTCGGTTTCGCCATCTCACTTCATAGTCATCATTTCCCGTGCCAGCTTCCCTTCATCTCACCCGACAGTCTTTTCACCATGGACGACAGTTTTACGCCGACTGAAAGGGTCGGTGGCAGCCGAAGGCCATCGACGTCGACATCGAACGAGTATGATATCGTCATCATTGGTGCTGGACCTGTAGGCCTTCTCCTGTCAACTTGCTTGGCACGGTGGGGTTACAAGATCAAGCATATTGACAATCGACCTGAGCCAACCAAGACCGGCCGAGCAGATGGCATCCAGCCGCGATCCTTGGATCTTCTGCGCAACATGGGCTTAAAACCAGCGATCATGGCCCATGAACCAGCTAAAGTCTACGAGGTCGCTTTCTGGGACCCCACCTCGGCCGGGAAAGGCATCCAAAGGACGGGGACATGGGCTAGTTGCCCTAGTTTCATCGATGCTCGGTATCCATTCACGACACTTCTTCATCAAGGTTTGATCGAACGAGTGTTTATTTCAGATCTAGAGAAGAACGGAGTACAGATCCAGAGACCGTGGACCATCAAGGGATTCAGGTCGGACGAGGGGAAGAATCCAGAGTACCCTGTTGAGGTTGACTTGGAGCACGTAGATGGCAAGCACAGGGAAACCGTCAAGGCGAAATACCTGTTCAGTGGCGAAGGTGCAAGATCTTTTGTTCGGGATCAACTGAAAATTGGCATCAAACACAAAGATCCAATTGCACATGTTTGGGGTGTGATGGATGGAGTAGTGAAGACCGATTTTCCTGACATCAAAGTAAGCTCCGAAGAGTAACATGCGGTTGAATACACGCTGATAACCGACCAGATGAAGTGTACCATTCACTCAGAGCATGGCTCAATAATGGTCATTCCCAGAGAGGACAGCATGGTCCGTTTGTACATTCAAATCGCATCCTCCACCGACAAAGACTGGAATCCAAGGAAATCTGCAACTGAGGAAGAAGTTCAGAATTCGGCCAAGCGGATCCTGGAACCTTACAGTATCGAATGGGAACGAGTAGAATGGTACTCGGTCTATCCTATCGGTCAAGGCATTGCAGACAAATACACTCTTGATCATAGAGTCTTCATGGGTGGCGATGCTTGCCACACCCACAGTGTAAGAAATTATGCATTCTAGGTTACGAATATCGTACTGATTGCATGTAGCCCAAAGCCGGCCAAGGAATGAACACTGCTTTTCTCGATGCTCTGAATCTGGCCTGGAAGATTCATCACGTTGAGGCCGGATTTGCTGACCGTTCCCTGCTTCACACATACGAATCTGAGCGAAAACTGATTGCCGAAAATCTCTTGAATTTCGATGCGAAATACGCTGCCTTGTTCTCTCAGAAAGCGCCAGCAGCAAAAGATGTCGCTGCAGCAACAGAAAAAGCAAGTCCAGGCGAGGAAGACGAAAATCAGTTCATTAAGACTTTCAAGGAGTCTTGTGAATTTACGAGCGGCTATGGAGTTGCCTACGATCCAAACTCTCTCAACTGGTCCTTGTCACATCCTGCTCAGTCTGATCTCATCAACCCGAAAGGAAATAAGAATCGCACTGGCCGAATTCTCATCAATTCAAACGTCACAAGAGTGGTAGACGCCAACGTGGTACATCTGGAACAAGAAATTCCGGTGAATGGTTCTTTTCGAGTCTATGTATTCGCCGGACAGATATCCAAAACCCAGCAAGCCCTCAAAGATTTCACCCAGAACCTCCGCAAGAAGAACTCTTTCTTCAGCACCTATCTACGGAAAGACATTGACTCTGTCTCGCATCACGAACGTCACAATCCTCACAGTCACCTTTTCACATTCTGCACCATTTTTGCCAGCAAGCGAAGCAGTATCGAGATTTCCAGAGACGTGCCGGATCTGTTGGCTCGATATAGAGACAATCTCTATGCAGATGACATTTGGGACCAGCGGGTTCCTGATGCAAAGGCTGCAGCGCATGCTAAGATGGGCCTGGATGAAGAGAATGGCGGTGTTATCATTGTACGGCCAGATGGCTATGTTGGAATCGTGACTGCATTGGCGGAAGGGAGTGGAACTGTCGATGTCCTCAACCAGTATTTTTCTGCATTTTGTTCGAAGACTGTCGGCGAACCACGAGCGCAATTATGAGTTCTATGACTTGATGACATGAAATGTACAAATAAACAAGAATATTTCCCATCAACCTTGAACTAGATTCCTGAGTAATTTATTCACAAAACAAATCTTAGTAGCCTCGCGGTCAACATTGCGTGCTTGCTATTTCTGCAGTTGATGTTGCAATTCACAAAGCAAAATTTAATTTGAAGCTTGGCTAAGTATGCAAACCCTGAAATACATTTCTAAAAGTCCAATTGCCTCTTCAACGATTATAGTCTTCAAGCATCTATCGTGACCATCATAAAGCATTGTTCTGAGCCTCGCCTTCAATCTCAGCCTTGTCCCTGCTGCAAACAGCCAGGCCCTTAGCCACTAGCGGGAACCTAAAAGCACACCCCTGCAGTACCTTGTTCACCTTGTTCATCTTCTTCTGCGAACAAACATCTTACGAAATATCGCCTCACTATCGATCTCGATGCTCTTTTCCTTGGATATCTATCATCGCGGCACATTTCCGAAATGTCGGGGCGCAAAAGAAAAGCAGAGAGCCAAAGGACGCGTCCCGTAGTCGCTTTTGAGGAGGTAAGAAAGCCCGCCATCTCACCAATGCCACGATTCGCGCAGCTAAAACATCTCTAGCCGATGGCCATAACCATGACTTCACGAACAGCAGCAGCTCCGCAGCCCAATCTGCTGATGCGGATTTGGAGTGGGATCGCGAGCTGGGTCTGCCCGAATACGCAGTCAGATATGATAGCTGAATCGAGGGAAGGCGAGGGTAAGGAGTTCACCTTAGAATGTGAAGTCGTGGCTGATTGGAGGGGAATTGTCGCAGACGGTCATATTCAATCGTCCATCCAGAGACTCGATGGCACGGTTACTCACAAGCGACAGAGAACGCGACGGGCGGATGGAAATGGGAGATCGAAGTCAGCGAATGACGCGACCCGCGCGAAATATGTGCCAACAGCTCTCCTTAAGGGCCCAATAAATTTTGGAGACGCTCAAGATGACGGAGAGAGGGTACGGGTACTGGACAACTACTGGGAACCCCCTCAGCTTGGATTCGGGTCGGTAAAGATGTTTCCACGAGCCAAGACATCAAAAGACGACGCTGGTCTGGACAGTCTTGATGAGTCTCTGAGTGGCATGCGTCTCGACGCCAAAGCATCACAGTTGTCTCCATCACTACGCGACTCAGTGCAGCAGTACGAAAGTTCAACACCCAGGAGGCCTTACGATAATCCACTCAGGACTCCGGAATCGCTCCCTCGAAGTGTGATCCGGCCGTCCAAATCGACAGGCAATCTAGGCCGGGATGATTGCCTCAAGACCCTTTTTGACGACGATCGTGGATTGGAAGGGTTGAGGATCTCGGATCGAAAGAAAACTGCCCTTGAAGTCTTGAGAAAGGAAAAGGAACGCAGGTTGTTGGAGGAAAAGCGAAAGGCTGCAAAACAGCGACGACTCATCCGGCAGGCACCAAGAAAACCTCTAATACAAGCATTGGATACGAAGTGGAACGATCGCGTCACCGAAATACAATACTCTCGAGAACTTCTTCGGATTCTGACAAAATCTTTCGAAGGCACAGAACTTCGAGTGAAAGACTTTGGAACATTGTTGGGAAATAGAGCTTGGCTCAATGATGAGATTATCAACACCTATATCGAATGGATTGTTATAGCAGCCAACAAAGCCGCGATTGCTGAAGCAGAGGCGGCAGGAGAACCGGTCTCTACCGTGCCCAAGTTCCTGGCGCACAATAGTTTCTTTTGGAACAACCTGCGGGATAAGGGACCCAAGAGTACGGAAAGGCTTATGAAGAGGAAAAAAGTCCCCGGCACATCTCTGCTAGAAGTCGATACGGTCTTCATCCCGATCAACAAAGGTGCACACTGGACAATTGGACTTGTCCGCCCCGTTGCGAAGACCATTGAGTATCTTGACAGTATGGGAGGTCGAGGAGCAGACGTGATCCCAGTACTGAGGGAATGGGTCAAAAACCAACTAGGATCGCAATATGTCGAGATGGAGTGGACAGTTCCCCAGACACGGGTTGCTTTCCAATCCAACGGGTATGATTGTGGGGTGTTTGTCTGCACAAACGCTTTTTGTGTTGCGCTCGGTCTCAGCCCAGACTGTTACAATGAGCGAGATTTGACACAGCAGCGGAAGAACATTGCTGCAATATTGTTGAACAGAGGCTTTGAGGGAGACTTTAGTTGGAACTCAGAAGGATTCTTGGGGTGAGATGGTTGCATTACTGGAGTTCAGGAACTGGGAAAGGAAATATACCCATTTGTTTTTACTTAGGCGCAGGTACTGGTTGATGGTTTCGTCATGTAGGACGACGAGAAGGCTTGGAAAGAAGCTAGGCTGTAGCTTGAGAGACGGAACAACATGCACCTCTGCTGGGCGCCGAGACCTTGTAGATATAAGCTCAATCGTCAAAGAAAGACATCCAAACATACAAGCTTTCAATTACTAGCAATTGCTGTTTTGCTTGACTTCGGAAGAGCGAAAGAGGGTCCGTTTTAGCCGCTGGAAAGCCGTTGAATCGTGGAGATTGAGGCTTTGGGGGCTAGACTCTCGCGGCTCTGCTATGATCTGCCTTTTTGCACTCGCAGGGGCGGTTCACTCGCTGATGTATAACAGTTTTATTGACCCATTTCCCCTCTTTTCGTTGGCCAGGCGGTATAGATGCTCAAGTGAGCATTTATGTGCCTGGAGCAAGTTTCAAGGATTGAGCTGCGGTTTTATATAAAGACTAAGGACGATGATCTTGAATCAAATCTAAGGCTATGAGAGGGAGAGAAGTGTTGCACTCACAGACGTGAATGTGAGGCTTCTATATGAGCTATTCGCGCCGAGTTTCGTTAAATTTATGACTTAGATTTATTGTTCATTCGGCCGATCACGAAAAGACCTTCACTGATATATGTATAATTGTTTTCATGCTTTGCTCTTTCATTTGAATTTATGTTTAGATAAATACCTATCATGCCTATCATAAGAATTTGCCTAGTAAGATGCGATTAATGTGCTTTAAGAGAATGAGTAATATAAACTTCTATGAACCTGGGGAAGGAGGGACTGTAGACATTAATTATAAGCTCTTAATATTACTAACGGGAAAGAGAAACGAAATAAAACTAGGGGTATCTAGGTATTCTATTTAGGGCATATCTTTTCGATTAAGGAAAGGTTCTAGTGAATAGGGAAAATTTCTAGTGAATAGATTAGACGGGTTCGTTGTTTTTTAAGCGAGAACACGTAAACATAAGTCTCAAATGAGTGAAGGAAGTCTAAAAATGCCCCTATAATCTAATGGGTGTATCTTCCACAATCAGTCCGCGGCTGCATTTCGGGGTCCTGCATGCAAAAGACATAAATCGCTAGAGATTTGGAAGATACCCAAATAACATGTAGGTGCGATCGGAAACAGAGGCTCTGGGGGGATTCTCGTTGCTGTTCTAGCCGAATGTCACTACTCACAGGGCGGGCTGCAATGCAATGGGAAAATCAAAGAGCAAATGTGCCTGCAAGAGGGTTGAGCTTTTGAATGAGATAATCATCGTCGAGGTCCGGAACTCAACAGAACGGCAAAGTCTCTGAATAGGCAGGTGTAATTACCCGCTAGTATTGTGCTTTGTCGGCTCGGAAAACATCTTGATATTGCATATCGTACTACCCGTTGTTGGCCTAAGCTCCACCCCTTTGCTGCAGTACAGTAGCGCCGAATAACTTTGCGCCTTTTGAGGACTTGTTGACAGATGTAAGTTCCACTGGTCGCCTCACGACTCTCTTGCCTTTTGCATTAGATGACTGACAAACATTCATACCACAATTATACGGAAGCTATCAATATTCTGTAACCCTCGAACACTTTCGGGGTATCTCATGTTGCACCCGTGGAATAACTCCCTCCTGTCCTACTACGTCAGCGTCTTAATATGATACGAACCCTACGGATTTCTTGCAACTTTCACGGTCATCCTCCTATCGATCTATCCTACTGGCTGCAATCATTGTCTGGAGATGATTTGAGTGTCCTCTCTAAACGCAAAGAAATATGGCAGAACATATAGAGGATTATTCCTGCGATGGTAGGACTGCGTCGAGCTTATGTAAAGCTGTATGTTAATCATGAGTGGGATACCTTCAGTCGAGACAGTGCAAGAGAGTTGTTAGGGCCAGATAACCAAGTCACTCGACCAGAACTTTTCTTGCTTAGCATTCCAGTTCTAGCGATGTATGAGGGTATGCCACGCCCTTCTACTCAATTCCCTTGGGCGGCAAGAAATGGTTGGGAGGGCTCAAATCCGGGGATGATTTACCAAATTGCAGGATTCGAAGAGTTGGGACTCCTGACGAGCTGTGATATTAGGGTCACTTTCGATGGATGTTTGCAACAAATGGAATACGCTTCCACCATTACTCAACTCTCTTCTTCTCTCCCTTATTTTTCTCTCTCTGATCGTTGCTTGTCCCAGATGATTCGTGGAAGTGTTGACATTCCAGTGGACTAAGCAGCCAATGGCAAGAGTACGTTTTCTACGAAAGGTACCTCGGCCTCAAGCGAGGCTTCGAAGAACGGGGCCAGCTGTACCACACGATGCGCCAAGTAATATTCTGGAAACTGTGTCTAAACGATGTGAATGTATCTCCTTTTCGGGGCAATTTCGAAACAGGCCCAGCTCGAAAGCTTAGAAATTCCAGATCTTTCTTGAATCGTGACTGTACTCCGTGCGGCGTTAAAATGTTGCGAACTTGATGATATCAGGGTATGGCCTCAACTTAACCAGAGCTGCCAGCAGGGGTATCTGTCCAATCACAGGACTGGAACCTGCGTTCACGACTATACGCGAAAGTTAAAGATAGTTTAATAAGTAAAAGATCTGACTTAACTAAACCCTATTAAAAGTGTATTTTAAAGTCTATTTTATGTTTAATTTGTTATGAAAGTAATTAAGTTTGATAGACCAATTCTTGATTCTAACTTAGCAAGGACCTCCAACGGGGATCTGGCTGGCTGTTGGAAGTGCGGAGCGACCCAGCCGGGCCCTGTGCTGTGCCTCGTACGTCCAACCTACCTACCCGAACCTGTCTCGATCTCTCCCGCCTAGCTACGAACCTTCCATTGCCACTGCTCGCATTAAATCGTGCGACCGACGCATGTCTTGACTATCCCGATCCGCATGATTGCTCGAGCGCCCGCGATAAGAAGGGGAGATGGCCAACAAGAAGGCGAGGCAGCGGATTAGCTATGGTAGGTACCTATCTATTTCCCCGCACCCCGGACGTTGCTCAAAATTCGACGACATATTGACTGGCTTCTGCAGTCCTGCCACTTGCGAACTCTCCTGGCGGACATCGATTGGGAGTAAACGGCCTCGCTGTCGACCGCGATCAATCGATCCTGTAAGTGAAAGCGCTGTGGCCGCCGGCATCATTGTCCTAGAGGCGGGGTCCGTTGACCTCGAAGCTAACCGCCTTGCAGCTATTCAGGAGGAAGAGATGGTGCGATTTGTGCCTGGAATCTGAATCTCGACTTGAAGACACCAATTCCCTCCGAGAACCCTTTTGATTCACCAGACGATCCAACTTCAGAGACGAGCTCGAATACCCAGACCTCCACAACCTTTCGCGCGCAGACCCAGGCTCATACTCACTGGGTCAATGACATTGCCCTTGCGCAGAATAACACTGCTTTAGTATCGGCTTCTTCTGATCTGACAGTCAGATTATGGCGACCATTATCGAACGAGTCTGAGGCGCCTCAAACAATTGGGCAGCATGCCGACTACGTCAAGTGTGTTGCGACAGCAAGTCCGCAATCAGACTGGGTGGCTTCGGGAGGACTCGACCGACGAATATGCCTTTGGGATCTAAGCGGAGCAGGAAAGAAGCTAGAAATCGAAGTGGGGGACGAGGAGAAGAGTGAGAAGGGTTCTGTCTACGCCCTGAGCGTCAGTCGCAGCATACTTGCAAGCGGTGGTCCAGAATCAATTGTGCGATTATGGGATCCAAGGACAGGGAAGAGGGTCACCAAGTTTGTTGGTCATACGGACAACATCAGAGATATCTTGGTGAACGAGAGCGGAGACACTATCATGACTGCCAGCTCTGATCAAACTGTCAAAGTATGGAGTGTCACAGCTGGACGATGCATGCATACTTTGACCATGCACAACGATAGTGTCTGGTCTCTGTTCTCCGAAGACCCTGATCTGGGTGTATTCTACAGTAGTGATCGATCTGGTTTGGTTGTGAAGACCGATGTCAGAGGTACTCTTGGGGAGATGGACGACGGACTTTCTCTTGCTGTTGCTCATGAAAACGAGGGAGTGAACAAAGTCATTGCGTGCGGAGAGCATATATGGACTGCCACATCGAGTTCTTCCATCAATCGATGGACTAATGTCGATACCGGATCTGACATTCAGTTGCCAGAGGCCTACAGACATCACCGGGCATCCAGTGCTGCGTCTCGTCCAATGCATCTGTCGCCTCCGACATCCACTGAAGCATCGAAGAAAGAAATACCCTCTCAATCAATTTTGAGAATTTCGAACACTGCCACCTTCCCAGCACCAGCTACGAGAGACGCGGATGCTGCTACGACATATTCAGCTCTGAGCGGAACCCGAAAAGCCTCAGAAGTCATCCTAGACCATGACATTGGTGTAATCGTCCCTATCAATGCACTGCCAGAAGAAACCATCGAAGGTCAACATGGTCTGGTCAAGCATAAGCTACTCAATGACCGCCGAAGAGTTTTGACTTTGGACACAGCAGGTGATGTCTTGCTCTGGGATCTTCTGAGAGTATGTTGCAGCATAGTATCTGGTTGAATTATGCTAATTCATGATAGTGTATCCCGATTCAATCATTCGGGAAAAGACATCTTGAGGATGTCGAGCCTGAGGTCAATACAATGGAAGCAGTTGCGCCATGGTGCTCGATTGATACTCGAACTGGACGCCTTGCCGTAGTTCTAGAAGAGTACAATTGCTTCGATGCTGAAATGTATGCGGATGAGCTGGAATTAGAGGAGCCTGTTGAGTTCAGAGATGATCAGCGAAGTACGTCTCTCGACAAGTCCGCAAAGTTAATTCACTAACTTGAAACGTAGTCAATCTTGGAAAGTGGATTCTTCGTCACATATTCTCGAATCTCATTGATGAGATGATTAAAAGAGACGAGGCATACCGCAAAGAACTGAATGATAATATCAAGAAGACCAGCGGCAGAGCTAACGCACCTACCTCCATTCAACTCCCAACGGATGGAGGAAGCTGGCCAGATAACTCTGCTTTGACACCCAAGGGTAACGGGCACTCATATCCCATGACACCTGGTATGGGCATTGGTGTAGCAACCCCTGCCCCACTCAACCACCTTCCTGGTGTTCCTGAAGATGGTGCACCTCTGGACAAACGAGCATCTCAAGCTAGTCGTGCATCAGCTGAGAAGACCGGCGATTACTTCTCTAATGCGCCACTTCCTACTGAAGCCAGCTCTAAGCCAGCGGTGGAAACCCACGAGGCTCCTCCAAAGTCACCATCGGATGATAAAGAGACCAATGGTAAGGATGGCAACACATTATTCGGAAAGAAGTTCCGTATGGGTATGGGCAGCATGTCCTTTGGCAGCAAGAAACTTGGCAGGTCTGCGTCCACAGCGACAGCCGAAAAGCCTGTTGTCGTCGATGACAAGGTCGAGGATGGCTCCGAGACTTCGGATAGTGGAGAGAAAGAGAAAGAGGTTGACGACAATTTCTACGGAATTGTGCAGAAGATTCAAAATGAGTACGAGAAAGCGCTCCTTGAGAATCCTGAGGCCCGAGTCGAGAGTGGAATCACTCCCAGCTTGCCAAACGAGACGCCTGTTTTGAAGCCTCCACCGATGACGACTGTCATCATACAAGAGGAGACGTCGGGAGGAAGTGCGGACTTGTACAGAGGAACTGTAGCTACTGTTGGAGAAGATGCGACTTTGATTGCAGAAAGAGCACCAATGTGGCTTGGTGATCTGCTGTTGCGGGTAAGTGGGGGCCCGACTATAGCAAGCGCTGACTAACATACCATACAGAACAAAATTCCTTTGAAGGAGCCAGTCAAGGTTTCCTTTGTACTGCAGCCATGGCAAGATCAACTACCAAGCATTGCTGGGCCAGATGGGAATTCCCGTCTGAACGCCAACAGGATGCTCCGAGTAAAGAAGATCTTGGCATACGTTGCTGAGCGTATTGAAGCAGCCCCAGAGCAGCCAGATCCAGATGCGTTACGTCCCGAAGAGTATCTCGAGCTTTACTGCTACGACACAGTGAGTGGTAACATTTTATGATTCACAACCTCGCTAACACAATGTCAGAAATTGCCAATCACAATGAGTCTTGCTACTCTTCGTGCCCATGTCTGGAAAGGAGGGGCAGATGTCATGCTCTACTATAAGAGTAACGGACGAAAGCCCATCGCCTATCAGAAGGCACCAGAACCGGCAACAGAAGCATCGGCGGCGCCAACCACATCCAGTGCATAAAGATTAAAAAAGATATTTCCTGTGCATTTGGGTAGCTTAATACTGCATATACTTCTGTCTGTTGGGTTCATGTTTCAGTAGTCTCTTTCGTTAGCATAGCTCATCTGTTCTAATAGAGTGCGATGACATTTGCACAGCAGCATATCACACGACTCGTGCTGATTGAGAGTGATTTCTGATTTGCAGTTTGCTTAATTCTTTATTGTACAAGATTGATATACATATACAGACAACAGTGAGGTGGGTATCCATCTATCCCAGACGCCATCTATATGCATGAACTGTCCGAAAGCTCTAAAAAATTACTCATGAATCACCATCTCCAGATAATGAATTATAGGCCCATTGATACGAGCCCAAAAAGATAGCACCTCCAGCACTAATCCACAGAATCCTGGGACCAATCCCCGCGAAGAAAGCTCTGGGACCACTATCCTGCAATATCTGCTTTAGCAACGGTATGACAGCCGTCTTCTCCTTTGCTAACATCATCCTCGTCTTCAGCACATCCAATGGCGTGGTCGTGCCCGCAGCAATCGCCCCCGCCGCGCTCCCAAACAGGCCACTCTCCCATGCACTTATACTGTCCTTTCCGGACTTCCTCCTCCTATATTCCTTCATGGACTCCCACAGCGGGAACTGAATAACCGTGAACGGGACCTCGCGCATAATAGTCACTGACCACCCTCTATATAGCTCCATCCACACACCCGATAAGCCAATAGCTCTCCTTTGCGACAGAATAGCCTTGATAGTCGACAGCGACGAGGGATACTGCCTAGCTTGCGTGCGTTGCTTGATGACCTCCGTAGGAACCCTTACCGCACACGCAGCTACCTCTCCCAAGCTCGCCGCAACCATATGTTCGATTGGCGCGGTCCATTCCTCGCTCTGTCCCTCTATCACTTGCTTCGCATGTCTCCTGGCTGAGAGGAACGTTTTCGTGTATTCGTAGGTGCAGAAGAAGAGGGCTGCGCCAGGTGCGGACCCTACAATTGCACTTCCCACGCCGCGATAAATTCCTGTGAAGCCGCCAGAGGCGAGGAAGCCGGATGAGGATTGCAAGCGTGTCTTGAGCGTGTCGAGGGGGTAGAGGGAGAGGTCGACGGTGGTTCCTGCGAGAGCTCCTGCGAGGAGGGCGGTCGTGAAGGCGGGCTGATTTGGAGATGACATTGCTGAAAGTTTTGCAGAATGTCGGAATGCAGATATGCTTTTGTAGTCTACTATTCTTTAATTCAGAAGACTTTAGCGCTCGATTTGAGTAGAGGCCGAAGCCGGCTTGGGCTTGGTGATGCCATGGGTGAGGTGGTGACGGAGTTGAAGTGAGGTCGGAGCTCGTCTGGATTTATTTTTCGAACGCGTCCCCCCGTGCACCTCCCAAAGCTCGTCGTAGCTCCATCAACACTTTTTCCTCCACAAAAATCATAAAACAACAATGGGATGGGCTCCGCCAACCACATTGTAAGAAAAGCAGCCTTCCTTCAGAAAACAGCTTCATCTCCTCGCTCAATTTCGGCGATAGAGTTCTCGAAAGTATGGCCTGGAATATGGCTGAAATCACGGGAGCCCGGCTTAGGTGCCAATCTGGAACCTACAATTGGTATTTATAGTTTATACAAAGCATCCTGTTTGAAAGCAGTTTTGTTAATGAGTGCCTTCAGGTTTGGCCATCAGTGGCGGAGTTGATTCTATGGCTCTTGCGTTCCTATGCTCTAGCATGAACGAGAGTCTTTCGGCGGAGAATAGAGTGAACTTTCGAGCATTTGTAGTCGATCATGGATTCAGGAATGGAAGTGACAACGAAGCTCTGGCTGTTTCAAAAAGTCTAGAAACGAGAGGTATCAAAAGTCTCGTTCTCGGCAACATCTGGCCAGGCGTTAACGGTCTTAGGCATTCCAACTCAAGTCTTGAAGATAGAATGGCCATCATCTCTCCAGGCACACGCACTACCGAATTTCGAATCCGCAGCAAGGAGGTACCGATTTCGTACGCTAGGGAAAGCTTGTAGCGAATGGGGCATCAATTCGTTGTTTCTGGCTCATCATGAGGATGACCAGGTTGAGACTGTTATGATGAGGTTGATGGAAGGTCATAGGATGGGTCTCACGGGTATCAAGGATCATTCCGAGATACCTGAGTGTTATGGTATTCATGGAGTTCATGAGAGTGGCCGCCTCGACATCGACTCTTTCAAGGGACTCACAGAGTACAAGCCGAACTATGTTGAAAAGCCTACCCACCGAACTGTAGACTGGAAACCGCAGCTCACTCTTGAAAGTGGAGGGGTACGAGTCTACAGACCATTACTTGGATTCAGCAAAGAGCGGTTAATAGCAACATGTAAAGAGAACAACGTCGAATGGTTCGAAGACCATACCAACAAAGACCGAACTCTGACCAAGAGGAACGCCATTCGCCACATACTATCCAAGTATGCCTTGCCGAAAGCTCTGAGCAAACCAGCTCTCCTGGATCTGTCTGAGAAAATGAGAAAGCAGGAACAGCGCCGAAAGGAAGTTCTAGAGCAATGGCTCTCTAACTGCTGTATCACATCACTGGATCTTCAAGTTGGAACTGCGAAAGTTAATTTCGCGGACCTGAACCAATTTAAAGAGCATCTATCGTGGCCTGGAGAGAGAGCTGGGCAGACAGCAGCGGAACTACTTAGCAGGATCATGATGCTAGTATCTCCTCACGAGCACGTCCCTATCTCGTCTCTCCATGGCGCAGTAAGCCGTCTGTTCCCCGAGCTCTCGAAAGGTGAACCTCGAACGGGGTCATTCACAGTGTGTGGACTGTACTTCCAATCCATTCAACGGGATTCCCCTGGTGCAGACAAACCTGGCCACGACCGTAAGCCTATCTGGCACATCTCCCGCCAGCCATTCGGAAGCAACGAAATCACCAAACATGTTCTCACCTATTCATCCTCTCCTCAAGCTCCCTGGTCGCCATGGCGGCTCTTCGACGGACGATACTGGATCCGTGTTAAGAACAACTCGTCGTCAACTGTCCTCGTTCAACCTCTATCACCCACACAATGGCCGAGATTCAAACAAGACCTCGGTCAGCAGCGTAAGCGAGCGTTGAAGATAATGAAGCAGAAAGCGCCTGACGGCGTACGGTACACTCTTCCTTCAGTCGTACTGCGGACCAAGGATGGGAATTCGATGGAGGAGGATCGTGTTGTGGCGTTGCCCACGTTGGGGATATGTTCTGCAGACAGTGTGGAGCGGAAGGAGGTCGAGTGTGAGGTAAGGTATAAAAAAATCTATACTGCTGGTCTTCCAATTGTGGGTGGGCACACTCCGTCAAATGATACATGAGACTTCTCTTGGACGAAGAAGCAATCATCAAGAGGCATATGGGAAGTGAAAAGAGATGCTCGCAGAGCGTGTTCCGCCTTAGGAAGGAAATTAAATAGACTCGATTATATTCTGTGACTGTCTCGATGTATGTTTGTCTATCTATGTGTCAGTCTCCTCTGCGTTATCTACCTTTGTCCACCCGCTCGCCTGCCTGTGGCATGGCTTACAAAAGCCAAATCCCATCCCTGTGACCATAACCTGTCAAAAGTCTGGGGTATCCTTAACGCCTATAGCTAACCGAGTAATACCTCAGTAAAAATCTAACGCCGGAGTATGCAGCCCGATCTCGTTGTTCATGCTCTTTCCAAGCAGAAATTGCACTCGATATGCATCGAGTATACAGTGCCACTCATGATGTCTTTCAAATACTTGTTGCCAAATCAATTACGTGTAATGTAGTGCTGAAAACGATGATGGGGATCTCAAGGCTTCTCATACAGTCACGCAAGTAATACGTCCCTGTCCTGTCCTAACTCCACGCTATGCAATATGATTGTGTTTTCTTGAATGCAATATTCATCTCAGATGAAGAGCCTTCTTTGCATTTTCGTAGACCACGTAGGTGATGCTGACCGCAGGGACGACCTTCAAAAGGTTTGGCGTAATGCCCTTAAAGAGTCCTTTGAAGCCTTCGTTCTTCACTGTTTTTTGCGCTACATCGATGATGCCCGAGTACGTTGGGGGGTGAAGGACAGTCCTATGTTGACATCAGTTATACTGTTGGATCATGGATCTCACTGGATGATGTGGGAGAATATATCCAGTGCGAAATAAGGAAGAAGCTTACCCTTGGGCTTGGAGTCTCGTTCGCAAAAGGTTGATTGGGTACACTATGCTGGCGCCGAAAGCTCCCGAAAACGCTCCAATGCATCCTGTAGCAAAAGAACCAGGAAGTGCATCTTCTTCGTGACATCCCAGGATTCTAGCATTGCGTCTCGCGATTCGTGCCTTGAGATACTCGAATGTTCCCAGATCGATGGCGGAATAAGGGAACATTCCGAGAAGACCCATGGTCAAACCCCGATAGGAAGATTTTATAGCCCCTTGTTGGATCATTTTCTTCGCAGTAGCGACGATGAGTGCGTTACCATGTAGACCGCCTGAGACAGTCTCACATTGCATACTGCTTTTTGTCAGTCTTTGCAACAAGGATGGAGTACACAAGAGCTTACCGAAACTTCAATGTATCTATAGGGTAAACAAAGAGTCTCATGTTTGTCAGTATGAAACACAATAGAGGGACGGCCAAACAAACTGTGATATAAGTCCACCAACTCCCCCAGCTACAAACTTGGAATAAGGATTGATGTTTTGCGGGTCGTTGTGACCTTCCATATGTGCCAAAGCTCGCTTGGCGCATTCGTAGGATCCAAATTTGATTGCTGATTCGGGCATGACTTTGATCACGTTCAAGCCGTTACCTAGAGAGTCAGTTGCGCCTCAACTTGTTTTGTGGATATATTTACCTGCAAACAAGCTTCTCACCCCACCAGCTTTCCAAAGCTCTTTGGTAGCATCAATGAGGGGTCGGCCGACTGTCTTCGCTACACCAACCGCATCACCCTTCTTCATCGCATTCATGGAATCTTTTGCTGGACCGATATTGGCGATGAGATAGACCTTTAATCGGTCTAAGGGGGCAGTAGATGTTCTGGAGACGACTCCTGCAACTGCGCCTGCTGCAAAATAGCCTGGATCGGGCAGAATGTCCGTCAGCAATAATTTCTCCACAGGCGCAACATCCTCCGAAACTTTCTCTTCTTCGTCCTCGGTTGTTTCGAGTTTTGATTTAATGGTTTTGGCCGCAGGTTGAACTCGATCGGTTATCGGCGTCTGATACCCTACATCGGAAGATTCTAGCGAAATGTCTGGTTCTAGTCGTGCTCGTATGGAGTCGATGGGCGATGTTCGATTAGGTTTCGTTGAAGGATCCGCAATTTTGATGATGGCGCCAAACAAGACTGACAGGGACGAAAATCGAGATTGTGATTCCATACCTAGGCCTTCTAGCGTCTCCTCGCTGATTGAGGTATCGCCTTCGGCGTTTAATGTGACAGCAGATGAGTAGTAAGACATGACAGCTTTCAGCCCAGGGGCTTTCTGTGTGGGTAAGAAGAGCAAGAAATCTCTGCAAGACTGTCAGCTTTTGCACTATTCACTGCAGGAAATTCCCATTTGACACGAAGAAGATCCGATAAGAGGAAACTTACCTCCATTCCGCAAAACTAATGTAGCCCTAGTAAATAATCAGTATTGTATTATGCATCGTGGTTGGGTGATATACGTCGTTGTTTTGGTCGACCTCATTGAAGAACTGGTCAAGCTTGGAATTCGGAACTGCCAGACCAGCTGTTCTGAAGGCATTTCTCAACTCGCCCTTGTTCAGCTTGCCATCTTGGTCTCGGTCGATGGAATGAAACAGCGAGAGAAGCTCTTTCTCTGTCCTCTCTACGAAGGTACGAAATTCTGCGCATTGGGTGTCAGCGACTCATCGTCAGAGGGAAGGAGACACATGAACCCCCGCCAACTCTTGGAAGACATACCTTCATACTGTATCACTTCGTCTCCATTCTTGTCCATCGCTTTGATAACATCCTTGAGCATGTCATTTGCATTTTTCAGAGCTGTAAGACTGGTTAGAGGAGGTGACTTGCGACATATAGGACTGGCAGACTCACGATGGTCGATTCGGGTCAAACCCTTCTTCAGGCCATTGAGATCCAGCTCTCCTTTATTCTGCGGATCCAGCTTCTTCCACAGCTTCTCGATCCGCGCATCCCTCGAATTCTGACTCTCCAGTAACTCCATCTTGACGTTGCGGGTGTTATCAGTGATCTCTCATCGCGGAGGACAAATTGTGCAAGCTTGTTGGACGTGTCGCACAAGTCGTTATCATCGAGTCGAGATTGGAAGCATGAGTCGGTTCTGCAGATACTGAGATTATGGCAGAATGAAAGGCGGATTGTGGGCGAAGTTGTGCGCGGGCTGCTTCCTTTCTTTGGGACCGACTTCGATTTTGGACCGGTTGGCCATGAATTTCAAGATCCTTTCCACCCGTCTGCCCTCAGCGCTCACAGGCCTTGTCGTCACAAGCTCGGTCCGGAAAGGGTCCGTTTGCCAAGCCATGCTACTTAGCGGGGAGACTTGACATTAGCCGAGTCATTATTGAGGTGCAGCTTCGTAGGTTCGTCAGATCATTCCTCCTCATTCATGCTTCACAAACCTCATCCTCTAACTTATTGCCAGCCTCGTCTACACTTCAAACAGCTCGAGATGAGTAGAGCTTGGCGCGAGGAGATATGCCAACGGTGCCTCATACTAACAGGTTCTATTGCCAGCATGACTTACAGATTCGATTGCTCTGACGATGTTCGACCCGACCAATTTATTTTATAGAACTCCTAAACCTACAGCTGGCAACCATCCATCATCATTCGAAGTTCATGGCTCCCCATATTTGAAGTCAGAGACTATCAAGATCATCTGCCGAACTTGTACGCAGCAACACTCAGACGTGGTCGTCAGGCTTCGATCGACCTCGAATAACCGTTTAGGTACTCGAAATCAGAAGATTATGCTGCGCAGGTGCTGCTATATTTCATGGCCAGGCCGTCTCATACAACAAGCAATCTGGGGTTACATTGGAGATCGGTCCTGCAAAATAATAGATCTGGTTCCGCTATACTCATGCCTTGCTTCAACAACGGACAACACTACAAAGGGACATCGTCACCAGCTGTGACAGGAAAAGACTCGAAGCAATCAAGGCCCAGTGCTCCAGGCCAACATGTCGAATCTCTCATATCTCAGAGCTGTTAGATTCGACTGGGCTTTCCTCGGGTCAGAATGCCACATTTGCATAAACGTAGAGGGACAGACTCGGAACAACTCTACGACTTCGAATACTAAGTCACAGAGCAGTAAACAGTTATGGATCCTATTTTGCAAGATTCACCTCGGTCGTATCTCTTCGTTAGCTGGTATGATCATTCATAAAGCTTGCTACTTGTTTCCATTTTTCTTTTATCTCAAGCAAGCAAGGACAGAGATCCTTTCCAGAATCCCTCTTGTGGGAGGGATATCTCTGCTGTACGAGAAGGCACGCAAAGTTATAGTGAAGCACAGCACTCTAGGAACTTACTGTCAGGTCTCTTTTCTGAGGGCGAGGTGAACTCCTTTCCAGCTCATTGGCACATATCTTTCCAGTTCCCATTTCTAATATCCTGTCAAAGCTTAATTTATGGCGATAATTCCTGTAGTAGTTCATTTGCTTAACCACTTGATTAGAGCAGTAGTCAAAACAGCAGTTAAAATAGTAGTCAAAATAAAAGTCAAAATAGTAGTCGAAGTTGTAGCATTCAACCAACAATGAAAAACAATCATGGTCAAAAAGCTGTACATTTCGTACTCCCCTACGGAAATACCCAACACTGAAACGTACTCGAATACCTTGGCAACTGATTGGAAAGCTCTCCACATCTGTTCTCTAGCATCCTCACGGACGGGGTGCCGTTAAGACGATACCCAAAATAGCGTCTCGAAACTCCGCTGGACTTCAGACTTCGGAATCTTATGCGGGGTTTGCCTAGACGTCGAATCTTTACAATTGGCACAGCCTTCCGTTGATCTCCTCACAAAGTCAAACTTTCTCTCCCTGCAGTAGAGCGGAACAATGGGCGGTGTGCCCGTGTAACAGAAATCGAAGCTGGCCTGATTGGCCACTCCTTGTTCTGGAACATCAGGGCGCGCCAGCTAGCACCCACCCACCACCATCACCACCAAGACCAGGGACAAGATGGATGGATGATCTTTATCTTTGCTTACAGCGCCTGTTATCGTCCTGTATGCTCCGACCAATTCCCACGCCAATTGGGCCCAGTTCATGCTTCACTTTATGCATGTTCAATTATAGATTGCGGTTAATGTCTGCCGTGGAGGTGGCTGACGCCGGAAAGCAGAGAGATTGGAGAATCACGGTCAAGGGAGGGGTTGAATGAAGGTTGAAAGTTGAGGGGAGGGGGATGTTTGAGATCCAAGCGTTGTCCAGCCCTGCCAACCAGAAGGAAGCACCACCCCCTACAGGGTCCAACAGCAAGCAATCAAGAGTGGCAGTGGCAGAGCACAACAGCCAGCAAGGTGGCACCGAGATGGCAGCTTTATGCGGAAAGGAGGGGGGTAGTGGTGTTGCGTTTGCTGGAGAGATGCTTTCTCGGCGGTTGACGGCGCCAACCAGAGGACAGGACAGGGCGAGGGTGCTGATCCCAGCCATGCCGGGTTCCAGATGTTTTGAGGGTGGCGAAGGTTGCTGCTAGCCAGCCGAGCCAGCGTCCAGTCCCAATGAGCACAGTTACTAGTGCAGTCCCTCGGTGAGGGCGGGTTCTCACAGAAAGGTCAGTCAATGGGAGAGGATAGCAGCTTTCTTGTTTTTGCATCCCAACGAACGGGATTGTCTAGCTCTGGAGGAACAATGCAATGTCTTGCTGTGAGAGCATCACAGAAGACAGTAGACTGGCAATGGCATCGTGTTGATACAATGGCCGAAGGCCGGGTCCGATGTATCGAGTCCATTTGTTGACATAACAGAACACAGAGCAGAACAAAGGAAACCTCCCGTCCCCCTCAGAATCGGATGGGCACGGGTCGCTCTGCTCTGCTCTGCTCTGCTCTGGCTCTTCCCTCATCCTCAGGCTTGTCAGGCATCCAAATACCACAATGGTCACCCACTTGGGCAAAGCTCGTCATGGGCGTACCATCGGTGTTTTGCTGTTGGCTCGCTAAAGCAGTAGGTTGAGCACTGGGCATCCACTAGAACCAGAAGCAGCCAAGCGTCCACCACATCCCTCCCTTCCCTCGCCTCCTTCCACTCCTTCTCGCTCCCTCTCTCTTCTTGCTTTCCCCTCGCCCAACTGCCCCAACCTTCTCTCTCACTCAAGATCTCCCCATTTCATCGCTCCCGATAACATTCGACCACATACATATATAACTACCACAACCAGTTCACCATATCCTCACTAATACTCGTATCCTCTTCGCATCCTACTGCTACCATCAATATCAGAAAACTCTGCCACACCGCTCCATTGTTCTTCACAGCCTCTCGGTCGCATCAGAACCAACCCCCAACCAACTGTCAAACTCACCGACTCGATCGATCCCATTAATGAGCCCATAAAATGTCGTCCTTCTACCACTACAACACTCACCAACACCCTACCTCTGCAAATGCACAGTCGACCTCATCGTCACATCACAGCGGTCGTGGACGTAGAGCTCCTCGTTTGTCGCAAAATGCTCATAAGCAATTCCGGGGAGCCAGAAAGGAGCTCGAAGAGGCTGCGGTCGTAACAAGCTTTCGTCAGCGCTTCGAAGCTGGTCGATCCTTCGACCTCGACGATGATTTGGAGTTCTGTCCAAACCTCCTCACCGAGAGTGATATGGTTTCAATCCATTCCTCATCATCGGATCGCTCCTCGCTGTCAAGTGGGTCTCCAGAATCCAGCCCCCAATCCCACCAAGTAGCGCCAGACTCCAACTTCACCCTCAACTCCAACTCCGTTCCATACATGCCTTCCTACCAGAGTCAACCTACTCCTCTTAAACTTCATCAGCCAGCTGCTACCCGGGTTCGCAACGCCATTCCGATCGTTAACCCGAGTACCGGCATGTCGATGGCCAGCCCACCACAGAGTGTTAGTCCCGCCAGGATGCAACATCTGAACCGACGTTGGTAGATCGGCTCTTCTTCTGTTCCACCCATTAGCAGAGTGGATCTTCCATCATCGCATTAATTGACATTTCGCATTCTTTGTCACATCCATCATTTGGCGGGCACTCTCCCCTGGCATCGATAATCTTCCGGTTACGGCACTTTCCACCTCAACGAATCCTCTCTGTACAAATTCTTCTCACGACCTACCCACCACCAAATTCCTTGAGACAGTAACGGCGCAACAATCGATTTCGATACCACTGTTTAAGTAGGAGATGGTGTTGTCATCCAAGAATGATGGCTTGATTTTGAGCGCGCATTGCATATTTTTGTGACGGTGTTTGGGCTGCATTCCTTTTTGGGTGGGACAACGAAGCGGCGACTTCAATGGGTTTTATGAAAAAGACACATCATAGTTACATAGAACGATTTCCTTTCCTCCTCGGAGACCGGGCTGTTTTGCGGGTGTTATATTTTTCGGATGCCTATACGGATGGGAAAGATCTCTCTCAATCTTTTTTGTTTCATGGTTTATCAGTAGGCGGGCTGGGTGTCGGTTGGTATGAACAAAGGTCGTGCTTCCTTGTATGATGAGCGCTTCAGGTGTTGTGTCTTTGGTTTGATACTTTGGGGTATTGGGTATGGCTTGGCTTTGAGCGGGTGATCTCGCAGGTGCATTATCGGATCGGATCGACTATTTCTGTCTACGGATGGGTTGGTTATGAATGATATACGGTCCGAGACTGGGTGGGCAATGGTCGTTTAGGACCTACTCCCGAAATATATTGTCTTTCATCTTACATTTCCTTTGCACAAGAGTTCCGAGGCACGTACATATACTGTCACGAATATGGAACGAAATGGGATACGATCTTTAATACCAAAAGTGTTAACACAACTCTCAAGATGTACTCTCAAATGCCTCGTATGTGATCACGCCATTCGTTTCCAGCTCATCAAGCAGACTTCCAGCAATAATCCCAGATGCTAGTGGAGAAATGAGATGGAAACCACTCCACTCTCCATCACACCAAACAACACCCCACACCCCTCTCGAGATACATCCGTCCTTCCACAAGCCAGCTGACTAGCTCAATCCTCCACTACCGTAGCTTAATAATCGAATCTACGTTTCGCCGTAGAGAAGGATACGTATGGCAGGCTTGAGTCATATCAGCCCAGTAGTAATGATTTGAAGCTTGATAATTGCTCTCATCTTGTACCTGCAGAGAAGTCTGTAGCCGGCCCTCCCTCTGTGCCGTGGATCCAGGAACATGAAGCAATTTCCAGTATCGGAATTCACCACCCTTGTTCTCAGCCAATGAAATTCGGAGGGGTACTAGGTATCCCCGCTAACAACCACATGTGAATCTCGCAGTCCCATTCATTACATTACCCGAAAAGTGAACTCAACAAGTAAACAATTTTTCTTCATCCTTTTGAATGCCTCGCTTATGAAGCTTCAGTTGCGGTTTCCTCCTGAAGAAAAGAATCAAGACTGACGATCGGTACTGCCTAATTCATAGCCAACAACGCCGTGCCGCGACTCCTTCCGTATGCCCGAATCGCACGTGTCTCACAGTCATTGAGGCACTCGAATCTCTACCAAAATCAACGAGCAAGATGTCTAGGGCGGTGACTCCAACAGGACATACACCTGGGAACCCATCCTCACCCCAAGCATACGTCGTTTCTCAATACTCAAGCGATGAGATCCGGCTCCCCATCGAAGGCAGCCGACCGCCACCGAACACACCAGCTAGCGACTTCAGTATTTCACCGCGCCATGCCGAATCCGCGTTACGGATGAAGCAAAGCAGGAAACTCTCAAATCTCAATCTCGTCCACTTTGTCGATCTTAGAGCCGTAACCTACGAAACGGTCGTGGATGAGAATCTCGTCTGTCCGATATGTCACTGTCCGCTGGTCGACCCCGTCATGACAGAATGTGACCACATTTTCTGCCGCTCGTGTATCGAGGAATCAGTTCTCCACAGCAAGACTTGTCCTATTGATCGGTCGATGCTGGATCAGGAAGTCAGCTCGCTGAAACGGGCGCCGAAGATTATTCTCAATCAGCTTGATAGCTTGAAAGCGAAGTGTCCATGCTGTTCTTCGTCGTTTGCTCGATCCATGCTTGCGAACCATCTGGAGAAGTATTGTCCGGAGACTATTATGAGATGTCCTGGGAGGAACACCGAGAAGGAATGTCCTGAGAATGTGAAGAGGAAGTACGCCAGTAGAGGGTGTCTGCATTATGAAGCAGATTGCCCTGACTGTCTGGACTCTCTACTCGAGGTCGACATGGAAGAGCATCGTGAAGAGCTATGCAAAGAGAGGTACAAGCAGTGTGAACATTGCGGAGTCGAAATCCTGCGGTGTAAGGTGTCTGAGCACAATAAGGAATGCTCAGATGTTATTGCACCTTGTCGCTGGGCGGCTTACGGCTGTCAACACGAAGCAAAGAGGAGAGAACTACACCTTCACACAGATGAATGTAGTCTAAAGACCGTCGGACCCATGACAGACATGCTGCGAAGAGAAATTGGCGAGCTACGGTCCGAAGTTCGCGCTCTGACAGAAACCAACCAACGACAAGAACGCCGCATCAAATTCATGGAAAGTGGCAATTCACGAGATTTCAACCAGCCCATCTACGCAACGGATCTCTCCAGTCCATCATCACTACCCAATCTCCCCGAGCCAGCCAATACCGAACCTCTCGACTCAGGCCACCAATATCTCCTCTCGCTCCTAGAAGCACAGGAGAGTAATCTAAGTCATCTATCAAGCAGCTTGACTGAATCAGAAGCTAAGCAAACGACGATGCTTTTCAACGAGACAATTCCCATCAAGAACGAACTGGCTGAGATCAGGAGCATGCAGCAGACTACCAGTATGCATGTTCGCTGGCTGATGAGATTTCGGATTCAGGAAAATAGCAGACGGGCTGTTGGGGGGCCTGGACCTGGACCTGGCGCGAGTGGAGGAGGTTCGTATGGAGGTGGAGGGTCGGATGGTGGAGGAACAAGTGGCGATTCGCTTCTTCCGAGGAGATTGAGTGATTCGATGTCAAGAGATTTGGTTACGAAGCTGTGAGCTGCTAAGTGATCATCATGATTTATGCATTTGTAGACGGGCGGCGTTGACTGCTTGCATGATACGGAGGTGCTGGTTGCATGTGGTTGGTGCGCGGTTGGACGGCGGTGTTCATGGATGGGTAGGTTGGGTCTGCAGTAGAGGGAATTTACAGTTTCGAATCCCATTAAGATATAGAATACAAGAAAAGAGAATCAAAGCTTCTCCTCATTCACGCGAAAAGTGGTCATCTAGACCATACCCTCTGGGTCACCAGGATGTACTCGCCATTTCTCTTATCTAGAGTCTACTCTTGACGTCGTGTCATGGACCTGTCTCCAACATCATACCTCATACCCACCACTCCTTCATTTTTCACAATTTCCCAAGCGAGATATACGCAGATAATCTATATCCATCTGTGTCCCTGGAAAGACATTTCATCCGCATCTCAAATATGAATACCTAACTTTAAACTTGTACCCAAGTCTTATTCAAACCACAACTCTAAAAATCCTCAACCATTTCTTCAAACCTTCACTCATACGAACGATACCATCTAAGAAACCGTTCTGTTCAATCTACATACAATATAAGTAAGTAATTTATAGCCTCTATGCCGTTCCTGCAGGCCCAATCCCAAAATTCAGCTCATCCTCTTCATTCTTAGGGCTTGACTTGGGTTCTCTGTGGCTGGTTGCGAGGTGTTGAGGTGATGTGTAATAGCTTATGATAGCTGGGAAGGAGGATGAGTGACATGCTGAGAGGAGAGGGAGGGAGGGAGGGAAATATGGTGAGAGGGATGGGTTTGGACTTCAGGGAAGAGTATGTATGCAGCTGGGACTTCGAGATTGCCGATGGTTGAGTGTAGAGGAGGAATATCTCGTGATGTTATTAAGAAGGCCTAAGGAGGTAGAGAGAGATGAAGTATGGGGATGGTAAGTTTAAGACTTCAGGGAGCAAGTAGCAGGGGAGTATCATGAGTTGTAGATTAGTATGTCTTATTGGATCTCAGACATGGAGAATGTGAACACGGAAAGTGAGATTTCCAATATCCAGGCAATATTTGACAAAGACGGGGAGAATATAGTGTAGACCCATCGAGAACTATCACATCCTGATATAATTCTAGACATTGGAGAATATATAAATCTTGAAGTGGACATCATTCCGAAATCAAAAATTTGACGTGGCAATTACCAATGTCCGAAGAGTGTTTTGAATATTCATGATATTTGAATGTCCATTCAGGAATGCTCAAAATAATTTGCTGTTTACTAAGGACCGTGGGACCTTTTTGAAATGACTTCGGGCCTTGAAGCCAGAGAGAGACGAACAGACAATGTGTAGTTGCCAGAATGACAGATTTTGTGCATCTCAATGTCTCCAATGTCTTGGGGGATTGTGGAGTCTTATTATTCATCAATCTTCAAAACGACTTCATGCTTACAGAAATGTTAACACACGCCAGAGTAGAAAAATTAACATCTCAACATCAACTTCGCCCTGTATTGCTAGTCTTGTCTCTATGCATCGCTCCATCAATCAATATATATGCAGTACTTCAACACAAGGTCACTCCATCTACAGCAAAGTATAATACCGTAACCAAGACGAAAGGAAGAGAATCTCGTTACTCATCATGCATTCGCAAAAATATGTTCAAGAATAGAAGGGACGCCCAAGAACATTCCAAAAACTCAAAATAACGATGTGCATCCCACCACTAAAGCAGCTACACCTACCAGTAGGGTAGCACTAGCACGAATGTTTACAGCTGCACTATTCTTGGTGGTTGTGGCTGACGGGGGAGCACTAGTTGTTGTGGTTGCTCCTCCTGGATTGTTGCTCTGGTCTTCAGGTAACGGAGTGATAGCTAGACCTTGTATGACATCTCCGTTGCTTTGTTTCACTTGTTGAGTGACCTTTGTAGCTGTAACGGGAATAATCTTTCCAACAGGCGCGTTGTCAATGCCGTTGTCAATCAGATCCTGGACTCCAGGAGGGACTGCAGGAATTGTAAAGTTGTTATTGAAGCCGTCGTTAGTGATCAATGAGGCAGTACAGTTCGGAGGACTATTAGTGGTATTGGCAGCAGTCATGCTTTGAAGTGCGGTTCCATTGAGCGTGTTGAATTGCTTCTGAAGTGTATCGTAGTCTCCAAGAAGATCGGCAGTTCCATCACTGTTCAAGGTGACTAGTCCGTAGTTCGATGTCTCTTGCGTGTACTCGTAAACTAGACCTCCAGAGAGCACAGGAGTTACAAGAGGCCCGTAGAGAACAGGTACTTCGGTAAAGACTCTTGGGTATGGCACGTTGCAGCCATATTCGGAGAAGTAGACTGGGACACTAGTCTTCGAGAAATCAGACACCAGGACATCGTACTGGGCTGTCTGGAAAGTCGATTCGCCACACCAGGAGTAGCTGTTGAGGGCAAAGACATCCACTCTAGAGGGATCCGAGGTATCTCCAGTTGTTGTGCATTGAAGGTAGTTCCATGTATCAAGAAGGATCTCGCGGACATCTGCAGCGCTGTATCCCACTGGAATCTTTCTGTCACAATGCTTTGCAACATAGTTCTTGAGGTCCCGAGTGATAGCCTAGAGAATTTAGTCAAGATAAATGTTGGGGAAGCGTCTTGACTGACTCTCATATATGGAGGCACGGTCTTGCCGGTAGGCAGGTCGTTGATGACCTCGTTGCCAGAGAAGAACATCATTGTATTAGGATAATTTTTGAACGCCTCGACAACTGCAAAGGTACGATTGACATAGCCTGCATAGTAACTTTCCCATGGCGCGGATCGATCGATACTTTCCCCAGCCAGAGGGGAGTTGACATCAAGAATCATGTAAATTCCAACCTACAAAATTAGCATAGAACCGAGGTGCATTTCTGTGCGTAACTCACGGCATTGAAAATGGATGCACACTACAAAAATAGAGTCAGTGATGGTGCTACTAATACAGGTCCATTGGTGCCAAAATCGGTCCAAGACATGTGGGGGCGGGGAACTGGACATGGCATTTCTGAATAACCTCGAGGACTTACAGCATCATGATTGATGTTTGGGTCAACATTATAAACTCGAATAGCATTGACACCTACTCCGATCAGCTTTTTTCAAACCCAACCCATTGTAGAATATACGGACCCAAGCGTTGCATCAATGCAGCATCGCGCAAACACACATCCTTATCACTCAACGGATCAACACCACTTCCCGGATTATACCCCGAACTTCCACCTGGCTGGTACGCGACACCAACGATCTGAAATCTATCTCCAGTGACTGAATTGACTAAATCCGCTCCATTGATGGTGATTGTCTGACGGCGAAGGCGGAAGTCGCGAGAAGCGCAAGGACCGCGAGTTGGACCTGGTGGACGATCAATCGGATCAGCGAAATGTCTTGGATTGATATGCAGAAGATTATCTGCTCTCGTCCGCCTTTGAAACGTGTATTCCAGCAGTTGGTGCGCAGCGATTGAACGCTTGAAGCGTTGTGGCTTCCAACAGTGAGGCTCGAAAACAACGTACCGGTCGAAACATCTGGAATCAGCAATTGATCCTAGCAATGTATTTTCCGCGAATTGTCTTAATTGTCCGATTCTCTAAGGATGAACGACTCGAACTCCGGAGTGTCGAGAAGGCACTGCGAGATGCGCAAAGTAACGAGCGACTTTTGGGATCTTGGTTGCGACAAGAGGAAAAGGAAACGAACTCGAGACTCGAAGGGAGGAGGGGCTGGGATTGCTTCCATATCAATCTCGAATCAATCTATCTGCAAGCTGATACGGGCAGGCGCGATGCCTCTTTCGGCCAAGGTTGTGTGTCAGGCTTGTTTTGTTTGGCTGTTCCGTTTGGCGGGAGATCGGCTGTCATGCACCTAAAATTATAGTGTGTTTCCTGCCCTGCTTCGAGTGGAATTAGAATTAGCTTCGAGGCCAGCCTCGGCAAAAATATGAAGATATAAACATTCAAAGGAAACAAATGTCATGACTAGCATACGGAACATGGAGGGAAACTTTCTTCTAAACACAGGATTGGTGGTGCTTAGATATCTGTCTGTGTACAACTATCTTGGATGAATATCAACTTCGCCAATACGAGCTCGCTTCCACTGTCAGACTGCCCAGCCCGGCCTCGTATAATGCTGCAGAATATCTTGTGTCACTACGATCGACAATTAGAGTAGACGAGCCGTCCCAGAAACTCTCTTCTAGTAAATGCAGTGGCCTGAAAGGTTTTGGCCTTTCACCAGATAATCAGTCTAAGATTTTATTTCATCATTCTCCCAAACCATGGCCATCACGATGCTGCAAATAAAATCCAGCAGCCTTGTCGGATTGGAAGTGTAAGCTCCATAGCTCCTGTCAAATGTCATGACCTTTCCTCACAACATTCATTCAGTAAACAGCCATACAGAGTTTTTAATCTCAATTTCCCCCCAGCCATACCGGTAAGCGACCGCTTGCAGAGAGTCGACGAGGGGTCTTTGAGGAACAAATCCTGACTGGCGATGGTGCTTGTTTGAGCGATTCTATCACCAAACCATTTCAAAGGAGATAAGATCTATCAGAGCTTCTTTTTCTCATCATTTTTTGTCTGCTACACTGTTTGAGACCCTTGGTTGAAGAACCACCAACCAGCACAGGCGATTCTCTCAGTCTCTCCTCTCGACACCATCATTTCATACCAGCCCATTGTGCAAGATATCAAACATAAATCGTTGCATTTTGCAAAAAGAATATCCTCAACTTTCTCTACACAATGACTAGACTCCGCACGAAGACCATCGCGCTCGGCTAAACTCTCATCAAATTCACTGATGCCATCAAATCATGT
This sequence comes from Cadophora sp. MPI-SDFR-AT-0126, assembly GCA_020747065.1. NCBI lineage: Eukaryota > Fungi > Ascomycota > Leotiomycetes > Helotiales > Ploettnerulaceae > Cadophora > Cadophora sp. MPI-SDFR-AT-0126. The sequence continues at coordinate 1,396,108 of JAGMVK010000006.1, forward strand.
CAACAAACACCTACCGGAGTCTGGCCCCCAAATCCCCTCAGCCTGCCAACCACGGCCGCAAACACCACCTGCTTTCTTCTCTACACATACCCCCACCTCGGCCCACATCGATTCCCGTATCAGGTCTGATCAGGTGGTCTTTTCAATCACCATCGAAATCAACTTCCCCGTCCGGAGTTCCGTCGCTGACGCTGGTACTCGCTTCGGTTCGGGGCGTTTTCGTGGCACAACACCTACCTTGCTCTGAGAGTCTAATACAGTAATCCGCCGACACCACTCCATCAAGCACTCGTACCCAAACTTATAATAGAAAACATACCGGACAATGATATATCCAACCATCCATTTTCGGACTCTTTGAAGTGCACTCTACTTACTCTGCTTTCTGAATCGAGGTTCCAGAAAGTAAGTGTGTGGCTCGGCTGCCGCATCTCGATCCTGCAATACATGCGCCACCGGAGGGTTTTGGTGCCACCAAAGCCACATCCATAGTTATTTCAGAGGCGTGAATTCGGTGGACGAGCTGATAATGTACCGAAAGGAAGGAATGTTTAACATAGAAAGGCCGGGTTCGGTGATATTTGGCTTTTGGACTTGGTTGGAGGTTTCGGTATCGGTATTGGTATTGTGAGTCGGCAGTGGCTCGCTTGGGTCTGAAGTAGGTGGTACGAAGAATGGGTATGTCGATGGACTTCGATGGTAGCGGGCAGGGGATTTCAACAAGGCGAAGAGAGGTACTCAATGATGTGACTGGCTGACCTATTGATTGTCACTGGATGAGTGGTAAGGATATGCATGTCCTGTAGGAGGTTTTAGACACTTAGAACACACGGTAATTGAGGTGCAGAATTGTTCATGACACATAGTTTGATCTACCTACCCATACAATAGAATACAGACGAGTTGCTTCGTAGGCTGACTTTGTCAAGGACATCGAGGAGGAAGGGCATTATGAGTATCTATTGTAAAAGTTCCTAAGCAAGCATCAAAATTTGTACGCCACGAAAGAAGCTGCTTCTTTGTACCAAACAAGATGCTCCCAACAAAACAAGCAAACTATCTTTCATCCGGCCTCTACGCTTTGAACTCCTCCACCTTGCTCTCTGCCAATCTCCCAGGGATAAGAGCGAGAGGTACGATACCACTGACGTGCATATCTGGTCCATATACGTGCATGTTCAACTTCAGCTCTTGTCCGACGGACTTGATGTTCTTCAATCCCTCCTGGTAGTTAGGTCCAGCACGTCTGACCCAGATTTGGACATTGTGCTCGATGAGCTGAGGAGCGACCTCACGAAGAGCGCGGATGACACCCTTGAAAGTAGAGGCAACGTTGGTGAAGTTGGCAATACCACCACCGATGAAGAGGACCTTGCCCTCAGGTGTGAGTGGGGCACGGAGCATGAGATCGAGGACTGTCCGGGCGTAGTGGAAGGTCTGGGTCTCGGTTGGGGCACCAGAGTATTCACCATAGTTGGCGAGCTCATCAGCGAAACCACTGCTGGCAATGGCATCGGCGTAAACAACGGAAGCACCACCACCAGCAACCAAAGTCCATACACGGCCGTTGGCATTTAAGATGGTAAGCTTGAGAGAAGCACCGGTCTTAGCATCGAGTTCGGCGATGTAAGCCTCCTCCTTGCTCATGTCGCGACCGAAAGGCGCTGGGAACTCCATAGGTGGGCCAGCATCAATGTTAACTTTTCCATCGGATGCCTTGATGGCAGCCATACCCAGAGCAGCTGGTGAGCGTGCGATGGCCCATTTGACACCGCACTCAAACTCAGCGGTCTGGTCAAGCTTAGCAGCCAAATCCAAGAAGTGAACTTCAGCAGAAGTAGCATCGGCATTCGGGATGACAACGAGTGGGTTGATCTCGAGGTATGTGAACTGGCAGTCGACGTAGACAGCGTACAGTCTGGTAATGAAGTCGACGAGGACATTGTGGACACCCTTGGGTACCTTCTTGAGGAGGGTTGCAGCAATTTCTTCGTTTGATGGGTATTCGGAGAGGTCGACAGGAATCAAGATCTTCTCGGCTTTGGCATCGACATCACCAACATCAACACCTCCCTCGTGTGTGAAGAGAATCCAATCACCCTGTCAAAACAACCATGGTCAGCACGTGGTAAGGGGGGAAGATAGTGTTTCATTGGAGGACGAATGGAGGATGGCGTAACAGTAAACACCCGGCCGGTTGCAGCGGGAGGCTTGACAGCGGCAACGATAACGCACATGCAAATGCAGGTACGAAATTGCATTTAGGAGGTTGGTGTTTGATAACGAGAGTGGGCCATATTGGAAATGTGTTCCTTAGCCTCCGCTCGTCCGTACCATGTCTCCTGCCGAATCAGGGCCGAACGCAACAAAAGGGACGTTGTAGCCCACATGCCAAAGTGATTTTTGCAGTATTCCAAAACTTAACTTCTGACATTCGCTTGAGTGCTAGAAATGGTTTTGGATCTACAGAGCACTACTGCTTGGCAAAAAATGCTTCGCAGTGTCATTCGTGCTTCTGAATCCCCCAATCCAAAAATGATGGAAAGTATAATAACGGTAAACGTACCTCTCTTTGCGAGTTGATGTTAATATAGTATTCAGTTCCGTCAGGGTGAGGTACGAAAGGCTCAACCAAGAATTGTCTGAGGTAGCCAACTGTGGTCTCAACCTTTTGTTCCTTTCCAGCACGAGCAGCAATCCACGCCTTTGCCTCTGGCCATGTCTTGTTCAAAGCTAATAGTCCGCTCTTGCCTCGGCGCTTGATCAATTGATCTGGCTTCGCAACGAACTTTGAGCCTGGAACCAGAAGCCAGGGGTATGTAGTCTCGGCCTGATCGAGAATGGACATCACCTCAGCATCTTCTGGGAAGTATAGCGAGGCGAGCTTTGGAGGAGCGTTGTGTGTTGAGGATTTTGGGAGAGGAGAAGGCTTGATGACTGGGGCTCTGGTAAGGTGGTAGTTGAGGATAGCCTTTCCGTCGGCTTCGAGGATGGATTTGGCGGCCATTGTGATGTGTTTGTGGTAAGTTTACTGTTCAGAACAAGTCAGTTCAAGCTCTGCTGTAAATTGTAGTATGCTGACAAGAATTTTAGGGCTTTTATGGGCTGTTTTCCCTAAGTCCGGATCTCGATTGAACGAAAGCAGGACTTTGCAGAGAAATTGAAGCTTGAATCGACCAAAGCGTCAGACTGACCGGACTCTTGTCAATGTGCAAAGACAGGTCGCAGATTCAATTGAGGACGAGAAAAGAGGACTATGCGAGAAGATTGGACGAAGATTGACCAGAGAGACGAGACAGTGGGTGTTTGTTCTCGGGGGTAGAGGGGGAATTTGATGCAAAGGAAGGGAGTAAGAGACCAAACGTACCTCGACTATTCTTATTTCAAGGGTTTCGGGATCGGATCAGAATCAACACAACTGACGGGAGGATACGGCGAGAAACCAGAGTGAGGTTGGATTTGACAGGAATAGGAATTGTTGTCTGAATGTTGAAGGAAGGATTTGGGAAAGTATCCTTGGGGGCAGTGATGTGGTGGGTCGGCGACTACAATTATTCGCACCGTCCGCTGGGATGCTTCGTTGACCGAAAGAATCTCACTTGGCCCAGGAGAGAGGAGGGACCGGCCGTGCTGTGGTTGGTTGGGACTGGGGAAGGGAAGGAGCGGTCGGTGTTGAGGGACGCTAAAATAACCCTGCAATTCAACAAAGCCCTGCAGTTCAGGTCAACGCCCACGCCCACGCCAAACACAGCTCGGTATCGGACGAGCAGTAAGACCAGGGAGGGCCGTCCCTCAACAGCCCCAGCATTTCTCTCCCTCTCGCATTCCCGCCGGCCTACGATCCGTCCAAGTAAAAATACGGACTCCTCCAAAACTATTCCCTCCCTTCGCAACCCACTGTCTCCCTCCCACCACACACACTACCACATCACATACTTCTATCTCTTCGCACGACATCTTCGCTTTCTATTACGGAGATTGAGAGACTTCAGCACAACTGCCCTTGTTCTGACAAAAGAGCGTCTGTTCTGTTTCTACACTCCGCAGCTAGTGTTTCCCTTTTGATGTAAGTCCTCACCCAATTCTGTCATTTCTCTCCAGCTGCCCCGGCCAATCTCCGCACACTTTGACAAAGCGATGAATTACTGTAAAGAGTAGAATTCGCTCGAGTATCGAATCTGCCGTGCATCTTCAAAGCTATAGTAGAGTGCAATTGCTGATTTGCGTGTGCCTTAAAAGATTCCCTCCTTTCTCAAGATGCCTTCTGCCACAAGCAACGGGGCTCCCACCAACGGGTCTGCCACCAATGGCACCTCAACGCCAGCTCCCAGCTCTGCAAACGACAATATCAGAAGATTCGCAGCTCCCAGCCGTCCTCTGAGCCCCCGTGCTGAACATACCCTTTTCCACGACAAGACAAGATGCTTTGTATATGGTCTCCAGCCAAGAGCCGTTCAGGGCATGCTGGATTTCGATTTCATTTGCAAGCGCAAGACCCCTTCCGTTGCTGGTATCATCTACCCCTTCGGTGGTCAATTTGTGAGCAAGATGTACTGGGGTACCAGCGAGACTCTGCTGCCAGTCTACCAAGACGTCAGCAAGGCTATGGCTAAGCACAGCGACGTGGATACCGTCGTCAACTTTGCATCGTCTCGTAGTGTGTACAGCTCCACTTTGGAGCTTATGGAATTCGAGCAAATCAAGTCAATTGCTATTATTGCTGAGGGTGTCCCTGAGAGAGTAAGTTTGCAGGTCCGGATTCATGATGTACGATTCTAACAATTTCACAGCGTGCTCGTGAAATCCTCCACGTAGCCAAGCGCAAGGGTATTACGATCATCGGTCCTGCGACTGTCGGTGGAATCAAGCCCGGATCCTTCAAGATTGGTAACACTGGTGGTATGATGGATAACATTGTGGCCTCCAAGCTTTACCGCAAGGGTTCCGTTGGATATGTCTCCAAGTCCGGAGGCATGTCTAACGAGCTGAACAACATCATTGCCAACACAACCGACGGTGTCTACGAGGGTGTTGCCATTGGTGGTGATAGATACCCCAGCACAACTTTCATCGACCATCTCCTCAGATACGAAGCCGACCCAGAGTGCAAAATTCTTCTCCTTTTGGGAGAAGTTGGAGGTGTGGAAGAATACCGAGTTATCAAGGCTGTTAAGCACGGATTGATCACCAAGCCAATTGTTGCCTGGGCCATTGGTACTTGCGCAAGCATGTTCAAGACCGAAGTGCAATTCGGACATGCTGGTTCTTTCGCCAACTCCCAACTCGAGACTGCTGCTGTTAAGAACAAGTCCATGAAGGAGGCCGGTTTCTTCGTCCCAGACACCTTCGAGGATATGCCAGCCGTCCTTGCCCAGGTTTACCAGAAGCTTGTTAAGGCCGGAACTATTGTCCCACAGCCTGAGCCAGTCGTACCAAAGATCCCAATAGATTACTCTTGGGCTCAAGAACTTGGTCTCATCCGAAAGCCTGCCGCATTCATTTCTACCATTTCCGACGACCGTGGACAAGAACTTCTCTACGCTGGCATGCCCATCTCGGACGTTTTCAGAGAGGATATCGGAATTGGTGGTGTCATGTCTCTCCTGTGGTTCCGTCGTCGTCTCCCAGATTACGCCAGCAAGTTCCTTGAGATGGTGCTCATGTTGACTGCCGATCACGGTCCAGCTGTGTCTGGTGCTATGAACACCATTATCACTACCAGAGCCGGAAAGGACCTCATCAGTGCTCTTGTCAGTGGTCTCTTGACTATTGGCTCTAGATTTGGTGGTGCTCTCGATGGTGCCGCCGAGGAGTTCACCAAGGCTTTTGACAAGGGTCTCAGCCCACGTGAGTTCGTGGATACTATGCGCAAGCAAAACAAGCTCATCCCCGGTATCGGCCACAAAGTCAAGTCCAGAAACAACCCAGATCTCCGTGTCGAGCTCGTAAAGGAGTTCGTCAAGAAGCGTTTCCCCAGCTGCAAAATGCTCGATTACGCTCTTGCCGTCGAGTCGGTCACCACATCCAAGAAGGACAACTTGATCTTGAACGTTGATGGTGCCGTCGCCGTCTGCTTCGTTGACTTGATGCGCAACTGCGGTGCTTTCAGTGCTGAGGAAGCCGAGGATTACATGAAGATGGGTGTATTGAACGGTCTATTCGTCTTGGGACGTTCTATTGGTTTGATCGCCCATTACCTCGATCAGAAGAGACTGCGCACTGGTCTCTACAGACATCCTTGGGATGATATTACCTATCTCCTGCCAAGCCTTTCATCTGGCGCACCAGGTGCTGAGGGACGTGTGGAGGTTCAGTTGTAGATTTTGGCTTCTCTGGTTTGATGGATGAACTTTCTGGTTCTGGAGTTACTCCTTTTAACGCAATGTAGCATGTAGACAAACAAAGTGCAAATGGCATACCCCTAATTCAAAACACATCAAATATTATGTTATGCGCAGATTGCACTTGTGAAGAGTCCAGCTCAATGAATGGCACGAATTTCCTCAGAGAACACCACATACGAAAGCCACATTCAATAGACATGGAGCTTTGAATCACCTAAGCATGACTGAACAGGAGATGAAGTCCACGTTGCTAGAAAGCATCATTTTATTGCTCCCTACCGATTGATCCCAAGCCAGTGCCAGTACCACTGCCATTTGCGTATTGTACAGCCAAACTCCAGCTATCATTTCCTCCCCTCGTTTCCCTGGCATTCAACTCCCAAACCTAACTCCAGCCAAAGCAAAGCAAATAAAACAATTGATCCCATCACGTCCCCACCTCAGATCATACAACCCCTCCCTCCCAGATATCACACCTCCACACACCCCAGCTCAAGCCGTATCCCCAACGACAAATTTCGAGCTCATCAACTCATCCACGTACGCACGCTCAATCTTGTCATTTCCCTTCTTCTCTTCCTTCAGTAGAACGGCTAGGACCTCAATCGGAGGCGCGAGACCGAGTTTCTGCGCTCGTGTCCAGCGTTTCATGCGTGCGATGCCTATGGCGGGCTATAAACACCAGGGTGTCAGCTACGAATCCAATTCCCACACTTGCTAACAGATCATGCCTCCTCGAAAGATCCCAAAAAAAAAGATTCGAAGACAAAAGCCAGACCTGAGTCTAGACACAGGGGAGGAGGGGGAAAGGAGTAGTACATACGCCGTATTGACTACTCATATCAAACAGTCTCAAGATCTTCTCCTCAACCGCCAATTCCTCTTGATGTACCCTCTTCGTCCTCCTCTCTGCCTCCCGTTCCCTCCAATACCGCTTAATCTGCGCATCGCTAACCTTCTCCGCCTTCAGCACATCCTCACTCTTCCCCTCTCCCTCTTCCTTTACATTTCCTTTAATCTCTCCCAATCCCGCACTCTCCAGCTCCGCCTTCGCCTGCTGCAAGACCGCCGCGCTGGAATCGACATGTCCTGTATCTGGCTCTGGTTCCTGCTTGACCGTATTCGACAGAGGATGCGCTTTAGGAGAAGAGATATCCTTGCCATATGGGACGGCAGCTGCGGGTTTGGTGACTTTGTTTCCGAAGGAGAGGGTTTTCTGGGCGCCTTTTGCGGCGGGTCCGCTTGAGGTGCGGGTTCGGCGGGCTGGTGGCATTATTGCGATTTCTCGAGGGAAGTGTCGCTCTTGTGATTTGGGTTGGGGAAGGTGCTTTGGATTGCCTGGTTGTGGGGAAGGTGGGAGTTTCGAGGTTGAGATTGGGTTGTCGATGACGATGAGAGAGCGAGAGCGAGATTGGCATGGCAACCTGGCTCGCTTCGCGTTGAGCTGCAAGGCTGCTGTGGGACAACCCTTTTCGAGGCGAGGCAAGGTTACAACTGGTCAAAACAAAGAGACGGGGAAAAAGATCTGGAATTTGCTAATCCGAATGTTTTGATTCGTCCGGTACATCATAGCAAACACGAATATATCTTGACATTTGAACAGCAGCAAGAATGCTGAGAGACCATTTGCTATTTTCAATCTATATGAGTCTGAAGTATTTACACTCATGTACGAATCTACATTCTCTTCCATATCTCACGTCTACCTCCTCTCTAAAAATTCAAGAATAGGCCTTCAAAGCCTCAGCAATGACACTCGTCATCTCCAGCACCTTCTCGTCCTCCAAACGTCTGCCAACACATTGCAGTGCGACTGGCGTTCCATGATAGAACTCTGGATCGTAATCTGCCTGGATTTTCCCATCAAGCTCATTCAATGGCGTCCAGTCTTTCCTCGGCAGATCGATACTCTTGTCTGCGAATGTGACGGGGAATGTACAGGATGGGTAATCTGTTCGGATTGTCAGCCTAAAATTATACCTACTCCTCCGAGAGCAGAATGTGTGAAATTTGGACTTACCAAGAACATTGAACGCCCCAGTATAATTAACACAGAATATCTCTTGCGTCAAACCCAGTCTTGGCGCCGTCCACGGCGACGCAGCAATAATAATTCCATCCATGACACCCTTCCCATCCTGGGCCGTCGCATTCCACTTATCAAGATACGCCTTTTGGTACGCGTTTCTCTTGATAATCATCTCACGCAGCTTCGTAGGGCCAAGGGTCCCATGCTCTCCTTTCTGGTACGTCGCCTCGTAGTTCTTCATAGATCCGTACACTGGCTCTTCGTTTTGTAATGTCAAGTCCAGAATGGCTGCTGCGCCCAGAGTGTGGAAGGAGCGGTTCATTTCATCGACCATGGCTGGGTGGTTCAGGGGTTCCCATTCGAACACTTCGTGGCCGGCTGCTTCGAGGGCTTTCTTGGCCATGGCGAGACCGCGAACGATGGGTGGCTGAACGTGAATTTCACCGTCGTGGTCGAAGACAATGCCGAATCGCAACTTGCGTCCCTTCGGTTGAATTACTTCTTCTCTCCATGGAATTGGAATACACTTGGGATCCAGGTTCCAAGGCGAACTTTCTGTTGAAAGGACTGCTCTACAGTAAAGCTTCAAACTTTCGAGTGATCTGGACATGGGTCCGTTGTTGGCATAGATGAAATCCTGTCCTGTGATGCCGGATTTGCCTCCATAAACTGGGAAACGACCAAAACTACAATCGCGTCAGGTCAGATGTCTTCAGAAGTATGAAGAACTAACCTGGGTTTCAACCCATAGAGTCCATTGAACGCACTCGGGATACGAATACTACCCCCGATATCCGTTCCAATCCCCAACGGACTCCCTCTCATAGCCAAAAGCGCACCCTCACCACCACTACTCCCACCACAACTCGTACCACTATGATAGGCACCATTCGTCTCGCCCCAAACAACATTAATAGTCTCCATCATCATCATAGCAGTCGGCACATTAGTCTTCACATAAAACACCGCACCAAGCTTCGCCAAAACGCCAACGAGAATAGTCTCCTCATCCGTCGGTTCGTTTGCGTAGCATGCCATGCCGATGGACGAAGGATGCGGAGGAGTAATCATGCAGTCTTTCAGGGAGATGGGAAGACCATGGAGGGGACCGACTACTTGGCCCGTCTTCTCTAAGTGCTCATCTAGAGATTTGGCGCGGGCAATGGCTTCTGGAAAGAGGATCTCGGTCAAGCAATTTGTCTATGTATCATCAGTCTCCTCTCGAATACAAGACATTTCAGAAGAGAGACTACATACCAGCTGCTGCGCCACAATCGACGCTTTACAAAACGCCTCTGTGACAGCAAGAGCTGTCCATTTCTTCTCTCTAATCTTGAGCAATATATCCTCAGCATCCGCTTCGATGATCTCAAGCTCGGCTGGAGTGAGGTGACCAGAGCTCTTTGGAACGGTGGTTAAGTTAAGAGGTAGATTGGCGAGAGCGGTTTCTGGTAGGAGATATTCTTTTGGAATGGCATCTGCGCGACGCTTGAGTGCAATGGCTGCGATTTCTTTGTAATGTTGTCCCATTTTTGAAAAGAGTGGGTTGTACTTGGTGGATGTGAAAGTGTAATCGAGGTGGCGAACCGAGTACTCGGACGAAATCAAGATCTAAATTAGGAGAACAGAAGAAGGGATTGTGAGATTTTCAAAAGAAATGTCTAGAATGGGAAATATGTCTCTTTAAATTCAAAGTATGTAGCAATCGCATGATTGATGATCTGCTCATGGGTTGAGATCGTTCCTGGCCGTCGTCGCCGTTGGTAAGTGGGGGTTCCAGCGGCTCCTCCCTCGGGCAACTTTAGAGGATCGGCAATTCCATGAAGATGGGAGCCTTCACTACTTGGCCGATAGCTTTGTACATAGCAAGGATTGTCATAACCTACTCAAGTGAAATTGCCGAGCATGTTTAGAAGAAATCGGTTTCAAAGTGAAGCTATGGAAGGCGTTGGAGCGAGGAAATTGATATCCTGTCCCTCCTTATGCCTCGGCTCAAGCCCCGAAGATACAAAATGGTTCTGTATCTTTCTTGAATTACTGAAGTAGACATTATTGCATTTCAGTGTCCGTTTATTCCAGCAAATGTTAGTTTAATTCTCTCCGTGAAATATGGAATGTTTGTATCTATGTCATCCATCGTCATCCAGAACTGGGTTGCAAGGTCTACCTACACCAAGCTTATTCAACTTCACCACATCCACACAGAATCGAAGCAAATCGATTACCAGTTCTTCACATGATGACCATCGAGAAGGTCCGGCCAAAATTGCCGAAAGTTGGAACAATTTTCAAGATATTACAGCCAGACATAATTGAATGGAAGACATGAGACAGAGGGAGCAAAGAGGATAGAGATGCCCTTAATTATATTTTGATCAAATATATTTTTCAGATAGCTAATGAAGTAAGATTATATTGTCTCCTCGTGAAGAAGCTACAATCTGTGGGTGTTACAGAAATAAGCTTAATCATGAGGGATGTTTGTTCTACCATCATCTATAGACATTTCAACCCATGGTGTAAAGGGAAGAACGCATATGCTCAAATGGGGTGTGGGTTTTGGGAAGAAAAGAAAGTCACCACGGCAAAATTGGACATAAAGCAAATATTCCTTGTATTCGTCCAGATTCTCCAAACTCCGGATGCCTTTTCTTTCCCTACCAATTGTATCCGTCCAACGCCATAATATGCATGCGGTACTGTCCCAAATCCTCAAGCTGGTCATGTCAATTGAAGTGTAGGATCCAGGGAAAGCTCAACTCACTATCGAGGAAGTCCGCCGCCATCAACAACTCCAAGCACAGCTCCGGTGGAATGTCCATGTCCGGTACATCCTCTCGATTCCTGTTCTTGTAGTTGTAGTAGAAGTATTCGGCTACCTTCTCGAGGACGATACCACTATCGAAACCCCATTGTCAGTTCGTTGAGGTCTGGAGTAGCAATGGAAATGTTGAAGAAAAAGCGGTGGAAAAAACATTTTCAACATTTTCAACAAAATGATCCACTCTGTAAAGACAGGGGTAGCCAGAAACAAGCTAGTAACGAAATTGTCATTTCATCCTTTGGGCTTTTCCCACACTGTGACAGCCACTCTCTAGATGGGAGGTTGCATGGCAGTAAGAGGGGGTTGGAGGCATAGTCTCATATCAAGTGTATTGAGAACATCATTCAGCGTCCGTACTGTGCTCCCGAGGAAGCAAGAGGGTCTGTAAGGACTCTTATGGTATAATCATAGACCGAATCCAAGCGCTGCAATCCCAGTGTCTCTTTTGTCTTCTCTGAGTATACGAGGGACCTGATGTTGAGGGTAATGGGTAGTCTGGAGGGAGGGAAAAGGTCCGGAGCAAAGGCTGTCCAACATACTTGATCTCCTCAAAGAAACATCTTCCATCGGTGGATTCCTTGAAGCTACCTATAGAGGATAACAGTCTCAGCATGCTATTCCCCGAAAGCAGGAAAATGGTGTTCCTGGAGCACTCACTTTTTGGATCTAACATCTTCTTGATGGCACCACTGATGCAAGCTGCCTCTCGCAGGACCACGAACTCAAAGCCATCACTTGAGATGAGGGTCACATACTTGCTCAAGCCTTGATTCGAATTTGAGGACGCCATGACGGGTCGATTGCAGGGAGTTTGGTGAGTGAAGATCGGCCAAACGCGTGCAATTCTCTTCGAAGGCAGCGAGACGCGAACAAAAGACTTGGCCTTTCAGCCTCGTCTCCGTCCACGTGATCGAGCCAGCATCCTCAAATTGCAGCTGCATTGCTTCAGGGTCAGGTTAGAATGGAAAGAGAGTTTCGCGGCGTATGGTAACGACATGTTGTCGCTCTGTGTAATCCAGATAAAAATCCTGAGTACATTGAAAGTTGCAGAAAGGCCGGTTCTCAGTGCCAGCCATCCTGGTCTTGGCGATCCGTACCAAACTCTGGGGTCGGAGAATGCCCACCATTCAGCACTCACAAAATGAATTGGAGGTCTCATTTGTCCACTCAAGCTTCATCTCCAGTTCTGTCGGACTCGAAATCGTGGGTTCAGACAAGACTCTGTGAGAGGTAACAGACATGGGACGAACAAAAGCATTTTCGGTGGGTTTTGCGAACTGTGTTCATGCTCTCCTTTCATGCGGTGGAAGTGACCAGGTTATTTTTAGACCAAGGGGAGAAAGAAGTCATCTTCAGCAAATGAACTTTAACGATAAGATCGACGTCAAGTCGTGTATGACATCGCTGGCCCAAAGACGCTCTACAGCATACATCATAGTAAAGAAATATCTTGGACTGCAAGAGCAATTTGATACTCAGATTCAAGTCCGGAATACGGACGTACAGTACGAACATGCGAGTACGAGGCTGTTATCGTGGATCGATCTTATCAGTCTCCGTTCGGCACGCGACCAAGTCCGTTCCGACTCTGCAATACAGTAAGCCACACCCGCCTGGCTCGAATAATGGATTGATTAATTAATTAGCTTGCAGAGGACCCTAAAGACTTTAGAGTTTGGGGCTTTGCATGTACGTAGTTTGTCGCCTGTGAGCATTTGACCGCTCAGCCTTCAAAAGTTGACAGCAGATTGAAAAAGAAGTGCGATTGAAGCAAGCATTTGCCCCTGCTGGCTGTTACGGCATTGCCATCGTCTCGTTCACCTCGTCCAATTGGTAGTTTTTTGCTCCCCTAAGGCCGCCCCAAAATCATGAGCCACCTTGCGATGAATTGTGGTCCACATGTTGACTAGGAAGAGGGCAGTCAGGCAGGTCTTGGCTAGGCCGCTCCTTAATTGCTGACCCCGAGCCACCCTAACTTCACAAATTACACAAGACCATTCTCTCCTCAACACCTCTCCTCATGGACTGCAGGCTACGACTTTCTGTCTCTCCTTTTCCTTGACATCCTTCATCATGGAGGGAATAGTAAACGCCGTTGGGCGTTTCTTCCTGCACATATACTGCGTATTGCTGAACAGGTAAGTATTCTCCTTTCTCGGACTTTGATTTCTCCCAAGACACCAATTCGCCCATCTCGCGCCTCGTGCTAACGGGCCTCGCAGACATTCTTTTTTTGGACTGCTGAGACACATTCTCATTAACATGACCTTCATCCTAATCTGGATTACAACCTTCAAAAACGGTATGCGCTGCGATCCGGTAGATCCGCATTTGAGTGTCGCTGACCCCTTTCACAGCCTGGCGGATAGACTCCTCGATCCGACCAGAGATCCACGTAAACGACCTCGAGCAGGCAGACCACACGATATTCGATATCACATTCACGGGTCTCTTCATACAATGTACCGTTGCAGTATTGGGCTATTTCTGGATGTACGCTCTCACGCGACGGTCAAAACTCTCCCTTCTTGCGACAGTGCCCCCGTTTGCGCTGAACATCCTCCATGCTGGTACACACACTCTCTGCGGACCTCTTGATGTTTTTGTAAGTGGCAGACTCTACCTGGCGCAGTGCTATACTGACTTCTCAGGCCTGGCTCTCATATGGCGTAATTCACTTTATTTCCCCCTTCCTCGCGGCATTCTGGCTCTGGCTGTTTGCCTCCCCCGGCGTCGTCTCGATCTTCGCCTGGTGTTTTGGGATACAGAACTGTTTAGGAATAATCACGCATTTGTCAATGCCCACTGCTGCGCCTTGGTATGGCGACCAGTATGGATATCCCCTACCTCCCGGAAACTACAGCATGCCAGGCTCGGCCGCAGGACTGGTTCGCGTCGACGCTGTATTGGGCACACATATATACGCAAACGCATTCAAAGCCTCACCTCTCGTCTTTGGCGCTTTCCCCTCTCTACACGGAGCCTTCAGTTGCTGCTGTTTCTTGTTCGTCGCTAGATATTCGAGGAGGGGCGCATATCTGCTAGGCTTCTACGTCCTATGGCAATGGTTCTCAACCATGTATCTACGCCATCATTGGCGTATTGACCTTCTGGGAGGCCTCGCCTATTCCGCATTTGCGTTTTCGATATTCTACAGGAGTTTGCAGCGTATGGATAAAGCATACGTAACGGGAGTCAGTGGGGACAATGGCTGGCAGCGACTGTTCGAGGGCACGAGATTACAGTACTTTTTCGACAAGAAACCCGATAAGGGTTATGTATCAGTTATGGGCGACCGAGAAGATGGAGAATATGTAAGATTGAGTGTAGATGAAGCTGTACGAAACCACAGGGAACAAGAATTGGAATCAGCATGGGTTGATGATCGAGGTGCTACTTGGAGAACCAGGGATCCAACAGAGCACATGCCCGGGAAATAGATGGAGATGCGACAAGGCAAGTTTTGTCTGTTGTATAGGGTGGGCAAATGGGGTTGGATTCGAAGCCTGTAATAGTCAGGATAAAAGCTTCTGGGCTTCGAGATTCGTAATGTGAACATATGAGAAGCAGGGATCACTGCCCTTGCAATGTCGAAAAGTAAATGTCCCTAAACTATCCAACACTGCAGATGTCCTTGAAACCGTTGAATAAGTGCCAAAATAAACAACATGCTAGCGAACTTAGTATGTCAAGCCCCCTTTTCTCGCCCGAATCCCACGTGATAAGCCTCAACCTCGAAAACCATCCATCTCGACATCACCCCCGCCCTAAGGGTTCCAGCCGAATCCTAAGCTCAAAATGCTGTCAAAAATGCGGCCTCTAATCCTTCGCTCCATCAATCAACATCTCAAGCCCAAAGCTCACTTCCGCTTTTGCCACATAAATCAACCAAGACATATCAGATCGATCGTCACTTTCCCAGCTTCCAGCCAGAGCTCACCCCTAGCTAGCAAAACAAGTATCATAACCGGCGCCTCCCGCGGCATCGGCGCCGCCATCGCTCACGCTTTCGCAAAAGAGGGCGTCAGGTGCATCTTAGTAGGCAGGAATAGAGACTTATTGGAAGGCGTGAAGGCGGGCTTGGATGGCGTTAAAGGAGAAGAAGGGGATGAGGGAGGACATAAAGTCCTAGTCGGTGATGTGGGGGATGGGGCATTCTGGGACGATGTTAGAAAGCTGGTGAGTTCCAGGTCTCTCCTGTCTTTCACACTCAGCTCTTCTTAATAGCCCAGCCTGAATCGGAAGTCCTTTATGAGTCCAAGGCGGGCTTGAGGCACCACGTAGAGGACCACAAACTATCAAACAACATCGCTAAGATACCATCTCTTAGAAAAACATCGATATCCTCGTCAACGCAGCAGGGATAACGCACTACTCGCCTCTCTTCGTCACAGGTCCTACTTTGTTAGATGAGGTTCTCAGGACGAATCTCATGGGTACGATGATGGGGTGCAGAGCTGTGGGGAAGGCGATGTTGGGGGGGAAGGGTGGTAAGTTCTCTGCTTGATTTCGCACTTTTCGACACTTTCGTTTAGTCTTGGATTATGTTGGAAGTAGGGATTTTGGATTGGTGGTACTTGAGATGTGATGCGGGAGGAACGGGAAATGGACAGTACCTGCTAGAGAGAAAGTGACTGACGAGAATTAGGGTGTATCATTAACGTGGCATCCCTTCTAGGGGTCAAAGGTGGGAAAGGAAGCTCGGCATATGCAGCGAGTAAAGCTGGTGTTGTTGGTACGTCTGTCACCCTGATTTGTTTACCAAGCTAAACACCGCAGGCTTGACGAGAGCACTGGCTGCAGAACTTGGCGAGAAGAACATTCGAGTCAACGTGATCCTACCGGGCTACATCGAGACAGACATGACCGAAGGTACGTGCAGCTCAATTGCATTCAGAAAATTTACATTCATTGCATTCATGTCTGGATATAATCCGACCTGGCTTGCCACGCCTGACCTCCTCTCCACGCCTATTTTGGCGCCCAAGAAATCAGTAGTCTAATGTACAAGTGTAGCCATGACGCCAGTTGCTCGAGCAGCAGCCCTTAACTCCATTCCCCTGAAACGATTTGGCCAACCCTCCGAAATCGCCGATGCCGCTGTGTTCCTGGCTAGGAACAAATATGCAAATAACTGTGTACTCAATCTCGATGGTGGATTGAGTGCCATATGATCTGCTATCCTGGTTTAGATACTGGAAAATGTGTCAGGAAGAAAGCGAAGCGAAATTCGTGAAGTTGTGATGAAGCTCAGTCAATGAGAATGGCGCCATCACCATCGTCCAGAACAATAACGTCACCGTCCTGCTCATCGATGTTTTGCTTTGACTTCTTGCCAGAAGGAACGTCATCACCGAGAGCATCAGCGGCGGATCGCTTCACTCCAGAGCCATTGCCGTTTGATAGAGATACGGAAGGCCCGTTGCTCTTCAAAGAGGACCCATTCTTGGCTTCGTCGGTGCTGAACTTTGGGGCTTTCTTCTTTCGTGGAATTGGGGAAGCTGGAGCATCAACATCAGTAGCCTTGGTGATGTCTAAGCCCTTGATTGGATTATCATCTACGGTGGTGCTGCGGCAATAATTAGTACCTGGACAATGGGAGAGAGACATGGACATACGATTCTTGAACATTCAGCACAAGGTTGACCCGAGGGTTGACATCATCTTCATCAATGACGGTGAGGAAGCTGTCGCCCTTGATGCCTAGTAGTGTAATTTAGCCGAGGTCATGGAGTATCAAGTGATTTTGACATACCAAGTTCACTGAGCTTCTTACTCAAATTATCCGTTTCCTCAACATCATAAAGTAGATTGTCGCCGTGATTAATGACTATCTCCTCGCCATAGCCTAGTTCAAGTCGTAAGAATTTTTCAACCAGGTCCTCAAGAGTGGCTCGTGACATGTCAACAAGGAGGCGAGTCTGAGCAACACTACAGACAGGGCAGTCTGGGTTTGGCAAGCGAAGACGATCTGATGCAAGGAGTCTCTCTGGGGCAAATGGAGAGAGAAAGATCTGTGAATGTTAGCATCAAATCAATCAGGTGCTGCTCCGACTTACTTCTTTCGTAGAATCATATTTTCCATCCATCACTTTGAACGACTCGAGCACGCAAAGACCGGCAACAATAGCATTGGTCGTCGCAATTGCTGGGATGATGTTTCCTGCCATTTGCTTGATGTCAAATCGAGATTTTGTCTCAATTCCAAAGACTATCGAACGCAAATTTGCACTGGCAGCAACGAAATCGAGGGTGTCATCATCGTCCTTGTCAAATGTGATCACTGGTTCTGCCGTAATTTCACCAGCCGTAGCCTTCATCTCCGCCATTCTCCTACTCAGTCGGTCCAAGCTGCCACGATGTCAGCAGTGCCAGAAATGCATTGTAGAATTGAACTTACCTGTCTTTGAAGACTACGACATTCTCCTCTAAAGTCCAGATCTTTTGACCGTCCTTCAGAATCTTCTGCTTTCTCGATTCTGCCTCAGCAGCTTTCTCTAGCGCCGAAGCATAGTCGACAGGCTCAGGAGGTCGTCTAGTCTGCCACATCTCCTCCATTGATCGCAGCCGAGCGATGTCATCTTTGTAGACCTTGTCGAAGAGTAATTGTGGGAATGACTCGGTACCCATGGCCTCCTTGATTTGCTTCAGTGCTTGTGCCTCTTGCCGCAGCTTCTCGATTTCCTTGGCTAGAGGTAGATTAGTGAAGGGAATACAAACCATGAGATACATAAACTAACCATTTTCGCTGTCTTCAGAATGATCCAGTTCCGGAGCTTCTTCCTCACTAGCACCAAATATTTCGCTGGCAGAGTTCAGTACTTTTCCAGCGTTCCTCACAGCAGACGAAAAAATACCTCAACAGATAACTTTTGCCCCAAACAATGCAGTGGATAGGCTGGCTGGGCGTACTTCTGATTGTGCAGACAGGGAAGCTCTTTGGTGTCTCCTTGGGTGTGCAGTCGTAGCATGCTGTCTTGCCCTTCTTGATAACCTGAACCTGACCATTGAACCCAGTCGTACCGCTTTCAATGAGTGGAACATCCGCGGCCAGGCACATCTTATTCACATGTCTCCGTGCCTCCAAATTATCCAGAGCGTTGAAGACCATGGTGAAGCCCTTGAACCAGTCAACATTGAATTGTGGATCCTTAATGTTTGCATGATGAGCCTCGAGCTTCACATTTGGGTTGAACTTGTGCGCCGCATCCTTAGCCACCTAATACACCGGCTATCAGTATTTGCCTTGCTGTTATACAAGCATGTAACCAACCAAAGCCTTCGATTTCTTGATATGCTCGTGTCTGAAGAGGAACTGTCGGTTGAGGTTGCTCAGATCGATGGTGTCGAGATCAACAATATGGACTTCGCCAAAGCCAGATAGAACCAGATTCTTCAGTAGTTCGCATCCAATACCTCCTGCGCCGACCATGAGAATCTTTGCCTGTTGCAGAACGTTAGCAAATGATCTCAACTTCACAAGGCGCAACGACGAAAGTGAGCAACGAACTCGCTGAGAAGGCTCAGCGAGCTCATATAAAAGCACCAGAAGCTTTGCTTCGAGAACACGGAGATAGCTTCAGCTTTTGAGTTGCTGACTTTGCACCGATGGAATAGAAGGGGCGCTCGAAGTCCAGGCTCCGTGAAATTCTCACCTCTTTCACACGTCGGTTTAATGGAAGACCCAGCGATTGGGCGTTGTAGTGATCGCGCTTCGCACTTGAAGCCATCGCGTTGGAAGCTGGCTGTTCTCCCAGCCACGAAAGAACTAGAGAGAGGAAAGGAAAGAGTTGGGTTGAGGAAAGAGGGTGGAAGAGAAGGCTTGTTTGCGCTTCGATAATCGGCCAGGTACGAGACAAGCTCCGGTCTTGATTGGAGACGCGACCAACAGCACCTCGCGATAAATCCTGCCTAAGCGAGGAAGGCCTCCTTATCAGTCCAAGTACTGCTGGAGTAGCGATACGAAATTCGACTTTGACCACAATTGAATGTTGAAATGCGGAAAACATCAATTTCGATTTTTCATTCTCATACAGTCTTTCGATGATGTAGACTTATATTCATCTCTTACATTTTCCCACTATAGGACTTGACTCCCAAGCCCTTCCACGTGCTCTATTACTGCAAACAAAGTCCCTTAGGTATGGCTGCTCCTGTCGACCTACTTGTACAACATGAGTACAACAAAGCCGAGTATCGAAATTATGGAGTAATCGACGAGAGGCATCATGAGAATTCACCAGAACCGCAATAGACCACGAACACAGACCTGTGAGACAGTAGCTATCGCAGTGTTTGCTTGGCTCTGTTTTCTGGAAAATATCAGAGCAAACTCTTTCTTCGTACTTGATGATATCAAAGAAGAAGAGCTTATAATACCAGAGCGTAGCGGAATTTCAAAGCTGCTGAAGTACTCAGTCATTTGTCTTCTAATTCGCCAACGAGGTGTTTCCCCTTGCCAGGCTAGGTTGGATTCCGCAATAAATTTCTTCCTTACTTTTTCAGAGTCATAACAGGGCTGGACGTGTTGAAGTCCTGATAGAAAGAGTTGCAGCGCTTGAATTCCGCTTCTCTTGGGTTTTCCCAGCAAATTATCAAAAAAAAAAAAAACACCCCAGAAAGCATCAAAAGCAGTATCAAGAGTACTAGTCCGCTTTAGGCATGGCCCAGGAACTGAAACTGAAGCTGAGCAAAACGATCCTCAATTTGTTATCAGTTTGCACAGACAGCTTCATTTTGTTTCGAAGGACTTGCAACAGACCAAACTTTCGCTTGCTTTGCATTCACCAGAATTTGTCACCAGAATTAGGGAACAATGACGGATCCTTGAGAATTTTGGGTTTCAAAAAAACAGCCCTTCAAACCTTGCTATTCGAAAGCTTGCCGAGGAGAAGCGATTATTCTGAGCTACACGCGAAGTCCTATTTCTTATCCGACAGATTGCGGGCTTTGAAGGCCCTACCATAACAGGACGTCACGATGTCAGATGATGAACCAGACCATGATCTCCTTGACTTCCTGCGTCAACATTTTCAAAAGGCGGCTAGAGCGCCTGCGATTCCAGAGACACAGGTCCTAGAGGGAGCCGAATATGTTTACGATAATGCCATTGACGTAGCGATCGACTACCAGTCCACGAAAGCAGCAGCAGCCATGATATACGAGCAAATGCAGAAGAAGGAGTACTCTACTAAAACGTGGTCGTCACATGAGCTGCACCCAAAAGCGAAGGACGAGAGTACTGTCGCGTTCATCTTCACTATGGATTTGTTGAATTTCTCTTTCTGGTCCGAAAAGGATGATGAAGAGCGATTCGCTATTGAGTACCAGGGGAAGAAGTGGACTGGGTATTGGAGTCTGGTTGCTGCCTTGCAAAGAGCTCTTGAGGAGGGTTCGTTCATCCAAATTCTCCGAATGATGAAGCTTATCTTCTCTTTGCAGGTATTCCCATTACATCTTCAGATTTTTGGCAGAACGAAGACGAATGTAAGCAGTTTCTGTTTCTGGGCAGGCTGAAGAAGGCTACGCAAATCCTTCTCCTGGTTACGTTAGTTTTCCCATAGATTACTGCTCTAAGATACTTTTCGAACGCTTATTGCCAAATCACAACGCCAAAAAAAGAGCTGGCTACCCAAGATCTTAACAAAAATCACTCCATAGCCCATGGCTATTCGCATCAGTATAATACTTGGCGATGCTGTGGCAGAAAAGATGATCAGGATCCAGGGAAGCAAGGCAAGAGCTGAAAAAATGGAGCTTCAATAACCTTTCTGGTTCTATCTGTGTCTACAATCTGCAAGCATTTCCTAATGGCATCATCTGATCTTCATGATTGCTAGATTTCCTTGTTTTCCATTATCTCAAACTCTGCGCTGACTTGCCCCAGTCACAGAAGAAGTCCTAAAACACGTCTTTCGAAGTTCCACAGAAGATGAAATTCCTCTCCTCAAAGAACGACTGTCTTGCCTCAGAGAAGCCGGTCAAATCCTCTACGAAGTACCTCTCTCTTTCATCGCCCGTTGCCCCCGGTTACTAACAAAGCCCCCAGAAATACCAATGCAGCTTCACCAACTGCATCGAAGAAGCCAACCACTCCGCCGCCGGCCTCGTCAATCTCCTCGCCGAGAACTTCCCCTGCTTCAACGACGTCGTTCGTTTCGAAAACAGGAAGAGCGTGCGTCTGCTGAAGCGAGCCCAGATCTGTGTGGCTGACCTCTGGGCTGCGTTTGAAGGCGAGGGCTTTGGCGAGTTTCATGATATTGACAAGATTACTATGTTTGCGGATTACCGCGTTCCGCAGATCCTGAATACGCTGGGATGTTTGTGGTATAGTCCATTGCTGGATCATGCGGTGAGGCAGAAGAAGGAGATTGAGAGCGGACATACTTGGGAGATTCAGATGAGAGGTATGTGCAGTCGAGTATCTAGAGTTCTGTAAGAACACAGATTGGATGTCCTGACTAACAATTGCGACGTGTAGGATGCAGCATCTGGTGTGTGGAGTTGATTCGGAAAGAGATTCTGAGAAATCATCCAGATGCAAAGATTAATGCTATCCTGATCGATTTCTTTCTCTATGATACGATGAAGGAGAGGGAAGGGGCTGGACAGGACGAGATACCCCATCATAGAACTCGTAGTATCTGGTACTAGGGTGAGAGAGTTATGTAATCTAATTTACGTACCTTCTTGTGTCCGTCTACATGGCGGACCGTCACCTTGCAAGAATGATTGATACACCAGTACTTATATTCTTCTGTTCATGTTTGTTCATGTCTCACCTGGCTACAGACGTAAATATTTTGACTCCTCAGCCCAAATGCACTTGTCTCTGCTATGCTCCCTCACCAATCACTCCGAACTCCAAAAAAACCACAACGCCAGTTCTACCATATGTATCGTTTATGTACAAGGTGTCTTGATATACACAGCTCCGCCCTTTGGATTCCACCTTCTCACGAAGCAGCTGCTGCCTCTACCTCAGCCTTGGTCATAGTTTCAAAGGATATGGGCATAGGCAATGGCAACCGGCGAGGCATGGTAGGTAAAGGTATTGATGGGTGAAAAGATGCCACATCCCTAGGCTTCGGGATCGCTTCCTTCAATGGGGCGGAGTTCTTCGCCGTTGGAAAACTAGCCTGCTCGATATCCGTCCTTACGTCCTTCGAGAGATGCAGTTCCGATTTGCGAAGTCGCAAGAGTAGGTGGTGCTTCTCAACGAATGCCACGCTCGGGGGACGAGAGTCCAGCAGAGTGACGGCGGCATCATATTTTGCCTTCTGGTCATCCGAAAGCTGACCATACAGCATAGACGTCAACTCCGATTCGAGGTTCCGGATGTTGTTTTGTCGCGTATCCATAAGATGTTCTAAAGCATTTAGTCGACTCCAACGACTGGCAACCTCTAGATTTCTTTGCTGGTTTGCGCGGAGTTGTCGTTCAGTTGCATAGTCCACCACCACCTGTAACGCGAGCTTGATATTATGATTTTGCTGTGCTTGTGCATTTGGGCTTTGCTGTGACTCGAACTCCGCTTCCTGAATAGACCTGGTAAAGCCAAGCGATTGGCTCAGTGAGGCCGTGAATTCGGCGCCACGATCGAGAGCTTCATTCAGAGACTCAAGGTGCATATAATGTAACAAGTCCTGCAAAGCATCCCAGGACGCTTTGATGGGGAGGTCCTTTTTGGAACCGAGAGATGTGTCAAAGCCACACATGACCAGGAGCTGATGCATGAGCTGGCGAAGATCCTCGGTGTAGACAGTGAGCAGGTATCCCCCGCCATTTTCCCAAAGTGAAAGAATGTTTCGCAGTAACTGCAACCCAACACTGAAGTTCGCCTGGTCTACGCAAGCCCGAATGACAGAACAAAGGGTATCCTGATGGACTGGATGCCCTTCACGAAAAGCAGAACGAATATGGCGCACCGCTGGTTGAACCCCCTTCATTTCTAAGCAACCATTTATCACGGAATCAAATATTGCGGCATCCCGGGGGGTTTTCTCATGCAGCGCATGGGCTCGATGAATCGTTTTCGTGTTCATGGCCCATTCCTGAACTGCTGGCTTGGCCAAGTCTCTGACTTTTCGCTTCCTAATCCTCATGTCAGGAGCCATATCTGGTGCCTCCCGAGTCGCTCGCATCCGTCGTATTACTGACCGAAAGCCATTGGGATCTCCTTTGGAGCGATAATGGTCTATGATAAGTCTAACGGTCGTTCGATTAGGTTTGAACTTGCTGTCATGCATGAAAGAGTCCACGATCATCTGCGC
Organism: Cadophora sp. MPI-SDFR-AT-0126; assembly: GCA_020747065.1. Lineage (NCBI taxonomy): Eukaryota > Fungi > Ascomycota > Leotiomycetes > Helotiales > Ploettnerulaceae > Cadophora > Cadophora sp. MPI-SDFR-AT-0126. The sequence goes on from JAGMVK010000006.1 coordinate 1,419,577, forward strand.
AAGACGTGGTTTTCCTAGCCGTATAAATTCGGCGAGCAAGACGTTGTATGTGACGATGCTGGGAGGACATGTAGAGACTAGCATGTTGTAGGATATTTTTGCCAGCATCAAATTGATAGCATCCCGATCGTTTGGCTCTGTGCTTCTGCAGAGTGTGTGCAAAGATCGATTCAGAGCATCCCGCTGGTCATAGACATCATTATTGTCTTTCCATTCGTACAAAGGCAGGTTGCTGAAGCCCTCCATCAGCGTTTGTAGACGACCCTTCATTTGGATCGTCTGTAGCTCTATGTCTGAATTGCCTTGCAAGACCTCTCCCGTGAATATCTTGGATTCAGCGAGGAACTGGTATGCCAGACGAGCAATCATGTCCTGCATCCTCGCAAGATGCATTGGTTTTGTCGGCTCCCGCGCAGGCAAGTCCGAATCCGGTTCCTCTTCAACGAAAGAGAATTCATCTTCCAGTCGGCTTCCCATCTTCCTAAGCTTGACATCTAATTGCGAGCTGTGCCCACTCGCTGAACCACTAACTGCCATAGGTCTGTAATTCACCTCATCTTGTCCTGTCGTTTTCCAATTCGGAAGAAAAGTAGTCTCAGCATTGACAACTGCAGCTTCTGTATTTCCGGTCCGTCCAGAGTTTGTTTCGTGTGTAGACATTCCGGCTTTGGCTTCTGCAATCACACGATCCCATTCCTTCCTCCTCTCCTCCTTGACTCTCATATCTGCCACAGCCGCAGTTGCCAGTATCGTTGAATAGCACGCGGTGAATACATCGCTAATCTTAACTCGACGTTTCCCAACTGCGGTTGTGGTTCGCCGTGCTATATTCGTTGCCGTGTGTAGACATGAGCGACAGCTACATGATGACCGGGCTTGCGCAGCGCGAGACCAAAGGACCTGCATTATCGTACCATGCTGAAGCTGTACGTTACTCGAGAGTAGATAGGTGAGGTATTGTCGGGCTGCTGAGAGGCCTCAATTGATAGCAGTGGGGATGAAGTGAAGGTGAATCAGAAGTGAGGTTGAACGTCGAACGATTGTTTGGCGACACAGGACCATGACGCCGCTTTTATTGCAAGCATACCACATCTGTGCTGCCTTCCCCCTCCATACGAGCCCGCCAAAACCTCAGCTTCTTTAACTTTTAATCTCGATAACAACTCAGATCAAACCGCCAATATGATGATACTTACTCTCACAGCAGACTTGACAGGGTGAGAATACCCAAGAATTATGAGAGCTTTTGCTAAATATATAGTGTGACCGACTTGAGACCAGATGACACCCCCGAAAACCCCTTCTGGTACACTTTCAAGGTTCAGTGCACCTCATGCAGAGAAGTTCATCCAAACTTTGTGAATGTCAGCCGTTTTGTAAGTAAGGAAAGAAATCCTCGTCATACACTCCTGCAGCTGACTGGCCGTCGTCAGGAAGCAAATGATATGAGCGGCAGCCGAGGAGAGGCCAACTTTGTTTGGAAATGCAAGTCATGTAAGGTTTGTAGCCTCCGTATGAACTCAGCATATTGCTCCAGCTCAAATTGCTTCAGAGGGAGTCATCTGCAACTATCAAGGAGCCTCCCATCTCGTACAAGCAAGCCTCTCCACCGACTCGTCAAAAGGTCATCGAATTCGACTGCAGAGGACTTGAGTTCACCGAGTTCAAACCTGAAGTATGGTTGCCTGTTCTCCCCTTTCAGATAATGTTTACTTATGGTAATTTAGGGAGAGTGGCTTGCAACTGGTATCGACTCCGGTAGCAAGTTCACGGCTATTGATCTTACTGAGGGAGAGTGGTTTGATTACGACGAGAAAGCTGGAGATGAAGTGAGCATCAAGGATTTGAAGTGGGAGATCAAAAGAAATTGATACATAGTAATGAAACTATGGAATCGATGATATTTCAGCATGCCCGTAGCTAGATATTTGTGACCTTTGAACTTTACCGTCCAGATAAGAGACAGATATTCTCTGAAATTACCTTTACCAAGATATAAATTGGCCAAGACTTGTTGTCGTCACTTCTTCACCGAGCCATTGGAGAATTCCATGTTTAATCTCTCCAAGGGTCGAATGACAATACACAGCTACTATCAATCGTGACTGGCTGCTGACTGGAATTGAGGAGGGTCAGCCTTGCAGCTCGCTAGCTGATCAGGGTCACAAAAGCGGCCAGTGAGCTGTCGCAGCCTCAATATTTCTCTGGAAACTGCGAACATTATCTCCTCGACGCGCCTTCTCACACAACCTATCCACAACCGTCGAAATGAGTGTAAGCACAAATCAATACCTTTCTGATATACAGTACAAATGACTGACACTTTGATTCCAGTTCGTACCCATCAATCCGCGGCCTATGCTGCAAAACCTGTATGTCCACAACCTCTCGGATTCGATCCCCTATACCGCTGCCGAGCCGAATACTTGATCGCGAAAATGTACTGACTTCAGAATGTGTTTAGGGTCAACGAGGAAGTTGTCATCCGTCTGAAGTGGGGACAAACAGAATACAAAGGCCGCCTGGTCAGCATAGACAGTTACATGAACATCCAACTGTCGGGCGCAGAAGAGTGGATTGATCAGGAGATGACGAGCGTCCTTGGACAAGTTCTGATACGGTAGGTCTACACAGATGGGAAGCGCAATAGTCTCGGCACTGGGATAGGAAGCATGTTAGAAGAAAAGGCTGATGATGGAAACAGGTGCAACAATGTTCTGTGGATCCAGGGCGCAAACCAAAACAACGGAGACACGAAGATGGAGGGATGAAATTGATGGTTTTGGGGCTGGATTGAGCAATTACGTCCATGTGAAGCTGGTTGTGGTACTGCGCAGATTATGGACGGTAAGGAGGGCAAAGCAGATTCACGACCAAAAGTTCACTGATTTATGAATGGGCAAGGCGTTCTAGATGCAAGTTTTAACTTGCCAGGGCATAAATTCAATGGATATCGATACTGGAGAAGCTACAGAATCATTGGCTCCCAGCAGCAAGAAGCAGAAGGTGTCCCATGACAAGTCCCTTAGCGATGTATCTGCATGAGTGAAGCTCACATGAGACATCCTACTTTTCGGCTGCTTCCCATCTCGCTCATTCCTAGCCTCATTCTCTTGCCTGGTCCAACCATGGCAAAGGCTTCTACGAGCCACTCGTACCACACTTTTCTGTCGTCTGTTTGTCTCCAAATACTGACTTCTAGCTCCGAGTCATCTGGGAAGTAGAGAGCGTTCTATCAAATGATTTAGCAAGCTGTCCGGGCATGCGTCAAGTAGTACATACCTTCAAGGGAAAGAATATAGGAAACCAGGAGATCATGTCTTTACTCTTGGCATCGATAGTGTCTGGTCTGGTGCTCAGCTCGACGATTCCAGTCTCACCGCCATCGTACAAAACAGCCTCGAAATAGCCAGCCAATCCACTAACCACTCCTCTGTCTTTGCAAACAAACTTAAGCTTCGCAGAACGTGTGTTGTGCTCATTAGCGCCGTCACCGCCTGACATGCTTCCGCCACCACCTCCACTGACACCTCCCCCTCTCCGAGCTTCTGCGATAGCGAGTGTAGAGCTTGGAAGAGGGTGGACAAACTCCCACGCTTGCTGAATACGTGGATGATCTGGAACAGAAGTTGCCAGGTAGTCGATTGCGTGGAGCAGCACGACATAAGGTGTTTCTGTGGCAGTATCATCTGTAATTGCCCGATGCGAGATGTCTGCGAATAGCCGTGGGGCAAGAATGGGTGTCAAGTGCGCAGTGTAGGAGCTGGGAATGGAGATACCATATCGTGGCGCCAGAACGTGTTGGACGCCATCCAAGCATTCTGGTGAAAGTTCGTTGTCGGCAAAAGAGCCCAGAAGTTCAGACACAATGATGTCTACTTTCCCGTATGGCGAAGCTGGAGCACTGGAGCTTGTGGTGATAGCCTGTCCAATAGGCCCAGTTATGCTACGGAGTGGGCCTTTCCAAGCGCGCATATCACTCTTAACAACGTTGACCACGCGGCCCCAGTCTTCTTCATTGTGTCGTTGAAGTAAAACGTAGGCGTTTGGGTTCTTTTCAACAGCCCATACTTCAACTGCAACTCCGGTAATCTCGCTTGCCTTCAAGGCTCGAGTCACCAAAGGACCACGCCCAGATCCTGCAACAGCTATAACTACTGCACCAGTTGGACTTGAAGTAGGCTTGTGTTGATCAGACCAGTCAGTCAGAGCCTGGACTATGGCACGCTCATACCAGTCATACTTGACTGGATCTTTCTCAAAGACTTCGTAAGTCACTGACTCCAAGTTGTCCGTAAGCGGCTGCAGTGGAGCTTGAAGATAGTCCTGGTATCCGGAGCCGAATTTCTCGAGAGCTGTCCGAGTTGGCTGGTTCCTCTGCAGGTACCGAATATAGACCAAGTGAGCTGCAAAATCCTTGCTTTTGGCTTTTGGCTTTTGCGACTGCTCCGAGGCTTCGGCAGGTGTTGGTGACACAGATCTCGACGCATCCACAACAACACTTGGAGATGGAAAGCCATCCGCAGTAGGCGTGAGCTGATTGGGATCATTCAAGCCAGGAATAGGTCCAACATCGCAGAGCAGAATCCACGGTGGCTGCTTCAGGCGCATGTAGCGGGATATGAGGCTTTGGTGACCTTTGCTAAGAACAGGATGGCCGCCCTTGTTCTTGAGGAAAGTTGATGGCGTCAAAGACAGTAACCTCAATGGCTCAGCAAACCAACGAGATTGTAATGACTCTACTGGAAGCTGGCGGGGAAGTGCAAGTGCTAGAACATGTATTAGCCATGGATCTTGAGGTTTATGTATATAGCAGAGCGGGAACAGTACCTTCAGAGGTGTAACGGGCGCTCCGAAGGGTCTCAGTTCTCGCACATACGACAGAGAATGCCTCACGGGAAAATGAAGTGCGGGAAATTGGATAATTCCATTGGTTTCTTACCTACTGATAGTCTCGCACTGTATTTACATACACTTCGAATCAAATTCCACGCATCCCAAGTCTCGTACAGATCAATCTCCTTGTTTCTCTCTGCATGTGCTGTTTCTGATCCTTGATCTCTGGCAAAGGGCCGTAGGTCGCCGATCATTTCCTTAGCCTCTTCGTTCCCATACATTGGAATATGAATCGACATCTGTAAGTAGCTGCCAATGTTGAGCGCTTCTTGAATTGCCCGAGCATATTGTATGAGACCATCATTCTCTCTTGACCCGTCGCTATCGGCCCTTGGGCCGGGTATGACAATATTCCCAACTCCACAGAATGAAGCGTAAGCTATTTCGATATTGAGCACCTGGCGAGAGATATTGGCAATAAGCGGGTCGGGTGAGCACAAATCAATCCATGGGCTGGAATAAGCAATTATTTGAGAGACTGTGTCTCCAGGCGTTAGAGGAGTATCGACTGGGTTCAGAGGAGGTATGATCGGAGCAGGTGGGATGCTGTGGGCGGCACTGTCGTGTGAACCAATGTCTGACAACTCAGAGAGGTAGGTCGAGATTAGAGTAAGAACTCTAGAGTGGAAATGGGGGCTTGTAATGGGACTGGTGAGCATATCATACTAAGGCGCATTAGCATCTAGTCTTTCCTCGACCGCGGGGCACCTACTCCAACATCCTGAGCCTGTCGCAGAACAAAGTCTGTAACAGGCAGGGGCCGTTTCGACTCATGATGACCCACGTAGAAAGTAGGCGTATAGTCGTCCACGGGAGAAGAGAATTCGCCATCTGCGCCAGAAACAGGCTGCGAGGAGGCCATGGTATCAACAAGTAATGAGGGAGAGGAGAGATTTCAGGACAATGGCGCTGCACAGTGATGCGAAATGAATGGATGTCACAGAACAAAGATGTAACCGGACTCCCATAAACACCTGTATGCGGGCAATCCGAAGGTGCTGGCCTTCGTCTCTTACGTGGTAACACAATTAACAATCGAGGAGGAGGGGTGAAAACTCCCTCGCGGCGTAGAATTTGGGCAAATACCCGAAGAATTCCCGCAGCACGTGACAAGTTTATTGTCATGTGTCTCTCTATGTGCTCTCCGACCTTCCCTGGAAAGCCCTTTAAAAATACACAGGACCCTGGTTGACAAAAAGAGGGTACAGTTGTTGCGAATCTCATAATTTTGTTCTCATGCTTGCATTGATATATCCTCTCGCTGAGTTGTTACTATCCACAGCTTGCCGCCGTAAATAAACATCGCCTAATAGCTCCTGAACCTTCCTGTCCTTTCACAGGAGCAGCCCCACTTTCCAACCAAATGATCCATCTTCACGGTCCTCCGAAGATCACGTCTCTATACTGGTGAGGTATCATGCTTTTGGTGGTAACTCTCATCGCTGCTTGTGTGTTGACCTCGAACGATGTTTCCAGCAGGCCCCTGCTCCAGTGTTCCCGCTTTCGTCAAATGTCGAGTGAGGCCCTCCTCTCCATCCTGGTAAGAGCCAAAGTCAGTGATAGATCAAATACTTGCGGCCTTTGGACAACTCACTTCATGCACAGCATGCCCCTTCGCTATTATTGCGAAGCTATCTCTCAGTATGATCTCATAGACTACAGTTGAGAACAACGTGGCAGGAACGTTCACAAGAATTGCAATAGCTGAGTAGTCTCCAAAGGCGTCCCCTCCGAAGAATATAGCAGCAACGATGCGCGTTCCGAGATCACGAGCCAAGTTGGTTGAGATCGTTACATTGGCGAAACCCCAAACCATATTCGCGTAGCTTATTCTCTCATCAATAATGTCCCCAAAGAATTTGGAGACTTTTACTCACGCTAAGCCAATTATGAAGGGCGCAGAAGTAGGGGCAACGAAAGGATTTGCTGGATCTAGTACGGCCCAGATTACGATCCTAGCTCTTGTCAACATTCGTTCTCCATGACCTGTAATAGATACTTACCCGATGAAGCTATCAACAAAGAATTCTATGAAGAACAAGTATCCGTAGTTGGTCTGTGTTGGTGCCGGAAAACTGCAAAGGATACTGCCAGGTCCTCCGAGCGAATTCGGGCTAATTCCTTCCGCCCTGAACTGGACAGCGAGAGCTGATATTTCTGGCCAGCTAGGTAACAGCAGAGTCAATAAATGCCATATTTAGAATGTCTTGGAGAGAGGAAAAGAGATGTCCTAAATAATCTTGAAACATTCAAAAGAGGAAAGATTGGGCTTCCCCATTACCTACTATTGCCCAACCAAAACAAGACCAGCAATAAAAGAACCAAGGATTTGAGCAAAGATGTATCTCGGCACTTTTGACCATGGGAACCTGAGACTTGTCAGCTAGATCCATTAATTCACTGAAACATTCCTTGCTTACCCTTGCCAGATAGCGAAGCAAATCGTAATAGCTGGGTTGAAGTGTCCACCTGATGTTGGACCGCAGACAATAATGGCAAAAGCGATTCCAATTGCGTAGGCCCAACCAATTTGGAATAAAGAGCCAAATACTGGCTCTGTCTTGTTGAGAAAGAATGAAGCTTGTGAGGCAATTCCCGGATAGACCTATGCCATCAAGGTACTTAGCTCTCGAATATGAAAGACATGCTTCGAGAGCTGAAAAGGATAGACTGTTGAACGAAAATACGGAGTTCTGCACCATACGTACATAGAAGAAGACTCCAAGAGCCTCGGCAGCCATTTCTCTCATCCATCTCGGTCGGGCATGTTCAAAATCGAGTTTCCTTTGAGAGACTGGTTTCGGTGGCACGACATTACGTTGGACATGTCTTTGTACAGCATCAGTAACTCCAATTTCCATGTCATGCGTGTGCAGTCTTTCAGGTTCATAGCCAGTAGTACGCGAATTCTCGATATGATTGGACGACATCTTTGGGGATGTCTATGTTGTAAGAATACGGTGAAGCTGGAGTGGAATTTGATTACTGGAGAACTGGAGATAAATCTGGGGAAGAGGTGGAAGGCTATGGAGAGGCTGTGGAGAGATTGTGGGGGTGGGTATTTATCTCCTATCGATTTTTGCTATGCACTGTCAGCTCGGACATTATCTCCCCCTCAACTCGAGGGCGAGCAGAAAGCCAAGTGGGGTTCATGCCTGCGAAATTTGTCCCCTCTAGGCAGGTGTACGGGGGATATGTAAATGGCTATCAATACAAGTGGAGCAATACGTTGAGTCTCATTCAGGCTTCTGGACGAGTGTCAAGAAGGAGCCATTTCCACTTAAAACACTCCATCTTCAAAAGTAACAAGCACGGGCGTTGTGACGAGAATTGGCCATGACAAAGAGGTAGACCTTGATCCTTTTCTAACAGATGAGGCAACCTTCATTCTTGTGAGAGCAGCAAAAACCGACGGGCTACGTAATGGCTCTGGTAGTCAGAGCCGTCTCGAGGTCCTGGATTCCGGACGACCAACTACTCGTTTCACTCCGAGACCGACGGCTGGAGACACCCATTTCTCCCACTTGAGGCTTGTTGGGGGGCCACCTCGCTTCTCATCCACACCAATCACTTCCTGCGAGACTGAGATACGGTAGTTGTTTCTTGCCCCGATCTCGCGACTAGACCCTAGATTGGCTTGGTGTGAGCCATCGCCATCGACGTAAGCATTCAGATGGTGCGGGGGAGATCTACACCTCCAAGTTTTGACAGCTTAGCTTGTCCAATAAGTCGTATCGAACTTCTGTTGCCTCTGAAGCCATGTGCTAATTTTCGGTGTTAAAATAGTTGCATTACCCTGCCGCACCAGTCTCCAAGATATCCTTGTCGTCTAATTTCTCCTCCCATCTGGTGACATTGGACGAATGAAAGATCTAGGACTAGGTTCGAGTATTTGAGGTTGCTGGGATTCATTGATTCTGGGACAACTATACCTCGGGAGACTTGTCTAGCCGAGGTATTCTGAGGGGATCTTCACTAATACTTATGTTGAATCAGTTTACCTTAAAATGATAGAGAGTGATTCTCTCAAGATCGAGCTTCCTAGAAGACTTATTTGATTTATACATCTTCTATAAGATCCAGTAACAACAAGCATTCTTAATAGAAGAATTTAGCTTAGATAACAACTTAAAGATAAAGAAAAGATCTTCTGTGAGATCGAGTAACAACTGGTATACGCGAAAACTTATCTGGCTTAGTAAACCTAGGATAGAGGGAGGGTCTGCATGAGATCGAGTAACATTTCGTATTCCTAGAAAATTAATTGAGTTAGGAATGAAAGGATGAGATGAAACAGAGGCTCCACGATATCTGGTTGTTATCGAGCAGAGAAAGCCTGTCGTCTCCAAACCCGACAGGTGGCGTCCGCGGAGGTGGAGCACCATACTCGTGTGGTTCCACAAAAAATGTCCCAGATGCCAGAAGAGTAAAAAAATATGGCGTCCCTATTGCCGTGTGATCCATCCGGCATCTTCGGTATGGCATGGCGTCAAGGTACAGACGCGGGTCTTCTTCTCAGCCTGTGCTTGTGACATCGGAGGACATAATCTTGGAGTGTAGAAGTATTTTTTTCTCCTGTGCCCATGTTGATGTTATTTTATCGTTTCGAGGCTTTTCGGCTCTTGTGGATTGGCAAAGCTTGTCATAAAGCCGCAACGCCACAGCAGGCCTCGCAGCCAATTGTTGGTTCTTCCAACCTCCCTTCGACACACGGGAAATGCCAAAGCTGGATTTGAGGACAAAAAAGATATTCTATTGCTTTAATCACTCAGCTAAATACTTCATTAGTTCTTCATTGCTATGGGGGATTGCTGAAGCCACTTACCAAAGGGACTTTTATCATGTGACTGTGTCGAAGATTTTACTATTTCGTCAGTCATTCATTAAATTTTTGAGCAAGCCAAGAGAGAGCGAGGGGGCAGTACTCAACAGAGTTAAAATCTACATGATATTATTTATTACCGTTTCCTATATCTTAAATTGCGATGGCACGAACCAAAGCCTACTCGGTTATCAATTTGTACAGAGCTGAGGATGGAATCCAACCAGCACCAAAAAAATTCACATGGATAGAACCCTCCAATGCCAAGCCGTCTGTTGCTATCCTATCCCCTTCACTTGCTCCAATTCAAAGCCCTCGGACGTCTCAAGAATATTTGGCAGCTCTTTGCCACCATGGCTTGCTACTCGATAGACCTCAATCGACCGCCTTGAGACCATGACACGTGACTTAATGGTTGGATACGTCTGCGATGGGATCCGGTGCAGTTTCCTTCCTTCTAGCACTTTCACTAGCTTCCAGATCTGGGCCGGTACCAGCAGCATCTCCTCTTACGAGTCTCTCGGTGGTAACGAGTTGCTCGGGCGGGGGCGCTATCCACTCGGAACTCTTCCTACACAGCAGAAACGCCGAGTCAGTCCCTCGGATACCTTTTCATTACCGGCATATCGTTGGAATGAACTTACCAAGGTACGACGTGAGTGATGTACATCGTATCAACTTCTTCTAGAGTGCGGCCTATCTCGGGTTAGCACAAACGGCAGCAAAATTTGGAAAGGCCTGCTCACCTTGTCCTTCCATGACGAAGAAATAGACAGTTCCGGCTGCTAGGAAGAGGCAGCTAGCGAATATATATCCGTATCTAAAGTCTATGTCGCCTACAATAAATGGAGTGAAGAATGCGAGCAAGAAGTTCCAAAACCCTGGGTGAAGCCAGTCAAATTAGCTAAACTCCGGACTTGACAATCTGACCATGTTGCTGAAAATTCATCATAAATATAATGAGGGCGGATATGCGAGCTATCCTGAGAACTTACAATTTGAAGCTGTAGCCAGAGCCATGGCGTTGGAACGATATCTTGACGGATACAGTTCTGCGATGATAGTCCAAACGATGGGCCCCCATGTTGTTGCAAACCCGAGGATGAATAGACAGGCAAACACTATAAGTGCTTTTCCAGCGTGTGGTGTATTCTCTGGGGTATCTAGATCAAGTGAAAAGTGACCGACGGATGCAAATACCATGAAGCAAACAAACATCCATGCAGCACCGTAGATCTACAGCAAGAGTCTCAGGGTCAGCACTTCAATTATCAGTAGTCATTTGGACAAGTATCAAAACAAATTCAGGACATATAGGTGGAGAAGAAATCCCGGAAACGCCTTTCAATGGAGTGAAGAACTGGGGGACCTACAAGCGATTTTCGTCTACCATAATGCTCGACAATGTAGAGACCAAGGAATGTTGATCCGAAGTTCACGCCACCTAAGATGATCTGCGTCACAAAAGAGTTGTTGATCCCAGTAGACTTGAAAATCACGGTGCCATAGTAGACTGGAGAGCAGAACATCAGTAAATGAAGCTCGGGTCATTTATGACCTAATAGGTCAGGTAGAACAGGTACTCACAAAAGTAATTGGCGCCTGTCAACTGCTGAAGCATTTGAAGTGCGACTCCAAGGGCTATTCGGTACGCCATCCGGGGACCAGTGAACATATCAAAGTATCTTGTCGTCGCCGCGTGAAGCATCTCCTCGTCATGCTTGGCCTTGATCTCGGCCAATTCTTCCGCAACGATTCGGTGGTTGTCAGATACACCGTAAAGCTTTGTCATCGTCCTCTTTGCTTGGTCTATCTTCCCATTACGATAGTCATAACGCGGACTCTCTGGAAAGAATATGATACCAAATCCAAGTATTAACACCCACAAGAACGAGATGCCCATGGGTATTCTCCAGGAACCAGTGTTGTCTCTGTCCTCGGTACCAAAATTAATGCAATTCGCAACGAAGATACCGAGTGTTATGAACAGTTGGTATGTACTGTGAATATTTAGTGACGTTCGCTTAGTTGAAATTAGTACAAACCTGATGAGAGCACCTCTGATCTGGCGAGGAGCACTTTCCCCCTGATACATGGGCACGAGCAAAGAGAGAGCTCCTACACCTAGCCCAGCGATCCATCTTCCCACCACGATCTAGTCAATATCTTAGTATTGCTTACTTGAAAATTCGAGGAGCCGAGATGGCCCTCGGGACTTAGAAACTCGGACAGGTCTCTCCTGATAGAGATCGTGTGGCATGAGTAGATGGAAGGGGAGATTGGACTTACTTGATACCATTTTGGATGGGGCGCTGTCATTTGAACGATCAACCCAACGTGGAGGACAAGACACCAAGCGAATATACTCCATTTCCTGCCAATTCTATCCGCAATGGGCCCGCCTATTAAGGCTCCCATAAGAGTACCAATTGAGAGCTACAGAAGTTAGGCTTGAGACAAAGATTTGAGACAAACACGTACCAGCCCAACGATAAGACCCGAACGAACGTTGCTGAAATGGTAACCACTGCCATCATTGTTTCTCTGCCCGAATTGTTCCTGGAAATCCCTCATTCCCAAGAAACCAGAGATCTGTCCCGTGTCATATCCGAAGATGAATCCGCCCATGGAGACGAACACACCCATGATGAAAGAGTGGATAGTGAGAAGTGGTACAGGGGAATTGTCGTAAGGACCATTGTAAACCTGCTTTTCATGATGAGATGCTTCTCCATCGGACGTTGAGTTTCGATTACCAGCCCCGAAGGGTAGCTGAGCCTTGAGTTTCGAAAGTGTGCCCATTGCGCTGTCTGATTATGTGATAGAAGAAAGTGGTTTGTACAGAAACCTACCAGGAATCGAGCGAAGAAGGGCGACTGTGCCTTATAAGCATCATTGATACGGGATTATACATCTCCGCATGCGGTCATTGAAAAATTTCTCATGGCACAGGATCAACCATACGGCTGCCGTTTCTGGGAGACCGAGGAGTGATTCGTGATACCCAAATCCGCCATGTCACCAGACATGTAGAATCATGGACTCGTATCCACATCCCCACACCATTCTCCTCCGGAATCGTGATATACCCCAACTTTTCGAATCATCATTGCCGAAGTATCCGTTACCTGGTGATTCCGAGAGGAATTTTTGGCCACTGAAAGCTCTGATGACTAATCTAGGCAATGTGTTGCGGAAGGCTCGGCGATCCGAGTCTGATGTGAGAGGTCACACCTGCGTGGTGCTTAGAAGAGTGCAAGGGACAATAAAATAAGCTTCTTCCTCGGATCCGATAAGTCGCACTCTCTGAGAGTCGCTGAGAGGAGAAATCGGTCCTACCTCAAGGTCTCATGAGCCTCAAAAGGGCCGATTTTGAGGATTTGGGACTGAAGTCACTTCATGTATGCTATATGACGTACTTATCAGCAATTCTGTCGAGACATTTCGAGTCCAGAATGGAGCTGACAGCATCAGAACATCTGATCTTACATGATTGTTAACTTGCGCAAGCTTGACAGACATGGGATTTGTTGTCAAGGTCACTAAGCGAGACGACGATCAGCCTCTCTCCCCGCAAAGTCTGTTCGGGATTGAGGCCAGGCTAGTCAATATCAGAAGGAAGAGTTCATCCTTTCGGGCCGTCGCTGCTCCAATAGAAATCTGTGAGATTCTACGTGTCAGAGTCAGGTTGTAGCTTACTTCGATTTCCACTATTTACCTTGGAGACAAGTTCGCGGGACCCCGACAGGCGGGGGATGTTTGAACAGCCATTCAGGCTCGATTTATTTACTATATATGTCACATCAACATGTACAAAGTTTTGACAGCTTTCTCAGCTGCAGCAATATGCCATGGTCTTATGTCCAGAACAGTATCAACAACACCTCTTGCTCTTGCGAGAGTTCCGAGGCCCCTATAGTACCCCAGCATCTCCCGTAACAATGACTCGTGAAATGTTCTTGGGTTCCCAACAACCTCACTATGCACAATATTGACCTCCATAACAATGGGAGGATCGGAAGCATTCGTTCCGCCACGTTTGATGAGATATCCACTGATGAGGGCCGGATTGGTTTCCATTAGTGAGTTTGAGTTGTTCAGGCGATGTGAGAGGACTGCGCCCCAGGTCTGGTCGGTGTAGTCGATCAGCCGGGCGTCTTGATCAGGTTCTGCTGGTACTTCTGCAGGTGCAGCGGTAGTGTTTTCACGAACTGGCGTTGGTGCGTTTTCAGGCGACAAAATCGACGACTGCAAAGCCTGAGGGGTAGATACTGGAGTAGTGGCAGGTTGTGCTCCGTAAGCATTCGGTGTCAATGTGATAAAGGCTGGCAGCAGTTTCAGTGATGGATCTGTTTGAACGGTCACTAGAGTGAGGCTAATCTGAGCATTCGACTCTTTCGATGCGAGGCCCGTCCAGAACTCAAACTCCGAGGAGTCCATCACTCCAACTCTGGCAATTATGATGCGCCAGTGGATCTTTTTACTCGCTACGACCTGCAGTGTCGTTTCCCAGATCTCATTTGCAACTTCGGTGAACGGTGTCGAGATTGGTTCGTTTTTACGGCCCAGGCAGTATGAAGCAGTCATCTGCCGGGTCCCTCTATTGTCTGTCCATGCAGCAGTGATCCATCGATCATCGATGCTCTGAGCATATGCAATGTGGAGACATGTATTCTCCTGGAGTAAAGATGCAGAAGGATTCGCATTTAATTTGAAGTCTATTATCCTAGGTAGTGGTCGCTCCAACATGATGGCAGGTGAGGATGAGGAAGAGGTGAAGTCTATGCACCGATCATATACCTCCATTGAAAGTCGAAAGTACTTCGAAGGTGTCGGAATCGCAAGCGAAGTGGGAGATGTGATGAAATCCAAAGGAATGAGCTGCAACACCAATTCATTTGCTGTGTTTGCCCTTCTCTCAGAAAGGGCTTTCCTGTAGAGATTGAATAGATGTTGAAATGCAGAGCAAATGTGGACAAGGAGTACACTGTTGTCAACCGGGTAGACAAAATAAACAACAAAATTTCTTTCACCCACGGGCAAGGAAGAAAGTGTTCTATTTAGCCGAGTAGCGGTCTCCTTCAGAGTGGTCAAGTGGTGCATTTTGTTTTGTGACGTTGTGTCCACAGTAAATGGCAGGAGACCGCTGCCAATATCTTTGGATTCCACTTTATCGTGGCTACCAAATCTCGAGGATTCGTACACACTTCTCATTTGGTCAAGAAATGTACTGGCATATGCAGCTACTCCTTCGAGATTCGGATAGACACAAACAGCGTCAATATCTTTGGTGCCTTTCGAGGGCCCTAGGCCAAGATTCTCCCAGAAAGGTACCGAGGAGGGAAGAATTGACAGCCTCAAATCTGATCTCCGAACTTCGATCTGTGGAGGGTTGATCAAGAACGGATTGTTGGTTCTTGTATCTAGGCCATTTGTGCCCCTAGGATTTGGAGTAGGCCGAGGGGGCAGCCTGAGCGCTTGTGATAAGATAGGTATTCCCTGAATGTCGAGGAAAGCGCGCATAGAGCAGATGGTCCCGTCTTTGAGACATGAATTCGCAGCTTTTGATAGTTTGTTCAGCAGTAGTTTCGTTGCAGAAACTTTATCCCATGACGGAGAGACATCGCTCCCATTCAGACCGGAGAGATGAAGTGTCCCTGAAACAGCTTGGTCTGCAAGAATTTGCGCTGTTGCAATTCGTTCCAGATCCGAAAGTGTGTCAGGCTCCACATCTGGCTCAGGAGAGGTAAAGTAGGTATTCAGAGCCCAATCTGCTGGATCTGTATCGAGCAGGGGCAACTGGGAGCCGCTCATAGACTGAGGGGTACCCACTGACTGCTCGAAATCCATAGCTAGGGTATCGAAAGTCGAGGCGGTATCGCCCTCTTCTTCGCCCTCCCATTTGCGCTTGACACCAAACTTCGAGCCAACCAAAGCTTCGTCTGTAGTATGGCTACTGTCATCCTGTTCTGAAACGGGGCTCCCCCCATCTGAGGTCATCAAATAATCCATCGGGTCTTCTACCAGCTTTGGTTGGTTATCCAAAGCCTTCTCGCCTAGCATCCGGGCTATATTTCCCATTTCTAGGGTACCCTCATGTGCTTTGCGTCGACCTGTAAGGTACTTTGTCTGTGGTAGCCCAGACATATCACCAGGGTTGTGTTTCCTTCTTTGGGGAGAAAAGTCGAACTGACCATGTGAACTATATTTCTCATTCACAGATCGCAGTGAGTCCACAAACTCAATTTGCTTGAAGAGGCTGGCACGCCTAGGTTCTTTTCTCGCTTTTGACAGTGTCGATTCCTGAACGAGTTTCTGGAATATTATCTCTTTGTTGAATGGAATGTTGACAACTGGCTGAGAATGCTGCGAATCTTCGGCTTTGGTCTGAGCAGATTCAGCTGTCAAAGCATCCGGCACCACAGCAGCTACATCTACCGGCGCTGGCTTAGGGTTTTCCTTGTGGACCAGGCTATCTTTGACGACGATTTCTGAGCCGTTGCCTTCCAAGGTGTCTGTCATTGACATAGTTGGCTCGGCGATCTGAGTAATGGCATCTGGCTCTTTGGTGGTAGGTACGGGAGCTGGCGATGGTGGCTTAATGTCAAACTCGTCTACATCAGGTTCATCGAAGAAATTAAAGTCGTCATCTGTTATATGTGTTCCGAACATGTCACCCCCAAGGTCGCCAAAGAGATTATCGTTATCATTTTCATGTTCGTTGTCGTTGTCATTCTCATTGTAATGCACCGTCGAATTCGTCCGATCTTCTTTCTTTGCAGGCGTTCCCCACAAATCCGTGTCCGCATCCACCACTGTTGGATGTGGAGGATTGGAACCGCCTGTTTCATGCGCAATCAGGTGATTGGGATTGCCAGGTGTCGACACATTGCCATCAAAAGACGGCGTCGCCCCAACAAGGTGTTGAGGTGCATCTGGGGGCGTTGGATAAATTGCACCGGCGTTACTGCCCCTTCGTAAGGCAGCCGGAGAAAAGCTATGAGACTGTAATGCACGAGCTTCCACTTCGGCCTGCTCTTTTGACAGCGCATCAGCGGCCTGCTTCTCTTTCGATCGCTTAGAAACAATAGCTGCCCTCTCATCTTTGGATGTGAACCAATTTTCTGCGAACGCTAGCGGATCGCGATAAGTAGCGACTGAGTCTCTTGTCTGGGAATCGCGAGCTCCTGATGAGTTTGATGTCTGGAAACATAACAGTGCCGGCCAAGGAACAATAGCCAGTTCTTCCAGGAGCGGTATGCCTTGAGACTCGGAGTTCGGGTACGGTAAATGGCCACCGAGAATTTGGACATAAAGCCAGCCGCCAGCTTCAAGGGCAGCAGAATTCAGCCCCTTGGCAGACAACCATGTCAAACATCTCGACTGCCACGACTTGATGGTGAGGGGGTTTATGCCACAATTTGGTCGCAGGTCGAACAAGCTGCCCTGAAGCTGAGCAATGGATAGATTCCCTGGTAGCTTCTTGTCATCGGGTACACAGTAGAACTTGGCCGCACTCCCACTAGGTGCAAGCCACAAGGGTGCTCCAGGAGGAAGTCCACACATTGCACTGGATGGACTGAATACGTGCCCCAAAGTCTGCAATCCAAGGGCCATATCAGAGTGTGCCTTGAGAACAAGTACTCCCAATGAGGTGAGGCTGATATCCAGGGTAGCAAGCTCTATCTCATTTCCAGGCTGAGTACTCGCCCCGATAGATCTCGAAGGTGCAAGTATCAAAGTCCTCGAATTCAAAGGTATGAAGTTATGGTCATGGCAAAGAAAATAAACTACTGAGCTGAGGACTGCAGAGATGAAGTATTCATGTACATCCTTTGCAGATGCCGTGAACTCTGGTTTGTCACCAGGAGATGGAGTCGGAGGCTCCTGCATCACACTCAGGCTTGCATTCGTCTGTGTAGCCTTCGCATTGAGAGCTTGAGCATTTCGAAGAGCATTCTCCAGCGATGAAGAAGGAGACGAGCCGGCGCTTCCAGCAGTCATGGAGCTTCCCAATATCTGCTTGCCCCGAGCAAGACTAGCTGGCTCGTAGATTCCGCTTTCCCGTTGAAGAAGTCCCAAGCCTTGGATGTCCACTGAGGAACTTGAAGTACCGGAGTCTTTCGTAGGAGAGCCTGTGGAAGCGATGCTATTATAGAACAACCAAAGGCCTTCTCGGTAAGGATCGTGGTGTACTAATCTCCCGTCTTGCCTCCATCCTGCTTCAACTCGTAGGAGATGTTTCCTGGCCGCTCCCGAAGATGTGCTCTGGGACTCGAAGTATTCATAATTAATTGAAGAGAAATTATTCTGATAGAGGATTAGAAAGCGTTTCTGGATGTTTGGATAGAACTCACAAAAGATATTACATTCGTAGGATACTCGCTGGGATCCATGGTAACCGTAAATCATGAGGGCTCCGCGTCAACGGCGGAGAGTGCTTCGGCACGTCGCGCCAGGATAGAAAGCGTCACCTCCGGCCCGTGAGAAGTATATTCCGTTTACAGTCGACTCGAGACCAAGCTTGGGAGGGGCTGAACGATTGGAAGGTGGAGCTGGTGTTGGATTCGCAGGGCTCCATCATCGCAGCCAACGGCAAACGCTATCGCAGCAGACCAGCCGGAAATGATTGATTGAGCTTGCAAGAAGTCCGGGGTTCAGGAGGTTGATGTTGACGATGATTGCGCTGGTGAAAACACTAGGTCGTGACTTTGACTTGGCTGGCTTGTAAGTGAGCGCAGGACATGTCCGGCCTCGCGACAGAGACCTTGAGGCTGGCGCATCACAGTTCGGCAAGGGACTAACTGGACTTTGGATCGAATGTGGCCGTGCAGGTCCCGCTGTGGCGGATCTACCCGCCACTAAACAGGCCTGAAGAAATATTTTATCTTTCTGGGAGCAGCCTCGTCTGTTCGATATCAGAGCAGAGCAATATTTGCGAAATGCATAACAGATCTTCAATATGAAGCTCACGAACTCCAACGAGGTGTTAGTGTACACAATTTCCGGTGCCTCGACCGCTAGACCTCTGCCGGACTGGCTTGCTCGTCAGCGGAAGCGCAGCTTGAAGAATGACCCCGAGTACGCCAATCGAGTCGAACTTCTGCAGGACTTCGAATTCGAAGAAGCCAGCGCGTGCGTAAGAGTCAGCGAAGATGGGGAATGGGTGATGAGTACAGGGACATACAAGCCCCAAATACATGCGCACTATCTTCCCAATCTTTCTCTGTCATTTGCTCGGCATACGACGACCTTAAATCACTCCTTTATACTACTTTCCTCTGACTACTCGAAATCCTTGCATCTGCAGACTGACCGACGACTCGAATTTCATACCCCAGGCGGATGTCACTATCAGACTCGTCTTCCAAGATACGGAAGGGACCTACAATATGACAGACACTCCGCAGAAGCTTTGGTTCCTGCGGTCGGGGTGAATGCGGAGGGCAGCGGTGAAGTTTATCGACTAAATCTCGAAATTGGGAGATACATGAAGCCATATCAGGTCGATGTTGGTGGCGATGATATGACAACTGCTGGAGGTGGTGCGCTACAAGGCGGGATCAATGTGGGCGCTGTCAATTGCGCAGCTATTGCTGAAGACAGCCACAATTTGTTAGCTTTTGGGACTTCAATTGGCACAGTGGAGTTCTGGGATCCAAGATCAAAGTCAAGGATTGGGATTTTAGCTGGACAAGAAGGCGAAGTAACTGCGCTTGACTTCAGTCGATCAGGCGAATCTCTAGCCTTGGGCACTTCGCAGGGACTGGTTCAACTGTTTGATCTTCGCAAACCAGTGCCACTCCTGCGGAAAGATCAAGGTTACGGCTATCCCATCAAGACGCTTATGCACATGACAACTTCCTCCCAAGAGAAGAAGATTCTGTCAGCCGACAAGCGCATTATCAAGTTGTGGGATGAGGCAGATGGGAAAGCGTGGACTTCAGTGGAACCAGCAGTTGACATCAACTCCGTTGCATGGTGCAAAGATAGTGGTATGATTCTCACAGCAAATGAAGGGAAACAGCAACATGCCTTTTTCATTCCACAGCTTGGTCCAGCTCCAAAGTGGTGCAGCTTTTTGGATAACATGGTCGAAGAAATGGCAGAAGAGGCTCCGGCAGAGACTTACGACAACTATAAGTTCTTGACGCTTCCTGAACTCAAAGCGATCAATTTGGGCCATCTTGTCGGAACTACAAACTTGTTGCGCCCTTATATGCACGGATACTTTGTTGCATCGAAGCTTTATGAAGAAGCCCGGCTCATTGCCAATCCATATATTTGGGATGAAGAGAGAACGAAGAGGGTCAAAGAAAAGGTTGAGAAGGAGCGGGCTACCAGAATCAGAGGGAGCAAGAAAGTCAAGGTCAACCAGAACCTTGTTGATAAGCTTCTCAAGAGGCAAGAACGTAGAGAGAAGGTGGATGAGGGTATGGGCATCCTTGGAGACAGTCGATTTGGAAAGTTGTTTGAGGATGATGAATTTGCTGTGGATGAAAGGAGCCGAGAGTTTCAAGCTCTCAACCCTAGCACGAAGGTTGATGGTCCTGCCCAAACAGTAACTGTCAACAGTGACGGTAGTGACAGCGAGGACGATGAAGAGATTGTCAAGCCGAAGTCAAAACCTGAGATGCGCATCTCTTCCTCGTCATACAAGAAATCTGGACATCAGCGGCAGGATAAAGCTTTTGGAGCTCGGACACAGAGCACTGGCCGGATCAGCAAGAACAAGAGCGACATTGTGGGCGAACGTCAAGTCACATTCGCGCCCACTGGAGGGAGGAAGGGCAAAGATAAGGAAGAGGCAGCACCATCACGAAAGGGACGACGTGACGAGGGCAGAAGAAGTGCAAGTGGGAATGTCTTTAGGAATATGTGATCATATCACTTCCGGACTCCAATAACCAAACGCCCCTATATAAAAGTACCGCAGCATGTACTGGACATTACCATAATCTCATAATCCCGACCGCACCACATGTCATCGACCAAATTTCCTCGCCCATTTTGACTCTTTCGACTGGGGCTCGGCCATCTCAAATGACATCAATTTCGTGTGTCCCTTCTCAACATCCGCTGTCTTTGCTTTCCTAGGACTTGCGACTTCATCTATCTTTGTCAGGCCTCGATTTGACCTGCTATGCACATCCTTTGGAAACGTCGATCTTCTAGGAGTCAATGCTGTTGCAACTCTCCTTGCCGACCTGCGAATGCTCTCCCGGACCTGCCATGATCGTTTCTTGGCCAAGTAGAACAAAATTGCTGAGACAGCTTCAAAGACGTTAGCAGAGCACCCGTACCATCAGCTCAAGCAGACGCTTACCCCCAAGTATGCACACCGAAACAGCCACGACAATAATTGCTATTATACCGCCTCTGGAAATCGCAATAGAACCATGGTCCGCTCCAGCAGCACCAGCTGCCGAGTCTCCACTGTCTGGTGAAGATCCAGCATCTCCTGCCGAAGGTCCTGCGAAACAAATTAATCACTTGATCCTCTTCGCTTCAACGATAATTGCTTACCATCACCTGGCTGTGTTGGAACAGACGTTGCCAGCGTCTGGTAAAGGGAGGATACCGCGCTTGCAGACATCTCAGGGGTCAGAGAGATGGTGCTTGTTGTCGCTGTCGTTGAGGGCGAAACTTCGGAAGATACAGGATCCTGTGCTGTAACTACAGGAAATAGAAAATGCAGTAACAAACTCAAAAGAAGAATCGATTTCATCTTGATGACATGCGGGTGGTATATTAACGATGAACTCGACTAGCCCAGGCGCCGGCAGTGGACGTGATGTGACGAGAAAGTGAGAAACGTTGTGACAGTGGCTTTCGCTTTGACGGGAGAATGTGACGAGTCCATCTTGATGCGGAAATGCTGCAAGTCTTAAAGAGCAGAGCGGCTACCTTGAGGCCTATCATTGGGCCCACCCATGAATATGTTCAAGGACTAAGGGTTTGTGAAACAAATCGACGGTGATATGGATAGCATCAAGCATGGCTGGGCTGCAATCAGAAGGGGTATTGATTGGTGAGGCACAATTCTGGCAGTGGTGGTCAGCGGTTAAGTTAGTGCTACCGCTCTTGGCCGCTGTCTATTTCTGGGGTGGTCAGGCCAATCGTTGGCCGCTCTTCAGGGGTCCTCTTAAGCGGGGAGTGCTAACTTCGACCTCATCAATCCACCACGGCGGTAGTCATCGCTGACATGCGACAACACATTGTCGGAGAAGTTATATCGGGATTACTGTGGAAAGACGAGGCTCGAATGCCCTTCTCCACGATACTGGAATGGAAGCAGAAAGCGGCTGTGGTGGCCTCAGCTTCGGCCACCACGATGCCTCCTGAAAAACCTCATGTCGCCTGCTGTGACTTGTCTCCGTAGCGGTACGCGCTGTAGACCATGAGGGTTTCCCTTTGTCCAAGACTTGGGTGAGCATAGGCAGAGGAGATCTCATCCGGAAATAGCTTCCAAGTGGGCTCTTGCAGCGGTATGGGGGGACGGTGAGGATTTTAAGCCATCAGCCTGTCATTTCTTGACAATTCCTAAGGAAATTCTCTGGTGGTGGAGAGGCTTTTACCTGCTATTCATGGGAATCCTTAACTGACACTGCATAGTGACCATCTTGTTCTGGCTCCTGGCCAATAGCGTCCAGATGTCAAGTAGATTGTGCAGTCGGAAAGCTACAGATCCGTATCGACAACATCACATGGAAACGTCGCGGATTCTGTTTCGACGTGCCATGCTATTCAAGAACTGGATTTAGCGTGCTGAATGAAGCACGCATTAGCTTCTGCTAATTCTGCATATCAAGAACGGTAATATGGCAACTGAGCTTAGTCCAGCTCGGAAGAGGTGGAAGAGGTTGAAGAATTAGTAAGAAGGATATCGAATATGTTCTTCTACAATTATAGTACGTTTTTGCAGTTCTCAACAATTCATTGTGTTTCTAATTCCAAGGCAAGTTGCTCGTTCACGTGCTGCATATTTCAATATTCATTTTTGTGGGCTGAGTGTCATGGAAGTGTGTGCTTCCGGGTTGACTATGACCTTCAAAAAATGACTACGGCATGTAAAGTCCTAGTAGTCCAGCGTACATGGTTCTTGGGGGAAATGTCTGTTTCCCTTTCAGTCTCCGCCAGATTGTCAACACAGCATGCACCGTCTCACCACTGCGGGGAAGATGGGTCAATTATTGTCATGTGATATAAATCACACGTGACCAGTTCCCTTTTCGCTCCTTCTCTTTTTGGGGCTCACTTGGTCACTGCCAGTCAGCATCTGCGTGCCTGCTGATTTGGTTATTGACAAAAATTTAGTGCGCTTGAGAGTCGAGAGGGGACAAACTTTCCTCTGGCGGCAACCTGATTTCTTATCCTGCTCTCCTTTCTCGCCACCCATCAATCAACTTCTCATCGGTCATTCCACTCTCTCTTCTGCAGAATCTGCAGACATCACTATCATCGTCACGAGTCCTCTCTCCGCTGTTGTCTAAACTGGGACAGCGTCCTAATGAACAGATCTTGCCTTCCTGCTCCTCCACCAGTGCAGGAGCTTTTCAACCCTTGTGCTACATCTGTCTGTACCATTGAGTCTTGACCTGTCCATAGCTCACTCGTAAGTACCTCTTTACATCTTGTGCATAATTGAAGATATTGACAATGTAGCCAGCTAGTCACAATGTCTCAATCTCATCCTTCTCTTGGCCAACCAGACTTTGACAGTCAGCAACACCCTTCGCTTTTAAACAATAGTGGAGATGAACACTTTGATGATGCTATGGACCATTCGTCTGCAGCAGATGAAGTTGATCAGCTGGGAACCAACGAGGACGATAACAACGCAGAACCCCGGGGCATCAATGCTCAGGACAGCAGTCCATCTGTGATTGAGGAGACTCAATTCGTTCCTCTTGAAGTTGACACCCAAGGCCAGATTAAAGGCGAAAGTCAAGCATTGGATGCACCTCCTATAGCAGCTGTGAACGGAACTGCCACTGGTGCCCGAGACAGCAATCAATCTGTGATTACGGACACCCAATTCATTGGTCTCGAAGTCGACACTCAAGCGGAGGCTCAAGTCTATGATTCACCTGTCTTCCCTGTTGTTCTTTCAACTACCAACCAGGCTGCTGCTACAGATAATGCTCAAGCTAGGGGAGAAGAGGCACAAGACGCAGATGTCAATTTCGATGACTTCATCAACGCGGCTGTTTACGCGGAATTACCTGCCAAAGCTACCGAGAGTAGCAGATCATTAGGTTTCATTGAGCGTCCTCCCATCAGCGATGATCAAGATTTTGGAAAGGGTTTCAAGTATGGCCGCGGGCCAACCAAGCATCCTATCAATCGACCACAACCCAAGGTTTCCCAGAGCGCATTTGGTGCGAGTGCTTCGGCAACAGCCACAAAAACAAGATCAACTTTCGAGCCTGACAGTAAGTTGAGTCTCGTTCCTCCCCAACGAATGACAAGACAAAACTGAGAGGAAGGAATAGGCCAATCTGAATCTGCAAAACCACAACTAGCTACCAAGATCCCGCCGTCACAGTCGAAGATCGATACCAGAGATCTCCTCTACGATCCTCAAAATGCAGCATCCAACACCCTTTCTCGAGCCTCAAATCACGCCCTCATACACACGGCTAGCCAGAATGACCCAACTCAAGGAACTACAAATGTTTTTCCAGCTCTCTGTTCGAAACCAATCCAGTCTTTACACCACGAACAGCCACACCCACAATTCGAAAAGCCCAGTCATTTCCCTGCAAGGGTCTCTGGTCATAGTGTAGTTGACGTTGTCACATCAGTGCCGTCCTTGCGTCCGAGTTCCGGTCCCGAGCCAGCCAAGCAGCGACCGCTGCCAGTTCTTGATCTCAGCGATCCTAGCCACATCTCAGAAGGCAAAGTCAACGATGTGCAACCAAGTCGGCAAGAGTCTGTTCAGCATTCGACGCAGCATGGCTGTCCGTTGACATTATTGTCAGCCGCACAAACCGGCGGGCAAGCTCGGAAAACGTCTCGGTAAGTAGATTTTATAGACTATACAGGCTTTTCATGAACTGAATCGTGTCTAGTAGTCGATTTATGCCGTTTCCCGAGGTATTGCAAGGTCATCGTGGTTCTCCTCGTGAGAGATCCGCCATGTATCGGCACGAGACAAACGAATCGGCGCGACTCAAACTTGATACTGTGTCCAACAGCTCATCTTCAGGAGCAGTGTCAAACGAAAAGCGGGCAAGGACAGCTGTCCCTGACACGTATCAGGTACCACAGCCTTCCTTGAGCGAGAGGGATCCTGAAGCATCAGATCAGCTTTGTGCTCAGCCGATGAGATCTGCCCAAGAAAATAGCTTCTCTAACCGTGTACATGCTCTCTCTCCGCATATAGTTCCTAAGTACACTATTCAGCAAACTGGAATTGACGAAGAACTGGCCGCCATTCTTCCTCCACAACAAGCACACAGTCTAGAAGAACCAAGTGCTAAGGCTAGGCTCGTCCGGTCACATGCTTGGCCACCTGATGAGCTTACCGGGCTCGGGTCTTCTCAGTCTATGGATGGAGAAGCATCTCATACTCAGGGAAAGCCCTGCGACAGCAAACAAATTGAAGTGCCCCAGGTCGTGGTCAGACATCAAGACCGAGCTGGTTCAGAGCTTATTCCAGATGGAACGCAGCAGGTTAACGACGTTATTCCAGACGATCAGAGCTCTCTGCATGAACCATCTCCAGTACCATCAAGAGCCCAGTCCGAGGCAAGACCAGACTCACGACGGAGTAATCAAGGCCGAGCGCTTAGACCCTCAAAGAACGCCGATTTCAATTCTCGAGCTGCCAGCGCAAATAGGCACCATGCGGCTAGCTCGAAGGTACTAAAATCTTCGGGTACCCAGAACTCTCTGAGAACCTCAAATACTTCCAAGGACGAGAAATGCACCTTGGCGAGCTACAAGGAATTTCTACATAGGGGAGAAAGCTATCAAGAAGTTTTTCGGCAGTGTGAACAACAACAAGCATTCATTGATGCACAGAAGTCTGAAATCGTGAAAATGCAGAAATCTAACGCTTCTTCACAGCAAAAAATCAAAGCTTTGGAGGCAGAAAAGGTTACTCTGACCCAAAATATGAAGAAGTTCGCCGACATGAGTTCGAAGTACAAGACGCACATGAACGAAGTCGTGAAGGCACAAAAATACTTAACTGCTCAGGCATCTCGAATTCAGAAAGAATCAAGTGAGATTCTTCAGGCTCGAACAATCTTTGATAAGATCAAGAAAGCGATCGAAGACGTTAAGGAACTAAGAGTATCGGCACAGAACCTTCACGATGGTGAGGTCGTTCTCTGCGAGCACATGAGCATATTCTGACATCAGCCAGTGTCAACCCGAAACCAAGAACTCGAACGTGCTAACGAAAAGCTCTCAATCGGTATGTGACCATCCATTACTAGACTGCTTGACTAAATGAGTGCGATGGGGACAGAAAATGACAGGCTTGGAGCCGACAACAAGAACCTGCAGCTAGAAAACACGAGGCTTGAGGCAGATTTTGACATTGGTCAGTTCAAAGCAGATTTCTCAGTGTATATGCTGATACCAGGTAGAAAAGAAAACAAGCGAGTCTTTGAAGAATAATCTCGACCATAAAGTTGATGATCTGTCTCGGGTAATCCGCGAGAGGGACCAACTTGAAAAGCAGCTCGAGGGCCAAGTTACAGTCTACGAAGAACTCGTTGAGCAGTTGAAGCAGCTTCCTAGCGCAATGGCTCAAGAACTTCGGAAAGAGGATAGTGTTGTGGCGGGAATCTTGGCTGCAGAAGATGTAACAAATTCAAAGTGAGTTTTACTAGTCTTGTGATTGTTCTTGACTCTAACACTTCAGGATTGATGGAGTAATTTCTCTCATTCAGGAGATGAAGTTAGCCCAACCAGAGGTGTCTGCTTCCTTGGCAAAACTCATCGAGGATCTGTTTTTCAGGTGATTCGCATCGTTATACGCTACCAATTGTGTGCTAACTTTGTGATCCACAAGGCTCAAGAACGGATATCAGAATTCTAACGATGGACTAGCTTCTTTCCAAAATGCTACAGTAGAAACCTTGAAGGACCTCAAGGAGACACTAAGCCAATTCTGTTTGAGTGAAGCTGCCGAAATTTCGTTCAGGGATCAGATATCAAGCCTCGAGAAGGCCAATGGAACCTTGACAGCGGATCAGGCTGCTTACAAAGGCGAGGTACAGACACTCGCCCAGCAGCTTCAGGAATTGAAACGCGATCTTACCGATTGTCAAGGCCAGCTGCGCAACCGAGAAGAAGAGCTCAAAGCCGCTCATGCAGCCCCAGTAGAGG
Source organism: Cadophora sp. MPI-SDFR-AT-0126 (assembly GCA_020747065.1). Lineage (NCBI taxonomy): Eukaryota > Fungi > Ascomycota > Leotiomycetes > Helotiales > Ploettnerulaceae > Cadophora > Cadophora sp. MPI-SDFR-AT-0126. The sequence goes on from JAGMVK010000006.1 coordinate 1,446,641, forward strand.
ATACTCGCTTACGTTCACACATACAAGAGCTCAAGGAGGCCAAGGAAGCTCTTGAGATGCAACTCCAGAATGCCAAACAAGAGGTGTTGATTGCCCAGGATAAAGCCAATTCTGCCTGTGATGCAGATGCCAAGAAGGTTGACCATATCAAAGACCTCGAGCAGAAACTCAGCAGTGTTATGAATCGCGTCAGCGAATTCGATGACGAGAAAGTTAAGTATATTGCTGATCAAGAACTCAAAGAAAAACGAGAGCGTCAAAAGCTTGCCCAAAGAGCCCACGAGCAGAAAGAGACAGAGCGGGTGAAGCACCAGTCAGAGATGGAGAACAGTCAGCAGAGACTTGAGCAAGAGAAGTCAGAACATGCGAAGACCTTGCAGCAGTTTACAGAGCTTCAAGCACAGCTTAATACTCAAGCCAAGAGCTCTGCCAACCAAGAACACGAACGAGTTACCTATCTCCAACAGACAAAGCAACAGATGGAACGAGTTCAACAGTTCATTAATAGAGCTCCCAGCCAAGAATTTCCTGTGCTGTCCTCTCAAGAGCTACAGTCCATCAAGAAGAGTGCAACAGAAACCGAACAAATGATTGTTAAGGCCCTAGGACAGCACTCACAAATCGTCCTCATGGCGACTGAGGAACAAAAGCGAATTGAGGCCAAGGTTCGGAAGTCCGGGGCATTGGAAATCGAGAAGTACGACATTGCACAAGAGAACATTTCCTTGAAAGAAAAGATCGATGAATTACAGCAGCAACGAATTTCGGCGAGCGCTAGGCCAGATTTATCCGTCATCAATACTCCTGCCAACAACTTGCTACAGGAGACGGACGATGAGATACTCAGATCAACTGTATATCAGGAGAAGCTTCAACAAATAAACAAGATGAACATCACGCCAACATATAACTCCAATAATATGGAAATTCCTGGACCACTGCGTCTGGTAGCAAGTCTAAATGCGATTTCTTCACAGCCCACCAAGACAGGCCTTGTCCCCAGGAGAACCAAGAGTATAATTACCCCTCAAGTCCAAGAGAACGGCGTGAATGCAGCATTCTCAGGATCTTTTGGTGAAACTAATTCTCAGCAACGAGCACCGAGTTCACAAAACTCTTGGAGATCTATCAAGCCTTTCTCAGCGTTCCCCAACTTGAGCCCCTCCGGCGATGACGACCGTATTGATTTTGTTGCTTTGCCGCACGACGATGGCGCCAATAAAGCCGACAATAAATCCACAAGCCCAAAGAATGCTGCACAGGCTACATCTGGCCCATCTTCGGGCGTCGGTCCCCAAACCACAAGCAGTGGGCACCCTGATCGAGCACACAGAGATGCACCACTTAAACGCAAAGCCAGTCTTGCCCAGCAGGGGCCTTCCAAGCCACTACCCCATGATGCAATGCCCACAAAATCTGCTATGAGGAAGACTAAGCATGCTTCAGGTTTTGCTGATGAGTCTTCAAAGGTGGGTTCTAGAGTCGGCAAGGAGGAAACCGTCAACCATCCTCGTCCGACTCTTGGCATTGGTAACATCAAAGGCGTCAGAAGCGGCGCTGCATCGTCATACACAATGCACCAGAGTGGTACGCAGAACTCATCTGCTGATATTCTGGAACACGGTTCACTCCCAGCTGCTCCAGTCAGCCGTTTCGGCCAGAAGAGACCACATGATGGCCTGGGTTCAAGCAGTGTGCCAAAGCGCCAGATTACAACTGAGAGGACAAAATCGAGAACTCACTCAAGGGAAATCCCCGACTCTCAGGACAAAAGAAAGACCTTTTGAGAACCATTCAACGAAATACCTTGCGATTGCTTTCTGCTCTGTTTGACCACACGCCACCTTTGGCTTTGCTCGGATGTTGTGTTTGCCAGGCTTGTTCTAATGATCGCATATAAATCGAGCTTGTCAGCTGGTGTCGAACTTATGGACCAATGAAGGGCGAAGATCAATTGCTTCCTGCTATGATTGTGCAGGGGGCATGCGAGGCAAGGGCTGCAAACTGTGGTCTTGTGTGAGATGTCAAGCACACTGGTTTATTTCATGGACGTAGATGATGCAGGAGGTGTTGCTCGGTGTGGATATCCTTCTAGGCGAATTTATTGCTTCAATACTTGCTGTATCGGGAATCTGACCGCATGTAAACTTGGCTGCGATAGCCAGATATGACCATTTGCTGAATTCATAAATGTACACCCAAGCTGTTTTCCCTCAGTCCCTGTGATGCATCCCCAAACTCCCTTGATTTTTCATACAACCCCAATTTAATGTACAGTATATTATGATCGAATCATTGCTGAATTCTTCGTGATATACTCCTCAATATCAGTAATGCTTGTCTCCGACGTAGTGACGATTTGTGTGTGGTTTGGGTCCCGGAGCGCTGGTCAGCGTCCGCCGCGCTTCTGTTCGAGGAAAAGGACTTTCTTCCGCACTAAATATTTGAGGGTCAGCTTCGAACCCTGAACTTCTGATCCGCATGATCTCCTCTTTATACAATCATCAGAGCCGCCCAATAGCTCCATTTGACCGTCCTGCCTTTTCTGCAGCGCGGAAGCCCAATTCGTCCCCAGATTCGCTGTACCAGGCCCAATCCTCAATCCAGTCTTCCCATAGCCCGCTTTGAAGTACCTGGTATAGAGAAATGTGTATAGAACGTACCGACAGGATCGTATTTCAGCATGCTCAACGGTCGATGCGTCCGCGGTCGTACAAGGGTCTTGTAGTATCCGGTAAGGGCCATGGACACCAGCCTTACGGCTATTGTGCGGGATTTGACTGATGCTGGTTAGCAAGATGCCTATCAATTGGTGAGTGTGGTTTATTACCTTTCTTTGCCATTGTGTGTGGGGGGTACCTGGTGGTGTTGAGGAGTTTACATTTGGAGCAGAGGATGGTGGATCATTAAATTTTATGAGGCCTCAGGCTGAAATATCCACCAGGTCGACTTCGTCAGGGGTTCGGTTCGCACTGTCCAAAACAAAACAACGACATTCGGGCTTGAGACGGGTACGAGGGAAGCGTGAGACACAGTGTGATCGCTTGTTAGTTGCATTGAAGAGATTCAACGCCCATACTTGAATGCTCTCGACCACGAATACAATGGCGTGAGGTTGATGGACAATGGTCTTAATGCCTTTTTATGGAATCAGGTAAGGTACAACTTAACAAGACCACCCAAAATACGAGTCTCGAACATAATTTCCAAGTATCCGAGTCCACATGAAGTGAAGCCGTGCCAGCCTTAATATCTTGTTTCCAGTCGCACTATTCACGTCCTCCGAGGACTCTGGACGAATCTCATCCGTCTCTTCATCCGTGCAGGTTAAATACTCGACATGTTGATGCTTCATCGTTGCCCCAATTCCCCAACCTTATCCTTTACGAACATCCAAACAGATCAATCTTTCACCTTTTACAGACAAAATTTTCAAAATGACGGATCCACTGGCAAGCATCGTCGATAATTGAATGGATGCTGAACCCCTCGTTCCCAAACTCGGCTCGTCTAAACAACATGCCATTATACGGACCCTTTGTAATAAGCGTAGTATTCCTCTCGTTATGAAGAAGGTTGGTCAAGATCATCTGATCATCGATGTCCGTCACCTCTGCGATTTCCTTGATCGACTCGCATACCACCTGTTTGCGAAGGAAGAAGCTGCCAGCTTTGGAGGCTGAGCTTTCGATCCCTTCAGACCATTGCCAGCGGATTGTGGTTTGACAACCAGCACTGTTACGAGGTGGTTGGATTTGGTTTCCTAAAAGTGGAAGTGGGAAAAGAAGAGGCGGAGACAGCGCATAAAAGTAACTCGACTTGGGTGCGAGTTAGCGGCGTGATTGTAGATCAGAGGTAGGGTACTCAGTGCCCTCGTTATACCAGTGATGTGGGAAAGAGTGATCCACTTAGAAATGGTCTTTAGTATCAATGTTGTTGAAGAGAGAAGAGATATCAGACAGACATACAATCAAAACAAATCAAGTAAAGCCTTCCCAGGGCGCGCCAACAACCCTCCCCTTGCCATCAAACCTCACACCCTCCTCCCTCAACAACCTTCTCTTCTTATCATCATGCAGTCCCTCTTCCCCTTTCCTGCCCCAGCTGCCGTGAAACCCGCCCAATCCACCGCCAGTAGCCAACACCCTATGGCACGGCACCTGTGGCGCGAATGGGTTGTTTCTGAGTGCGTTGCCTACTGCTCGAGCGGAGGATGATAGGTGTTTCGCGATGCTGCCATAGGTGGTGTACCGGCCCCGTGGGACTTGGCAGAGGGTTGTGAGGACCTTCTTTTGGAAGGCGGTCTTTTGCGAGAGGGCTATTTTCTTGAGGTAGGAGGTAAGGTCTTCTTTCTTGGTGGGGCTTGAGGCTGGTTCAGGACTTGATTTGGCTGGCTTTGGCGATGTCGATTTGGTCTCCTTTGGATCTGATCCCTGGCCAGCCGAATCTAAGGATTTTGATTCTGATACTGGAGAAATTTGCCTCCTCTTAGCCCCCTTCTCCGTACTCAAATCCGAATCGTTTCCACTCTCCATTTTCCTCTTCCTACCCCGCTTAGTCTTTCCCCTGACCTCTAAACTCTTCTCATCCAGCTCCACCAAATCCACTTCCCCATCCAAGATCTTCTGTCCTAGCTCGATACTTTGTTCGAGCTGCTCGCGAGACATGTTTTTGTACGCTGGGCTTTTGATCTTCTCCATCCAGGGTGTGTCGACGCCAACGATGGCATCCAGGATTATCCGCGCAAAGCAATGGTCGACGTGGACTGGCCAGGTGGGCTGGACTTTGTGAGCATTTATTTATGATTGGGGAAGACTTGGAGGGGTTAGAAGGAGGTACTTGAGATTGTGATTTGGATGTTGCTGCTTTGGGGAGGGTTTGCTGGAACATATGCTTCCAGTCATTCTGTAGCTGCTCGAGGGAGGGATCTTGGTCTGCCATTGTATACGATATGCGCAATTGAACTCCTGAATTTGATATTTGCAGAAGTCAAGCAGGCAGACAGGGTTCTAGGTCAAGTATTATGCGGAGCTGGGAGACGCGCCTTTCAGTTGACGCGATGAGACGTGTCAGTCACGGTTCGCGAGATCATGAGGTCATTTATGTTAAGTAAGGATCACTTGACTAATCTTTAGAATCACTTTACTCGAACTTTAAACTTATTTTAGCAATGATTATCTTTTAATTTTCTTTTGATATAAATAAGACACCCCTCACGTCTCGGCATCTCAATTCAATCGGCTATATTCGTTCTTGTTTCTGTCGTAGAGATCGGCCAAAGGCTCGCTTAGAGACACAGCACTCGGAAACTTCTCGGCCCAAAATCTACAGTCATAAAAAGAACGGGAAAAAAAAAAAAGAAGTCGACGCTCAACCCAAACCCAACACCCAAACCACACAACGAGCGTATTCCAATACCGCCACACCACGGTGGGGGATGAGCTGCAGAGTGAAACCTCCCTCACTCGATTTCCCCCATCGCTTAGAACCCCGCCAGCATCGTGAGTTGCCTGCACGAGTGGGGAGTTACCGCCATGTTCGGACTGGGCACTGTTGGTGGTTGCCTTGCGACAGGTATGGGTGGAGAAGTATGGGATATTGATATCTCCTTCGCCTTGTGACCATTACAGCCAATGAACAAACTGCTTATTTGAATACTTAGCTAGCATAGGCTTTTGGCCGGGATTTAGCCGAAATGGCACGTGAGGCCTCGCGAAAGTGAGAGAAAATTGGTCCAACCGGTATTGGCGCGCCTGTCATGTTTGGCATTCAAGATCTTTGAGATTCAAATCAAGTTGATGCTTTTGAAAATTGGTAAAAGTAATCGACCCAGCAATCAGTACGTCAGAGCACAAGTCACGCCCAAAGTCACTATCAAGCCAAGACAGTCAATGCCCAGAGTAAAGAGATCGTTATATTCAACAGTAAACTATCAAAGAGCCAGCCGCGAGGCATAATATTTAAATAAAGACCCGAAGAGCTTTTTCCGTCTGAGTTTGCTGTCCATACAGACCCCATATTATCACATCCATCCAATTCATTCACCTGCGTCACCATATATCCATCCTTCTCCAAATATCCAAAATGGCCTTTTGACTTGTCGCCTGTTAAAGAGAGTACTAGAAAATGAAGACGACAAGAACAAATACGCCATCATATAAATGTCTGGATAGAAACCAAGGATTGTAAGAAGTAAAATACATGCTTTAGAAGAAGAAGAGAAAAAAAAAAGTCACCCTCTCAACACCACACCTGAAAGCTGCAAACAAGATGTAAGTCGAAAAATAAGACTCGTTAAATTCATAGCCTGACAGCTGTCTGCTCGACAGCTTGGCTTAGCCCCATACCACCGAAGAATGCAACAATTGGAACTCTGTGAGGAAGAGTCACATGGAAGAGAAAGAAGGGTATCGAATGAGTAGAAAAAGATTGAAAACTGAAACTTAGAACGACGACGCCTGTAAATGTAAGATGCAAATAGAAGAATTTAGATGGAAATATAAGAGCCAAGCTTAGATCATCCCTCCCTCCATATTCATCGCCGCCTTCACTTCTCTCGGGTGTCTCTCCGTCATGTTCTGCTGTTGCTGCATACCAGGTGTCGTTGCTGGGTTTCGGCCTGGGCTCCAAAGAGGGGGAACGCTCTCATAGGGGCTTTGCATGCCTTGCAGACTCTGCTCCGACTGTGGAGGGCTTCTAGTTCGATCAAGATTGGGCGAGGCTCCGTTCCGTCCACGGCTGGCGCTTCGAAGCCGTTCTGCAGCTCGGTTAAATCGTCCAGAGATACTGTTGTCGTTTTCACTGCGGCCGCGGTTGTGGCTGATGGACGGAGTGCGCTGGAACTGCTGCTGGGTTGTTGGAACATCGATGACTGTTTGGTTGATCTTTTCATCCTCCTCGTCCATCACGATTTCAATGACACCGGATCCTTGAGAGACACCGGAGACGACAGAGTTTGTGTTCGGGTTGTTCGGGCGATATAGCGGAGCCGGTGGAGGAGGTGGTGGCATGGCTAGATGTTGCAGCTCCTTGAGAATCGGCGGCGCGGGAGGTGGTGGTGGCGGAGGAGGAGTAAGATTGTCATTTGAAGGATTGAGAGGTTGGCTGTTTGCTTCGATTGTCTCATCGATACCACTCATGATACCGGGAACGCCACTGGCGTATGCTGGTCGGGAGTTCTGGGTCTCATATCCAAGAGTACCAGGCTGAGATTCTCCAGGAGCTATTTTGCGGGGAGACAGCAATGGAGCTCGAGCAGTGTTTGGATCTTGAGTTTTCCTTCTGCTACTAGGAGGAAGAGCGGCGTGAAAAGCAGGGTGTAATGGGAGGCCAGCAGGGAGAGCCTTTGGTGAAAGAGGCTCTTCTGGGATTGGAGCAGAAGCCGAGCGTGGAGGAAGTCGTCTGGGTGCAGCCTGGTAGGTTGTCTTCGGCAGCGGAGCAAGGTTCTCGAAAGCGTTGTTATAGGTAATTGCGTTGAGACTTCCCCACGAAGGTGGTTGAGACTGATCATATCTCTCTGGAATTTGAGGAACATCGGGAATGTCTTTTCCATCAGGATCGTACTTTGGATGTCTCATAGCTCTCGGAGTAGCTGGCAGACCAATTTGCATAGATGCGCGCTCATTAGACTCCTTTAGGTAGGCTGGAGAAGTCTGAAGGTTGGCTGGAGAGGTTGTCTGGCTTCTGGATGGCTGCATTTGTGATGGCTTAGGAGATGGGTATGTCGATGACCTATTGAGCTCTGGTGATGGAGAAGGGCGATATTGCATCGGTGACAGTTGAGCGAGCTCCTCAGGATGCACAATCGGGGGTACCGAAGGGCGTCGAACAAGGGATTTTCGTCGTTCCTCCAAGTCGCGCGCAGCTTGCTCCTTCTTGAGGGTCCGTTCGTCCTTGATCTGCTTAATGTCACCAGCTCGCTGATCAGACATAGAGACGGTACGAGAATGCGTCGAACGATCGCGCTTTGGGTGTGGTGACGGATCCTTTCTCGTCTTGCTTGCGTCCCTTTCTCTGCGAACTCGACTGGCAGAACGATCACGACGTCTTCTATCAGGGGAAGGATCGCGAACAGCGCTGGTTCCACGCTCTCTAAGTCTGCTGTTGCTTCGATGTCGGGACCTGAATTGTTTGTGCTCGTTGTGGACTCGCTTCAATTCTTCGTTGTCCTCATCATCATCTGCTTGATAGAATTTGGTCTGCGGTGACATTGGAAGTGGCGAGGATGGAGATCTCATCACGGAGCCTTCACGACCCTTGCTTCTGCCACGTCTCGTATCGATTAGAGTGAGCGTGCGAGTATCAGGACTTGGGCGACGGCTGTTGTTGCGGCTTGAGACGCGACTTGCGGGCTTGCTACTGATCTGTGACCGAGCAATAGGCTCTGGAGATGTGCGGCGGACTCTGCTGGAAGGCTTCGAGCTCTTAAGCCTAGACTGACTTGGATCACGCCTAGTCGAAGGAAGAGTGTCCTCACCGTATCCAACTGCACCTAGATCTCGGAGATCTTCAGGAGACATCGGGACTGGGGATGTTGGTGAGCGTTTGGCAGGCTTGATAAATCGAGCTGCGCTTCGACCCCGGTCTTCAGAAGGCTCCCTTCCTTTAGGCTTACGGCTGCCGCTTCGAGCTCGTCCTGTACGGTCTCTCTCTCGGCTTGCTTGCCTTCTTTGCTTATCAGCGTGGTGTTGTGCAGACTCCAAACTGCTTATGTATTGATCCAAGCTTCGACCAGTAACCACAGGACTTGCGGTGCCCACACTTCTGTAGCTTCTCTCGCTGGTCAAAGGACTCCTGTTAGCCGCAGTCGAGTGCGATGTAGTCGAACCAGCAACGGATCGGTTCGTAGCTGTTCGGGCTCTAGATGATGTGACTGAAAGATCTGGCGAAGTCATGTAATCTCCAGTGATGATCGATTCCATAGGTGGCCACTGAATCTGTAGGCCATCGGGCTTACGATCCCGGGAACCATTGCGAGTGCGAGCATTTTGCTTTGTGATAGTGAAAGAATCTGGAGATGGAGAAGGTAGAGGATTTGAAATATTTTGTTGCTTGTTCTTCTGCATCATGGGACTCGCGGTAGCGGCTCTGTTCAATGGAACGTATGTCGCCGAATTGAGCTGCATAGTCTCTGGTTGAGAAACTTTCCGCTCATGAACTCCTGGTCGATCGTTCCTCTCCTTATCAGATCCAGAGTCATTGGGAGTCGGTAATTTTGCTGGTTCCAGCACCCTTTTTGGGATCACATCGGAAGGCATCTCACCAATGGATGGCAATCGTTGTCTTGAGAATCCACCTGGAGTTGCTGTTCGAGCGGATGCCGGAGTATGATAAGCACTGCGATGACTTGGTCTTAGGAAAGCCGTGTGAGCAGTGTCACCACCACTGGGTGAGAGTGCCGACTCCGCAATGGGGGTAACACCACCGCCGATTGGCGTTTTCTCGTCTTCACCCAATCCAAAGAATTTCGATTTCCCGGCCTTGTCACCAAACGATGTGATGAGTTTGAGAGCAGACGTCTTGGCAATGCTTCGTTGAGGACCACGAGCCCCAGGTGGAGACAGCGGAGGGCTGAGCATTTCCGGAATGCTCATGCTCTGAAGTTGAGAAAATGTTGCTGCCTGAGCAGTCGGCGATACCCACGGCTCTGACGATTCTGTGCCAGTACACGAGAAACAGCGGATGGCTAGTTGTTGTTGACTGTGCTGAACTGCCCACTCGCCCCATTTCCTGATCAGTTCCGCTTGTCGTTGCCAGTCGGATGGGAACACCAAGCAAACCAATATCAAAGCCTCCATATACCTCTTGTGAGAAACATAGATCTCGATTGCATCGTTCTGATCTCCCATGCCGATCATGATGGTCGCAGCTGTATGTACATCTCCTTTCTCTAAGAGACGCTGCACATACGCTCGAGCGACTTTGGTCTGGGAAGCGTGACCACCGATTCCACTCAAAGCCAGTAACATCCAATCGGAAGATGTCATAGATTCTGAGCTTGTTGCCATGATATCAGTGTCTATATCACCGAGCCATTTAGCGAGCAGTAAGCGATTGGGTGAGCCCTTGGGATGCCGACTCATTTCATCCTGAATCAACTCCTGCGCTTCACCGTCCCAACCAAAGATTGTACTTAACATCTGCCGACGGAGATCATTGTTCGTCAAGCGAGTGTTATCAAGAACCTGTGGGTGTCTGTAAGGGATATCGCTCAACCTGGACTTAGTGAACTTGAAAAGATCCACCACCTTGGCCTCGTCTGGACTGCGCAGTACCTCCTGTCTCAAGCGCGAACCTCTTGGACGAGAGCGGCCAGAGGTATTCGATTGAGAGCTTATACTACTCATCGATAAGCTATCACGGCTCGAGACCACAGATGGCTCCCGGGTAGAGTGAAATGATGAGCCGATAGACATGGTTGTGCCGTCACTCATTCCACGTGATGCGACGGAGGAGTGCTTGCGATATTGGGTTCTCGATCCCGCTGAGGACCGCGAAGTAGTGGATGCGTGGCTCCTTGACGAGACTGGGCTCAGAGTGTCCGCGCGGTCTGGCTCGTGGCGCCCAATCTCAAGCTTGTCCATCTCTCTGGCAATTCGAGCCAGAGGCGACATATGATCCTCATCACTTTCCGAGATGTCGACATTGATCGGCACCGTTTGAATCTCCTCACCTGATGTAGGCGCTGAGCCCTTCTGCTTCTTCTGTTCTTCGATAGAAACGGGTGGCGACGGAGGCAGTAGATTGGCCGGATGCTGTACATTTGCCACTAACTGAGGTGGTGAGTTTAGGTCGAATTGCTGCGCCGTGTTACTTCGACCGAGTGTGAAAAGGGTCGCGCCGGGGCCGTAAACAGCAAGCCCTCTGACGTGGTCTAGAGTTGGCACCGACTCATAGGTTACATGTTTTGTTCGAACATCCCATGACGACGTTTCGCTGTTGGGGAGGCTATGTCAGCGGTGGTCTTGCTAAGCGCGCGCGTTGATTCATGCAAGTGGAAAATCAGGAGAGACTCAGTGATCACTTACCCTTCCGAATATTGAACAATGCGCCCATTCTTGGACCATCCTAACCAATTTGGACCGGTTTGGAAGTTCTCCGTACGTTTGAGGACTCGAACCACCTTTGCAGTGTCATTGCTGGTGGGCGACTTGGCGATACTCCAGACTCGGAGGTCACCGTCATTTGTTTGTGAAGCCAGCATATCTGATTTTTGTCGTGAGGAGGATGCATGCCAGGCCAACGTGACAATCGGTGATGGTCCTCTAGACGTCGTCAAATTATGAAGAATCGTGAATCTTGGCTGGAGAGCTGCAATCAGAAGGGAGCCATTTGAGAACCTATGAATTTGTCAGTGGAAAACTCTACATGAGTTTTGGTTTATGAAATACCCAATAGCATATGTTCTGCAGTCTGCTGCCGGTGCCAAAGCCGTGATTGGGATCTGGTCAATCGTTCTTGCCGAGATATGTTCAGAAGTTGTCGGCTCGAATAGAATGACATTTCCCTGCGCATTTCCTGCGATCAATTAGCTCCCGCACCCACACCAAAAGGAGCACAACGTTGTTCTCACCGAATGCAACATTTCCATTCCTCATCCATGCTGCCACGGTCAAGTTCTCGTAAGAAGCAAACCGCGCAATCTCGTCTCCCGTCATACAATCCCACACAATCGCCGTCTGCCCAACATCATAACTCACAACCAGTCGTCCTGCACCCCTCTCGCTCACAGTATCCACTGCCAGTAACGATATCTCTTCTGTATGTCTCGAAAACCGGCGCTCGATCGTCAGTGTATCGTGGTGTGCGCATACCACCGAGTTTCCTTGCGCATATAAGAACATCGATGCTGTCGCAGCACATGGCTCGAAGTCTCGAGTCATCTCCGGCGTAGGCATACTGGCACTCAATTCTGATAGTGTCGCCAACCTGCTCTTCCCCTTCGATGAATGACCCGAGCTCATGGACACCGACCGATGTCTCGAGAGCTGTCCCGACATAGCGACTGTAGTAACCTCGTCCTTCTTATCTGCGATAGGAACAGCGATAGTGTTAGTCGGATGGCCGCATAACGCGCATGTTCCCAAAGGGTGGTTACAGCAGATATACAGGGAGTCGATTCTGGAAGAGCCAATGTTCCAATTTGTTTTGTACAATTGATAGGAGAGAAAAGGAGAAAGCCACTTACAGATTTCAAGGTGTTTGCCGCCGCTCCAGCGGTTGTAGTCCTGCAGTACAGGGCTGATCACGGTCCACGCCCAATTCTTCTCAGTCGTCACATGGAGTTGCTGGACTGCACGCCCGACGTCGGTTGATATATCAATGTACCGAGTGGCCGGCTTCCGCGCCTGCTGTGTGGTTCTGGACAGCTGTATTGCGCGCGTGTGTAAAGCAGCAACTTCAGATGCTGTGCAATGGTCGAGAAGCAACACGAGGAGAAGACGTTTGAGTACAACAGAGGAGAATATGTGAGTAGCACGGGACCTCGTGGTAGTGGAAGCTACAAGACAGACGAAGTTGAACGGCTACCGCCTCATCTCCTGGGGGCGTCTGGACCCAACGAGATACAAGAACGGAGACTTTGGCGCTTGTAGCGGGGGCCAAGGGGGCCAAACGAAGATCCAACACGCTTTAGAGAGAAAGATTGGAGGAGTGGCCTATAGGGACCGTATATGGCTTCATCGAGTCCGACAGCGTTGTGAGAGCAGAGCGCCTAATTACAGGTGCTGCGAGCTGTCAGTGGTTAGTCCGGAGACTGAATTAGATATGCATCTCCAGCCGAACCATGGGATCTCAAGCGGATGCGGTCCGGCTCATCTCGATGCACCGAGTCGCAGCTCGAGAAACCAGGATGTGAGCCAGCCACTGCATATCGTTAAGAGCCCCCTGCTACTGTGTAGCCAGTGTAGGCCTTACTACCACAACTAACAAACCTAGTATGGAGGGGCATGCAGCGTGGCTCAACCTCTCTCAATGCAAAGCGGCCGCGGCCCAGACGGAGATCAGGGCAATAATAAATTGCTCAGCCAAAGGAACCATGTCTGGTAGGCTGGCATTCGATATTGACGGGCCTGCTCATCACTTTCTCGTCTCCTACTACTCACTATCTCTATCACACGCTGTCCCTGACTCAATACGGGGCAAAGCGGGCTCGAAGAGCTTTGAGAAGCAGACGAATAGCCAGTGACCATACGATTTCCGGGGCATGAGAGGACGGGCAGCAATGGTCTGCCTGTCTGTCTGTATGTCTGGGGTGCAAAGTATGCATCCTGGACGAGGCTGTGGAACCGTTCTCACGCGGTCTGGAACTGGAATGGACTGAATTGACTGGGTTGGAGTGGACTGGGACACTCGAATTCGGAATGGGGATCCATCCATCCTATTCAAGGGCGTTGTCCAAGGTTGTTGTTCAAGGCCAGGTAGGCAGAGGAGGTAGGGACAGGCCATCACAGCGTGGGGATTGGAGGTTGGACGTCGTCTGCGGAGTGGGGCCCTGCTAGTGACTAGCCGACAAAGGGAAGTCAAGGGACCTCTGGCCGCTGATTCGCTTAAGCTTGACCACGACCATATGCAAGTACAACTTTCCATCACCCCCGTCCGCCCTATCAGCGCCCAGGACTGCCCTGAGATGCAATGTACGCTACTTCGTCCTTTTTGCCTAACAGACCCTGAGCAAGGACCCCAAAGTACTAAACCTCGAGTCCAGCGTCTACAAAGTCATGGTGAGTGGTAAATCTTCCCTCTTCTCTCCTCTCGCTCAACCCTTCAAGTCCCGCCGTTGTTCCACTCTCCTCCTCTCTCCTCTTCACCTCCTGTTCACTCAAGCCGGGGCATTTTCGTTCTTTCTCTCGGCTGGTGGGACAATTTCCATTTCCACTTCCACAATGTGACTCCGATGTGAGCCGTACCGTCACCATGCAGCCAGCATTGTGCCAGCATGTTCAACGAACGAGAAAGTGAGGGGTTGGGGAGCCAGTTGTGGCGTTCAGAAACACACTCTCTCACTTGAAGAAGCGAGAAATCCCCGCCGTTCGTGATCCTTCAAGACATGACAAGCAAGCATAACTAAGAACGGCCCTGCAATACTTGGATCGGTCAATAATTGACAGACGAAGTCGTCTAGCAGTATGCAAAATGGGCAGATGTGATGGAGATATCCAGGGGTTCTCTCGCATTGTCGATATTGTTGTGGCCCGTCCTGGTCGCTCAACTTCCTCTCGGATATCACCCGTGTTTATCGTTATCTCCAAGCTTGACCGTTAAAATCGCCCATATTGCAAGCATAAAATCAATGTGTGACATCGAAAGTCTCCCGCTGCACGAGTGTCAAAGCTCACTTCCCGCTGGCACAGCACGAATTCCGAGATCTTCATCCTGATGCTGGCCAGTGCAATGGCCACCGCGGGGTAGATTGTCTCCATTGTGTTTGGACAATGGCGACGAACAACTCGAACAACTCGAACAACCAGTTTGTTTCCCATATATTATCTGCAAACCTTAGAGTGCGTTGCGATGCACCTCAACCATTTGGTCGAGCTTTCTTGTGTACCTGCTTTTACCATGAAAAGAATCTACCACACCACGATGCAGGTGTGGTATCGTAGCCTGTCCCACGTTACCTCGTGGCGTTTCTGCCTCGTCCATATCACATCACAATTCGGGGGTCACAACAGAGCCCTTTGGGCTTCAAATCAATGCGGTCTAAAAAGAGTCGAGACTCGTCTGATGATTGGGCACGAAGTCAAAAATTCGTCTATTTGAATTTTCTCATTGGTCCTTGCAAAGCTTCAAAATCGAGTCTTACAAATGTCGGCGCTTAGAGATCCCTCTGTCCAAACAGGGGTCAATTCTTACCGCTCCTTGAGGGTGTGGATCAAACAGGGTCCCCTGTCGTGTCTTTCTGCATATTGGCACACTCCAAGATCTCATAGAATATACACAGAAAAAAAAGTCACGACAAAAAACATTTCACACTGAATTGAACGATTTATGATTCAGGAGGAAGTGTAAGTCCATTGCTCAATCACATCTTTCCCGTGTGCGACGACGATATTGGTCTAGTCTTTCAAACTCGGGTCGTGATCTGGCCGTGATCCGTGAAGACGATCCCCCAAGCCAGATCCCCCTCGCCTCGCTTCATCGCTCATCACTCTTCAACCTTCTTTCTCATCCCTGCTCCAAGTCGACCGCCCACGGGACGGCCCATTGTTCGCAATCATGCCATGCCATGCTAACACAGGACCGCGCCGACTAGTCTAACTAACAAAGTAGTATCGAACCCAACACCAACAAAATACGAATCACCTCCCGTAATGGCTGACTTCGCCGCTTTGCATATCGTGGGATGTTCCGAAACGAGATGAGACATCAATGCTCTATTGAAGAACAAACGAATTTAATCTCCATTTGGAGGCGATAGACGAAAAAGTCTGCCTCGCCGTCACCACGCCCCGGTACTCAACAGCGATACCCCAGAAGAAGGATGATAGACTCCGCTTTTCCCAATCGATAAGGAGGCAATTTCGGCTGAGGCGGATCACCAGGTGAGGGACACGGATCGCGGCGGTGCGTGAGCGCGTCTTGACGCTGTCGGCTGTTGACCGCTTGATGGAGTTCTCTTTCAACCGACTCGCGGCGTCGTCTTGCCTCAAAGAGGCGACAATAGGCGGATTGTGCAAGGACGCTCGCTCAGGCGATTTCCCAGCATGTTCTGTGATTATCTTCATGTCGTCAGCCAGATGCGCGACAATCACCAACAAAAGTGGCTGGGAAACAGGATGACTATCTTACCATTTATAGAATCTCCGATAGGACCCACGTCACAATCGTACCCCTCATTCCACGACTTCCTGGATTGGGCTCATGTGTTTGCTTGTCGCACTCGAGCTCCTTGACTTCCTCGAGCTGCTGCTGCTCTTGCGCCTTCTGCGCTCCTTCTTTGCCTTCTCTTGCGCGACCAACTCTCTCATCAACGATCCATTGTCCACCACGATTCGCGCTTCACACATCATACTCGGGGATGCAGGCGATCTGCTGAGGCTGGGTGTGGCGGGAGGGGTGCAGTCTTGTTCGGCATCGTCGAAGACGCATGGGAAGAGTTCCTCGTCGGTGATGAAGGAACTTGAGTGTGCCTCGTCCTCACAACTCGAGCTGGAGTTTGAAGACAGAGACGAGCGACGTGGCCAAGAAGGATAGGCGCAAGAAGGCGACTGTGGCCTGGCGCTGGAGGAAGATGGGATATTCATGGGTGCGGTCGAGTATGAAGTAGCCGGCGGCGATGGTGAAAATGAGAAATACATGATGAACTTCTCTGCGCAAACTCGTTCTCTTGTAGAAACTGGGTTGTTGGTCTGACACAGTGGTAGTGACGCAGTAAGAGTCAGAATGCGTAATTCGGTGTACTTTCGGCGGATTTCGTGTGTATTGTCAACACCAAGGCTGAGTGTGTGTGCTCCTTTGAGTAACAATAAGCCGTGAGGATTTGGATGCAAGAACAGGCAGCGGTCAAATATAAGTATTTCACTTGAGAGGCAATAAATCAGAAAACGGGGTTTGCGAGGTCTGGGGTTTCTTATGTTTGCTTTATATCAGGAGGCAACAAGCATAGCAAGGCAGGTCTGAATCAGTTATATCGTCTGGAACGCGGCGGTGCGCGTGCTGTTCCGGCGGGAACCAAAAAGCAACACAACCAGACGACGAGTAATAACGGACACATCCTTCTCCCTCCACGCAAACATGACTAGATTCCACCATTCACACGACCAGGTTTTCAGCACTGGTAAACGAGTGCCGTCTGACCGCTGGACAAAGAGCTTCCGTTGGCGAGGCGGTATTCTCACCGTCCCCCACGACGAGCCTATGAGGAAGCTCATACCAGTCTGTCACCGCCGTTTCGTCCCCCCCTTCCCACCTTTGGGCTCTGGCTGTATTGTTCTGGCTGCGATACGATGCGATGCGATGCTCCGCTGGCGGGATCTGTGCTGGCTGGGCTGCTACTTTGGCACCCTCTGGCTGAGGCTTCCCGCGACCCTTCTGGTTAGAAAAGTGTGATTGTTAAGGATATTTTCATCCGGAAGGGGTCCTGCACCTTTCCGTCGTGTCAGTAACGTTCTGGAAGCTAGGAACAAACATCGAGGGTTCCGCCCGCCGCCAGAGCCTGAAGTGGACTCTGAAGCAAACGAAACGGCTATGTGCTCAGACCGCCCCGGGAGTCCAGAGTCATGAACGAGCAGAAGTCCAAGTCAAAGCGACTCAGCGGTGTCATACGCTCCGACTTCCTGATTCAGTACCAGAGTACCTTTCCTCTTCACTTTGTCACTCTTGACAAAGTATTTACTGTGGTGTGTGGGATAAAGCCCTGTTGCGGACCCAGGGTTACAATTACAGTTACAGTTACAGCAATAAATCAAATCACATCACAAAAACGAAAACAGAGCCCATCCCTTACCGTTTCACCCCTCCAAGTTTTGAATGTGGAGTCTAGATCTTGTGGAACGGGGGGAGAGAGACCCAGTCCAGTCAGTACACGGGTTTTTAGACTTTGTGATCGCCCAGAGCGTGGGATTTGCACCTCCACGTTTCTATTTGTTCCCTGGGCGTGGGGTCAAGCCGTACGCGGAGGCGAAACAGTAACCCCCATATTCCTATTTCTTTTCTTTCCTCCAACCCCATTGCTCAAAAGGCATTTTTGTACCCCACGCACACCATGGCAGTCTTCCTATGCCGGAGCCGTTGTGGAGGTAGGCATTACTTACTCCTTTTGCTTTATTTGCAAAATCAATATCACATCCTAACTGGGGATTGACGAGGGGAATATCACCATCGTCACGTCTGGGAAAATAAAAGTAATAGAGAAAGCAAGTAATCATGCTCTCCTGTCACAGGTATCCCGAGGGGTTGTAAAGGGATAGGTCATGAGTTTGCCTCCGTTGGACGAAATAGAGTGTTTGATCAGGGCGAAGCACCTGAAGCATCGCGAATAGAAGACTCAGGACCAGTTCCCTGAAATCTCAAAACTGGCAAGTGCTTGTGACAGGTCCAACTACTCCCAAGCCGTGCTGTGTGCTCTATTGACTCACCTCCTGATGCCTCCAGGCCTCCCTTTTCCTGATTTCTTCCCTTCCTATCGGAGCCTTGCTTCACGGCCCTCGGCATGGCATAGTGACGTGTGTGACAGCGACGAAAGGATGAGGCTTCGCGATGCTTGATTTCTTGTCGTATAGATATTGCGCGGTGTGGCCTTGGGCAAGAGATAGGTTGGCCTTCATCCTCACTTTGAGTGTCGGTGTAATGCTTGCGAACCGGCGGTGGGCGAGCCAGCGAGGCAGCTGAATGACAGATCGTCCTGTCCTGTCCTCGCCTTGGGCTGGCTGCATAGCTGCGTGGCCCGGATGTCGCATAGGGCGGAATCTTGCCCCAGATTGCCTGGCTGCATGTTGCAGCACGCCGCAGCCGCCCGCAAAGCTTTGTGTGTCTACGTAGTGGTTTTGATTTTGGAGCGAGGCTGTCACGGTCGCACAATTAGCTCTGTCTCGGCTTGGCATGTGACTGTGTCACAATCACGTTTATATCACATGTGGAACTCGGCTGAGAGTCAGGGGGAGTCGCCCAATTCTGTTTTCTGAGCTTCGTGGAAAGTCCTCGGGGCATTCTCGCCATGTACTGAAAAGGGCTGATGGCATTGTTCGGTGTTCATTCCGTCAGAAACCAGAAGCTGGGCAGGTGAGATTGCCTAGGATAGTTTTCCAGACAGTACTTAAAACGAAATTTCACGCCGGGGATTCACAAGTTCATTTCTAGAAGGTATGCCATACAACTTCGCACATATTCAACTGGAAAGCGAGTTATCGAATGGCTTTCATACGCGTAATAGCTAGCCGAATTTCGAGATTCAAGGTTTCGAGACAACAAGCATCTCAAGTCAGCACTAAATCGTAGAGAGCGGGTAGTGATGAACCTCCGTCTAATATCCGCTTGGCTTACTTGAGATACCTTCACGACGGACGTAAGACTCAGATCCATCAGATATGTCCATTTATCTAGGAATATATTCTCAGGATATACTCTTGACAATCTGAAGTAAAGTATTATCTACTTCTCAGACTGAAGTTGTCGTGATCTTCCGGGTTCAGCCACTCTAGCCATGACTTTCACCGGTGTCAGTCTCGAGGACGTCATTGCTCACAACAGAAGCTTGAAGACAGGTCCAAAAGGACTAGTAGGTGTCTTTGGTAAGTCTCGTCGTCTCCTCTCAGACTCATACATGGACTAACGCATCTCTCAGTCGGCGGTACAAGCGGAATAGGAGAATGGACATTCCGCGCCTTCATCAAACACACCACCTCACCACGAGCCTACCTCATCGGCCGCAACAAAGCCGTAGCGGAGAAAATCGTCTCGGAAGCTCAACTTAGCAATCCTGAAGCCAAGATCGACTTTATTCCAGCTGATTGCTCCTTGTTGAGAGAAGTCTCGAGGGTTTGTGACGAGATTAAGAGGAAGGAGGAGGAAGTTTCTGGAGCAGGAAATGGGAAGGTGAATTTGCTTGTTTTATCACAGAGTTCGTCGGGATTGGGAGGAAGGTCTGGTATATTTTTGAATCCCGCACTTGATTATTCTTGGAACTGTCTGTTGACCATGGACAGAGACAAGCGAGGGCATCGACGCCAAATTCTCCCTCATCTACCACTCCCGCCTCCTCTTCACACACCTTCTCACACCTCTCCTCCTGAACGCGCATACCGCAGGCCTCCCGTCCCGAACCCTATCTATCCTGCTCACTGGCCGCGAAACCGCACTGGACCTCTCAAACCTTGTACTCAAGGAAAAGTATTCTACTTCCACGTGTCTCGCTTACGCTACGACTATGACGACTCTAGCCTTTCACGAACTTGCTAGACGCAATGCGGAGAAAGGGATAGTGGGGGGAATGGAGTATGTGCATGTCAATCCGGGGATTGTAAAGACGGGGGTGATGAGATATTTGCCTTGGTATATGAGGGCGGTTAGTCATGTGGGGTATGCGGTCTTGACCCCTTGGAGAACGGATGTAGAGGAAAGCGGAGAAAGGTGTTTGGAGATGGGGTTTTCGGAGCGGTATGGTAGTGAGGCTATAGAGGGTGGACAGTATGTGGATGGCGTGGATGGCATGAGAGGTGCATATACAGTATTCAAGACTGGAGAATCAACGGGTACGAAAGATGTTGTGAAGAAGATGATTGGGGAGGGGGCTGGGAAGGTGATCTGGGAATACACTTTAGATGCTTTTACAAAGGTTGAGACAGATGGAAAGGTTTAAGAATATTGGCATTGCGCCTTGAATTTCCAACGCCCATATACTGTATTCCTGCACAAATATCTCAGTTGCTGCTGGTGCCATCCTCTGGTCCTGGCAATCCTTCCTCATCACCTGGCTCTCTGTAGCTACCAGTTGGCTTGGCATGTCTGGTCTTCTCATCTATGATGTTCGACTCGTCGATCGCTTCGTTGTCATCGCGTTCTGTAATGCATATTAGTCCCAATTATTTTGCGAGTCAGTGACAAGAAATATGGACAAGTGACATACCGAGTTGCTCATCACTGTCAGCGACCTCTGCATCAACACCACTCTCGACAACATCGTTGTCAGACTGAACTGGAATGGGAGCGTCCTTCTGACCAGGTCGAGAAACGTAGTCGTTGTCTTGGGCGTCACCTTGAGGAATATCGGAAGACATCTTGGGCGGTTGTGCGTGGATGGTTCAGAAGTGGGTGGAAGTGTGGAGTTTGTGTGTCTTGATTGAGTTGATTTGTTCTAACAGAACTATGGTTACGGAGCCTCTACTTATACACTTTGAACGCACAGCTCCTATCTCATAGTTGACTGTGCCGAAGCCACAAGTAAATATTGATGATGCTCACATTCGCCACTAAAATATACCAATCCCGCGAAGGAGATTATCAACTTTCGAGCCGTGCGCGATCTTCATTTAATCTGATCGATGCAAAGTCGTTACCAACATCGAAAAAAATGCAATTCTTCTAAGTACCACCGTATTCGGGTGTCAGATAGACATCAACCGTGGAAGTGAGGTCGCTTCCGATCATCGACGTCAAGACTAAAAGGAGGCTTTCGCTAAGCGAGAATGCTAAAGGGTGTGACGGGTACTATTACCCCTGACTTCCCCTCAGCCATCATCATGACTTAATTCACATCATGACAGCAATTGAAGGCATCATTGCTCTTCAATAGTCTGTCAACTACACGCGGGAGCTATCCATGCAGCGAATCAGTGCTGCACACCCTCCGAAACAAGCGTTTGGCGAGCGCTCATCCTTCCGGCGATGACCTCCGGCATCTTTCACATGGGTATCAAGCTGAAAAGGTACATTCCCATCCCCATTTCTATCATGACGGAATCGAATTGCGGGAAGGTAAATCTGTTGATGATCCACAGTAGTCAAGTGCCAGAAGAGCGCTACGTACTCAGCAAATTGCTTCTGTAGGCTGGCTAGCGAGCTGGCTTGGCTGTTGGAAATTGGAAGCTGCAAACATTACAATGGAAGCACGAAACCACTCTATGAGGATCTTGACTGGTTCCTTTCGAAAGCATGAATGGACATAGCTACAAAAGTCACGTACTTGGCCAGGCTCGGCTTCTGTAGAGCGATAATCGAGTTCGGATTGTGAGACTTGAGCTTAATGGCAGCACGAGCGCGTCATCCAGACTGACATATTAGTAGAAGATGGATTTGCTTCACTCTACCTTGTCTAGAACCAGTCTTTCTGGGATGGAATTAGCCACAGGCTTTTATGATTGGGAGAAGAATACTGAAAAATATCGTTGATCTTCACTATTAGACATTGATGGGGATGACTTAGTTTGCTTTCGACAGTTGCTAACCAAGATCCGGCATAGAATCAAAGTATGACTATTATTGAGCAGAGGCTGCATCCACTGTAGTATCTTCCACTCTGCTCAGCACACAGACACCTTCCACATGCCCCGTTTGAGGAAAGAAATCAAATCCTCTCAGAGATTCAATCTCATACTTTGTCCTTCCACCTTCCATTCCTCTGACCAACACCCCCACATCCCGAGCTTGCGTATGCACATTGCAACTCACGTAAACCACTCTTCTTGGTCCGAAAGTCAAGAGCTGTGACAAAAAGCTCTCATCACAGCCCTTCCTTGGCGGGTCAATAACCACCACTGTTTCATCCTTGGGGTACGTGATTGATTTGAACAACTCCGGCGCATCTGCGGCAATAAATGTACATTGCGACGGCGGCAAATTGTTTAGCTTGGCATTCTCTCGTGCAGATGTGATGGAGGCAGCAGAGATGTCGATGCCGACGGATGTAGTGAAAAGAGATGAGAGAGTGATTGTGAACAGTCCAGACCCAGAATAAGCATCAATGAGATATTTGATAGGAGGTCCAGTGGAGGATGAGGGCGGCATAATGTGGTCTCTGATGTATTGCGTGAAAGGCGGGAGAATGGAATTGTTGTTCTGGAAGAAAGATCCAGCTGTGCTGGTGAACAAAAAATCGTCAATATACTCAGTCGAGTTGCCATTGTTGTCGGTGATGCAAGATTTGAAATCTGTATATGTCGCAGTTGTTGTCTTGATGGTGTCGGGTACTGTTTTGGAAGCCGCTTCGTCGTCATTTTGTACCCTCTTGGTACTTTCGCGCAGCAGAATTGTAGCTCCCCTCCTATATTTCTCCAATTCGTTCGCAACCCGTACCCGTTCTCTCTTCATTCCCATTCTGACAGCATCAGTTCCGATCGGACAATCCTCAATATCTAACGTCTTCTTTAGTCCCTTCTGCATGAATCCAATGTCTGGTACTTTCTCAAAGTAATTTCTATGGCCTCTCATCTTATCCTGCTTGCTGATATATCCTGGAGGTCCATCGAAATGAGGTGTAAGTTTCGTTCGGTACCCATACTGCAAAGGACTGCCAATTGTATCTCCAATCAAAGGAACTAACTCAGGAGGTAAGTTGGAAAAGTTCTTGAATGCTTTCTCCACAATAGTCTTCTTATGTTTTAACTGTTCTGAGTAGTCGAGCATTTGGAATTGGCATCCAGAACACCTGCTGAAATATTGGCAGTTAACTCGTTTGTCGTCTCGAAGTGGCCCAGGCTTCACCACAGAGATGAAATCTGCAGTAGAGTAATGTTGGTCTTCGAAATGCCTGATAACTTTCACCTTAAGTATGTCACCTGGTGTGCCGAAAGGTACCACATATATTTGGTTCGAGGAGGAGTGTTTTGCCAGGCCATCGCCCGTCGAGGATATTTCCAGCACCTCGACCTCGACTTCCGTAAAGGGTTCTGGCAGATCAGATTGACCACTTGCAACTCTCTCTTCCCCCTTCTCATCGCCATTTGTATGTGCATCTTCCTTCGCTGCGATCGGTGTTTCTGCATCGAGGGACTCATGTTTGGGGGAATCTGTGAGCTGTTGCTTCGCGAATAAAGCCCGGACATCTGCAAGCAAAACTTCGTCGCCTTCCTTCGCAGGTTTCTCCTTCCTAATTCTCTGTCTCTTTGGTCCTCTTCCGCCCTGAGTTGGTCTCTTCCTCACGCCCTGGTCTCGACCTGCTTCATGCTTTCGATTTTGGTCTGTGATCTCCATTGGGCGAAAACTGAACGATTGCGTATATGTTCGTGTGTGTAATAACCGAGGAGTGAACAGTCTAGGTAATTGTCTAGACCATTGTAACATCTGGAGGTGTTGCTGAATGCCAAAGGTGAGAGAAGGGAGCTGTGAAGAAACGCTGCAGCTTTCTCGCGCTCCGTCAACTTTTTTTAGATCCCAAATGTTCGTCCTAAATTTTAGCGCACCCGCCTCAGCAATCCAATGACAGGGGTCCACACGTGTCCTGGCAAGCATCAGTGACCAATTGGAAGAAAGATGTAGGTAAACAAATAAGTCGGCACGAAGTAGTGCATAGGAATGCAGTAAGCAACTACAGCGAGTATATCCTACAGACTCGTCAGGTAGTTAGTTGCCATCGAGATTTCATGAGACCGCAGACTCACCGTAACGTAGTGAGGACATGAAGAAATCGGAAAAGGACATGGTTCTGGCGATGACAGTAGAAGTTGGTAAGGTGATCGCTGGAAACGTTGTAATCATATTGGCTCCTGAATGAGATGACGGTGTCGAAAGACTGACCATGTGGCATAGATCTAAAGTGCTTTAGCTTTCATGGCTTCATCTACAAAGTTACCGACACCTGGAGCCAACCCAGAGAATTCCGAATTCAATCGAATAGAACGTTATCCAGTCCAGAGCCCATCTGCAGGTTTCCAGAAACGGCTCGTGATCTCCCCCTCTTCCTCCTTATCGCTCTCATGGACGGCCATCACTATCGCCACCAGGTTGAGAACCCAAAGCACAAAGAAGACTGTTGACAGACAAGGATATCGGACGGAGTACAGGTATACTACTGATGCCAGGAGTTTAATTTTCTTCCTCTCGGCGGTCTGGCATTAGAGGCTGCCAACATTCCATTGAATCTTTGAGGGTCGAGAGGAACTCGTACTTTGTAATAGCTTATAACGACTGAAAATAGAGTTCGTTGAGCTGCCATGCGTACTTGGGTAGAAGAGACGCTAAACCCGGTTCTGGAGAACTAGAAATAAAAGTCAATACCCCGGAAGGATTTACGAATCATTCCGCACATACCTGTCTTTGAGTGCCACATCTTAGAAGGCGTTTAACTCCGTAGGGCATTTACATCTTACGCCTACATGGAATGTGCAACTCGTATGTGGTCACCATTTAGTGAAGCGAATCGTCAAGAATGCACCGATACCAGCCAGCAAACCTCTTCTAAAGTGCTCACTAATCTTACGCCCGCCCTCTCGGTATACTTACTTTCCGACAGCATTCTAAGAAAGAATAAACGCCGACCTTTCTCAACAGCAGCCCAAAGAAAATGAATGATCGGGAGAAAAACTGTAATAGAAGAACCTGCGGGCTTTCGAGACCGCAGTTATCGTGGGTAGATGCACCTAGAGCAATGTAGTACACTAGAATTAGAACGACAGCTGAAGGACAAAAACTGGGTTATGTTCTATCAGGCAATCTAATGTTTCGAACCAGCCATGACTCGAGTGCTATCTGCACCCTCTAAATATGCACATGCCTCTCCACAAGTGTTGGAGATCCCGGACTTGTTCCCAAAGTACTGTCAGTACCAACACTTACTCCTCGTCCCAATGGACTGCCCTTCACCGCACCTCGTTCGGCTTGCACACGATCCAGCGGCCTTGTCGACTTCCGCAGCGGTCGATAGGGCGAGACCGGCGAAGAAGGCCGTACATCTGGCGAACCTCTCCGCGATCCCGAGCCCTCTCTACTCCTAAGCAACCACGGCTCCGGCGTACCCTGAGGCGGCATGCTCTGGCTCTGCTCCCTCGACCACCGCGGACTACCTAGCGGATACCCATCATTCTGGTCATAATCCCGGTACGGAGTTCCGCCACGCGAATAAGCGTCTCCATCTTGATGCTGGTACTGGTAATCCTCACCTCTTCGCTTTACGGGACTTTCGTCGTAGGGATCGAAGCCGACTTTCTGTCTTGCTTCACGGCGGGTTCGACGGCGTTCTTCGCCGTCGCCGCCGGCGCCTGTGGTGGATGACTCTTCGAGGAAGAAGGTAAGGAGCTCGTCGGGGATGGAGAGGTGGGAGGCTTGCTGGAATTGTTGGAGCGCGGTGAGGCGGATCAGCATCTCGAGGAGGGAGAGTGAGGAGCGGATCGGTCCAAAGGGTGACATTTTGGGAGTGGAGGATTGGGGTGTTGATGAGGAGTTGTTGATTTGATGGGCGGATGGGGATGGTGAGGCTTTTGGGTCGAGATTGAGATGGGCGAGTCCGTCTGCTAGGCCCTCCTCAGTTTGCTCCTCGCCAGACGAGCTTGGTCGATGGGACATGTATGCTGAGTCGTCGTTCACATCTACGCCGTCTTCAGAACTGGAATCCTCTGTTTCGGTATAAACTTCGAGAGCCATCCATTCTGGATCGAGATCGGCAGGGAGACGCCACACGTGGTCTTCCACAAGTTCCTGCTCGTGAACAATTTTTTGTATTCTTGGAACAGTACTCTCTCTTCGCAGTTGTTGATCGATGTCATCCTGAGAATCACCCTCTTCCGTTCCCGAAGACTCAGATGCATCACCGTCCAATGCCATGGGCTCTTCCGTGGGCTCGTCATACCATTCGTTGCCCCTTTCTCCCTCTTCCATCATTCTTCGTGGAGGCTGCGCGTTAATGTCTCTCTTGAGTAAGAGGACTGGATTGTTCGTCTCCCCCTGAGTTCCAATATTGAGAATCTTCCCTGTATCCGCATAGAAGATCTTGGAGATCTGGTAGATGGGTAGGAAGTCTCGAATCCCTGCCAGTTGAACATCTCCATATGGTCCAGGCTGTGCTTCGTCATCGTCGAACGTGTGGACCCTGTCATCTTCCAAATCCTCAATCATCTCGATGTGATAGGCATATTCGTTCTGTCGGCCATCTCCTATCATCATTGGAGTTTCTGCACCACTCTTCTCGATGGACTTTAGAACCGGGAGTGATTCTCCATGCATATGCTGAAGTGGTGTGCGCATGAGTTTGACTCTGGCTTTGTGCATCACCTCCTTCCAGGTTGTGTCTCTCATGCTCTCTGAATCATGGACCCTGTACGAATGTCCGGCAAACAGCATGTAAAGAGAAAGCGTAAAAGCAGGACCGACTTGAACTGGCGCAGATGGGTTCATAGAGTACTGAGTATCGCCGGCTGTAAGAAATGTGCTAGCTTGAAGTAATCTCGATGGGGAGACAGAAGCTGGAAGGGTGGTAGAAAGGCTGGCGCCTGATGTGGTAATAGCGAGGTTAATGAGAGGAATTGCATCTTCGATACGGACGAGAAGATCCTTGATATCCTTAACTATGAGATGTATCTCAACCTCGTGAGCTGCTTTCGAATTCGTCTTCTTTCTTCGAGAGGATTCCTCAGCAGTGACCGCCTTGGCGAGCCGTATACCTAGTGCTTGAATGTCCCAACGAAGACCCTTTGTCAGGGTGACTGCTGATTCCAAGGTTGTGTTTCCCCTGGCCGAGCTGGGCAGCGTTAGATATGCCGCATGAAAAAGAGTATTTAACTTACATGAGCTCTATCAGATCGATCGCTGGAGAAACAATCTAATATATGTTAAGGGATTGAAGCTGATAGCGGGGAGGTTGCCTACTCTGATCTTGCTATTCAGTCTTTCCTGAAGAGCATGAAGTTCTCGGTAGTCGGTACTATTATCCACAGTCATCTAGATGTCAGCCCAAAACTCGAAAACCGGATAGTGCATGTACCTTGAGCAACCTTGAGGTCTGTCTGAGAGTATATGAAGCTGTAATTCCAATACCAGCTCTGGATAAATCTGTCAGATGAAGAGATTAAAATGTGTGTGCTGATGCCGGAGACATGCCTTATGGCATAATTCATGGCATGTTGTGTGATCTTTTTGTGTATATATCAGCACGTGGTTATCATGAATGCAATTTTCGGGATTAAATTTGCACACCTTGCCTAGGAAGTCCTCCATGGCTATCGCCTACTCCAAACGGAGAGCCTGGGCTACGTTGATTTGAATGTAGCAAGTAAAAGTCGAGATTTTCTCATGATGAGATTTTCAGTTGGAAGTATTTACATTTCACGCGTCTCGGTACACGCGAATAGAGTCATGAAACGCTGCTGCATTGTGATTGGCGATAAATGAGACTAGTGAGGGGGTAGACAAAGCCAGGAAAATTCTTTATTACCCCAACTTTCCTTTCCATGCCTAAAATCACTTACACATTTTGGCAGTTGGTGAAACCCGTTTTAACATAACATCATAGTATTGATCCCCTTCGCTCCGTTCTACCTGATCTTTGTTGATTAATTGTTCCTTCATCCGACTACACTCGAGTCAGTTTGGAGTCACTGTGACTTGGGAATATCGGCTGGTGACGTACAAAGCCACAGCCACAGCCCCTCGATAAAGACGGCCGATAAATCCTGCCCCACTTCCCACAACTTCCTGCGGACACTTTACTTTGATTTGAATCTACAAAAGCGTCTCGAATTGTGAAGAACATCACTCATTCTCGAGAAACCTCCACACACTCCAATATGTCGGACCTCAATTCATGGGAGGATGACCCTGCGGCCCAGGAGGATCTGTCTCGTCAAACACAGCAGATGAACCTGAACACTACCCCTCAACAACCACAGCAAGGGGGAGGAGCAGCCAGTTTCCGCCCAGGCGCAAACTCATTCCAACCAGGAGCACAATCTTTCCAGCCAGGACAGAACTTTCAGCAGTATGGGGGATATGATCAATCAGGTTATCAGAACCAAAACTACTACCAAGGCGGTCAGGGCGGACAGGGCTACGGCGGATATCCTCAGTATGGGCAACAGGGTGGCTACAACAACCAGTATGTTCAAGGAGGCTACAATGCAGGTGGATATCAGCAGCCTGCATACAATACTGCATATAGTGAGATTGCCCCCCGATCTGCCACCTTATATAGTCGCTGACTTGGTCATGTAGCACAACAATATCCAGGCTATTCTCAACAACCCCAAGCAGCTTCCTCTACGACACAACAGCCTCTCCGACAGACACCTACTATTGCGAAGCGACCAGCAGACGGGGCATCAAGCTCTTCGGATCTGAATAAACCAGTGACCACAAAGGCAGGTGCCCCGAAGGTTTTGAGCATTGGTGGGGATGCGCCAAAGCCCAAGGCTAAGGTTCTCTCGATTGGAACCCCTGTCGCAGCACCAGCAAAGAAGGAGGCCGCTGCAGCAACTCCAGCTGAAACCGGCGCCAAGGTCACGGCAGCGAAAGCCATTGAGAAGACAGAGAAGGGCGGTGCTTCCGAGAGCGGCAAGACTTCACCGACACCTTCATCTGGACGCTCAAGTCCTACACGGGCTGCAGCCAAATCAGCTGTTCGCGAGGTTGATGCTGTGGAGAAGGAACAAGCTGCAGATGTGGATGATGAGACTCTTAACGAGATCTACGGCAAGGAGCACGTCAATATCATCTTTATTGGGCACGTCGATGCCGGCAAATCAACCCTCGGTGGAGCTATCCTCATTCAGAGCGGAATGGTTGATGAGCGGACTATCGAGAAATATAAGAAGGAGGCTAAGGACATGGGCCGTGAGACTTGGTGGATATCTTGGGCACTGGATCTTACCAAGGAGGAAAGATCAAAGGGAAAGACAGTTGAGGTCGGACGTGCGTATTTCGAAACCGAGAAACGCCGCTACAGTATTCTGGATGCGCCCGGTCATAAGACATATGTTCCAAGTATGATTGGAGGTGCTTCGCAAGCTGATGTTGGAATTTTGGTCATTAGCGCTCGGAAAGGAGAGTATGAAACCGGATTCGAGAAGGGTGGCCAAACTCGGGAGCACGCAATGTTGGCAAAGACACAAGGTGTCAATAAGTTGGTGGTCGTCATCAATAAGATGGACGACCCTACTGTCGAGTGGTCTGAGAAGCGATTCCTCGAGTGCACAACGAAGTTGGGAGCATTCTTGAAGGGAACCGGGTTCAACCTCAAGACTGATGTCTTCTTCATGCCCATTGCAGCTCAATCATTCATTGGCCTCAAAGACCGCATTCCCGACGGAATCTGCCCATGGTACAAAGGTCCATCTCTGCTCGAGTACCTCGACAACATGACATCATTGGAACGCAAAGTCAAAGCACCATTCATGATGCCTATAAATGGAAAATATAGAGATATGGGCACTTTGGTCGAGGGAAAGATTGAGGCTGGTGTGATCAAGAAGAACATGTCATTGATTATGATGCCCAATCGCGAAAAGGTCGAAGTTGCTGCATTGTATGGAGAGACCGAGGAGGAAATGACCATCGCTCAGAGCGGAGACCAAATTCGGGTACGATTGCGAGGAATCGAAGAAGAAGACATCATGCCTGGGTTCGTTCTGTGCTCGCCGAAGCGTCCAGTGCACTGCGTGAAGGCTTTCGAAGCCCAGATTCGCGTTCTCGAACTAAAGAGTATCCTCAGTGCTGGTTTCAACTGCGTCCTCCACGTCCACTCGGCCATCGAAGAAGTCACATTCGCTGCATTGCTTCACTCTCTCCAGAAGGGTACGAACCGCCGAAGCAAGAAACCACCGACACACGCAAAGAAAGGCGACAGCATTATCGCGAGGCTAGAGGTCATTGGTGGAGCCGGGTCTGTCTGTGTTGAGCGTTTTGAGGACTATGCTCAATTGGGACGTTTCACTCTCCGTGATCAGGTAAGCACTTCCGATCCTTTCCTGAGAAATAGACTAATATGATGTAGGGTCAAACTATTGCTATTGGCAAGATCACTCGGTTGATCACAGAAGATGAGAGCGTGGCAGCTTAATTGGATAGCATAGGATCAATGAATAACGACACTGAGACTGTGCCAGTCTAACGCGCTAAACACGAACCATATACATTTACTTGGAGGACTTCATGTAGACTTGTATGCTGTGTGCATAGGTCGGCTCGCTTAGCGCCAGGTGTGAGAGCAATAGACTCCTCGAATAAAAGCTGACGATTGGGTTTCCCGGCTACTTTTACTGACCAGTTGAAGTGTTATTAGCCTTTACTTGACAGAACCACGAATATAAACAAGTCCAGCCAACCCTACCAGTAGCCGAGGTGGCTAGAATTCGCCTCCCTTACATGATCCAAGTGGGCCAGCTCTGATGCCATTGAATTCCTACTTTCTCGCCGCTATGGTCCCTTCGAGCTTCTTCTAAGAAGCAATATTATCACTCTTTGCCAAGTTGATAAGCGCCGAAGTGGATGAGGGTTGTACGATGCTCGTCGATTTCAAGAAGCCAAAAGTGGGATGTCCAAAGCTGCTGATGGGGATGCGACTCTGCACTTTTCACTGTCAAGTGGCGTAATAGTCTCAAAACTTTCACATTGAATTAGGTTGACAGTTTTCCATGGCCTTCAAATCTACACTCAAAGCTGAGCCTTTGCCAGGTTTGGATGTCCGAAGAGAGTCACATACGATACTGGGAGTAGGGTTTCGTGAATTCAGGACCCGCCAGATGCAACTCGGAATACAAAATACCCAGCTGTCGCTTGTTTAGCACGAATTGCTATCTTTTGGAGGTTATTGATACTACTAAGTCATGGCGCGATACATTCCCTGCGCTACCTATTCCTCACATTTCTCTCTTGGCGTGCAAGCATTCATGGTACAGACCTTCTGTTCCTGATAAGGTTCCTGCTCCAAATTTCTTGGTACTGCAGACCCTCGTCGAATACATCCCTGTGTTTTGTCCACCTTCTCCTCATGGCATATTATCCGGATTTCTGCATTCTCATAGTTACGATACGCGGACACGATGATCAAGTCGGGCCTTCCCATCAAGGATCGCGATAATCTCAAGTGCTCTTGGTTGGCAAGTATTTAAGTATAAATATGGACGTATCTTCTGGGCCTTGTTTTGGTATTCCCAAGCCTCGACAGCAAACTTGACAAAATGCGAGTGTCTCGGAACGTTTTAGCACTTGTGCTGCCCCTGACAGCAAGTGCTCGAGGACTCAATCGTCGTCAGAATGCCGAGTTTACTTCGAACAGCACGGGCCCGATTCCTGGAGGATTTATCATCGAATACATAGCTGTAAGTATCACATGTCTATAAAAGGATTGAAAGCAAACTCATTCATAGGGCAAAACCTTCGCTCGTGACGGCATTGCCGCCAACGAAGAGATCGATGTCCTGAGGACATTTGATAGTGTGGTGTTCAATGGTGCTAGTATTCAAACAGATACATATACCCTGGACACCCTTTTGGAGCTCCCAGAAGTTGCCAATGTCTGGCCAAATCATTTCGTCCAGCTTGATCCAACTGCTCCGCAAGGCTTTAGTGACGATGCTTCTGCACGAGAGTATTCCTCACACAATACGACTGGGGTGAATAAACTCCATGAGATGGGTATCTTTGGTGAAGGCGTGATTGTTGGTGTTGTCGATACCGGGACTTGGTACGATCACCCAGCACTTGGTGGGGGGTTTGGCCCCGGATTCAAAGTCGCGAAAGGACATGATTTCGTCGGTAATGAATGTGAGGATATTTTCTTGAGAGTTGACTTGTGGTCTGACCGGGATAGATTGGCCGGATATTGGTGAGAAGACACCAGACGATGATCCACGAGATCAACAAGGTCACGGTACGCATGTTGCTGGTATCATTGCTGGAACGAGTGAAACCTGGAGTGGTGTTGCTCCTTCTGCAACTCTTTACTCTTATAAAGTGTTCAGTTTGAGTGTAAGTCTTGACATGGGAAAGTCGAGCTTCTACTGACTACTCTCAGGGTACCACTGATTCAGCCACGCTGATTGATGCATTTCTCACTGCTTATAACGACGGTGTAAGTGTTCTCCATTCTCCGCTGTGATGTTTGAAGTGGCTAATATGGGCAGGTGGACATCATAACTTCTAGCATAGGCGGAACCAACGGATGGTCCACAAATGCATGGGCTGAAGTTGCTTCACGTCTCGTTGATGAAGGAGTTGTTGTCACAATCTCGGCTGGCAATTCAGGAGCCGCGGGGCCATTTTTCGGAAGTTCTGGTAAGTGCTATGAGAAGCATCGCCTCCACAATCAGATACGAAATACTGAATTATGTAGGTTCCTCTGGAAAGAATGTGGTCGCCGTTGCTTCAGTGGACAGCGAGAATATTGCCGCCTCTCCATTCAACGCAACCTTCCTCTTGGATGGGGCTTCAAACACGACTATCGCTGGATATTTACCTTCTACATTCTATTTCCCAAGCACCATCGTGGACTGGCCAATTGTTCCAATGAATCTCGACACTTCGACGGCCGCTGATGCATGTAGTCCATACCCAGCCGGGACTCCAAGTCTTCAAGGAAAGATCCCACTTGTCCGTCGAGGCACATGCACATTCGCTACCAAACAGGCAAACCTGCACGCACTTGGTGCGGATTATATCCTCATATACAATAGCGCGGCAACCCTCGTTACACCTAGCACCGACAACTACGACAGTCTGATTGGTATGATAACGGCAGAGGCAGGTGCAGCTATCGTCGCAACTGTTAAGGCGGGTGGGAATGTAACCGCGGATTTTTCGCTAAATCCTGAGATGGTGGTCGGACTCGCAAATGCTGCTGGTGGGCGACCAAGTATTTTCACATCATGGGGAGGACTCTACGATTTGCAGATGAAGCCCGACGTTGCTGCTCCTGGGGGAGGTATATTCTCTACTTACTTGGACAATACTTTCGCCTTGTTGAGTGGAACTTCAATGGCTTGCCCTTACGTGGCCGGCGTTGCAGCCCTGTACATCGGTGCCCATGGAGGAAGAAAAGTTCACGGCAAGGGCTTCGCAAACTCCCTTGCCAAACGACTCATTGCCAGTGGCACTTCGCTCCCTTGGTCCGATGGGACAGCCACAAACTATGGATACACTGCTTCGGTTGCGCAAGTTGGGAATGGAATGATCAACGCGTTCAAAGTCGTCAATTACACGATGGCTCTGGAATTCGAGAAAATCGCACTCAACGATACGGCTCGATTCAGTCGCTACCACAATGTGGTGGTCACTAACACAGGAGCGAAGCCTGTCACTTATACACTTTCTGGTGAAGCTGCCGCTGGTGTGGAAGTACTTGGCTTTTACCCTCTTTTGACCTCCAACGACGACGCAAGACTTAAGAGTTTCACTGAGCTAACCCCAAAGAACATGGCGGTGGATATATCGTTTCCTAGATCCTTCACTTTGCAGCCAGGGGAGAGCAAGACTGTCAGGTGGGTAGCAATGGTCCAAGAACTTTTCAACACTTCGAAAAAGGAGAGACTAATCCTCAACTGCAGTGTTAATTTCCAGAACCCAGATCCAAAAGGCTGGAACGCAGCCACATTACCCATTTATAGCGGCAAAGTCATCATTTCAGGAAGCAACGGAGAGCAGCTATCCGTTCCATATCTAGGTAGGTTTTAGATGTTGATGGAAAACAATTGCGAGAGTTGACAGAACGTAGGTCTGGCAGCAGATCTCAAGAAGGAGATGACTCCAATGTACCGCACAACATATCCATTTTCGAGATCGAACATAGCATTCATAGACATCAAGCAGAAAGCTTCGTAAGCTATCCGACATCTTTGAATCAGCTGACAATAATACCCCGCTAATGCACTTCAGATATACCTTCGATCTCAGCAATACCGCCCAAGACTTCCCCAAGATCTACAGCAAACTAAAGTGGGGCACCAGACAAGTCCGCTGGGACATCTTCGACAAAACCTGGACAGAACGCGACTGGGTATACCCACCCGTCGTCGGACAAAACGGCTACATCGGCCCGGCTACCTGTTGGGTAGGTGCCGGTCAAGTCAGTTGGTTTGACCTACGCTACTACGATCCCGATGACACATACACGTATCCTGTCACGGATGTCTACAGAAACGCGCAGACTACGTCTTCGTTTCATGAGTATTGGTGGTTTGGGAAGCTGGGGAATGGGAGCCAGATCGAGGTTGGGAATTATACGATGAGGTTTGCGACGTTGAAACCATTTGGGGATCCAGAGAGGGCGGATAATTGGAGTGTATTTAAGACGCCGGAGATTGCGGTGTTGGGGAAGTATTGAGGAGTGAGTAGGGGCCATTGAGAGACGATTTAGTTAGGAGGAGTGAACGGGCCAGATGTTCATTTTTTCCAGAATTTTTGTTGTTTTCGTTGGACTTCACGGAAGCGATATTTACTCGAGAATAGCTTCTCGCCAAGATAAGCGACAGTGCATGGAAGGTACGCTGAAACTTGCGGTTCAGGATTTAGACACCAGATTGTTTCACCATACAACACTGCTTAAGCTCCAAATACAAGAGCTTCCATAGGATCGACCTCATCCTCCATCTCGGCATCCTCATCCTCATCCTCATCCTCTCCCAAATTCATTTTCTGACCCAACAGATTCCCAAAGAACAAATCAATAGCCTCTGGTCTCCACGAAGTGCGATCCTCAGGCGCCATGAAATTCTGCAACTTCTCATGCACGGTGAATCGCATCTTCCTTCCCTTGCTGGCCTTAGTATCGACATTCTTTCTCGTCTTGACTTCCTTTACAGCAGTCCACTGCAACGCCTTCCCGGCTGCGGGGCCCGCCAATGATTCAACACGTCTTTGATCGACAAGTTCTTTCAATAGCATCTGATAAAAATTGCCGTCGTCGTAGATATTTGGATCCTCGGTGAGCTTTGCATCTCTTTGGACTGGGGCACAAGCTCGTGGGATTCTGGTCTTTTGGATGAGATGCTCCGAGCTGGCGAGTTGGTCTTGAAGAAGTGAGGTGATGGATTGTTGAGGTGCGGATGGATTTAGTTTTCTTGTGATGGGTAGGGAGGTCGTGCCTCTGACCTTGGAAGACCATTTCTCGAGTGTGCTTTGTCTCGTATCGATCACCGCCACTTCTGAGCTCTGCATTCTGTCCCAGATGTCGGCTGAAGACGTGGATAGTTCAATGTCACGCTTTCGCTTTTGTCCTGTTTTGGCGCCACCTGCCTTAGACAGTTGGTTTCGTAGGCCGTCGAGGGTATTCCATAGTTTGATAGCTGCCTCCTCGGCCGCTTCATACGGTTGATTTGCAAAGTCTTCCGATTCCTTTTGCTCGACTGTCGACATGGTATTTGTGGCAATGAGAGCCTTTTGTAGAACCATACGGACACTCAGAAGGGAATCGAAGGCTTTCCTTTGCTCCTTCACTGCATTTCCCTTAGCTGCGTCTGCCTTGGCTGCTTGGGTAATTGACGCTACAACACTCTGTTGCTCTTCGCCCATGATTTTGCGGAGTTCAGCACGTCGTTCGTCCTCGTCCTCATCTTCGTCATCTTCATTTTCTTCATCCTCGTCGGATTCAGATTCCTCGTCATTCTCCGCATCATCCCTGGGATCTTGCTCATTACTCGGATCATCGTCGTCACTCGACTCTGCTGCATGTTGCTCGGACACATCCAGTATGTCTTCATCGGTCTCTGGCTCGTCCGAGTACTTTCCATTTGGTCCAACACCATCATCGTCGTCCTCACTCTCAGACATAAAGTCCGATGCTGTCAATCTTTTCTTATTTCCAGGCGCTTCCCTCGGCTTCCCGCTCCCTCGGAATGTAAAGTCTTTGAACTTTTCCTCATCGCTTTCTCCAAACGCGGCATCGCTATCGATATCCTCCTCTTCATCAACGTCCAATTCCAAATCAGAGTCTTCCGGATCTGCGAATCGAATCTCCCCATTCTTCTCTTTTTCCGGATCAGATTCAGAAACCTCCTCTTCATTCTCAAAATTGTCGTCGAATAAAGCTTCTCTGCTGATTCGTGATCCTGCGTATTCAGGACCGAGGGCGACTTCCTCTGGTTTTCGCAATTTACTCTTGCTATGATCGAATCAGCATAAAGCCATAATATATTTACCAATGCAATTACCCGACTTTCACATAGTGTTCAGTGCCTGCCAAATCATCTTCGCTCTCCTCTGATCCACTGTCGTCGGTGCTCTGGACTTCGACATCTTCCTCTGGATCAAAATCTACGACGTATCAGATATTGCCTGAAAAGATTGATAGGGTGCAAAATACCCTTTGCTACGGGAGCATCCAATTCAGCAATTTGCTGCGCAAGGGTCTTTGCTTTGCCCATTCTGTAAAGTGACAAGATTTTGTTGTCTTTCAAAAGATCAGCCAGAAATTATTTCGTTTCCCCACGAAATTTGGCACGCTAGCGGCCGCGTGCATCATCAAGAGCATCAGAGCAGAGCTTCAAGAGTTGACAATTAAAGATGAAGCCGCGGTTATTCTCGACATTTCGTTGTTTACAACATGAAAACCCT
Source organism: Cadophora sp. MPI-SDFR-AT-0126 (assembly GCA_020747065.1). NCBI lineage: Eukaryota > Fungi > Ascomycota > Leotiomycetes > Helotiales > Ploettnerulaceae > Cadophora > Cadophora sp. MPI-SDFR-AT-0126. The sequence goes on from JAGMVK010000006.1 coordinate 1,483,544, forward strand.
TTGGTAAGCTTTAAATTGCTGACCCTTTCCGGAGACGCTTTGCTAATTGCATGTCCTAGGGTTTGCCGCGGACAGGCACCATTCCCCGCATGCAACGCGGTTTGCCCGAACGACGAAGCATCAAAGATGTCAAGAAAGTAATTGCGGTATCGTCTGCGAAAGGAGGCGTTGGAAAGTCCACAATTGCAGGTCCGATATCCTGTCCGTTGCCAATGGTATAAGCTAAGAAGTAGCAGTCAACCTTGCTCTCGCATTCGCAAGACACGGCCTTCGAAGTGGAGTCCTCGACACCGATATCTTCGGACCTTCCATACCAACTCTTCTGAACCTCTCCGGTGAACCTCGACTATCTGAAAGTTGGTGAAAACTCTTGCTTAAAAATAGAAAATGTCTGATGGCTGGCAGACAATCAACTCATTCCGCTGTCGAATTATGGCGTCAAGTCTATGTCTATGGGATACTTGGTTGGCGATGCAGCGCCTGTGGTGTGGAGGGGGCTCATGGTCATGAAAGCTTTACAACAACTACTCCACGAAGTTGATTGGGGAGGATTGGATGTCCTGGTACTGGATTTGCCACCTGGGACCGGGGATACACAATTGACTATCACTCAGCAGATTGTTCTTGACGGTGAGCTCTTTTCAATTTACCGCAAGAAGTTGAGCTTACACGTCTAGGTGCAATTATCGTCTCTACGCCCCAAGACATTGCTCTTAAGGATGCTGTGAAAGGCATCAATATGTTCAAAACAGTCAAGACCCCAATCTTAGGTATGATCCAAAACATGTCACTGTTCACATGCCCCCATTGTCACAATAGTACTCATATTTTTGGATCGCATTCGGGGGTAACGCATGCTTGCGAAAAACACGGGATCGATTTTCTGGGTGATATACCATTACACGCGAGCATCTGTGATGATGCTGATAGGGGCAAGCCAACCGTTGTTGCAGAGCCTGAAAGTGACAGAGCCAAAACATTTATGGAAGTTGCTGAGACAGTCGGAGCTAAAATACGCCTGTTCGACAGGTAGTTGGCACGAATGCGGCTTGGTGGATACTTCCATAGCTCAAGAGTTACCCCTTTCGGCCTTAATTGAAGAGGGAATATCAGAGGCGTACTCCCTTGATTGATAGACTGACAATGGGGCTATCCATTGCCAGGGACAGGAGCTTTATTGGTTCGCCGGGGACCCATGTATTGGAGAGGCCATCGTCAGTCCGTTGAATGGGAGGACTAGGCGCAACCACCCCTTACTCTTGGAAGCACTTTCGGTTCCTATCGAGACATCAAAATTTAGCCTGGTCTCTCAACACACAATCAAGATAGGTTGTATGAGTACGTTCATTCATTCTTTATGCCTGCACCCCTGATACTGTAAATGAATGAACAGCCATGTTAGCCTCCATCACCAAAGCGAAAACTTTATGGAATTGGGACCATGACTCCATGCCACAACGCCAGATACTTGCAAAACCATTATGTCTGTCTCCAAACTCCATCCGCAACTAAAACTCCTCGTCTCCGTTGGTTTGATAGATATGACGACTGCGGGTTGGGTCTTTTCGCATACTCTGGCCGGAGCCTGTAAAACCAACTTTGAAAGATTAGCAACTGCTGTGATTCAAGACTCAACTGACCTACCTCTGCCGTTGACGCCGTCTGGCGTGCGAAACATACTATCCTTCTTCGTAGCCTTCCCGAATTTGCCCTTGGCCGCAAAGTCCTGCCACTTTGATTTGCCAGCTTCCAATTCTTTGTTTGCCTTGATCTTCTTGGGAACTTTTGCAGGTCGGACAGGACCATCACTAACCTTACTTGGCTCGCGTTTGGTCTGATGTGCAAGCTCTGGATTGATATCTGCAGCAGCCGAGATGACGTTCGTGTTGACCGGGGGAGATGGTAATGGAGCAACGACTGGTGTGCCATCAGCTTTCCGCTTGTTTGGATTGACCATAGGTTTGATATCCTTCGCTCTCAAAGTTTCTGTGGAGTCATAACTCTTGAACTTGACAATGTACACCTGATTGGTAGAAGAACCTGTGATGGAAGTGATCCGTGCTGGATAGAATCCTTTATCGCCCGAGTGCCATTTTGCCATCACCATATCGTTCACTTTGAAAGTCGTAGGAGTATCAGCTTCCTCGGTTGGGGTAGGGGCGCTTGACTTCTTGAAGGCGGGGTGGTTTTCTCGGGACCATTTCTCCTTGACTGGCGGATCTTGTGTCTTCTTCGATACTGCTACTGGGGCTGAAGGGGGCTTTAGCTCTGCGATCGTTGCTTCGGTGAGGGAGATGACTTGTTCGAGTTCAGTCTTTAATTCCTGAAGCTCCGCGCTGTCCGGATCAGCTTGCAAGCCCAGCTGGACTGTCTCCAGCTATTTTGATGTTAGAACTTGAATTGAAGGGCTTAGCAAATGGACTACGAACCTGTAATCGGTACTCTCTGATCTCATTTTCAAATGCGGCTATCTCGTTACTCATGATGGTGTCGTGAGGATGTCGCGTCAGTCCTGGATTGTTCTGGGATGATTAGAGACTTGCGGATACAAGAACGAAGCGGCCCTTTGTGATCGCAAGTAATGAAGAATCTCGAGTTGGACGGGTCGATAAGACTGATGCGGTTGAATGAAGTCTACAAGTCCATTCGAAAGCGATGTTATCTAAGCATTACTAGCGCGGAATTTGATAAGCTACTTGACGAGGCTACGATTCGCCGTTCACTTCTCGTGTCAGAGCAACGACAACATAATAACAGCATCATTCTTTCAACCAGCCGTCACCATGCAGGGCTTCAATATGGGACGGTATGTCCCTCCTGACCAGGAGGGATTGATGAGCGGTAATCAGCTTCATGGCAAACATGCCCTTGGCGCTCGAGCAAATAAGATCTCTCAAGGAATTCTTACCGTCCGATTCGAAATGCCATACCCAATCTGGTGCACAACCTGCCCAAAGCCTACGATTATCGGACAAGGTGTACGGTTCAATGCCGAGAAGAAGAAAGTTGGCAAGTACTTTTCAACGCCAATCTTCAGCTTCCGTATGAAACATGTTGCCTGTGGTGGCTGGATCGAGATTCGGACGGACCCCAAGAATACAGCCTACGTGGTCACGGAAGGAGCGAGGAAGCGCGATCTAGGAGAAGATAAAGTTGAAGAAGGGGATGTGAAGATTCTGACTCATGAAGAGCGGGAAGAACTGAGAGACAACGCATTCGCATCTCTCGAAGGGAAGGTAGACGATAAGAAAAGACTAGAGTACAGCAAAAAAAGGCTCGAAGAACTGCAGGAACTATCCGAGAAACAATGGGAGGACCCGTATGAACAGAATAAGAGACTACGGAACACATTTCGAGTGGGCCGAAAGCAAAGAGAGAAGGATAAAGGAATTGCAGCTTCACTACAGGACAAGATGAGTCTTGGAATAGACCTGTTGCCGGAACATGAAGCCGATGCGCGGAAAGCCCGTCTCATCGAGTTTGGTGAGATCAATTCAGATAATGCTGTCGACAAAACGATGTCCAAGCCACTTTTCAACCACGAGAAGCCGAATATCAAATCGAAGAAAACCAAGCTGTCAAGAAAGCAAAAGGCCGGGAACCTTGCAAAGGAGAAAACGGCAGCCTTCGCAGCAGAAATCAGAGGTAATACCAGAGCCGCGTTGGATCCATTTCTGGAAGGTTTTCGATTGGCAACGCCAAAAGCTGCACCCTTACTGGCAGGCGTCAGCGTCAAAAGGAAGAGGTCAGAGCCAGCAGAGGAATCTCTATCGAAGAAAGCAGAAGGCATTGGTCTGGTGGATTACGATTCCGATTGACAAAATTGTCATTTGCATGTCTGGAGATCTTGGCGTTATGGGCGAAGCGACGATACCCAGGATTTGTCATTTTTTGGGTGGCGTTGGGCATGATAATGTCACGAAGCTGTCATCCATCTACATGTACGCTTTCAACTCCCGTGAGGCATCCTGCACTGAGTTTCGGTGTGTCGTCTTCACCCTTTGCCACTTCTGCCCCGGCCGATCATAGGACACGGACGGCTCACAGACTCGTTAATCTGCAACTGATGCGGTAAGGGGCACATCTCGGAGTCCTCCCGAACTTGGCTCGGTCTTCGGTTGGCAAAATGGAGAGGAGATGCCTGGACTTTGTCTGTTTTCTACCTCAGCGTTTCACTGGGACCTCAAGTGATGGTGAATGAGCAGGGTTTAGAAGAGATTGAAATTGTGCTGGGGACCAGAAAATTCATTTTGCATCTCCAGAGCGAAGATCCGTCAATTTTGAATCAGACGAGCATATCCACTGGCCTAGACCAATGTCCCTTGTATTCCTTGGAACATGGATCTTCAAGCGAAGTCTGAGCATTTTCGTATTGTACAAAATCGATAAGGAAACAGTGGTATCATTAGAGCAACCCATTTCCCATCCGTTATCGCCGAAAGCAAGTGCTTTTTGAGTAGTTCAAAAATGCCGAAAGACTGTCAGTCATACATCGAAGAAAATTGCCGGCCTCGAGATCCATTGCGCCGTTTGCCCTGATGCCCTGCTCACCAAAAGTATATCATCACCTTGAAACCATTACCTCCGTCGTTCTGAGTATGCCTTTTGGTCGTTCCTTTGGTCGTTCGGCTCGTTCTCTTTCTCGTTCACGTTCCCTCTCTCTTGCCAAGTACGCTCTTTGCCTCCCTTCTAGCGGCAGGGGCATCGGGACCATCATATCATCTTCGCTCCCACTGTCATTCTCTGTGATGCTCTGCTCCAGTTTCGACATGGGACCACTGCTTGCCAGACTTGGTTGTCGGTAGACTTTAGGATCTTCTGGCGATATCCTGCCTCCTCCAACCACCGTGATTTTGTATCCTTTGTTCCCGAGGGCGGTAGTTGAGCGACTTCTCATTGGGCTCATCTTCAAGTCATCTTCTTGAAGATAATAGCGGCCATGAATGCTTCCTCCAAAGCCGTTTTTTCTGCCCCGTAACCCAGACACCTTCATCGTATTTGCGGTCTCAAGCATAGAAGCGAAGAGCGGTCTAAGTGAGGGAAGGCAAGCTGCCAATATACCGGTGTTCATTTCGATACTAGACACGTATTAGGCTTTGATCCAGCCAAGTGGATAGCGGACATGATCTTCTTACTCGTTCCATATTTGAAAGGAATATTCGTGGAATGGATCCGGGTCCATGAAGAACCTCCCAAGGAGAACTTCTCTCACTAGGGCCGCTGCACATGCACTGAGATACTCCATCAGCATTGAAAGACACAGTTGGTCAAGACTTACAAATAACCAAGACTCAAAATGCATATCAACGAAATTTTTGTCCTGATGTTGATTTGCAAAGGCAGAATTACTGGAATAGGGAGAGTCGCAAATAAAAAGTCCGTAAAAATGTTGATGGCTAGAGGTGTCTGTCAGTTTATGCACATCACAAGGATATACCGACTTGCCTCCATTGAATAAGCCTATGCTTCTGAAGATAGACGTGCTGTAGCATTTTGTGTTGGGATCAAATCGTAGCATGATATCCCACGCGGCGCTGACTGGAAGACACTGGAAGACCCTTCAGGCACTTAGTACGTCGTCCTGAAAATGAAAGCTGGGAAGCTTACAACGTCCCCACAGAGGCTACTGTGAAGGTGATGATGAAAATTATCCACGCAACCAGAATTCGCTAAGAACAATTGTCAGTTTCTGCATTCGTGACATAGCATAGGAGGAATCACCTTGTACCATTTCCCCTGGACCAGTCTAAGCAGAAAAAGACCAATTGATATCTTTACACTTGAAATGCCGATCACATTGACCCAGCCATGGAACCAAGACCAGTGGAATATGGTCATCATATTTTCAAGCAGCGTCGGGTGGGTGATGTGGTGACCAACACCATTATGAACCTCGCCAATAAAGCATGCCAAAACGCCCGCAGAGCATATCCTGAGAATTGTCAGTTGGAGGTGCAAGATCTGGTGGAAGATTCTCACATGGCAACAATCATCACGTAGTCATCAGCCCCAACAGTCTTCAACATAAATGTCCTGACATACAGTCGCATCATTACGACGAGGCAGGCAAATGCAGTGAATGATCCAGTAATAGCAAGAATCTTGCTGCCCTTGTCCGAGTTTGGATCAGAGAACGCCGGCATTGGCATCATTGCCAGGTCTTGTCTCTTTGGTAAATGCATGTTGTTTGTTGTTTCCCAGTCCACCGTTATTCTTGAAAAATTTCCAGCAATCCGTTCATACAGTTGTACTTGGAGCTTCGAGGAAGTGCTTCAACCAGACCTCCGGAAAGAACCTGCTTTCAGGCCAGCAGGGTAGAGATATAGTTGATCACCAATAAGCGAGAGATTGATGGGCGTCGAGGATGCATAACTCTCCGCCCTTCCTGCACGAGTTCTTGTGTCGAATTCATGTGCCTGCTCCCGCCGGGATCTGGAACAGGGCTATCAACGAAAGTCTCAAGGTGCCCTCAGAACTTCAGAAGTGGCCGTGCTCACGAACGGCATCAGAACGCCACGAACTGCTCTAAATCCAGTAGACTCGTCTGAAAATCCATTCCATCTGCACTGCATTTTGCCATTCTCATATGAGAGACAACGGGTTACCATTCTGGAACAGTGTGTGCATCAAGGATAAGCTCATGATAAGAGACAGCTGGGGACCTGCATAGGCTGAATGAGTTGAATGTGTGGAGAAAGTGAGGAGACATGGGGACGTTCCCATGCCTTAGAGAGCCAAAGTACCAGCCGTCCCAAGTTAGTTTGATTGGTAAAATGGCTTACTTAGATCACTATAGCCCGTAGTACCATCCGCCGGAATTGCTTGACTGTCAATGAAGATTGGCTGTAGATCATTGTTGCACTGCAGTGACAGAGTCGAAGCGGAAGATGGACAGCTCTACACGAGGACGGCTGCAGAGAGCTATGTCCGCAAGGATTTACGGATGCTCTGCCAGGAGATCCAATCTCCCACAAGATCTCAAACTCGGTTAAAGCAGATGGTCACACTGGAATATCACCGCAGCCATGGGAAAAGCCCTCTTCACGCCGAACTCGCTTGGAATGGTCGAATTCTCTAACCTCATTTCTACTTGTTGAAACCACTTTCCTTCTCTCTAGATATTGTTTAATTTCTGGTGACTTGGTCCTGGCGGTGTATGTTTCTTCAGTTGGAGCTCCGGCTGATATGCACCATTTTATTAGTCATGACCATTAATCAATGTACCGGGCTCGTCTCCAGACTTTCAACCTCTGTGCGTTGAAGTTCCCTCTCTGCAGCATCCCGAACTAGCGACGGAACGTAAAGATGCGATGCTTGCGGTCAATAAGATTTTAGCCCTGTCATTACCAAACATCTAATTGTCTGGTATCTCCAAGACTATGTCGGCGCCTTTGTTGAAGGCAAGTACCCTCAAGTCGTGCACTTCTTCTAGGCATCGCTGGATGCTAATAACTCGCGGTTTAGGTTTAAGAATACGCGAACTTCCTTTCCGGAACAAACACTCGAGCTGTTAATGGACCAACTTTCGCAGGCAGGGTCCTTACTTGACGTCCCGTCTGAGGTGCTGATGCGGCGCCACGTAGGGGTCCTTGACCTACACCTACTTCCCCGCATTCAGCAGACAAGACGCTCGCACGGAATATTCGTTAGTGGCCGATCTTCTGAGTTCTCCATGGGGATC